>JAIUCV010000014.1:10807470-12057470 GCA_026724425.1 Erythrophleum ivorense
AGATTTCATAATCTCACCCTAAATATAACCCATGCTAGGTCCGAGTTCAAGCAAAGAAAGAGCAAAGAATGTGGAGACATAAATCAAGGACCTTACTTTTATGCACCACATTTTGTTATTTAATTAAATATTTTAGATTACTGCGTGCATGAGTTATGTTATAATACTGTAAGGTACTCAAGTATGAAATGGAAAGCCATGTATATACCTAACCCTGAAGTAAAAAGAGTATGACTAGCGTGCATAAGATGCAAGAATGCCTATACTTATATAAAGGCAAAATAATAATAATAATAATAATAATAATATGACCAATGAGGGGTAAAACTGTCCAATTTGTTGTAGGGGCAACTTTATATGAATTTATATGCACTCTACTAAGTAAGTTTTTTTCCTGTGTAAAGGGCTTAAAAGGCTTGAAGTAGAGCCCTGAATTAACCTTATACGATTTTTCTATAATTAAGTATGTATTTTCAAAGTTAGATAAGAATTTGGAAATGACCAAATGAATAGTAAAATTGTATGAGGAAGTTTTAAAATGAAAAATTTTTATCAATTTAGGTTTCTGTTGACTTCTCTAAGTAATATATGAGGTAATTGTAGTAGGAAAATGGTTATAAAATAAGGTATGACATTTATGGTATCAGAGCAAAGTTTCAGGTTTTCAAAGGTTGTATATGGCTTGAGCATATGGCTATAAGGCTATGTAAAGGTTTATAGAGTTATGAAAAGCCTTATATGAGGTATCTTGGGTGTGTAAAAGTGACTTATGTTTTTATTTATACTAAAGGAGTTGTGAATGATCGTGAGTCGGTGGTCAGTTGTGGCTAAGATTGGCCTTCAGTTCTAAAACTGAGTTAAGTGACCTAACAGCTAGAGCCCTATAATTTGTAGTGGCTCGCTGGGATCAGTGGCAAGCTCTGAGCTGCTAGAGAGGCTTGCCTAGAGAGGTTATGAAAGACCTAATCTCCCTAAATGCCATACTCAGACCGAAGCAAGTAGTGAGATAGCATAGTATGCAGTAAAGCTACGACCACATAGAGTGAGGGTTAAGAGAGTTCTTTACCTCTAGCCATGACACCCAGATATTATGATGATATGAAGAGCCCAAAAAAGCAATTCCCTCAAGCCATGGGTTTGAGTTATAAGTTACACTCCCTAAAGCCCTGACAGCCCAAAGGTGGTAGTTAGTTATGTATGTGTACAAGTAAAGCAAGAGGTGGAATCCTTTAGCTTTGATGACGGGCTACAACCATAGATGGTGAGGCTTGGATCATATAGCTCAAGAAAAAGCTCCTAGTTATAGTGGGGTGTATTGTGACATGAAAGGCCTTGTTAGTCATATTCAGGCCAACTTAAGGAATGAGCTACTATGAGGTCAATTGACGCATAGAGAGCAGGGATCTTTAGTATGAGTAAAGAAAAAGAACAGTAAATGGTCAGAAAAAAAATCAGTAAGTAACATGTGATTAATGGACCTAGTAGTTGAAACTGAGAAGGGAACTCTTAGATAATATCAAACACAAGAATAATAAGGTTGTTGAGACCCGCCTATAAGGCGATGACTCCAACCTAGAATGCCATTCCATGAAACATTGAATGACAGGCTAATATGATGAGTCTAAGATATTGTAAATATTGTCAGGGAAAAATTGGCTAACAGGGTCTTAAATTTTGCACTGCAATATATGAGATCTTATTGACAAGATCCTAGACCCTATTGATGGAATGTTAATGTAGCCTTGAAATTAACATAAGATAAGGCTACTAGTAATGAGAAATATAATGAGCACTTTAGAAAGGTGTACCTCATGGGTAACGCCTAAAAATGAGTATGATTAGCCCAACGACAGAGATTCATAAGAGAATGATAATAGTTTAAGAAGTAAGAAGTACTAAGTTCATCGTAAGTCCATATGAGTTAATGAGACTTATTGTGAGCTACAGATCTGATGAGATAGGCAGCTCAAACTAAGTATGAGCTGAAACTTAAGAAAAGTGACTAGTAACATCATCCAGGTGAGATGTATAGAAGAGAGTACAATGTAAAAAGAGAATTAATTTGATTAAAAGCTCAGCGAAAGTCTCCATGGATTGAGAAAGGGAAGATAAGATACCCTAAAGTGGGCAGGCCACTCAGTAGTGGTTTGCAAATTCCCCTAGATAGACCCCCCAGAATTTTAGAGTATAGTGATAAGAGGAGTGAGGAAAAGCTAAGAAATTAGCCATAAAAGAGATGCCCTTGCTTTAGTAATGACTAAATTAGTAGACTGAGCATAGAAAAGTAAGCAGACAAAGGTCCAATAGTTATTATGGCGAGCTCCCTAATACGAGAATAATGTAGGGTTAAGGCACATGAGTAATTAAAGCACCCAATAGAGCATAAGTCTTCAGTAAGGCAGAATCCAAACATTGAAGGTGCTTGTCTTGGATTAGGTTAATGGAACCCTAAAATTAGTATACTATGCTCCTGGGGATGAGACTAAGAGGTTGAACAAAGAGAAAGCCTAGCTTCTATATAAAAGTAGAAACGAGTTGAGAAAAATAGTGAGTGCCTTAGTACCCTCAGAGAAGCTCGAAGGAGCTAGAGACTACCTGAGAAGGTGAGTCTTTGCATTATATAGAGAAAGAGTATAAGTCAAGAGTGCCATAGAATGTAATTCTTGGATTTCATGAAATAGAATTTTCTTACAAAGGAATGCCCTAGTTAAGAGCAAAGCAAGAGTAAGGGCGAAAAGTAGACCCCTTTGATGTTATAGAAAGTGAATAAGTAAAGGAACTCGGGAAAATGTAAGTGCTCTTAAGCCTAAAGAAACTTGAACTGGCAACAGAAATAGCCAGTAGTAGAACATCCTCTTACCCAAGTAAGAGGATAAGAAAGGTAAAAAGAGAAGGAAAATATGACAGTGTTCAAGCCGAGGATGTAATAAATTGAGAATAGATATTGGGTTAATGTGCTTGAATGTTTAAGAAAGCACACTTGTCCTTAGCATAGATGCCCTTCTAGATACTGCCCGAAGTAAAAACAGTCGGGCAATGTAGAGAAATCTTAGGATGTAGTCTGGAAGAATCCTATTTTCCCTGAGAACTTTGCGAGAATAGGGCAAATAGAAAGAAGAAAGAGAGGGATACTTTAGATTATTGGGAAACTTGCAATATATAGGAGATAGTGGCTTTGAGCTCAATCATGAGGCACTCGTGTATTAGTGTTTAATGTTATGGTTTGCTCGCAATAATGGTTGCATGATATTAGGCCTGATCAACCTAATAATAATGTGACTTGAGTGCGTAGCAAACAATGACATTAATCATCAAAGTGTCTCGATAATCGGAGGGTATCCTAGTTAGTTAAATAATGAGATAAGTCAAAAGAGAAACGTAAAGGGATTCCAGTAATATCAGAATGATGAGAAAAGCATGCAGAAAGGAATCCCTAGTAAAGAATGTTCAGATCCAGATAGCATGAGTTCAGTACATATGATTTAAGTCCCTTATAGTACATGTAAACAAAATGAATAGGGACCAATTTGTGACAACCCTATCTTCTAATCATTGTAATTATGGTTAAATATACAATTAATAATTTATGATCAAGGTTTGGAGTCGTTACAATTTATCACATTATGAAAATATGAAAAAATTTGAACCTTGATGTTATGGTCATCACTATACAACCACAAACAAAACAAAAATATATAAAAGACATCACACTACCATTAGGGGTTTATGATTCACCCATCCATCAGTTTCAACACTCAATAACCTCCCACAAGTATTCTCATATCATTTCTTAACATCACCATTGAAGAAAATGGGGGTTTCTAGGCTAAAGCTATGAATTTGGGGACTTGCGCCACGACCGAGAGTTACTGGGCAAATTTCACAACCCTTACCACGACTGACCTACATGGCGTCATGGCGGAAATGCCTCTTGGAGCTACTGTTCTCAACCCCACAATTCTCGCCTCAGCACAATACGTTTGCATCGCGGTGAGTTTTGTTACTGTGCAACCCTTTATTAATTTCCATGACTTGCGCCGTAACTAGACAAATTATGCCGCGGCGAGTTTCGGTTCTATTACCCTCATGGGTAATTTTTTTCGCTTTGCGCCATGGAGAGATTACTCAAGCCGCGGCGCTCCTCGCCACTGTCACTCCCCAGACTAATTTTCTTCTCTTGCGCGGTGGCGAGATGCATTATGTCGCAGCACCCCTCGACTCTGTCACTCATTTGGCCATGGCAAAGCCTTCTTAGCCGTGGCATGACTCCCTCCTGTGACTACATCACTTAAATTTCTTCTCACACATTCTTGCTCTCATCTTAGGAACACTCTAGGATCACTTTCTCTCATTTTATATGACTCTAATGGTAGTTTCCTACCCTATTTACTCATCTAACTCTCCATTTCCAATTCAAAACGTAGGTACTATATCCTAATTGCCCAACTATCTCATATTAGCAAATTCATAGATTAATGACAACAAGAACACATGCATTAGCAACAATTAACATCCCATGTACATTCCATAGAGATTTCATTCATCAATAGTTTATGTCCACATCCAATGCATCACATGACTACAATTCCCATATGGTAAACCATATCACAATTTCAACAAAACTATATATATGATGCTATAAGTTCATACATCAATATCCAACTGTAATGAGACCTAAATCCTTAATGGTTACATTTCAACCAAGCAAAATATGAATGCCTAAACTTGGCAACATGAATACATGATGATACTATACCATAAGGAATACAAAATTTAGCATCTACACTAAATAAGTCAGCCTAAGTGTAGCCTTCTCCCCATATGTCGGAGCTCATGGATTTTCATCCACTTGCTTCCCCTTATCCTTACTCGAAGAATCTTCACTTGAAATGTTAATCCCATAAAATGGGGTGAGATATAAATCTCAGTAACTAAGGCAATTCCATCATATATTCTAATTTAATTAGCATATAAGTATAATTTCACATAAGCATTGAAAAAATACCAGTCATATCAATAAATGAAGCAATTAGGCTATCATGATTACAGTCACACCTACACTTTACATACACTATAACGTACCATATGAAGGGATCTTGTACTACTAACAGAAGACCCTGTTGACAAGGTCTTACGTTTTACAAGGCGAAATCCAAGATCCTGTCGACAAGGTCTTTAATTTCCTTAGTGTGGAGTCCAAAATCCTGTCAACAAGATCCTAGACCTAAAAAGATAATTGTCATACCTAGACAACCTTCATCATTTTCACAAGAAAACCATAAGTTGATGATGCTAATGTGCTAGAACTAATCCCATGGTTAAAATCAATTTCATGTAATGCAAACATAGGAGTTTACTTGTACCGGGAGTTCGGTAGCCTTAATAAGCATCACAGTTAACTTACGATAGATATCTCATGTATGATATTTATACAAATCAAAAGAGAGATTAATACTACAATGTTACATCCTCACTGGAATCAAACTTTACATTCAACTCTTGTTCAAAGGATTCACAAGACCAATTACAGACAATATGTAATTTATGGGTCAGTTTGTTCGTTCTCTATTTGTCTAGCTCCATTCGTAGCATAGCTAATACCTGTAAAATAGTCAATTTATGGTGAGATAAAATCTCAGTAGCTAACAATGTACTCAAAAGAAAACATACATATAAATAGCACGGATTACTATCCAGGATACATTCGATCAAACTTCGGTGTCGGAGCATGTAATATCTAGGTAGCAGCATGTTCTCATTCGTTAGGCTACATAGCAGCATTTTCTTATCGTTAGGCTACGTAGCAGCACATTCTCATTCGTTAGGCTATGTAGCAGCATTTTCTTATCGTTAGGCTACATAGCAGCACATGCTCATTCGTTATGCTATGTAGCAGCATTTTCTTATCGTTAGGCTACATAGCAGCACATGCTCATTCGTTAGACTACGTAGCAGCATTTTCTTATCGTTAGGCTACGTAGCAGCATATTTTCATTCATTAGGCTACCTTGCTTCGGTTATTGGCCAATAACAGCAATCTGGTACTCATAAAGAGTCATATTAGTAGATATACATGCAACCAAACACAGCATAGGGACTTCGGGATTTCATCCAGTGCATTAACATAAATAACAAAGTGAGTACAGTGTTAACTACCTGTTTCGTCACTGTCATTTGTCACGTTATTCCTTAGCCCTGGTTGTCCCAATGGCCTTCCTAAATTTCAATCATGCATTATACTAATTAAGAATGAGTCATGGTTAATATTTACATTGCAATTAAATTACTAATCCCCCCATACGAAATTCCTAAATCCCTTTTGCTAATTAATTATTGGAATTCCTAATTGTAAACTATCACATCTTCATTTTCTTTTCCTTCTCATAATTAGTTACTGTCTAAGTTATCCATGTGTGATCCAGTGCTATAAAACTAAGTTCTTAGCCCTTATTTTCAAGTTGGATTCTTACATTTTCCATGCAAAGTCACACTACACAGCAAAAGAATGAAAACTACCACAGTCTCAATTGAACTACATTTTCGGACCTGTTCTTGTGAAATTTCTTTCCTCCACTAAATAACCTCCAAAAATCATAAAAGTTGGCAGAGTGACCCCTCATTATGTTAATTATAAGCCACAGAAACAGTTTTCAAGAATTCCTAGGGATAGCCCCTGAACTCCTACTGTTTTGGTCACTACCTCAGTTGAGCTCGCTGTACACTGCCCTTGCTGTTTCTGGCTTTGTCATCCTACCAAATGAACCCAGAAAATTCTAAGCCTTTGTAAACCTGACGTGATACGTCTTAGCTACCTCC
This sequence comes from Erythrophleum ivorense, assembly GCA_026724425.1. NCBI lineage: Eukaryota > Viridiplantae > Streptophyta > Magnoliopsida > Fabales > Fabaceae > Erythrophleum > Erythrophleum ivorense. The sequence continues at coordinate 10,814,287 of JAIUCV010000014.1, forward strand.
CCACAAATTTTCATGCACTAATTCCTTCGTTTACCCATTTAACAAAATTCTTTATGAAATCAGCCTCAGGCTGTCCCGTACAGAAGCCAAATTGAATTAGTGGGTTGTTTCTCTAATTTACCTACTTCCAAAAATTCTGTAATTCTCCAGATTTCAAGTATAAGGGATGGGCAACCTGTTATAAAAATTTTGGCTTCAAAATCCTTTTCCAACTAATTCTACAAGGCCAAAACATCCCAGTCCAGAACAAGGGAGCAACTTGGAGCTTACCTCTTTTTGGAGTCCTTGTACTTCGGTTTTTCCTTCTCTTCTCTCCTCTCCTATGGCTGTCCGAAATTCCTTCCTTCCTTCCACTATTTCCTTCCGCCTAAAATTAGTTAAAGTGAAGGGTAATTAATGCAATGGACAGCTCATGCTTCCCACCGCTATTAGGGGGCATGAAGGCAGATTACAATTTCATGACTCAGTGCAAGTGGCTAGGTGGCAGCAGCTATGTATCTTACTCTCATGTAATCTATATATATATTAAAGCAATATTTAACTCCCACTATCACAGCACAGATGGCACCAGCAAATCACAATTTAATTAGGTGTCATGAAGGCAAATCATCATTCCATGAATCGGTGCATGTGCTAGGTGGCAGCAGATGTGTCTTGCTCTCATTTAATCTATATATATTAAAAGCACTACTTAGCTCATGCTGTCAAACCAAATACGGCATTAGCAAATCATAATTTAATATACATATATATGAAAGTGGGTGGTGCAAGTATGAGGTGTCCTAATCTTAGATTACGTAAACCATTCATTTCATGCACCCTTCCTTTCTAGCTCCACCACGGCTGAATATATTTCCTTAATGCAATCAAACATCATCTACCACATATACTCACACACCTTACACATGGAAGCACGAGGTGGCATTTGGTAAATTCCCACATCCAAGGAAGAAGCAAGCCGTGGTCAATTAGTATCTATATATATTTACATCACTTCCATCTAATACATAAATTGTGTATGATGCCTAATCCTCATAACTAAACATAATGCCAAGTGACCAAGTGAATGCTTATGCTCTTGTGTGGTGATGGTGTCAAATGGGTGTAACTATTTGACTGTGTGAATTAATATGGATTATGTTAACAGTTACAGGAAGTTCGGAATGTGACAATTACCATCCCATACTAGCAATCATATTTTCACATGTCAAAGGACATTAACACCAGGAGAGGCCCGTCCACAGCACCTACTCCCCATTGAGCACAACTAGGGCTTAGTGCATCTAGGGTTTAATCATAACCCGGTGCTCGATCGAATTACATGCACGGGCGGCAGCCACACCACAGCTCCACCATGGACTCACAAGGTCCAATCATAATTCAACAGATAACTAACTAATTCATTCAACATTTCAAATCATTCATGTACAATAACATATGAAATTAAATCAGATATATACATAGAATTAATATAAGCCCGGTTACCTCACTTGTAGACAATTGCAACAGTTACCAATGGTGCAGAAATCTCCCTATAACCATAGCATCATAGAATTACTACTCTAATTCATCATTAACAATTGCAATCAGTACCTAAAGAATTTAAAATGCTAATGACTACCTAAGAATCACTTACCCAGCCACTACAAGTCCCAAATTCGGATTGAAGTGTCCTCTACCAGAAAAGGTCAATATTTCATCCATAATCCTAATCAAATTCATACAAAATTAATACCCATATTATAATCAAGTCATTAGGGTCTCAAATCAGCAGAATTACCTCAAAAGGAAGAGTTCATACCTATCTAATGATAGCCCTAGCCTCAACCTACGAATTTCATCAAGAAAATCCTCAAACACCTACATTTCAGATTTTGGGTATGGTGAAAATACTCTAAATGAAAAAATAATTGAACCAAAATGAAGAGAAAGATGAGAGGGTTAAGTTATATAACTATTACCTTGGCTGATTTTGAGCTTAGAGGTGAGAAATGGTGGATTTATGCCAAGAACCCTAGAGCCTCCTTTGGACCTCCGAATTTTGAGATGGGTGTTTGTGTTTTAGCAAATGGAGAGGTGGCTGAAGCATTAGGGTTTAAGTTGGGTCAAATATGGGTCATGGGTTGCTCCAAAGTCCAACTCTATTTGGGGTTCAGATTTTAGCCTTGGTTGGGCCAATTTTAAGGTGTTGGATTGCTGAAATCCAATTGGGCTAGACCAAGTTTTAAGAGCCCAAAGGTTTTGGGTCTGCACAAGGGTTATTAGGCCAATTATAAGAGTCTATACAAGGTGGGTCTAGGGCCTCTATCACATTGGATCAAGTTAGGTTTGCACCTAGCTTCTTGGGCCTCTATTAGCGTTTTATCATGACCTCTTACATTAATTTGGGCTTAGATGAATTTCTCTCCTAATTAAATCTCAAACCCATGTTAATAATTCATCTCTCTAAAATCTCCATTTACTTAACTTACCCGATTATTCCATATTAATTATTTCTAATTAACCTAATCCATGATTAACACCTTAATTAATTTTTAGGGTGTTACACAATGCATAGCCTCTCTCCAGCTAGACATGTTAACCACACTCAGAGTGTGAGATGCCCTCGTGCTAAAGTACTTAAAAGCAAAACATGGACATAGTTAATAACTGCAGGATATGAGAGGAAAAGATAGACGAGTACAATTAGAGTAAGAAAAGAAAGCCCAAATAAAAAGGGGCTAAAGTGGGAATCTAAGGATCCTATGAGGAGCAATGAGTGAAGAATTTAAAATGCTCCCTAGTATCAGCATGATGGGATCCTGGAGAATCAGATGACATAGAACCCACTTCCCACGAAGAGCACGATGCACCTCTGAGTTTAGCCTCAGCTATTGGGGGTGATAGTCACTGGACTTGGTGAGCATGTATTTTACTATTAAATACAGTGATCTTAGGCTTTGATGTCTCCCAGAGATGGATCGTAGTAGATCTTAGCATAGCATAGCGGGTTGCAGTAGACCCTAGCAAGGCTCTGAGAGGTCGCAGTAGATCCCACAGAGTTACAAAGAGCCCTAGCCACAGCATGATAGTTCTCTGGCAGAGATGACAGCCTAAGATAGTTTTACAGAGTACTTATTCTCATATACCAGTACAATTTCAACTAGCTTTTATCTCATAGACTAGAGGCCTCCTGAGTCTGGTAGACTATTGCTACAGAGATATGAAGGCTTTACTCAGATAGTTAGATCACTGACTAGATCTCTCTAGAGATGAGTACAGTGTATGGGATGAGGAAAGCAAGAAATAAGCTTTCCAGAGTTAGAGCCAGATAAACCACTACCTAGCAGACAGTAGCCCTGACCGAGGGATAAAGAGATCCCTGCATGCTAGCATATGTATTTAGAAAGGGGTCAGGTGTAGTTTTAAATATGTGGTATAGTATGTCTCCATTAATCGAGACTGTGAGTATAGTTAGCATCCCACTAGAATTTAGTAGTAGTCAGTGGTAGTTGCTCTTCGATGTTAGTACAGGACAGAGTAAGAGCATGATGATTAGTCATTAAGCCAAAGAGTTATATAAGCCCTATTGAGTGAATAAAGAGAGTAAAACACAAGTTTAGACCTAAACAGGCAAAGGTAAGAAAAGACCAGTTAGCAAGGATATAAGAAATGTCAGATGAGAATGTACCCCAAATTTCAAGGACGAAATTTATTTAAGGGGAAGAGAAATGTAACATCCGATTTTCTAAAAATCCAAGAAAACGTAAGGAAACGCGAGAAACGTAACATATGGTTTCTCCGTCAACATATAAAATTCACCGGATATGAAAGGAAGTCCCCCAAATAGAATAAATTGAGGTCTAATAAAATTAGAATAATATTCTAAACCATAAATAATGATGAGTAAAGGCCAGAGGTGCCCAAAAATTAAGGCTAAAATAGATGAAAAAAAAGAGATCAGAAAAAGGTCCCAAAGACCCTCCAAAGTCAAGTATGAAGGAGCTAAGGACTAAAATGCAAAGAAAAGTTATATGATAGGAAAAATGTATAAATTGCCCTAAAGTTCAAGAAACCCTAGTTTCACCCTCCATTCGTGGCTCTAAACATGAATATCAAAAAATCGGCTAAGAATCTCAGAAATCCTTGACCCACGGTTAAACTCAGTTTGATGATGCAGGTCTAATGATGCCAAGTTGTCCGGATGGCCAGGCGGGATCCGGTCTGGGATCTGGTTATCCCGATCAATAGCCATGAGCAAAATAGAAAAAGGAAGTTGTAACAACTATAGAAATAAAAATAACTAAAGGGTTAAGAAACCTTGAAGGAGTTTTAGGGACAGAATTGTAGTAAATGAAAAGTTTAAAGCACAATCATAATACAGAATGATGAAAATTACACCTATAGACCCGGGTGTCCGATTAACACCAAAATTTTTGAGGATTGAGGTTAAGGGCCCCTAAACCATGTTTGAAGCTCAGTATGGCCAGAAAGTAGAGGAAATAATATTTGTAAATTTTAGAAAGTCTAAAGGTATGTATTATATCGTAAAACCTTAATTGGGCCCAGACACCGATGTTAGACTGTGGTAAGGCCCAATAGCTGATTCTAAAGGCCCAAAAAGAGAAGAGAAGATATAATTAGGGTTTTAGAGAAGATGAAACCTAAATATAAAAATAAAATGAAAGGGAGAGAAGAGAATTATTTTAGTTATGTTAAAGAATTGACCATGGTTAAATTAAAAACTAATTATGGTTGAGTTAAAAGTAGACCATAGATGAGTTAAGAAAATTAACCATGGTTACTATCCATAACTTAAGGGCTAAGAAAAGGCATCCAAGTGTGTGGCCAAGGATTTTTGAAAGAAGATATTTAGTTATGAAATTAGAAAATCAAAAGAAAAAGGAATGAAAGGCTAGGATTTGATCTTCAAAGGGTTGATCAAAGGGTCCAAATTTAGTATGACCCTTTAACTTCATCCTAATTCATCTCCTTCACCTCCATTCCACCATTTTCATGCCACACACAAGGCAGGAGGAGAGGAAAACGTGAAGAGAGAGAGGGAGGGAGAAAAAGTGGAAGATCAAGTGAAACCAAGCAAAACTACCACTATTCTTTACCAAATTTCTTCATCTTCTCCATCCTCCAACCTTTTCCTCCAAAGGGCAGCTGCATATTCATCTTTTCTTCAAGGTGAAATGTTACTCTAAGTGGGAAGAGAAAGGATTTTAGTGTGAGAAAAGCAAAGGAAGCAAGGCTTAAGCTTAAAGAGTAAGTTTTCTCCATCTTATATTTGTAAATCACATGCTTTAAGCTAGTTTTGTTAAACCCTAGCTATGAGTTATTTTTGGACAGCATATGAATCATTAGAAATGGAGTTTATATGTTGAACCTTGAAATGAAGTTTATATGTTCAACATGAAGGCCATATGGGCTTAGTTATTGTTGTTATGTGCTGAAACTTTAGAAAAAACAAAGATTGTAATTTTTGGGAAAATAGACAGCATGGGGAGATGCTGTCCGAATTTTCCCAAAATTTTTATGGTAATTTTTTGATGTCTTAAAGTCATGTATACTAAGTTTTAAGTCCTAAAACATAAAGGAAAAGGTTATGGAATTTTTAGAACCAAAGAAACGCACTTTGAGCCTAAAACGAAGCTACATTATGTGATAACTAAAACGTGATGTTGGGGCTGGAATTTGATGATTTTATCAATTCCAATGGATTCAAAAGGGTGTTTTTAGCTAGGAATACCTATGGGAAAATGCCCAAAGCTCATGGGATAAAATTCCTAAATTTTGGCTAAGAAATGTATACTATTCAACCATAGTGAATGGGAAGGGAAGGAGTTAGATTTTTCTAATTCCAATGGTCCCATTAAGTTTAAAAGGGGTCATCCTATTTTAGAAGTTAAGGTTTATGTGTTTATTGTAATGAATTATCATTATGATTATAGAGTTTGATGTTATTTTGGGAACTCGAAAAGCAAGTAAACCGAGTCCCAAGGATTGAAGAGCAAATTTTGCTAAGGTAGTATTTTTCCTCTCTCTTTCTTTAAGCTTGTATGTTTGTATAATGATGAGTGTTATGCTATATCAAGTTGTCATTTATGTTATAAGATGAGACATGTATGCTTAGATTGTACTTGGCCTTGTATGAAATTCCTTGTATTGCTATGCGATATGTGGCATCTTGATTGGCATCATGTTATGTACTTACATGCTTGCTTGTGAATGATATTGGCTTACTACTACTGAGATTTCATAATCTCACCCCAAATTTAACCTATGCTAGGTCAGAGTTCAAGCAAAGAAAGAGCAAAGAATGTGGAGACATAAATCAAGGATCTTACTTTTATGCACTACATTTTGTTATGTAATTAAATATTTTAGATTACTACGTGCATGAGTTACGTTATGATACTGTAAGGTACTCAGGTATGAAATGGAAAGCCATGTATATACCTAACCCTGAAGTAAAAAGAGTATAGCTAGCGTGCATAAGATGCAAGAATGCCTATACTTATATAAAGGCAAAATAATAATAATAATAATAATAATAATAATAATAATATGACCAATGAGGGGTAAAACTGTCCAATTTGTTGTAGGGGTAACTTTATATGAATTTATATATACTTTGCTAAGTAAGTATTTTTCCCATGTAAAGGGTTTAGAGAACTTGAAGTAGAGCCCTGAATTAACCTTATATGATTTTTCTATAATTAAGTATGTATTTTCAAAGTTAGATAAGAATTTGGAAATGACCAAATTAATAGTGAAATTGTATGAGAAAGTTTTTAAATGAAAAATTTTTATCAGTTCAGGTTTCCGTTGACTGCTCTAAGAATATATGAGGTAATTGTAGTAAAAAAAAGTTATAAAATAAGGTATGACAGAGACCGCCATAGATTCTTACATGAGGAACATTGTACTTTGACATAATCAAAAGTCGCCTTTAATCAAGTGATCATAAAGGTTGTGATCCAATACAATGAGACACATGCAGAGGAAGATAAGTGGTTAATATGGGATTTGTTCCTCTCACTAAGAGAAAGTGATATCTTTGAACCCCTTAATAAGTAAGACTGATAAATGCATGGCCATGCTCAAATGAAAGGAGTTTAATTTGTTTTCATAGTCTACTTAGAGATCGAGAAAGTGTGATCAAGTGATACAAGGATGATGTCTCCATGCCTTGTGCTTGACCTAGATATCATATGATAAAAGGGACTTGACATAGGCTATAGGATAGGTTATATTGGATCATCGATCCTCATATAATTTGGGTAGTCATAATATCTTGTTATAGGCCACTTATGAATTGTGGGCTAAAAGGAGTTTTGAGCCCACTACTAACATTATATAGACTTACAAGGCCACACATAAGAATGAGCCAACGTGAGCTATGATGTCCAGATTCATTGAACCTAAAAGGCATCTAGATTTAATAAATGTAGTGTCCACATTCAATTTATTTGCTTTCTAGAAAGTTTCCTATTTCAAATAGGAAATTTTCCTATTTATGATAGGATATTGCATTCTCTCATTAGAAGGAGGTAAAAAAATTAATATATATATATTAATTTCAAAATTTATAAGGCTCTCTTATAAAAGGGGGATGCTAGGGTTTCCTATGTGTCAATTTTTAAGAAGGGAGTGACAGCAGTACACCATATAAGAGAGAGAGAGAGAGAGAGACAAATTCAGCTACACACTTGAGAAATCGTGTGGTTCTTGTAGATGATTTTGGAGAAGCACATTCACGTAACATGGTGCTAGCACAATGTTCATGTTGGTGATCTCATTCGTGTGGATACCAGTAGAGGGTGTTGGTTTATGAAGAACAACGACTAAAGATCCAAACTTGATTAATCAGAAGGAGAGACAAATTTTTGTGTGCTAGAGGCATATTTCTTCTACCTTACTTCAGTTTACACAAAGATGATGGATCCATGGGAGGGATTTTACTTGTTTCATATTTTTTTGGCTATGTGTGTCTACCTACAAATCCCAACATATAAGTCTTCTCCAATTCTGACCTTAAAAGAGACTAACATGCAATATATGAGAATTTAGTGTAATAGCTAGGTTTAATACTCTTAAACTAATACAAATAATAAATAATAATAATTAACATTTAACTATAGGAACTATAAACTAAACAATAATCCTAATCCAATGAATTGAATAGCATGAATTTGATGACATAAACCATATCTGATAATGTCTCTTACAATATCTATCTATTTCAAATAACAATACCACAATCATAAACCTTAACTAAATACTATAGTAATGCTCAATAACTAAGAAATGGTATACCAATTCTTATTACATCATAATAAAAAACTATGATTTTACAACTATCTAACCTTCTACAACATAGGCACAACTATCTAGCTTTCACTAACTTTCCCAAGGCAACCTAATAGGGCTTAATACTATGATTTCACAACTTTTCTTTACTCCACAGGGTTTTACCACTCCATTAGGTTTTTCTTGAAATTCCTAAAAGCTTTAAATATGAGGAAACCTCTTGGGATCACTCTCTTGTTTTATAGCCTTTTTATCTCACTAGGTTTATCCCATTAGATGCCTAGAAACTTAGAATGAAAGAAAGAGATTAGGGTTAAGCTTATAAACTCACTAAGGGTTCTTTCAATTACAAAAAGCTAACTCACATATAGTAATAACATGTTATAACACAGCCAATTACTTTAAAGTATATGAGTTTAGCATTTTGGTCTCTCTTCTTTTTTTCCCTCATGTTCAAAAGATCTTCATTATACACTTTAGCTTTAGGCAAATGACTGTTTGCATATCAACTTCCTTAAATTATGCAAATATGCTCATTAGTCTAGAATTTCACTTTGGTACTTTAAATCAAACCATATTTAAATCAATGTGTCTTTTACATCTTCAACAATCTTCAATGTGCAACCTATTAATTACATTCTTCTAGAAGCTAGATGACTTGATTAATCCACCATTGACACACTTTCGTTTCAGCTTTTTTCTAATAGCTAATTTCCTTTTTTGCTTCCTAATTTCATGGATTTTCCTTTTTCATTCCTAATCAAAATGTATTTCATTAAAGGCACAAGAAATGGATCAATTAAAGTAATTGCATGATATAAAATAAAAAGAAAGTCTTTCCATATTAGTCTCAAATTACTTAAAAACTTTCTTTAAAATATTTGCAATAATGCATAAGTCATATTAATCTAAAAGCATATTGTATAAGGATTTAAGAGAGTTTCTATTAAATAGAAAGTTTCCTTATAATTCTACAAATCATATTAACTTTAAGTCAAAAACTTTCCTTATAGAGAATTTGACTTAATAAATTTCTCTTTGAAAATTTTTTGTAATGATCATTTCATACAAGATTAAATCATGCAATATCTTTAGTAATATTAATCAAATACATTTTGGCCTATACAACAACATTTATTTCAACAAAAATTCTCTAGCCTAAAAACAATATTTTTTAACCTATATAATTTTGGCTCATTTAACATATTTTCCAAAACACATATAATTAAGGATGTTTAACATAAATCAAAACCAAAATATCCAAAAGTCTAATGCAGCAACCATAATTTCTAATTACAGTGATTATACTTAATTAAGTGGTTAATAATCATAAATCAAGGTCTAAAGTCATTATAATTAATTAAAGTAAGAGAAAGTGGGGAAAATTTAAACCTTGATATCATTAGGGTCATTAGTTAAACAACCACAGCTAATCAAATCCATAAGTGATCATAATTATCAGTTAAGACATTTGGTTCATCTCATTATTGATTTCAACTCACCAAAAACCTCTTATGAATATTCCCAAATCACTACATAACCTTAACATAGTGAAATTAAAGGTTTCTAAGTCAAAAATAGGAGGTTGGAAACTTTCACTGCAACTTGGACCTTCCCTGCTGCAACTAAATTGGTTACTGAAACCTAAAAACCAAGCTTGGGGACCCCTACCACAACTTGGTACACTTGCGCCATGTGTAATGTCTTGTTTTTCTTAAACGTCAAAAACAGACACATTTTCAAAGTAAGTCCCCTAAAATGAATGAGTTAAGGTCCCAAAAACTTTAAGTAGCATTCTAGACTCCTAAAAATGAGATTCTCAATCTCAGAAAAAAAGAAAAATGGAGCTAGAATAAAGAAACAAAATTGAATGAAAAACTTACGAAACGTAATGGTATTTTTATAATTTTGAGTAAATTTTGGAATTTACACAAGATGGCTTTTTAAATGAAATTTTTGAGTTCTCCAAGGTTCTCAAAGGCCCTGAAAACCATGAGAAGCTTTGGGACAATTAAAATCCCTCCGGTGGATGTTTTCCAATATCAGTGTACCTAAACTTTGACAGATAGGTTTTAGTTCTGATTTGAGTGATTCCAAAGGCATTTTACTAAATTGGGAACTTAAATTTTATAATGGAAAAGAAGATTCTAAAAAAAGAGCTAAAATGAACTAGAAACAAAAATGCTAAAACGAAAGGGCAAAATTAGAATTTTTGAAAAGTCTTTCTTCATTCCACTTATATATATAGGGTGCCCCACCTTCTCACTCATTTATACACAATTGTTTTTGCCCTAAACCAGAGGAGAGAGCTAGGGTTTGAGGTGCACCAAAGGGAGAAGAAGAGAAGGAGAAATCCAAGGTAGAAAGGTATGGAATTTCTTAGTTTTTTCATGCTTTCTCTTTAGTAAACCTCTTCTCCTCCATTTCTCTTTCTTTCCTATAATTATATTGAAGTTTATGGATCTATTTTAAGGGAAGAAAAAATAAGAAAATTCGGATTTGAAGAGAGGAGGCCAAAGAAAGGAAGATTCAAGCAAGAAAATAAGGAAAAACACGGTAAATCTTCCATCCTATGGTAGTCACTCCTCCTCCCTCTTCTTCCTTAGTTCGTCCAACATGAGAAGCTACAAGAGGGCTTGGATTTTGAGCAGAACCAAGGGTGAATCTTAGGAAAAGGGGTGTGGAGAATAAAAATATGCAAAGGGAATTAACAAATAACCATGAAAATTCAAGATAGCAAATCTAAGGTTTTATGTGTTCCTTGTAAAATCTGACTTGATATCTTAACTCCTAGGCCTAAATGAATGCTTAAATGAGCTCTTAAGATCCCTAGAAGTCTCTCTATGTGCATCGCCCATCAAGAAAACAAATCAAACTTCTATAGAGGCCAAATGCTACATAGTCTCAGGCTAAAGAGGACGGGACACCTAGGGAGAGTTTTAAAATTTTCCAAGCCCATTTTTAAGTCATATATGATGAATAAAAATGAGGGAAAACCTTGAGAAAAATTTAGGAGGCCTAAAGAATGAATTGGTGTCTTATGTTCCATAATATGACCTAAGGAAGCAACATGTAGTTAGGCTCTTTGTTTTAATTATGTGATGACTCCAAGAACCTCAAAAGGAGTCAAGAATCATATACGAAAGGCAAAAATGGAGCCTAGAACTCATTTGATGGGTGTTTCTTCATTAGGTACATTTTTGGAACCATAAAAGGGTTGTTAGACCAAGTTAGTGTTTAAGGAAGATGTATAACCTTAGAATTGATTCCATGAACCTAATTGGCTTCCATATATTGTGTTAGGTTGAGGAAGGGAGAGCAAATTCAAGGAGAAAAGTGTGTGGTTACAACCAAAGTAGCTCACTCCTCCTTCTCTCATGCATGAATGCATGCTTGACTTGTCTTTAAATGTGTATATGTGTGTTTTAAACTATGAAAAGTGTTCTAACATGAGCTCTTATTCCATGATACCATAATGATGCATTATGTTTTCAAATGATGTTTATTATGTGTGCTTGGATTTGCTTGAGTATAGAGAAGCCAAAAACTCTTAGCCATGGTGAGGATGAGCCAAAAACCCTTAAAATTGGTTGAAACAAAGTAAAGTGTCTCCCAAGAGTGAGGTTGAGTCAAAACTTTCTTAAGAAAATGGGTGAGGTGTGACAACCCTACCTTCTAATCATTGTAATTATGGTTAAATACAAGATTATTAGTTAATGATCAAGGTTTGGGGTCATTATATTTTACCGCATTACGAAAATGTAAGGGAATTTGAACCTTGATGTTAGGGTCATCACCATGCCACCTTAACAAAATAAAATGTGCATAAAAGAAATCCTACTACCATAAGAGGCTCATAATTTAATCATCCATTAGTTTCAACACTCAATAGCCTCCCGGCTTGTACTCTTAAATCACTCCCCAAATTTCACAAATCTCGCCGCGGCGAGTTGGACCTTCGCCGCGGCCAACCTATGTGGCGCCGCGGCCGAAATGCTTCCTGGAACCTCTACTCGACTCCCAGAATTTTCGCCTCGGCGCAATATATTCGCGCCGCGGCGAGTTTTGCTTCTGTCCAAAACCAATTTTAATTTTTTGACTCGCGCCGCGGCGGGAAACACTGAGCCGCGGCGGGTTTTGGTTCTGTTACCCCCCCTGGGTGAATTTTTCGCTTCACTCCGCGGCGAGGTTCGTTGCGCCGCGGCGCCTTTTGGCTCTGTCCCTACTTTGGCTGCGGTGAAGCCTTCTTGGCCGCGGCGGAATTTCCTTTTGTGACCATTTTACCCGAATTTCACCCTCTACACTCCAATTCTCACCTTAGCAACACTCTAGGTCCACCTACCCTTGTTTTTAAGTGATCCTAATGGTGTTTATCTACCCTATTTACCCATCAATCCATCCATTATCATTGTGAAACTCAAATGTCACTTCCTACTTGTTCCACTAACTCATACCAACAAATTCTTAAATAAATGGCAACAAGATCACATACATTATCAACAATTTACATCCCATGCAAATTTCATAAAGATTCCATTCAACAATAGCTTACCTCTAAGGCATCATATAACTACAATCCTCATATGGTAATCCATATCATAATTCCAGCAAAACCACATACATATATATAATGCTATAAGTACATACATTAATATTCCACTATGATGTACTCCAAATCCTTAACGGTTACATTTCAATCAAGCAAAATATAAACGCCTACAGTTGGCAATATGATTACATGATGATGCTAGGTAACTAATAACAAAAATTGCATCTATCCTATCCTACTCAGACCAAGTGTAGCTCCCCACACCCGGCCTCAGCTCATGGATGTTCATCCACTTGCTTACCCTTATCCTTCCCCGAGGAACTTTCACCTGAAACGTTAATCCCATAAAACGGGGTGAGATATGAATCTCAGTAACCAAGGCAATTCCATTATATATCCAGTTTAATTACCATATATGCATAAATCAAAATCAACATCAGAATCATATCCATTATAACAGCAAATGAAACAATTAGGCTATCATGATTATTATCCCATACTAGCAATCATATTACCACATGTTAAAGGCCATTAACACCGGAGAGGCCTGTCCACGGCACCTACTCCTCATTGAGCACAACCGGGGCTCAATGCATCTGGGGTTTGATCATAACCCGGTGCTTGATCATAGCACATGCACGGGTGGCAGCCGCACCACAGCTCCACCATGGACTCACAAGGTCCAAATCACAATTCAACAGATAGCCAACCAATTCATTCAGCATTTTTCAATCAATCATATATAGCAACATATGGAATTAAATCAAATATACACATGGAATTGATATAAACCCGGTTACCTCACTTGTAGACACTTGTACCAATCACCAATGGTGCAGAATTCCTCCTATAACCATAACATCACATAATTACTACTCTAATTCATCATTAACAATCATAATCAGTACCCAAGGAATTTAAAATGCCCATGACTACCCAAGAATCATTTACCCAGCCACAACAAGACCCAATTTCGGATTTAAGTTTCCTCCACCAGAAAATTCAATATTCCACCCAAAATCCTAAGCAAATTCGTACATAATTAATACCCATTTTATAAATTTGCTATAGGGGTCTCAAATTAACCATTAAAGCATCAAAATGGAGGGTCCAAACTCACCCAAAGTCAGCCCTAAGCTCAACCTACGAATTTCATCAAGAAAACTCCCAAACACTCACATTTCAGATTTTTTGGGTAGGATGAAAATGCTCCAAATGAAAAACTAATCGGACCAAATTAAAGGGAAAGATGAGGGGATTAAGTTGTATAACTATTACCTTGGCTGAATCTTGCTCTAAGTATGAGAAAATGCAGAATTTTGGTCCCAAACCCTAGCCTCCTTCTCCACCTCCGATTTTGCCTCTTGAATGTTATGTTTCAGCAAGTGAGTAAGTGGGTGGGGTATTAGGGTTTAAGTTGGGTCAAGTATGGGTCATGGGCTGCTCCAAGATCCATCTCCACTTGGGCTTCAGATTTTTTTAAGTTTGTTGGGCCAGTTTAGAGGTGTTGGGCTGCAGAATTTACTGGGCCAGTTTTTATGCATTTGGGTTGCTGAAATTTAATTGAGTTTGGGCCAAGTTTGAGAAGCTCAAGAATGTGGATCTGCACAAGGATTATTGGGCCACTTAGAAGAGTCTATACAAGATAAATCTTGGGCCTCCATCCCACTAAATTATGTTAGGTCTGCACATAATCCATTGGGCCTCTATTAACCTCTTCTCATGATCTATTAATCTAGGCCTAGATAGAATTTCTATCCTAATTAAATCTCAAACCCATATTAATAATTTATCTCTCTAAAGTCTCCATTCACTTAACTTGCCCAATGAGCCCATATTAATTACTCTTAATTAATTCTAATCCATGATTAATACCTTAATTAATTATGGGGTGTTACATGAGGCAAGTCCAAAGTCCATCAATGAATGAGTGAGGCTAATCCACTTACTTGGCAAGCCTATAGGTGCCTTGTATGACTTACTCACATGCCAAGATTGCTTCTTGAATGTTCATGTTATTCAATATGCCCATGCATGCATTTGTAATACTTGGTTTGCATACTTTATATATGCTTGAAATGGGAGATGAGCTATTGGGATTCTTTGAATCTCATTCCCTCCTCTCCAATGCACTTACATGCTAGGTGGAACACGTGGACTGTAATGTCCCACATTGGGTAGGAAGACCCTGGGAACGGCCCATATAAGTGGGAGCGTAGTTCTCCCTACCGAGGCGCCTTTTGGGGATGAAATCCCCAAGGGACAAAACCCGGAGAGCACGGATCTCCTCGTGGCAGATCGGCTCCAGTCTGGGACAATACCTCGGTGGCTCTGTATGGTGTTTGGTATCAGAGCTGGCCTGTTCGCATGTGCAACCCGAGGACGGGTTGGTCCCAAGGGGGGTGGAATGTAATGTCCCACATCAAATAGGAAGACCTTGGGAATGGCCCATATAAGTGGGAGCGTAGCTCTCCCTACCGAGGCGCCTTTTGGGGATGAAATCCCCAAGGGACAAAACCCGGAGAGCGCGGATCTCCTCGTGGCAGATCGGCTCCAGTCTAGGACAATACCTCGATGGCTTTGTATGGTGTTAAAATGTAACACCTTACTGCCTACACTCCAGTTTATCTCCCTCTTGGCTTGATTCCATATGATTTCCCCGGAAAATGACCGAAACCGTGGTATTTAACTACTTAAAGTCGGAGTTTAACCGGTCATATTTTGCCCTGTGGGTCCCGTGAATCCATAATTCACATTCTCTACTCAAACACCATTTATAAAACTTGTACATAGCCTCAAACAACTCACAAACCACGGATATGAAGCCAAAAACCAAGAAATTGCATTTTCTCAAATGAGCCCATAAGTCAGATTTCTGGCTCCAACTTTGGAAAATCATAACTAATTCTAGAAAATTGAGAATCAAGCAAATCATAGCTCTCTAGAAATATTGGGATGTTACTTCATACTAAAAATAATTCCCAACCACAATCTCAACGTCTGGACTATCATTGACATCGAAAAAGACGCAGAGGTTCGGCTGTCCCTGATACTGGTGCAGTTTACTGTCATGAACTTTGAAAATTCGTAATTAATTCCAAAAAAATCCAATCTGGGCATATTATACCAATTTCGAAAGATACAGATGTTAAATAGAGGAGAAAAATAATTCTAGATCATTTCAGGAGTTCTTGGACCTCGAAAACCGATGGAACAGTAACGAAGGTCTGAAACTTCCCTGATGCTGATACAGAACTTCAGCAAGTCGTTTCTCTCTCTACAGACATCCAATTAAGGTGATTCCAGTTGGTATAGGTCACTTTGGATATCTAGATTATGATCACAAAATATCATGACAATTGGACACCATTTGGTCTATGAATGACATGGTTCCATTTTCGGACTTCATGCACAGTACCATGACCAAACCTACTTTAGCTACTTTAGCTTCTCAAGAAGCTCTCAATAGACTCTAGAGGCATGCCAAATTCCATATCAAGAAGAGCTCATCCGGTCATACTTTGACGGAGCTCACTCAATTGGTAGTTTTGGCACCCCATGTGGTTCAAAATGGGTCTAAATGACCTCCCACATGCTCTAACCTCTTTTGGGCAAGTTTAAAAGTACAAACATAGCATATATGAAATGTCTAAGTAATCCAAATCATCATACCTTCCAAATTCACTATGCTATGGAAGAAAATGCATCATTTCATATAAGCCTCAAAGGGCCAAATTCTACATTCTCATTACTTTAGCTCTTTACACAATTCATACATCATCTATACATATATTTACATGTGCTCACATAGTTACAACTCAAAAATAAGAGGTGCATATTCATTTTGGCACCTTATACATCAAAAGAACTAAAAAGCTATACACTTCCTAACTATGCTTTACTAGGCTCCATGAGGTATGCTTGACTCTCCTTGAACACTACCTGGATATTAAGATGGGAGGGGGAAGAGGGTGAGATTCGGGAGAATCTCAATAGCTCATACTCATTCAAGATGCAATCAAGGCATATAATTAGTCAAGCATGCATACAAGTCACAATAACACAACATATGTGTTTCATGCCATGATTATCATGTCAATGCCAAGAATAGGCTCCGGGGACTTTTGGTCTAGCCTCACCCGAGCTTTAGGACTTTTGGATCGGCCTCACCCTTGGTTTAGGGGCTTTTGGATCCTCCTCACCCGTCTCAAGGGACTTTCGGCCCCACCTCACCCGAGCAATTTCCATAATCACATCATAAGCATATTGGTACCGATGCATCAAGGCAAAATCAATGGCATATCTCATCATACAAGCACATACACAACATATAATGACTATTACACAACCAAGAATGCAACAAGAAAAGAGTAGAGAGCTACCTTATCGGATTACACAAGTCTTCCCTTTTGATTTCTCTCCTCCCTCTTTGATTTCACACTCACAAATAGATGGAGTTCTTCCTTTGAGCCTAGGCACAACAAAGAGCACCAAGTCATTCTCTCATAGCTTAAATAACTCTCACAAAGCTAAAAGAGGCTCTTCATCAAATTAACCCTCACTACCCTTACAGATCTAGGGATTCTCTCTCTAGAACTCTACTCACTCTCCTTCCTCTCTCAAGCTCTCCAAGAAGAAAGCAAGGAAGAAGAAATGAAGATATATGAGTTCTACCCTCCTTCTAGAGTAGTTTTCCTACTTCCCTCTTCTGAACCTATCCCATATTAACTTCTAAAACCATAGAAAGAGAAAGCAAAAGGAGGAGAACAACATGCTAAGGAGAAAAGCTAGGGAAATCTAAAGATTACTCACCTCTTTGCTTGATCTCCTTGCTTCTCTAGGTCTCTTTCTCTCTCCACAGCTCTCTTCTCTCTCCCTGGTCGAAGCTTAGGTCAGTTCTGAGAGAAAGGAAAGTTTAGACTCTTTAAAAAGTCAAAATCTCTCTTTTCACGCTTTTCCGGACTCACCCTCGCTATAGCGAGCCATAACCCTCGCTACGACGAGCTCGTGCAAGTCCCAGACCTTTGCCTTCGCTATGGCGTCGCTACGGCGAGCTCGGCCTGTTCCAGACCTCTGCCTTCGCTATAGCGCCGCTATGGCGAGCAACTACCTGGTTTCTATATGGAATGCCGCACTCGCTATAGCTAGGAGCATTTTCTCTACGGCGAGGGGGCATTCTCGCTATGGCGATTCCATTTCTCGCTATGGCGAGAAGACTTAGAAAATTCTCAGCTCTTCGAAAATTTTTCAGCTTTCTCTTTTCCTTTTCTTTTCTCATTTCTTCTCTTTTTCTGGGTGTTACATGGACAATGTAATGGGAGCCAACAACTTGGAAGATAAGAGATTGACAACAATTTGTATAGATTTTGCTTCTTTATGGCCATATAAGTGGCAAAACTTGTAATTTATTATTGTATATATCCTATGACCTCATGAACATGTGTAATTAAGCTAATGTATCATGTACAAATGAGAATTTGGGTTATGTGAATGTTACAATGCAATTTGGGTATGTGATGGCAAGACTAGCATTATGGAAATTTATGTATGGCATAGGGTGAGAGTGAGTTTCCAAATTCTGAATTTGTGCACCTTTGAAACAAGTTTAGAATATCATTTTGGTGCAATCCCATGTGCTCAAGTGGCCACACAAGCTTGGGAAGCAAAATTGGACACTTTCATGCTTATAGAGACCATAAAAATGACCAAACCGAAACCTTATAGCACAAATTGACCAAATGGATGAATCTTCCCATTAAATTTGGCAGACATGTAGAATTCATTGACAGCATTTTGGGAAGCTAAATTTCATAAAAATTAAAGCTCTACATAATTAATTATGAATTTTCACAATTGGGATTTTTCTGCTGTTCTGGTGCATGTACTGTTCATATGGTCAATTTTGTATTATGTGTTATCTGATGGCCAAATGGTGTTTAATACTTGTGAAATTTTATAGGTATAAACTAGAGGTTATAAAATTTATATAGCCACCAAGATCACCTCATTTGGAGGTCTGAGTAGAGAGTTATGAAGTTTTGAAATTTAATGTCAGTGCCAATAATGCCACTTGACCTCCAGTACTATTACATCATAATTCAGTTCTTAAATGGATTTGGCGTAGTCTAGAAATATTTTTTCCTTAAAGTTAATATTTGTAGCTTCTTAGATTGACTAAATTTGCATGATTTAGGTTTTTAGAATTAGTTATGAATTTTCAAATTTTATGATAGTAACCTATGATGGTAGCCTAGACAGTTGAGACCTTGGGTGCTTTTCGAATGTCAAACGTCTCCTACTTGATGTCTTATGATCAAGAATATTTTTAGCATTAATTAGACATCTGTAGCTTTCTAGAAGTGTAAGTTATGTATGATTTTGATTTTTTTATAATTAGTTATGATTTTTCAAAGTTTGTGATGGAAAGTATGAAATTCTGGTCGAGGCTACACTATGGTATTTTATGTGTTTTTTGCACTTGCACGAGTTCTAGGCCACTTTTGGTGATGGAATTAAGTTATATCTATGTAATTAAATATGAGAATGTGATACATGAGCTCACATGGTCCACAAGACGCCGAATGTAAATTTCATCCCCTACGCAATGCAAAAATATCTATTATTTTAATGCCATTTTCTTGCCTCCTTTGTGAAATGCATGGTTTAAGGCATGAGAATAGCATAAGACAAGCTAGAAATTTATGATGTTACACCACGGCATAAGTGGCTATTATAACTCGAAATTGAAATTTCACACCTTGCACTATGGCTTAGGTTTTTGCGCTGCAGTGGAGTGCTCTAAGGGACCTACTATTCATGTTTTTATGATTCTCGCTGCAACAAGTTGGACCCTCTTCCTGATGGACCTATATGGTGTCATTGCAGGAAAAACATCCTGAAACCTACTGTAAAAATTTTTCAATTCATGTCACAGCAAAACTAGCTACTAGAACACTTGTCACCTAATTCCCTTGACTTGTGCCGCGACTAAAAATTTTGTGCAGCAACAAGGTTGCTCTCTGTTACCCTCCCTAAGCAACTTTTTCATTTTGCGCCACTACGAGACACCTCACACCACAGCGTTCCTCGCCTCTGCCTAACACATGGCTATGACTCAGCCCATTTTGGTCATGGCATGACCCTTTTTAGCAACATTTCTCCCTAAGTTTCGTTATATACACTCCAACTTTCCCTCTAGTAACACTTTAAGGCCACTCTACCTTAATTTGTAGGGTTTTAATGGCATTTATCTACCTTAATTTGTAAGGTTCTAATGGCATTTAGCATGTCTCTTATTGCCAAATCAAATTGTAGGTGTTAATTCCTAATCACCAAGCTTCCATACATCAGCAAATTCACGAGTTAATGACAACAAAAGGATTCATAATCTACTAACATTGTCATTAATGATACTACCATAACATACTTCCAAGAAACAAGATATATATATATCAATCTAACAAGGTTTCATATCAGATATATACCAGTGTATACATTAAACACCAAATTGTAAAGAGCCTAACTCTCTATTAGTTACATCAATGTTTACTAAAACACAAAATATCTACACTTGGCAACATGATTACATGATGATGATGCTATATAATAGAATAACACAAATTAGCATATATCCTAAATTTGATCTATCCAAGTACAGAACTTCCCATATATGGTCTTAGCTTATAGATGTTTATCCACTTGCTTTCCATTATCCTTACTTGAAAGACCTTCACCTGAAATAGTTAGCCCATGAAATGGGGTGAGATGTAAATCTTAGTAATCAAAGGCAAATTCCATTCATATATTCTAATTTAATTAACATATATTAATTAATCAAATAAGCATAAAAAATAACAGTCATATAAGCAAATGAAACAATTGGGCTATTAGTGACTACTATCTTATACTAGTAATCATATTTCCACATGTTAAAGGCCATTAACATCAGGAGAGGCCCATCCACAACACCAACTCCCCAATGAGCACAACATGGGCTTAGTACATACAAGAATCTAATCACAATCTGATACCCAATCGAAGCACAATGGACTGGTGGTAGTCGCACCACAACTCCACCATGGACTCACAAGATCCAAACATATCAAATAGCCAACCATTCATTATGCATTTCAAAACTGTACATGTACAGCAGATATAAAATTAAAGTAGACATATGCATGGAATTTAATCTTAACCTCTATTACCTCACTTATAGACTATTTCTTGAAAGCTAACAATAATGCTACCTTAGCCTATAAACACAAAATCAAACCATCACCATTCTTATTCTTCAATTATAGTAGCAACCCAATACTCAAAGAATTAAACAACCAATAGCTACCTAGAGGACACTTACCCAGCTACTACAAGAACAAAATTCGGATTAGATGTTTCCCCCACTAGTAACTTCAGAGTATCACCCTATACTAGGAAAATTCGTACAAAATTAATACCTATACTAAAAATCAACTATAGGGGTCTTAAACCAGTAGAAAATGCATCAAAATGAAGAGTTTACACTTACTTAATATCCCTCCTAGCTCCAACCTCCGAAAATCCTCCAAGAAAACATTAAATAATCCATATTAGATTTTGGGTGTGATGAAAATGCTCCAAATGAGAAACCAATCAAGTTAAATTGAAGAGAAAAAGAAGAGGATTAAGTTGTATAACAATCACCTTAGCTGATTTTAACTTTAGAAGTGAGAAATGATGGATTTATGCTAAGAACCCTAGTCTCCACCTTAAACCTCCGAAAATGCTTATGTCTCTTTCGTGTTTTGTTTTTTGCAGAATGGTGGAAGGGCTACTAAGGGTTTAGGGTTTAATTTTAGGTCTTGGGCTAACCCAAGGGCATAATTCTAAATGGGGTTCAATTTTATGCTTGTTAAGCCATGGATTATAGGATTACAAGAGTTAGATACGAGTTGGACCAAGCTAAAAAAGGTCCATTAATATTTGGGTTTGCACAAATAAATATTAGGCCTCTAAGAAATGGAATTGGATCTTCCTAAAGCTAAGAGTGGACTCCTACACTTAACCTAAATCAATAATTAAATAAATTATAAGGCCTAATTTAATGTCTTCCTCTCTTAATTAATTTTCCTAATTAAACCAATATTAATCCCTAGTTAATCATGATTATCCTTAATTAATTTTAGGGTGTTACATCTAAACCCAAGTGTTGTATTACTTACATTAGCTTTCCCCTAGTGTGGAAGCAACAATCTTGTTTGGATTTGAACCAATTGACATAGAGTGACACCATACCAAAGCACCAAAGTAGAAATTCCTTAGTGTAAAAAATAGCAAGCCAAAATTATAATCAACAGATGTGCAAGTCACAACAATTTTTCCTAAAACTCAATTTTGACATACAAATTTATTCATTATCAATTTAATGTATTAATTTTTTCTATAATTTGTAAATTAAGTTTAGAGTAAATTACACAAATATCTCCTAAGTTTTTTTTAAAATTACATAAATCTTCCTTTTATTTTCAAAATATATGCTTTAGTCCTATTTTAAATTATTTAACTAAAATACTCTTAATTAACTTAAGTATAACAATATGCACAAATAAAAAAGAATAAATTTTGTTTTCAAATATACAAAAAGAAAAAGGTAGCTTCTATTTTTATTAAATTTAACCCAAAAAGTTTATTTATTTATGTTAATAGAAGGCATTTAATTCAAAAGATTTAAAATTAAACTTAAATATAACGTAATTTTTTAACAAAAGTTTATATATATTTTAAAACATTTTATATAATTTTTACAAAATTTGTATAAAATTTATATAATTTATTCTTTTTAAGTATATTTAAAAATTTTCCAAATCAAGACCAAAAACCCCCTTCAAAGAAGGTGGAGGGGGAATTAGTGTTAATTTAAAAATTTCCAGGCTATTTTAAAGGGAGATCCATCAATGAAGAGGGTACGAATTGTGTCATATCCGGTTCCTTTAAAACTGAACCAAAACCAATCAAATTAAAAAGGAGAACCCCTAAGGTAACATGAAATAAGGTGAATCAAGGCTAGATTAATAAATAAAACATCTAGAAATGAGGGTAAGGAACTAAAGATGGCCTAAAATCAAAGCTAAAATAATTAAATGAAATGAATCGAAACATAATAGCAAAATTGTAATTTCGAATAACTTTTTAAAAACTCAAATAAGGGAGTTTTAAATGGTAAAATTAAGTTTTCTATAATTTTCAAATGCCCTAAAAGCCATAGAAATAGTCAGAATGACCAAAACCTTTATGATGGGCTATTTAAGCTATCAATTGACCCAAACTTTGATAACATGATTTAGTAAGATTTTGAATCCCATAAATTTGGGAGTGAATATTTTTAATAAACTAGAAGCCCTAAATTTTTATATGAAAAGACAATTCACAAAAAAGATCTAAAATGAACACAAATAGAGGAATTGAAGTGCAGGGACAAAAATGAAAATTTGAAATTGTTTAAAATACCCATCCTTCTCCTTATAATAGCCACGCCACCTCATCCTCTTCCTTAGAACTGACTTTGAGAGCTCTAAACTAGCAGCTATAGTGTCCAAATATGGGAGGAGAGAGAGGGAAAAGATGTAACACCATAATTTTCTAGCTTTGCCTTATGCTATTTCCAAGTCTCATATTATGGAATTCATAAGAATACAAGAAAATAACCTATAAAAAGTGAATATTTTAGCGTTGCATCGCATATAAATTTTTCATTTGATGTCCCGTGGACCATGTAAGCTTATGTATCACATTCTCATATTTAATTACATAGATGCAACTCATTTCCATCACCAAAAGTGGTCTACAACTCGTGGAAAGCAAGGGAACACATAAAATTCATAGTTGCATTTTCAGCCAGAATTCTCTCTTTTCTGTCACAAACTTTGAAAAATCATAATTAATTCTAAAAAAAACAAAATCATGCATTCTTTGCCATTATGGAAAGCTATTCATATCTACTTTATGCTACAAATATGCCCAGGCCTTGAAACAAAACACAGAAGATGTTTGACATTTGAAAACGTGCAGAGGTCTAACTGGTTACTGGTACCGATATAGATTTTTGCTATAAATTTTAAAAATGCCCAATTAATTCTAAAAAAATCTAATTTATGTAAATGATACCAATCTAGAAATTTACTGATGTTAGCTAGAGGGAAAAAATAACTCCAAACCATTCCAATCACATCCAGCCTCAAAAACTAATCAAACAGTATTTGAGGTCAATCTAAATGCCTGAGGCTGGGCAAAAACTTTAAAAATTCATATCTCCCTCTCTAGACATCCAAATAGGGTGCTTCGATTTGGCATAAGTGTTTGGGAATGTCTAGTATTTTCTATAAAATTTTGTGGCAATTGGACATCATTTGCTCTCTAAGTGACAGAATTCATTTTCGGATCAATATGAGCAGTAACTTGACCAAATCCAGAATTTTTTCCAACTTTAAAAATTCATCAAATATTCCATAGACGTCCAAAAATTCTGCACTTTAACTTCCTAAAAATCTCTCAATAGGCTCTAAATGCATACCAAATCTTATATCAAGAAGAGTTTAATTGGACAAAAAGTGGTATAGGTTTCAAATATAGTCAATTATTGCTCCATACAAGATACCAAAATGTCCAAATGACTTTCCTTGACGTTTGACACCTCTTGGGTGACTTTAAAAGCATGATTATGACTTATATGAACTATCCAAGTGGTCCCAAACCTCATGCATGTAACACCCCATAATTAATTAAGGTGTTAATCACATATTAGATTAATTAGGAATAATTAATATCGGATAATTAGGCAAGTTAAGTAAATGGAGATTTTAGAAAGGTAAATTTATTAATATAGGTTTGAGATTTAATTGGGAGAGAAATTTCATCTAGGCCCAAATTAATGTAGGAGGCTATGATAAGAGGCTAATGGAGGCCCAATAAGCTAGGTGCAGACCCAACTTGATCTAATGTGATGGAGGCCCAATACCCGCCTTATATAGGCTCTTATAATTAGCCCAATAACCCTTGTGCAGACCCAAAACCTTTGGGCTCTTAAAACTTGGTCTGGTCCAATTGAATTTCAGTAACCTAACACCTTGAAACTGGCCCAACAACTTAAAAATCTGAAGCTCAAATGGAGATGGACCTTGGAGCAACCTATGACCCATTTTTGACCCAACTTAAACCCAACTAAAACCCTAATACATCAGCCTCTTCCTCACACTTGCTGAAAC
Source organism: Erythrophleum ivorense (assembly GCA_026724425.1). NCBI lineage: Eukaryota > Viridiplantae > Streptophyta > Magnoliopsida > Fabales > Fabaceae > Erythrophleum > Erythrophleum ivorense. Next base: position 10,839,370 of record JAIUCV010000014.1, read on the forward strand.
ATAAAACACATCTCAAAATTCGGAGGTTGAGAACGAGGCTAGGGTTGGGGGCAAGAATTCTGCATTTTCTCACATTCAAAGCAAGATTCAGCCAAGGTAATAGTTATACAACTTAATCCCCTCATCTTTCTCTTTAATTTAGTCTGATTAGTTTTTCATTTGGAGTATTTTCACCTTACACAAAATCTGAAATTTGGGAATTTGGGGATTTTCTTGGTGAAATTCGTAGGTTGAGGTTAGGGCTGACCTTGGGTGAGTTTAAACCCACCATTTTGATGCTTCATTTGTTAATTTGAGACCCTTATAGCTTATTTATAAAATGGGTATTAATTCTGTACGAATTTGCTTAGGATTTTGGGTGGAATATTGAGTTTTCTGGTGAAGGACACTCTAATCTGAATTTGGGATTTATGATGGCTGTTGCAAATTTGTCTACAAGTGAGGTAACTGGGGTTTATATTAATTTCATATATATATATTTGATTTAATTTAATATGTTGCTGTATATAAATGATTTGAAATGTTGAATGAATTGGTTGACTATCTATTGAATTGTGATTGGACCTTGTGAGTCCATGGTGGAGCTGTGGTGTGGCTACCACCCGTGCATATGCTTCGATCGAGCACCGGGTTATGATCAAACCCCAGATGCACAGAGCCTTGGTTGTGCTCAATAGGGAGTAGGTGCCGTGGACGGGCCTCTCCCGGTGTTAATGGCCTTTAACATGTGATAATATGATTGCTAGTGTGAGATAGTAATCATGATAGCCTAATTGTTTCATTTGCTGATATGATGGATATGATTCTAATATTGATTTTGATTCATGCATATATGCTAATTAAACTGGATATATGATGGAATTGCCTTGGTTATTGAGATTGATATCTCACTCCATTTCATGGGATTAACATTTCAGGTGAAGGTTCTTCGGGTAAGGATAAAGGGAAGTAAGTGGATGAAAATCCATGAGCTCCAACATATGGGAGAAGGCTACACTTAGGCTGGCTTATTTAGTAGAGATTCAATTTTGTTATTAGTTTACATAGCATCATCATGTATTCATGTTGCCAAGTGTAGGCGTTCATATTTTGTTTAGTTGAAATGTAACCGTTAAGGATTTAAGTCTCATTATAGTTGAATATTAATGTATGAACTTATAGTATCATATATATAGTTTTGTTGAAATTGTGATACGGATTACCATATGGGAATTGTAGTCATATGATGCCTTGGATGTGGACATAAGCTATTGTTGAATGGAATCTCTATGGAATATGCATGGGATGTTAATTGCTGCTAATGCATGTGTTCTTGCTGTCATATATTCATGAATTTGCTGATATGAGCTAGTTGGGCAAGTAGGAAGTAGTATTTAAGTTTTGCAATGGTAATGAACAGATTGATGGGTAAATAGGGTAGATAAACACCATTAGAATCACATAAAATAAGGGAAGGTGGACCTGGAGTGTTTCTAAGATGAGATTTGGAGTGTAGGGGGTGAAATTTGAGTAATGTAATCACAGGAGGGAGTCTTGCCACAACTAAGAAGGCTTCGCTGTGGGCAAATGAGAAATAGAGTCCAAGGGCGCCGCGGCATAACTAATCTCGCCGCGGTGCAAGGGAAGAAAATTGGCCCAGGGAGTGACAGTGGCGAAGAGCGCTGGGGCCTAATAAATCTCGCCGCGGCACAAAGTGAGAAAAATCACCCAGGAGGGTGACAGAACGAGAACTCGTTGTGGCATAGTAGGTCTTGCCGCGGCGTGAGTCGAAGAAATTAATTAAGAGTTACCCAATAGCAAAACTCACAGCGGTGCAAATATATTGCGCCGAGGCAAGAATCGTGAGGGTGGAGAATAGTAGATCTAAGAAGCATTTCCACCGCGGCGCTGCATAGGTTGGCCGCGGTGAAGGTCCAACTTGCCGCGGTGATAGCCGCGGTGAGATTTGTGAAATTTGTCCAGTGATTCCAGAGAGCAACTTGGCCGAGGTGGGGAAGGTATAGGCCACGGTGCAAGTCCCCAACCTACTCCTTTTAGCCTAGAAACCCCAATTTCTTCAACGATAATGGTAAGAGATGATATAGGAACACTTGTAGGAGGTTATTGGGTATTGAAACTGATGGACGGTTGAACCATAAACCCCTTATGGTAGTAGGATTTTTTTTATGCAAATTTTATTTTGTTGCGGTGGTATGGTGATGACCCTAACATCAAGGTTCAAATTTTCCCCATATTTTCACAATGTGATAAATTGTAACTACTCAAACCTTGATAATTAATTATTAATCGTATATTTAACCATAATTACAATGATAATGAAGGAGGGTTGTCACAATGCATCTCAATTTGGCCATTTCACTTCCACTTATACACTAATGCATCAAGTTTTCAAAGAGCTAAACTTGTCATTACATGCTCAATTGACATTATAGTATTCACATAACATAATCTCTCATTTATACATCACATATTAAAATAATTACATATGCTCAAGAGGTCATAGGTCATATATAATAATAGGTTACAACAATTGCCACTTAAATGGTCTTAAAGAAGCAAATTTTATGCACTTTAATGGCATACTCTCATCTTTCAAGAGGTTGGCTTCCATTTCCTTGTTCTTTTTGTCCACCTAGCATGTTAGAATATTAGAGAGGAGGGAATGAAATTCAAAGAATCCCAATAGCTTATCCCCCTTTCAATCACACATAAAAGATGCAAAATAAGCCTCACATGCATGCATGGGCATATTGACATGTACAAACATTCAAGAAACATTTTCAATATTCGAGCAAGTCATACATAGCATAAAAAGACTTACCAAGTAAGTGGATTAGCCTCACCCATTCACTTGTGGATTTTGGACTTACCTCATCCATTCTTTAAGAGGTTCTTGGACTCAACCTTACTCTTGGGAGTCAACCTCACTTTTGGGAGACTCTTCACTTTGTCTCAACCAAACTTTAAGGGTTCTTGGCTCATCCTCACCATAGCTAAAGGTTTATGGCTTCACTACACTCAAGCAAACTAAAGCAAGCATCATAAACATTATTTAAAAACATAATACATTATCATGGTACCATGGCATATGAAATCATGCTAGAATATTTTTCATGGCTTAAGACACACATACGCACATTCAAAGATAAGCTAAGCATACATTCATGCATGAGAGAAGGAGGAGTGAGCTACCTTGGATGCAAGAACACTTTTTCTCTTGAATTTCCTCTCCCTTCCTCGGTCTCACACACACAAAGGTGTAGGAACGATTTCTCTTAGCCTAAACACAATTTATAGAAGCCAATTAGGTTCATGAAATTAATTCTAAGGCCACACAACTTCCACATACACTAACTTGGTCTATAAACCCTTTTATGTTTCCAATAATACACCTAATGAAGCAACACTCATCAAATAAATTCTAGGCTCTATTCTTTCCTTTCATATATGATTCTTGACTTCTTTTAAATTTCTTGGAGTCATCACACAATTAAAATAAAGAGCCTAACTACATGTTGCTTCTTTAGGTCATATTATGGAACATATAAGGGCAACTCACTTTCTATGGTTTCTAAATTTTTTTCAAGGCCTCCCTTCATCTTCACTCATCATATATGACTAAAAAATGGGTTTAGAAAAATTTAAAACTCTCCCTAGGTATGCAAATCCCTCTTGGCCAAACCTAGGAAGCATTATGGCATCTATGGACTTTGCTTTGTTTTCTTGATAGAGGACACACATGGGGAGACTTTTAAGGATCTTAGGAGCTCATTTAAACTCTCATTTAGACATAAAAATTAAGGTATCAAATCAGATTTTTCAAGGAACATATGAAACCCTAGAATTTGTATCTTGAATTTCCATAGTTATTTGTTAATTCTTTTTTCATATTCTTAATCTCTACATTCTTTTTCCTAAGAATCACCCTTGGTTCTACCTAAAAATGAAGCCCTCCTATGACTTCTTGAGTGGGGCAAAATAAGGAGAGAAGAGGAGCAAGGGGTAGCAACCATGGAAGAAGAAATTACCTTATTTTTCCTTATTTTTTTACTTGAATCTTGTCTTCTTTGGTCTCCTCTCTTCAAATCCAAAATTTTTCCTTAATTTCTCCCTTAAAACAGATCTATATACTTCAATATAATCATAAGCAATAAAAGAGAATGGAGGAGAAGATGTTTGGAAAGGAAAAAGCATGAAAAACTATCAAAATTCCATACTTTCAAGCTATGATTTCTCCTCCTCTTCTTCTTCCTCTTGTGTGCCACTCTCCTAGGGTTTCTTCTCTGGTTTAGGGTAGAAAAATATGAGGATAAGTGAATAGGAGAGTGGGGCGCCTTATATATATAGGTGGAGGAAGAATAGCTTTTCAAAAATTCCCATTTTGCCCTTCATTTTTAGCATTTTTGTTTTTAATTTGTTTTAGCTCCTTTTTTAGAACCATCTTTTCCATTACAGAATTTAGATTCCCAATTTAGTAAAATGCTTTTAGAATCACTCAAATCGAAGCTAAAACCTTCCCAAACGAATCTGTCAAAGTTTGGATACATCGACATTGGAAAATGTCCACCATAGGGGTTTTAACTGTCCTGGGGCTTCCCATAGTTTTCAAGGCCTCTGAGAACCCTGGAGGACTAAAAAATTTCATTTAAAAAGCCCTCCTGTGTGAATTCAAAATTTGCTCAAAATTACGAAAATGCCATTACATTTTGTAAGTTTTTCGTTAAATTTTATTTCTTCATTCTAGCTCTATTTTTCTTTTTGTCTAAGTCTAGAATTCTCATTTTTAAGAGTCTAGAATGTTACTCAAATTTTTCAAGACCTTAACTAATTCATTTATGGGGACTTACTTTGAAAATACGCCTGTTTTCGTCATTTAATGAAAACTGGATATTATAATTCTCCCCCTTTAAAAAAGTTCATCCTCAAAATTTAGATAACATACCTCATGGGAAAAGTTTTGGATGTTTCTTTCTTATATCATCCTCTAGCTCCCAAGTAGCTTCTTCGAGAGATAACCACTTTCGTCAGCGATATCGTCTTATTCCATAACTGCTTAAGTCTAACATCCACGATCCGATCTGGTGATACTATGTATGATAGATCATCTTGTAACTACACATTCTCATATTCTATGACATGTGAGGGGTTGGGTTGGTACTTTTTAAGTTGTGAAACATGGAATACATTGTGTACTTGACTCAAATTTAGGGGAAGGGCTAATCTGTAGGCCACAGGTCCTACTTTATTAAGAATCTGGAAAGGACCTATGTATTTTGGACTGAGCATTTTGCTTTTATTGGACCAACCTATCCTTATGATTGGAGACACTCTAATAAAAACATGGTTTCTAATCTCAAACTCTAACGGCTATCTACGTTTATCTGCATAACTTTTTTGTCTACTCTGGGCCATCAGCAATTTCTTTCTAATGGTCTCAATCTGTTTAGAAGTCTGGTCTACTAGTTCTGGGCCTATTAGGCTTTGCTCTCCTAGCTCAGCCCAATACATCGGAGGCCTACACTTCCTCCTATACAATGCCTCATACGGTGCCATCTGTATACTTGCATGATAGCTGTTATTATAGGAAAACTCCACTAGAGGCAAGTATGTATCCCAGTTTCCTTTCATCTCTAACACACATGCTCTCAATATGTCTTCTAGGGTTTGGATGGTTCTCTCCATCTATCCATCTGTTTATAGGTGATAGGTTGTACTAAATCTAAGTCTGGTACCTTGAGCATCCTATAACGATCTCCAAAAATTTAAAGTGAATCTGGGATCTCTATCTAAAACTATGCTCCTAGGCACGCCATATAATCTAACTATCTCTCGCATATATAGCTGGGCTAATTTATCTAGGGTATAAATGGCTTTTATGGCTAAAAGGTGTGCTAACTTTGTTAATCTATCCACTATTACCCATATTGTTTTATGCCCTGATGATGTCCTGGGTAAGCCCATGACAAAATCTATAGCTATACTATCCCATTTCCACTCTGGGATATCGAGGGGCTAAAGTAACCTAGCTATTTTTTGGTGTTCTATCTTAACTCTCTAGCACACTAGACATCGAGAGACATACTCTGCTATATCTGTTTTTATTCTAGGCCACTAGGACATTTTCTTTAACTCCTGATACATTTTATTACTGCCTAAATGAATGGTGTACTTGCTCTTATGTGCCTCATCTAATATTTTCTCTCTGATTTCTATATTTTTAGGTATATGCAGCCTATCTCTGTATCTCACTATGTCATCCTCAAACAGATTGAACTTTTGGATGCTACCCTGGGCTATTTGGGCTTCAATCTTATTTATATAGTCATCTATTCGCTAAGCCGCTCTTATCTGATCCCTTAGGTCATTTTCTATTCAGGTTTCACTCATTAATAGCTTACCTAAATGCACCCTACATGAGAGACTTATATTTCTAAATTTCTCAATTAATTCTTGCTCTCGGATCATCATATAGGCCATGTGCATGGATTTTCTACTTAAGGCATCAGCTACTACATTAGCCTTACTAGAATAGTATTTCAATGTAAAATCATAATCTTTCAAAGTTCTAACCATCTACGCTGTCTCATATTCAACTCTTTCTGTTCAAACAAATATTTAAGGCTCTTGTGGTCGCTGAGAATTTCTATAGCTGCCCAATACAAGTAGTGTCTCCATATTTTCAAAGCAAATAGCACTGTGGCTAATTCTAGGTCATGTGTGGGATAATTTTCTTCATAGGGTTTTAACTGTTTAGAAACATAAGCTACCACTTAGCCCTTCTACATAAGCACACATCCTAACCCTTTCTTGGAGGCATCATTATAAACTATAAAAGTCTCTCTAGGGTCAGGGAGTACTAGGACTGGGGCTGTGGTTAACTTGTGCTTTAACTCCTGAAAACTGCCCTCACATTTTTCATTCTACACAAACGGTACATTCTTTCTAGTAAGTCAAGTTAATGGTATCGCTATCTCAGAAAAGCCTTAATGAATCTCCTATAATAACCTACTAAACCTAAGAAGCTCCTTATCTCTATTACTATCTTAGGTTTCTCTCACTGTAACACTACTTCTACTTTGTGGGGATCTACTACGACCCTTGCCTAGGAGATCACATGGCTAGGAATTAAACTTCAATAAGCCAGAACTCACATTTACTAAGTTTAGCATATAGCTGTCTCTCTCTCAGGGTCTCCAAGGCTAATCTTATATGTTGTTCGTGTTCCTCTATACTCTTTGAGTAGATGAGAATGTCATCTATAAAGACAACTATAAATCTATCTAGGTATGTCCTAAAGACTCTGTTCATGTAGTCCATAAACACTATGGGTGTATTCGACAACCCAAAGGGCATAACTAAAAACTCGTAGTGCCCGTATCTAGTTCTAAATGCCATTTTGGGAATATCCTTAGTCTTTATTCTAAACTAGTGATATCCCGACCTGAGGTCTATCTTAGAGAATACCAATGCTCTTACTAACTAGTCTAGGAGGTCATCTATGTGAGAAAAAGGATACTTATTCTTAATGGTTATCTTATTGAGTTCCTGGTAATCTATACATAACCTAAGGCTTCTGTCTTTCTTCTTTATGAATAAGACTAGAACTCCCCATGGTGAGACATTGAATCTGATAAAACCCTTTTCTAAAAGCTCTTCTATTTGTTTCTTAAGCTTAGCTAGTTCAATGGGAGCCATCCTATATAGGGCCTTAAACATTAGACCTGCCCCAAGTACAATATCTATTGGAAACTCCACTTCTCTCTCTGGGAGTAGTCCACTAACCTCTATAGGGAATACCTCTGGGAATTCTCAAACTACAGGAATCTCATCTATACCCTTTTCTACCTCAGCCTGAACTGAAAAGAAAACTAGGTACCCCTAACAACCATGACCTAGAGATCTCTTAGCCTAGGAGGTGGTCATAACAAATAACTTAGTCTTCATACTAGGTACAGTCCCACACTCAGGTCAAGTAATACATTTGTGGCTACAATCTAGTATGGCATTATTTATAGACATCCAATTCATGCCAATGATCACATCAATATCAATAAGGGGCATACAAATTAAACAAGGGTGGTAAGGCAATGATTAAATTAGATCACACAATTCAAACAAGCATGGGAGGGAATGGCTTAATTTCTTGTAAAGATAGATACATGTAAGTCATATGGTAGTGTATGCATACTCAGGCCCAACCTCCTAGTACAGTCATATGATATGAAATAATGATTAGCACCGGAATTAAATAATGCAATTATAGAAAAACTCATTTATTTTAATAGTACCTTGAATCAGACTCGGGGACCAGCTAGCCTCTTGCTGTGACAGGAAAAAGACTCTACCCTAAGTATGAGGTTCGGGAACAAGAGCCATCTCCCTCTATTGTGTGAACTATAGAGGAGCCTGGGTGCAGTCCCTAGCCATATGTCCTGGCCTACCACATTGGAAGCATACATTTTGCCCTGCATAGCATGGTCTGGTTCCATGGTTCTTGCCACACTAGGGACATGTGATAGGTGCAAAGCTACCTTTATTGGACTAAGTCCTTCGTTTCTTGCCCTTCCTGCTCCACTGGCTTCTGCCATCTCTCCTGCTAGTAACTGTAGCCTATGATCCCTCATTAGGTCTCTTGGATTCAGGGAGGGGTGGTCTAGCATTGGAGGTAGGCTGCGTCATTCTCAGATTCACCTCCGTCACTCTGCATATCTCAACTAGGGTATTAAAGTGCCTGATTCTTTGTGGCACCACCCTGTCTCTGATCTCAGGGAGCAAACCTTTCTCTAGCCTATCTACTCTCTATTGCTCATCTTTATGTCTTTGTAAATAAGAGGAGTATCAGGAGAGCTCTACAAATCTAGCCATGTATTGGTCCACGGATGTAACATTCGATTCTCTGAAAATGAGAGAAAATGTGAGAAACATAACGTATAGTTTCTCTGTAAACAAACAAAATTCACTAGATGTAAAAGGAGGTCCCCCAAAATGAATTAGTTAAGGTCTTAAAAAATTTGGGAAGCATTCTAGACTCCTAAAAATGAGAATCCTAAGCTCAGATGGAAAGAAAAACAGAGCTAGAATGAAGAAATAAATTGTGACAAAAGGTTAACGAAACGTAAGGGCATTTTCATCATTTTGAGAAAATTTTGGAATTCATATAGGAGGGCTTTTTAAATAAATATTTTGAGTTCTCCAAGGTTCTCAGAGACCCTGAAAACCATGGAAAGTCTTAGGACAGTTAAATCCCTTCCGATGGATGTTTTTCAACGTCAGTTAAACCAAACTTTGACTGATTCTTTTGGGAAGGTTTTAGCTCCGATTTGAGTGATTCCAAAGGCATTTTATTTAATTGGGAACCTAAATTTTATGATGGAAAAGATGATTCTAAAAAAGGAGTTAAAATGAGCCTAAATGGAGCAAACAGGAGTGTAGGGGAAAAATGGTCATTTTGAAAAATTGTAAAAAAGGCTTCTTAAGTAAGATTACACCTCATCACCTTCTCCAAGCTTCCATTTGCAGAAAAATGGACAGCAATGGTGTGACATTAAGGGGGGAGAGAGAGAAGAAGTTTAAGCTTCCATTTAGGTAAGTAAACAGCTCCGTTTCATCCCGCGCCAATTAGGAAAGTTGTTCCTCTCTCTAAGAGCTCTCTAATAGTGGTTTTCTTTTCTTGAAAACTTGAAGATTTAGGTCTAACCCAAGCCAAAAAGGAACTCTTTTCAAGAAATCAATTAGTGAAAAATAATCTACGAGAAGAGAGCTCCGTTTTAAGGTAAGACTTCACTTGAAACACTTACAAAATCTTGTGTTTCAAAGCCATTTAAGCTTAGGCTAGAGAGAGAAAGTGAGGAGAAGAGTTTTTCTTTATGTATTCTTGATGGAACCAAAGGTTATGGAGTGTGAGGATGAAGAATATACAACTAGAATTGAAAAGGGAGCTTTAAAATGAAAGTTATAGAATTTAGGAATTTGGTTACACCTAGGCTAAGATGAAGTTTCCTAGTAGTAATTTAAGTTATGTAAGAGTATATATGAATTCCTAAGATACCAAGAGAGCCTCCCATATGCTTCTCCCATCAAAGAAATTAAAATAACTCCGTTGGTGCCATATGGAAGCATAGCCTCAACCAAGGAGGGTTCATGCACCTAAAGAGTGTTTTAATTCCTTTCAAACTTAGTTTTGCATCATATATGATAGGAGAGTATGAGGAAGCCTTGGAAAAAATTTAGAAACCATAGAACGTGAGTTGGTGCCTTATGTTCCATAATATGACCTAAAGAAGTAACATGTAGTTAGGCTCTTTATTTTAATTGTGTGATGACTCTAAGAGGCTTAAAAGAGTTAAGAATCATATTTGAAAGGAAAGAATGGAGCCTAGATATTATTTGAGGGGTGTTGCTTCATTAGGTGTAATTATGGAACCATAATGAGGTTATAGACTAAGTTAGTGTCTAAGCAAATTGTATGACCTTAGAATTGAGTCCATGAACCTAATTGGCTTCCATAAATTGTGTCTAGGCTAAGAGAAATCTTCCCCACACTTTTGTGTGTGTGTGGCCGAAGCAAGGAAAGGAGATTCAAGGGAAAAGTGTGTAATTGCTTCCAAGGTAGCTCTCTCCACCTTTTCTCATGCATGGATGTGTGCTTACATTGTCTTTGAATGTGTGTATATATGTTTTAAGCTATGAAAAGTATTTTAACATGAGCTTTTATTCCATGGCACCATGATGATGTTTTATGCATTCAAATGATGTTTTATGTGCTTGCTTTGGTTTGCTTGAGTGTGGAGAAGCCAAGATTCCTCTAGCCATGGTGAGGATGAGCCAAGAACCCTTCAAGTTAGTTGATAAAAAGTAAAGAAATATGTGAGGCAAGTCCAAAATCTATAAGTGAATGGGTGAGGCTAATCTACTTACTTGGCAAGCCTATATATGCTATGTATGACTTGCTCAAATGTTGAAAATGCTTCTTGAAGTTTGCATATGTCAATATGCCCATGCATGCATTTGTGAGGCTTGTTTTGCATCTTTTATGTGTGATTGAAAGGGAGATAAGCTATCAGGATTCTTTGAATCTCATTCCCTCCTCTCTAATGTTCTAACATGCTAGGTGGACAAAAAGAACAAGGAAATGGAAGCTAACCTCTTGAAAGATGAGAGTATGCCATTAAAGTGCATAGAATTTGCTTCTTTTAGACCATTTAAGTGGCAATTATTGAAACCTATTATTGTATATGACCTATGATCTCTTGAGCATATGTAATTATGTTAATATGTGATGTAGAAATGAGAGATTATGTTATGTGAATACTAGAATGTCAATTGAGCATGTAATGACAAGTTTAGCTCTTTGAAAGCTTGATGCATTAGTGTATAAGTGGAAGTGAAATGGCCAAATTGAGATGCATAAGATTTGGGACCACTTGGGCAGTTCATATAAGTCATAATCATGCTTTTAAACTTGCCTAAGAGATGCCAAACATCAAGGGAAGTCATTTGGACATTTTGGTATCTTGTATGGAGCAAGAATTGACCGTATTTGAAACCTATACCACTTGTGAATTTTGGACTTGCCTCACCTATAACATCTGTCAAAGTTCAGGTACACCGACATTGGAAAACATCCATCGGAGAGGTTTTAACTATCCCGAGGCTTCCCATGGTTTTCAGGGCCTCTAAGAACCTCGAAAAACTCAAAACTTTCATTTAAAAAGCTCTCCTGTGTGAATTCCAAAATTTGCTCAAAATTACGAAAATGCCATTATGTTTCATAAGTTTTTCATTAAATTTTATTTCTTCATTATAGCTCTATTTTTCTTTCCGTCTGAGTCTAGAATTCTCATTTTTAGGAGTCTAGAATATTACTCAAATTTTTCAGAACCTTAACTAATTCATTTCAAGGGACTTACTTTGAAAACGCGCCCATTTTTGTTGTTTAACGAAAACTGGTTATTACAAAAGGCAAGCTAATAAGATAAGAAAATTTGCACAATTTCATGGTATGCTAGTTATGAAGCTTTCTATCCTCTTCATGCTCTTTCTAATAGTGGTGATAGTTTCTTAAAATGATGAAAATTATGGTTAACCCCATGATAAAAGGAGAGGATTTGAGAAAGCCAAAATTACCATAAGAATCACTATTAGAAATGCATTTAAACAAGGTATATTATTACATAGAAAGCTTCCTTCTTCCTTAAGCTCAATGAGGGTGTAAGTTTAGCTAACCCAAGAGCATCTAAGAGGGAGTTGAGTTCTAGCCAAAACATGATAAGAACTATGGTTTTGAGGCATAAGGAATTGAATTATGCAAATGAAATTCATGAAAAGCTATAGATTGCAATGTATGGATGAGAGGGTTTTCATTGCACTCAAGAAATGATAGAACTCTAAGAGCCTAATTTAAGCCATATGAGAGTATAATTAGGCTAAAGAGAAGTTTACAAACACTCACATGCATCAAATTCCTAAAATGAAGAAGCAAATTTTCAATTGGTCTCTATATAGGTGATGATTCGACCAAGGGATGGATGAAGCACCTAGGAAGTGTTTCTTTGAGTCTTAAGAATTTAGAGACTTAGATATGATGAATAAATAATTATGAAACCATTAGATTGAATTTAGAAGCCCTAAAGTGAAAGCTAAATTTTTAAGGCCTAAATTGGGTTAAAGAAACAAGTTGGTTCTAAACCCCTCTAATTAAGCACGTAATGGTTCAAATAAGTTTCTCTAGAGTTCTAAGCCAAGGGAGAGCTTGGGGTTTAGAAAGTAAAAACTAAGGGTTGCTTCATATTGGACCTAAAGTAGCCCTAAATGTTACCTTAAGCTCTAATGGTATAAAAAGAAAATAATAAGGCCTAGGATGAGTTCAAATGGTTACCTTATAATTACTATGTGTAGGCCCATCTAACTTAAATTTCCCTAATTGTAGGTGTCAAGTGAAAGAAAGTCAAGGAAAAAGCCAAGACCAAGTGAGTTAGTGGCATTTTGAGTTTCTACTAGCTTCAAGGTAGCTTAATCTCCCTTTCTTGCATGCATTTGAATACTTAAATGATGTTGAAATGCTTGTGTGTGTTGTTGCTTGATGCTTTCATTATGTTTTTCAAATGAGCTATATGAGTACTATATGTGTATTAAAAGGCAATGTGATGGCTCTTAACTCCCTAAGGTATGGAATTGAGCGCATTAGCTCTTCTTTGACCCTAAGTTGACATTAGTTAAACCTAGCAAGTTTATAATGATGCCATTGCTTAAGAATGAATGAGTTTTTATATTATATGATACATTTGAGTTACATGGTACATATGCATAGCATCCTTGCACCACATGCATTGCATTGAATTGGTTGAGATTGGCTATTAAGATTCTCCTAGAATCTTGCCCCCATGCTCCCACTAACCATTTTAGGGTCACCAAGTCAAAGCAAGGTATTAAGAAGGCCTAAATGTTAGAAATGTTGCATTAGAAATGTTTCATGGATTAAATCTTGATGTATGTAGTGATATGACATTCTTTGTATCCTTAATGGTTTATGATGTCAAACAATATACATATTTCAGTATGATGATGAGACCATATGTATAACTTAGAGTACTCTGATGTGTAGCATGTTGTAATGAGATATAAGCTTTTATATAGCAAATGGCTTATATAGGGCTAATATGTATATATGCATACTTGGGTGCAAATGGATCAAATTTTGATCCAAGTCCTTTTGTATGTAACAGAATGATTGGGAATGTCCCTAAAGATGAATGAAATGTGCTCAAAGTGGAAGAAATAGAATTATACATAATTTGGTCCATTTTGACCCCAAATTTTTTTTTAAAGAGACCTAAACCACTCTTTATGTCAAAAGTGGCCTAAATGACTTAGTTTGAGTCTAAAATTTGGCATGCAATTAGATCCTTAATAAAGGTTTCTAACAAGTTAAGAATCAAAATTTTTGGAATTGCATAGAATATTTCATAAATTTTCTAAAATTCTACAGAATTTTTATTTTGGCCATGTACTATTCCTATTGGTCAGTTATGATATTTTGTGTCTTTAAGGAGTCAAATAAACTCAAATGCTCATGAAATTTTGTAGGCATGAATTTTCATTATAAGCTTTTGTAGCCACTGAGTTTGCATAAATAAGAGTTGTGTAGCCAAAGATATGTGTTTTTAAAATTCAAGTTTAATTATATATTTGTCTTGTAACCATTCCCTACACAGCCTCTATTCTATAGGGCATTAAGAGGGCCAAATGGATTCATTTTCATGTGAACTTTTTATAGCATATAGTTCATATCCTAAACTTTCATAGACACCTAATTTGTGTGAATCAGAGTTTAGTAGCCCAAGTTATGAATTTTTGAAGTAGGTGCATAATATGGCTTAAGGTACCATTTTAGGCTAGAGATGTTTCTTAGGCTTCCAATACATATTCTTTGATCTAATGAGTTGAAACAAGTTTGTTTATGATAAATAAGAAATAAACAAAAGAAAGAACTAAATTTGGATCCCTATATCTCCCTATAACTTGTAAACGGGCCATTTTCAATGTTGAAAACTTAAAAGTAGTTGTAAGCGATGTTTCTAATTCCATAAGTTGTATGAATGAGCTAGACAAAATTAGGTATGATATATTGTCTCTTGTTGATGGCAATAATAGCATGCTCCAGTCCAACAAATCATAATTGCTCACTTCTACAATGGTCGTTGATGGAGCCACTGTAACACCCCAAATTAATTAAGGTATTAATCATGGATTTAGACTAATTAAGAATAATTATTATGGAATAATTAGGCAAGTTATGTGAATAGGAGTTTATAGGGAAATAAATAATTAATGTAAGGTTAAGATTCAATTGGGTTAAAACTTAATCTAGGCCCATAATTAATTTAAGTAGGTCATGGAGACTAATAGAGGCCCAATGATTTTAGGTGCAGACCCAACTTCCTATTATGGGACTTGGCCCAAGAGAGATCATCTAGCAATGACCCAATCTAGTTTAGTGAGTTAAAAGCCTAAAACCATGCTAAAATCCTATAAATTATGTAGCCCCAACCCTAAGGTCTGGCCCAACAAGCAAAAATATGAACCCCATATGGATTTGGGCCTTTGGGTCAGCCTAAACCTATCTAAAACCCTAATCTAGTCAACCCCATACCCTATTCTGCAGCCTCACTTTAAAAAATTAAAAGCCAAACACTTGTGCTACAGAAAATGTAACATCTAGTTCTCTAAAATTGAGAGAAAATGTGATAAATGTGACGTACAGTTTCTCCATCAACGAAAGAAATTCATCAGATATAAAAGGAATTCCCCCAAAATAAATTAGTTAAGGTCTCAAAAAATTTTGGAAGCATTCTAGACTCTTAAAAATGAGAATCTTAGGCCCAGATGGAAAGAAAAATGAAGCTAAAATGAAGAAATCAATTATGATGAAAGGTTAACGAAACATAAGGGCATTTTCATCATTTTGAGCAAATTTTGGAATTCACATAGGAGGGCTTTTTAAATAAAAATTTTGAGTTCTCCAGGGTTCTCAAAGGCCCTGAAAGCTATGAGTAGCCCCGAGACAGCTAAAGCCCCTCCGATGGACTTTTTCCAATGTCGGTTGACCTGAACTTTGACCAGTTCGTTTGAAAAATTTTAAATCTAATTTGGATGAAAACAAAGACATTTTATGAACTAGAGGACCTAAATTTTATAATGGAAAAGATAGTTCTAAAAAAGGAGTTAAAATGAGCCTAAATGAAGCAAACAGGTGCATAAAGGCAAAATGGTCATTTTGAAAAATTGTAAAAGAGGCTTCTTAAGTAAGATTACACCTCATCACCTTCTCCAAGATTCTTAAGTAAACGGCCCCATTTCATCTCGTGCCAATTAGGAAAGTTGTTCCTCTCTCTAAGAGCTCTCTAATGATGGTTTTCTTTTCTTAAAAACTTGAAGATTCAGGTCTAACCCAAGTTATTTAAGGTAAGACTTCACTTGAAACACTTGCAAAATCTTGTATTTTTAAGCCATTTAAGCTTAGGTCTAGAGAGAGAAAGTAAGGAGGAGAGTTTTTCTTTATGTATTCTTGATAGAACTAAAGGTTATGGAGTGTGAGGATTAAGAATATATAACTAGAATTGAAAAGGGAGCTTTAGAATGCAAGTTATGGAATTTAGGGATTTGGTTGCACCTAGGCTAAGATGAAGCTTCCTAGTAGTAATTTAAGTTGTCTAAGAGTATATATGAGTTCATAAGACACCAGGAGAGCCTCCCATATACTTCTCCCATCAAAGAAATTAAAACAACTCCATTGGTGCCATATGGAAGCATAGCCTCAGCCAAGAAGGGTTCATGCACCTAGGGAGTATTTTAATTCTTTCTAAGCTTAGTTTTGTATCATTTGTGATGGGAGAATATGAGAGGTAGCCTTGGAAAAAAATTAGAAACCATAGATAGTGAGATGGCCTTATATGTTCCATAATATGGCTCAAAAAAGTAACACCTAGCTAGGCTCCTAGAATTGATTATGTGATGACTCCAAAAGGTTTAAGTTGAGTCAAGTATCATAAATAGATGGAGATAATGGAGCCAAGATAATGTTTTCCAAAGGCTGTTTCATTAAGTGCATTATGAAATCATAAAAGAGCCTTATGAGTCACTTAGCTTTTCTACTGATTATATGGCCTTAGAATTTGATTCAAGAGTATAATTAGCTCCATATAATGTGTCTAGGCCAAGAGAAATGATCTCCACCTTCTTGGGTGTGTGAGGTCAAGGGAGAGGACTCAAGACTCAAGAAAAAAGTGTGTAAATGCAAGCAATGTAGCTCTCTCCACCTTCTCTTATGTATGAATGTGTGCTTACATTGTTTTTGAATGTGTGTATATATGTTTTAAGCTATGAAAAGTATTCTAGTATAATTTTATATGTCATGGTACCATGATAATGTCTTATGCATTCAAATGATGTTTTAAATGCTTGCTTTGGTTTGCTTGAGTGTGGAGAAGCCAAAAACCCTTAAAGTTAGTTGAGACAAAATAAAGAGTTTTCCAAAAGTGAGGTTGACTCCCAAGAGTAAAGTTGAGTCAAAAACCTTTTAAGAAAATAGGTGAGGCAAGTCTAAAATTCACAATTGAATGGGTGAGGTTAATCCACTTACTTGGCAAGCCTATGTATGCTATGTATGATTTGTTCAAATGCCAAGAATGTTTCTTGAATGCTTACACATGTTAATATATCCATGTATGCATTTTTAAGGCTTGTTTGCATACTTTATGTGTGATTGAAAGGGAGATGAGCTATTAGGATTCTTTGAATCTCATTCCCTCATCTCCAATGTTCTAACATGCTAGGTGAATTAAGAGAACAAGGTAATGCGAGCCAACACCTTGAAAGATAAGAGATTGACAACAAAGTGCATGAATCTTGCTTCTTTAAGGTCATATGAGTAGAAATTGTTGTAAATTATTGTTGTATATGTCCTATGACATTATGAATATGTTTAATTATGTTAATGTATCATGTACAAATGAGGTCAAATGTTGTATGAATGGTATAGTGCAATTTGAGTATGAAATGGCTAGACTAGCTTATGGAATTGTATGTAATAATGTAAGTAGAGAGGCCAAATTTAGATGCATGAGGTTTGGGACTACTTGGATAGTTCACACAAGTCCTATTTATGCTTTTAGACTTGCCCAAGAAGTGTCAAACCCCAAGGAAAGCTATTTGGATATTTTGATATCTTGTATGGACTAAGAATTGACCAACTTAGATCCCTATACCATTTTTTATCCAAATGAGCTCTTTTTGATTTGAAATTTGGTATACAATTAGATATTTTTGATAGCTTTTTGGGAAGCTAAAGAAAAGAATTTTTGGAGGTCTAGATAATATTTGATGAATTTTTAAAGTTGGAAAAAATTTTAGTTTTGGTCTGATATATTGTTCACTTGGTTCGAAAATTATTTTTATCACACAAGGCCCAAATGATGTCCAATTGCCACAAAATTTTATATGGAGAAACTAGACATTCCCAATGACTTGTGCCAACTAGAATTACCTTATTTGGAGTCTAGAGAGGGAGATATGAATTTTTAAAGATTCTGCCCAGTATCAGGCGCCCCAACTGACCTCAAGTACTATTTGATTAGATTTTGAGGTCTAGATGTGTCTGAACTGGTTTGAAGTTATTTTTTCCCTCAACTAACATTTATATCTTTCCAGATGGGTATCATTTGCATGGATTGGAGTTTTGTGTAATTAATTGGACATTTTTGAAGTTTGTTATAGAAACCTATGACAGTATTAGTGGACAGCCAGACCTCTAGACCTTTTGGAATGTCAAACTTCTTGTGTTATGTTTCATTGTCTAAACATATTTTTAGCATAAATTATACATGTGTAGCTTTTCATAATGGCTAAGAATACATGATTTTGATTTTTATAGAATTAGTTATGATTTTTTAAAATTTGTGACAGAGAAAGGGAAATTCTAGCCAAAATAATATATATGGATTTTAAGTACTCCCTTGCTTTGCACGAGCTCTAGGCCAATTTTGGTGATGGAAATGAGTTGTATCTATGTAATTAAATATGAGAATGTGATACATGAGTCCATGTAGCCCATGGGACTCCGAAAGAAAATTTTATACGCGACATAACGCTAAGAAATTCATTATTTTAATTGAGTTTTTCTTGCTCCTTCATGAAATGCATGATATGAAGCATGAGAATAGCATGAGATAAGCTAAGAAATTATGATGTTACAGAAAAAAAAAAGTCCATTTTCACACCTTGAAGGAAGAGGCTAGGGCTAGCAACATAAATCCATCTTCTCCCACTTCTAAGGTCAAAATCAGCTAAGGTGAGTGTTAGATAACTTAATCCTCTCTTCTTCCTTTTCATTTTAACCTAATTGGTTTTTTAGTTGAATCATTTTCACCATATCCAAAATTTAGGTTCCCTATTTAATAAAATGCCTTTAAAATCATTCAAATTGGAGCTAAAACCTTACCGAACAAATCTGTCAAAATTTGGCTTACCATTATTAAAAAATATACACCGGTGGGGCTTTTAACTATCCCGAGGCTTCCCATGGTTTTCAGGGTCTCTGAGAACCCTGAACAACTCAAATTTTCATTTAAAAATCCCTCTTATGAGTTTTTCCAAAATTTAAATGTAATTACAAAAATGCCACTACATTTCGTCAATTTTATCACAATTTTATTTCACCATCCTAGCTCCATTTTTATTTCTTTATAAGCCTAGGATTATTATTTTTAGGAGCCTAGGACACTATCCAAACTATTTGGGACATTATCTAGCTCATTTCAAGGGACTTGTTTTATATGACTCATTTCATCATTTTACAGAATTCATCGTTCATTACAGCTATGGTGCAGCTGCCACCCGTGCATGTGCTTCGATCAGACATCGGGTTATGATCAGACCCCAAATGTACTGAGTCCTGGTTGTGCTTATTAGGGAGTAGGTGCCATGGATAGGCCTTTCTCAGTGTTATTGGCCTTTAACATGTGGAAATGTGGTTGCTAGTATGGGGTAGTAGTTATTAATAGCCCAATTGTTTCATTTGCTAATATGATTGTTATTTCAAATGCTTATTTGATTAATTGCATATATGTTAATTAAATTGGAATATATGAATAGAATTTGCCTTTGGTAACTAAAATTTACATCTCAGCCCGTTTCATGGGCTAACTATTTCAGGTGAAGGTCCTTCGGGTTAAGACAAAGGGAAGCAAGTGGATGAATATCCATGAGCTAAGACCATGTGTGGGAAGTTCTACACTTGTATGGATATAATTTATGATAGATGCTAATTTTTCTTATTCTTTTATATAATATCATCATCATGTAATCAGATTGCCAAGTGTAGGTATTTTGTGTTTTGTTAACCTATGATGTATCTAATAAGGAGTTAAGTCTTATACAAATTTGATATATGGTGTATGAACTTGTTGATATCTGATATGGAACTTCCTTAGTATAAATGTATGAATTGACTCTTGAGAGCATGCTTTTATATCTTCATGAATGATAATATTAGTTGCTTATGGATCTTGCTACTGTCAATACTTCATGAATATATTGATGCATGATAGTTTGATGAATAGGAATTAACCCAAGTCTTGAATTGGTAAGGATGGATATGTTAGGTAAATCAGGTAGATGAAAGTTATTAAAGCCTTACAAATTAAGATAGAGTGGCTTTGGAGTGTTACTAGAGGGACAGTTAGAGTGTATAGGACAAAACTTAGGGAGAAATGGTGCAAAAAAAGGTTACATCGGGGCCAAAAAGGACTGAGTTGTGGCTAGAAGTCAAACAGAAGTGCGAAGTGAACAAAAATGTTGTTTAGGGAGCGTAACTATAACACTGTATTTATCTAGCCTTTCTCTAGCTCATTCCTAGTCACTTTCCCTTGGCATAGCAAGATTGGTAGAAAAATTCAATTAAAATATCGCATTATTTTGCGTTAGGTTATAATTAAATTTTTTATTTCAATTTTCATGGGCTATATGAATTTACTTATATCATCCTCTAATTAAAATATATTCATACAACTCCAAACCATCTCAAAATGTCACAAGAATCTTGAGTTGGTAGCATATATACACAAAATTACAAGGTTCATACTCAAGCTAGTGTGCCAAGTTTCTAGTGTCAATTTTGAAAAAACATAACTAAATTTAGAAAAATCAAAATCAAGTAAATGATAGCTTTCTAGAAAGCTCTGGATGTCAACTCTAGGTTAAAAAATCATTCCAAGCCATGATAACATCATCTGAACTATGATTGATAATAGAAACTACCAAAGGTCTAGTTGCCCAGGTTTGTTATCATAGATTAATAATAGAAACTTTAAAAATTTATAACTAATTCTAAAAAAATCAAAACCTAGCAAACCATATCATTTTGCAAGGCTGCAGATGTTAAATTAAGGCTAAAAATAAGTCTAGACCAATTTAATAGCATTAAGCTACTAGAAATTGATGGAATAGTACTAAAGGTACTGCTACATTACTAGTACTGGCTTCAAACTTCAAAAACTCATATCTCTCTACTCAGACATCCAATTTAGCTGATCTTAGAGGCGATGGAAATCTTATCATATCAATTTTATTTCTGTAAAATTTCATGAGTATTGGACACCATTGGCCTTTGAATAACATAGGAGAAAAAACTAACTATATGAATAGTAACCATATCAGAACAACAAAAATTTGGCAACTTTGAAAATTCATAATTAATTCCATAAAGCTCCAAATAATCTAGTCTTTAGCTTTTCAAAAATCTCTAAATGAGATCTATATACAAGCCAAATTTCATGAGAAAATTTGTCCATTTAGTCAGTTTGTACCATAAGATTGCAATTTGGTCACTTTGAGCTTCTTAAAGAGTCATAAAGGGTCCAATTTAGCTTCCAAGACTTCCAAGGCTACTTGAGCACGTGGAAAAGTGTAATATTCGATTTTTGTTAAATGATAGAAATAAGTGTGTTTTCAAAGCAAGTCCCCAAAAATGAATTAGTTAAGGTCCTAAAAAATTTGAGTAACATTTTAGACTTCTAAAAATGAGAATTTTAAACTCAGATGGAAAGAAAAACGGAGCTAGAGTGAAAAAATAAAATTTAACGAAAAACTTATGAAACATAATGGTATTTTTATAATTTTCAACAAATTTTGGAATTTATATAGGAGGAATTTTTAAATAAAAGTTTTAAGTTTTCTGAGTTTCTTAAAGGCCCTTAAAACCATGGGGAGCCTCGAGACAGTTAAAACCCTTCCGGTGAATGTTTTCCAACGTTAATGCACCTAAACTTTGATGAATTCATTAGGGAAGGTTTTAGCTCCGATTTGAGTGATTCCAAAGGCATTTTACTAAATTGGGAACCTAAATTTTATAATGGAAAAGATGATTCTAAAAAAGGAGCTACAACTAATTCGAAACAAAAATGCCAAAAACGAATGGCAAAATGGGAATTTTTGAAAAGTCTTCCTTCCTCCACTTATATATATAGGGTGCCCCACTCTCTCACTCATTTAGCTTCATATGTTTCTACCCTAAACTAGAGGAAAAACCCTGGAGATTGGTGCACAAGAGGAAGAGGAAGAGAAGAAGAAATCAAAGCTAGAAGGTATGGAATTTTGATAGTTTTTCATGCTTTTTCCTTTCCAAATCTCTTCTCTTCCATTCTCCTTTATTTCCTATAATTATATTGAAGTATATGGACCTGTTTTAAGATAGAAATTAAGGGAAAAATTCGGATTTGAAGAGAGGAGGCCAAAGAAGACAATATTAAAGTGAGAAAACAAGGAAAATTAAGGTAATTTCCTCTTTCATGGTTGCTACCCCTTGCTCCTCTTCTTTCCATATTTGGCCCCACTCAAGAATTCATAGTAGGGCTTGGTTTTTAGGTAGAACCAAAGGTAATTCTTAGGAAAAAGGGTGTGGAGATTAAGAATATGCAAAGAAAATTTACAAATAATCATGGAAATTCAAGATGCAAATTCTAGGGTTTTATATGCTCCTTATAAAATTTGATTTGATACCTTAATTTCTATGCCTAAATGAGAGTTTAAATGAGCTCCTCAGATCCCTAGAAGTCTCTCCATGTGCTTCCTCCATCAAGAAAATAAAACAAAGTCCATAAGTGCCAAGAACATACATAGGTTCAGCCAAGTGAGTTCCATACACCTAGGGATAGTTTTAAATTTTTTTAAGCCCATTTTTTAGTCATATATGATGAGTGAAGATAAGAGGAGGCCTTGGAAAAAATTTAGAAATCATAAAAAGTGAGTTGGCCTTATATGTTCTATAATATGACCTAAAGAAGCAACATATAGTTAGACTCTTTATTTTAATTGTATGATAGCTCTAAGAGGTCTAAAAAGAGTCAAGAATCATATATGAAAGGAAAAATGGAGCCTAAAATTTATTTGATGGGTGTTTCTTCATTAGGTGCATTCTTGGAAACATAAAGGGGTTTATAGACCAAGTTAGTGTGTGTGGAAGTTATGTGGCCTTAGAATTAATTCCATGAACCTAATTGGCTTTCATAAATTGTGTTTAGGCCAAGAGAAATCATTCCCACACCTTTGTGTATGTGAGGCCGAGGAAGGGAGAGGAAATTCAAGAGAAAAAGTGTGTGCTTACATGAATGTATGCTTGGCTTGTCTTTGAATGTGTGTATGCATGTTTTAAGCCATGAAAAGTATTCTAGCATGATTTCATATGCCATGGTACCATAATGATGCATTATGTTTCTAAATGATGTTTATGATGCTTGCTTAGGTTTGCTTGAGTGTAGTGAAGCCAAGAACCCTTAGCTATGGTAAGGATGAGCCAAGAACTCTTAAGATTGGTTGAGACAAAGTAAAGAGTTTCTCAAAAGTAAAGTTGACTCTCAAGAGTAAGGTTGAGTCCAAGAACCTCTTAAAGAATGGGTGAGGCTAATTCACTTACTTAGCAAGCCTATGGATGCCTTGTATGACTTACTCACATGCCAAGAATGCTTCTTGAATGATTGCACATGTCAATATGCCCATACATGCATTTATAAGGCTTGTTTTGCATCTTTTATGTGTGATTGAAAGAAAGATGAGCTATTGGGACTCTTTGAATCTCATTCCCTCATCTCCAATGTTCTAGCATGCTAGGTGGACCAAGAGAGTAAGGAAATGGGAGCCAACCACTTGAGAGATGAGTGCATGACATCAAAGTGTATAGATTTTGTTACTTTAAAGCCATATGAATAGAAAATGTTGTAATCTATGATTGTATATGGCCTATGACCTCTTGATCATGTGTAATTATGTTAATATGCTATGTATAAATGAGAAAATATGTTATGTGATCACTAGAATGTAATTTGAGCATGTTATGGCAAATTAGCTTCTTGGAAGACTTGATGTATTAGTGTATAAATGGAAGTGGAATGGCCAAATTGACATGCATGAGGTTTGGGACCATTTGGGCAGTCCATATAAGTCATATTCATACTTTTAAACTTGCCCAAGAGGTGCCAAACATCAAGGGAAGTCATTTGGATACTTTGGTATCTTATATGAAGCAAAAATTGACCATATTGAAAACCTATATCACTTTTTGTCCAAATGAGTTCTTCTTGATCTGAGATTTGGCATACATTTATTGCTTGTTGAGAGCTTTTTGGGAAGCTAAAGTGCAGAATTTTCAGAGGTCTATGGAATATTTGATGAATTTTCAAAATTGAGAAATTTTCTGATTTTGGTCAAGGGTACTGTTCACACTGGTCCAAAAATGAATTCTGTCACTCAAGAGGTAAATAATATCCAATTGCCACGAAATTTTATAAAGAGAAACTAAAAATGCTCAGTGACTTGTGCCAATAGAAGCACCTCATTTGGATGTCTAGAGAGGGAGATATGAATTTTTAAACCTTTTGTCCAGTATCAGGCGTCCAAACTAACCTAGATTATTGTTTGATTAGTTTTCAATGCCTGGATGTGCCTAAAATGGTCTAGAGTTATTTTTTCCCTCTATCTAACATCTGTAGCTTTTTAAATTGATATCATTTGAATAGATTATATTTTTTTGGAATTAATTGGACAGTTTTGACATTTGTGGCAGAAAGTTGTATTAGTACCAGTAGCCAGTCAGACCTCTGTACCTTTTTTAATGTCAAACGTCTTCTGTGTTATGTTTCATGGTATGGAAATATTTTTAACATAAAGTAGACATATATAGCTTTCTATAATGGTAAAGAATGCATGAGTTTGATTTTTCTAGAATTAGTTATAATTTTTCAAAATTTGTGACAGAAAAGGCAAAATTCTAGCTGAGGCTATATGTATGAATTTTATGTGTTCCCTTGCTTTCCACGAGTTGTAGGCCACTTTTAGTGATAGAAATGAGTTATATCTATGTAAGTAAATATCAGCATATGATGTATGAGTTCACGTGATACATAGGACACTGAATGAAGATTTTATATGCAACGCAACGCTAAAAAATGCATTATTTATTGCCATTTTTCTTGCCTTTTATGTAAATGGCATGGCTTTAAGCATGAGAATAGCATGAAATGAGCTAAGAATTTATGGTGTTACAAAAAGTGTAAGAATAGCCTATTAAACATGTTCCCAAGGTCCAAATACCCAGACCTTACAAATTCACTCTCCCACTCCAAGGTATACACAAAAGCATACATGAGAAATTCTTGTCATTCATTGTCAAAAATTTGCTATACCATTCAAATGGTGCCAATTCTTACACATACATCAAGTATCCATATAATTACACATGTTCAAAAGGGTTTACATCATATTCATCATAAGGTTACATCATATGCCA
Source organism: Erythrophleum ivorense (assembly GCA_026724425.1). Taxonomy (NCBI): domain Eukaryota; kingdom Viridiplantae; phylum Streptophyta; class Magnoliopsida; order Fabales; family Fabaceae; genus Erythrophleum; species Erythrophleum ivorense. The sequence goes on from JAIUCV010000014.1 coordinate 10,864,706, forward strand.
TCAAAATAGTTACAAAGTAACTACATAATACATTTCCATGTCAATCCTCTTTCTTTAACCTTGGTGGCTTCCATTCCTTTGCTCACTTCGTCCACCTAGATATGTTAGGTAATAGGGAGGAAATAATGAAATTCTAGGAATCCTAATAGCTCTTCTTCCTTTCAAGCACACATCATGGATACAAATTCAAGTCTAAAATGCATGCATGGCTATCTTGAAATTCATAAACATACATAGAACATTTCTTGCATTCAAGAGGTCATATATGACATACATAGGCTTGCCAAGACAATGGTTTAGCCTCACCCATTCTCTTTGGGCTTTTGGACTTGCCTCACCTATTTTCTCAAGGGACTTTTGACTAAGCCTTACTCTTTTAGAGACTTTTGGTTTGTCTCACCTATTTTTATGGACTTTTGGCTTATCCTCACCCTAGCCCTTTTGGCTTCACCACACTCAAACGAGCCATTTGTGTCCATAAAAATATCATTCAAGTGTATAATCAAAGTATCATGATAGCTTGGCATATAAATACATGCTAGAAATATCTTTCATGGCTTAGACATACACACACACACATTCAAAAACAAGAAAACATCCAAAGATGCATGAGAAAAAGAAGAGAGAGCTACCTTGGAGCCAATGTTCTTTACTTTTCCTTTGAAATCTTCCTCCCTCTTTTCGGGCAAGCCTTGAAGTTTGGAGACACTAATTTCTCTTGGCCTAAACACATCACAAGAGACATACATCATTCATAGGAGCAAGCTTTAGCTTTGTACAATTGCTATGGAAACACCTTTTGTTCTAAGACACTATTATGGCTTTATAAAGGACCTAATGAAACAACTACGATACCTCTTGATCTTGGCTCCATTTTCTTCTTCAATCTAAGTTTCTTGGCTTCATTTGAACCTCTTGGAGCTATTACACAATTATTTTAAGGGGCCTAGCTATATGTTACTTTATTAGGTTACATTATGGAGCCTACACCTCCACTTACTATCCATGGCTTCTAAAATTTTTTCAAGGCTTCCTTTCATGTTCTTTCATCATATGTAGTGCCATTCTAGCCTTGGATCAAATTAAACCACTTCCTAGGTGCTTATTCTTAGTGAACCTGAGACATGCTCCCTTTTATGCACCCATGGAGTTTCCTTAATTTCTCTCATGGAATGGCCACTTGCAAGATTTCATAGTTGTCTTAGGAATCCTTACAAAGTCTTAAACAATTTAAATGACTAGTGGGAAGCTCTATCTTGGCTAAGGTACACAAAAATTCCTAACTTTGTTAACTTGTTTTCTAATGTATTTTAATTGAATTTCTTTGCACCTACTTACTTCTCACACTTCAAAACCTATGATTCTTCCTTGGTTAGGTCAAAATTTATCCTCTAGTATTGGGCTCTATCTTGGCCAAACAAGCACCACGAGAGATAACTAAGAAGATGCAATGAAAGGCTAGGTTTCTTACCTTGTTTCTACACTTTCCCAAAGGCTCTTTCCATTGCTTCATGATCCTCCTTAAAATTCAAAGTTTCCTTCTCTGAACTAGCCACAAAATAGCCCCATATACATCATAAAAGCCATAGGAATAAAGGGGAGAAGGAGAGGAATAAGATTAATAAAGGAAGAACTATGAAATTCCACACTTTTTCTCACCTTTTCTTAGATTTCTTGTAATACCATATTATTTCTAACATTGATCCTCTTATGTGCAAGTCGGATTATACAATTCTTCAAAGAAATCCTAAGAAAATGAATTAAAATAATGAATTAAATTGCGTTGCGTAGCAGATAAATTTTTCAGTTCGTGTTTCTAGGACCCTATGAATTCACCAATGACATTCTCTAATTATTTTCCATTCATAAAAATCATACAATTCTCAAAACTTAGCACAAATCACGGATCAAGGGTAAAAAACTCCAAAATCCTCTTCATTAATCGTGGCTATACAATGACAGATTTCATGGGCAACTTTGAAAAATCATAACTAAATGTAGAAAAATCAAAATCATACAAACCATAGCTTTCTAGAAAGCTCTAGATGTCAACTTTATAAAAATAATTCCTAGCCACAAAAATCTCATCTAAACCACGTTTGACAACAGAAAAGGTGGAGAGATCGAGCTATCCAGAAATTTAATATAGCTTACTGATATAAACTTTCGAAATTCATAATTAATTTCACACAAATCCCATCCATACAATCCATACCAATTTCAAATGCTATAGATGTTAACTAGAGGGAAAAAATAGTTCCAGACTAGTCCAAGAGCATTCAGACCCCAAAAATCAATCAAACAATAACATGGGTCTGACTGGGTGCCTAGTACTAGACAGCAACTTCAAAAGTTAATATCTCCTTCTCTAGACATCCAAATGAGTGTTTCCAATTGACACAAGTTACTGGGAAGGTCTAGTTTCATTTTCTAAAATTTTGTGGCAATTGGACATCATTTGCCCTATGAATGATAGAGAACAAATTTCGGACTAGATGAACAGTACCAGTGGCAAATTTTGAATTTTTAGCCAACTTTAAAAATTTGCCAAAAACTTCACAGACCTCTAAATAATGCCCACTTTAGCTTCCCAAAAATGTCTCAATATGCTCTAGATGTATGCCAAATCTTAGATCAAAAAGATCTTATTTGGGCAAAAAGTGATATAGCCTCACAAAATGGTCAATGTTGGCTTCCATAAGGTGTCAAGTTTGTCTAAATGGCTTCTCCAATGGTTTAGTGTAACATCTGGTCCCTCCATAAACGTGAGAAACGCAATGTTCGATTTCTCCGTAAACGTCAGAAATGGGCCAAATATAAAAGGAAGTCCTCGAAATAGAAGAAATTGGGAACCAACTAAAATTATGATAAAATTTTAAATATTAGAAAATGAGGATTTGAGGTTTGAGATGCCCAAACACCAGAGCCAGAAGAGCTCAGAAAATTTGCCGAAGAAAGTAGGGGTATTTTTGTAATTTTTGGAAAATTTTGAAAACTCATAGGAGAGCTTTTTAAATGGAAAATTTGAGCTTTACGGGGTTCTCAGAGGCCCTGAAAATCATGAGAACCCCTAGAACAGTTGAAACCCCTCCGATGAGCGATTTCGGCAAAGGTTGACCAAAACTTTGACCGAATGGTTCGGAATAGTTTCAGATCCTTTTTAAATGATTCCAAAGGCAATTGTTATGATTAAGAGCCTAAGGAATATGATGGAAAAGAAAGATTTTAAAAAGGAGTTGATATGAGCCTAAAATAAAAAAGCCAAGAAAAGGGACTAAAATGCAAAAGTAAAAAGTTGCATAAAGTGACTTTTGGCTTTTTCTTATCCACGTTCTAGCAGCTCCTCTGAGTAAAATGCTCTATTTCTGCCCAGAAAATAGAGAGAGAGAGTGGCGCACAAGAGCAAACTCAAGGGAAGAAGAAAAGCCAAGAGAAAGGTATGAATTCATAGAAACTTTTACTCTTCCCTTTAGAAAACTTCCCCTCCTTTCCTCCTCTCTTCCTATGGATTTAGTGAGGTGTTTGGTTCTATTTTGAGCCCAAAACAGAGGGGTAAATTTCAAAATTCAAGGAGAGAGTTGAAGCAAGGAAGAGAGCTCTTGAGAAAAGCTAAGAAATTAAGGTAACTTGTTGTCTTTCATGCTTCTTCTTCCTTTCTCCTCCTTGTGATAATTTCATCCCATATAGAGCCCAATCATAGGGAGATGCATTCTAGTCCTAGCAAGGGAGATTCATAGATTTTGGAGTGTGAGAAGCAAGTAGGTGCAAAGAAATCAAAGAAAGAAGCATGAAAACACAAGATAGAAAAGTGAGGGATTCATGGAGACATTGTGAAATCTGTTTTGATCCATGAATTCCCTAGCTTAGATGAGTGTTTGCTTGAGTTTCTAAGATCCCTAAGAGGTCCCCCATATGCCTCTTCCTCCATGAAAATGAACAAAACCCCATGGAAAGTCATGAACCTAAAAGTTAGAAAAGTGTAGAGCATATAAGGGGATTGTAAAAACTGATTTAATCTGAGTTCTCTTGGATATTTAAGTGTTTCCTTGACCTCCTACAACTCTTAACAACCTCCCTAAATGGTTCTCCCATCAAGGAAAAATCAAGAAGCCATGAAATCCCATTTATGCTCTAAGTTTCGGCCAAGTAGGGATGGCATAGTTAGGGAGAGTTTTAAATTGTTTCAAGCCCATTTTTGAGTCATATATGATGAATGAATGTGAAAGGAAACCTTGGAAAAAATTTAGGAAGCTTAGAGAATGAGTTGGTGCTTTAGGTTCCATATTGTGACCTAAGGAAGTAACATGATGTTATGCCCTTTTTTTTAATGATGTAATGACTCCAAGAGGTTTAAAAGGAGTCAAGAATCATATTTGAGAATAAAGAATGAGGGCTAGAAATCATTTGAGGGGTGTTGCTTCATTAGGTGCCAATATAGACCATAATGGAGGTTGTAGAGTAATCTAGGGTTTAAGCAAGTTGCATGGCCTTAGACATTGTTTCATGAACTTAATTGGCTCCCATAATTTGTGTCTAGGCCAAGAGACACTATTGCCACCAACTTGTGGGTGTGTAGCTAAAAGAGGAGGCTTGAAAGCTAAGGAAAAAGTGTGTGCTTGTATACAAGGTAGCTCTCTCCACCTTCTCTCATGCATGAATGTGTGTTTAGCTTGTTTTAGAATGTGTGTATGTGTATTTTCAAGCTAAGAAAAGTATGCTAGCATGCCTTTATATTCCATGATCCTTGATGCCATGTTATATTTTAAATGAATCTATAATGTTTGTATGAGTTTGCTTGAGTGAGGAGAGGCCAAGAACTCTTCCCTTTGGTGAGGATGAGCCAAGAACCCTTAAACTTGGTTGAGACATAGCAAAGAGTCTCCCAAAAGCAAAGTGGGCTCCCAAGAGTATGGTTGAGTCCAAAGCTCTTAAAGAATGGATGAGGCAAGTCCAAAAGCCATGAGGAGAAGTGTGAGGCCAATCTAAACACTTGGGGAACTCTTGAATGTCTTGTATGATTGATTCATATGCCAAGGTTGCTTTGAAAATGTCCATGACTTCCATTTTTCCATACATGCATTTGAAAAGCTTGCTTTGTACATATTATGTGTGATTGAATGGGAGATGAGCTATTGGGATTCTTTGAATCTCATCCCCTCCTCTCCAATGCTCTAAAATACTAGGTGAACAAAGTGGATATGCTAATGGGAGCCAACAACATTGAAGAAGAGAGATTGACATTCATATGTCTAGCTTTTACCCTTTTTGAGCCATAATGATGTATATGATTATTGTAAATGGCACATGACCCTTGAGACACATATAAATATGATATTATGTGATGTATACATGTATGGATATGATGTATGAACTTTAGAAATGAATTTGGGCATGTAATGCCAAGTTATGCAAATTGAAAGTTTGATGCAAATGTGTATAACTGTGGGTTGAATGGCCAAAATGAGATGCATGAGGTTTGGGACCATTTGGGCAGCTCACACAAGTCTTAAATATGCTTTTAAACTTGCCCAAAAGGTGCCAAGACCAAGGGGAATCCATTTGGCAATTTTGGTACCCAATATGGAGCCAAAATTGACCATAATGGAACCCTATATCATTTTTTGGCCAAATGAGTTAGTATTGCCCTGAAACTTGGCATGAAATTAGGTCTCATTAAGAGCTTTTTTGGAAGCTAAAGATCATAATTTTCGGAGACCTAGAGAATATTTGATGAATTTTCAAAGTTGGGATTCTGGTATGGGTACTGTTCATACTGGCAGTTTTGAATTCTGTGTCACTCGATAGCCAAATGGTGTCCAATTATTATGAAATTTTACATGCATAAACTAGAGGTCATAAGATTTCTGTGGCCATCGAGATCACCTCATTTGGAGGTCTGAGCAGTGAGTTATACATGTTTGAAGTTAACAGTCAGCATCAGTAGCGCCCCATGAGTCCGGTTACTGTTCCATATGGTCCATCTGACTAAACGTATTTGTTTCATTCTGAAATTATTTTTTAGCATACATTTAAGATTTGTAGCTTTCCAGAATGACCTAATTTGTGTGATTTTGATTTTTATATAATTAGTTATGAATTTTAGAAGTTTGTATCAGTAATCTGAAATAGCAGCCCAGGCAGCAGCGGACCTCTGGACCTTTTTGGATGTCAAACGTCCTCTTTGATAAATTTTATGCTCTGGACGTATTTTTAGTGTAAATTAGACATCCATAGATTCCAAAAATGACCAATATTATATGATTTCAATTTTTTTAGATTTAGTTATAAAATTCCAAACTTTGGTCAGAAAGAGGGCCAAACTTGGCCAAACTTAAATAGCCACTTTTTATGCTCCATTTCGATTTCTATGAGTTGTGGGCATGATTTTGAGATGGAAATGAGTTGTATTGATGTATTTAAATATGAAAATATATAACATGAGCTCACACGGTCCACGTGACCTCAAATGGAATTTTTAAGTATGATGCAACGCAAAGAAAACTATTATTTTTCATTCCCTTTTTTCATGTGCTCTCATGGAAATAATAAGGTGAAGCTTATGAATGACATAAAATGAGATAGAATTTATGGTGTTACATTTAGCACCTCTTGGGCAAGTTTAAAAGCATGGAATATGACTTGTAGGAACTAGCCAAGTAATCCTACACCTCATGCATCTCAATTTGACTATTCCATACCCAAAAATGCACTATATACATAAGCCATTCAATAAGTTAAATTCTACATTTGCAATTGATTTCATGACACAGGTGGTCCATACAAGATTTATGCATCATATTACAATTGTTCATAGTGTTACATCTCAAAAATAATATATACATAATCACTTTGCTATTCAATTACAAAGTAAGCTACATAATGGTTCAAATATAGCCTTTCAAGGCCCTTGGCTTGCATTTCTCCCTTCTTGTGTACCATCTAGACATTTTAAGATGAGGAAGGGAAGGGGTGGGATTTGTAGAATCTCAGTAGCTCACACACCTATTCACACACACATTCATGGCATATACACATCAAAGCATATGTATGTAAGGTTTGACAACCATAAAGTATGCAAAGTCATAATTTTCATGCCACTTATTCACATTCAAGTCAAGAACATGCTCTAGGGACTTTTGGTTGCCTCACCCTATTTCCTAGGACTTTTGTATTTGCCTCACTCATGGCCTAGGGACTTTTGACTTGGCCTCACCCTTCTAAGAGACTTTTGGCCTTGTCTCATTTATGCCATGAGACTTTTGGCATTTCCTCACCTTCATTAAGGGACTTTTGGCATCATCTCACCCTTATGAGCCATTTCCACAACCAAGGCCATTCAATGAGACACATTGGTACTAATGTAATGTCAAGAAATCAAGTGGCATATTCTCAAGTCACAAGAGCACACACAAGCACACAATGACATGCATATGCACACAAGAATGCAAGGAGAATGAGGTGGAGAGCTACCTTGAATTTATGCAAGCTTTTCTTAGTCTTTCTCCTTCCTTTTTTTTGGCTTCACAAGTACAACCTAGGTAGGTTAGTGTTCTCTTGGCCTAAACACCATAAACAACATGCAGTTACACACTTGAAGCAAGCCAAGACACTAAACTCACTCTTGAATACACACTTGGTTTCATAAGTGGCATAATGGTTCCATAAATGGCCTATTGAAGCAACCTTCATAATTCAAGCTTTAGGCTCCCATCTCTTTCCATTTCTAGTCCCCTTGGGCCTCATTCAAAGTCCTTGGAGCCCTCACACAATCATTTACACAAGTTAGAATCAAGTTGTTTCACAAAGCCACCATTATGGATACCATTGTCCCATTTCCCAATCCATGGCTCCTAAATTTTTTTCAACGATTTCTCCCATCTTCTAACATCATATAAAGTCCCAAACTAAGGCTAAAATAAATTAAAACATCCCCTAACCTTATGCTCTTGCTTTGGCCGAACCTAGCACCATAATGGAGGTTCATATAGTTCTTGATTTTTTCCTTGATGAGAGAACCACTTGGGAGGGTTTCCTAGAGGTCTTAGGAGCTCAAGGAAACACCTAAATAGCCAAGGAAATACTCACACAAAATCATATTTTCCAAAACCCTAAAGAAGCCTACACTTTTTTATCTTGATTTCTATTAGTTTCTTTTGGAATTTCTTGCCATATTCTTCTTCCTCATGGTCTAAAACCCTAGTTCCCCTCTTGTTTTTAGATAGAAAATCCCTCCCCATATGGTTCTGGTTTAGGCTGAAATACATACAAGGAAGGAGCAAGAGAAAAAAGCAACCAAAACAAGAAATTACCTTGGATTCAAGCTTGCTTTCAAGAGCCTTTCTCCTTGATTTGCTTCTCCTCAAGAATTTTGAATTATCCCCCCTTGTTTCGGACTTTCCTTTGCTTTCTTCTTCCTTTCTCTCCTTCTCTTGTGCGCCTAAGAGAGAGCTTCTTTTTTCTGTATTTTGGGCAAAGAGGGTCATGCTATATGAGAGGGATAAGAGACAAGAAGCTTATGGAACATTCAAGAAACTTACTTTTTCCAAAATTCCAATTTTGCCCTTCCATAATGGTAATTTTGTTTTAGCTTCGTTTTAGCTCCTTTTTTAGAAGTATCTTTTCCATTATAAAATTTAGGTTTCCAATTTAATAAAATTTCTTTGGAATCACTCAAATTGGAGCTAAACCTTCCCGAACGAATCTGTCAAAGTTCAGGCTCACTGTCGTTAGAAAACGTACACCAAAGAGGGTTTACCAATCCTGGGGCTTCCCATGGTTTTTGATGCCTCTAAGAACCTTGGGCAACTCAAATTTTCCATTTAAAAAGACCTCCTATGTGTTTTTCTAAAAGTTGCACTTATTTACGAAAATGCTATTACATTTTGTCAGTTTTCATCACAATTTGTTTCTCTATCTTAACTTCATTTTTCTTTTCGTCTAAGCATAGAATTATCATTTTTAGGAGCCTAGAACTCTACCTAAATTTTTTAGGACATTATCTAGCTCATTTCAAAGGACTTGTTTTATATGGCTCGTTTAGTCGTTTTACTAAAATTATATTTGTTACATTTCTCCTTCCTTTTTCCCCTTCTTTCTTATGTGTTTCTTTGGGTTAGAACCTCCTCTAGTTTGGGCAGCAACTAAGTCTGTCTAAATGGAGGAAAGGGATGGGATGCTATATAAGGAGCCCAATGTCTTAAAATTGTTTATTTAAATTTTCATTTATGTCCTGCTTCTTGGCTTTTTCGTTTTACATTCATTTTAGCTCCTTTTTTAGAGCTGTCTTTTCCATCATAAAATATAGATTCTCTAACTTATAAAATGCCTTTGAAATCACTGGATTTGAAGCTAAAAACTTCTTGAATGAAAGGGTTAAAGTTTGAGTCAACCATCATTAGAAAACATACACCGGAGGGGTTTTAACTGTCCCGGGCTTCCTATAGTTTTTAGGGCCTTTGTAAACCCCAAAGAGCTCAAATTTTTCATTAAAAAAGCCCTCTTGTAAGTATTCTGAAAATTGCCTGAAATTACAAAAATGTCATTGCATCTTCATTACATTTCATCCAGTTATTCTAGCTCTATTTTTAGGGCACCTTTAGTCTTATATCCTTATTATTTGAGGTCTAGATTATTACTTTAATTTTATTGGACCTTAAATCATTCTATCTAGGGGACTTCATTTTGTATCCAGTGAATTACGTATGTTTACAAAGAAACTGGGTATTACATTTCTCACATTTGCGAAGGTACCGAATGATATAGCAACATAGAGTAACCTCGCCACGGTGCAAGTATAGCCTACTGCAGCGTGAATAATGAAAATTGCTACAGTAGCTCCAGAATGCATTTCTGCCATGGCAAAAGTTGTACAGTTGGTTCCCGAAAGCAACTTCATCGTAGCGCAGAAGGTCTGAGCTACGGTCCAAGATGCGAAACTTGGTTTTAGGTTCCAGTAACAAACTTAGCCATGGTGGGAAAGGTCTAAGCTGCGACAAAGGTTCCCAAACTCTTATTTTGACTTCGAAACCTTGAATTTCACTATATTAATGTTGGGCAACAACTTGGAAGTCTTTATATGATATTTTTGTGAGTTGAAATCAGTAGCGAGATGAATCCAAAGTCTTAAATGATAACTATGATCACATGTGAACCTGATTAGTTGTGGTTGTTTAGCTAATGACCCTAATGATATCAAGGTTCAAATTTTCCCTATTTTCTCCTATTTTAATTAATCATAATGACTTTAGACCTTGATTTGCAATTACTAGTCATACTATTAAGCCTAATTATGGTAATTAAGAATTAGGGTCATTACTTAAAGCCATATGTCCTGATTTACAAATGCAGCAACAATCCTTTCAAACCAATCCCAATCATGGCTATCCAATTTGTGTACACTAAAGATTATGCATGTTGCGCTATAGTGCTTTGATGGGAATTGGATCAAAATAGACGATGCTTCATCTATCATTATGCTTCATGATCTACTTCTATTATTTTAAAGAGCCTATCACTACAACCCATCCTCACCATCAACACTGAAGCATCCTTATATTGCATTTCTGTATCATCACTCTTGATATGATTGAATAAGTTGATTCCTTGTTTAATTGCTGAGCATCATTCTTCTTCTAAACCTATTTTTTTGCATTTCTAGATTCTTCTTATTTGTAATAATCTTAGTAATTTTGGAATTATATCTTGCTAAATTGAATATGTTATCTTGACTGTGATTTTGGTTGAGTAATTTTTTTAAGGAAATTTTCACAAGTTTTAGGGCCATTGATGAAATTTCCATTATGGCACTTTCTAGGTTTCTTCTTAAACTTTGATTGAAGAATTCCTTTGATATTTGATATGGGTTTCTATATGCTTAATTTATTATGTAAATCATTTCCAAATCCTACATGAAATTAGAAAATAGCTTAGGCATTTTGACAGGCATTCATCCTTGCTTGTCGTTATAAAATAACAAAAGCAATGCAATTATGTTGGTAGAATTTCAAAATCTGTCATGGCTTTGATTTACATGTTTCCTTAACATCTTGGCAAGAAATTATAATTTTAAAAGGTACTTTCATTATATTTAAGTAACTTGAAGATGGGATGTTTGAGATGAAGGTGAAATGCAGAATTTAGATAGATCAACTTCTTGAAGTAGATTCGTTGCCAGATGGGTTTGTTGATAACACCATAGAGCCTCTTGCTCCTCCAACTCCAACTCTTAAACAAGAGAAGCTAATTAATAATTACAAGAGTGATTTTTGTATTGTTAGTGCTGCAAAGATAAATTAATCTATGAAAATTTCTAGTAAAATTGATAAGTTATGCAATGGAATGCAGTTAGTGTCAAACCATATGAGTAGGGAATTCTTCTTAGGTTAGCAAACTTTATGAGAGTATGCATGGATCACTTGATAATTACTCTTCCCTGTATTGCTTAATTTTGTTACTGGGATTTTTCTATGAGCTGTATTGCTTATCTCTTTTGTTAGGACTAGTCTAGTATTGGTAGTGTGCCTAATTTGAGTGTGCTTAAGTTTAAGTATACCTAAGTTTGGGGGTGTTTTGTTATTAGGAGTATGCCACACTTGAATGTGACTAAGTTTGAGTGTGCTTAAATTCATCTAAAATAGGATTGGTGTGTTATTTTTCTATTATTATTTATTGACTATGTCTATGCAACAAGTCACTAGTAAGTGAAGACTACAAATGAACACTAGAGTTAATGAAGACTATAACATATTGTAGCAATGCTACCCAGGATTCATTGTGATTGTATTCTACAGTGGTCAATGATAATGAAGATTATAGGAGACTATAGCTTAATAGAATGAAGTCACTTTCATATGTACTAATAGTTAAATGTTGATTGTATAAGAGGTCAATAATTATTATGATCGTAGTTATTAGATGAATATAATGAAGAGAACATTTAATGAATTCCTCCATATGAATAAAATGCTTTCTTTCATTTATGAATTTTTCCAAGTGGAGTTTACAAAATATACCATGTACGGTTCTTCAAAAGGAACTAGCCTATATAAAATGAATCAAAATATGACTAAGCAAAATATACAAAGGTTGAAAGTAAAATTGTTTACAACTACATGAACTAGGACCATATTAGACATGTTGACTATTGAAAGATGAGAAATTTTCAATGAACTCCATTGCATCAAGTAATGGGTTATCAAAAGGCACCTACATTAAAAAATTAGCGCCCATTATATGATGGACACTAATTATGTAGCAACATAATATGAATTCTTACATTGAATACTCTTACCATCATCATTTCAGTGAAAGTATATTCAACCTGAAGGGTTTGAGGTTGTGTACAAGGTGCTAATGGTGTTGAATAGGATACACCAACTTAAGCCTAATTAGGTGCTTCACTAACCTACAAATATTACACATAAACCATAATTATTACAAATATTACACAAATATCAATTCTTACAAACAAGCATATTATTATTTACTGTAGATAGTAGGACTTATGAATTTTGTTCACTCAATTTTTTTCTTCTTCTCCTACCTAGTTGCTCAAGACAACTCTTTATGTGTTTCCTAGCCTTTAATCTAATTCACTTCTTAAATCCCTCACATGGGTAACACATTCATTTGTTGGTATTATGGAAGCATCATGTTTCTTGTCTAGACTTTTTTGCATCAAATAAAGCAGCAATACTTGCTTACCTAACTCTAACATGACATGTTGCACCAATAAGAATGCTTCTAGACATTATGAAGCTTGAGATACTATTCTTATTAGCATTAGACAAAGTTATCTGTATCGTTGTGTGTTATCTAGATGTGTATCCTTAATGATTTCCTTTCCCTTGACATCATGAACCATACCACTTCTTGCTATCTTGTCTACCTTGTGAGAATATATAAATTTTGAAGTATTTTAACATCTATGTGATAAAAAACCTTCAAGGCATGGCAACACAATATTCCAATAGCTTCAAACTTTATACAATTACAAGTAATTGACTTATAAGAAGAATGGAATCTCATGTTGTAATCTCCCTTTTGTTTAGCATAGAAATAACATACTTAAACATGAGCCCACTTTCATTTTTTTGCTTTATAAAGGTTGCTACAACTCGATCAAACTTCTCTTGGAAAAGCTCAAAGATTGTAAGTGTGTAAATTTGAGCCAATTGTTGCAAAATAAGTGAATTTTCTATGTTCAATCTTAGGATATTTTGTCATGCCTCAAACTCACATTTCAATTCATTATATCTCTTGTATTTTAACACCCTTTCAAAAGGTCTTAAAGAATTTGACAATGTCTATGTCTAAGTTCATGAAACTCTTCATGTCAAAATTCAATAATTCATTCAATTGTGTGCTTCGCATTTAGAGAGTGAAAACCTTTTTCATATAACATGTCGCCCATTTTTCTCTCACATTGTAAATATGTTGAAGCCATTTATTATCATGAGCACCCCATTCAACCAACAACATACTCCACCTTGCCTCAAACTGCGATTCATTAACATATTCATACATGCACCTTTTAAAGTCCTTTAAGAAATGTAAGCCATCATTCATCAAGTAGCTTGGTGTTTAATGCCATTTTACATCAATTTCCATGTGCATAAACCATGTGACACCTCAAGCATAACCTCACACAAAGTCTTTGCCATTGCCTAGTCTTGGTCAGAAAAGATAATATAATGCTTTTTATGCTAATGAGCTACTAAGAAAGTTTCAAAAAGCCATTTAAAAGAGTCAGTTATTTCATCGTATAACAATGATGCTCCGAAAACTACCAATCTTTTGTAATAATTGAAGCCACAAAATAAGCCAATAGTATATTCTCCTTGTTTGTATAGTGTGTTACGTCAAGGGATATCACATCACTAAAATAACTATAATCAATTAACATCCTTGAGTCAACCTAGAAGACATTGGTTATTTGTTCTTTTTTATCCATTTAGCAAGCATGATAAAATAAAGGATTTTCCAATAATTGTTCTTGAAAATAATGCAATAAAGTACTAGCTTCCCCATACACTATGATCCTTTGTCACCTTTCTTGGAGATAATTTTGAGTATATTGGTGGGTATAACCTAGATTTTCTCTACCTCTCACATGCTGACTCATCAAGTCAAAAGCTAATTTTTGTGAAATCTTAGAATCCTTTGCCAAGTCAATCTCTTGAGCTTGAATTATAGATATTTTTCATTGCGATGCTAGCATGTGAGAAGTTTCTACAAGATGAAGCGAGTGATTGTGCTCCTCAACAAAATCATACACTTTATATTTTCCATTACTTAGTATCAATCCAATTTTTGCCTTGCAATAAACTTTCGTCTCCAGTCAAAGATTAAAAGCCTCAAAATTTTATTTATTTTTTCTTCTTACCCCCTTTTTTGCAACATACATATTTACATGATAATATGGAGCCATCCTTGTTCCTGTTAAAATATTATTTTTGAACTCCTAATCCTATTCTTCCACCATATTTAAGCCAAAACAACCATGCTTCCTCTAAGCTTTCAAACTCCATACCAAGTTTAGGCTTAAAATCTACCTCTATATAAGGATCCATAGAAGGATGTGTACATGTAAAATGAACAAGAGTAGTGAACAATAATGATTTTTGCATAAATAAAAAATACTAAATTTAAATTTATTATTCTCTTTTTCTTTGTTTTTAAATTTTCTCCATTCATGAAATGAAATCAAGAAATGAAATATGTCACTTGGATGTATGAAGTTAAAAAAAAAATGAAATTTAGTTTAAGCATACATACAGATAAACATACATTAACAAATGTTTTCTTGTCTCACCCTGTAAGAAATAGCATTTTATTAACCTTTGAAAAATATCATTACATTAGCAAATATTCTTTCTATCACAAAATCCCCTAATATCTTTAGAAGGTTGAACAACTACTAAACCAAAGGAATATATATAAACAACCACTATTTATGTAAATGAACAACATATAAAAACAAACATTGTGGTGCAAATACCTTCTCTAAGCTTGAAAGAGCAATGCTCTATATTTTAAGGATGATGGCAATAGAGGTCAAAACCTATAGAAAAATCATATCATCAAAATAATAGTCATGGCAGAAATACCAAGCAAGAACTACCCTTAAATAATAGAAAACAAGCAAGACTTTCACTTTAACAAAAACCATATCTCTAAGGGCTAACTTCACTATCAGTTCATTGAGCAAAAACTACTATCCTTACCTACAACAAACTCTCCCTACATGAACATGAAGCTTGCCTCCAAATGAATAAGAAGATAACAAGATTTGAACTTTCCTTCCTCAAATGCTAATAGCGATTTTGTGCCAATTGTTGTCTACCATGAACATTAGTCAAACAACAAGCTTTTGCCTCCAAAACACATGTTCAGTCAATGTGAAATGTAGTAGATGTAATACCCTAAAATTAATTAAGGTGTTAATCATAGATTTAGGTTAATTAAGAATAATTATTATGGGGTAATTGGGCAAGCTATAGGAAGGGAAATTTATAGGGAAATAAACTATTAATATGGGTTAAAGATTTAATTGGGTTAGAAACTTCATCTTAACCCAAATTAATTTTAATAAGTCATGGGTAAGGATTAATGGAGGCCCAATGATTTTAGGTGTAAACCTAACTCCTTATTATGAGACTTAGGCTAAGAGAAATCAACTAGCAATGAACCAATCTAATTTAATGAGATAGAGGCCCAAGACCTAATTTATATGAGCTCTTATAGTTGGCCTAAAATACATTATGCATACTTAAATTGGATTGATTCTTGGAACTTAGCCTAACCTAATCAAATTTATACAACCCAACTCATGAAATCTGGCCTAACAAGCATAAAATCTAAACTTATGTGGATTTGGGCCTTTGGATTAACCCATAACCTATTTAGGATCTAACTTAAACCTAACTAAACCCTAAATACACTTAGCCTCCTCCTTATTCTGTAGAAAAAAACATAAAAGGCAAAGTAAAATTTAGAGGCCTTTGAGAGAGGCTAGGGTTCTTAACACATTTTTACCATTCTTTACTTCTAGGCTCAAAATCAGCCAAGGTAATTGTTATATAACTTAATCCTCTCATATTTCTCTTCAATTTGACCTAATTAATGTTTTGTTTAAAGCATTTCACCTACACCTAAAATCTAAAACTTGTTATTTGGTATTTTAATGGTAAAATTTCGTAAGTTGAGGCTAAGGGTGTTGTTAGGTAAGTATAAACTTCTCATTTTGATACTTTCTCTGCTAGTTTGAGACTCCATTAGCTGACTTATGATATGAGCTCCATTTCTATGTGAAAATATCCATAATATAGGGTGATATTTTGAAGTTTCTAGGCTAAGAAAGGCAAAATCTGAAATTAAGTCTCTTGGTGGCTGGATAAGTGTCCCTTAGGCAAGTATTGATGGATTAATTCTTTGATTATTAGGTTGTTGGCATAATTGATGAATGGGGATGGTAGTGGACAGACTTAGAGTGGTAATTTTCTAATGTTGTGATTATAGAAGGATTTTGGTACTATTGTTGCCTTCCTAAATTGACTATAAGTGAGGTAACTGGGGATTATATTAATTCTATATATATATCTACTTTAATTATATATTTGCTACACATGAATGATTTGAAATGTTAAATAAATTGGTTGGTTATCTATTATATTATGTTTGGACTTTGTGAGTCCATAATGGAGCGGTGGTGTGGCCGTCATCTATGCATGTTCTTCGATCGGGCACTGGGTTATGATCAGACCCCAGATGCACTGAGCCCTAGCTGTGCTCATTGGGGAGTGGGCGTCGGGGATAGGCCTCTCCTGGTGTTATTGACCTTTAACATGTAGAAATATGATTACTAGTATGGGATGGTAATCACAGTAGCTTAATCGTTTCATTTGCTAATATGACTGATATAATTTTGATGCTCATTTTGATTCATGCATGTATGTTAATTAAATTGGATTATATGAATAGAAATTACCTTGGTTATTGAGATTTGCATCTCACCCTATTTCATGGGCTAACCATTTCAGGTGAAGGTCCTTCGAATAAGGATAAGGGGAAGTAAGTGGATGAGAATCCATAAGCTCCACCATGTGTAGGGGAGGGGGAGGCTATAATTGGACCGAGCTAACTAGAGTAGATGCTAAGTTTTGTATTTCTCCTTATATAGCTTCATCATGTAATCATGTTGCTAAGTGTAGAAGCTTTATGTTTTGGTTACTTATGATGTATCTAATAGGAAGTTATACCTTATATAATCTAGTATTTGATGTATGTGCTTATGTATCTGATTTAAGACCTTGTTGACCTTGTGATATGGTTCGCTATTTGGAAATGTAATCATGTAATGTCTTGATGCTAACTCAAACTAATGATGTATGAAACTTCTAATGAGATATGTATTTGAATGATAATATTGGTTGTTTATGAATCTAGATGTTCATTAGTATCACATGGAACTTGCTTATATGTGGTAGATTGACAAGTAGGAATCAATGCCTAAATCTTAAAGTGGATAATGATAGATTAGCTAAGTAAATTAAGTAGATAAATGCCATTAGAGTCTCACTAATTGAGGGAGAGTAGTCATAGGGTGTCACTAGAGGGAAAGTTTGAGTGTATGAGACAAAATTTTAAAAGTTGTAGGACCAAAAGGTATTTTGTCATAGCCAAAATAGTCTTAGCTGTGGCCAAAAGTGACGAAGTTGCCTTGGGAAGGAAACATAGAGGAATTAGCCGCAGCAAAAAGTGAAGTTAGCCTTGGCAAAATGCAAAAGGCTAAACTGGAAGTCATCTAGAGAGTAATTTGCCATGGTGAAAGGGGTAGTTAACCATGGCTAATTTTGCGAAAATGTGTTAGGTGATCTAGAGAACAATTGGCCGTGACGCGAAGGATATTTAGCCGTGGCAAAGGTACTCAATTCCTTATAATAACCTAGAAACCTTGGTTTTTCATACAGCAACATCAAGGGATGATTGGAAACACTGGTAGGAGATTCTTAAGAGTTAAAAATTAATGGGTAATAGATTTAAAGACTTTTAATTGGGGATTTGTTTCTCTTATGTACATGAATACTTGTAAATATTTGATTAATGACTCCAATAACATTAAGGTTCAAATTTTCTCACTTTTTCCTAAATTGATTAATTTAAATGGTGCTAGACCATGTTTTATGATTATTAACTGCATGTTTAAACTTAATTACCATGATTAGAAGTTAAGGTCATCATAGTAGATTGGCATATTGTATAACTAGTAATTCAGAAATTAAATTAAACCCGATAGATTGATATTGGAACACCCTAAAGTAGAACAAATTGAGGCCAAACTAGATTAGGATGTTAATTAAAGCATCTAAAAGTGTGGGTAGGAAACTAAGAATAGCCCAAAACTATAGCCAAAATAGCAAAATAGAGGAACTAAAAACATAGTGGCAAAATCATAATTTTAGGTAACTTTTTGAAAACTTAAAAGAGGAAACTTTAAATGGGAAAATTGAGTTTCTTGAGGTTCTCAGAGGCCCTAAAAACCATAGAAACCCCTAAAATGGCCAAGACCCCTTGAATATACATTTTAGGTTGTCAATTTATCAAAACTTTGACTGAATACTTTGGTAAGGTTTTAAATCCAATTTGGGTTAAACTAAAAGTATTTTATAAATCAGAGAACCCAAATTTCATGATGGAAAATACAGTTCTCAAAAAGAAATTGAAATGAGCTCAAATGGAAGGAACCAACTTTAGGGACAAAAGTGGAATTATGGAAAAGTTATAACTTGGCTTCTTCCTTTCTTAAAGTCACATCCCACTTTCTCTCATTTCCATTGACCTTATTCTATCTCAAACTAGTATCTAGGCCATCTTGAAGTGGTGCACAAGAAGGGGAAGAGAAGGGAGAGCAATCCAAGCTAAAAGTGTAAGATTTTCCTACTTTTCCATGCTTCTCCCTTCACTAAACCTCTTCTCCTCTTTCTCCTTTCTCTTTTCATAGTTTTGGTGACTTAGTTGGTACTATTTTATGGCTGGTTTAGTAGAGGGAAGAGAGGAATTGAGGAAACTCTTAGAAGCTTAGAAAAGAACTCTTGATAAGCTTTGAAACAAGGTAATTTCTCTATGGCTAAACTTGTTCTTCTTTGCTTTCCTCCCCCTCCCTCAATTAGGCCAGAACTAGGGTCATGTATAGGGAGTTTTATTTTGGTCTAAACTTAATAGGAATTGGGATTTTCAAGCATGGAGAATCATATGGAACAATTAGAATTCAAACAAAAAAAAGCAATTGGTAATAAGTTATAGAAATTAGGGTTTTGATTACACCTAGAAAATTTTAAAGCTTTCTAATGATATTCTAGGTTATGTAAGAATATATTTGAGTTTATAAGAGACCTAGGAAGCTTCACAAGTGGCAAATTCCCTAGAAAATCTAACAAAACTCCATGGGCCTCCAAAATAGTGCATGTCTCAGCCAAGTGTGAAAGAGAGTGCCTAAGGAGAGTTTTTTTGTATTCCAATGATAGAAATGGCCTAGATATGAATTAGAGACACCAAAGGAACCATTGGTTTGAATTTAGAAACCATATTTTGAAAGTTGCAATTGTTAAGTTCCTTTTAGGCATAAAGAAGCAACTTGGTATTTGGGTCCTTAGATTGAGTTTGTGATAACTTCAATGAGTTTGAAGAGACTCATGAGACTTAGATTTAGTGAGAAATTGGAACCTGTATGATGAATTATATGAGTTACTTCATTATGCCCCTGTATGGAATCGTATACATGCCATAAGCGAGAAGTAGTGTAACAACCCTAACTACTAATAAAGTTAATTAAGCATAATTATGTTATTAATTGAGTGCATTTAAGGTCTAATTCGGTTAATGAGTTAGCAGTAGGTGAAAATATGAAAAAATTTGAACCTTTAAATAATCCATATTCACCATCAAATTATACAATGGGATAATTGTTTCTAATTATTTAAAATTTTCATTAACAATTTTGTCTTAACCAAAATACCTCTAAGAAGCCTAAAAACTTATATATGTTGGATTAAAAGTCATTACTCATCACTACCATGGTGAAAATTAAGGATTTATAACTAAATTGGGGGTTCAAGACTTAAGTCATGGTTTAGAATAGTTGTGCTGCAGTCAACTTGGCCTTTGGAACCTCTAAAAGCTAAATTCTACACTTACACTATGACTTGAAGGACTTACACTACAACTAAACTCAGGTTTGGATCAAATTTTGACAAAGACACGATTGCATCGTAGCCAAAAATATTTACGTCGCAACTAACCACTTACACCACGACTGAAATACTTGTGCTGTGGCCAAATTAGCCTTTGGATGATTTTGTGCCATGGTCAAAATCACTACTGGAACACTATCAGCTCATTTTAGCCACAACTTGGGAAAACTTGGCCGCGATTTGAAAACCTACTACACCCAAACATTTAAAGGAACAAACTAACAACTTGATATCACTTCAAGATCAATCCTAGAGTCTTTTAATGGCTAAAAGACAAGGTTATTAAAGAGTTTACATTCCTAAAATCTTCATCCAATTGTCTTACCTAATTCAAGGATTAAAAGCTAATCCAATCATTTTAACTTTAATTATAATAGCAAAGGTACATAAAGCTACAAGTGACAACTTCATAAATATATTTTTCCTACCAATTGACCTTAAACCACTTTGAACAAGTTTTAATGAACCAAATAAACATATCCCTATCCCCAAAACTCTAAAACAACCTTAGATGCAACATATGACTATATAACATCCATAAAATCACCCAATGACTTTTCAAGACAGCAAAATGAGCTAAGGTATGCCTGGGGAATAGATTGACTCACAACCAGCATGACTAAAACATCATAAACCATGTCCCTCAAGGCTCCTAAACCATAACCAAACTCAAAAACACAATTGGCCAATGTTAATGTCCACTTTACACCTCATATGATAGCAAAATGACTATAATGACAACAAAAACAAAGAGTTACTTCTAAAACTTTCAAGTGACAACTCAAAACCCAAAGGATGACTTTTAAATTCCTCTAAACACCTTAACCTAGTGTAGAGAACACATTTAGACTAACTCAAACCTCCAAATTTTTTATACCAATAGCTTAAATGTCAATTTTACAATACTAATTGTTTAGAGGTTATCGAATATCAGGATGCCCGTTAATAATAATCTAGATACAATCATAAGTACCAATTCCATGATGTCTTATATTATAAAATTAGTTCCTGTACTTGGTAATACATGATATAAAGTAGCAATCACACAACACAAAAAACAATGCTAAAATACATACTATACAAACCCATTTAAACAAGACATTCAAGCTTATACACTACGAAACCATCCCAGTAGGCTTCCATCAACTTCTTCTTACTACTAAGAGGTCTGGTCTCTAAAAATATTAGTCCATAACTGTAACACCATATTTACTAAGCTCATCTCACATCATTACTAGGCTCATCTCATTGGATTACATAAAATACCCAAGAAAAGCTATTAAAAATATTCCATTAAATTGTGTTACGTCACAGATAAAATTTTCATTTCATGTCCTATATGCCATATGGACTCATCCATCTCATTTTCATATTTAAATACACAAAAAAACTCAAAATCATCTCAAGAAGTGGCCGAGAACTCAAGCTAATGAAGCATATACATGAAAATGAAGTGTGCAGCTTTGGACTGAATTTTCAAGTTTCTGTCATGAACTTTGAAAAATCATAACTAATTCTGAAAAAATTGAAATCAATCATGTCATACCATTATGGAAAGCTACAGATGTCTACTTTATGCAAAAAATAGCTCTAGATCACAGTAGGACGTTTACCTACTAGAAACTGATGAAACAGTAACAAAGGTTGCCTATCACAACTGGTACTGTCCTCCAACTTCAAAAATTTATATCTCCTTGTTCAGATATCCAATTAGGGTGATCTCAGTGGCTATGGAAATATTATCATGTCTAGCCTAGGACTATAGAATTTCATGAACATTGGAAATAATTTGACTCTCGAATGACACAGCCCAAGCAACTGACCAAATGAATAGTGTTTGCATCAATTTAATAGAAAAATGTCAACTTTGAAAAATCATAATTAATTCCACAGAATTCCAAATAATCTAGTCTTTATCTTTCTAAAAATCTCTAGATGAGATCTATATGTATACCAAATTTCATGAGCAAATTCATTCATTTGATTAGATTTTGACATTGTGTTGCAAAATGGTCACTTTTATGTCTCATAATGGGCCCAAATGGTCCATTTTGATTTCTATAGCAACCATGGCTACTTGAGCATGCGGGAAAGCACCAAAATGACCTACTAAACATGCCTCTAATGTGTATAAACCTAGAAATCAAAAACTCACTCATCCATCCTAAGCTATACATAAGGATGTATGTATGAAGTTTTGCCATTCCATAACCAAAATATGCTCTATCATACATATGACATTAAATCTTATATGTACATATTACATATACATATTTACATATGTTCATGAAGTCATACAACATATACAATGATGGATTGCAACACTTGCCACTTATATGGCTACAAAATGAACAATATAATAATTCCTTTATCAATCTTTCATTTCCAACTTAGTGGCTTCCATTACCTTGCTCATTTGGTCTACCTAGCATTTTAAGACATTGGAGACGAGGGAATGAGATTCAAAGAATCCCAATAGCTCATCTCCCTTTCAATCACACATAAAGAATGCAATTCAAGTCTTAAAAATGCATGCATGAGTATAATGGAAAGTGTGATCATCCAAGAAGTATTCTTGGCATTTGAACAAGTCATACAAAGCATACATAGGTTTGCCAAGTAATTGGATTAGTTTCACCCATTCTCTTCAAGGTTATTAGACTTGCCTCACTCCTTTTTTTAAAGGCCTTGAACTAAGCCTTACTCTTAGGAGACTTTAATCTTGATCTCAACTATTTTTTAGGGTTCTTGGCTCATCCTCACCATAGCTAATGGGTTCTTGGCTTCACCATACTCAAATAAACCAAAGCAAACATACTAAGCATCATTTGAAAACATAAAATGACATTATGGTACCATGGGATATAGGCATATGCTAAAACACTTTTCATGGCTTAAAACACACATACACACATTCAAAGACAAGGTAAGCACATATTCATATATGACAGAAAGAGGATAGAGCTACCTTTGTTGCAACCACACACTTTTCTCCTTAGAATTTCACTCCTTTCCTCGGCCATACACTCACAATGATGTGAGGCTTGTTTCTCTTAGCCTAAACACATCATATGGAAGCCAATTATACTTTTGAACCAATTTCTAGAGGCACATAATCATTAGCAAAACTAGGTAGTTCATATGGCTTTTTTATGATTCCATAATGCACTTAATGAAGCAACCCTATGGAAACATGATCTTTGCTCCATCCTCTTCATTCATTTATGATTCTTGACTCCTTTAAGCCATAATATGGAACCTAAGATACCATCTCACTATCTATGGCTTCTAAAATTTTTCTAAGGCTTCCTCTTATCTTTTTTCATCATATATGACTCAAAAATAAGTTTGGAACAAATTAAAACTACCCCCAGGTGCTCCAACCTCTCTAAGTTGTGGCTATAGAGCATATGAGCACCAAGTGAGTTTGCTTTGTTTTCTTGATGGAAGATGCATATGAGGAGCCTTCTAGGGATATCAAAAGCTCATCCAAACACTCATTTAAGCTTAGGAATTATTGTATCAAATCAAATTTTTAGTGGAGTATTTGAAACCCTAACTTTGCTATCATGAAAATCAATGGCTTTTACTTGATTTTCTTTGCATATTTTAAATTCCCACTCCTTAATTCACATGATTCATTCTTGGTTTTACCCAAAAACACTCTCCCCTTGGCTAGCTATAAGGAGGATGAAATGCACACAAGAAGAATAAGAAAAGTGAATCATGGAAACTAAGAATTTCACCTTAAATTCAAGCTTTTCTTGAATGCTTTCCTTTTTCTTCTAGCTCTCCTCCTCAAATCCAAATTTTTCCCTTCTAGTCTAACCTCAAAACAGCACCAAAAACCTCAATAAAACCATGGAAAAGAAGAGAGGAAGGAGGAAAAGGAGTTTAGTGAAGAAAGTGCTTAAAAAACTAAGATTTTCATGCCTTTCTTGCCTTATTTTTCCTCTTCCTCTTGCCTCCTCTTGTGCGCCTATCACCCTTGCTCTCACTTCTATTCTTGGGTAGAAATAAAGTTGGCTTTAAGAGGGAGAGAAGAAGGGCGTATAATTAAAAGGAGTTTCTTGAAGCTTCTTGTTCAAAAATTCAAATCTTGCCCTTCATTCTTGGCATTTTCATTTCTAATTTGTTTTAGCTCCTTTTTGAGAACCATCTTTTCTATCATAAAATTTAGATCCTCAATCTTATAAAATGCAATTGGAATCACTCAATTTGGAGTTAAAACCTTCCCAAATGAATCGGTCAAAGTTCAGGTTCACTACTATTAGAAAACATCTATCAGAGGGGCTTTTATAGCACCATATCTATTTACCTCATCTCATACTATTCTAGCTTGCCTTTCCTTCATCTAGCATATTTACTCAAGAAAAAGAAATAAAAATATTCAATTATTTCACGTTGTGTTGTGTATAAATTTTTCATTACGTGTCTCATGAACCATATGAACTCATCCATCTTATTCTCATATTTAAATATACAAATAAAACTCATAACCATCTCAAGAAGTGGCAAAGAACTCAAGCTCATGGACCATATACACAAAATTTTATGTGCAGCCTTGGGTTCATGGTCTAGCTTTTTGTCATAAATTTTGAAAAATTATAACTAATTTAAAAAAAATCAAAATCAAGCACACCAAACTATTCTCGAAATCTGCAGATGTCTACTTTATGATAAAATATATTCAGACCATAACTAGAATGTTCAGCTAATGGAAATTGATAGAATAGTAACCAAGGTCACTTATCACTACTGGTACTGTCATTAAATTTCAAAAATTCATATCTCTCTACTCAGACATCCAATTGAGGTAATCTCAGTGGCTATAGAAAGCTTATCATGTCTAGTTTACGCTTGTAAAATGATATGATCATTGGACATCATTTGACTCTTGAATAACAAGCACAAGAAGCTAACTATACGAATAGTATTTATACCAAAATAGTAGAAAAATGGCAACTTTGAAAAATCATAATTAATTCCATAGAGTTCCAAATAATCTGGTGTTTATCTTTCCAAAAAGATTTAGATGAGATTTATATGAATGCCAAATTTCATGGGTAAATTTGTTTATTTGGTCAGATGTTGACATTGGGCTGCAAAATGACACCTTTGTGTCTTCAATGGGTCTCAAAGGGTCCAAAATTGCTTCCAAGGCTTTCATGGCCACTTGAGCATGTGGAAAAGCACCAAAACGGTCTAATAAACATGTCTTAAAGGCGTACAAACCCAGATTTCACAAACTCATACTCTCACCCTAAGATATACACAAGAGTTCATAAGCTAGTTCTTGTCATTCAATGTCCAAATCATGCAATATCATCCTTATGGCATCAAATCTCATTCATACATCAAATATTCATATAATTACAAGTGTTCATGGAATCATACAATATATATAACATTGGATTATATCATATGCCATGCATATGGCTACAAAATAGACATTTCTACACATTTTTATGTCAACCTCCTTCCTTTATGCTTGATGGCTTCTATTTCTTGGCTCACTTAGTTCACCTAGTCATGTTAGACAAATGGGGAGGAAGGGATGAGATTCTAGGAATCCCAATAGCTCTTTTCCCTTTCAACTATACATAAAAAATGCAAATCCATGTCTAACAATGTATGCATGGCTATCATGAAACATGTAATCATTCATAAAATATTTCTAGCATTCAAGAAGTCATACAAAACATACATAGGCTTGCCAAACAAGTGGTTTAGCCTTATCCATTTTTTTTAAGGATTTTAGACTTGCCTCACCCATTTTCTTAAAGGCTTTTAACTAAGCCTTACTCTTGGGAGGCCTTTGGGTTTGTCTCAACCATTCTTGGGCACTTGTGTCTTATCCTCACTATCGCTAGGGGACTTTTGGTTTCACCATACTCAAGCAAACCAAAGCAAGTTCACAAAGCATCATTTGAATGTATAACATAACATCATGGTACCATGGTATTTAGATACATGCTAAAACATTTTTCATGGCCTAAAACATATATACACACATTCAAAGACAAGATAAACATCCACTCATGCATGAGAGAAAGAAGATAGGGCTACCTTGGTGCACAACAACAAACTTTTCTCTTCCTCTCCCTTGACCAAGCATTCACAAGAAGGTGGAACTTGTTTCCTTTAGCCTAAACACATTACATGGAAGCTAATTACATTCTTGGAACAATTTCTAAACCTACACATGCACTTGAAAAGCTAGATGGCTCAAATAGTTCAATTATGGTTCCATAAGGCACCTAATGAAGAAACCTTGGGAAACGATAATCTTGGCTCTATTATTTTCTTTAACTTATGACTCTTGACTCCATTTAGAGCTCTTGGAGTCATCATACAATCATTTCAAGGAGTCTAGGTAGGTGTTGCTTCATTTTGCTATAATATGGAACCTATACACTTTCTAGGCTTTCTAAAATTTTTCCAAGGCTTCCTCTCATACTCTCCCTATCATATATGATGCAAAACTAAGTTTGGAAGAAATTAAAACACTCCTTAGGTGCATGAACCCCCTTAGGCCGAGGCTATACTTCCAATTGGCACCAATGGAGTTTGTTTAATTTCTTTGATGGGAAAAGCATGTGGGAGGCTTCCTTGATGTCTTAAGGACTCACACAAACTCTTAGACACCTTAAATCATGGCTAGAAAGCTTCTTACAAACCAAGGTGCAAGTGAAACCCTAGGCTAGACATCTTGCAAATCAATGGTTCTTTCTTAGATTTCTTTGCATATACTTGTTCCTTACACTCCATAACCCTTGGTTCCATCAAGAACACATGAAGAAAAACTCTCTTTCTCACTTTCTCTCTTTAGACCAAAGCTTAAATGGCTTGGAAACACAAGATTTTGCAAGTGCTTCAAGTAAAGTCTTATCTTAAAATGAAGCTCTCTTCGCGTAAATTATTTTTCACCAATTAGCTTCTTGAAAAGAGTTCCTTTTTAGCTTGGGTTAGACCTGAATCTTTAAGTTTTCAAGAAAAGAAAACCATTATTAGAGAACTCTTAGAGAGAGGAATAACTTTTCTAACTGGCGCGGGATGAAATGTAACATCTTAAAATTTATTTAAAGTATTAATCATGGATTTGGACTATTTAAGAATAATTATTATGGAATAATTAGGTAAACTATATGAATGGGAATTTATAGGGAAATAAGTTATTAATATAGGTTTAAGATTTCAATTAGGTTAAAGCTTAATTTGGGCCTAAAATTAATTTTAGTAACCCATGGATAAGGATTTATAGAGGCCTAATGATTTTAGGAGCAAGCCTAACTCCTATCATGAGACTTGGGTCAAGAGAGATTACCTAGCAATGGCCTAATCTGATTTAGTAAAATAAAGGCCCAATACCCAATTTATATGAGCCAGCCCAACACACATTATGCAAATCCAAATTAGATTAACTCTTGGAACTTGGCCTGACCCTATCAAATTTCTGCAGCCCAACTTATGAAATAAGGCCCAACAAGCATACAAATTTGAACCTACAAGGAATTGGGCCATTGGGTCAGCATATTCCACTTTTAGCTCTAAATTTTTTGCAGCCCATTCATTAAACCATAACCCAACCACTAGAAATGAGCCCAATTGGACCTTAGGCTGATGGGTCAGCCCATTTCTCATTAAAAACCCTAAAGGTTCAGCAGCCACACCCATTTGGAAAAATAAAACACTTAGTTCTACAGAAGTGAGAAACCTATTCTCGCACCTTGAGGAAAGGCTAGGGTTTCCATCACTATTTTGGCTCTATTTCTCCTACTTAGAGCAAGATTCAGCTAAGGTAACCTTTAAAAAACTTAATCCTCTCTTCTTCCTCTTCGATTTGGCCTGATTAGTCTTTTCTTTGAAGCATTTTTATCTTCCACCCAAAATTGAAACTTGTTGTTTGGTGCTTCCATGGTGGATTTTCAGAGGTTGAGGCTATGGGTGTTGTTAAGTGAGTATCTTCTTCCTATTTTGATGCATTTTCTATTAGTTTGAGACCCTTATAGTTAACCTATGATATGGGCTTTTGGTTTCATGTGAAATTACCCAGAAATGGGAGTGAACTATGGTGGTTTGTGGTGTAGGAAAGTTGGAACCCGAAATTAAAATCTATTGGTAATTAGGTGAATAACCTCTAGGCAGTCATTAGCAGTTCAACTCTTTGGGTATCGGATTTGTTGCTAGAAATGATATAATTATAATTGTTATAGGCTTGATATGCATTTGGATTTTTATGGTAGCTAGAGGCAAAGTAATTGGCTTCATTGAGGTAACTGGGGTTATTTTCCCAATTCCATATATATGCTTATGTTAATCTGATATTTATTACACATACTTGATTTTGAAATACTAAATGATTGGTTGACTACTTAAATTGTTATTGTGATTGGACCTTGTGAGTCTATGGTGAAGCTGTAGTGCGGCTGCCACCCATGCATGTACTTTGATCGGGCATCGGGTTATGATCAAACCCCAGATGCACTGAGCCCTGGTTGTGCTTATTATGAAATAGGTGTCGTGGACGGATCTCTCTCAGTGTTATTGGCCATTAACATATTGTGTATGATTGCTAGTATGGGACAGTAGTCATTGGTAGCTCAACTAGTTCATTTGCAAATTAAATTGATGATTCTTGTATTGCTGATATGAAATTGCATTATATTGATTAATCTGTACATATATATAAAATTTTCCTCTTGTTATTGAGATTGTATATCTCACCCCGATTGTGGGCTAACATTTTCAGAGACCGGACCTCTTAGTGGCAAGGAGAAATTTAATGGAAGCTTATTATATGGTTTAGCAATAGGTAGGTTTGGAAACCTTGTCAGATGGTATTTGTATAACTAGACTACTAGCTTTATGTAATTGTGATATTGCATCATGAATTTGCCAAGCATTGGGACTGTAATCATTTGATACATCAGATGTCAACTTAAACCAGTGATATATGAAATTTCTAATGGGACTTACGTTTGAATGAAAATGTGAGTAGTGTATGAACTCTTTGCTGTTATTGATCTGTGAACTTACTAGTTTATGATGGTTAGAGGATTAAAGATCCACGTTTAAGTTTCAAAGGGGTAATGATAGATAAGTTTGATAAATTAGGTAAATGAAAGCTATTAGAGTCCCAAAATTTAAGGCAGAGTAGTCCTAGAATGCCTTTAAGGGAAGAATTAAAGTGCATGGGACGAAATTAGGGAGATGTAGTTACAGGAGGGAGTTACGCTGCGGCCAGGAAGATTTCACCATGGCTAGGAGAGTGATAGAAGTGAGGAGAGCCACGACACGAGGAATCCCGCCAAGGCTCAAAGTGAAAATATTGCCCAGGTGGGTGACAGAGGGTAACCTTGCCATGGCGCAATATGTCCCACCGCGGCTTAAGTCAAGGAGACTAGGTAAGGAGTGTCCAGTAGCTAGTCTCGCCTGCTGTGTAAAAGTTTCTTGCCAAGGCGAGAATTGTGGGACTTTGAACAGTAGCTCCAGGAGGCATTTCTGCCGCTGTGAGATTTACTTAAGTTTCCCAGGAGATTCTCGAGAGTAACTTAGCCGTGGCCCGAAAGGTCAAGGCCACGACATAAAGCAAAATACTTAGTTTTTGAACTCCAGTAACTAACTTAGCCATGGTGGGAGAGTTTCAAGTCACAGTGAAGGTTTCCAAACTCCTATCTTTAGCCTAGAAACCTCAATTTCTTCAATGGTAATGCTAAGGAATGATGTAGGAACATTTGTAAGAGGCTTTTGTGCATTGGAATTGATGAATGGATGGATCACAAACCCTTCATGATTGTACAATTTCTCTTATGCATTTAGTTATGTAGTTAATGACCCTAATATTATTGAGGTTCAAGTTTTCCTATATTTTCATGATGTATTTAATTGTAATGACTCTAAACCTTCATCATTAAGCATTAACCATGTATTTAACCATAATCACCATGATTAGAAGTTAGGGTCGTCACATGAAACGGGGCCATTTACTTACCTAAACGAAAGCTTAAACTTCGTCTTTCTCTTCCCTCTTAATGTCATGCCATGGCTGCTCAAATTTTTTCAAATGGAAGCTTGGAGAAGGTGATGAGGTGTAATCTTACTTAAGAAGCCTCTTTTACAATTTTTCAAAATGACTATTTTACCTCTACACGTGTGTTTGCTTTACTTAAGCTCATTTCAACTTCTTTTTTAGAATTGTCTTTTCCATCATAGAATTTAGGCTACTTTAATTCATAAAATGCTTTTGGTTTCATCCAAATTGAATTTAAAATTTTTAAACGAGCTGGTCAAAGTTCGGGTCAATCAACGCTCTAAAACATAAACTGGAAGGGTTTAAACCATTTTAGGGTTTCCTATTATTTTTAAGGCCTCTGAAAACCTTAAGAAACTTATTTTTCCCATTTAAAAAATCCCTCCTTTGAGTTTTCTAAAAAGTACTTAAAATTACGAAAATACCATTTACGTTCGGTTGCATTTTTGTTAAATTCCATCTGGTTATTCTGACTTCGGTTTCAGGGCACCTCTGACCTTGGATCATCATTATTTAAAGTCTAGAATATTATTCTAATTTTATTAGACCTCTAATCATTCTATCTAGCAAACTTCCATTTGTATCCAGTGAATTATGTACGTTTACAAAAGAACCGGGCATTACGTTTCTCACGTTTATAGAGGTACCGGATGTTATAGCTTTAACTGCCTCAAGGCTTTCCATGGTTTTCAGGGCCTCTGAGAACCCCAAAGAACTCAAATTTTTCATTTAAAAAGCCCTCCTATGAGCATTCTAAAAATTCCTCAAAATTATGAAAATGCCATTTCATTTCGTTACATTTTTGTTAAAATCCGTCTGGCTATTCTAGCTCTAGTTTCAAGGTACCTATGGCCTTGAATCACCATTATTTGAGGTCTAAAATATTTTTTTAATTTTATTGGACCTCAAATCACTCTATCTGGGGGACTTCCTTTTGTATCTGATGAACTTCGTGCCTTTATAGAGAAACTGTATGTTATATTTCTTACATTTTCTCATATTTTTGAAGAGCTGGATATTACAATAACTAGGGTGAGATATACAATCTCAGTAACAAGAGGTAAATTACATATATATGTACAGATTAAACACCATAATACATTTATATAGAAAAACATACTGAAGGTATTAACATCATTAGCAAATGAAATAGTTTGGACTATTAGTGACTACTATCTCATACTAGCTATAACATTTGGTACCTTTGTAAATGTGAGAAACATAATTCTTGGTTTCTCTATAAACATATATAATTCATTAGATATAAAAGGAAGTCCCTTAGATATAATGATTTGAGACTAAAAAAAATTAAAGTGATAATCTAAACCTCAAATAATGAGGATCCAAGGTCAGAGGTACCCTAAAAATAGAGCCAGAATGACCAGATGAAATACAACAAAGATGTAGTGGCATTTTCATAATTTCAGGAACTTTTTGGAAAACTCATAGAAGGGATTTTTAAATAGGAAAAATGAGTTTCCTGGGGTTCTTAGAGGCCCTAAAATCTATAAGAACTCTTAGAATAGTTAAAACCCCACCGGTGTATGTTTTGTAACATCAGTTGACTTCTTTCGAAAAAGTTTTAGCTCCAATTTAAGTGATTCCAAAGGAATTTTATAAGATTGAAGACCTAAATTTTATGATGGAAAAGACAGTTATGAAAAAGAAGCTAAAACAAACTATAAACAAAAATGCCAAGTCGAAGGGACCTAAATGGAATTTTTGGAAACAATTCTTGAAACCTAGCTATATATACCCCATGCCCCACTTTTCTCTTCATTTAGAAAGGAAGCTAAGAAACCAAGGTATTTTGCTACTTTATGCTTGATTCATCTTGTTCCTTCTTTTATGTGTGTTTCACCCCATATAAAGCCAGCCAATAGGGGTTGAATTTCTAGCCAAACTAAGAGTGAATCTTAGAAAAATAAGGGAGAAGAACAAGAATATGCAAAGGAAACAACAAAACAACCATTAGATTTTAACATATAAAAGTTAGGGTATCAAGTGTCCCACCAAAATTTAGTTTTGATACAAGAGTTCCTAGGCCAAAATGGATGTTTGAATGAGCTCCTAAGATCCCTAGAAAGCTTCTCACATGCATCTCCCATCAAGAAAACAAAACAAACTCACTTGGTGCTCTGTTGGTGCATAGCTTTGGCCTAGGCTAGAAGAAGTACCAAGGGGTAGTTTTAATTTATTCCAAGCTTGATTTTGAGTTATATATGATGAAAGAGGTTGAGAGGAAGCCTTGAAAAAATTTTAGAAGTCATGGATAGTGAGATGCAATTATAGGTTCCATATTATGACCTAAAGAAGCAACACCTAGTTAGGCTCTTTAAATTAATTGTGTGATGGCTCCAAGAGGCTTAAAAGGAGTCAAGAGTCATAAATGGATAGGAAGAATGGAGCTAACATAATGTTTTTCTAAGGTTGCTTCATTAGGTGCATTATGGAACCATACATGAGTCATAAGAGTCACCTAGCTTTGAAATAAATGTGTAGCTCTAGAATTTGTTTCAAGAGTGTAATTGACTTCCATATGATGTATCTAGGCCAAAGGAACCAAGTCTCACATCCTTGTGAGTGTGTGTGGCCAAGGGAGAGGAAGTATTCTTTAAAGGAAAAGTGTGCAATTGTAACTAAGGTAGCTCTCTCTTCTTTCTCTCATGCATGAGTGGATGTTTATCTTGTCTTTGAATGTGTGTATGTATGTTTTGAGCCATAAAATATGTTTTAACATGTATCTATATGCCATGATTCCATAATGTTATGTTATGCATTCAAATGATGCCTTGTGAAATTGCTTTGGTTTCCTTGAGTGTGGTGAAGCCAAAAGTCCCTTAGCAATGGTGAAGGTGAGCCAAGAACCCCTAATAATGGGTGAGACACAGCTAAAAGTCATCCAAAAGTGATGCTTAGTCAAGAACCTTTAAGAAAATGGGTGAGAAAAATCCCAAATCCTTAAAGAGAATGGGTGAGGCTAAGCCACTAGCTTGGCAAGCCTATGTATGTTTTATGTGACTACTTGAATGCTAGAAATGCTCCATGATTGATTACATGCTCCATGATATCCATGCATGCATTTTTATACTTAGATTTTCATTCTTTATGTGTGGTTGAAAGGGAGAAGAGCTCTTAGAATCTCATTCCTTCCTCCCCATTGCCTAACATGTCTAGGTGGACCAAGTGAACCAAAAAATAGGAGCCACCAAGCTTGAAGAAGAGAGATTGCCAAGAAAGTGTGTGATTTTGTCTACTTTGTAACCATCTTGATGGCATATGATGTAACCTTATGATAAATATGTTGTATAACCACTTGAACATGTGTAATTACATGGATACTTGATGTATATATGAGATTTGATGCCATGCGAATGTTGTAGCAAGTTCTTGACATTGAATGGCAAGATATAGCTTATGTATTCTTGTGTGTACCTTGGGGTGAGAGAGTGAGTTTGTGAAATCTGGATTTATAGACCTTTTCAGACATTTTTAGTAGACCATTTTGGTGCTTTCCTATGTACTCAAGTGGCTATGGATGTCTTAGAAGTGGATTTGGACCTTTTAAGACCCTTATAAGACACAAAAATTGCCATTTTGCAACCCTATAGCACAATCTGACCAAATGAACGAATTTACCCATGAAATTTGGCATTCCTATAGATCTCATTTAGATATTTTTGGAAAGATAAAGATTAAATTATTTAGAACTCTATGGAATTAATTATGAATTTTCAAAGTTGCCAAATTTTAGCTATTCTAGTATGGTTACTGTTTATATGGTCATTTTTTTTTATCTTGTGTCATTAAAAGGCCAAATGATGTCCAATGCTCATGAAATTTTACGAGATTAAACTAGACATGATAAGATTTCTATGGCCACCAAGATCATCCCAATTAGATGTCTGAGCAGGGAGATATGAATTTTTAAAGTTCTATGATAGTACTAGTAGTGCCAAGCAAATTTGGTTTCTTTTCTATCAATTTCCAGTAGCTAAAGGTTCCCATTTTGGTCTTGACATATTTTTAACATAAATTAAACATCTATAGCTTTCCATAATGATATAGTGTGCTTGATTTCTATTTTTCTAAACTTAGTTATGATTTTTTGAAATTCGTGACAAAAAGTTGGCACACTTACCCGAGGCTGCACATGCAATTTTTGTGTATATGTTCCATGAGCTCGAGTTTTTGGCCACTTTTTGAGATCGTTTTGAGTTGTATTTGTGTATTCAAATATGAGAATGAGATGAATGAGTTCATATGATCCATGAGACACAAAATAAAAATTTTATCCATGACGTAACACAAAAATAATCTAATATTTTAATGCCATTTCCTTAGGAAGCTTGTGTATTCAAGGAAGCGTGACTAGAATTAAGATGAGATGAGTTGTATGAATATGGTGTCACACTTATTGGTATCGAAGGAAAGTTCCAAGCCTTCTAGGATTGTATATGGCTTAAGGAAGCAATGTTACAAGTATGTATAAACTTGTTTTGGACATTTTGGGTGTGTAAGTGTGGCATATGTCTATGTTTATGTTGAATAAGTTGTTAGAATGGTCTTTGAGTAGGTAGTGAACGTTGGGAGAAGTAGGCCTCTAAGGTTAAGCCAGTAAGGCTAGAATCGAGCAGATTGATCCGATGGCTAGAGTTCTATAGGCTATGATAGCTCACTGGGATTCGTGGCAAGTTGTGTGTGTTTGCAGCAAGAGGTTATTATCATGTAGCTACAAGAGAAGATTGCTTAGAGTGTGACAACCCTAATTTCTAATCATTGTAATTAAAGTTAAATACATGATTAATAATCATAAATATGGGCTAAAAGTCATTACAATGGATTACATTCAGAAAATGTGGAAAAATTTAAACCTTAATGTTATTAGAGTCATTAACCAAATAATTACATGTATTCATGTACACAAGAGAAATAAATCCTCATTTATAAGCCTTTGATTCTATTACCCATTAATTCCTACTCACAAGAATCTTCTACTAATGTTTCTAAGTCATCCCTTGAGGTTACCATAGGAAAAACCAAGATTTCTAGGTTAGAATTAGAGTTTGGGACTATTAGCCGCCGTTAAATGTCTTTACGCCGCGGCCAAATGCTCTCGGGTTCACTCTTTTATCTTCACAGGTTTCACCGTGGCTTACCTACATGACACCGTGGTGAGAAAACCTCTTGGAGCCTACCTCGCTCGCTTCTCGCTATTGGCTATAGCCAATTCCCCCTTTCGCCTCGGCTAATTCCTCTCTAGAATGCCTGACACATTTTCATAAAAGTTTGCCACAGCCAATTCCCATTCAGCCGCAACAAATTACACTCTAGACGACTTCTAGTTTGGCCTCTCACATTTCACCACGGCGAATTGCTCTCTAGACCTCCCCCTGGGCAACTTTGCCTCTATTGGTTGCGACTAAGACTATTTTAGTTGCAGCAAAATGCCATCTAATCCTACAACTTCAAAAATCTTGTCTCATACTCCCCACTCTCCCTCCAATGACACCCTAGGGCCACTCTACCTTAATTTGTGGGGCTCTAATAGCTTTCACTAGCCTAATTTACCCAGCTTATCTATCATTGCTAGTTTAAACTTATATGTTAATTTATACTCCTCTAACTACCCTATATCAGCAAGTTCATAGAGTAATAACAGCAAGAAATCATGAACTATCCATAATTAACATTCGATACACATCCCGTTAGAGATTTCATACATCAATGGTTCATATCAACATCTAATGTATCACATAATTACATTTCCAATGGTATACCATGTCATAAATTCAACAAAGTCCATACATTAGGTGTTATAAGTTCATACATCCAATACCAAGCTAAGATGAGGCCTAACTCCTCAATAGATATATTCTAAGTAATCAAAATATAAACGCCTACACTTGGCAACATGATTACATGATGATGTTATACAAAAAGAATACAAAATTTAGTATCTATTCTATTTAAATCAGTCTAAGTGTAGCCTTCTCCACATATGGTTGGAGCTCATGGATTTTTATTCACTTGCTTCCCCTTATTCTTACTAAAAAAGCCTTCATTTGAAAGTATAATCCCATGAAACAGGGTGAGATGCAAATCTCAGTAACCAAGACAAATTCCATTCATATATTCCAATTTAATTAACATATATGCATGATTTCATATAAGCATCAGAAAATATACTAGTCATATTAGTAAATGAAACAATTAAGCTATCTATGATTACTATCCCATACTAGCAATCACAATTCCACATGTTAAAGGCCAATAACACCGGGAGAGGCTTATCCACGGCACCTACTCTCCAATGAGCACAACCAGGGCTTAGTGCATCTAGGGTTTAATCATAACCCAGTACTCGATCGAAGCACATGCACGGGTGGCAGTCACACCACAGCTCCACCATGGACTCTGATAAGTATGAATTATATATATATTATTCTCCTTATCTTAAGCATTTTAATAGTTAAATGAGGCTTAATGGATTTACTTAGATGGAATTTAAGTTTAGTAGCCATCTTTTACACTTTAGGAATTAAATCACAAAATCTTGGATTTTTAATGCATAAATCTTTTTAAATGAATTTTGTGAGTATTTCTATTTCATTCTTTCCATTCTTTTTGTGCAGATTTTCAATGCAAAATTGAGCTTTAATGGAAATTTATTGAAGGAGAAATGAAGGCTTTATGTGTACAATTTGAAAGGAAA
The DNA here is from genome assembly GCA_026724425.1 of Erythrophleum ivorense. Taxonomy (NCBI): domain Eukaryota; kingdom Viridiplantae; phylum Streptophyta; class Magnoliopsida; order Fabales; family Fabaceae; genus Erythrophleum; species Erythrophleum ivorense. The sequence continues at coordinate 10,901,703 of JAIUCV010000014.1, forward strand.
ATTTACAAGAGAGGCTATGGTTCTTTGAACGTGGGAAGGATGCAAGAGGAATGAGCACTTGAACAAGGAGTGATTGGTTTATAAAGAAAGGGAAGCAAGTGTGAGAAACTCGAGCAAATGGATGAAGGAGCTTTGCTGAGGCAGCTTACGTGTTAAGATAAGAAGCAGATGCATGTATGCGGAATCTTTATGTGGAAGCCACGGGCTGCAGCAAATACAAGAAGCCATGAAGAAGAAGCTATAGGTTCTTAAAGTTGTGAGCCAACACGAGCAAGGAGCTGCAGAATGAAGGAAGAATAAACAAAGAAGTTGACGTGAAGGAGGCACTAAGACGTTGAGCTGCAAGAAGGAGGCAGGGCCACAATTTTAACGTCAGTAAGAAGAACAGAACCATGCAGCAACGTCTAGTTGTACGTAGGAGCAGCAGAAGGAAACAATGAGAAAACAAATGAAGACGTAGAGCTGATGTGAAGGAAAAGGAGAAGAGCTTACGAATGAAACGTAGCAACATCTAGCAGAAACATGCATGAGAAGAAGAAGCACCAACTGTAGCACATGGTGAAGGAAAATGAAAAGCTCCAGAACATGCAGAAGCTTAAAGGAGACTCAAGCAAAATGAACGCAGAAGAAGCTATACATGCATGCATAAATGGAGACGCTGAAACAGTGTGAGACAGGGGGTTGCTTCTTCATTCATATTCTTCAGGCTGGATATCACGAGGAGAGGAGACGCTGTGCTTGGGAGAAGAAGCTGGAGAGAACTGGTAGCTGCAAGAAGAAAACACGTTAGAAGCGAGCAAAAATGAAGGAACCAGGGGCGAGCACGAGATCTTCACTCAAGCTTGGGTAGAGAAGAAGCGCAGAACCAAACGAAGCACGAGGGAGCTCTGGTGGAACGAGGAGAACAAGCTGAGCACGTGAATGATTAATAGACATGTGAATGGTGAGAAGAATTCAGCTCCGAGCATAATACACACAAAAGAATACGTGGGCTAGATGGAGCATGAAGAACAGAGCAAGACGGGATGAATGAAGGAGCTTTCAGCTGGAATGAGCTGCACGAATAAGTAGAAAAGCCACGGGTATAGAGCTGCATGAAGGCCAATGTGGAAAATGATTAAGGAAGCTACGGGTGACACACGAAAAGCAGAAGCTAGGGCACGTGACTTTTAAATGAAAATCTGAAGGCTTCATTCTGTCATGCTTCCTTCATTCATTGGACCCCTTCATTCATACCCTTATCCATTTGCACAATCCATTCCATTCACGCCTCCAGATTTTTGGAAACCTTCGCCTATTTATTCACACTCCCTTCCATCACGCCTGGAGCGTTCATTCCATAACATTCATTCTACATCCTTCACCCATTCATTCCCATTCCATTCCATCTTCCATCCATCCACCATTCAATGAAGCTCTAATCCATCTTGAGGCTAGCTAGGAGGAAGATCCTTGGTGCAAGCTTGAATCCATGGATGAACATAGAATTTTTGGCTAAGGATTTCTTTATTCTCCTACACTTATTCTCTTTCATATATCATCTTGGTTAAGTTATATTTGATAGGGAATTTGTGTAATTATAATTAGTTGCTGGTTAGACACTAATTAGGAAGTCTTTTGTTTAATTAATTGATTGAATCAAGTTCTGAATTTTTCATTATTCTCTAATTTTACATGTGTGCCTCGAAGGTGTTCGATGAAATACATGAATGAAATTATGTGTTTGAAAGTTAAATTCGAGAATTCCTTAATGTTTAGTTGGTTAATTAAACATTTAGGATAATGATTCAGAGGCTAATTAATCAGTTAATCAATCAAATTAGGTGTTCATTGATCTTAAAGACAAGATTTAACAATTTAATGCAGGATTGAGGTTTCAATTTAACATTAGATTATTAATCTCTTGAATCTTGAGTGGTAACCCAAGATAATTTGTTATGAACACAATTAGGAACTCTTAGGCCAGAATCAATTACAATTAGATTAGGATAAGGATAGTGGATACCAAGGAATAATTCCAAAGCTAGTCACAAGCCTATTTTCAACCATAATTCATATAATTAGATAGCAATTAGGAATTTTAATTCAATTTTATTTTAAATAGTTTAAGTAAATCAAAACCCCCCTTAGTTTAGAAATTTTTAGAGTCTTTTAACATTTGGAAAACTCAATTAAGCATTGAACTCCAATTCCAAGGGAGATGACCTAGGTTGTGCCACTAGCTACATATTTTACCAACCTAGTTTTATTTTGAGGGTTGCACGACGAGCCTCTCAGACTCACAAGGTCTAATCACATATAACAGATAGCCAACCAAATCATTTAGCATCAAAATCATAATCATGTAGCAAATACAAAATTAAAATAGACATATGCATGGAATTAGCATGAACCTCGGTTACCTCACTCTGCAGACAATTGAAAAGCCACTAGCAGTGTCAAAATCTCCTTATAACTATAACATCAGAAGATTACTACTTTAAATCATCATGTACAATAGCAACAAGTACCTAAAGAATTAAAATACCAATGGCTACCCAGAGGACACTTACCTAGCCACTACAAATCCCCAAATTCAGATTGAATATGTCCTCTACCAGAAACTTCAATATATCACCCTATTTCCTAATCAAATTCATACAAAATTAATACCCATACTATAAATCAACCATGGGGGTTTTAAAACTAGTAGAAAATACATTAGAATGGAGAGTTTACACTTACCCAATATCCCTCTTAGCCTCTACCTCTGAAAATCCTTTAAGAAAATACCAAACAACCAGGTTTCAAATTTTGGGTATGGCAAAAATGCTCTAAATGAGAAGCCAATCAGGTCAAATTGAAGAGGAAGAGGAGAAGATTAAGTTATATAACTATTACCTTGGCTGAATCTTGCTCTAAAAGTGGGAAATGGTAGAAATGTGTCAAGAACCCTTGCCTCCCCTTTGGACCTCCAAATTTCCCTTTTGTTTCTTGTGTTTCTGCAGAATAGGGGTGGCTAAACTAGTTTTTAGGGTTTTAAGTTAGGTTCTAAATAGGTTATAGGTTAACCCATCAGCCCAAGGACCTATTGGGCTCCTACTAGTTACTGGGTTGAAGTTATAATTTGTTAGACCAACTTCAACAATTTAGACTTTTAGTTAGGTTAGGTCAAGTTTTCAAGAGCCCACTTAGTTGAGGTCTGCATAAGGAGTATTGGGCCAATTACAAGGGCTTATGTAAGTTAGGTCTTGGGCCCATATCTCATTAAATCATATTGGGCCCTCCTTAGGCGCTCTCTTAGGCCAAGTCTCACATTAAAAGGTTAGGCCTGCACCTAAAATCATTAGGCTTCTATTAGTCTCTAACTATGGCCTATTAAATTTTAATTTGGGCCTAGATGAGGTTTCTAACCTAATTAAATCTCAACTCATATTAATAATTTATCTATTTAAAATTTTTATTCACATAACTTACCCAATTACTCCATATTAATTATTCTTAATTAATCCAAATCCATGATTAACACCTTAATTAATTTTGTGGTGTTACACAGAGAGACCACAAGAGGCCTAATCCTCCCCAGTTGTCACACTCTGACCATTCTGAGATGTTTTGCCTAAGGCAGAAATAGGCAGTAATGCAGAGCTAGATGAGATGAAATTGTTGCTACCTAAGATTCAGTTAGAGGGGAAATGAGAGAGAGCTATTTTCCCCCCAGCCATGACACCCAAATGTCTAGATGAATTAGAAAGTTTAGAAACTTACTCCTTAAGCCAGAGGCCAGAGCCTATAAGCAACACTCTACCGAGCCTGACAGTCAAGATGTACTAGTTGGCGATACATGAATAATGCAAGGGGGTAGAATTCTTTAGCCTTAATGAGGGGCTGAACACAAAGGCAGTAAGGCTTGAATCATGTAGCCAGATTAGAAGTACTAGTGATGACAGAGTGTATTACCATATGGAAGGCCTTGTTGATCATATTCAGATTAATATAAGAAATGATCTGTTAAGGGGTCGAATAGCGTACAGAGTAAGACCCTTAATGTAAGTGAGATAAAGAGAGATAAATGACCCATTGCAGGTGTCAAGAATAATTAAGCAACAGATGAGCAGTGGGCCTAGTACATGAGTCTAAGATAGAGACTAAACGAGCTTATGAATGAGCCTGAGTATGTCTAAGATTGAGTAGCACCTAAAGTTAACCAATTAGACGCGATAGTAGTAAGGTTGTTGCGACCTGCCTATAAGCCATTAACTCCAACCTAGAATGTTATTCTATATGCCAGTGAATGATGAGTTTTTTTTTTCTTTCCTGTGAGCTTTAGATATCTAAAGCATACTACGAGTATAGGTGTAAAGTGAGGATATATCTGTGCAAGAGAATAAGTGTTATACCTTTACATATAATATGTTGTTACTCACTGTTAAAAGATCTTGTACTCACTAGTAGGAAAACCATATTGACAAGATCTCAAAAATTTACATTGCAAAATGCAAGACCTTATCAACAAGATCCTAGATCTTGGTGATAGGATGTTCTCGTAGCCATTGAATCGACATGATTTAGTGCTGATAGCATCAAGACTGCAGCGAGTTTACGAGAAGGGTATACCTCAGGGATGATACCCTAGAGTGAAAATGAGACATAATGAGATAGAGGACCACTCAGTTAGCGGCTAATGACTTTCCAAAAGGGAAAACCTTGGCTTAATAATTACAGTAATAAGGGAAAGGCAAGGAAAAGTGATAAACAAGCACTTAGTGAAAGATACCCTCGCCTTAGTAATGACTAAAAGAAAGTCAATAGAGTAAGTACAGTAAAGATAGTTAGGTAAGAATTTAGTACTTTATCATATGAGCTTCCCTAGCATGAGACTCGTGTAACGTAAAAGCTCACGAATAGTAAGCGGGTGAGCTTTAGGATTATGTAAAGTAGTAAAGTGAGTCACAAGCTTTAAAGAGAGTAAACTCTAGGATTCATAGGGGACAAGTCCTTATAGAGGAACAATCTAGTTAATAATAAAGCAAGAGAATAAGAAGAATCATACCCTTCCCCCACTTTATAGAAAGTGAGTAAGTAAAAGTGAACCTAGGAGGAATAAACATACTCTTGAGCATAGAGAAAGTGTGTAGCAATGTTAGAACTGAGGATATAATGAATTAAAAATAAATGAACAGATAACATGAATGAGTACGTTAGTAAGCACCGTTGTCCCTAGTATAGATGTCAATAGAGCATGATGTAATGCCCTAAATAGAGACAATTGGGCAACGTAAATGACCTCAGGGTAGTATAGTAAATGATGTAAGAAATTAGAGAAAAAGTTCCCTTTCCCTGAGTGTCATATGAAACAAAGAGAGATTAAGCATGATAGTAAAAGGGTACTTTAGATTGTTAGGGAACTCATAATATACTAGCAATAGTGGCTTGAGCTTAGTTATGATGCGCCTGTGTTTTAGTGATTGATGCCATGGTTTGCTTGCAATGATGGTTACATGATATTGAGTCTAGCCAACTCAATAATAATGTAACTTGAGTTCGTAGCAATTAATGGCGTCAACCATAAAAGGGTCTTGATAATTAAAGAGTATTCTAGTTAGTTAAATCAAGAGATAAGCTAAAGAAAGAGAAATAAGGGATTCCAATAATATCAAAATGATAATAAAAGTATGTAGAAGGGAATCGCTAAAAAAGAACAATTATGCAAAAGGGAACATGCTAGTAGTATTAGAATGTAAAAGTAAGAGGCCCTTATGATATGACTAAATGAAGTGAAAATGGACTAGCTTACAATCTCTATCCTACGAGAGATGTTAGATACACTCGATGTATGTGATGCCTTGGTGCTGAAGGCACTTAAAAGCATAATAGGGGCACAGTTAGAAATTGTGGGATATGAGAGGAAAGACAGAAAGAGTACAGGTAAAGTGTAGCAAGCTAGTAAAAGGAAAGAAGGAAAGCCTAAGTGGAAAAGCTTGAAATGGGAGCCTGAGGATCCCATAGGGAATAGTGAGTGAAAATCAGAATACTTCAAAGTATTGTTCCAATGGGATCAACAGAGAAATAAGCACCACAGAATCCACTTCACATGAAGGGCAGAGTAGATATCTGAGTTTAGCCTCAGCCATTATGAGCGATGGTTACTAGACTTAGTGAGCATGTATTTTACTATCAGATACAGTGATCTTAGGCTTTGATATCCCCTAGAGATGGATTGTAGTAGATCGTAGCATTATATAGCGAGTTGTAGTAGACCCTAACAGGGCTCTGAAAGGTCACAATAGACCTAGGGGTCGTAGTAGATCCCATAGAGATATAGTGGGCCCATAGTTATAGCACAACAGTTTTCTAGAGAGATGATAGCCTGAGATAGTTTTCCCAAAGTAGTTAGTCTTAGAGACTAATACAGTTTTAGATAGTTTTGTCTTAGAGACTAGAGATCTCCTAAGTCTGGTAGACTATTGCCACAGAGATATAAAGGCTATACTCAAACTGTGAGACCACTGACTAGACCTTTTTGAGAGATGAGCATAGTATGTGAGATGAGGAAAGGAAGAAAGTAGCTTTTATTATAGCTAGATGAACCGCTACTTAGTAGATATTGGACCTGCCCTAGAGATAGAGAGATCCCTATATATCAGAGTTATATGTTTAGAGATGGGTCCAATATAGTTTGTTTTAATAGGGTAAGTAGTAGACTATGTCTCCAGCAGCTGAGATTATTAAAAATTAGCATCCTACAAGAATTCAGTATTAGTTAGTGGTAGTTGCTCTTCAATATTAGTATAGGAAAAAGCAAAAGTATGAAGATCAGTCATTAAGGCGAAGAGTTATATAAACCCTATCTCAAATGAATAAAAAGAGTAAAATATAGTTTAAGCCTAAAAAGGCAAGAGTCAAAGTAAGAAACGAGATTGGAATGATTGAGAATAACAACCCTTTTGAAATGGAGCTATGATCCCAGTAATTGATACAACTATAAGACTTATGATAGAAAGAAATATGATGATAAACATAGGATGAGCTAGTGAGAAAACGAATAAGATTAAATAGTGGACTAATAATTAAGTTAAATAAGTAGACATAGGTCTCTAATGGCTCTTAATGAATAGAGAGTGATAATGAGATCTTATAGAAAGCTATTTAAAGATGATGAGGGAGATTTGATATTAAGTATGCTATCTCCTAAGGTACATGCAAGTAAGTCCATTAGACAGGAAAGTCAATCCTTATAAATGGGATAAGATTAATTAGATATGGAAAAATAAGCTCTCCCAGGAGATAGGCTAGAGTATAAGAGTACACGCAGTGTCAAAAACTACTTTCCATTATGATTAGAGCAAATCAAAGGCTCTATAGCAATAGCATATAAAAAAAAATCAAATATAGTAAACTAGTAATGTAAATTCCCTGGCAGAATAGCGTAGTCTCTAAAGGAAGTAAATAGAGCCAGGAAGAAGGGAAAGGAAGGGTCGTTTAGCGAATATATGATAAAAGCTAAATGAAGTTATACCCCTAAAGTTTGAGGATGAAATTTGTTTAAAGGGGAGGAAATATAATATTCGGTACCTCTGTAAACGTGAGAAATGTAATTGTCGATTTCTGTGTAAACATAGGTAATTCATCGAATACAAAAGGAAGTCCCCTAAATAGAATGATTTGAGATCCAAAAAAAATAAAGTGATAATCTAGATCTCAAATAATGAGGATCCAAGGTCAGAGGTGCCCTAAAAACATAGCCAGAATGACCAAATGAAATTCAACGAAGATGTAGTGGAATTTTTATAATTTCGAGCACTTTTTGAAAAATTTATAGAAGGGATTTTTAAATGGAAAAAATGAGTTTTTAAGATTTTCAGAGGCCCTAAAAATTATAGGAACCCCCAAAACAGTTAAAACCCCTTCCAGTGTACATTTTCTAACATCGATTGACTTCTTTCGAAAAGGTTTTAGCTCCAATTTTCTAAAAAAGAACCTAAAACAAACTAGAAACGAAAATGCCAAGTTGAAGGGACTTAAATGGAATTTTTGGAAATAATTCTTGAAACCTAGCTATATATACCCCACGCCCCACTCTTCTCTTCATTTGGATCATATCATTTCTACCCTAAACTAGAGAAAAGACCAATGGAGGAGAGAAAGGGAGAAGAAAAGGCAAGAGGAAGGTATGGATTTTCATTGTTTTTCTTAGTTTCTCCTTAGCAAAGTCTTTCTCCTTCCTCTTCTTTTCTTTACCATGGGTTTATTAAAGTTTTTGGGTCTATTTTAAGGTCCTAAGGGGGAAAATTCAAATTTAAGGAGAGGAAGCCAAGCAAAGTGAAGAGCAAGAAAAGGAAGCTAAGAAACCAAGGTATTTTGCTACTTTATACTTGATTCATCTTGTTCCTTCTCTTGTGCGTGTTTTGCCCCATATAAGGCCAGCAAAGAGGGGTTGAATCTCTAGCCAAACCAAGAGTGAATCTTAGAAAAATAAGGGAGAAGAACAAGAATATGCAAAGGAAACAACAAAATAACTATTAAATTTTAACATAGGAAAGTTAGGGTATCAAGTGTCCTACCAAAATTCAGTTTTGATGCAAGAGTTCCTAGGCCAAAATGGATGCTTGAATGAGCTCCTAAGATCCCTAGAAAGCTTCTCACATGCATCTTCCATCAAGAAAACAAAATAAACTCACTTGGTGCTCTGTTGGTGCATAGCTTCAGCCTAGGCTAGAAGAAGTACCAAGGGGTAGTTTTAACTTATTCCAAGCTTGATTTTGAGTCATATATGATAGAAGAAGTTAAGAGGAAGCCTTAAAAAAAAATTTAAAGTCATATGGATAATGAGATGCAATTATAGGTTCTATATTATGACCTAAAGAAGCAACATCTAGTTAGGCTCTTTAAATTAATTGTGTGATGGCTCCAAGAGGCTTAAAAGGAGTCAAGAGTCATAAATGGATGGGAAGAATGGAGCCAACATCATGTTTTCCTAAGGTTGCTTCATTAGGTGCATTATGGAACCATAAATGAGTCATAAGAGTCACCTAGCTTTGAAATGAATGTGTAGCTTTAGAATTTGTTTCAAGAGTGTAATTGGCTTCCATATGATATGTCTAGGCCAAAGGAACCAAATCTCACATCTTTGTGAGTGTGTGTGGCCAAGGGAGAGGAAGCATTCTTTAAAGGAAAAGTGTGCAATTGTAACCAAGGTAGCTCTCTCTTCTTTCTCTCATGCATGAGTGGATGTTTATCTTGTATTTGAATGTGTGTATGTATGTTTGGAGCCATAAAATATGTTTTAACATGTATCTATATGCCATGGTGCCATGATGTTATGTTATGCATTCAAATGATGCCTTGTGAAATTGCTTTGGTTTCCTTGAGTGTGGTAAAGCCAAAAGTCCCTTAGCAATGGTGAAGATGAGCCAAGAACCCCCAATAAGGAGAGATAAAGCCAAAAGTTATCCAAAAGTGATGCTTAGTCAAGAAACTTTAAGAAAATGGGTGAGAAAAATCCCAAATCCTTAAAGAGAATGGGTGAGGCTAAGCCACTAGCTTGGCAAGCCTATGTATGTTTTATGTGACTTCTTGAATGCTAGAAATGCTCCATGAATGATTACATGCTCCATGATATCCATGCATGCATTTTTAGACTTGGATTTGCATTCTTTATGTGTGGTTGAGAGGGAGAAGAGCTCCTAGAATCTCATTCCTTCCTCCCCATTGCCTAACATGTCTAGGTAGACCAAGTGAACCAAAAATAGGAGCCACCAAGCTTGAAGAGGAGAGATTGATAAGAAAGTGTGTGATTTTGTCTACTTTGTAACCATCTTGATGGCATATGATGTAGCCTTATGATAAATATGTTGTATAACCACTTAAACATGTGTAATTACATGGATACTTGATGTATATATGAGATTTGATGCTATGTGAATGTTGTAGCAAGTTCTTGATATTGAATGGCAAGATATAGCTTATGTATTCTTGTGTATACCTTGGGGTGAGGGAGTGAGTTTATGAAATCTGGATTTGTACACCTTTGAGACATTTTTAGTAGACCATTTTGGCGTTTTCCTATGTGCTCAAGTGGCCATGGATGTCTTAAAAGTAGATTTGGACCATTTGAGACCCTTATAAGACAAAAAAATTGCCATTTTGCAACCCTGTGGTACAATTTGGCTGAATGAATTTGTAACAACCCAGAAAAAGAAAATAGAAAAGAACATGAGAAAAGGAAAGGGAAAGAGAAGCTGGAAAATTTTCGAACAGCTGAGAATTTTCTAAGTCTTCTCGCCATAGCGAGATATGGAATCGCCATAGCGAGAATGCCTCTTCGCCGTAGCGAAATTGTTCCTAGCTATAGCGAGTGTGGCATTCCATATAGAGACCAGGGAGTTGCTCGCTGTAGCGACGCCATAGCGAAGGCAGAGGTCTGGAACAGACATGATCTCGCCATAGCGACGCCATAGCGAAGGTCGAGAATAGACACGATCTCGCCGTAGCGACGCCATAGCGAAGGCAGAGGTCTGGAGCAGACACGAGCTCGCCGTAGCGAGGGCACTAACTCGCTATAGCGAGAGCGGTCCAGAAAAGCGAGAAAAAGAGAATTTGACTTTTTAAAAGCTTCCAAATCTCTTCTTTCTTCTTCTAACCGACTCTAACTCGTCTTAGGAGAGAGCAAAGGGCGGAGGAGAGAGAGAGAAGCTGAAGAGAAGAGGAAAGCACAAGAAAGGTATGAATTCTCATGGTTTCCTCTTCATATGTGGCCCTCTCCCTTTTTCCCCTCTTTCCTACGGTTTAGATGTTAGGAATGGTTAGGTTTGAGTCTGGTTTAGAGGAGAGAGAGTGGGAAACCATTCTTGAGAGAGATTAGAAGTAGATAGTCTTCTCTTCTTGCTTTTCCCCTTTCTTATGAGTTGAGAAAGAGAGGGATAGTTCATGGACCCTAGAGTGAGGAAGAAACCTAGAGTGAGAAGCTCAGTAGAGCTGCTTAGAAGTGATCCGTAGCTTAAGAATTGAGTAGTAAAGTATTAATTCCATGCTTTTGTGTGGTTAGGCTCAAGAGGAACTCTCCCATCTAGAAGTTGTTGTAAAAACCAACAAGGGAGGAGTCACGTGTCAGAGCAAATTGAGAATAGCTAGCAAAGGTAGTTCTCTCCGCTTTCTCTCATGCATAATTGTGTGTTTACATTGTCTTGCTTGTGTGTATGAATGATATGAGCTATGAGAAGTGTGTTAGCATGATTATGTGATATGATTGAGATGATGTTTTAAATGATTGTTTGGTTTGCTTGAGGAAATGGAAAAGCCAATAACCCTGAAGCCAAGGTGAGGATGAGCCGAAGCCCTAAGTTGCTTGAGCCATGTCTCCCAAAAGTGAGGTTGACTCCCAAAGAGTAAGGGTGAGTCTAAGTACCTCTAAAAGTATGGGAAGGCAAATCCAAAAGCCATAAGGGAAGGGGTGAGGCCGATCCAAGTACTCAGCGAACTCATGAATGTTATCCATGGCCATTTCACATGTTTAAACGTTTTCTATCATGTTTTACATGCTAACATGCCATACATGCTTAATGAGACTTGTTGCATGCAATATATGTATGTTTGAATGAGAGTTGAACTACTGAGATTCTCCGAATCTCACCCTCCCTCTCCACCATCCAACCATGTCAGGTGGCCCAAGTGAGATAAGAGATGGGAGCAACCACCAACAAGCATGAGGCTAGGGATAGAGATGAAGAAAAGTGTATAGTTTTGTACTACATTGTATATGTAACTTGTACATGAGATGTAAATAATGTGTATGATGTAGCATGTACAAATATTGTAAGCCAATGTATGTATTAATGATGAATGTATGAGAATGAGCTTTATGACGAATGAAATAGCATGGTTGAATGAGAAAGAGCCAATGGTAGCTTAGTAGATAAGGGTGCATAAGTGGGCATGGGATAGTGAGTTTCCCCAATCTGAGTTATTAGACACTTGAGGCATGATTGATAGCTCCTATAGAAGCTTTCTCATGTGCTCAAAGAGTCATAGAAGTAGAAAACTTAAGATTGGACCCCATTAGCCACACTTTTGGCCAAGAAAAGGCCATTTTGCACATGATGTCATAGAATAGCCATATGACCTCTTCTAGCCATGATATTTGACATGGAACTAGAGTATGTTTAGAGCTTTCTGGGAAGCTAGAGTTCATGCCATTTAGAGGTCTATAGCATTTTCTATGAGCATTCAAAGTTGACATCAGAAATTCGGATTTAGAAAAATCACTGTTCATTTGGTCAGATTTGAAATCATGTCATCCAAGAGGTAAACGTCGTTCAATGGCTACGAAATTTTATACACAGAAACTAGATGGTCACAGTGACTCGTAGAAACTGGAAGCACCTCATTTAGAGGTCCAGAGAGTAAGTTATGCAATTTCGAAGTTCCTGCCCAGAATCAGACCCCCAACCAGACCCGAGGTACTGTTTCATCGGTTTCCGGGGAATTGGCTTGGTGGACTGATCTGGAGATATTTTTCTCCTCTAGCTAACATCCACATCTTTCCATAGAGATAGAGTTTATGAGCATTGGATTTTTGTGGAATTAGTTAGACATTTTCAAAGTCCATATCAGTAAACTATGACAGCAAAGAAGCCCCCTCTGACCAGTGAACTATTTCGATGTCAAACGCAGAATGAGTGAGAGATTGAGACTTCTAAGTATTTTTAGCATGAAGTAGACGTCTCAAAATTTCTAGAATGACCCAGATCATGCAGATACGATTTTTCTGCATTTAGTTATGAATTTCCAAAGCTAGCCCAGACAAGAAGCAAAATCTGCCACTAGCGAAAATGCATGTCTCCAATCCCTTTTTGCTTTCCATGAGTTTGAAGCATATAGTTGGGATTGAAATAAGTCTCAAAAGAGTAATTGAGCATGAGGAATCAGAGAGAGAGCTCAACCGGTCCATATTACTTCTAAGTGGAGCTCTACCCACACATAGTGCCATGAAGCGAGTAAGCATAAGGTAGAGGCAAGAGTCTCCCTTATGAGTTCCGCACCGCCCATATGGGCTAGAGGGCACGTTGGGTATGAGCTAGAGGGTAAGGTGTCACAGAATTTACCCATAAAATTTGGCATTCATATAGATCTCATTCAGAACATTTTGTAAAGGTAAAGACTAGATTATTTAGAGTTCTCTAGAATTAATCATGAATTTTTAAAGTTGCCAAATTTCAGCTGATCTGATATGGTTACTTTCATATGGTCAATTTCATCTCCTAGGTCATTCGAGTGTCAAATGGTGTTCAATACTCATGAGATCTTATAAAATAAACTAGACATGATAAGCTTTCTATAGCCACTGAGATCACCCCAATTGGATGTCTAAGCAGGGAGATATGAATTTTTAAAGTTCTGTGACTGTACCAGTAGCGCCAGGTGAGTTTGGTTACTATTCCATTGATTTTCAATTCCTAAACGTCCTTGTTTTGGCCTAGAAATATTTTTATCATAAAGTAGACATCTATAGCTTTCCAAAATAGTGTTCTTGATTTAGATTTTTCTAAAATTAGTTATGATTTTTTTAAGTTCATGACAGAAAGCTAGCACACTAACTCGAGGTTGTACATGCAATTTTTGTGTATATGTTCCATGAGCTTGAGTTTTGGGCCACTTTTTGAGATGGTTTTGAGTTGTATTTGTGTATTCAAATATGAGAATGAGATGGATGGATTCATATGGTCCATGGGACTTGAAATAAAAATTTTATTCACAATGTAACATAAAAATAATCTAATATTTTAATGCTATTTCCTTGGAAAGCTTGTGTATTCAAGGAAGTGTGACTAGAATTGAGATGAGATGAGTTGTATAAATATGGTGTTACACTAGCAATCACATACAATATGTTAATGGCCAATAACATCAGGAGAGGTCCATCTATGGCATCAACTCCCTAATGAGTATAACCTAGGCTCAGTGTATTTAATAATCTGATACAACTCGGTGCCCGTTCAAAGCACAATGCACAGGTGACAGTTGCACCACAACTCCACCAAGGACACACTTGCGGTCCATAACAACAACAATTCAAGTAGCCAATCAATCATTTAGCAGTTCAAAATCATACATGTGCAGTAAATATCATATTAAAATGAGCATATACATGAAATTAGGAAATTAACCCCAGTTACTTTAATGAAGCCTAATTATTTTTCCTCTAGTTACTATTATAATCCAAATGCACACTAAGCCTAAAACAAGCATAGTCATCATCATTTAACTTTCATTAGAAAGGAATTTCCTATCCATTGATCAAGTTCATCAAGAATCCATTAAGAACTATTTGCCCAAGCTTCCAAAGAGTGTATTGCACTAATTAAGGTCAAGACATCAAAAATCACAATAGGTCACTCTCCATATCTCTGTTTTTGCACATGTACAAGGCATACACCAAAAATCAACCTAAATGATAAAATTTCAACACATATAACTCATAAAATGGTTGAAGGCACTTACCCAATCCTTTAATGACTCCCAAAATTCAAATCTGAGTTATCAAGCCTAGAAACTATAGTGTTTCACTTCCAACTTCTTGTATTTTCACATATAGTAGAACCTATGATGAAAATTAGTCCTTGGGGACATTTTCCAACAAAATAATATATAAAAAGGAAGGGAAACACTTACTAAATGTTCTTATAACTTCTAACTCTGAAAATCTTACAATAACACACCAAGAACACACATTAAAGACCTAGGGTTTGAGTGATCTCCACTAAACAAAGAACTAATTGGACTAAAATGAAAAGGAAGAGTGAAGGGATTAACTTCTGTATAAGTTACCATGGCCAAATCTTCTTCTAAGTGTGTAGATTAAAGCCAGAATGATGAAGAACCTTAGCTCCCTCTCTCCCCCTGTAAATTTTCTTTCTCCCTTGGTTGTCCCAAGTGTTGGCTACAGAATAAAGGGGTGGCTAGACTAATATTAGGGTTTTTAAAGGTATTTGGGCTGACCCAAAGGCCTATCATTCAAGTGGGCTGATCTTAACATGTTAGGCCATGACATATGGGTTAATTGGGTTCAAAAATGGGTTGAGCTTCTATAAGAGTAGAGTTGGGTCATATTTAGATGAAGTTAAGTCTTCATAAGAATAAGATTAGGCTTCTAATAATATTCTTCCCACACATAAATTAATTATAGGCCTAAATCATACTTAAATCCATAAACATTTTTTTACTCCCTTCAAAAGGGTTCAATTAATAATTATTATGTTAAGATACTTAAATTTGCTATTTTCCTTAAGATTTCTGTTTCCTCAAAATTTTTCCTTAAATCCTTTTAATAATTTCATAATCCCTAAATAATTATTATTAATTATTTTTAGGGTGATACAAGTATCTTGTGTAGAGCTTATGTGAGACTAGAGATGGTTCCATTGATGTGTTTGTGCCTTATTTGATGTGTCTAGGCCAAGTAAAACAAGCCTTCTCCAAGTGTATGTGTGTGAGGCCAAACCAAGAAGCTAAGGAATTAAGGAAGAAATTGTGCTTCTTGATCCAAGGTAGCTTTCCATCCATTGTTTTTATGTATTTCTTGGTTATTTGGTTGTCATCGATTGCTTGTATGTATGTTTGAATCATTAAACATGCCTATAATGATTGGTTTGATGCTTTGGTACCATTATACTTCTTGAATTGCATTTTGAATGTGAGATGGCTCTTAATAGGTGATGTTGTGCCAAAAGTCTCTAAGAATGATTGAAACAAGATCAAAAGTCTCAAGAATGATCGAGGCTAAGTCAAAAGTCCTAAAAAAGTGGGTGAGACTAATCCAAAAGTCTGAAATAATTGGGTAAGGCTAGACCAAAAGTCTCTAGAGCTTGCTTTTGATCTTGATGTGTTCATATGACATTGGGAACTTATTTATGTATGGTATATGGAAGCATTTGGTGCATGCTTGCCTTTCTTGACATGATAACATGTTATATATGTATACTTGAAAGGGTGAATGAGCTATTGGGATTCTTTGAATCTCACTCTCCCCTACTTTCATCTAACCTTGTCTAGGTAACTCTCATGGAGCTAAGAATGGAAGTCAAAAAGTTTGAGACATGTTACATTGATAATAGAATAGGATTTTGTGTATATTGGTGTCAAAGTATGAGTGTATATGTCATTTACTCTTTGCTCATATGTAAAAGTATATAAATATGTTGTATGAACTATATTTGGAGCAAATGTATGAGAATATAAGATTTTGACATTCTTGTGCCATGAAATGTATGTGTATAAGGCCAAGTGAGAGAGTCGTTTTAAGTTCTATGATGATATGAATCTATTATGATACTCCTATATGTTGTATTTGAGGTTTTGGACGTGGTCACTTGCACAAGGAGAAGCCATTTTGAACCATTTGAACCTTGTTGTGCATCATTTTGGACCATATTCTTTCCCTGAACCAAAACTAGACCAAATGGACGAATTTTGGCATCAAATTTAGCATGCATCTAGATCTCATTTAGAGATTTTCATAGAGTAAAAGAACACAATTTTTGGAGTTCTACGAAATTTATTATGATTTTTTAAAGTTGGATAAATTATGCAGAAACTACATGTGCACTGTTTATTTAGTTAATTTGGTTTTCGGTGTATTTGAGGGGATAAATGAAGTCCAATGCTCACAAAATTTTACAAGCATATATTTGGCATCATAAGCATTTCATAGCCACTGAAATAACTCAATTTAGAGCTCTAGCGTGAGATATAAATTTTTAAAGTTTTAGGTCTGCACCATTGTGAGATTCTGACCCAACTACTATTCCATTAGAATTTCATAAGTCAAATGATATTGTCTTGGTCTGAAATTTTTATAATAGCTAGATGATGTCATGAACTTTCCATAGAGTCCTAGTTTGTATGATTTGGAATTTTCTAGATCAAGTTATGAATTTTTAAAGATTGTCACATAATATGGAATTGCATGGAAACTTTTGAATTTGGCTAGTCTTGATGTGTATGCTCCACCCAAATTCCATGCTTCATTTTGTGATGATTCTGTATGGACAAATGTATTAAGGATGGAAATGAGTTTGGTAAGTTGAAATGGTTCATTAAATTAGAAATGAGTTGATTTGACATTTAATATCGGTAAATTCCACTACTAAAGGTATTGAACTTACAAATATGGATAATCTAGGCACTTTGTGATATAAATTAAGTGCTATCATAATATGGTATTACACATATATTGATATCCATATACTTCAACTCCAAAACACATCGCTTAGGTATGAGGGAGGTGAGATTGAAATGCATTGTTTCATTATTAAGGTGGCAGGAGATGCGAGTCAAAATGGCAATGGTTGGATTTCTTTCAACAAGATAAGATTATTTTCCCTCCCAAACAAGAGGGAAGCCAACCCTAATGAAGGGCTAAGAACCAACTAGGTGCCATAAGAAAATCCTTAAGAGGACTCACATGGCCCATCAAAGGTCATATACCCTCACCTTTTTTTCTAACCTCATGCTATGTTCACACATTGTCCATAACATGCCCACAAGCCCAACTGCCTGCATATTTCAAGCACCGTGAATAGGATTTGGCACTCTACACCCAACACCATTGCAAGAAAAATTCATTCAATAATTTTTTAATTTGAACAATATTAATTTATTGTAAAAGGATAATCATGATGACTAACGAAAATTTATTTACAGAGAAAATTCTAATCATACTAGAACACTAAAATATAAATCCTCATCATAAGATAATAGGAGGAAATAATAATTATGTGTATCAAGAACTCCAAACTAATCCTAAATTACTCTAACATAATTAATTACAAATTTATAGTTATTTCTAATAATAAAATAATCAAAATAGTTATTTCCTCATCTTGCATTATATTCTCTCTTGGTTAAAAAAAAAAACTCGTTCTAAAGTATTGTAATGAAGTATTAGGAAAATACAGTAGTTTTGGATTAACACAATTCTCGGGGATAACAAACTCAACAAATATTAATATTTAGAAGCTTATCATCAATTGATTTATTCATCTATGTTAAGAATAACAACTTCAGTATTATTACCCCCTTAAACAACCTCAACTTCCATAAGTTTTGTTTCATGCGATTCTTTTATCTCTTCAAGCTCTATCTCCTCTAAGTTCTACCCCTACAAGCTTCATCATTTCAAACTCCTTTTCCATTTGTTGAAAATTTTCATTGAGTTTGTTCTATGTCTACATAGTTCATGAACTTAACTTCACAAGTTCGTTCTCTAATTTTCTTTAATGTTTTTATCATATACTCTATATCCATGCAATACTTTTGATGTGGTTATTCAGGCCTCCAATTAGATTCTCTAGTTGAATAGTAATCCCATCTCTGATAATCATAATACTAATTATTTAATAATAATACACAAAAAATTTAAGAGTATAATGGCACAAAACTATTAAATTCATTGAACTGTGCCAACCTTCTATTGGAGTGGTGGCATGTCATAGCGATTACCAAAACAAACATTTTAGGTTTAGGTATTCGTGTGAGCTTACAGACTTTTAATAGTTGCAAGTTAAAACATTTTGGAAGAGATTTTAAACTTTTAATTTGAGATCAAAACACGAGATTTAAAACTCTCATTGGTCACTTGAAAATAAGGGAAACAAGAGGGAAAACATGAAATTTTCGATAGAATGGTGGCGTTAGAGAATTGAATTGGAAGCACAGCATTGCATAGCCAAATAATGGTTATGCTCTAATACCAATATGATGTAGAACCAATGAAAAATTCACAGGGCTATCTGAATAATCTCTAGAGACTTATTTATAGGTAACAAAAATTTTAAAAAAAAATCCTATTCTAAATAAGTTAATACGAAGGAATAATTATTCCCTTTTTCAAAGAGCAAAACTTTTAATTCCAAACTAATTCTAAATTACCCCTATATAATTAATTACAAATTTATAATTATCCTTAATAACAAAATAATCAAAATAGTTATCTTCTCATCCTGCATTACCCCAACCTACAACTTTATCCATGGACTCTACTCGAAAATAAGAAAGAATATATAATGGAAAAAAAAGGTTAAATTACACTAGTAGTCCTAATAATTTCACTTAATTTTTAATTTAATCTTTATAATTTAAAAGTTTATAATTGGATCCTTATAGTTTTAAAATAATTTAATTTATCCCTTGCCATTAAGCTTTTCTTGGCATGCTATCCAAGCTCTTAATATAGTCAATTATAACCTAGCTTGACGCTCAAAATATGAATGATTCATGCTAATTTAACTTAGCCAACTAACATATGTAGCATTACATGCCATAGAAGTTAATTTTATTCCATAATCTATTTATACGCATTTTATTGAAATAAATCATGCACATTGAGAATGTTATGATAACGCATAATTAATTATAGTAATAAAATTTAATGACATATTAATAAAAAATTAATGGCAAGACTAAATAAAAAATTTTTAGAATTATAAAGGTCACATTACAAAGTTTTAAACTATAAGAACTAAATTAAAAAGTAAATAAAAATATGAAAATTAAAAGAAAATTTAACCTTTAAAAAAAGTAACTATGATCAAATTCTTCGAACACTAATGTGTGCGGTTTTCGTAAACTACGCAGCAGTATCTCCAGAAAAATATCGAGGGCGGGAAGATGGTGGGGCCAGAGGAGGACAAAAATTGTTGATTTAGAAAAAAAAAAAAGCGCACCATTTTCGGCTTGTAAACAATGTTAGTATATTTCCCTTCGCAAATTCATGATCGGGGCGGGGCCCAAATCCTGCATTACATGTGAAAGTAACCCAGCGGGTGGGCCCAATTAGATTTGGGAATGGAAAAAGTAAAGATGGAGTATGGCCCCGATTTTAGGTACACAGTGGAGTGTACTGTACATATATAGGTCTCCGTAATCTAGGGCATTAACAGGATCCAGTGAGTTACAGTGAACTTGCAGTCTCAGCCAGGAAGAGATACAGCAATAATTATCATAAAGGAAGTTTTGGGGTTACTGGTAGGACAAACAAAAGCTACTCAGAATGGACATTGCATCAAGAAAGTGAGATTTTCTTTCTTTTTTTGAAGTATGCAATGTGATTTACAGATCACAAGCAAACGGTACAGGTTCTATAGGCATTCTGCCAACCTTAATATAAGAAGTCCCTGGATGGCCGCAGAGTAAGACGGATGACAGTTAATCCACTTTATTATGGTTCTTGTCTATGCAAATCAAGTAAAGCTTCCAAAGATCTAAGTGTGTATCATAACTAAGATTAACGGTACAATACATGCCTAATATTTTTGTAGATCCAAAATGATCCAACCAATAGTATCAAGACTATATAATTAAAGAAACTTCACAGAACCCTAAGAGGCCAAATAATAGCTCATTCATAAAAGAAAAATAAATTTTAAACTACACAACTGACACATTCATCATCCATAAAAAACAATCATCCTATTATAAACATCATTATATATTCACAGTTTATAGCAATCTTTCATCTTTTTTCAAAGTTAAAAGAAAAAAAAAAAATCTTTGTATTTTGTACCCACTAAGCAATACAATACTTTACTAAGCTTTCTTACTCTTCTTTTATAATACTCTCAATGCCATCAATTTTCATATTTGATACTTGTATACTATATATATGTGTGTGTGTGTGTGTGTATCTTTCTAATGTAGTATTTGATGAAAATTAGTTCAGAGACAATCACAACAGAAGCTACTAGACCCCGGCAAGTAAAGAAAGGTGTAATGCTAAGGAAGACTTAAATTACATTATTTAAACAAAACACTGCGACTATTAACAACAATGAAGATCCCAAAAGACAATTGGAAACACCGAAAGGCTGCTAAGTGATGTCCAAAAAGTAAGCATTATCATAATAATGCACAAAATGTCTGCTTATACAATAAAATAGCAAAACCCACCCACACCTGATGGTTCCAACCATTGGGGCTAATATTTGCACCCGCTCACTTAGTGCGTAATTACTTCATAATCCACACCTTAACTGATATGCTAGTCATCGTTCCTTGCACCACTTGGGTCCCCCTTTCTTGCTGGGGTGGGGGACAGAAATGAGACTTCAGATGTCAAATCTGGCCCCGAACCCAGTAAGTCAACTAACATAATCATCTCTACTATCAGAAAGTGAGATCAAATCAAACATTCAATCAAACATTTTTTTTAATGGGGGAGAGAGAGAGAGAGAGAGAGAATGATATGAGTTTTAGATAAACCTTAAGTTGTACTTTCTAAACGCACTTCCAATATACAAAAGCACTTTAGCCCAATTCTTTCACTGTATATAAAACAATACAGCCCACAATCCCATCTTATTGGTACGTATAAATGAATATATAATTACTTACTCTATAATGTCAACAGAAATTTCTAGGTTAATACGGTGCTTTATGGTCTAGTTCATTCATACCCTAAACTCATCCATGTAAGTGGCTTTGTTAATACATACGAGAGAACCCAAGGGTGGAGAGGGAACATTAGCATTTCAGATTTAGGTCCACAAAAGTTAATCCCTTGTTTATTGTTGGCGCCACCTATAAACCTCCACATAATTATGTCTTATCACTAAGTTGTCTGTTTTAAGTATGAAGAAGTCTATTTGTAGACTTTGACACTAACTCTTAACATAAAACCTTAAGATATTAAGGTATAGGTCTTTTTTACTTATATATCCCTCATCAAATCTAATTCTATCTAATATGGGATTTCTTTTTCACTCTCATTCATACTTAAACCCAACATTCACTTAATCGATTATGCTATATAAATGTTTTATAGACGAAGAATAGAATAAGCCCACTAGTTGAAATTAGCATAAACATCTTAAAAATTGCTGATGAAGCCTAAACTTGGGCTTGTAACATCCAATCCATCTAAATTTGAACTAAAATTAGTAAGATAATGAGAGGATCCCAAAATAAAATGAATTAAGGCCAAGCAAGGGTAGTATATTAATTAGAACATCTAGAAATAAGAATAAAATACTAAAAATGGTTCAAAACTAAAGCCAAAATAGCTAAACAGATTAAAGGGAATATATAATGGCAAAATTGTAATTTTGAACAAAATTTAGAAACTCAAAGAAAGAAGTTTTAAATAGTAAAGTTAAGTTCACTAAAGTTCTCAGGACCCTTAAAAATCATAGGAACTGTTAGAGCGGCTAAACCCCTCCGATGTATCAGTTAAAGCATTAATTAACTAAAACTTTGACTGAACCATTCTTGGTTGTTCTAAATACAAAAATTTCAAAGTAAATGCTTTTAATAAATTAGAGGACATAAATTTTCACATGGGAAAAACAATTCTCAAAAAGGATTTAAAACAAACATAAATAGAGGAATTAAATTTGCAGGAAGGAACATGAATTTTTGGCTTTGTTATAAATTACCCCCCTTTCCCTTCACACCACTTTCTAGTTTCTTCTAACTAACATATTAGTTTCTAGTTTAGACCTCTTAGGCCCACAAGAAGAAGGGAGGAGGAGGAGGAAGAAAAGCCAATAAAGGATAAGGTTTTGTGTACTTTTTCATGGTATAATAGTTATAAAACTTCTTCTCCTCTTTGAGCTCTTTCTTTTGGTGGTTTTAGCTTCTTCAAATGAGTACTTTAGAGACTAAACACTTTAGAAAAGTAGGAAGCTTGAAGACACAAATTGCACCACAAGAAGCACCATTCCAAGAGCAATCAAACAAGGTATGATACCATATAAGAAACTTGCTTTTTCCTTGCTTCTCTTGCCCTTTATGGTTCAGCCAACATTTAGATATCCTTGGGGAAAATCAATTTTGGCTGAAACATAATAGGATTAGGGTTTTGAAGCATGGAGAATTAGATAATGCAAAAGAAATCAATTAAAAAGATTTAAAATACAAACTAGCCCATCTAAGGTTTCACTTACACCTTGGAAGTTTTAAAACCTTAGTGAGTGGCTCATCGTGCAACCCTCAAAATAAAACTAGGTTGGTAAAATATGTAGTTAATGGCACAACCTAGGTCATCTCCCTTGGAATTGGCATTCAATGCCTAATTGAGTTTTTCAAATGTTAAAAGACTCTAAAATTTCTAAACTAAAGGGGTTTTGAGTGAATTAAAATAACCTAAAACTAAATTGAATTAAAATTCCTAAATTCTACCTAAGTGAGTAAATTATGGGTGAAAGATGGTCTTGTGACTAGCTTTGGATTTGTCCCTTGGTATCCACTATCCTTATCCTATTCTAATTGTAATTGATTCTGGCCTAAGAGTTCCTAAATGTGTTCATAACAATTTATCTTAGGTAACCACTCAAGATTCAAGAGATAAACGATCTAACGTTGAATTAAGACCTCAATCCTGCATTAAATTGTTAATTCTTGTTTCTAAGATCAATGAACATCCAATTTGATTGATTAATTGATTAATTAGCCTCTGAATCATCCTAAATATTTAATTAACCAACTAAACATTAAGGAATCTTCAAATCAAACAATTAAGCACATAATCTCACTCACGTATTTTATCAAACACCTTCGAAGCACACATGGGAAATTCAGATAATATTGGAATTAATCAAATCAATTAATCAACAAAAAAGTTCCCTAATTAGTGTCTAACCAGCCACTAATTATAATTACATAAATTCCCTATCAAATACAACTTAACCAAGACAATAAATGAGAGAGAAAAAGTGTAGGAAAAATAAAGAAATTCTTAGCCAAAAACTCTATGTTCATCCATGGATTCAAGCTTCTCCAAGGCTTCCTCCTAGCTAGCCTCAAGGTGGATTAGAACTTCATGGGATGTAGATGGAAGATGGAATGAATGGGAATGAGCATAGAGTGGAAGAATGGTGGAGTGGATGGCTGAATGAAGGGGTGAATGGAATGTAGCGTGAATGGATTGATTATTCAGCCTCCTTAGATGAAGGGGACGAAGGATATATATAGGCGAGGGGCTGCTAAATTATAGAGACGTGTGGAATAATGATTTTTTTGCCCGAGTCCCTTTTAATCCTTTAATGAATCACGTGCTCAGCTGCTATTCTTGAGTTCTTGCGTTCTTCGCGTCTCCTCCCTCAGCTCCAGCGTTTTATTTTCTTCTCCCAGCTCATGCTTCTTCAATTCAGATTCATGCAGAACCACGTCATTTTCCACGTAAGCCTCTGCATGCAGCTCATTCTTCTTGCAATTTACTCCCACGTCAGCTTCTTCAATTCAGATTCATGCAGAACCACGTCAGCTTCTCGATCCAGTGTCTTGCTCTATTCTTAAACTCAAAAATAGAGGCTTCTTGGGCATGTTCATTCTCTTAACTCCATCTCAGTTCATACATCCAGCCCAGCTCCCTTTCAGCGTCATTTCTAACGTGTTAAAGACATAGCTTCTGCATGCATTCTGCTCAACTGTGCTTCCTCGTTCAGCTCGCTTTTAACGTGTTAAAGGCGTAGCTTCTTCTTCATTTTCAGCTCCATCGACTTCTCCTTTAACTCATAGCTAGTTCTCCCATTTTTCACGTGGCCATGGCTTCTTGTTTCTTTGCTCGAGTTCAAGCTTCTTCCACGTGGTTTTTCACGTTGAACTGTAGCTTCTTTTCTACGTAGAACCCCTTCTGCGTCTCATCCCTCTCATTCAGCTCGTGCAGTTCACTCAGCTCGCTCAGCTTCTCTTCGTTGCTTCTCGTGGCTTCTGTGTTTATTCTGCTCCACGTCAGTTTATGTGTAGCTTCCATATAAAACCCGTAGAAGCATGCAGTAGCTTCAGTCACTCATGTTGCTTCCATGTTGAGAAGTCCAGCCTATAGCTTCTTCTTTTCGTTCATTTTGTAGCTTCTCACATGTTGTTTAGCTCTCAACTCTAAGACCCATAGCTTTTCCAGATGAACTTCTTTTCCATGAGTTCCTTCAACCCGTGGCAAGCTTCTTCTTGAGTCATGCATGGGTGTGATGATCACGTGACTTCATGTAAGTGTGTGGGTTGCATGGTGTTTGAAGCTCACCCTTTCAATTTATCATTCAAGCTTTAATTGTCCATTGAAATTCTGTACAAAAGAGTGGAAAAAATCAAATAGGAATTTTCACAAAATTATTTAAGATAAATTTATGCATTAAAAGCCAATAATTTGTAAATTAATTCCTAAAATGTAGAAAATGGCTATTAAAATCAAATTTCATCTAATTAGACACTTAAAGCCATATTTGGATACTAAAATACTTAAGATGAGGAGAATAAAACATATACAATATCATGCTTATCACTTAGGAAGACATTTCAAGCTATATAAGATTATATCTAAACTAGAAAAGAGCTAAGGAATCTCCATATGTGCCAAATTCCCAAGAAATATAAACAAAACTCCCTTAGCCTTTTTCATAGCCATGGTTTGGCCAAAGCAACGTTTGGATACCTAGGAAGAGCTTTAATTGATTCTAAGGTTATAAATAGTCTAAATATGAATTATAAATACTAATGGAACCATTTGATTGAATTTAGAAACTTATTTTGAAAGGTGAATTTTTAAGGCATTTAAAGGACCTAAAGAATTAAGTTGGCCCTAAGCTAGTGTAATCTTGCAAATGATGATCCAAATGAGTCCCATTAGAGTTATATGGCTCATAGCAAGTGAGAGTTTAGAGCTTAGAAAGTAAAACCCAAGAGTTGCCTTTTAAGAAACTAAAAATGACCTAAAATGGCATATTGAGTCCTAATAGAATTTGATACTAATAAAGTAAGTTAGAATGAATTCTAATGCCTTATTTTGTCTTGCAATTGTTATATGTAGGCCAAGCTAGCCTAACCTCACCCATTTGTGAGTGTCAAGTGAGAGGCTCGTCACGCAACCCTCAAAATAAAACTAGGTTGATAAAATATGCAGTTAGTGGCACAACCTAGGTCATCTCCCTTGGAATTAGGGTTCAATGTTTAATTGACTTTTCCAAATATTAAAAGACTCTAAAAATTCCTAAACTAAGGGGGGTTTTGATTTAATTAAGCTAAATAAAATGAAATTAAAATTAAATTCTTAAATTCTACCTAATTGGATGAATTATGGGTGGATGATGGTCTTGTGACTAGCTTTGGAATTGTCCCTTGGTATCTACTATCCTTATCCTATTCTAATTGTAATTGATTCTAGCTTAAGAGTTCCTAATTGTATTCATAAAAATTATCTTGGGTTGCCACTCAAGATTTAAGAGATTAACGATCTAACGTTGAATTGAGACCTCAATTCCGCATTAAATTGTTAAATGTTGTTTTTAAGATCAATGAACACCCAATTTAATTGATTAACTGATTAATTAGTCTCTGAATCATCATCCTAAAATGTTTAATTAACTAACTAAACACTAAGGAATCTTTAAATTAAACATTCAAGCATATAATCTCACTCATGTATTTTATCGAACACCTCCGAAGCACACATGGGAAATTAGATAATATTGAAATTAATCAATGTCTAATCAGATCAATTAATCAACAAAAAGACTTCCTAATTAGTGTCTAACTAGCCACTAATTATAATTACACAAATTCCCTATCAAATATAACTTAACCAAGATGATATATGAAAGAGAAAAAGTGTAGGAAAATAAAGAAACCCTTAGCCAAAAATTCTATGTTCATCCATGGATTCAAGCTTCTCCAAGGCTTCCTCCAAGCTAGCCATAGATGGAGATTAAAGCTTCATTGGAGATGGATGGATGGAAGATGGAATGGAGTGGTGTGGAGAGGATGGAGGACGAAGGATGGATGAATGAATTATGGCGAATGAATGGATGATGGGCGTGGATTCGTGCGATTGAATGGATTATATGGAATGGATATATATAGGCAAGGGTTTCCGAAATTATAGAGGCGTGAATGTGCTGGAGTCTGGACGATGGAATCGCGTGAATGGAGTGGACTCTGGGGCATTTTTGCAAATTGAATATTATCTTAATATGCATCATCTCTGCCTTCCGCCTTCAGACATCTTTACATGCTTCATTTATCAATTCACGTGTTCTCCTAATGCATCTTCATGTTAGCTTCATGTGGAATCTCTTCATGTATATATAAGGTGGACCCCACTTCCTTTTATTTTATTATATTCCACATGTCCCTTCTACTGTTTCTGCAGCTTCTTCATGTAAATTTCAGCATGGTTTCCATGTGATTCCTCCTCCTTGCTGTTTCTGCATGAGGTCTGAAGGTTCAATAATGAATGAATGAAGCATAATATTTTGTCCCTTCTGACCAGGCTTTTCTGCGTCTCTGCTCCTCCTCTGAAGTTCGAAAATCCAATCAATATTCAGCAGCTTCCTCCTTCTCCAGCTAGCGTCTTCTCAGCCTTCTTTGTTTGTTTCAAACCGTAGTCTCTTCCTCATCAAACACGTGTTCCTTTGCTGCCAGCTCTTGCTTCATGTTGCTGCGTGGCTTTTCTTCTTTAACAGGTGGTTATCTGCTTCCTTTCATTCTGCTGCTGGCCAGACGTAGCTTCTGCATGTTCTGTAACCATGTTGAGCTTCCTTGGACTTGGAGAGCTTCCACTCTATTTCAGCCACGTGAATGTGTGTCTTGTTTCATCACAAAAATCTCCATTCCATCTTCTCTTTAAGTAGCCACCTGGAATGGTTTTTTCTCTATTCAGCAGCGTTTGTTCATCTTCCAACTCAGCTCCCTTCATGCATATGCAGCTTTTCATTTACGTGTCACTTCTCTTTATTTTACAACATGGCTTCATCTTAGCTTTCCATTTCAAACTTAATGAACCCGTAGCTTTAATTCTTTCCTCCACATATTCTGTACTTCTTCTCCACGTTGCTTCCACGCTAGTTGCCCTTTACCAATCTCCACACTATTCCACTCTTATTTCCTCCAAACTGTACACATGAAGCCTTCATCTTTTCTTTAAATCAATTTCCATTCAAGCTCAATTTTGCATTGAAAGTCTGCACAAAAATAATGGAAAGAATGAAATGGAAATATTCACAAAATTCATTTAAAAAGATTTATGCATTAAAATTTCACAATTTTGCAAATAAATTCCTAAAATATAGAAATGGCTTCTAAAACAAAATCTCATCTAATTAAAGTCTTAAAACCATATTTTATTATTAAAATGCCTATGTTTAGGAGAATAAAATAGATAAAAATATATGTTTATCATCAAGCTAA
The DNA here is from genome assembly GCA_026724425.1 of Erythrophleum ivorense. NCBI lineage: Eukaryota > Viridiplantae > Streptophyta > Magnoliopsida > Fabales > Fabaceae > Erythrophleum > Erythrophleum ivorense. Next base: position 10,929,852 of record JAIUCV010000014.1, read on the forward strand.
GAAAAGTCAAGGAAAAGAGAGCACCTAAGTGGATTAGTGGTAGGTTCAAGTCTCCAAAGTCATAAGGTATCATTATCTCCTTATCTTGCATACTTTTGAACATTGAAATGAGTTGAGATGTTTGTATGTGTAGTTACTTGATATTTCTACGAGCTATGCTTTGATATGCTTTTTGCTATGAGTCTTATACATGAGTCTAATATGTTTTCAGCTCCTAACTCCCTATAGCAGGGAATTGAGTGCAATAATTTTTTTTTTTTTGGCCCAGAGGTGAGTTTAGTTGAGCCTAACCAAGATGTTTAAATGCAATGGCTTGATTAAAAATGAGTTTTCATGTTAAAAGTTGCATTTGAGTTTCATGATACATATGAATGACATCCTTGCACCACATGCATTGCATTTTCTCACGGCATTCTTGTATAAATTAATTTGGTTAAGATTTGCTAATAAGATTCTCTCTAGAATCTCACTTATGTATTCCTACTAACCATTTCAAGTTCTCTCAATAAAGGAAAAGAAGTGGAGAAGAGTTAGGCTTTAGAAAGTGTTGTAATTAGGGGTTTTGTAATGTAAATATGTTTAGTGTAAATGATAGACTTTAATGGATAGAAAACACATGTATGTATGATGACTTATGATGCATATGACAAGGGAGGTTTTATAATGAAAACTTTTAAGAACCCTAACTCTTTATTGTAACACCATACTTTTCTAACTTATTTCATATTATTTTCATGTCTCATATCATGCAATTCATGAAGGAGTAAGAGAAATAGTATTAAAATAATGAATTTCTTAGCGTTACGTCGTGTATAAAATTTTTATTTAGTATCCTGTGAAGCATGTAAACTCATGTATCATATTCTCATATTTAATTACATAGATACAACTCATTTCCATCCCCAAAATTGGCCTAGAGCTTGTGTATGGCAAGGGGATACATAAAATTCATGATAACTATTTCAGCCAGAATTTTTCCTTTTCTATTACAAACTTTGAAAAATCATAACTAATTCTAAAAAAATCAAAATTATGCATTCTTTATCATTTTGGAAATCCAAACATGTCTATTTTATGATAAAAATATGTTTAGGTTATGAAACATCACACAAAAGACGTTTGACATTTAAAAGGTACAGAGATCTGATTGGTTACTGGTACTGAAACAACTTTCTGCTATAAAGTTTAAAAATGTCCACTTAATTTCACAAAAATCCAATCCATATAAATGATACCAATCTAGAAAGCTACAGATGTTAGCTATAGATAAAAAATAACTTTAGACAAGTTCAGGAATGTCTAGGCATTGAAAATTAATCAAATAGTAACCTGGGTCAATCTAAATGCTTGATACTGGATAGAAGCTTCAAAAATTCATATCTCCCTCTCTAGATTTCCAATTGAGGTTCTTCTAGTTGGCACAAGTCATTGGAAATGTCTAGTTTCATTCTATAAAATTTTGTGGTAATTGGACATTATTTTCCCCCTAAATGATAGAATTCATTTTTAGACCAATGTTAACAGTTCCATGAACCAAAATTAAAATTTTTCTCAACTTTGAAAATTCATCAAATATTCTATAGACCTCCAAAAATTCTGGACTTTAACTTCTCAACAACAAGTTCTAATCTCATGATAAGTCTCAAATCAAGAAGAGTTCATTTGGACAAAAAGTGGTATAGGTTTCCAATATAGTCAATTATTACTCCATATAAGATACCAAAGTGTCCAAATGATTTTCCTTGATGTTTGGTACTTCTTGGGCAAATTTAAAAGTATGAATATGACTTATATGAACTGTCCAAGTGATCCCAAACCTCATGCATCTCAATTTGGCCATTCCACTTCCATTTATATACTAATGCATCAAGTCTTCCAAGAAGCTAATTTGCCATAATATGCTCAAATTACATTTTAATGATCACATAACATAATTTCTCATTTATACATAACGTATTAACATAATTACACATACTCAAGAGGTAATAGGTCATATACAATAATGAATTATATCATTTACCATTCATAAGGCCTTAAAGTAACTAAATATATGCACTTTAGTGTCAAAATTTCATCTCTCAAGTGGTTGGCTCCTATTTCCTTGTTCTCTTAGTCCACCTAGCATGTTAGAATATTGAAGAGGAGAGGATGAGATTCAAAGAATCCCAATAGCTCATCTCCCTTTCAATCACACATAAAAAATACAAAACCAATCTTGAAAATGCATGCATGAGTATTATAGGATGTACAATCATTCAAGAGACATTTTCAACATTTGAGCAAGTCATATATAGCATACAAAAACTTGCCAAGTAAGTGGATTAGCCTCACTCATTCACTTATGGATTTTGGACTTGCCTCACCCATTCTTTAAGAGGTTTTTGGACTCAACCTTACTCTTGAAAGTCAACCTCACTTTTGGGAGACTCTTTACTTTGTCTCAACCAATCTTCTAAGGTTTATTGGCTTCACCACATTCAAGCAAACCAAAGCAAGCATCATAAATATCATTTGAAAACATAATGCATCATCATGGTACCATGGCATATGAAATCATGCTAGAATACTTTTCATGGCTTGAAATACACATACACAAATTCAAAGACAAGCCAAGCATACATTCATGCATGATAGAAGGAGGAGTGAGCTACCTTGGATGCAACCACACACTTTTCTCTTTGAAATAATTCTCCCTTCCTCGGCCTCACACATAAAGGTGTGGGAATGATTTCTCTTGGCCTAAACACAATTTATGGAAGCCAATTAGGTTCATGGAATTAATTCTAAGGCCACACAACTTCCTCACACACTAACTTGGTCTATAAACCCCTTTATGTTTCCAAGAATACACCTAATGAAGCAACACCCATCAAATAAATTCTAGGCTCTTTTCCTTTCATATATGATTCTTGACTTCTTTTAAGCCTCTTGGAGTCATGATACAATTGAAATAAATATCCTAACTACATGTTGCTTCTTTAGGTCATATTATAGAACATATAAGGCTAACTCACTTCCTATGGTTGCTAAATTTTTTCCAAGGCCTCTTCTCATCTTCACTCATCATATATGACTCAAAAATAGACTTGGAACAAATTAAAACTATCCCTAGGTACCTTAACCCCTCTTGCCCGAAACTAGGAAGTATTAAAGGGTCATGTCACGCGACCCTCAAAATAAAACTAGGTTGAAAAATATATATAGCTAGTGGTGCAACCTAGGTCATCTCCCTTGGAAATGGAATTCAATGTTCAATTGGGTTTTCTAATTGTTAAAAGACTCTAAAAGTTTTCTAACTAAAAGTGGTTTGATTGACTTAAACTAATTAAAATGAAACCGAACTAAAATTCCTAATTGCTACCTAATTGTATGAATTATGGTTGATAATGGGCTTATGACTAGCTTTGAATTCGTTCCTTGGTATCTACTATCCTTATCCTAATTCAATTATGATTAATTCTAGTTTAAGAGTCCCTAATTGTGTTCATAACAATATATCTTGAGTTATCACGCAAGAATCAAGAGATTAACAATCTAATATTGAATTGAAACCTCAATCTCGCATCTAATCGTTAGTTCTTGTCATTAGGATCAATGAACACTTAAAATTGAGTGATTAATTAATCAATTAGCCTTTGAATTAACATCCTAGGATGTTTAATTAACCAATCAAACTCCAAGGAATCTTCAAATCAAACAAAGATGCACATAATTTCACTCATGCATTTCATTGAACACCTTGATAACATACATGGAAAATTAGAAGAGAAATGAAAATTCAGTGTCTAATCCAATCAATTAATCTACAAAAAGTATCCTAATTGGTGTCTAACCAGCCACTAATTATAAATAATACAAATTCCCAATCTAATACAACATTAACCAAGATAATACAAGAAAAGGGAAAATGCAGGAAAAAGAGAAAATCTTAGCCAAAATTCCTTTGTTATTCCATGGACTCAAGCTTCAACCAAGGATCTTCTTCCAAGCAAATCACAAGATGGAGGATTAGAGCTTTAATGGAATGAAGAAATGGTGGAGAATGGAATGGAAATGGCGTGGAGTGGCTACGGCGTGGAGTGTTTGGATGGTGTATATGAATGGAATGTTGTGTATATATGATGAATGTTGCTCTTTGAATGGATGAATTAATCCCTGGATCCCCCTGCTTGAGTGTGTGTTTTTTAATTTACTCCTGAGAAGCACGTGCATCTTATTCCATTATTAACCACGTGCTCTCTCAATCTCTTCTCTGGATGATTGATGATGGATTAATGTGCGTGGCATGAGATGAATCAATTCCCTTGATTTGGAGCTGCCTGAGCTTCTTTTCTTCCCCCACGTACTTCTCATGTGAGCTTTTTAATGATCAAATATGTTAAACACATGAATGAATGGATGAATCCCCCTCCATATAACTTTTTTTCTACTTCCACATTCTACCCACATCAATTTCCTCTCTAAACTCCAACTCATGCTTCCTTGTGTCAACTGCTGTGTTACTAGAGCTACGTGGATAAAGCTCGTGCATGATCTAACTAAACACATAACTTCTCTTTCACCTTTCCCACTCAACCCATAGCTTCTCTTCTGTATGTATGTGTTTCTGCTTGTGCCTTCTACATTTCTCACATTATTCACATTCTGGAGTGAGCTTCCTATGTGTGTTTATTCTCTTTTCTCACGTGGCATGTTCTACACGTCTATTTGCCCAGTACCTGATTGTTTCATTCTCTTCACATGAGCTACTCCTCCTTTCCATGCATATTCTTCTCATCCATGTGTTTCTTCCTCACTTTCTTCACATGTCTGTGGCTGTTTTGTTCAACTCATTCCACATGCTTTGTGTGTTTCATGCATGCGTGTGTGAAGGACTATGCAGCAATGTGTTTGATATGGTGTTTGTTTACTCTCATGCATGAATGATCATTGTGCATGAGAGTGTGAGCTATGGTTTACTTTTAAGCATTGTGCAAGTGTGTTAATGGATGATGCTACGTGTTAGTGTGTGAGCTACCAACGTGGGTGAATGGAAAGCACTAGAGCTATGTGGAATGTGCATGAAACAGAACCCATGAATGATGCCTTCTCTTCCATCTAAAAATCCCTCTTTCTAGTTGCAAAGTGTGGCTTCCTTCATGTAGTTTAGCTCTTAATTCAATCTTGAAACTTCAATCATTTTCCAAATTAATTTCCATCCTCAAGATTCCCATTGCCCAACAAAAAATCTACATAAATAGTAAGAACAATTCAATAGAAAAATTCACAAAATCATTTAAAGAAATTTATGCATTAAGATTCTAAAATCTTGTAAATAATTTCCTTGAGTGCAAAAATGGCTACTAACATCAAATTTTACCTAATTAAACTCCTCAAGCCATAATTACTCATTAAAATGCTTAAGTTAGGGAGAATAAAATATATATAAATCATGCTTATCAAGCATTATGGCTTCAATGGAATTTGCTTTGTTTTCTTGATAGAGAAAGCACATGGGGAGACTTCTAGGGATCTTAGGAGCTCATTTAAACTCTCATTTAGGCATAAAAATTAAGGTATCAAATCAAATTTTACAAGGAACATATGAAACCCTAAAATTTGAATCTTGAATTTCCATAGTTATTTGTTAATTTTCTTTATATATTCTTATTCTCCACATCTTTTTTCCTAAGAATCACCCTTGGTTCTACCTAAATTCCAAGCCCTCCTATGGCTTCTTGAGTGGGGCGAAATATGGAAAGAAGAGGAGCAAGGGGTAGCAACAATGGAAGAAGAAATTACCTTGTTTTTCCTTGTTTTCTGTTGGGAATTCTGGGACACACAACGGAAAATTAAAACCTTGAATCCCTCCCATGAATCCATTAATGTTGTTTAAATCAAATAGATCTAGAAATATTTACCTTTGTTATGCAATATTTCTTTCTCCGTTAGATCTCAAGAACTAATCTTCAGATCTGCTCCCTCTACCGGTATCCACACGAATGGTTGCTTAACTTGAATGATGTGCTAGTGCCTCTGACCAATGTTCGTACACATTCTTGATAGAGAAGACACTCTCCTCTTTCTCTTTCTAAGTGGTTGTACAGTGTTCGTACACAGTCCGTACGCTCTCTCTCTCTCTAGGGTTTTTCTTTTGTTCTGTTGTTCTAAGAAACCCTAGCCTCCTCTTTTTTTATTATAGAGGTATCTTATTAATTTAAAATACATTATTTTAAATCAAATCAAATCAAATCATAATTAAATATATTAGTTTAAATTTAAGTCTATCTAATAGATTAAATTTAACTAATTATTTAATCTAAATCTAAAACTAAATTTAAATTTAATTTATTTCATAAATTAAATTTAATTATCATATTAGTTTAAATTTAAATCTATCATATAGACTTGAATTTAAAACTAATTGATTTAAATTAATTAAAGGATATATATATAATTTTTTCTTGAACATATAAATATATATATTTTGAATTTTATAAATTATATATATATAATATATCAACTATATATTCATTTATTTATAAAATTCTTCCATGCTAAATTGAACATGACATTCATTAAATCTAAATGCAATTTCAGATTCAATGAATTTGTACATTCTTACTCGAGTTGACTTGTTCTTGTGTGTGACCCTGTAGACCCATATGACGTTGGCAGTGGGCTAACAATACTATTTGACCCACAAGTCACAAGCGGCCTCTAGCAAGACATTGGGTCTAGCCAAATCATATAGGGATTAGTGATTCAATGCAACCTGTCATATAACCCAATCACATCCCTTTTGTCACACGATATCTAAATCAAGTATAAGGTATAGAAATGTCATCCTCATCTTACTTGATCATCACTTTCTCGATCTACGTGTAAACTGATAGTACAAATGAAAACCCTTCCATTTGAACACGACCATACATTTCTCAGTCTCACTCATCGAGGAGCCCAGAGATATCTCTCTATTAATCAGATAGACAAATCCTATCTTGACCACTCATCTTCTTCTACATGAATTCCACTATACCCGATATAGCCTTTATGTTTACCCGATTAAAGATGACTTTTGACTATGCCAAAAAATAGTGTTCTTCATGTTGAAAACTATAGTGATCTCAAGTTTACGGGCTTGATGACACAGTTATACATAAGATACGTTTATGACTTAATCCATGTAGCTTTCTCATGACGGGTCAATCCAGCATCTTGTTCCCTAACAAGTGCCTATGATTTTGATTCATATCTTTATATATGATTAACATATAATCATCAATCAAAATCATACTAGCCTTAGTTCATCATCATTCCCACAATGATGATCGACTAGGGATATTTAGGATAATCAATATGATTTATCTGAGGATATTACTATATAGAACATACAAACAATATAATAATATAATAAAAGAAACTCTTATTTATTAATTAAAGACAATGTTTACAATACAATGATTAGCTTAGGGCACAATCTCCAACATTTTTTCATTTGAATCTTGTCTGCTTTGGCCTCCTCTCTTCAAATCTGAATCTTTTCCTTAATTTCTCCCTTAAAACAGATCCATATGCTTCAATATAATCACAAGAAAGAAAGGGAAATGGAGGAGAAGAGGTTTGCAAGGGAAAGAGCATGAAAAACTACCAAAATTTCATACTTTTTAGCTTTGATTTGTCCTCTTCTTTTTCTTCCTCTTGTGCGCCACTCTCCTAGGGTATTTTCTTTGGTTTGGGGCAAAAACATATGAATCTAAATGAATAGGAGAGTGGGACGCCCTATATATATAAGTGGAGGAAGGAAGACTTTTCAAAAATTTCTGTTTTACTCTTCGTTTTTGGTATTTTTGTTTCTAATTCGTTTTAGCTCCTTTTTTAGAATTGTATTTTTTGTCATAAAATTTAGGTTCCTAATTTAGTAAAATACCTTTGGAATCACTCAAATTGGAGCTAAAACCTTCCTAAATGAATCCGTCAAAATTTAGGTGCACTGACATTGAAAATCGTCCACCGAAAGGGTTTTAATTGTCCCGAGGCTTCCTATGGTTTTCAGGGCCTCTGAGAACTCCGAAGAACTCAAAAATTTCATTTAAAAGGACCTTTTATGTGAATTCCAAAATTTACTCAAAATTACGAAAATGCCATTACGTTTTATAAGTTTTTCGTTAAATTTTGTTTCTTCATTCTAGCTCCGTTTTTCTTTCCATCTGAGCCTAGAATTTTTATTTTTAGGAGTTTAGAATGTTACTTGTAACACTCCAAAATTAATTAAGGTGTTAATCATGAATTAGGTATAATTAAGAATAATTATTAAAGAATAATTAGGCAAATCATGTGAATGGAAAACTATAGAGAAATAAATGAATAATATGGGTTTGAGATTTAACTAGGTTAGAAACCCCATCTAAGCCCAAATTAAATTAAATAGGCCATGGTTAGAGACTATTGGAGGCCCAAGGATTTTAGGTGCAAACCCAACATTTTATTGTGAGATTTGGCCAAAGAGATAGCACCTAATGATGGCTCCAATTTGATTTAGTGAGATAGAGGCTCAAGACCCAACTTATATAAGCTCTCATAATTGGCCCAACAACCCTCATGCAGACCCAAATCAAATGAGTTCTTAAAACTTGGCCTAACACAATCAAAATTCTGCAGCCCAACTAATCAAATCTGGCCCAATAAGTGTAACATTCGATTCTCTTAAAACGAGAGAAAATGTGAGAAACGTAACGTACGGTTTCTCTGTAAATGAACGAAACTCATCGGATACAAAAGGAAGTCCCCCAAAATGATGTATTTAAGGTCCTAAAAAATTTGGGAAGCATTCTAGACTCCTAAAAATGAGAATCCCAAGCGCAGACAGAAAAAAAAAATAGAGCTAAAATGAAGAAACGAAATTTGACCGAAAACTTACGAAATGTAATGGCATTTTCGTAATTTTGAGCAAATTTTAGAATTCACACAGAAGGGCTCTTTAAATTAAAGTTTTGAGTTCTCCAGGATTCTTAGAGGCCCTAAAAACCATGGAAAGCCCCAGGATAGTTAAAAGCTCTTCGGTGGATGTTTTTCAACGTCTGTTGACTGGAACTTTGACTGATTCGTTCGGGAAGGTTTTAGCTCCGATTTGAGTGATTCTAGAGGCATTTTACTAAATTGGGAACCTAAATTTCATAATAGAAAAGACAGTTCTCAAAAAGGAGCTAAAATGAGTTGAAACAAAAATGCCAAAAATAAATGGCAAAATTGGAATTTTTTAGAAAGTGGAAGCTTCATGAACACACTTTAAGTTTCTTATTTCTTCTCCCCTTCATTTGCATGACCCATTCTGCCCAAAAACCAGAGAAAACACTAGCTCTCTTAGGCACACCATGGAGGAGAATAAAGGAGGAGAAAAAGTAAGGAAAAGGTAAGGAATTTCATGGCTTTTCATGCTTTCTCCTTTCCAAACCTCTCCTTCTCCATTCCCCTTTCTTTCTTATGATTATAATGAAATTTATAAATCTATGTTAAGGGAGAAACTTAGGGAAAATTTTGAATTTGAAGAGAGGAGCTTGGAGAAAGCAAGATTCAAGTGAGAAAAAAAATAAGAAAACAAGGTAATTTCTCCTCCTATGGTTGCTACCTTTGGTTACCCTCCTTCTCCATTTCGCCTCATCTAAGAAACCTTAAGAGGACTTGATTTTTAGGCAGAACCAAGGGTGAATCTAAGAAAAAATGGTGTGGAGATTAAGAATATGCAAAAAAAATTAACAAAAAGCCATTAGATTTCAAGATGTAATTTCTAGGGTTTCAATTATACCTTGTAAAATTTGACTTTGTATGATGATTCCTAGGCCTAAATAAGAGTTTAATTGAGTTCCTAAGATCCCTAGAAGTCTCCCCATGTGCTTCCTCCATCAAGAAAACAAAACAAAGTCCATGAAGCCTTAACTCCTCTATCGCCTCGACCTAAAGGGGTTTAAGTAGCTAGGGAGAGTTTTAAATTTTTCTAAACCCATTTTCTAGTCATATATAATGAATAAAAATGAAAGGAGGCCTTGGAAAAAATTTAGAACCCATAAAAAGTGAGTTAATGCTTTAAGTTCCATATTATGACCTAAAGAAGCAACATGTAGCTAAGCTCTTGGTTTTGTGATGACTCCAAGAGACTTTAAAAGGAGTCAAGAATCATATTTAAAGGAAAAGAATGGAGCCTAGAATTGAATTGATGGGTGTTGCTTCATTAGGTGCATTTATGAAACCATAATGAGGTTTATTGATCAAGTTAGAGTTCAAGCAAGTTGTGTGGCCTTAGAATTAATTCCATGAATCTAATTGGCTTTCCATAAATTATGTTTAGGCCAAGAGAAATCATCCCAACATTTTTGTGTGTGTGTGGCTGAAAGAGGGAGCTTGGATTCAAGAGAAAAGGTGTGTAATTGTATCCAAGGTAGCTCTCTCAATCTTCTCTCATGCATGATTGCTTGCTTTACTTATCTTTAAATGTGTGTATGTGTATTTTTAAGCCATGAAAAGTTCTCTAGCATGACTTTGATTCTATGGTGGCATGATGTTACAATATGTTTTCATATGATTTTTATGATGTGTGCTTGGATTTACTTGAGTGTAGTGAGGCCAAGAACCCTTAAGATTGGCTGAGACTAACTAAAGAGTCTCCCAAAAGTGAGATAGACTCTCAAGAGCATGGTTGAGTCCAATAATCTCTTAAAGAATGGGTGAGGCAAATCCAATATCCATAAGAAATTGGGTGAGGTCAATCCACTTGCTTGGTAAGCCTTTGTATGCTATATGAAAATGTCTTTTGAATGTTTGCACATATCAACATGACCATACATGTATTTATGAGACTTGTTTGCATCCATTATGTATGATTGAATGGGAGATGAGCTATCAGGATTCTTTGAATCTCATTCTCTCCTTTCCAATGATCTAACATGCTAGGTTGACTAAATGGACAAGGTAATGGAAGCTAACTACCTTGAAGATGAGAGTATGACATTCAAGAATGCGACTTTTTGCTACTTTAAGGCCATACCATTGGCAAATGATGTAATTAATGGATGTATATGTATTATGATATTATAAACATATGTAATTAATGAGAGGATATATTATGTGACCATTAGAATGTGATTTGAATGTATGATGGCAAATTAGCTTCCTTAATGGTATTATGGAATTGTGCATATGTGTGGATGAGATGGCCAAAATGAGATGCATGGAGTTTGAGACTATTTGGGTAGCTCACATAAGTCCTAATTATACTTTTAGACTTACCCAAGAGGTGCCAAATCCCAAGGAAAGCCATTTGGACATTTTGGTATCCTATGTGGAGCCAAAATTGACCATACTGGAACCCTATGCTATTTTTTGTTCAAATAAGCTCTTCTTGATCTAAGATTTGGCATACCATTAGAGCTTGTTGAGATAATTTTGGAAAGCTAAAGAACAAAATTTTTGAAGATCTAGAGAATATTTTATGAATTTCCAAAGTTGGAAAATTTTCTAGTTTTGGTCAGTCACTGTTCATACTAGTCCGAAAATGAAATCTGTCATACAGGGCTCAAATGATGTCCAATTACCACAAATTTTTACACAAAGAAACTAGAAATTCCCAGTGACTTGTACCAACTAGAAGAACATCATTTGGATGTCTAGAGAGGGAGATATGAATTTTCAAACAATCTATCCAATATCAAGAACTCCAGCTGACCTCAGTTAGTTTTTGATTATGTTTTGAGGCCTAGGTGTGACTAAACTGGTTTGGAGTTATTTTTTCCCTTTAGATAACATCTACATCTTTCCATATTGGTATTATTTGTATAAATTATATTTTTCTGAAATTAAGTGGACATTTTTGAAGTTTACTGCAGAGTTCTGTGACAGCACCAGTGGACAGCCTGACCTCTGGACTATTTCGAATGTCAAACGTCTTCTGTGTTAAATTTTATGGTTTGAACATATTTTTATCATGAAGTAAACATGTGTAGCTTTCTAGAATGGGCAAGAATGCATAATTTTGATTTTTCTAGAATTAGTTATGATTTTCCAAAATTTGTGACAAAAATGTAGAAAATCTGGCCAAAAATATATGTATGTATTTCATGCTTCCCTTTGAGTTCCACAAGATGTAGGCTACCTTTAATAAGGCAAATGAGTTGTATCTATGTAATTAAATATGAGAATGTGATACATGAGTCCATATGGCCCACGGGACTCTGAATGAAAAATTTATGTGTAGTGTAACGCTAAGAAATTTATTATTTTATATCTTTTTTTTTTCTCCTTTATGAAATGCATGATGTGAAGCTTGAGAATGACATGAGATAAGCTAGAAAATTATGGTGTTACAACAAGCATAAAATCTGAACCCAATTGGAATTGGACCTTTGGGTCAACCTATAACCCATCTAAGACCCAACTTAAACCCAACTAAAACCCTAAACACATGCAACCCCTTCCTACCATTCTGCTGAAACACAAAACACAAACACAAGAGGCATTTTCGCACTTTGAGAGGGAGGCTAGGGTTTTAAGCAAGAAATCCACCATTTCTCACTTCTATTCTTAAAATCAGCCAAGGTAATAGTTATATAATTTAATCCCTTTCTCTTTCTCTTCATTTTGACCCAATTAGTTTTTCATTTAGAGCATTTTCATTATACCCAAAATCTGAAATGTGGTTGTTTGAGATTTTCTTGGTGAAATTTCATAGCTTGAGGCTAGGGGTGTTGTTAGGTAAGTATAAACTCTCCATTTTGATGCTTTCTCTAGTAGTTTGGGACCCCCAAAAACTGATGTATGATATAGGTATTGTTTTATGTGAATTTACTCAGAATTTGAAGTGTTATTTTGAGATTTCTGGGGTAGGCTCAACCAAATCCGAATTTGGTTCCTATGGTAATTGGGTAAGTGTTTCTGAGTAGTCTTATATAGCTTAACTCATTAAGTAATGAGTTTGCTAATATAAATTATGATTAAGGATAGTAATGGCTTGGTTATGTGTCCATAGACTGAAGTAGCATTCAATTGGCTCTTAGAGTGAGGTAACTGGGGACTATATTAATTCTATGCATATATCTACTTTAATTTCATATTTGCTACACATGAATGATTTGAAATGCTAAATGAATTGGTTGGCTATCTATTGTATTGTGTTTGGACCTTGTGAGTCCAAGATGGAACTGTGATGCGACTGCCACCTGTGCATGTACTTCAATCAGGTATTAGGTTATGATCAGACCCCAGAGCCCTGAGCCTTGATTATGCTCATTAGGGAGTGGGTGCCATGGATAGGCCTCTTCTAGTGTTATTAGCTTTTAACATGTGAAAATATGATTGCCAGTATGGGATGGTAATCATAATAGCCTAATCATTTCCTTTACTGATATGATTTTGATGTAAATTTTGATTCATGCATATATGTAAATTAAATTAGATTATATGAATGAAAATTTCCTTAGTTACTAAGATTCGCATCTCACCCCATTTCATAGGATCATACTTTCAGGTGAAGGCCCTTCGGGTAAGGATAAGGGGAAGCAAGTGGATGAAAATCCATGAGCTCTAGCCATGTGTGAAGAAAGCTACACTTGAGCTGATCTAAGTAGAGTAGATGCAAATTTTGTTGTGCTTTTTATAGCATCATCATGTAATCATATTGCCAAGTGTAGGTGTTTGTATTTTGATTACTTAGAATGTATCAATTAAGAAGTTAGGTCTCATGTTTGCTTAGTATTGGATGTATAGACTTATAACATCTGTTATGAATTTTGTTGGACCTATGATATGGTTTACCATTTGGGAAATATAATTATATGATACATTGGATGTAGATCTGAACTAGTGGTGCATGAGATCTTTAATGGAATATATATATGAATGGTAATTATTGATAGCTTATGAAATTCTTGCTATCATTAATCCATAAACTTGCTGATATATGGTAGTAAGATGAGTAAGAATTTACACTTAAGTCTTGAATGGGTAACAATAGATAAGCTAGATAAATTAGGTAAAGGAAAGCCATTAGAGCCCTATAAATTAAGGTAAAGTGACCCTAGGGTGTCACTAGAGAGAGAGTTGGAGTGTATGAGACAAAATTTTAGAAGTATAGGATCAAAAGGTGTTTTACCAAGACCAAAATAGCCTTAGCCGTGGCTAATAGAGGTGAAGTTGTCTAGGAGGAGGTCCAAAGAGTAATTTGCTGCAGCAAGAAGTGGAATTAGCCATGGCAAAATATGAGAGGCCAAACTGGAAGTCATCCAGAGGGTAATTCGCTGCAGCTAAATAGGGAATTAGTTGTGATGAACTTTGTGAAAATGTTCTAAGTGTTCTAAAGAGGAATTAGCCAAGGCGAAAATGGAATTTGGCCGTGGCCAATAGCAAGAGGCAAGTGAGATAGGCTCTAAGAGGTCTCCTCACTACGGCGCCATGTAGGCTAGTCGCAGCGAAGCTCCAACTCACCGCAGCAAAACCTGTGAAGATATAAGAGTGAACCTGAGAGTAATTGGCCGCAGTGCAAAGACATTTAGTTGCAGTTAATGGTCCTAAACTCTCATTCTAACCTAGAAACCTTGGTTTTTCCTATGGTAACCTCAAGGGATGACTTAGAAACACTAATATAAGATTCATGTGAGTTGGAATTAATGGGTAATGGAATCAAAGGCTTATAAATGAGGGTTTGTTTCTCTTGTATACATGAATGCTTGTAATTATTTGGTTAATGACTTTAATAATATTAAGGTTCAAATTTCCTTGCATTTTCTAACTGTAAATTAGTTGTAATGACTTTTAACCCTGATTTATGATTATTAATTACATATTTAACCTTAATACAATGGTTAGAAGTTAGGGTTGTTACATTACTCAAATTTTTTGAGACCTTAACTAATTCATTTAGGGGGACTTGCTTTGAAAATGTGTCCATTTCTGTCGTTTAATGAAAACTGGATATTACATCTATCATGCCAATTAAGCATAATTGCTCTCTTATTTAATAGTACTTAAGGTCCAATGCCAACAATAGTCTATTAGTGGGTGAAAATATAGTGGAAATTTGAACTTTTTAACCTTCAATATTCACCATTTAAATAAACAGGAAGATTTGTATTTGTAGGAACTTTTAATTTCTCATTCAAGACTTCCATCTCATTCATAAAATGATCCAATAAGGCATAAAACTTCTCTATATTGGTTTACAAGTCATTACTTCTCATTAACATAATGGAAATTAGGATTTAATAGATAAAAAAGGGGTTCGGAGACTTAAGCCATGACTCGAAAAGGCTTAGCTTGCAACATTACTAAAAATTAGGGTTTTTTAACTATTTAGTATTTTATGTAATGAATTTATTAAGTTTAAATAAGATGAATTTGAACGAAGTAACTTTGTATATGAAAAAAATAAGATGAATAGGACCCATAGAAATTTTTAAGATTTTAAGGGGGTTCAAGGGGTCTACGGGCAAAATCATCATTTGTCACTTAGACTGTAACACCTTATATTTCTAGCTTATTCTATCACATTTCCATGCTTCACATTATACATTTCATGAAGGAGCAAGAAAAAGGGGATTAAAATAATGCATTTTCTAGTGTCACGTTGCGTATAAAAATTCCATTCGGTGTCACGTAGATCAAATGAGCTCATACATCACATTCTCATATTTAATTACATGAATACAACTCATTTGCATCATCAAAAGTGGCCTACATCTCGGAAACCAAAGGGAAGCATAAAATACATATATATATTTTTTCGGCTAGATTTTCTTCATTTCTGTCACAAATTTTGGAAAATCATAACTAATTCTAAAATGCTTGAAATCATGAATTCTTAGGCATTATGGAAAGCTACACATGTCTACTTTATGCTAAAAATATGTCCAGACCATGAAACATATCACAGAAGATATTTGACATTCAAAATGATCTAGAGGATTGGCTATCCACTGGTGCTATCACAGAATTTTGTAACAAATTTTAAAAATGTCTAATTAATCTCACAAAAATCCAATCCAGCAAATGATACCAATCTGGAAAGCTGTGGATGTTAGCTAGAGGGAAAAAATAACTCTAGACTAGTTCAGGCATACCTAAACCTCAAAACCTAATCAAACAGTACCTGAGCCCAGTTGGAGTGCCTAGTACTGGATAAAATCTTTGAAGATCCATATCTCCCTCTCTAGACCTCCAAATGAGATGCTTCTAGTTGGCACAAGTCACTATGAATGTCTAGTTTTTCCATATAAAATGTTGTGGAAATTGGACATCAATGAGCCCTGTGTGACAGATTTCATTTTCGGACTTGAGTGAATAGTTACATGACCAAAACTAGCATTTTTTTTAACTTTGAAAATTCATCAAATATCCTCTAGACCTCCAAAAATTCTATTCTTTAGCTTTCCAAAAAGCTCTAAACAAGTTCTAATTGTATACCAAATCTCAGATCAAGAAGATCTCATTTGGATAAAAAGTAATATAGGGTTCTATTATAGTCAATTTTGGCTCCATATAGGATACCAAAATGTCCAAATGGCTTTCCTTGGGGTTTGGCACCTCTTGGGCAAGTCTAAAAGGATGATTATGACTTTTGTGAGCTGCCCAAAGGGTCCCAAACTTTATGCATCTCAATTTGGTCATCTCATTTGCATTTATACATATTTGCATCAAACTTTTAAGAAGCAAAATTTGTCATTACATACTCAAATTACATTCTGTCATTCACATGACATATCCTCTCATTTCTACATCACATCTTAACATAATTACATGTGTTTCAAAGGTCATAGACCATATACAACAATGGATTACATCATCAGACATTAATATGGCCTCAAAGAACAAAAACTATACATTGTGATGTCAAGCTCTCACCTTGAAGGTGGTTGGCTTCCATTACCTTACTCTCTTAGTCCATCTAGCATGTTAGATCATTGGAGAGGAGGGGATGAGATTCAGAGAATCCCAATAGCTCATCTCCTATTCAATCATTCATAAAAGAAGCAAAACAAGTCTTACAAATGCATGCATGGCATATGGACATGTGCAATCATTCAAGAAGCAATTTCAACACTTGAGCAAGTCATACATAACATACAAAGGTTTGTCAAGCAAGTGGATTGATTTCACCCATTTACTTGCAAATTTTGGACTGCCTCTCCTATTCTTTAAGAGGTTCTTAGACTCAACTATGCTCTTGGGAGTCAGCCTCACTTTTGGAGACTTTTTACTTTGTCTCAATCAATCTTAAGGGTTTTTGGCTCATCCTCACCATGGCTAAGGGTTCTTGGCCTCACCACACTCAAGCAAACTAAAGCACACATCATAAATATCATTTAGAAAATATAATGCATCATCATGGTACCATGGAATAAGGGCTTATGCTAGAACATTTTTTTTATGGCTTAAAATACACATACATACATTCAAAGACAAGTCAAGCAAACAATCATGTATGAGAGAAGGAGGAGTGAGCTACCTTGGAAGCAACAACACACTTTTTCTCTTGAACCAGTGCTCCCTCCTTTGGCGACACACACACAAAGGTGTGGGGATGATTTCTCTTGGCTTAAACATAATTTATGCAAGCCAATTAGGTTCATGGAATTAATTCTAAGGCCACACACTTGCTTAGACACTAGTTTGATCTATAAACCTCATTATGATTCCATAAATGCACCTAATGAAGCAACACCCCTCAAATAAATTCTAGGCTCCATTCTTTCCTTTCAAATATGATTCTTGACTCCTTTTAAGCCTCTTGGAGTCATCACACAATAAAAACCAAGAGCCTAACTACATGTTGCTTCTTTAGGTCATATTATGGAACATACAATACCATCTCACTTTTTATGGTTTTTAAATTTTTTCTAAGGCTTCCCCTCATATTCATTCATCATATATGACTCAAAAATGGGTTTAGAAAAATTTAAAACTCCCCCTAGCTATCCTAACCTCTCTTAGGCGAACCTATGCATGGTTTTAGCACCCATGCACTTTACTTTGTTTTTTCAAAAGAGGAAGCACATGGGGAGACTTCTAGGGATCTTAAGAGCTCATTCGAATACTTATTTAAGCATAGGAATTAAGAGATCAAATCAAATTTTGGAAGGAGCACTTGAAACCCTGGAAATTACATCTTGAAATTCTATGATTTTTTGTTGATTCTCTTTGCATATTCTTAATCTCCACACCCTTTTTTCCTAAGAATCATCCTTGGTTTTGCCTAAAAATCAAACCCTGTTAGGGTTTCTTGAGTGGGGCGAAATGGTGGAAGAAGAGGAGGAAGGGAATGCAACCATGGAAGAAGAAATTACCTTATTTTCTTGCTTTTTCTCACTTGAATCTTGTCTTCTTCAAGCTCCTCTCTTCAAATCTGAATTTTCCCCTCAATTTCTCCCTTAAAACAGATTTCTAAACTTCATTTTAATCAAAGGAAACAAAGGAGAATGGAAAAGAAGAGGTTTAGATGGAAGAAAGCATAGAAAACTACCAAGAATCCATACCTTTTTGCCTTAATATCTCTTTCTTCTTCTCTCCCTTTGGTGCGCCTAAACCCTAGCTCTCTCCTCTAAATTTGGGCATAACAATATGAAGCTATCTGAGTGTGAGAGTGGGGCACCACCTATTTATAGGTGGGAGGAAGAAATACTTTTCAAAAATTCCTATTTTGCCCTTCATTCTTCGCATTTTTGTTTCTCATTTGTTTTCGCTCCTTTTTGAGAACTATCTTTTTCATTATAAAATTTAGGTTCCCGATTTAGTAAAATGCCTTTGGAATCACTCAAATCAGAACTAAAACCTTCCCAAACAAATCCATCAAAGTTTGGGTACACTGACATTGGAAAAATCCACCGAAGGAGATTTAGCTGTCCTGGGGCTTCCCATGATTTTCAAGGCCTTTGAGAACCCCGAAGAACTCAAAACTTTCATTTAAAAAGTCCTCCTGTGTGAATTCTAAAATTTGCTCAAAATTATGAAAATGCCATTATGTTTCGTAAGTTTTCTGTCAAAATTTGTTTTTTCATTCTAGCTCCATTTTTCTCTTCATCTAAGCCTAGAATTCTCATTTTTAGGAGTCTAAAATGTTACTCAAATTTTTTGGGACCTTAACTAATTTATTGCAAGGGACTTGCTGTGAAAATGTGCCCATTTTCATCGTTTAACGAAAACCAAACATTACAATTCTCCCCCCTTTAAAAAATTTTATCCTCGCAATTTAGATAATATACCTTATGGAAGAGTTTCAAATATTTCTTCCTCATATCTTCCTCTAGCTCCCAGGTAGCCTCTTCGGGAGATAACTCCTTCTAAACCACTTTCATCAACGATATCGTCTTATTCTGTAATTGCTTGAGTCTAATGTCTATGATTCGATCTGGTGATACTATGTATGATAGGTCATCGTGTAACTACACATTCTCATATTCTATGACATGTGAGGGGTCGGCCTGTGCAATACCTTATTTTATAACACTTTTCCTACTACAATTACCTCATATAAAACTTAGAGGAGTCAATGGAAACCTAAACTGATAAAAATTTTTCATTTTAAAACTTCTTCATACAATTTTACTATTCATTTAGTCATTTCCAAATTCTTATCTAACTTTGAAAATACATACTTAATTATAGAAAAATCATATGAGGTTAATTCAGGGCTCTACTTTAAGCTCTCTAAGCCCTTTACAAGGAGAAAATGCTTACTTAGCGGAGCACATATAAATTCATATAATGTTGCCCCTACAATAAACTGGGTAGTTTTACCTCTCATTGGTCATATTATTATTATTATTATTTCTTTATATAAGCACAGGCATTCTTGCATCTTAGGCATGCTAGTCATACTCTTTTTACTTCAGGGTTAGGTATATACATGGCTTTCCATTTCATACCTGAGTACCTTACAGTGTCATAATATAACTCATACATGCAATAATCTAAAATATTTAATTACATGACAAAATGTGGTGCATAAAAGTAAGGTCCTCGATTTATGTCTCCACATTCTTTGCTCTTGCTTTGCTTGAACTCAGACCTAGCATGGGTTATATTTGGGGTGAGATTATGAAATCTTAGTAGTAGTAAACAATCTCATTCACAAGTAAGCATGTAAGTACATAACATAATGCTAGTCAAGATGCCACATATCGCATAGCAATACAAGGAATTTCATACAAGGCCAAGCACAATCTAAGCATACATGTCTTATCTTATAGCATAAATGACAACTTGATATAGCATAACACTCATCATTATACAAACATACAAGCTTAAGGAAAGAGAGAGGAAAACTACTACCTTAGCAAACTTTGCTCCTAAAGTCTTGGGACTCAGTTTACTTGCTTTTGAAGTTCCCAAAACAACATCAACCCTATAATTATAATGATAATTCATCACAATCAACACATAAACCTTAACTTCTAAAGTAGGATGACCCTTTTAAACTTAATGGGACCATTGGAATTGGAAAAATCTAACTCCTTCCCTTCCCATTCTCTATGGCCGAATAGCATACATTTCTTGGCCAAAATTTAGGAATTTTATCTCAAGAGTTTTGGGGGCTTTCCCATAGGTATTCCTAGCTAAAAACACCCTTTTGAATCCATTGGAATGGATAACATCATCAAATTCCAGCACCAGCATCACGTTTTGGTCATCACATAATCTAGCTCCGTTTTAGGCTCAAGACTGCGTTTCTTTGGTTCTAAGAATTCCATAGCATTTTCCTTTATGTTTTAGGACTTGAAATTTGGTATACAAGACTTTAAGACATCAAGAAAACACATAAAAATTTTGGAAAAATTCTGACAGCATCTCCCCATGATTTTTATTTTCCCAAAAATTACAATCTTTGTCTTTTTCAAAGTCTCAACACATAACAACAATAACTAAGCACATATGGCCTTCATGTTCAACATATAAACTTCATTTCATGGCCTTCATATTCAAAATATAAACTCCATTTCCAATGATTCATATGCTGTCCAAAAATGACTCATAGCTAGGGTTTAACAAAACTGGCTTAAAGCATGTGATTTTCAAGTATAAGATGGAGAAAACTTACTCTTTAAGCTTAATCCTTGCTTCCTTTTCTTTTCTCACACTAAAATCCCTTCTCTTCCCACTTAGAGTAGCATTCCACCTTGAAGAAAAGATGAATATGCAGCTGCCCTTTGGAGAAAATGGTTGGAGGATGAAGAAGATGAAGAAATTTGGGGAAGAATGGTGGTAGTTTTGCTTGATTTCACTTCTTCTTCCACTTTTTCTCCCTCTCTCTCTGTCTTCACGTTTTTCTCTCCTCTTCCCTTGTGTGTGGCATGAAAATGGTGGAATGGAGGTGAAAGAGATGAATTTGGATGAAGTTAAATGGTCATACTAAATTTGGACCCTTAGATCAACCTTTTCAATATCAAATCTTAACCTTCCATTCCTTTTTCTTTTGATTTTCTAATTTCATAACTAAATATCTTCTTCTAAAAATTCTTGGCCACACACTTGGATAACTTTTCTTAGCCCTTAAGTTATGAATAGTAACCATGGTTAATTTCTAAACTCAACCATGGTTAACTCTTAACTCAACTATAGTAGTTTCTAACTTAACCATGGTTAATTCTTTAAAATGACTAGAATCCTTTTGTTCTTTCTCTTTTATTTTATATTTATATTTGGGTTTCATCTTCTCTAAAACCCTAATTATATCTTCTCTTCTCTTATTGGGCATTTAGAATCAGCTATTGGGCCTTACCGTACTTTAAAAATCGGTGTCTGGGCCTAATTAAAGTTTTACGGTACAATCTAGACCTTTAAACTTTCTAAAATTTATGAATACTACTTTCTGGCCATCCTGAGCTTCAAACATGGATTAGGGGTCCTTAACCTCAATTCTCATAAATTTCGGTGTCAATTGGACACCCAGGCTTTTAGGTGTAATTTTCACCGTTCTATATTATGATTGTGCTATAAAATTTTTATTTACTGTAATTTCGTCCCTGAAACTCCTTCTGGGTTTCTTAGCCCTTTAGCTAATCCTATTTATATAGTTGTTAAAACTTCTTTTTTCTACGTCGCTCATGGCTACTGATCGGGATAATCAGATCCCGGACTAGATCTCACTCAGCCATCTGGATAACTTAGCATCATTGGACTTGTCTCATCAAACAGATTTATGAGATTCTTGCCCGATTTTTTGATGTTCGTACCTAAAGTCATAAATAGAAGGTGAAACTAGAGTTCCTTGAACTTTCGAGCAATTTATACATCTTGTCCTGCTCATAATTTTTCTTTGCATTTTAGTCCCTGGCTCCTTCATACTTGACTTTGGAGGCTCTTGGGGACCTTTTTCTAATTCCTTTTTTTTTCATCTATTTTAGCCCCAATTTTAGGGCACATTTGGCCTCGACTCATCATTATTTGTGGTCTAGAATATTATTATAATTTTATTAGATCTTAATTTATTCTATTTAGGGGACTTCCTTTTGTATCCGGTGAATTTCATATGTTGACGGAGAAACCATATATTATGTTTCTCACGTTATTTACGTTTTCTTGGATTTTGAAAAAATCGGATGTTACAACTTGGTACTTTTTGAGCTGTGAAACATGGAATACATTATGTACTTAGCTCAATTTGGGGGAAGGGCTAGTCTATAGGCCACAAGTTCTACTTTATCAAAAATCTGGAAAAAACCTATGTATTTTGGACTAAGCATTTTGCTTTTAATGGACCGACCTATCCCTGTGACTAGAGACACTCTAATGAAGACATGGCCTCTAATCTCAAACTCTAATTGCCGTCTACATTTATCTACATAACTTTTTTGTCTACTCTAGGCCATTAGCAGTTTCTTTCTAATGGTCTCAATCTATCTAGATGTCTAGTCCACTAACTCTAGGCCTATAAGGCTCCGCTCTCTTAGCATAACCCAACACATCAGAGACCTACACTTCCTCCCACACAATGCCTCATACGGTGCCATCTGTATACTTGCATGATAACTGTTATTATAAGCAAACTCCGCTAGAGGCAAATATGTATCCCAGTTTCCTTTCATTTCTAGCACACATGCCCTCAACATGTCTTCTAAGGTTTAGATGGTTCTCTCCGTCTGTCCATCCATCTGGGAATGATAGGCTGTGCTAAATCTGAGTTTGGTATCTAGAGTATCCTGTGATGATCTTTAGAAATTCGATTTGAATATGGGATCTCTATCTGAAACTATGCTCCTAGGCACAACATGCAATCTAACTATCTCCCTAATATACAGCTGGGCTAACTTATCTAGGGTATACGTGGCTTTCATAGTTAGGAAGTGCCCTGACTTTGTTAATCTATCCACTATTACTTATATTGCATTATGCCTTAATGATGTCATGGGTAAACCTATGACAAAATCCATTACTATATTATCCCATTTCCACTCTAGGATATCTAGGGGTTGAAGTAACTCAGCTAGCTTCTGGTGTTCTATTTTCACTCTCTGGCATACTAAACATCGGGATACATGTTTTGTTATGTCTGTTTTCATTCTAGGACACCGAACATTTTCTTTAAATCCTGATACATTTTATTACTGCCCAGATGAATGGTGTATTTACTCTTATGTGCCTCATCTAATATTCTCTCTTTGATTTCTGTATTTCTAGGCATATACTGTAACACCATAATTTCTAGCTCATCTTATGCCTTTAAATGACTCAATTTCATGAATCATATAAGTTTCTAATGAAAAAAGGCAATAAATATTGATTATTTTTGCGTTGCGTTGTATATAACAATTTCATTTAGTGTCATGTGGACCACATGAGCTTATACATCACATTATCATATTTAATTACATGGATACAACTCATTTGCATCATGCAATGTGGCCTACAACTCATGGAACTCGAAGGAATACATGAAATATACATATATAATTTTGGCCAGCTTTATCCTCATTTCTATCACAACTTTGAAAAATCATAACTAAATCTAGAAAAATTGAAATCATGTATTTTTAGCTATTCTAGAAAGCTACAGATAAAAATATGTCCAGACCATAACATCCATCATAGAGGACGTTTGACATTTGAAATCATCCAGAGGTCAAACTGCCCACTGGTGCTGTCACAGATTTTTATGGAAAACTTCAAAAATGTTCAATTAATTACAAAAAAATCCAATCCATGAAAATGATACCAATATGGAAAGTTGTGGATGTTAGCTAGAGGATAAAAATAACTCCAGATCAGTTCAGGCACGCCCGACCTTGACACTCAATCAAACAATAACTGAGATCGGATGGAGTTCCTGATACTAGACAGATTCTTTGAAAATTTATATCTCCTTCTCTAGACATCCAAATGAGGTTCTTCTAGTTGACACAAGTCACTGGGAATGTCTTGTTTCTCTGTATAAAATTTTGTCATAATTGGACATCATTTGAGCCCTGTGTGATAGATTTCATTTTTGGACCTGAGTGAACAATGACATGACCAAAACCAGAAAATTTGCCAACTTTGAAAATTCATCAAATATTCTATAGACGTCTGAAAACTAGGTTCTTTATCTTCCCAAAAAGCTCTCAACAAGCTCTAATTTCATGACAAGTTTCAAATCAAGAAGAGCTCATTTGGATAAAAAGTGATATAGGATTCCATTATGGTCAAATTTAGCTCCATATAGGATACCAAATTGTCCAAATAGCTTTCCTTAGGTTTTGACACCTTTTGGGCAAGTCTAAAAACATAATTGAACTTGTGTGAGCTGTCTAAATGGTCCTAAATCTCATGCATCTCATTTTGACTATTTCATCCACACTTATACACACTTACATAAACTTTTCAAGAACCATAACTTGGCATTATATACTTACTTTACATTCTAGCATTCACATATCATATTCTTTCATTTATACATCACATAATATCATAATTAAATATGTTTCAAAGGTCATAGACCATATACAAGCATGGGTTGCATTATTTGACATGAATATGGCTTTAAAGACTAAAAACCATGCATTATGTTATCAAGCTCTCTTCTTCAAGGTAGTTGGCTTCCATTACCTTGTCTATTTGATCCACCTAGCATGTTAGATCATTTGAGAGGAGGGGATGAAATTCAAAGAATCCCAATATCTCATCTCCTATTTAATCATACGTAATGGATGCAAACAAGTCTCATAAATGCATGTATGGTCATGTTGAAATGTGCAAACATTCAAGAAGCATTTTCATCATTTGAGAATGTCATACATAGCATACAAAGGCTTGCCAAGCAAGTGAATTGGCCTTATCCAATTTCTTGTAGATATTATACTTGCCTCACCCATTCTTTAAGACATTATTGGACTCAACCATGCTCTTGGGAGCTCATCTTGCATTTGGGAGACTCTTTGCTTTGTCTCAATCAATCTTAAGGGTTCTTAACTCATCCTCACCATGGCTAAGGGTTTTTGGCCTCATCACACTCAAGCAAACCCAAGCACACATCATAAACATCATAGAAAACATAATATGTCATCATAAAACCATGGCATATGAAATCATGCTATCATACTTTTCATGACTTGAAAATATACATACACACATTCTAAGACAAGCTAAGCACACATCCATACAAGGGAAAAGGTGGAAAGAGCTACCTTAGAAGCAATTACACACTTTTTCCCTTGAATCTCCCTTCCTTGCTTTGACCACACACACACAAAAGTGTGGGGAAGATTTCTCTTGGCTTAGATACAATTCATGGAAGCTAATTAGCTTCATGAACTCAATTCTAAGGCCACACACTCACTTAGACACCAGCTTGGTCTATAACTTCATTATGGTTCCATAATTGCACCTAATAAAGCAACACCTCTCAAATAAATTCTAGGCTCCATTTTTTTCTTTCAAATATGATTTTTGACTCCTTTTAAACCTCTTGGAGTCATCACACAATCAAAACCAAGAGCCTAGCTACATGTTACTCCTTTAAGTCATAATATGGAACATAAAGTACTAACTCACTTTCTATAGGTTCTAAATATGGAACATAAAGTACCAACTCACTTTCTACATGTTTCTCCTTTAAGCTCTATACACTGTTCATGTGGATTATTTAATTTCTCCCACGTCACATTTTATCCAGTTGCTCTGTGTGTGTTAACGCGAAGCTCTCCCTTCACTACGCCAGGACTGTGGTGTTTGTTCTCTCCATGCACAAGAAACTTGTATACATGCATTGTGCCTCTTCTTTCTACTGTAGCTTCTTACTATTCTTGTATGCGTGTTTGAGCTCTTTTACGTATGTTCTCCACGTGATAGCTCCTTGCGTTTCTTCCCTCTCAAACCATGGCTTTTCCTCTTCATTCTTAGCTTGTGTTCTGCATGTGCTTCTTTTAATCTGCTCTTCTATTTCTGCTGCATCTTCTTACTGTTCACGTGGTTTTCATTCATGTTTCTCCATGCAAGGCCCTCTTTCATTCCTCCTTCATGTACTCTGTAGTTCATAGCTTTTCTTCTCGTTCTTGCTTACTCATTCCCACGTGATCTCCTTCCAACCTAGCTTCTTTAATCATTCCCCAACCCATGGCACTTACACATCTTCTATCTCAGCTCACAAGCTTCTTCTCGAATCACCAAAGCTCACCACGTGCTCTACACCTTCCTTCATTCCCTTGTGAGCTTCCTCTCCATGTCTTCAATTCAATACCATGCTTTCCTCCCTCCAAGCCTGTGGCTTCTTTTTCTTTTTCTCTACTTCATACTTCACGTGGTTTTCTGCTCCTGCCTCCTTTCAAGCTTCTTCTCTTCTTTCCTATTTATTCCCATGTCAACTCCTGCTCCTTCCTCCCACACACACATGCCTTCTCATGCTTCTGCTTCTCTTCGTTCTCATAAACCCATGGCTACATGCTTCTGCACCTTGCTTCATCCATGTTCCTTGTCAACATGAGAAATGATTTGCTCCTCATTACATAAGACTCAAGCCTCTTAAAGAGCCTTCCACATGCCATCAATTCATCTTCATTTTAAATCATTTTCCCATTAAAATCTGCACAAGAAAAATAAAGTAAAATGAAGTAGAATAAAACAAAAAAAAATATTAAGAAAGAATAATTCACAAAGAAAATATTTCAAAGAAATTTATGCATTAAAATTCTAAAATTTTGCAAATTATTTCCTAAAGTGCAAAGAATGGCTACTAAAATCAAATTCCACCTAAGTAAATCCATTAAGCCTTATTTAACAATTAAAATACTTAAGCAAAGGAGAATAAAATATATAAAAATCATGCTTATCAAATTCTCCCACACTTAATCCTTTGCATTCTTGGGCAAAGCTTAAAATCTAAGGAAAGACTAGTGGAATGACAAGTGGAAAAATGAAAATGAAAAAGGAAGTGTAAAAATCACAAGCTAGAGACTAATCACAAGCTTTCATCACTTCAACAATCAAAGCTAACTTCACTTGCATCAAGAAATAAGTTCCATGGCAATTTCATTTGAAAAGAATGAATCAAAAATGCATAGCCCTTCACATGCGTTAGTGTTTACTCTCAACTTTCTAGTGTTTAAGTCAATGTATATCACTCAAATTCCACCTATCAAAACCTCACTACCATAAGCTTGTCAAGCTTCTAAATCTCCACCACCTATGCCAAATGCAAAGCACAAATTAATAGGACTTATTCAGGGTTGTAATAAGGTTTGGGAATGAAACGAATGGATACACAAGAAAAGACAAACAAACGGATGCCTTAGAACCTCAAGAGCAATCAAAAGAATACCTAGGATAGGGAAGAATGTGTGCAATTCAAGGACTTATTTTCATCTAATAATAGTAAATGTGAACAGAATTCAAACACTACTTTGTTTTGATTTTCTAATGTTTCCTTTTCTCTTTTTTTTTTTTATTTTCATTACTTTTCCTTGGCTTTTCTATCTCTTCTTTCTTTACTATCAATGGCCTAAATGGATGCAAAGAATACATTTACCTATCCTAAACAAGTGTAATGCTCTTTGAAATCCCTAAGACATCTTAAAATAAGGTGGGATGCATTTTTAATGGCTATGGGTTAGCAAGAAAATAAAACAAGGTCGAAAGTGGCTAAACAATGGATAAAATGCATGTAAGGTTGGCTTTCTAGTCACTAACTACAATAGAAAGGAATGCCTTATCACTTTCATGCATGCAAATGCAAATGTGGTCTCAAGAAAGAATCAAGACAAGTTCTAAAGTGAAAGCAAAGATAGGTAAACACACACTAGAATCAAACATATATGGCTCAAATCCTCACTAGCTAATGGCTATCAAATAATTCATTGAAATCAAATTCATTGCCACTTCACTTGAATCAAGATACAAGATCCATTACTTATCATGTCTAAGTGAATCCAAGCTATAATCATCTAAACTTGCAACTTTCATAGAAATTTTTTTAAAAAAATCACACTATTTTAGAAAAAAAAAATCTCAAAATTTTCAACTTTTTTTCACTTTTTTTTAACAAAACAAAGCAAAGAAAAGATAAAATGAGAAAATGAAATGGAATGGCTCTCCCCTCCCCCCCACACTTAAATATTACATTGTCCTCAATGCCAGCACACAATCTAGTCAATAGATAATAGTACAATATAAAGAGAATGGAAAGGGAAAGTATACAACTGGATGAACTTGAATCGAAGATCTCAAGGGTGGCTCAGATTTCCATGCAGCTGGTTAGCAATTTATTTCTTACAAAATAGAAACAAAAAAAAAACACTAATGCAAAAAAGAAAGGAAAACTAAATCCTAAACTAAAAAGAACTCTATCAAAGATCAACTAATCATAAGTATCAAAAACTAGAATTAAAATAGCTTTATTCCTATTTAATTGAACAACTTTTAGTCTCACTACTTCAAAGCATTTGGATTGATCATGCAGTGATGACTCATGGACTTCCTCAACCATCAGTAGTTTCAAAAAGTCATATTCAGCATATCTAGAAGCAGTGAAAGAAGAAAAATCAAATTTAAGAGATTCAAAACTAAAAAAAGAAAATTCAAAATCAATTTAAAAAACACTATACTCTAGACTCTCTAAATATCTATCAAAACCAATAAAATCAGCTGGACTCCTATCAGTAAGAGACACTGCATCAACAGAAAAATTTAATTGCAACTTCTCATAGTATTTTGAGTTCAAGGCATCTAGTAGTTACTTCATCTCAGTTGGTAGAGTTTGTTGATTGTTGGGAATTAGCTTACCAACTTCAAGAATTTGTTCAAGACTCTCAACAGGAGAAATAGTATCTTCCCTGACCAAAGAGACATCAGTAGGCTCACAATATTCTAAACAATGATCAATAATAGAATTTAGTCTCTCACTAGTATTAATAACAGCACAAGCATCAATAGGATTCTCAACACCAACACTATCTCTATGCATACTCTCATCAATACTAGTATGATCAGTGGAATCAATATCATTAACAGTTTCAGTGCAAACAAAGGACTCTATGGATTCAACAAACTTATCAGACTTTAGAAACTCATCAATCTCAACACACACAGGATATGTCTGTATATCATCACATAAGCATTTCAAATTAGAGTATGATTCATCAACAACAAGCTGCTCAACAATTTCACTGTCTATATCATTATCACATGCTACTTCCACTGCTTCATCAATCATATCATCACATACCAAGTCACCCCCACGCTTATCTACTACCCTAGACTCAATAGATTCATCATTAACTGGCTTAGAAATGAATTCATCATTATGGTCATAGCTAGGTGTAGACATACCAAGTGCATTAGTATAGAAGGGTTCATTAACATCAACAATTGCATCATTTTTACTCAAAGAGTTACCACAATCAACTATATTAGGAGATTCAACAACAATTTCTTCATCTACTTTATCATCATCATGCAATTTAGAATTAACACAATCATGTGCATTAGTGGTTACAATGCTATCAAGAAAACTAGATTCAGTTCCAACAAATTGTAAAGTATTAGAAGATGGAAGGATATTACCTAGTGAATAGGACTCTTCCTCCTTTATACATTCCCTTCTAATTTGCTCTTCAGTCAATTCAGTAGCACTTGAAGTAGGTTGATTCATTTGAAGTCCCAAATCCTTCATGATGTTATCAATCATTTGTTGATTTTGAAGATGCAACCGTTCAGTTTCTTATTGGAATTGAAGATTGTAGGCATCCATTTACTGCATCCTCCTTTCTTCCCAACTTGGTTCCCTCTGGACCTCTTGTTGCATGTACCCCTCATGATAGTTGTAGGGATGATATTCTGGCTCTCGCACATGGAAGTTGTGGTATGGCTCATAATGATGGTGGTAATTGGGTTGAACTTCATATAGATGGTGGTACGATTGGTAGCATGGTGGTCAGAATTGTTAGTATTATTGGCTTTGTTGTCTTTGTCTTTGTCGTTCAAGAATACCATGAAGCATTGAAATGGATTCATCTAACTTCCTGGAGATCTTATCATTTGCACAAGAATAATAGACAACTTGATTAGAATAATAAGGATCCATTTCAGACAAAGAATATGAGAAACACAATTAATTTCAGCACAAAATAAATTAGTAACAAACTATACTAAAATTAACTCTAATTCAAGAAAATAAAATTCAAATGAAGATAAGAACTTCCTAACAATCAAAAACACTCCAAAATAGGAGGTTAATGACACAAAATAAACTCAAAAATTAAAGAAATTAAATCTAGGAAGATTGAAAATCCCTAAAAAATTCAAAAAAATACTAAAAAGAGTTAGAAAAAGTGCCTTAAACATTGGAATTTGGCCAAATAATGGTGCACTTAATAGCTAGGCTATTAGTTTTGCTCAAAACACCCAACAACTTTAGAAAACAAAGTTTGAGAATTTTTTGGGCACTTTAAATAAAAATTCCAGCAAGCATACTCATGTCACGCTACAATGAAATTAGCAAAATCCAAGTTCAAAACAGGGGAAAAACTAAACAAAAACAAACTAGAATAGTGTAAAAACACTTAGAAAACTTTTTCAAACAATTGAGATTCCAATTCCCCAGTAACGGCGCCAAATTTTGACGGTTGTGTTGTGCAACCCTCAAAATAAAACTAAGTTGGATTAAATTTTATAGTTAGTGGCATAACCTAGGTTATCTCCCTTAGAAATGGAATTCAATATTTAATTGGGCTTTCTAAGTATTAGAATATCCCAAAACTATCTAATTTAGAGGGTTTTGGTCTAATCAAACAAACTAGAATTTAATTGAAATCAAGTTCCTAATTGCATAAACTAATGGGTGAATGATAGACTTGTGACTAGCTTTGAATTCATCCATTGGTATCCACTATCCTTATCCTAATTCAATTATGATTAATTCTAATCTAAGAGTCCTTAATTGTGTTCATAACAATGTATCTTGAGTTACCACGCAAGAATCAAGGGATTAACAATTTAATGTTGAATTGAAACCTCAATCCCGCATCAAATTGTCATTTCTTTTCTTTAAGATCAATGAACACTCAATTTGATTGATTAATTAATTAATTATACTCTGAATCATCATCCTAAGATATTTAATTAACCAACTAAACTAAAAGGAATCCTCAAATTAGACAATTAGGCACTCAATTTCATTCATGTATTTCATTAAACACCTTGACTGCATATATAGGGAATTGGAGGAGAATGAAAAATTCAGCACTTGATTCAATCAATTAACTAACAAAAAGTATCCTAATTAGTGTCAACCAGCCACTAATTACAATTACACAAATTCCCAATCAAATACATCTCAACTAAGAATGTACAAGAAAAAGAAAAAGTGTAGAAAAGTAAGGAATTCTTAGCCAAAATAATCTGTTTATAATCCATGGATTCAAGCTTCTCTAAGGACTTCTTCCAAGCTAATCACAAGTTGAGAGTTAATGCTTCTGGAGAATGGATAATAGTGAGAAAGATGGAGGAAATGGGGTGGAGAGGATGAGGATAAAGCTACAGTATGGAGTGTATGTGAGTGATTTAATCGATGGATGAAAATGATGATGGATGTGTATTTTTATTCGATGTGTTGCTTCACCTGATGACTCCCTCACATGCTTGTTTATTTTTCACATGCTCCTTCTTTTACCAATTTCTCGTAGCTTTTTTAATTCATTCCCATGTGTTTCCTCTTGTGTATATGAGTGTGGGCCTCAACGTTCTTACCATGTGTGCATGTGTATGGATGTGCATGCTCCATTCATAGCTTTCTCACTTGACTTTCTTAATGATCAAAGTTGCTCTCCAGCCTTGTTTCTCATGTGATGCTTCAGCTCAAGCTTTATACACTATTCATGTGGATTATTTAATTGCTCCCATGTCACATTTTATCCAACTGCTCTGTGTGTGTTAACGTGAAGCTCTCCCGTCATTGCACCAGGACTGTGGTGTTTGTTCTCTCCATGCACGAGCCCCATATACATGCATATTGCCTCTTGTTTCTACTGCAGTTTCTTACTGTTCTTGCATGCATGTTTGAGCTCTTTTACATATTTTCTCCACGTGATAGCTCCTTGCGTTTCTTCCCTCTCAAACCATGGCTTTTCCTCTTCATTCTTAGCTTGTGTTCTGCATGTGCTTCATTTAATCTGCTCTTCTATTTTTATTGCATCTTCTTACTGTACACATGGTTTTCATTCATGTTTTCTCCATGCAAGGCTGTCTTTCATTCCTCCTTCATGTACTTTGTAGTTCGTAGCTTTTCTTCTTTGTTCTTGCTCACTCATTCCCACATGATCTCTTTCCAACCTAGCTTCTTTAATCATTCCCCAGCCCGTGGCACTTACAGATCTTCTACCTTAGCTCATAAGCTTCTTCTCGAATCACCAAAGCTCACCACATGCTTTGTAACACCATATATTTCTAACTCATTTTATACTATATCTATGCCTCACATCAAGCAATTCATACAAGAGGCAAGAAAATGGCATTGTTTTAATGCATTTCTTAGCGTTACGTCAAGTATAAAAATTCCATTCGATGTCACATGGACCATATAAGCTCAAACATCACATCCCCATATTTAATTACATGAATACAACTCATTTGCATCATTAAAAGTGGCCTACACCTCAAGAATCATGAAGGGAAGCATGAAATATTCATATCCATTTTCGGCCAGATTTGGCTCTTTTCTTACCGAAATTTGAAAAATCATAACTAATTCTAGAAAAAGAGAAATCATGCATTCTTGGTCATTCTGCAATGCTACAGATGTCTAATTCAATAAAAATATGTCCAGAACATAACATCCATCACAGGGGACGTTTGACATTTAAAAAGTTCTAGAGGTCAACTGCTCACTGGTGCTATCATAGATTTTTGCAACAAACTTAAAAAATATCCAATTAATTTCAAAAAAATCTAATCTATGTAAATGATACCATCTAGAAAGCTGTAGATGTTAGCTAGAAGAAAAAAATATTTCCAGACCAATTTAGGTACGCTCAGATCCTGAAATTCAATAGAACAGTAACTGAGGTCGGGTGAAGCTCCTAATACTAGATAGAATGTTTAAAAATTCATATCTCCCTCTCTAGATCTCCATATGAGGTGCTTCTAGTTGAAAAAATTCATTGTAAATGTCTAGTTTCTTTGTATAAAATTTCATAGCAATTGGACATCATTTGGGCCCTGTGTGACAGATTTCATTTTCGGACCAAATGAATAGCGTAGTAGACCAAAATAAAAAAAATTGCCAACTTTGAAAATTCATCAAATATTCTGTAGACCTCTGAAAATTATGTTCTTTAGCTTTCCAAAAAGCTCTCAACATACTCTAATTGTATGCCAAATCTCAGATCAAGAAGAGTTCATTTGGCTAAAAAGTGACATAGAGTTCCATTATGGTCAATTTTGGCTCCATGAGGTACCAAAGTAACCAAACGGCTTTTCCTAGGGTTTGGCACCTTTTGGGAAAGTCTAAAAGTATGATTAAGACTTGTGTAAGCTTCCCAAATGGTCCCAAACTCCATGTATCTCATTTTGACCATTTCATCCACACATATGCATAATTCTATCAAACCACCAATGAAGCTAATTTGCCACCATATACCCATTTCACATTCTAATGACTATAAAACATATTCTCTCATTCATACATAGCATAATATCATAATTACACATATCTAAGAGGTCATAGACCATATACATCAAGGGGTTACAACATTTGACATCATTATGGTCTTATAAAGTAAAGACTAAGCATGTTGGTGTCAAACTCTTGTCTTCAAGGTGGTTGGCTTCCATTACCTTGTCCACTTGGTCCACCTAACATGTGAGATCATTGAAGAGGAGGGAATGAGATTCAAAGAATCCCAATAGATCATCTCCCATTCAATCATACATAATGGATGCAAACAAGTCTCATAAATGCATGCATGGCCATGTTGACATGTGCAAACATTCAAGAGACATTTTCATCATTTGAGAAACTCATACATAGCATACAAAGGCTTGCCAAGCAAGTGGATTGGCCTCACCTAATTTCTTGTGGATATTGGACTTGTCTCACCCATTTTTTAATGCATTCTTGGATTCAACCATGCTCTTGGGAACCCATTTTGCTTTTGGGAGACTCTTTACTTTGTCTCAACCAATTTTAAGGGTTCTTGGCTCATCCTTACCATGGATAAAGGTTTTTGACCTCACCACACTCAAGCAAACCCAAGCACACATCAAAACATTGTATGAAACATAATATGTCATCATAAAAACCATGGCATATGAAATCATGCTATCATACTTTTCATGGCTTGAAAATACACATACACACATTTTAAGACAAGCTAAGCACACATCCATGCATGAGAGAAGGTGGAGAGAGCTACCTTGGAAGCAATTACACACTTTTTTCTTAAGCTTGTGTCCTCTCCCTTGACCTCACACACCCAAGAAGGTGGAGATCATTTCTCTTGGCCTAGACACAGCAAAAGAAACATGAATTACTCATGGGAACAAGCCTTGGCATTATACACACTTTACATGATTCTATTTTGGTTTATAGCTCAATTATGCTTCCATAAGGCACTTAATGAAGCAACTATAAAAATTCATGATCTTGGCTCCCTTCTCTCATTTAATCTATGATTCTTGACTCCATTTAGACCCCTTAGAGTCATCACATAATTATTTTAAGGAGCCTAGCTAGGAGTTGCTTCATTATGCTACATTATGGAGCCTACATCTCCATCTCACTATCTATGGCTTCTAAATTCTTTCCTAGGGTTCCTCCCACCTTCTACCATCATATGAAGTCCCAAACGAAGGCTAGAATAAATTAAAACACTCTCTAACCCCTCCATCTATCCTAGGCTGACATTATGGAAGCATTTGGGGTTCAAGGGGTTTTCAATTTTTTCCTTGATGGAAGAGCCACTTGGGATGCTTCCTAGGGGTCTTAGGAACTCAAACAAACACTCATATATGCTAGGGAATGTATGAATCAAATCAATTTTTACAATGTGTTCAAGACTTCTTCATTTTCCTAACTTGAATTTCAATGGCTCTTACTTGCTTCCAATGATATATTTTTAATCCTTGCACTCTAAAATCTCTAATCCCCCCTTGATTTGGACAGAAAATAGCCCCTAAGAATTGGGCTCATGGTGGCCAAATCGTGCAAGAGGAAGGGGGAGGAAGAAACTACCAAAGAATAGAAGTTTTATCTTGTTTTCTTGCTTTCTCTTAGTTGCTTTTCACTTTCCTTGGTTGCCTCCCTTCAAACACGAATTTCTTATCTTTATTTTGCCCCCAAAATAGATTGAAAAATACCATCAAACCCATAAAAATAAGGAGGAGAAGGAGGAGAAGTAACTTACTAAGGAGAAAGCTAGATTTTCTATGAAATTTCCTACCTTTTCTTGGCTTTTTCTCCCTTCAAGATTGCTTCTTCTTGTGCGCCTAAAAGAACTAGTTCTCCTCTCTATTCCGGGTAGAAGAAAGATGGTGGAAAATGAGAGCAAGAGAGGGTGTGAGTTTAAGAAGCTTCTTGTTAAAATTGTTTCCAATTTTACCCTTCGCCATGGCATTTACAGTTTGACTTCATTTTAGCTCCTTTTTTAGAACTATTTTTTTCATTATAAAATTTAGATTCCCAATTTAGTAAAATGCCTTTGGAATCACTCAAATCGAAGCTAAAACCTTCCCAAACAATCTGGTCAAAGTTTGGGCTCACTGCCATTGGAAAACGTATATCGGAGGGGCTTTAACTATCCCAGGGCTTCCCATGGTTTTCAGAGCTTCTGAGAACCCCAGAGAACTCAAAACTTTCATTTAAAAAGCCCTCCTATGAGTTTTTCAAAAAGTATCCATATTTACGAAAATGCCATTAACCTTTCGGCAAATTTTTTGAATCACTCTGGCCCTGATTTCTGCATAACTCAATGCTCAAATCCTCATTTTCCATTATTTAGAATTTTATCATAATTTTATTTGGCCCTAATTCCTTCTATTTTTGGGACTTCCTTTTGTATTTGGCCCATTTCTGACGTTTATAGAGAAACTAAACATTGCATTTCTCACGTTTACGGAAGGACCGAATGTTACAAGTAGAGTTTTCAAGAACTGAAGCATAGATTTACCACAACCCCAATTTTAGTACTTCTTGACCCAAGAGAGACTTTTGTTGTCTATAATGATGTCTTAAAAAAAGGGCTAGGATGTGTGCTTATGCAAGGGGTAAAGTGATAGTTTATGCTTCTAGATAGTTGAAACCACATGAGAAAAACTATCCCACTCATGATTTAAAGTTAGCAGCAGTGGTGTTTGCTCTTAAAATATGGAGATACTACTTATATGGGGCAACCATAGAGATTTATAATGACCACAAAAGCCTTAAGTATCTATTTGAGCATAAAGAATTGAATATGAGACAAAGGAGATGGTTAGAGCTTCTAATGGATTATGATTTAACCTTGAAATGCCATCCTGGTAAGGCTAACATGGTAGCTGATGCCCTGAGTAGGAAATCCATACACATGGCCCACATGATGTTGAGAGAGCAGGAATTGATTGAAAGGTTCAAGGATATAGATCCCTTTTGTTAAGTGTGTTCGAAGAAATTATTAATGAGTGAAACCCAAATAGAGAGTGACCTAAGGAGCCAGATTAGAAAAGCTCAACAAGAAGATGAATATGTGAGTAAGATTAGAGCCCAGATATCCTAGAGTGGCATGTCAGACTTTAATTTATCTGAGGATGGAATAATACGGTATAGGAATAAGCTGTATATGCTTAGAGAGTCTAAATTGAGAGAAAAGATATTAGAAAAGGCATACAAGAGTAAATACACTATTCATCTAGGTAGTAACAAGATGTACCATGATTTAAACAAAATGTTTTGGTGGCCTAGAATAAAAACAAATATAGCAGAATATGTCTCCTAGTGTTTAACATATCAGAAAGTTAAGATAGAACACCAGAACCAGTTGGGTTACTTCAAGCTTTAGATATCTCTAAGTGGAAATGGGATAGCGTAACCATAGACTTTGTCATGGGTTTACCCAGGACATCATCAAGGTATGATGCTATATGAGTGATAGTGGATAGATTAACCAAGTCAGCGCACTTTCTAGCAATGAAAGCCATTTACACCCTAGATAGATTAGCCCAACTGTACATCAGGGGAATAGTAAGGTTACACGGTGTACCTAGGAGCATGGTATCAAATAGAGATCCCAAATTCACTTCGAATTTCTAGAAATCATTACAGGATGCCCTAGGGATTAGGTTAAGATTTGTTACAGCCTATCACCCTCAGATAGATAGTCAAACAGAGAGAACCATCCAAACC
Organism: Erythrophleum ivorense; assembly: GCA_026724425.1. Lineage (NCBI taxonomy): Eukaryota > Viridiplantae > Streptophyta > Magnoliopsida > Fabales > Fabaceae > Erythrophleum > Erythrophleum ivorense. Next base: position 10,967,647 of record JAIUCV010000014.1, read on the forward strand.
TTAAAGGACATGTTAAGGGCTTGTGTTTTAGAATTAAAGGGGAATTGGGATACCTATTTGCCTCTAGTGGAGTTTGCCTACAATAACAGTTATCACGCTAATATCCAAATGGCACCATATGAGGCATTGTATGGGAGGAAGTGTAGGTCCCCAATATGCTGGGCTGAGCTTGGAGAAAGGAGGCTTATGGGCCCAGAGTTAGTGGGTCAGACCTTTAGATAGATAGAAACTATCAGAAAGAAACTTTTAGCGTCACAGAGTAGATAAAAGAGCTACGTAAATAATAGAAGACTGTTGGAGTTTGAGATTGGATACCATGTGTTTGTGAAAGTGTCTTTAGTCATAGGGATAGGTAGGTCCATTAAAAGTAGAAAGCTCAGTCCAAAATATATAAGTCTATTCCAAATTCTTCATAAAGTTGGACCTATGGCCAACAGACTTGCTCTTCCCCCAAACCTAAGCCAAATACACGATGTATTCCATGTATCCCAGCTTAAAAAGTATCAACTTGACCTCTCACATGTCATAGAATACAAGAATGTACAATTGTAGGACAATCTATTTTATACAGTATCATTAGATCAGATTATGGATGTTAAATCAAGCAGTTACAGAATAAAATGATACCGCTGGTGAAAGTGGTTTGGAAAGGGCTATCTCCTGAGGAAGCCACCTGGGAGCTGGAAGAAGAGATGAGAAAGAAATATCCACAGCTATTTCTATGAGGTATGTATCTAAATTTCAAGGATGAAATTTTATTTAAGAGGGCAGAAATGTAACACCCAATTTTTGTAAAAACGACGGAAACAAGCAAGATATAAAAGAGAGTCCTCTAAAATGAATCAGTTAAGGCCAAATAAAATTAAGATAAAATTCTAAATATTAAAAAATGAGGAACCAAGGCTTAGGATGCCTAGAAAGCCTCACATATGCCATTTCCTTTAAGTAAACAAAGCTAGCTCTATGGGTCCAAAAAGCCTCCATAGTCTTGCCCAAGCATGATTCTTGTGCCTAGGGAGAGTTTTAAACTTTTCTAAGGGTAGAAAGGGACTAAATATGATAGGAGAATATCAAAGGAAGGCTTGAAAAAAATTTAGGAGCCTTGATTTATGTGATGGAAGTGTAGGCTCCATAATAGACTTCAAGAAGCAACTTGTGTCTAGGCTTTTGGCAATGAGTTTGTGATAACTCCAAAAGGCTTAGATGGAGTTAAAAGACCTAGGTGGAAAGAGAAAAGGGAGCCAAGATCTTAAATTTTAGCACTTGCTTCACTAGGTCTTATATGAAGCCATTATATAACTATAGAACAAAGTGAGTTTTCATAGAGAGTGTATGATGCTAGAGCTTACTTCCATGATGTAATTATGTCCTATTTGATGTGTTTAGGCTAAAGGAACTAAGCCTCATCTAATTGCAAGTGTGTGGCTGAAAAAAGGGAGGAATATCTAAGGAAAAAGTGTTCAGTTCTTTCTTCAAGATAGCTCTTTAACCTTTCTCTCGTGCATGGCTTCGATGTTTACTTGTCTTTAAGTGTTTGTGTGTATGTTTGAGCCATGAGAAATGTTTCTAGCCTATGCTTACATGTTATGGTACCATTATATTTCTTAAAATGTGTTTATGATTGCATTATGGCTTACATGGGTTTGGTTATGCCAAAAGTCCCTTAGCAAGGTGAGGATGAGCCAAAAGTCCTTAGTCAAAAGTTCCTTGAAAGTGGGTGAGGCAAATCCAAAAGTTCCAAGAAAGATGGGTAAGGTTAGACTAATGCCCTTAAGAGCTTATGCTTATTATGTATGAGTTAATGTGCCAAAGAAAATGATTTATACATGTTCGTTAGTTGCTTGAAGATCATGCATGTATTCTTTGACATGTTTTAGCATCCAATATGTATGTTTGAAAGGTTTAAGAGCTATTAGGAGTCTTTGAATCTCACTTTTCTCCCACACATGTCTAACTATGTCTAGGTGAGCAAAGTGGGCAAAGAAATAAAAGTCAACAAGCATGAGAAACAAGATTGTGACAACAAGATAGAGAAATGGCTTGTTTAATTGTATTTTGATGTCAAACTATGTAACCATGAGATGTATATATGATGTAAACCCTTAAGCATATTCTAATATATGTATAAATAGTGTATATATCAATGTGGAAGCTTGATGAATGGGAATGTGAGATTTTTTCACTCCTTTGCCATTATGTGATATGATGTTCTTATGTATATATGCAAGTGGCAAGATGAGATTAAACTCCATGAGGATTTGGATCATTTGGCATGCTTTTATATATGGTATTTATGCTTTTAAACTTGCCCAGGTGGTTATGGAAATTCAAGAAGAGCTTTTGGTGTCTTAAAGTCCCATGTTTTACTTTAATTTTGACCATTTCGTGTGTTGATCCAAAGTCTAATCAAATGAGTATGTTTTTTTATGAAATTTGGCCACAAGTAGGTCTCATCTAGAGCTTTCTATAGAGCTAAAGAGCACTTAATTTAGAGCTTCAGAGAATTTATTATGATTTTTCAAAGTTGGCCAAATTATACAGAAATGGTATGGTTGTTGTCCATTTAGTTAGTTTGCTTCTCTATGTCATACATGTACCAAATGAAGTCCAATGCCCATTCAATTTTACAGCCATAAACTAGATATCATGAGCTTTCCATAGCCACTGAGATTACCTCATTTGGAGTTTTGTAGAGAGACTTATGAATTTTGAAGTTACATGATAGTATCAGTAATGTAGCCTGACCTGAGTTCCTGATCCATCAATTTCCGGTGACTTAAGGCTACTGCATTAGTCTGAAATTATTTTTAGTTAACAGTATAATCTACAACTTTCTAGAATAGTATGGTTTTCTTGATTTTGAGTATTTTAGAATTATTTATGAATTTTCAACCTTTGAATCAGAAAGCTAGAATTTGAACCCAAAAGCAAACTATTGATTTTGTGATATGTAGCTTAAAACCTAAGGTTCTTAAGATGTTTAATGATGGTTATGACTTGTATGGATGTGTTATGAATAGAAAATGAGATTGATGAGTTCACATGATCCATGGGGCATAAATTAAGGAAATGAGATTTTACGTAACACAAATAATATCATTAAATTATTGCCTTTTTCATGGAAAGTGCTTGTGTCTCTATATATTTGTGCTCTAATACTCTTGAAATGCAATGAGACGAATAATGAGACTATAATATAATAGCTAAGAGGTCAAGGTATTACAGTTTTAATATTTGATTTGGGACTGGTTCAGTAGGAGAGAGTTAGAGATTGAAGGAGAAGACTAAGGCATAAGAAAGCTCCTTGGAAAAGCATTCCATCAAGGTAAAAATCATGACTCTTGTTGCTTCATCTTGGTTGTTCTTCATGGGGATAGTTTCAACCAACTATAGACCACCTAGGAGGGAATGAGTTTTAACCAAAACCAAGCAAGGAACAAGGGTTTTAGAGTATGGGAATTAAGAATATGCAATTAGAACTAAATAAGAAGCATTAGAAATCAAGTTACAAAACACATTAAACAATCAAATCAGTAACCGAATTTGCTCAATTACTCACACCAAAAGGTAAGAGGATTAAATCCAAATTAAGCTAACAATTACCTAACATATATAGACACTCAAAAACAAAAACAAATCACATAAAAAAAGCTCACAAAAATAAAGAAAATAAATCCAAAAAAATTTAAACAAAAATCTTAGAAAATTCGAGAAAATACTTAAAAAAATAAAAAAAAACATGCCTTAAGCGTTGGAATTTGGCCTAAAAACATTGCACCAAATAGCTTTACTATTATTTTTGCTCAAAACACCTAAAAACTTTAGAAAACAAATTTTGAGAATTTTCTGGGCACATCAAATAAAATTCCAGCAAGCAAAACAATTGATCTAAGCAACTAAAAAGACCAAAAACCAAGTCCTAAACAAAGCAAACACTATATAAAAATAGAACTAAAATAGAGCAAAAACACTAAAATACCTCTTCAAACAATTAAGAATCCAAACTCCCTAGTAATAGCGCCAAATTTGACGATTATATCAAGCAACCTTAAATAAACTAGGTTGATTTAAAGATTTGTAACTAATGGCACAACCTAAATCATTGCCTAAGGAGTTTTTGCTTCTAATTATTTATGAAAGAGTTTTCCTAGTGATAATAAATGAGAAGTGTTTAGGGGGATTTTGAATTACTAAATTTTAATTGAACTAAAGAAAAAATAACATGAACTAAAGCTTAAGACTAAGTGATGGCGATAATTAAGAAAAGTGTGGTAACTAGCTTTGAATGGACTTCCTAGGATTCAATTATCCTTGCTCCCTTTTAACATACCAAAACTTGGATTCAAATTCTTGCTTGTTAGTGTATTCTTTATAAAAAATTCTTCAATTACCATCCAAGACTCAAATTACTAATTATCAAGGAGTTGCAACCATAAGGAACCATGAAAAATTAGCCACTTGAGTTAGGGATAAGAACACACAAAAACAGTACTTCAATACTCATTAAAGTAGCTGAATAATCTACTTAGAGATGCTAATTAACCAATCAAATTAAGGATTCATCAAGTACAATAATCACACAAAAGTCTAGCCACTTAATACAATAACCATTGCACTAATTAGCCTAAAAATAAAAGGAATTAACTAGCAAATTGGACAACCATTAAGTTTGAAATTTCTTCAAACACTTAGGCATCAAAATAAATCTCCAAATGTGAAATTAAAATCAAAATTACAGAATAATTAATCTAGTACATTCAGCCACCAAATTCTCCATTTAACAAGCTAAACCTAGTCAAATTAAACAAAGAAATTAATGCTAAAAGTAAAGTATGGAGAGAAGAGAATTTAGCCAATTTGGAGATGCATCTTTGAACTCAAATCTTCATCCATGGAAGTCACATTCTCAACTAGCTACCTAAGCAAATTTAAGCTTCCATTGAGGAGATGGGTGGAGGAAATTTGGATGAAGAACCCATGGCCATAGAGCTTCTTGAACTGGAATTGAATGATGATGTCCTCTCTCGCGTGCTCTGCCTTCAAACCGCCAAAACCCAACTACTCAATCATCCTCCTCTTCCTCCTATTCTACTAATCAATCATGTGCTTCTTCTCATGCTTTTTTTCTCTCCCAAATCATGTTTTTCTCGTGCCCTTCTACACGAGCCTCCTATCGTGAATATGTGTGGGCCCTCTATAAGTGTATGTTGATGTGTGCAAATGACATGGAATAAGTGAAGGACCCCTTGAGAATGGAGTATGCCATGTAAAAGAAAGTGTTGCCGGACATGTATGTATGTGTATGATTCATGGAATGGGCCCGCTTGGTGATTGAAAGAGTGGAATATGTGAATGAGTGTGTAAGCGTGTGGATTAGTGTAAATGAAGCGAGGAGCTTCATGTGTGAACCATGCATATGTCCGGGGCCCGAGAGACTATGTATATGATTCATGGAGTGCAACCTTTGGGTGTGTTCTCCCTTGTAGATAACCATGCTTCCCTCCACGTGAAAATTTGTGAGAATGCCATGTGTGATTTCCTATGTGTTGACCTTCCTTCTCATATAATTCCCTAAGTAAAAAAAAAAAAGAAGTAAAATCAAAGCCCATGAAATGAAATCATCATCTAGAAAAAATAAAATCATTAAAGTGCCTAATTTATTCAATAAAATTCCAAAAGATAAGATTTTATTTCCTAAACTAAATAATATCCAATTAAAACTCAAAATGTTATCGATTCATAAATAAAAAGTCTGAAATTAATGGGTAAAATATAAAAAATATGTGAATTATCAAATAGCTAAATAAAATCAGACGAAAAGGCAGTGTCATTTTTGTAATTTTGGATAACTTTTAGAAAACTCAAAGGAGGGATCTTTAAATGAAAAAATTGAGTTTCCCAAGATTTTCAGAAGCCCTAAAAAATATAGGAACTTCTAAAATGGTTAAAACCTCTCCAATTTATATTTTAGAGCATCAGTTGACCAAAACTTTGACCAATTCATTTATAAAGGTTTTGAATCCAATTTGAGTGAAACCAAAGGTATTTTATGAATTAGATGACCTAAATTTCGTGATGGAAAAGATGATTCTTGAAAATGAGTCTAAATGGAAGGAACAAAGTTTAAGGACAAAATAAAAATTTTGAAAAAGTGTTTTAAACTAGCCCCTAAATCACGTCCCTCTCTTCTCCACTCTCTTAACTGGCTTTCATTTATTGCAAAACAGAAACCAAGCAAGCCTAAAATGGCACACAAGAAGGGAGGAAGAAAGGAGGAGAAAACTAAGTAGAAAAAGTAAGAAATCCATGATGCTTTCTCCTTCTTTCAACTTCTTCTCCTCTTTCTCCTCTCTTTTCCTATAGTTTTAATGACTTATTTAGAGCTATTCCATGGCTAGTTCAATAAGAGGAAGAGAGAAATTGAAGGAGAGACTAGAAACAATTGAAAGCTCCTTGGAAAAGCTTGCAAATAAGGCAAGACATCATGGTTTTCCTTGCTTCATCTTGTCTTCTTCTTCCATAGATGTTTTGGCCAACCCTAGGCCTATTAAGGAGGGAAGGAATTCAAGTCATAGTGAGAGGCTCGTCGCACAACCCTCAAAATAAAACTAGGTTGAACTAAATATGTAGCTAGTGGCACAACCTAGGTCATCTCCCTTGGAATTGGAGTTCAATGCTTAATAGAGTTTTCCAAATGTTGAAAGACTCTAAAAATTTCTAAACTAAGGGGGGTTTTTGATTGAATTAAACTAACCTAACACTAAATTGAATCAAAATTCTTAATTGCTACCTAATTATATGAATTGTGGGTGAAGGATGGTTATGTGACTAGCTTTGGATTCGTCCCTTGGTATCCACTATCCTTATCCTAATCCAATTGTGATTAATTCTGGCTTAAGAGTTCCTAATTGTGTTCATAACAAATTATCTTGAATTACCACTCAAGAATTAAGAAATTAATAATCTAATGTTGAATTGATACCTCAATCCCGCATTAAGTTATTAATTCTTGTCTTTGAGATCAATGAACACCCAATTTGATTGATTAACTGATTAATTAGCCTCTGAATTATCATCCAAAAATGTTTAATTAACCAACTAAATACTAAGGAACTCTCAAATTTAACATTCAAGCACATAATTTCACTCATGCATTTCATCGAACACCTTTGTGGCATACATGGGAAATTAGAGAATAATGAAAAATCAGTGTCTAATCAGATCAATTAATCAACAAAAGGCTTCCAAATTAGTGTCTAACCAGCCACTAATAACAATTACACTAATTCCTAGTCAAATACAACTTAACCAAGATTGTACAAGAAAAAGAAAAAGTGTAGGAAATTAAAGAAATCTTAGCCAAAATTCTGAGTTCTTCTCCATGGATTCAAGCTTGAACCAAGGGTCTTCCTCCTAGCTAGCCTCAAGGTGGATTAGAGTTTCATTTTTTACGATGGATGGAGATGGAGAATGAAGGATATGGCTGCTACGGCCAGGGGATGAGTTCTGGACGCTGGATGAAAGGGGGCGTGCGAATGGAGTGAATGTGGTGATGGGAATGGAATGTGAATGAATGAATGGACGAATTATTAACAACCTGATTCTTAATGACGGACTTCAATACAATGGATGGCTTTCTCACGTGATTTCTTTTAATGATTCCACATGCTCAATCCTCTCATCCCTTCTCATTCGATTTCTTTCAATTTTGACCGTAGCTTCTTCATGTGAATATAAGGTGGGCCCCATTTTAAAGCTAAATATAATATTCAAATTCATGTGAGCTGCCTTCTTTTCACGTAGCTTTCTTTTTGTTTCTGCTTTTCTTCGTTTTGCTCGTGTTCTTCTTACATGGCTTTGCATGGGTTCATTTTTCATAGTCAGCACGTTCAGCCCGTGGCCTCTCTTTTTTCATTTGTTACGTGAAACTTCTCATCTTCGTGGCTTCCCTGTAGCCTTTACGTTAACTTCTACATGCTCTTGTGTTTTTCATTTTCCTTCACCAAACCATAGTTCATCTATGCAACTCAAGCTCTTTTCTGGTGTCATTTTTCTCACTGTTGGCTCCCAGCTCATGCTTCTTCTTTACATGGCTTCATACTCCTTTCACATTGCTTCTTTTGTATCATGTGTTCATCCTCTCTTCACCAAAACCATGGTAGACTCCCAACTTATGTACTGATGCTAACTCATGTTTTCTTCTTCTAAAAAACGCACCAGAACCCGTAACTGTTTCTGCTCAAAAGCTCCAGCCAAGTGCTTTCATGGATGGTCCTCTTCCTTGTGAACTTCCCTGATGCTGCCTCCCACGTGCAAATGCTCTCCTCCAGCCCATGCAAGCTTCTGTTCACAGCAAATAAAACTCGAGCTTCTCCTCTAGGACTTCAAGAGCATTAAATGGAACCTAGGTGAGCAGAAAAACCAATAGCTCCTTGCTCTCCACGTGCAGTTCTGCGTGAGACAACCCATAGCTCTTGCTTGTAAATTTTTCTCATCAAATTGTACACATGAAGCCTTCATTTCTCCTTCAATTCAATTTCCATTCAAGCTCAAATTTGCATTAAAAATCTACACAAGAAGTAAGAACAATTCAATAGGAAAATTTACAAACTTATTTAAATAAATTTATGCATTAAAATTCTAAAAGTTTGTAAATAATTTCCTTGAGTGCATAAATGATTACTAACATTAAATTTTACTAAATTAAACTCCTCAAGCTATATTTGCTCATTAAAATACTTAAGTTAGGAGAATTAAAACATATAAAATTCATGCTTATCACATAGCAAAGTAGGAACAAGGATTTTAGAGCATGAGAAACAAGAATATACAATTAGATTTAACAAAAGAAGCTTTAGAATTCAAGTTGGAATGTCTAGGGTTCTTGTTGCACCTAGCCATTTTTGAAGCTTTCTAATAATAATCTAGCTTATGTAAAAGTATGTAAGACTTTGTAAGAGGTCTAGGAAGCTTCACAAGTGGCATTTCCCTAAGAAAAACTAAGCAAACTCCTTAGGTCCCTCACCTAGCACATGTCTCGACCAAGAAGGGATTTAGGTGCCTAGGGAAATTTTTCTTTGATTCTAAGGATAGAAATAGTCTAGACCTAAGGTATTGTTCCATTAGTTTTTGTGAGTCAAACGTGATTTTTTTTATCTGAAATTTTTATAGAAGTTAGATGACATCTTAAGCTTTCCAAAAAGTTATTGTTTGCATGATTTGGATTTTTCTAGAATTAGTTATGATTTTCTGAAATTTATATCAAAATATGGAATTCATGAATAAATGCATGTAAGGTGCAATTTAGTGTTCTATGCTTTGGACCCAAGTTTTGAGCTTCAAATTGTGATATTTTTTATTGAACAAATGTGTTAGGGATGGAAAATAAATTTGGTAAGCACCCATGATCCATTAAGCCAAGAATGCATTAATTTAGCTTTGAATGACGCATTTATCTATTGTTAAAAGCGCTATTTTGATGAAAATGAATGCTATAAGCCAATTGTGCTATTAGTTGAGACCTAAATAGATATGGTATTACATAATGGACTTGAACTAACCTAGCCTACATACATCAATTTACAATTCAAAGGAATACATTAAGATCCATTCTAACTCATATTGCTAATACCTAAACTTATCAGGACTTGAAATACAACCTTGAACTATTTTAGGTCCCTTAAGTAGCAACTTTCATAATTCACTTTCTAGGCTTCAAACATATGACTCTAATAGAACATATTAGGGCTATCACATGCAAACTAAAAGAATCCAAATCGCAAATTACTTCATTAGGCCCTTCATGAACCCTAAATTTTTTATCTTTCAAAATAAAGCTCACATTAGTGTCTATTGCTCACATTTAAATCTCTTAAAACCTTGAAACTTATGAACATACTCCCTAACTACTTCTTCTTGAGCTTGGTCAAGACACATGGACACACAACAAAACCTTGGAATTTTGCCACTTCCATGGAGGATTTACTAGATGTAGGATACTCTTGACTCTTTTCTAGTTTAAATTTGGTCTTAGATGGCTTAAAATATCTTCTTAGGGTTCCATAACTTCCATAATGCAATTAAAACCCTAGGTTGTGGTGACCCTAACTTCTAATCATGGTAGTCAAGCTTAAATACATGGTCAGAAATCATAAACCAAGGCAAGAAATCATTTCAAATCATCAAATTGGGAAAAAAGTGAGGAAATTTGAACCTTAGTGCTATTAGGGTCATTACCAATCAATCACAACCATTCATTACATAAGTGAAACAAATCCTCAATTAAAAGCCTTTAAATTTATTACCCATTAACTTCCAACTCTCAAGAACCCATTACAAGTGTTTCTAAATCATCCCTTGATGTTGCCATAGGAAAAACCAAGGTTTCTAGGTTAATATAAGAGTTTGAGAATCTTCGCCACGGCTAAATGATTTCGCACCGTGGCCAATTGCTCTTGGGTTCATTTTTTACATCTTCACAGATTTTGCTATAGTGAGAGGACCTCTTAGAGCCTACCTCACTCGCCTCTTACTATTGGTTGCAACCAATTTCCCTTTTCAAATTCCTCTCTAGAACACCACTAGACTTGCCCCTCAACTCTCACCACAGCGAATTCCATTTTGCACTGCATCGAATCACTCTCTGGATGACTTCCAGTTTGACCTCTCACATTTCATCATGGCAAATTACTCTCTGTTACTCTCCCTAGTCAATTTCGCCTATATTTGTCGTGGCAAAACACCTTCTGGTCCTACAACTTTTAAAATTTTATTTTATACACTCTAATTCTCCCTCTAGTGACACCCTAGGGCCACTCTACCTTAATTTATGGGACTCTAATAACTTTCATTTACCTAATTTACCCAACTTATCTATCATTACTAGTTCAAAACTTAAGTGTTAATTTCTACTCATCTAACTATCATATATTAGCAAGTTTATAGATTAATAACAATAAGAATTCATGAACTATCAACAATTATCATTCACATACATATTCCATTAGAGATTCCATGCATTACTGGTTCAGGTGAACATCTAATGTATTACATGATTACATTTCTAAATAGTAAACCATATCATAAATTCAACAAAGTTCATAGCAGATGTTTGACGGGTCGTGTCGCGCAACCCTCAAAATAAAACTAGGTTGGATTATATATAACTAGTGGCACAACCTAGGTATTCTCCCTTGGAAATGGAGTTTAATGTTCAATTGAGTTTTCTAAGTGTTAAAAGACTCTAAAAATTTCTAAACTAAGGGGGGTTTGATTGACTTAAACTAATTAAAATGAAATCGAATTAAAATTCCTAATTGCTACCTAATTGTATGAATTATGGTTGATAATGGGCTTATGACTAGCTTTGGATTCATCCTTTGGTATCCACTATCCTTATCCTAATTCATTTGTGATTAATTCTGATCTAAGAGTCCCTAATTGTGTTCATAACAAGTTATCTTAGGTTACCACTCAAGAACCAAGAGATTAACAAGATAATGTTGCATTGAAACCTCAATCCCACATTAAATCATTAATTCTTGTCTTTGAGATCAATGAACACTTAAATTGAATGATTAATTGATCAATTAGCCTCTGAATTAACACCGTAGGATATTTAACTAACCAACCAAACTCTAAGAAATCTTTAAATTAAACAATAAAGCTCATAATTTCACTCATGCATTTTATCGAACACCTTCATGGCATGCATAGGAAATTAAAGGAAATTGCCAAATTTACTACTTAATTCTTGCAATTAATCAGTCAATATCTCTCCTAATCAGTGTCTAACCAGCCATCAATCATTAACTACATCAATCTCAATCATTTACAAGCTTAACCAAGCAAATAAAATAATGAAAATTGATATAGAAAGAGAGAAAAATAAAATGAAATCTTAGCCTAAAATTCTAATTCTAATCCGTGAATTCAAGCTTCCACTAAGAATCTTCCTCCTAGCTAGCCGCAAATGGAATTAGAGCTTCATTAGGTAAAAGAATGGAGGAAATGGGATGAGGAATGGCGTGGAGTGGCTGCTGGATGAAAAAGCGTGTTCTGTATGAGTGATTTTATTCAATGAATGGAATCCCCCTGCCTCCTGAAGCTTGCCCGAATTAATTCCCCTTCCTCACGTGGTCATTTAATCATTTCACATGCTCTCTTCACTTGCTAATTGCCTGTATCTTTTTTTCCTTCTTGATACGTATAAGTGTGGGTTAGCCTCTTCTTGAATTTTCAACCAAAAAAACGTAAAGATGTGTGGGCCCCAAAGCAAATATAATAATCTCATTCATGTGAGCTACCTTCTTTTCACGTGTGCATAATGGTTCTACCTAAGCTTCCCATGTCGATTTAGCTCATGCATTCATTTAATTCTTTCCTCATCAATTTCTTCATGGGTTTGTTATTCACGTGCTCTGTATTTCAAATCTGCTTCTTTTCTTTCTCTCATTCCACATTCTCCAACTGCTGTTCTGCTCACGTGTATCCTTTTCTGTTCAACCACATTCAACTCGTGGCTTTCTCCAACTTCTTTCCAACTCATGCATCCAGCCCGTAGCTTCTTACGTTATATTTCGTGTTTCTTATTTGCTCATTAGCTCATGCTACTATTCCACGTAAAACCCTAGCTCATGTAGCTTCTTGTAAGTGCTGCAGCCTGTGGCTTCTCTTCTTGCTTAAGTGTTGCTCTTTTTGTTCTTGACTCGTGTTGCTTCTTGTGTCTTCCATTCATTCCCACATAAACATCTCTACTCACCAGAACAGAGCATTATGAAGACATGGATGTATGTGAATGGAGTTGGAGGGACTTGTGAGTGACATGTGAGTTGGTGGGCCTCAATTGAATGTGTGCAGCCTTGTTCCTCCCTCCTCTATTCAAGTCTCCAAAACCAAAGCCTTGTCTTGCACAACTCTTCTCTTCTTCAAATCAATTTATCATTCAAAGCTCCAATTGCCCAACAAAAAATCTGCACAAATAGTAAGAACAATTTAATAGGAAAATCTGCGAAATCATTTAAAGAAACTTGTGCATTAAAATTAATCATTTTACAATTTAATTTCTGAAGTGCAAGTAATGGCCAGTAAACTCAATTATCCACATAACAAAGCCCATTAAACCTTATTTAATTATTAAAATGCTTAAGTTAGGAGAATTAAAATGTATAAAAATCACCTTCATTAATGTTATAAGGTCATACATCCAATACCAAACTAATATGAAGCCTAGCTCCTCTATAATTACATTCTAAGTAATCGGTATACAATCTCCTACACTTGGCAACATGATTACATGATGATGCTATACAAGAAGGAATACAAAATTTAGCATCTACTTTACTCAGGTCAGTCCAAGTATAGCCTTCTACACACGTGGTTGGAGCTCATGGATTTTCATCCACTTGCTTCCACATATCCTTACTCGAAGAACCTTCACTTAAAAGTATAATCACATGAAACGAGATAAGATGCAAATCTCAAGAATCAAAGGCAAATTCTATTCATATATTCCAATTTAATTAACATATATGCATGATATTATATAAGCATCAGAAAATGTACCAATTATATTAGCAAATAAAATAATTAGGCTATCAATGATTACTATCCCATACTAGTAATCACATTTTCACATGTTAAAGGCCAACAATACAGGGAGAGGCCCGTCTACGGCACCCACTCCCCAATGAGCACAACCAGGACTCGATGCATCTGGGGTCTGATCATAACCCAGTGCCCAATCGAAGTACATGCATGGGTGGTAGCCGCACCATAGTTCCACCTTGGACTCACAAGGTCTAAACACAATACAAAAGATAGCCAATCAATTCATTTAGCATTTCAAATCTTTCATGTGCAGCAAATATAAAATTAAAGCAGATATATGCATGGAATTATATAATCTGTGGTTACCTCACTTGTAGTCAATTCTTTAAGAGCCAACGGAATGCTACTTGAGCCTATGGACACAAAACCAAGCTATTACTATCCCTAATTACAATTTATATCAGCAAACCCATTACTCAAGGAGTTAAGCTATAAAGAACTATTTAGAAAATACTTACCCAACTACTACAAGAACCAAATTCAGATTTGGTTAAGCCTACACTAGTAACTTCAGAACAACACCTCAAATTTTAAGTAAATTCGCATAAAAACAATACCATATCATAAATCAGCTATATAGGTCCTAAACTAGCAGAAAATGCATTGAAATGAAGATTTTATACTTACCTAATAACACCTCTAACCTTAACCTACGAAATTTCACCATGGAAACATCAAATAGCAAGTTTTAGATTTTGGGTGTGGGTGAAATACTCCAAATGAAAAACTAGTCAAGTCAAATTGAAGAGAAAGAGGAGAGGGTCAAGTTATATGACACTCACCTTAGCTTAATCTTGCTCTAGGAGTGGGAAATGATAGAATTTTGCTACTAACCCTAGCCTCCCCTTTGGTCCTCTGAATTTGCTCCTTGTGTTTATGTTTCAGCAAAGTATAGAGGGGGCTGCATGTGTTTAGGGTTTTAGTTGGATTTAAGTTGGGTCCTAAATAGGTTATGGGCTGACCCAACGGTTCAATTCCAAGTAAGTTTCAAATTTAAGCTTTGTTGGGCTAAGTTTCATGAATTGGGCTACAAAATTATAGTTACGTTAGGCCAAATTTTAAGAGCTCATTTGATTTGGGTCTGCATAAGGGATGTTAGGCCAATTATAAGAGCTCATGTAAATTGAGTTTTGGGCCTCTATCTCCTTAAACCAAATTGGGCCATTGCTAGGTAGTCTCTCTATTGGGCCAAGACTCACAATAGGAAGTTGGGTCTGCACCTATAATCATTGGGCCTCCATTAGTCTCTAACCATGGCTTATTTAATTTAATTTGAGCCTAGATGAAGTTTCTAACCCAATTAAATCTCAAACCCATATTAATAATTTATTGCTTTAGAAATTCCTATTCTCATAGCTTGCTCAATTATTCCATATTAATTATTCTTAATCAACCCAAATCTATGATTAACACCTTAATTAATTTTGGGGTGTTACATAGGTGAATTAAAACCCTAGGTGCCCTAACTTGATCTTTATAGCTTCTCATGTAACACTCCAAAATTTACCAAGAATAATTATGGATAATTAAGGAATTATTATAAATTAGGCAAATTAGGAAAAATGGGAATTTTTAAAGGATTATTTTTGGCATTTTCAGACAAATAATTATTTTTGGTAATTTTAGAGAAAATAAAATATTATTGTGGATTTAAATTTTAAATGAGTTAGAAATTTAATAATGTGGGCACTATGATTATTCTATTTGTGTTAAGAACCATAATTAGAGGCCTAACTATAATCTTGTGCAAACTCAATCCATATAAATCCATATTGCCTTGCCCAATAAGCCAATTTTTGAACCCACATGGATAATAGGCTTTTGGATCAGCCCAAACCCATCTAAAACCTTTAAATGTTCAGCTCTTCTACCCTATTATGCAAACCCCAAACCATTCTTCAGCTAAGGGAGAGTTTCATTTACGCATTTTGAGAGGGAAGCTAGGGTTTCATCATACTTTGGCTCCATTCTACACTCTTAGGGGAAGAATCAGCCAAGGTGAGTTATACAAAACATATTCTTCTCATTTTCCTCTAATATTTAATCCAAATAACTTTTGGTTTAGTGGATTTCTACCTCATTCCCAAATCTAAAACTTGCTCCTTTGATGGCCCCTTTGTTAATTTCAGAGGCTGAGACTAGAAAGATTGTTAGGTAAGTATCATCTCTTCATTTTGGTATATTCTTTGCTAAACAATGGCCCTAATAGTTAACATAAATAATGGGCTTTGATTTTTGTGTGAAAATACCTAGAGATTTGAGTGGAATATTATGGTTTTTGGTGTGGGTGAAGTTTAAGTCCGAATTTAGGACTCTTTGGTGATTGGGTAAGTGATTTCTAGGTAATTCTTGATAGTTTGATTCCATGGAGTCTGACCCATGCTATAATTAGAGACTAAGACTATACTTTGATTTTAATATAGGACTTCTAGAGTGCGGGAATTTATCTTTGGCTTCAGAATTTGACTCAACTAAGTGAGGTAACAGGGGTTTTTTTTAATTTCTTGCATATGTTCTTTGTTAATCTGATAATTGTTGCATAATGTATCTTTGTTTTCCTAAATGATTGGTTCGCTACGTGATTGTTATGTTTAAACCCTGAGTAAGCCCTTGGTGGAGCAATGGTGCAGCTGCCACCCATGTATTGTATTTTGATTGGGCACCGAGTTATAATCAAACTCAAGAATGCACTGAGCCAAGGTTGAGATCCAATAAGGAGTTAGTGTAGAGAACGGTCCTTTCTATGTGTTATTAGCTATTAACATATTGTATGTGATTGCTAATATAAGATAGTAGTCACTAGTAGCTCAACTAATTCATTTACTGTAGGGGTGTTCATAAGTTCAAACCGAACCGAGATTGTCAATTTAGTATTTTCTTGGACCTTGTCAGTTTTAATTTTTAATCAGTTTGGTTCTATTTGGTTCATTTTTTGGCATAAAAAAGTGATTTGATTTTTTTTTTTTAAGATTTTGTTTCTTATAATATGTAAAATTTGACTTCTAATATAATGCATCTCTTAACATTCTAACCAATAATAGTATTGGAATAATTAATTATTATATATCATTTTTTCTAAAAAAATCTCTTATAATTATGTTTAATTATTCTACAATTGTAATTGAATATCATATGTAAAAATAATAAAATAATAACATTTCCAAGATATCTTATTTGATAAACTCATTTAAATATAAGTAACATAAAAAAAATATCACTATTTTTTTATTAATAAAAGGTTTATGCATAAATTGGACTTAGTTAATAAAAGCAAAATATATATATTAGTACGATTTTAACCTAACTAAACTTGATAGAATCGAGAATCGAACCAAACTAATCGATTTTATAATATCCAAAAACCAAACCAAACAGATCGGTTTTATAATTTCCAAAACCAATTTTAACTTTTTTTAATATGTTTACTTCGGTTTTTATCGGTTTGGTTCGATTTAATTGATTTGGATCAGTTTTGAACACCCTTACTTTGTTGATAGAATGGATGATTATGTTATTTATTTGATTAAATTGCTTATATGTTGATTAATTGGTGCATCTGTATGGAATTTTCTTTTAGTTATTGAGATTCATATCTCACCCCATTTTATGGGCTAACAATTTCAAATGAAAGTTCCTCGGCTAAGAAAAAGGGAAAACAAGTGGATGAACATCTCTGACGTGGTTCCTCGGTTAAGAAAAAGGGGAAACAAGTGGATGAATATCTCTAACTTGAGGCCAAGTGTAGGATTTCTACACTTGGACTATTTTGACTTAAAGTAGATGCTAATTTTGTGATATATTTCGTATAGCATCATCATGCACTCATATTGCCAAGTGTAGGTATTTTAATATTTTATAATCAATGATGTATCTAACAGGAGGTTAGATTATTAGCACTTGAACTTTGATGTATATACTTAACTATGATCTGATGTGGATTAATGTTGATTAAGAATCATAACTTATCTTTCGAGAGTTTAATTATGCCTTGCCATGAATGATCAATTTGAATATTGTTGTATGGAGTCTTATTGGTATATTTATTAGAATGATGTTGTTAGTAGCTTGAGTAACCTATGTTGTTATGGAAGGGAATATGCTAATATGAATTAAGTTATAGTGACTCTAATTCAATCCTAAGTCTTTAAGTTAGGAAGGTTAGTAAGTGAGGTGTTTAAGAGGGGAACTATATTAATATGACCTTGTGTTTTTGCCTTAAAAGGACCTTAAACATTGTTGGGAGAAGGATATAAGTGAGTAGGGACATGTAGTAAAGGGTTTAGGACTAGGGGGATGAAGTCACAACCAAAATTGTTCAAGTGGATGCCAAAATTCACCCTTGGTATAACAGAGACAGAGAGAGTCATGGTGCAGAAATTTGAGTCGTAATGCAAGGCGAGGAATTCAGGTCCAGATGGTACCAAGAGCAATCTTGCTATAGTGCAAGAGGAGCTTATCACGAGGAGTGTTAGGAGAACTAATCCAGTAGCTCATCTAGTCACAGTGCGAGGATAGCTCGTTGCGATGAGAATCAAGAAAATTGAAACAGTGCTTCCAAAGGCATGCCTCGTCATGGTGCAGAGAGTCTGAGCCGCAGCGAGAATCGCAAAATTTGGAAAATAGCTCTAGGATCATGTTTAGTCACATCGTGAAGTGCCTGAGTCGCGGTGTAGGTGTGTTAAGAAGCTTTTAAAGGTTCCCGAGACCAACTTAGCTACAATGGGATCATTCCAAGTCATGACGTGGGATTCTAAACTTCAATTTTGCTTCCAAACTTTGATTTCCCTAAGGTTTTGATGTATGTTGACTTGCTAACTAGGGTAAATGAGTTTTATGTTTCCTTGAATCATCCAGGAGAGTAATGAATGTCTAATATGAGAGTTTAAATGTGACAACCCTCCCTTCTGATTATTGTAATTATGGTTAAATATACAATTAATAATTAATTATCAAGGTTTGAGTGGTTACAATTTATCACATTGTGAAAATATGGAGAAAATTTGAACCTTGATGTTAGGGTCATCACTATACCACCTCAACAAAACAAAATTTGCATAAAAGAAATCCTACTACCATAAGGGGTTTATGATTCAACCGTCCATCAGTTTCAATACCCAATAACCTCCCATAAGTGTTCCTATATCATCTCTTACCATTACCGTTGAAGAAATTGGGGTTTTTAGGCTAAAAGGAGTAGATTGGGGACTTGCGCCGCAGCTTATACCTTCCCCGCCGTGGCCAGGTTGCTCTCTGGAATCACTGGACAAATTTCACAAATCTCGTCTCGGCAATAGCCGCGGCGAGTTAGACCTTCGCCGCGACCAACCTATGTGGCGCCGTGGCGAAAATGCCTCCTGAGACTACTGTTCTCAACTCCCACGATTCTCACCCCGGCACAATATATTTGTGTCGCGGTGAGTTTTGCTTCTGTCTAACCCTTATTTTATTTCCTCAACTCGCGTCGCGGCAAGACATAATGTCCTGCGGCGAGTTTTGGTTCTGTTACCCTCCTGGGCGATTTTTCCCACTTTGCGCCGCGGCGAGATTTATCAGGCTGCGGCGCTCCTTACCACTGTCACTTCTTAGGCCAATTTTCTTCCCTTGCACCGCGGCGAGATTAGTTATGTCGCAGCGCCCTTCGGCTCTGTCTCTCATTTGGCCGCGGTGAAGCCTTCTTAGCCGCGACGAGACTCCCTACTGTGACTACATTACCCAAATTTCGTCCCCTACACTCCAAATCTCATCTTAGAAACACTCTAGGTCCACCTTTTCTTATTTTATGTGATTCTAATGGTGTTTATTTACCCTATTTACCTATCAATCCGTCCATTACCATTGCAAAACTTAAATACTACTTCCTACTTGCCCAACTAGCCTATATCAGCAAATTCATGAACATATGACAGCAAGAACACATGCATTAGCAGCAATTAACATCCCATGCACATTCCATAGAGATTTCATTCAACAATAGCTTATGTCCACATCCAAGGCATCATATGCCTACAATTCCCATATGGTGATCCTTATCACAATTTCAACAAAACTATATATATGATACTATAAGTTCATATATTAATATTCAACTATAATGAGACTTAAATCCTTAACGGTTACATTTGAATCAAACAAAATATGAACGCCTACACTTGGCAACATGAATGCATGATAATGCTAGGTAAACTAATAACAAAATTGCATCTCTACTAAATAAGTCAGCCTAAGTGTAGCCTTCTCCCATATATTGGAGCTCATGGATTTTCATCCACTTGCTTCCCTTTATCCTTACCCGAAGAACCTTCACCTGAAATGTTAATCTCATGAAACAGGGTGAGATATAAATCTCAGTAACCAAGGCAATTCCATCATATATCCAGTTTAATTAGCATATATGCATGAATCAAAATCAAAATCAATATCAGAATCATATCCATCATATCAGCAAATGAAACAATTAGGCTATCATGATTACTATCCCATACTAGCAATCATATTATCACATGTTAAAGGCCATTAACACCGAGAGAGGCCCGTCCACGGCACCTACTCCCTATTGAGCACAACCGGAGCTCAGTGCATCTGGGTTTGATCATAACCCGGTACTCGATCGAAGCACATGCACGGGTGGCAGCTGTACCACAGCTCCACCATGGACTCACAAGGTCCACTCACAATTTAACAGATAGCCAACCAATTCATTCAACATTTCAAATCATTCATATACAGCAACATATGAAATTAAATCAAATATATATACATGGAATTGATATAAATCCAGTTACCTCACTTGTAGACAACTTTGCAACAGCCACCACAAATCCCAAATTCGGATTAGAGTGTCCTTCACCAGAAAACTCAATATTCCACCCAAAATCCTAAGCAAATTCGTACAAAATTAATACCCATTTTATAAATCAGCTATGGGGGTCTCAAATTAACAAATAAAGCATCAAAATGGAAAGTTTAAACTCACCTAATGTCAGCCCTAACTTCAACCTACGAATTTGACCAAGAAAATCCCCAAACACCCACATTTCAAATTTTGGGTAGAATGAAAATACTCCAAATGAAAAATTAATCGGGCCAAATTAAAGAGAAAGATGAGGGGATTAAGTTGTATAACTATTACTTTGGCTAAATCTTGCTCTAAATGTGAGAAAATAATTCTTGCTCCAAACCCTAGCCTCCTCTTCAAGCTCCGAATTTCTCTTTGTGTTTTGTGTTTCAGCAAATGTGAGGAAGAGGCTGATGTATTAGGGTTTTAGTTGGGTTTAAGTTGGGTCAAAAATGGGTCATGGGCTGCTCCAAGGTCCATCTCCACTTGGGCTTCAGATTTTAAGTTGTTGGGCCAGTTTTAAAGTGTTAGGCTGCAGAATTTTACTGGGGCAGTTTTATGCATTAGTTTGCTAAAGTTTAATTAAGTTTGGGCCAAGTTTGAAGAGCTCAAAAATTTGGGTTTGCACAAGGGTTATTGACCCACTTAGAAGAGTCTAAACAAGGTGGATTTTGGGCCTCCATCACATTAAATTGGGTTGGATTTGCACCTAACCCATTGGGCCTCCATTAGCCTCTTCTTATGATCTATTAATTTAAGTCTAGATAGAATTTCTATCCCAATTAAATCTCAAACCCATATTAATAATTTATTTCTCTAAAATCTCCATTCACTCAACTTGCCTAATTATCCTATATTAATTACGCCTAATTAATCTAATCCATGATTAATACCTTAATTAATTTTTGGGGTGTTACATTAAATGCCTTTGGTTACGAACATTCTTGTTGCTATGATTGGTAACTTGGAATAACTAATAAGGTTCAAATTTCTCTATATTTCCATTTCCAATGAATTAGTAACAATGTTTAACTTAAAGCACAAGGGATTAAGAGTTTAATTGTGACCAATTAGCATGATTAGTAGTTAAGTTGTTACATCTCATGTAATTCCTTTTGCATAATCTTACTCTACTCCTTCAAAACCCTTGTTTCTTTTAAGTTGTCATGAAACTCAAGCTTCCTCTATGCTCTTTCTCTTTCTTTAGGCTAAAACATGAAGGCAATAAGGTTCCAAGAAGAAGTAAGGTTCCTAACATAATTCATACATCATTTGAAAGTGCTCTTGATAAAGAATATGTTGGTGTAATTTGTTTCCTTAAAGGAGTTTCTTCATCCAAGAGTGCAACCACAAAACTCACTCCTTTAGGAAACCAAAACCACCATAAGAAAGAGAAGGAATAGGAGTATTTTCATAGTAACTGTGACACCTTAACCTCTAGCTCATACCCAACGTGCCCTTTAGCCCATATGGGCAATGCGGAACTCATAAGGGAGACACTTTCTCTACCTTATGCTTACTCTTATATGGCACTATGTGTGGGTAGAGCTCCACTTAGAAGTAATATGGACCGGTTGAGCTCTCTCTCTGATTCCTCATGCTCAATTCCTCTATTGAGACTTGTTTCAATCCCCACTATATGCTTAAAACTCATGGAAAGCAAAAAGGGATTGGAGACATACATTTTCGATATGGGCAGATTTTGCTTCATTTCTGGGCTAACTTTGGAAATTCATAACTAAATGCAGAAAAATCGTATCTGCATGATCTGGGTCATTCTAGAGAGCTTGAGACGTCTACTTCATGCTAAAAATACTTAGAAGTCTCAATCTCTCACTCATTCTGCGTTTGACATCGAAATAGTTCACTGGTCAGAGGGGGCTTCTTTACTGTCACAGTTTACTGATATGGACTTTGAAAATGTCTAACTAATTCCACAAAAATCCAATGCTCATAAACTCTATCTCTATGGAAATATGTGGATGTTAGCTAGAGGAGAAAAATATCTCCAGATCAGTTCACCTAGCCAATTTCCCGGAAACCGATGAAACAGTACCTCGGGTCTGGTTGGGTGTCTGATTCTGGGTAGGAACTTCGAAATTGCATAACTTCCTCTCTAGACCTCTAAATGAGGTGCTTCCAGTTCCTACAAGTCACTGTGACCATCTAGTTTCTGTGTATAAAATTTCGTAGCCATTGGACTACGTTTGCCTCTCGGATGACATGATTTCAAAACTGACCAAATGAACAGTGATTTTCTGAAATCCGAATTTCTGATGTCAACTTTGATAAATCATCGAAAATGCTATAGACCTCTATTTGACATAAACTCTAGCTTCCCAGAAAGCTCTAAACATAATCTAGCTACATGTCAAATCTCATAGCTAAAAGAGGTCATATGACTATTCCATGACATCATGTGCAAAGAGGCCCTTTCTTGGCCAAAAGTGTGGCTAATGGGGTCTAATCTTAAGTTTTCTCCTTCTATGACTCTTTGAGCACATGAGAAAGCATCTATAGGAGCTATCAATCATGCCTCAAGTGTCTAATAACTCAGATTGGGGAAACTCACTACCCCATGCCCACTTATGCACCCATATTTACTAGGCTATCATTGGTTCTTTCTCATTCAACCATGCTCTTTCATTCATCATAAATCTCATTCTCATACATTCATCATTAATATATACATGGTTTTACAAAACTATGAGGAACTACATCATATACATCATTTACATCTCATGCACAAGATCCATATACAAGAATTCTTTACATTCTTCTTCATCTCTATCCCTAGCCTCATGCTTGGTGGTGGTTGCTCCCATCCCTTATCTCACTTGGGCCACCTGGCATGGTTGGATGATGGAGAGGGAGGGTGAGATTCGGAGAATCTCAGTAGTTCAACTCTCATTCAAACATACATATATTGCATGCAACAAGTCTCATTATGCATGTATGGCATGTTAGCATATAAAACATGATGAAAAACATTTAAAACATGTGAAATGGCCATGGATAACATTCATGAGCCCGCTGGGTACTTGGATCGGCCTCACCCCTTCCCTTATGGCTTTTGGATTTGCCTTCCCATACTTTAGAGGTACTTAGACTCACCCTTACTCTTTGGGAGTCAACCTCACTTTTGGGAGACATGGCTCAACCAACTTAGGGCTTCGGCTCATCCTCACCTTGGCTATAGGGTTATTGGCTTTTCCATTCCCTCAAGCAAACCAAACAATCATTTAAAACATCATCTCAATCATACATATAATCATGCTAACACACTTCTCATAGCTCATATCATTCATACACACAAGCAAGACAATGTAAACACACAATTATGCATGAGAGAAAGTGGAGAGAACTACCTTTGTTGGCTATTTACTACTTGCTTTGTCAATGGTCTCCTCCCTTGTTGGTTTCACAACAACTTTTAGATGGGAGAGTTTCACTTGAGCCTAACCACACAAAAGCATGGAATCAATACTTCAATACTCAATTCTTAAGCTAGGGATCACTTCTAATCAGCTCTACTGAGCTTCTCACTCTAGGTCTTTTCCTCTCACTAGGGTCCATGAGCTATCCCTCTCTTTTCTCAACTCTTAAGAAGAGAAAGCAAGGAAGAGAAGGCTACATGACTTCTAACCTCCCTTAAGAGTGGTTTTCCACTCTCCCTCCTCTGAACCAAGCTCAAAACATGACTACTTTAACTATTAAAACCGTGGGAAGAGAGGATAAGGGGAGAAGAGTAACATACTAAGAGAAAAGCCATGGAATTCCTTACCTTTCTTGTTCTTCCTTCCTCTCCTAAGCTTCTCTCTCTCTTCTCCGCCCTTTTCTCTCTCTTAAAGTGAGCTTAAGTCGGTTACAGAGTAAAAGGATGAGTTGGGATGGTTTAAAAAGTCAAATTCTCTATTTTCACGCTTTTCCGGACTAACCCTCGTTATAGCGAGCCATAACCCTCGCTACGGCGAGCTCGAATAAGTCCCAGAACTCTGCCTTCGCTATGGCGTTCGCTACGGCGAGCAACTCCCTGGATTTTGTATGGGGGTGCCCGAACTCGCTATAGCTAGAAGCTTTCTCGCTATAGCTAGAAGGCAGTCTCGCTATAGCTAGACCATTTCTCGCTATAGCGAACAGGTACATTCGCTATAGCTAGGCTGTAGCTAGCAGACTTAGAAAATTTTCAGCTTCCAAAAATTTTCAGCTTTTCTTTTCCTTCCTTTTTCTTTTCTCATTTCTTTTCTATTTTCTTTTTCTTTTCTTTTTCTTGGCTGTTATAGTAACATCATAGGAAAATTTGGCATGTTTAGTTACCTTTGTGTGACTTTTCTTCCCTTGCTTCTTCCTTTTTCTTCTAATGTCCTTAGCTTTGGGGCTGGAGTATGTTGGTTCTAAGGGTGGGAGATGGTTAGCGTGAATTTATAAGAAGGAAAGAGGTGTTCTAGAACAAATTTAAAAATTCCATCTATGTCCCTTCACTTTAAACCCTCCCTTTAAGCTCATCTTGTATCCTTTATGAATACCATCTTTTTCATAATAAAATTACTTTTTCATAATAAAATTAAGGCTCTTTAGTTTATCAAAAATATGTAGTTTAAAATTTTTTAGATTTTAAATAGTTTGGAAAAGGTCAATCAAAATTACAATCAACTAATACCATAAACCGTACATTGTTAGAGATTTAACTATTATGATGAACCTTATAGTTTTTAGAACTGTTAAAAACTTTAGTGAGCTTAATTTTGGCATTTAAAACTCTTTCCCTTAACTTTCTAAAATTATGCTCAAAATTATGATTTTACCATTGGTATGGCATGTTATTTCATTTAACCTCTTTGGCTCCATTTTCGCTCTTTTAGAGATTTCATAATCCCTTTTCTTGATGTACTAATTAATATTCTGCCGTTGTTTATCCTTAATTCATTTTACTTTGAGATCTTCTTTCATTAACATATCGATTCCAATTAAGTCTAAAAACTGAATGTTACACTGACCTTGAAACCCATTTATCATATTTAAGGGTGGTCTTTAGGGTGCCACAAAATCATAGCTTGAAGACTAATAAAGAGGAGTGTATGTATAGGCAACTTAAGCTTGAGTATTTGGGGCATGTTGTCTTAGCAAAAAAAAGTAGAAACTAACCCTGCTAAGATGGAACCAATGTTATCTTGGCCTATACCAAAATATATAAAAGCCTTGAGAGGTTGTTTGGGATTAAGCAAGTAAGATAGAAAATTTGTGAAGAATTACAACAAGATAGCTACCCCCTCATAGAGTTACTAAAGAAGAATGCTTTTAATTGGGGAGATGAAACTCAAACAGCCTTTGAAAACTTAAAAAGAGCCATGTCAAGTGCCATTGTGTTAGCAATTCCAAATTTTTCACTTCCCTTTGAGATTGAGATAAATTATTCAAGTAGAGGCATAGGGATTATTCTTTTGCAACAAGGAAGGCCTATAACCTATTTTAGCCAAGTGCTTCCAAAAAGAGATTAACAACCTTCTATTTATGAAAAGAAGTTCATGGCAATTGTGTATGCAGTGAAAAGGTGGAATCATTATTTAATAGGTCATCCATTCATCATTAAAAAAAATCAAAAGGCTCTAAAATTTTTACTAGAACAGAGGGTTGTGGATTCATACCAGCAAAAGTGGGTTTCCAAGTTCATAGGATAGAAATTTAAGATAATTTATAAACCCAGATTTAAAACAAAAGGTGGTTTATGCATTGTTAAGAAAAGAAGATACAATCGAAATGAAGGGCTATTTTTTTATGGAATTGTGAAGAGATGTAAGCTTTAGATGAGAAAGTAAAGAAGGATGAAAATTTGGCTACCATTGTCCAGCATCTAATAACAAGCAAGGAGCCTTCAAAAGGGTACAATTTAAGGAGAGGTTGTCTATTTTACCACGATAGGATGGTGATACCAAAACACTCTCCTTAAGTTGCAGCTCTAATGAAGGAATTTCATCCCTCTCCCATAAGGGACCACTCAAGTTATTTGTGAACATACCAAAGGTTACCTAAGGCAATATATTAAGAAGGGATAAAAAGAGATGCTTAGGACTTTTTTGCTAAATGTGAGGTAAGCCAAAAGTGCAAGTATCAAACAATGCACCCATTTGGTCTATTATAGCCATTACTAATACCCCAAGGGATTTAGGAAGACATTAGCATGGACTTTATAGGATGGCTACCCAAATTAGAAAAAGTTTGACACCATTTTGATGACAATTGATAGGCTCACCAAATATGAACATTTCATTGGGTTGTCACACCCTTTTTCAACAGAAAAAAGTAGCTAAACTCTTTATAAAAGAGGCTATTAAGCTACATGGATTTCCAAGTCAATTATGTTTGATAGGGATAGGCTTTTTATGAGTCAATTCTAACAAGAGCTATTTAAAATGGCTAGTACAAAGTTGAAATATAGGTCTAGTTATCGTCCATAAACAGATGGACAAACTATCATGATAAATTGAAGCCTTGAAACTTATCTACATTACTTTGTGGGGGACAAACCAAAGCAATGGGCTAGACGGCTATCATGGGCTAAATATTAGCTCAATACCTCCTATAATCATTCCACATAAATGACAACTTTTAAGGCTCTTTATGGGTTGAATCCTTCAACTCTTTTCAAAATGGAAGATGTTTATTCAGTGGCAGAGGAGGTTAATGAAACCCTAAGAGCTAGAAGTCTAATTTTAGCTTAGTTAAAGCAAAATCTTGAGAGAGCCCAAGAGTACATAAAGTTGCACATTGATAAATCATGAAGGGAAGTAACATTTGAAGAAGGGGACATGGTCTATTTAAAGATTAGTCCATATAAACTAAAGTCGCTATAAAAAAGAACCAATGACAAATTAAATCCTAGATTCTATGGCCCTTACAATGTGCTGGAAAGGCTAGGACTAGTGACATATTGTCTTGAGTAGCCACCAACTATAATAATTCATCCAATGTTACATGTATCACAACTTAAAGGGTCATTGCATGCTATTGAGGCTTCACAAGAAATTCCTCCTTTTCTATCTAAGGAGCTAGAATTACAAGTCCACCTAGAAATAGTACAAAAGGTAAGGAGGTTGACAAATGGTATGGTGGAAATTTTGATTAAATGTGCAAAACTACCTAAATTTAAGAACACTTGGGAGAACCATGATGCAATATAGAACCAGTTCTCTAATTTCCACCTTGTGGACAAGGTGAAACTGGTTGGGGAAGGTATTGATGGACTAATCTTGATGGGCCTTGGTTGGTGAGAACATATGGTAGAAGAATGAGAGAGAAAATAGTAAATAAAAATAGAAAGATGATCCTAAGTGTGAATGAGTGGGAATAACTAACTATGAACTGGAGGAGAGAGGATAGGGTGGTATGGGATTTAGCGCATGCAGATTAGGAATTGTCAAGACATGTTATAGGTGAGAAGGGATACGAAAAAAATCATCATTGGCCTAGGAGAGAACTTGCCTCTCGAACACATGAGCATTTTTTTGTTTTTCCTTGCTATATGCTTGCTTTTTCTTTGTTCCTTGGTAGTAATTCTTCCCAGCAACACTTTCTAGGAAGATATCTAGTTTGATAATTCAATAATACTAAACTTTTCAAAGGTTTCCAATAAATGAGTTTTCTTTTTTGGAAACAATCAATAATTCCTTATAACATGCCATCCTTCAGTATCATTATACAAGGTCAATAATTCCTAGCTGTTCTAATTGTCATAAAAGTATAACCAAATTATGATTTAGAAAGAGAAAGTAATTTTAAAATCAATGTAGCAGACAGAGGTGGGCGGTCAACCAGAACTAAGATTAAAGTTTATATCAACCATATGCTGCAATGGATTTCTACTGTTTCCAAACAAAAAAGAGTAGAGAGAGAAAGCCAAGAAGCCACACAATTATTTAGATCCACCATATATTGAACTATTTCAGCAACTCTACAAGTGGAAGGCAAAGAGAAATAACTGAAGGACAGGAGCATAGAAGAGAATGTTTACCTTGTATATGGAATAACATAAAAGGAAATTACCTTAAACGTAACAATCCGTGAGTGACAATTGACAAATGCTTATATTAGAATAGAAGATTGGCATGTCGAGGAGGTTCAGAGATCTAGAAGTGATGCAGAAAGCTACAACATGTATCTAGAAGTAAGGATGACTAATTTAGATTTTTTAATTTTTTCAGTACATACAGTCAAAGGATGATTCATTTTGTTTAAACTGACCAATCCACAACGAACAAGAGAAAGGCCGATATTGAGATTGCCAAGATCCCAGCAATGACAATGCTTTAAATTTGGCTGTCAGCCACAGTCAGGGCTTATTAATATTTTCTTCTTCCTCCATCCACATGCCGTTAATAAGCTAAAAAATTTTTATTTTATTTCCTTATTCCTTGTGGGTAACAATGTATATATAACTATACATTTTGTTAATAGAGAAAATACAAGGTTCTATAGTGATGAGCCAGAGTCTTTACTCAAGCTTCGAGAATAACCATAAGATTGATTGTATGGCTAGCAATTCATTTGTGTAGATGAATAGAACTAATAGATGAACAATAATGGAGCAAAATATTTAGAATTTTCTTAAATTTACATATCAGCAGTAGACAAACAACAATAGCACTTGAAGTCACTAGACAGGATAAATTCTTACAGATATGCCTGTCCATATGTATATATAAATGTTCAAACAAAAGTATTGTAGATTAACCAATCTTTACACTGCCAAAGAAGATAGACATAAAATTAGCGCAAAGGGATCAGATATGGAAATCTTGCCACAAACTAATAAAAGTAAAACTATACAGGCAATTGAGTTAAATGTAATGATTACTGAATGTGCGCATACAGTGATAATGAAGATTACATTCATTCTTTCCAGGTATAAGGTGCACGGTCAACGACTAAATAGTCTCCTCTAATATCCTTTACAACTCGAATGTCATCGTCAAGATACAGAGTCTCAAACCTGCAAAAAAACATGATGCAAATAAAGGATAAAAAAAATTTTAGAGTAAAAAAGCATCCTTTACAACCCTACTCAGACACTTTATTTACCCATGCTCAGAATCCAAGGGGGAGAAATCAGAATGATAAGAGAACAAAACTACTAAAAAAGATATACAATTTTGTAGACTAGAAAACATATCTCGTGTTCATCAATATAGCAAATTGATACTTCAAGAAAAGAATTAATTAGATGAAATTGTCTAAACTTGTAATGCAGATACTATATCAACATTCAACAGAAGGAATAAAACCTCCAGGAAAACATCTATGCCAAACCAGTATAGCCATCTAGTTACAATTCACTTCTCAGGTAAGACTATCCCCATAACACTATTAAGGACCACCTTCTCAAAAGTTTAAGTAAAAAACCATGAATAGTTTTATTATAAGAAAAAATTTAGGTGTTTGCAATCAAGATCTCGAATAAAAATATGGCATGGGAATATTATCTATAGCTCTGTATCATATGATTGAATCTTTTAAAAAGGTTTCTCCATATGTTGTGTTTTTATTAGAAAACTAGACAGCAAACACATAAGAAACTTTAACAGAGTTTTGTCTTTTATTTTAATTTCTAACCTATCCATAAAAGTATTTTGAGCTTTAAGTGTAGACAAAGCACAGGCCTACCATACCTTGTGTTGAAACTTAATTTTAATTAAGAGAATTGGAGATGATAAAGATTGAACTCCTGACCACTGGATTATAAAAGCTCTCATAACAAGGACCACTTCAACTCAAGCTCTCATAACAAGGCTCATGAATAGTTTTACTATAATTTCTAACAAAAATCATCATGACATTTGATAAATTGCAAGATGATAAATCAAAAGGATAAGAGGATTCAGCCCACTAGTCTAGTACTTTGAGCTATAAAAGTTGAAAATAGTAATATTCAAGATCAAGTTAGAGCTGGGAACAGGAGTGAAAATATATCACTTTAAATATAATATGGTCTTAAGCACTATATTTATCCCCATCTCTTAACATATCATTGTTTTTGTAACAAAAATTTCTCTGGTCGTGTGTTCATTATTTAGCACAACAAAAACTTAAATAGTTTGCACTACCTTCTTCCACAAACCTTTCTTTCTTTCTTTCTAAAAAGACTAACATCTCAAAAGAGCATGCATATGGGTTAGATGAAATATCTCTTCCCCAGCATGCATATGGGTTAGATGAAATATCTCTCCCCAAGGGGGAGAGATCAGAATGATAACAGAACAAAACTAATAAAAAGTATATAAACTTTCAGTAAACTAGAAAACATAATATATCTTGTGTTCATCAATATAGCAAACTGATACTTCAAGAAAAGAATGAGTTAGATGAAATTGTCTAAACTTGTAATGCAGACACTATATCAACATTCAACAGAAGGAATAAAACCTCCAGGAAAACATCTATGCCAATCCACTATAGCCATCTATTTACAATTCACTTCTCAGGTAAGACTATCCCTATAATACTATGAAGGAGCACCTTCTCAAAAGTTTAAGTGAAAAACCATGAATAGTTTTATTATAAGACAAAATTTAGGTGTTTGCTATCAAGCTCTCGAATAAAAAATATGGCATGGGAATATTTTTTATAGCTCCATATCATATGATTGAATCTTTTAAAAAGGTTTCTCCATATGTCATGTTTTTATTAGAAAACTAGATAGCAAACACATAAGAAACTTTACCAAAGTTTTATTTTAATTTCTAACTTGTCCATAAAAGTCCATTGAACTTTACGTGTAGACAAAACACAGGCCTACCATACCTTGTGTTGAAACTTCATTTTAATTAAGAGAATTGGAGACAATGTGGATTGAACTCCTGACCACTTGATTATAAAAGCTCTCATAACAAGGACCACTTCAACTCAAGCTCTCATAACAAGGCTCATGAATAGTTTTACTATAATTTCTAACAAAAATCAGCATGACATTTGATCAATTGGAAGATGATAGATCAAAAGGATGAGAGGATTTAGCCCACTAGTCTAGCACTTAGAGCTTTAAAAGTAGAAAATAGCAACAATCAAGAACAAGTAAGATGCTGGGAACAGAAGCGAAAATATATCACTTTAAAGATAATATGGCCTTACGCACTATATTTATCCCCATCTCTTAACATATCATTTGTTTTTGTGCCAAAAATTTCTCTGGTACTGTGTTCATTATTTTGCACAACAAAAACTTAAATAGTTTGCACTACCTTCTTCCACAAACCTTTCTTTCTTTCTAAAAAGACTAGCCCCTCAAAAAAGCATGCATATGGGTGTGCATCAATCTTTCTTCCAGATTTGCAATGCCTTTTTACCAAAAATAGACCTTCAAATTCTTCCCTCTTTGCTTCATATTTCATGAAAGCTTAAAACGTTATACCCTAACTTTTCCTTCAATATCTCTACCTCCAATATCTCTATCCATCTAGTATGCAGCAAAGCAAGCTACCAAAAGTAATAAGCAGTTGAAGTACCAAAAAGGGAAAAATATTCAGCAATGATTAACTATAGAAGTGAATTGAATACTTGTAGTCCAGCTTAATAAATTTGAAGGAGATTTCCTTTTCTCCCACCACCTCATATTGTTTACATAGAAAAGAACCAAGAAGTTATGTAGTGCACATGCCAAATTTTAAGGGGAGTATCACAAAAAAGAGAACAATAGCAACAAATATATACCCAAAATATTAATAATCACATATATACAGAGGTAACATTCTTCCTTTTTGCACATATTAATGCCACGTCAATTAAATAACAACTATAACTGGAATGGAAATGTGTATATGCACTGTAAAATATCCTCTTCTTCTGAATATACCATTCCGCACAGCAGGCAGTACCAACAAGCCCACTTCACTTCAACATTCACATTCTTTGAACATCCTCACATGCCTTACTTTTTTCTCTACCATATCATATTTGATGTTGAGTTTCTTTTAACTTATATCGACTAGTTTAGAAAATCACAACATACAAACTCCTTAGAGGCCATTTGATACATAGAATTGTTAGGTATGGAAAGGAAAAAAGAATGAAGATGTGAATAAAAATGACATTTGTAATCCTATTAAAAACAGTAATAAAAAGAGACAAACACTATTGAGTAATGATAATCAAGATATAATAAACATTGCATAAATTAAATAATCTCATTTTTTGTCCTTTCCTTCACCCTTTTTCATTTCCTTTGGCCAACCAAACATCCCCTTAATAACAGAAATGATTCCAAAGATATATTAGTCCTACGTGACATGGAATGGTAGAGTGAAATGCCCCACTTTTCTAGTCAAATCAGAAGAGGAAGTAAAAAGAAGGGAAAATTGCATCTAAGGACCCATATCATATAAAATTTACAATGAAAGACCTTAAAAATCAAAATTATTTCCAAGGACCATCATTACCATCAACTTTTAAGAGATTTACTATTAGTTTTAGGAGATTTACGAAAGTTCAGCACTTTCTTATACCAAGTAGTAACTAAAACTGGTAATAAATCCCCTAAAACCTGATAATAATGATAGTCTTTGATGGTAATTTCAATTTTTAAGGTCTTTCATTATAAATTTTATATGATTTAGGTTCTTGGATGGAATTTTCCCTAAAAAGAAACAAGAAGGAACATAGGACAATAGGCAGTAAAAGCAAAACTTTGAGCCACCTTATTGCATAGTTGATGTATGGGAAGACAGCTGTAAGTATGACATACCCGTATATCAAAAAGTGTGATGTCACTTTCTCCAAGCAAGATACCTCAATGAATTTCAATTTTCTAGTTATTATTTTCATAACAATTGTAAATGTAAGAGAGTCTCGTGCTAAGTATTTTTCTCTAACTAAAAAAATCTTTTATCCTCATTTCCAATCCTAAATATGACCATTAACCTCTACTCAAAAGAGAACATAATAAAGGTTCTCCCAACTCACTTGAAAACTCCAACATCACATGTCTTCAACTGCAAATAATCCAAATTTGAGTTGATGGCATGATTTAAGTTACCTTCAAAAAAACTGTTTTATTTCTTGTTGTTAAGACATTCAAGTATCAATAACAAATAATAATGAAATAAAATGAAAAGATTACAGCATTTTGATTCTTCTACAGAATGCATGTTATTCAATAATAAGGGGGAATTCAAAATTCAAACACATCCATATGCATGACTATTAATCAATTCCCACTGGTTTTCAATCAGTTTTTATGGTGATCAAACTAAACCAAATGGAGGATCAATTGATGGTTTGTCTGATCCAATTGGCCATTGCAGTTCGACCCTCTAAGCACTATCATCTACAGTCTATCAACTATAAAAGAGGTGAGAAATGTGATATATAGCACCATCACCATGCTGTAATTTCGGCAGAATTGGGAAGAAGAGGGAGACAGAATAAGCAGGCTTGCAAATTATGATTCCGGCTTTAAGGTGTGCTAGGCAAGAAGGATGGATCATGAGGTGCATAATAGATAAGGGAAATGAAGATGAAGAGAGATGGAGATGTAATCGCTTTCACTTGTTTGTGCATGGTAAAGAACGTGAATAGTATTGTCATAACAATATTAGTCTCATCCTCCTTGCTTAGTATGAGTAAAAGTACATGATAATTGAAAAATATCGTAGTCAACTCACAATTTCGACACTATTCTTATTGAAATTATGACTCAACAAAATTTAAGAATAAACTAGTAAACATTTTATTTTTAACCTTCATCAATGCATTTTTCTTTTCATTTTCATCCCAAAAACCCACATTAGAGATAAAAGTATTTATTAAGGTTGGAATGCAAATGATACCACTCCATTTTCATTCGTTCCTTGTTTTTCTCTCACCAAAAAAAAAGAAAAAATTACAATCGTTTAAGCTCCTCAATTTCAGCTCACCCATCTTACTCCCAACCAAATACACCCTAAGTTAGAATAAGTGAGAAAACGGAATTCATTTAGTTGGCTAGTAAAGTTAAAACATTAAATTAAATTCACTTCAGCTATAATGCAAAGTCGAAGTACTCACCAGCCCTGTCCAAATGGCGGCAACGGAATTTCCCAGTTCTTCCCCCGTAAGACTGCGCTAGCAAATCTAAAATAACCAATATAAGTGTGAACCAGAAAGAAAAAAAAAAGAAGGAAAAGGAAGATGATAAATACAAAGTTGGACTGTAATTTATAATCCCAATACTGCGTATCAAAACAGTGTCTTCGTTGATGTATTTTCCCAGCAAAATAATAAAACAAAACGACAGGAATTTATGTCAACGCTAAACAAAATAACAGGAATACTCGCTATGCACCTGAAATTCACTCTCTGCGGCGACGCAATCTCGATATTGGATCGAACAAAGAAAACCCCATCTGGAGGAAAAGTGATCACATTGTTCAAAGTCCTATTCTGAACATCTATCACCTGCAAAACATCACCGGCTTGGGTACCAAACAAGTAAGCCTTCTGAATTATGAAGAGCTGCTCTTTCTCTGTGGTCCAAAGCAACCTCCACGTGGCCGAGAGGGAATCACCAGTGGTGACTGAACCAGCGCCCAAGGCACCCATTGCATCGAGCGCTTTAACAATTCGAGATCGTTTTTCTGGGTCATTCTGGGTCCTGAGGCCACGGTCCTGGTCTGCAATGAGGCTGAGAAGGTCCTCTTTGGCAGATTGTGCTTGGGTTGTGACGGAGGAACAGGTGAATTTTGCAGTGTGAGAATAAAGACATTTAGGGAATTTAGGATCAGGGTTTTGAAATTTAAACGGATTGGGAAGAAGGAGGGTTGTAGTTGCAGCCATGGTGTTGTCTATCCGGTAACACTTAACGAATTGATGGTCCAGAATGCTCTGTTCCATTCCATGGCCCATGGTTGAAACATCTGGCGATTGAGAGATGATGGTGAAGATATTGTGGGAAGCACGTCCTATGCACGTGAGTACGTAACACGATTGCCGCGCACGCCCTCGCTCAACTCTCAACCAAACTCACTCCTAGGCAGTTCGTTTATTTTTCACGTTAGTAAAAAAAAAATCCTCTTCCTTTGAAAACATTAAAAATTATAAGAAAAAATTAGTACGGAAACTCAAACATTACAAATATTATTATGAAGGATCAAAAAATTGAATATTAGCTGAAGAACAAAGGAACATTGACGAACAAGAATGCCCTCCGTTAATAAGTCTCCTGAAACCCGTGCAATCTACTCCGTCGAGTCCCTCCTGCCATTTTTGTTTCCCACGAGATCCAGTGACTTCCATGATCATCCTCCTTTGTTTCTAGAGCTGTCTGCCCTTTAGTTCATCAGCCTTTTTCCCTTCATTTCTTCATTCGTCCTCCCCCCATTTCTTCCACCTTTCATCAGATTCTCTTGTCATCCCGCATCTTCATCAGTCATGGTCTGAGTAGAGGAGAACAGAACAGCCTAGCCTTTTTGTATGATTAAGGAAGTAGCAATTTATGGTATGTGACGTCTCTCAAATTCTCATGGTTAATGGCAACTTTTTTTTCCTATGCTTGTTAAGGATAGTTTGGACCTGGAGCTATAAGGAGTTTTAGACGTTTAATAAGTTTACGACCATTATTGATGTTCTATTTCTCAGAAAGAATGTAATATCGATAAAAATATTATTACTTCTTTTTAGGAATATTATTACCTACTTTTAGCTTTATTCCTACTGATATTGTTGTTTTGGTGTAAAAAATGACGGCAAAGTCTAAAGGTTTCTAATTTTTTTAGGTGTAGTTGTGATGAGTAGATGATGGAAAATCAAATGTCAGATGAGGTGTTTTGCTACTTTCATTTAGGTGGACAAATCTTAAAAGATTCAAGGGGAAAGATTCGATACCGGGGGGGTCGAACAGGTGGAAGACTGATAAAGGAAGGTATATCATTGGAAGAACTAAGGAGAGATGTAAGATTATGCATGGACTGTGATGACAATGAAATGGAAATGAAATACATTTTGAAATTTGATGGCTCTCAGTTATTGGACTTGGTGGACAATAATGGTGTGCAACAACTGATCAAATACAATGATCAATGTGCACATATATATATAATCAATGGGGAACAAACTAGAGCATCACCATCCCACTTGGTAATAGGGTGAGAAATATCAACTATATGTTATAATTTTAATTGGTATACTTGGTATCGCCCTAGACTAACAAAAAGTGAAATGAATGAAAATGCAAAACGAATTCAAATTCAGTTCATTCTACTACTACTGGGTCTCCTTTCAACTAGGAACTTATACTTCATCCATGTGCTATACAAAGTGTCCCTTCACCAATGATTGAATTAAATTCTGCCAAGTGGATAGATTTGATTGTTGGGTGGGGGATAATTTTTTTGAATGTGGTTGAATTGAGGCAAGCACTGTATAAGTATAGTATTGCTCATAAATTTGGATACATTTTCCTAAAAATATAGCCCCCACAAGATGATTGTCAAGTGCAATGTGGAAGGATGCAAGTGGAAGCTAACAGCATATGCAGTGGCTAAAAGTACACCCTTCCTAAGTGTGTGAACCTTTTGTAGTGAGCATGTGCACTCAACACAAGATAACTTGATAGTAACTCACAAGCAAATGGCAGACTTAGTAACATTCATAATGGTTGAAAGTGTTAGATCAAGTAGAGATAAAACACCAAATGATATCCGTAGTGAGCTGTTCAGAGAATATGGATTAGCATTAAGTTACCATCAAGCATGGCGGGGGAAGGAGAAAGCTTTAGCAGATATCGATGGACCAGTAGACCGGTCGTACATGCTAATCCCTTGGTTATGTAACAGTTTAATGGAAACAGATTCAGAAACTATTGCAATGTGGACTTCATCAATGAACAACCATTTTGAAAGGTTGTTCATTGCATATGGATGCTGTATAACTGACTTCATGCTTGGTGCACGATCGATATTGTACATTGATGGTTGCCACCTCAGCGGACCATACTTAGGGACTCTCTTAGCTGCATCTACGTATGATGCAGACAATGACTTGTTTCCACTTACTTATGCAATTGTAGGTGCAGAAACATTTGATGATTGGGTGTGGTTCCTTTGAAAGGTTAAACACTTAATTGGTGGTATAGAAATAACTCTAATTTCAGATCGCCACAATGCCATAATCGGTGCAGTAAGAGAAGTGTTTGGTGGGAAAAGACACGCATTTTGCTATCGGCATATAAAGGAGAACTTTAGTAGTGAGTTCTTAAAATTTTGCAAAGGGCAAAGAAGACGGTGTAAGAATGATGCGCTGAAATTGCTAGATGGGATTGCATATGCTCGGTTAGACACAAACTATGTGAAAGCATTGGAGAAATTGAGGTCATTCTCCCCTGAGTTGGGTAGATGGGTGGAGACCCAGGCTGATGTTGATAGGTGAGCATTAGCCAAATTTCCATACTGACAATGGGATAACATCACCACAAACCTTGTAGAATCTTTTAATGCATGGATAGTGAAAGAGAGGAAAGACAATGTTTGTGTATTAATCAATGAGCATAGGGATAAGCTAACTAAAAAACTATATACTAGCAAGGAAGGCATGACTAAATGGACAAACATGGTGGGCCCAAGGATTGAGGCAATGCTGAAGAAGAATGTTGCAAGAGTAGAAAATATGATAGTAGAGCACTATGGTATTAATCGGCTCCTAGTTCAAATACGAAGCAATGATTTGAAGGTGAATGTGGCATTAAGAGAGTGTACTTGTCAAGCTTGGCAAATGTCTGGCATCCCACGTCCTCATGCATGTGCAACGATAAAGAAAGTGCATGGGAATGTGTATTCATATGTGGAAGAATGCTATTCACTGAGCTCACAGCAAAAGATGTATATGAATATTATGATTTCTGTAGAGACTCATGATATGCCAACCTGAACAATCTTTCGATTGACGATTATGCTAACAATATCTTCCTACTACCACCCATCACCAACCGTCCAGTGGGACGATCGTAAAAAAGGTAATGTGAATCACAATTTCAAAATAAGGCTAAATACATGTGTTCTCATTGTTAAGAGGTAGGGCATAACAGAGCTAGGTGCAAAACTCCCAATCCTTCTTTATCTTGATGCTGTAAATGTCAAAGTAGCTCCTAGGTGGTTATATATTGGTATTTTCTAAAGAAAGTGGTTAGTAGTATTGTAAATGTGTGAAAGTTAGACTCTGTTTGTACATGGGTAAACACAACCTTTTTTTGTTTAAAGGTCTAGAAGTTGGGCTCTTTTGTACATGGGTAGACATAATTTATTTTTTGAAGTTATGACAATTAGGCTCGCTTTTATACATTGGTAGACATAACTGATTTTTTTGTACATGCATCAGGGACATGTAAAGGTCCTTTGTAGTAGTTGCAGGGAAGTGAAGTCTGAATTTTTTGGGCTATTGGAAACTATATGTAATACGAATGGAAAGTAATGAAAATGAAGTATGTGTTACAAGTGCTATGTGTATGTAATATTTGTTTATGTCAAATTTCTATGCACAAGTTATAAAAAGAATTTATAACACATTAGTATTTGATTGAATTGATCATTAAAGCTCCACTGGAAGGTTTAGGTGTAGGCATGTTTGTGCATTTTTTCCATCCATACTATGCCATTTTTTGTTGGTTTTGTAACTTTTCCTTCCCAAATATAAGTGGAAGTTGATTATCTTTAACTTTCCTTGGGGTCTGGAGCAAACAAAGAAAATATGACTTTTATAGTAGACAATGCATTTTCATCCACGCATGGAACTCCTACACTTGAGGTACTCAAGTCATTTTATTTCAAAGGCATGGCTAAAAAGCATCTAATGCAGCCATTGTTCATTGTTGTATCAGAACTCCAGCTTATTTTACTGCACGTGAATCACAATTTTAGCTGTAGCCAACATTTCTGGTTTGCACCCTCTATGCCTTGTTAATGAAAAAACAGCAACTGGCTTGGCTTATGAGATTTATAACACATAGCTTCCTGAAAATGATTGATAAACATGATTTTTATACATTTTATTTCCCTTAGCTTAAACATTTTAAATGTTAAATGAGGCTTAATGGATTTAATTAGATGGAATTTAATTTTAGTGGCCATCTTTTGCACTTTAGGAATTAAATCACAAAATCTTGGATTTTTAATGCATAAATCTTTTTAAATGAATTTTATGAATATTTCTATTTCATCCTTTCCATTCCTTTTTGTGCAGATTTTCAATGAAAAATTGGAGCTTGAATGGAAATTGAATTGAAGGAGAAATAAAAGCTTCATGTGTACAAGTTGAGAGGAAAATTTACAAGAGAATCTATGGGAAGAGTGAAGATAACGTGGGAATGAAGAAGCATGTGCAGTTTTAAGACAAGCAACGTGATTTTTGAGCATGAAGAGAAGCCACGAGTTCCTTGCATTTGCATGTTGACACACACACGAACCACACATCTAGCTCACCTACATGCAAAATAGTAAAGTTGCTTCACAAGCACACTTCCATGTCTCATATTCCACGTAACATGCATGCACAGTGGCAACTCATTCCACATGAGCAAAGAACAAACGAAGAAGGCAAGGAGCATGGGCTGAATAATACATACACGAGCAGAAACAGAGAAGAAGCTTGCATGAGCTGCAGTTTCAACGTGAAAAGCTGAGAATGAGGTGAAGAAGCTGCTGCACGAGCTGAGACATGAAGAAGCTACGTGAAAAGAAGGCAGCCTCTGTTTGAAAAACACGAAGAGCAGTACATGGACTGGATGAAGCATGAAGAATAGAGCAAGACGTGGAAGAAGCCTCGAGCAAATGGAAGGAGAAGGTAGCACCAACTGTAGCACATGATGAAGGAGAAAAAGACGCCAAAAAAGAGCTTGAGTTGCATGGAAGAACAACGTAGGACATGACGTGGGGAAGCTACAAAATCAACGAAGAAGAAGGCTTGAGAGGAGCTTCACGTAGAGAACAACACACACACTGGCTGGATAAGGAGTGAAGCAGTTGCATGGGACGTGAAAAACCAAATGAGGCAGCAGCAGAAACAAGAAGAATGAGCTGGGCACGTGATCACTTAAATGAAGAGATGAAGCCATGTGATCTTATGATTCAGAGGGCTCGGGTAATAGGCAAAAGGCTGGATCAAAACGTACGTATCATGTTATTCCATTCGTGCTTCATTCATTCCACCATCCAGAACACGTGAGCAAAGCAAAAAGGAACCATGTGAAAGGATTAAAAGGCTATTCGTGGTAGCATCAACGGGGATCAATTTCATCAAATAAAAATAAACACCATCTAGAACCCTATCACCGCAATTCACGCTGCATTCGTCCATTCACTCATTCACCCCTTCATTCATCACGCCATCTCCTCCATTCCATCTCCATCCATCCACCATATAATGAAGCTCTAATCCATCTTGAGGCTAACTAGGAGGAGGCTCTTGGAGAAGCTTGAATCTATTGATTAGAAAGGAAATTTTGGCTAAGATTCTCATCTCTTTTGTAACAACCAGGAAAAAGAAAAGAAAAGAAAAGAAAAGTTGAAAATTTTTGGAAGGTTAAAAATTTTCTAAGTCTGCTAGCTATAGCCTAGCTATAGCGAATGTACCTGTTCGCTATAGTGAGAAATGGTCTAGCTACGCTATAGCGATAATGCCTTCTCGCTATAGCGAAAATGCTTCTAGCTATAGCGAGTGCGGGCATCCCATACAAAAACCAGCGCGTTGCTCGCCGTAACGCCATAGCAAAAGTGGGGGTCTGGAACTGATACGTGCTCGCCGTAGCAAGGGTTATTCTTTGCTATAGCGAGGGTAAGTCCAAAAAAGCGTGGAAAAAGAGAATTTGACTTCTTAAAGAGTCTAGATTCATCCTTTCTCTGAAAACTGACCTAAGCTTCGACCAAGAGAGAGAAAAGGGCTATGGAGAGAGAGAGAGACCTAGAGAAGGAAGGAGAACAGGCATAAAGGTAA
Source organism: Erythrophleum ivorense (assembly GCA_026724425.1). Lineage (NCBI taxonomy): Eukaryota > Viridiplantae > Streptophyta > Magnoliopsida > Fabales > Fabaceae > Erythrophleum > Erythrophleum ivorense. Next base: position 11,009,033 of record JAIUCV010000014.1, read on the forward strand.
GTAAGCTTGAGATTTCTATAGCTTTTCTTCTTAGCATGTTGTTCTTCTCTCTTTGCCCTCTCTTTCTATAGTTTTGGTAGTTGATTTGGATTTGGTTCAAAAGAGAGAAGGTGGAAAACCACTCTTGAAGAAGGCTAGAGCTCATGTAGCTTCATTTCTTCTTCTTTTCTTTCCTCTTTGTGAGCTTGAGAGAGGAAGGAGAGTGAGTGGAATTATAAAGAGAGAATCCCTAGTTTCTTACATGTGTAGTGAGGGTTAGCTTCAATAAAGAGCCCCTTTAGCTTTATAAGTGTTTATTTGAGTTATGAGAGAATAATTCCATGCTCTTTGTTGTGCCTAGGCTCAAAGGAAGCAACTTCATCTAGTTGTGAGTGTGAAATCAAGAAAGAAGAAAAGAAATTGAAAGGGAAGGCTTGTGTTAGCCGATAAGATAGCTCTCCACTCTTTCTTGTTGCATTCTTGGATGTATAAAAGTCATTGTATGATTGTGTATGTGCTTGTATGAGGAGACATGCCATTTAATGTTGCCTTGATGCATTGGTACCAATATGCTTATGATATGAATTGTGAAAATTGCTCGGGTGAGGTGGTGTTGAAAGTCCCTTGAGACGGGTGAGGTGGAGCCAAAAGTCCCTAAACTAAGGGTGAGGCCAATCCAAAAGTCCCAAAACTCGGGTGAGGCTAGACCAAAAGTCCCTAGAGCTTATTCTTGGCATTGATATGATATTTATGGCATGGAAAGCATGTGTTATGTAATTGTGAATGGTTGCATGCTTTGACTTGTTATATGCCTTGATTGCTTCTTTGAATGAGTATGAGCTATTGAGATTCCATGAATCTCACCCCCTTCCCTCTCCCATCTTAACATGTTAGGTGGAGCTCAAGGAGAACCAAGTGCACACCAAGGAGCCTAGTTAAGTATGCTTAGGGAGTTGTGTAGTTGTTTTGGTTCTTTTGTTATAAAGAGGTGCCAAAATATATATGCACCTATTATTTTTGAGATGTAAATATGTGAGCAAATGTAAACATATGTATAAATGATGTATGAACTGTAGAGCAAGTCAAAGCAATGAAAATGTGAAATTTGGCCCTTTTGTGGCTTACATGTAATAGTGCATTTTGTGTAGCATAGTGAATTTGAAATGTATGATGACTTGGATCACTTAGGCAATTCATATATTCTATGTTTATATTTTCAAACTTGCCCAAGAGATGCTAGAACATGTGGGAGGCCATTTGGACCCACTTTGAACCATGTTGGGTGCCAAAACTGCCATATTTATGAGCTCCATCAAAGTATGGCCAAATGAGCTCTTCTTGATATGGAATTTGGCATGCCTCTAGAGTCTATTGAGAGCTACTTTAGAAGCTAAAGTAGGTAATATTTAGAGGTCTAGGGAATATTTGGCGAATTGTTGAAGTTTGGAAATTTTGATGGTTTTGGTCATGGTATTGTGCAACTAGTCCGAAAATGGATCCATGTCATTCATAGACCAAATGGTGTCCAATTGTCATGAAATTTTATAAACATAAACTAGATATCCACAGCGACCTATACCAACTAGAAGCACCACAATTGGAGGTCTGTAGAGGGAGAAACGACTTTCTGAAGTTTTGTATCAGCATCAGGGAAGATATCCGACCTTCGTTACTGTTCCATCCGTTTTCGAGGTCCAAGAGCTCCTGAACTGATCTGAACTTTTTTTTCCCTCTAGTTAACATCTGTAGCTTTCCAAATTGGTATAGTTTGCCCTAATTGTAGTTTTGTGGAATTAATTACGAATTTTCGAAGTTGATGACAGTAAGCTGCACCAGTACCAGGGACAGCCGGACCTCTGTCTCTTTTTTGATGTCAAAGATGGTCCAAATGCTGAGATTGTGGTTGGGAGTTATTTTTAGTGTGAAGTTAACATTAAAATATTTCTAGAGAGCTATGATTTGCTTGACTCTCATTTTTCTAGAATTAGTTATGATTTTCCAAAGTTAGAGCCAAAAATCTGACTTTTAGGCTTAGGTGAGAAATTGCATTTTCTTGGTTTTTGGCTTCATATCCGTGGTTTATGAGTTGTTTGAGGCTATGTACAAGTTGTATAAATGGTGTTTGAGTAGAGAACGTGAATGATGGGTTCACGGGATCCACAGGGCAAAATATGATTGGGTAAACCCTAACTTAAAGTAGTATAATACCACGATTTTAGTCATTTTCTTTGGAAATCATATGGAATCAAGCCTAGAGGGAGATGAGTTGCAGTCAAGTCATTATGGTATTACATCTTTTTACACTTTTCTCTATCTTGTATTTTCTTGGTTAATATTGTATTAGATTGGAGAATTATGTTGTTTATAATTAATGGCTGGTTAGACATTAATTAGGAGATTATTTTTGTCTGATTAATTGATTGAATCAAGTTCTGAATTGTTCATTTTTCTATAATTTCCATGTGTGCCTCGAAGTTGTTCGATGAAATGCATGAATGAAATTATGTACTTGAATGTTAAATTTGAGAATTCCTTAGTGTTTAATTGGTTAATTAAATATTTTTGGATATTGATTCAGAGGCTAATTAATCAGTTAATGAATCAAATTGGGTGTTCATTGATCTTAAAGACAAGAATTAATAATTTAATGCGGGGTTGAGGTTTCAATTCAATATTAGATCGTTAATCTCTTGAATCTTGAGTGATAACCTAAGATAATTTGTAATAAACACAATTAGAAACTCTTAGGCCAGAATCAATTACAATTAGATTAGGATAAGGATAGTGGATACCAATGGATGATTCTAAAGCTAGTCACAAGACCATCCTTTACCCATAATCCATACAATTAGGTAGAATTTAGGAACTTTATTTTAATTTCATTTTACTTAGTTAATTAAATCAAAAACCCCCCTTAGTTTAGAAATGTTTAGAGTCTTTTAATATTTGGAAAACTCAATTAAACATTGAATTCCAATTCCAAGGGAGATGACCTAGGTTGTGCCACTAACTGCATATTTTATCAACTTAGTTTTATTTTGAGGGTTGCACGACAGACCTTTCAAAATTTGGCGCCGTTGCCAGGGAATTGGATTCTTAATTGTTTGAGAAAGTTTTCTAGGTGTTTTAGCTCTGTTTTGGTTTGATTTTTGTCCTGTTTTGAGTTTGGAATTGGGTAATTTCGGTGTTGCGCATTAACTTGTCTGGTTGCTGGAATTTTTGTTTGAAGTGCCTAGAAAATTCTCAAACTTTGTTTTCCATGATTTTTGGGTGTTTTAAGAAAAAGTAATAGCAAAGCTATTTGGTGTACCATTTTTGGCCAAATTCCATCGTTTGAGGCATTTTTTGAATTTTTTAGTATTTTTTCAAATTTTTTAGGAATTTTTCAATTTTTTTAGATTTAATTTCTTTATTTTTTTTATGAGTTTGTTTTGTGTTATCAACCTCTGTTTTGAAGTGTTTTTGATAGTTAGTTAAGTCTTAGCTTCATTTGAATTTTTTTTCCCTTAAATTAGAGTTAATTTTAGTTATAATTTGTTAGTGATTTTACTTGTGCTGAAAGTGATTGAACTTCTCATTTTATTTGCTTTAAATGAATCCGTATCATTATTCTAATCAAGATGTCTATGATTCTTGTGTAGAGTATAGGATTTCTTGGAAGTTGGATGACACCATGACAATGGTTCAAGGCCTTCTTGAACAACAAAGACAAGAGCAACAATGCCAACAATACCAACAAGTCCAGCAATCATGCTACCAACCACACTATCATTCCTATGAAGTTCACCCCAGTTACCAACCATACCACAATCCGAATGAAGCCCACCCCAATTACTGCCATCATTATGAGCCATACCACAACTTCCATGTGCCAAAGCTAGAATATCATCCTGATAATTACCATGAGGGATACATGCAACACGAGGTCTAGAGGGAACCAATTGAGGAAGAGAGGATGATGCAGCTAATGGAAGCTTGTATTATTCAAAGCCAACAATTGGAGCAAATGGTCCAATAGGGAACTGAATGGTTGCAACTCCAAGACCAACAAAAGATGGATAACCTCATGAAGGATTCAAGATTTCAAATGAATCAACCTACTTCAAATGCTACTGAATCAATTGAAGAGCAAATTAGAAGGGAATGTATAAAGGAGGAAGAGTCCTACTCATTGGGTAATATCCTTCCATCTTCTAATACTTTGCATTTTGTTAGAATTGATTCTAGTATAGATAATAACACTGTGACTATTGATGCATACAATGTTGTTGATTCTGAATTACATGATGATGAGGAAATTGTTGTTGAATCTCCTGATTTGGTTGATTGTGGTAACTCATTGAGTAAAATTGTTACAATTGTTGATGTTTATGAACCCTTGTGTACTGATGCACTTGGTATTTCTACACCTAGCTGTGACCATAATGATGAATTCATTTCTGAGCCTGTAATTGATGAATCTCTTAAGTCTAGGGTAGTAGATAAGTCTGGGGGTGACCTAGAATGTGATGATCATTCTATTCCTAGTCTGGAATTAGTTGATAAGCATGTTGACGATGCATCTACTAAGTTTAGGGATAGCATACCATCAAGACCATGTGACATAGCTGATTTGAATGCATCTCTTGATTGTGTGTGTGCAGGATCCACTATATGTGATGAATACTTTCAGATTAATTCTTTCATTGAGACTAGTGAGTTCCTTACATATACTAATCAACATGATTCCTCACTGGCATGTAATGATGTGACTGATGAAACAGTGAAAGTAGCATGTGATAATGATATAGACATTGAAATTGTTGAGCAGCTTGTTGTTGATGAATCAGACTTAACTCTTAAATGCTTATGTGATGATATGCATACATGTCTTGTATGTGTTGAGATTAATGAGTTTTTAGAGTCTGATAAGTTTGTTGAATCTAAAGAGTCCTATGTTTGCACTAAAATTGTTGATGAGATTGATTCTTCTGATCACACTAGTATTGATGAGAGCATGCATAGTGATAGTGCTGATGTTGAAAATTCTATTGATTCTTATGCTGTTATTGATACTGGTGAGAGACTAGATTCTGTTGTTAATCATTGTTTAGAATTTTGTGAGCCTACTGATGTCTCTTTGGTCAGGGAAGAAATTATTTCTCTTGTTGAGAGTCCTAAATAGATTCTTGAAATTGTTGAGCTAGTTCCCAACAATCCACTGACTCTCCCAATTGAGAAAAGGCAACGATCAGATACCTTGAAGGACTCCAACTCAAAAGGCTGTGAGAAGTTACAATTTAATTTTTCTGTAGATGCAATGACTCTTACTGATGGGAGTTCAGTAGATTTTATTGGCTTTGATAGATGTCTAAAGAGTTTAGAGTCCAGTGTTTTTAAATTTGATTTCAATTTTTCTTTCTTTAGTTTTAAATGTCCTAATTTTGATTTTTCTTCTTTTCTTGCTTGTGAATATATTGAAGATGACTTTCCAAGACTACTGATGGTTGAAGAAGTCCATGAGTCATCACTACATGATCAATCCAAATGCTTTAAAGTAGTGAGACTTAAAGTTGTTCAGTTGAAAAGGAATAAAGTAGTTTTAATCTTGATTTTTGATACTTATGATTAGTTAGTCTTTGATAGAGTTCTGTTTAGTTTAGGATTTAGTTTTTTTTTCTTTTTTGCATTACAGTTTGTTTTCTTTCTATTTTGTAGGAAATAAATTGCTAACCAGCTACATGGGAATCTAAGCCAACCATTGGAATCTCCATTTTCAAGCTCATTCGGTTGTATACTTTCCCTTTCTACTTTTTATATTGTACTGTTTATTTATTGACTGGATTATGTGCTGACATTGAGGACAATGCAATATTTAAGTGTAGGGGGGAGGAAAGTTATTTCATTCCATTCTATCTTGTCCTTGTTTTGAAAAAAAAATAGTTAAAAAATTTTAAAAAAAAAAAAATTTTTTTTGAAAAATAACGTGATTCTTTTCAATTTTTCTGTGAAAGTTGCACGTTGAGATGATTATATCTTGAATTCACTTAGATATGATAAGTAATGTATCTTGTGTCTTCATTCAAGTGAAGTGGCAATGAATTTGATTTCAATGAATTATTTGATAGCCATTAGCTGGTAAGGATTTGAGCTATAATTGTTCATTTCTAGTGTGTATTCACCTATCAGTGCTTTCACTTTAGAACTTGTCTTGATTCTTTGTTGAGACCACATTTGCATTTGCATGCATGAAAATGATAAGGCATTCATTTCTTTTGTAGCTAGTGAGCCAAAAAGCCAACCATACATGCATTTTATCCGTTGTTTAGCCACTTTGTACTTTAATTTTCTTTCCTTGTTAGCCTATAGCCATTTAAAATGTTTTCCCACCTTGTTTTAAGATGCCTTAGGGATTTTAAGGAGCATTACACTTGTTCAGGATAGATGAATGTGTGCTTTGCATCTATTTAGGCCATTGTTATTCAAAGAATTTGCTCTAAGAAAAAAAAACTACAAAAGAAAAAAAAAAGAGATAGAAAAGCAAAAGAAAGGCATTGGAAAGAAAAGAAAAGAAAGAAAAACAATGAAAAGAAAAATGAATGAGAAGTTTGATGTAAAACAAAAACAAAAAAAAAAGGGAGAAAAGCAATTGAAAATCAAAAGAAAGAAGTCTTTTGAATTGAGTTTATGCTAGTTGGAAATAAGGCCTTGAATGCACACTCTTCTCTATCCTAAATCTCCATTGATTGCTCTTGAGATTTTAAGGCATCCATTTGTTTGTCCTTCCTTGAATATCCATTCATTTCATTTCCTCCACCCTACTACAACCATAAATAAAGTCCTTTGATTTGTGCATTGCATTTAGCATGGTGGTGGAGATTTAGAAGCTTGACAAGCTTATGGTAGTGAACCTTGATAGGTGGAAATTGAGTGATATACATTTCCATAAACACTTGAGAGTTGAGACTAAACACCAATCCAAGTGAGGGCCTATGCATTTTCAATTCATTCTTCTCAAATGAAATTGCCATGGAATTTATTTTCTTGATGCAAGTGAAGTAAACTTGGATTGTTGAAGTGATGAAAAGTAGTGGTTAGTCTCTAACTTGTGATTTTTACACTTTCTTTTCCATTTTCATTTTTCACTTGCCATTCTACTAGACGGGTGTTTCAATTCATTCTTTTATCTTGGATTTTGAGCTTTGCCCAGGAGTGCAAAGATTTAAGTGTGGGAGAATTTGATAAACATGATTTTTATACATTTTATTTCCCTTAGCTTAAGCATTTTAAATGTTAAATGAGGCTTAATGGATTTACTTAGATGGAATTTAATTTTAGTGGCCATCTTTTGCACTTTAGGAATTAAATCACAAAATCTTGGATTTTTAATGCATAAATCTTTTTAAATGAATTTTATAAATATTTCTATTTCATCCTCTCCATTCCTTTTTGTGCAGATTTTCAATGAAAAATTGGAGCCTGAATGGAAATTGAATTGAAGGAGAAATGAAAGCTTCATGTGTACAAGTTGAGAGGAAAATTTACATGAGAATCTATGGGAAGAGTGAAGATAACGTGGGAATGAAGAAGCATGTGCAGATTTTAAGACAAGCAACGTGATTTTTGAGCATGAAGAGAAGCCACGAGTTCCTTGCATTTGCATGTTGACACACACACGAACCACACATCTAGCTCACCTACATGCAAAATAGTAAAGTTGCTTCACAAGCACACTTCCATGTCTCATATTCCACGTAACATGCATGCACAGTGGCAACTCATTCCACATGAGCAAAGAACAAACGAAGAAGGCAAGGAGCATGGGCTGAATAATACATACACGAGCAGAAACAGAGAAGAAGCTTGCATGAGCTGCAGTTTCAACGTGAAAAGCTGAGAATGAGGTGAAGAAGCTGCTGCACGAGCTGAGAAATGAAGAAGCTACGTGAAAAGAAGGCAGCCTCTGTTTGAAAAACACAAAGAGCAGTACGTGGACTGGATGAATCATGAAGAATAGAGCAAGACGTGGAAGAAGCCTCGAGCAAATGGAAGGAGAAGGTAGCACTAGCTGTAGCACGTGGTGAAGGAGAAAAAGATGCCAAAAAAGAGCTTGAGTTGCATGGAAGAACAACGTAGCACACGACATGGGGAAGTTATAGAATGAACGAAGAAAAAGGCTTGAGAAGAGCTTCACGTAGAGAACAACACACACACTGGTTGGATAAAAAGTGAAGCAGCTGCATGGGACGTGAAAAACCAAATGAGGCAGCAATAGAAACAAGAAGAATGAGCTAGGCACGTGATCACTTAAATGAAGATATGAAGCCATGTGATCTCATGATTTAGAGGGCTCGGGTAGTAGGCAAAAGGCTGTATCAAAACACACGTATCACATTATTCCATTCGTGCTTCATTCATTCCACCATCCAGAACACGTGAGCAAAGCAAAAGGGAACCACATAAAAGGATTAAAAGGGCACTGGTGGCAGCATCAGCGGGGATCAATTTCATCAAATAAAAATAAACACCATCCAGAACCCTATCACCGCAATTCATGCCGCATTCGTCCATTCACTCATTCACCCCTTCATTCATCACACCATCTTCTCCATTCCATCTCCATCCATCCACCATACAATGAAGCTTTAATCCATCTTGAGGCTAGCTAGGAGGAGGCTCTTGGAGAAGCTTGAATCTATTGATTAGAAAGGGAATTTTGGCTAAGATTCTCATCTCTTTCTACAGTTTTCTCTATCTTGTATTTTCTTAGTTAAGATTGTATTAGATTGGAGAATTGTGTTGTTTATAATTAGTGGCTGGTTAGACATTAATTAGGAGATTATTTTTGTCTAATTAATTGATTGAATCAAGTTCTGAATTGTTCATTTTTCTCTAATTTCCATGTGTGCCTCGAAGGTGTTCGATGAAATGCATGAATGAAATTATGTGCTTTAATGTTAAATTTGAGAATTCCTTAGTGTTTAATTGGTTAATTAAATATTTTTGGATGTTGATTTATAGGCTAATTAATCAGTTAATCAATCAAATTGGGTGTTCATTGATCTTAAAGACAAGAATTAATAATTTAATGTGGGGTTGAGGTTTCAATTCAATATTAGATCGTTAATCTCTTGAATCTTGAGTGGTAACCTAAGATAATTTGTAATGAACACAATTAGAAACTCTTAGGCCAGAATCAATTACAATTAGATTAGGATAAGGATAGTGGATACCAAGGGACAATTCTAAAGCTAGTCACAAGACCATCCTTTACCCATAATCCATACAATTAGGTAGAATTTAGGAACTTTATTTTAATTTCATTTTACTTAGTTAATTAAATCAAAAACCCCCTTAGTTTAGAAATTTTTAGAGTCTTTTAATATTTGGAAAACTCAATTAGACATTGAATTCCAATTCCAAGGGAGATGACCTTGGTTGTGCCACTAACTACATATTTTATCAACTTAGTTTTATTTTGAGGGTTGCGCGACAGACCTCTCAATGATCAACCCAGATAGTATCACACACAATAGATCTAGAGGCACTGTTGAACTCTGAGGATTCATCAAGTTGGAGAAGGATGTCAGGGGATTCAATCAACGTGAGAATTTTTAGCAACTAAGTGTTTAGATTTTAGATTTTGGATTCTATTTGGTATCCAGGGACTGATCTTACAATCCATCATTGGTATAATACTAAACAACAATCCACCATTGGCAGGTCATCAGAAAGAAAGAAAAAAAATATAGCCAGCAGATCAATTATTCCTCCTCTGGTTTTTATTTTTGTGAATCCTTGTTGTTCACAATCTAGTGAGATAGAGTTTTAAGATTATTACCATAAGATTTAAGAGGATCACTACTGGATTTAAGCACATTTTCGTCCATTTTTAGGGACCTTCCAAAGGCTAATTACCAGTGTTGTTTACGCCCGTTGCTACATGTTTTTGAGATATTACTAGTGGCCTTCAGGGATTTTACTACCATATTTAGGGAATGAGTTTAGGACATTAATGGTCAGCTTAGTGAATGCCATGCCTCGGTGGACCTTAAGCAAATAGACTATAATATGTAGGCAAAAAAAATCAATTCAAGGAATTTCATAATCTTGTTATAATCATAGGCCCATAGAATACTGGATTCATAGTTGTTCATTCACAAGCTTTGAATTTATACAACTTTATCCAACAGAAATTACATGATCTTTGCCAATAAAATCTAAACAAATTTCAATCTGAATATACTTAAATTTGAATAATCTTAAATCTAAGCTAACTTTGACTTATTCAAAAATTACACAAATAAAATATTGTAAAGCCATAAAATCAGCAGTAAAAGTTGCATAAATTAACACTCATCCTTGCCACTTTTGCTGCAAACGCTCATCCATCCTCGCTTTTAGATATTCAAATCTGGCCTTTGACAAAGCCGTTGTCATAATGTCTACAAGTTGTTCAGCTTAGTTGCCTCACTTTAAACATCTTTCAAATCTATCAAAATGCAATTGATAAGTTAAATGGCATGCTGGTAAATGATAAACAAGTCTATGTTGAGCATTTTCATTGCTCTGATACCAGTTTACTGATATTGCAAAGGAAAGATTGCAATGATAGAAAATTGAGTACTGGATTCATAGTTGTTCATTCACAAGCTATTTACAACCATCGGTTTACAAGGTTTACAAGTTTACAATTTCTGTCTGCAACTACAATAGGACAAAGTTTTGGGGAGGAAACTATCAATGCATCACGACTTCTTAGTTTGCTTCCCTTTGATTGTTACCCTTGCAACTACTATTACATCACCCCAACACTTGTTTAGTGGATGGTTCACCAAGTCCCACATGAGTTGGACACGGAACGCATCTAACTCTTCTTGAAACCACAACCATTTACCCATGAGCCACTAGGCAGTAAATTATAACAAAAAATAAAAAGATATGCTCAAACTGAAGTATATGTTGGGCATGGTGCATCCTTCCCACTCAGGCTTTGCTTCCCTAGTCCATAGTTGCAAGTATTTTATCAAATATACTCCACAATCATCACTGAGCAACAGATAAGATATCATAAAGTCAGGCTACCCAGACAGTACTACAAATATTGTAAGTTCAAAGTAATTCACTTACATGTTTGGCTGCTGGGGCAAGTCAATGTATTTCGCTGTGACAACTGGGTCTATCACCATAAATCTCTCTAGTTTCAACAATTATAATAGCATGGCTAATCGGTCTTTCTATTTTATCACCTAAAAAGTATCACACATAGCTTAATCATGACAATTAACTTTAACAACTACATTCTAGTATAACATAGCCTAATCTTACCATGATGTGGGCTATCTTTCTCTGGCCTGCATTGGTTTTTTTGACTTAATGAGTCAAGGATGTATATAATGCATGCATGAGGGTCCAGAGCAAAGCAGAACCAGTTGTACATAAATAGCACAGGGGCGAATACCTGCAACCATTTCCAAATGACCAACACTTTCCAGGGGGATAAGCCAACAAAAAATTACAAATACCCTATAAGTGTGTTACCAAGATGCAGTCTATGATGTTATAACCCACTTTGTCAGGCCACAGTTTTTCCGGCAAATGATCCACATTGTACTGCCTAATAGGTTTCAAGAAGGTTCTTTACACCAATAATTTCATACAGCGTATCAAAGCAGGGCTTAAAAGCAAAGGATCATTAACGGTAATATGGTGTCAAGGAAAGATATATTAGTCACCATGAAATCTCCATCCAGAATGTGTCATCTGACAGTCAAGTTCTCCTGCTTTTGGTCTTCCATAAGCACTCTTCACACTATGGTTATCACCTACACACACCTAACAAACACAAGCATACGTTAATCACTTTTAAAAATTTTACACTAGTCAAAGCATGCAAAGGTTAGACTCACCGCTGTGCTGATCCACTTCCATCTATCAAGGCATTGGCACTTCGCATGGGTGAGGTAAAAGTCAAACAAATCAACTACTACCCTAGTAACAAAGTAGACACATTCACTCACTAATATTAGTATATCAAATACATTTCCACTGCCAGCGACATCAAATGAAATAACCAACCTAAATTATACAAACATATGAATTTTCTCATACTAATACACATACTCATTGCTATTTGCCCGAGCAGCACATGAAGTACAATATTCATACATTGTCTTTTTCTCTTTCTCTGTTATGGCGTTAAGGGCTTCCTCCACAGATGGTGACTATTTGACGGCTTTTTGATGTTGTTGTACTGACCTGCGTGGGTGTTCTTGTCCCTCAACTTTATCCTTCAAGCTAGGGGCATCTAGTGTTTTCCTCTTCTTTTTTTTCCTCTTCTTTAGCTCAATCTCATTAGCCCTTCTAGATGATTCATCCAATTCATCATCCTCCCCATCTCTGCTTGACATGCACCTAGGTGATGCAATTGCTTCTTCTCTATCCGCTGCCTCATCACCAGCCATGTTGCCTGCAGAGGTTCCCTCCATGTCACCCATAAGAGTCACTGCATGGGTAGGGCTGGTAAGTTCTGTCTGCAGCATCAACAAATCTTTAATAAAGCTGTGAAGTCTTTTATACATTTTCTTGATACTCTACAAGGTTCCCACAGATAATAGTTGGTTCACATATGCCTAAGAACCCTTAACACAATTTATATTCAAGGAGAATTAACGTTGAGAATCTAAATATAGAGAAAAATTTCTCAACAGGACCTGTTACCACTAGGTTTAGGATAGATTACCACTGACTTAAAGCAAAACACCTTAAACCCAGTGGTAATAGGTCCTTCGCAGTAGAAATACGTCAACTCCAATTCTCCCTTGAGTTACTTTAATAGGAAGTGGTACTAGATGATGAAATGCAGATTCTGAAGGGAGTGCACGTGGGCCTTTGGTATTAAAGATTCCCTACATCCACAAGTAATGTCAGAACAGTTAGTAAATTACCAAATAATCGTATACAGTAGCATTATCATATATATCCAAATAGAGAGTAACTTATTTGAGTATGCTCTTTCTCAAGCTTAACCCTTTCTCGGATGCGTTGTTGGGTCCAAAACTTGATAGCATTAGCATTGCTGGGCACAACTACATCTCTAAGAGGAAAATAATGTAGGAAAAAATACTGACCAAAATTGAACTTGTTAGATATCTGAAATAATAGGTCAAATAAATATACAGGTAATAAACCATACCATCAGGAGTGGCAAACATCCTCTAATACTCTTCTTCTCTGCTCTTTTACGTGAAGCTTTTTTGAAACTTACCACTTCCTTTACAAGAGTAGACAGGACAAGTTTTGTCTAGTTATACGTGGCTGCATGGCCAATGTCCACAATTGCAGGAAGCATTTTGTCATTCACATATAAGCTAGAGGTCGGGCATAAGAAAGTCCCTAAGGAAAACAGTAAAAAAGCCCGTTTGAAGTCTCTGCTAGCCTTGCCTCTTAATATAATATCCTTCACATCCTTCAACTTTTTTCCCTTGTACTTTCTTCTGACTGCATCCATGCCTTCTCCCTCTAAACTATCAGGTATAGGCTGGCCACCGATGGGAATGCCCATTATGCCATGGGCATCTTCGGCTTTAAGCGGTACTCATTTACCTCTGATGGATAGCGATCTGGTTGGAACATCAAAGGCTACAACAAGCTCCATACACCTTGACAGGGTTTGGAATGCCAAATCTAGCAATTTTCCAAACCCCATTTCCTTCACCAATTTATTGCTCACAGTGTTCTCTCTAATAAATTCAATAACTTCCTTGAACTGAGAGGGCGAGCACCTTGTCCCAATTGGTATCTATAGAACACAAATAATTCAATAACATAGCATGAACTCATTAAATGAGAGGTTTCAAGGATGCTTAACAATGAATTTTTCCTTAAACGGGATTTTCCACGAACATGTTCTTTCTTGTGCTCCATTTGCTCTTCATAACCTTCATCCTTATACCTCTTTTGCTCACTTGGCTCCAACTTATGCCACTCTGCTAGGACTGTATCATTCCCCTATAGAAGGATAACCAACGATGTTACTCATTTTTCTACCATATTTTGGACATCATTTGCTTTACAACAATTATGTTGCCTACCTCTTTAACATTGTGGAAATTCCCTTCATTTTTTTTATAAAATTCAGCCTTGGAAATGAAAACACTCACCTGATTAAGTCTTTTTTCAATTACCATAAATCATCACCATGTCATAAAATATAAAAAAAAAGAGCACCTGAACTTCTGCAATCCAGATTTGTATTTGTGTGAGGTATTGTCTTTATCCTCCATTGTACTCTATCTTGACAGTTACAAATCAGTACTACAGCCATAAACAACCAAAGAAACCATCACTAATCTCTTCCTATACAAACAACCAAGTCTGATTGACAATGACTCCACACATGCCAGCTACAAGTAATACAACCATTGCATTATAACTAACAAGCAAAACAGGAAATTTGTATAGTACACATGCTTGTCATATATGTTGCATTATACAATTAAATTACGAATATTCTATACTCAACTTTCATTAATAATTCATACATTCATTTTGTCACATTATTACTAACTTCAGTGCTGTAGCTCATTACTACTAGGTTTAGTTGTGTTACTATTGCACTTCAGGAAAAATATTACCATGTTTAGGGATATTCACACATACTGCCCTACTTCGTTTGAACACATTTAGAACTATGCTACCTTTAAGGAAATTTATCAGGAACCATGGACAACTGTTACTACCATATTTATGGATGTTACTCCTATGCTTAAGGATATTTACTACTAAGTTTTAGGAACTATCGTCTACTATTGGCTTTTAGGCGATTTACTTCCAACTTTAGTTATGTTACTACTTAATTTTATCAAATTTACTACCATGTTTAAGGATTTACCATAGCATTATTAGAGTTTTAGAACTCTTACTCCCAGGTTTAAGGACTTTGCTAATGGAATTAGGAAATTTTACACCACCGAGTTCCAGACACATCACTTGCTACTGGATCATCAAATCAAAATTCCAGTATCCCCAACTTATCCTTAAATTCCATACACATTATCCCCCAACTTATCCCTTATCCCATATCCCAAATTCCAAATCCAGGTTTCAAACAATATCTAATACACAATAGCATTCATCCAATGCCAAATGGGATTTCACATCCACAGGTCTAGAGCTTCACTATTCACTGCCCAAATCCTCTTTGCCAATGATACCCACATTTTCTTTTGATGTAAAAGAGTGTAAATACTAACATTTACGAAGGAATGAAAGTGCAAAGGAGAGGTGCTGCTTACCTTGCTTTTCACAGATTTCCGAGCGCAGGAGAACTCGTCGAAGACACACGTCGTTCAAACCGTTGAAGGATGCCTCTCTGGCAAGAAGCTATCTATGGATTTTGACCGGTTGCGAGAGAAAACTTCCAACGATTTCCACTTACCAATTACAGGAGAAATCAGCAATGGAGGGCAATGGAGAGAGGGAGAAGCGACCAGCATCATCCGAAGGGCAAAGGGCAATGATTTGATTTGATTTGGGCAGTTTATTCAACAAAGAAGCTAAGGGTATTTTTGTCCGTCAAAGTTTCTTTGGTCTTTCAACGTAATATTCAATTTTTCGGCCCTTCATAATAATATTTGCAATGTTTGGGTCATTCATACTAATTTTTCCTAAATTATATAATTACTCTTTCTATTTTAAAAATATATATATTTTTAAATAAAACAATATGATACACATTTTTGTCTACAACAAAATATAAATTACAATTACACTTATTTTAATTAAAATATCCCTATATATATTGTTTATATAAAATAATAAATATTATATATAATTAATATGAAATGGTCAATTTTCTAAGCTTATTATATTATAAAATTATTTATAAAAAATTATTTAAAATAAAGAATATATTGATAAAATAACTTTTTTATCAATATTTAATTAATTTTAAGATTAATTTGAATTAAATATATTATAAAAGAACACAAACACTTTTAATATAAAAACACAAAATTTTCAAATATTTTTAATAAATTACATGTTTAATAAAGGAAATTAATACTATTTTTAATAAATTTATAGTTTTTAATATAAAATCAATAATACTAAAATAAAAAATTTTCAAATATTTTTAATAAATGACATTTTTAATAAAAGAAATTAATATTATTTTTTAAGATATTTTAATTATATTTTAATTTTATGAGAATAAATATATATTTTTAAATAAATAAGAGAATAAACATTTTTAAAAGAACATTTATCCTAAAAATATGGTTTTGGTGGATAAGGAGCCTCAAACTAAGAAGCTACACAACTTTCGACGCGGAAAGGGAGCCATATATACATGAGAGAGCATGGTATAAGAAAGCCACCTAGTTAATTCATGCCCAAGGTTTAGACTTATAAGTATAAAAGTAAATAAAAGAGAGAGGAAGAGTTAGGGAATGGATATGCACTTTGTTCAATGAGCAAAGCCTTTAAATAGGCAATTACATGAAAATAAAATTAACTAAATAATCAAATTAATTTCCTAAAAAATAAACAACTTGCAATGTGCAACATGCAACAGAAAACTTGCAATAATCTAAAGTGGGACTAGTGGCAATAGATAATGGTAATGTGCAGATGGTGGAATTCATAAGTGAAGTGGCATCAAGAAAAGGACAAGTGGCAAGTAATGAGACTTGGCTTCAACAATCCCTCCCTTAAACTAATGTTTTCAAACATTAACTTTAATAGTATAAGGATTTAAAATAAGCCCTCCCTTATATAAAATCTTCTAAAGAACGCACTCTAAGCATTTTTCGAAGCTTCCCGAACACACAGCTTGCTTGAGTGGTTTAGTCATAACATTAGCCACTTGATTTTCACTTTTGCAAAACACCAAATCAATAATACCATCATTGCAAAGGTCATACAAAAAATGGTACCTCACATCAATATGCTTGCTTCTTCCATGTAAAGTTAGATTTTTGGAAATTTTGATTGTTGAAACATTGTCACAATGAATTGTCATTGGACCTTTTTATTGACTCTATAATGTTTCAAGAAATCTTCTTAGTCATATAGCTTGACAAGAATAGGTTGTTATAGCAATATATTCAGCTTCCATAGTCCATAAAGTAAGAATTTGTTATTTCTTTGAAGACTAAGAAATAGCTCCGTAACTCACTATAAAAACAAAGCCTATGTACTTTTCTTATCATCTGTATCTCCAGCATAATCACTGTCAAAAAAAGCCATAAATTTTTCTTTTGAGTTAGTTTTATAAAAAATTTCAAAATCAACAATACCTTTCAAATGATGAAAAATCTTCTTTGCAACTAAGAGATGATTTTCAGTTGGATTCTCCACATATCGACTTATAAGACTAACACCATGCATGATGTCAAGCCTTGTTGAAGTGAGATACATTAAGCTTCCAACCATTTGCTTGAAAAGAGTAGCATTTATTCTATTTCCTCCATCATCCTTCACCAACTTTAAGCAATATCCAGTTGAAGTACAAATAAGATTGCAATCTTGCATTTTAAACCTATCCAAAATCTCAAGAACATACTTCTTTTATGAAATAAAAATTCCAGATGATGTTTGCATAACTTCAATTCCAAGTAAAAAATGCATTAAACCCAAATTAGACATTTCAAACTCTTCCATCATTTTCTTCTTAAAAGTATGAATCATGGCATTGTCATTTCTAGTATAAATTAAATCATTAACATAAAGAGACACAATAAGCATGTTTCCATCTTTTTCAAATTTTGTAAAGAGAGTATGTTCATGATGGCTTTTTGAAAACTTTCTTTAGAAAATAGCATTAATATAGCTATACCAAGCTCTTGGTGCTTGTTTTAGCCCATATAAAGCCTTTTTCAATTTATATACTTTTTCTTAACTACCTTTCTTCACATATCTAGGTGGCTAATCAACATAGACCTCTTCCTGTAACTCACCATATAAAAATGCATATTTCACATCTAATTAATAAATGTACCAAGAATTTTGGGTAGCCATCGCTAACACTAAACGAACAGTGTCAAGCCTAGCAACTAGAGCAAAAACTTCTTTATAGTTAATCCCAAATTCTTGCTCATACCTTTTTATAGGAAGGCGAGCTTTGTATTTGTCTACTACACCATCTTTGTTTAACTTAGTTTTGTAGACCCATTTGATTCCAATAGATTTTTGCCCCTTCGGAAGCTCCACCAATTCCTGTGTTATTTTTCTCTATGGATTTGATCTCCTCATCCATGGTAATTCACCATTTTGTATGTTTAATAGCTTCTTCAAATGTGAAGGGATCATAATCTGCAAACAAAGCAAAGTGAGTTATTGAATCTTCATTAGATAAGTCATCTCCACTTACATAATCCATCATTTAGGATGGTCTCTTTCGAGCTCTGACTAGAACGAGATCCTTCCACTATTTCAGTGGTTGTCATAACACCTTAACTATCTAGCTCTTATGTAATTACTATAGATCAATAGTAAGTCCATTTATTGATGACAAAAAAATACTGAATCCATAATTTCTAAAATTTATATACTTGCCTTTTTTATAAATTTCATGTCCAATCAACTTAACCATTAAAAAAAATGTACATAATGTTCTAAAGAAAATCCAGTAGAGTTTCCCCTTTTAAAATAAATCATCCAAACCATTAAAATGGTCGCATAACAGCTTAAACTCACATATAGAGGAAAGTACAGATAATAACAGGGTCATATACCATAATATGGGCATAAAACATCAACTAATACTAAATAACTCAAAATGGAGTTATACACACTGTTTATGGTGCGCTAATATACATAGTACATCATGATAAAGTTAAACATAATCCATATACATTACACAAAATTAGATATAGAATATTCATATAGTTCTGCAAATTCAAATATCATTCTTTCTTTTTTCTTTTGCTGGCACTAGTACTTCCACCTAGCACTGGTTAGTGGGAAAATAGAGATTAGGGTGAAATTAGGGAGAATCTTAATAGCTATATTCAAATCACCTAAAATAAGTATGAGATAACCAAGCAAGAATAATACAAGTATGCATGGTCATATGAAATTAACATAAATGCTTACATGTTTGCAATATACTCAATCATGGCCATGAAACTCAGATTATGTTTGTCTCTTGGGCTTAGGAGAACTATTGCATTCATTCTCATTCCCCTCTTTATTTCTTCACCTTAGCTCATCAAACATAACATGCAAAACACACCATATAACTGATGCAATGCAATATAACATATATTGTCATGCACAACCAATACAATATAATGCATATCAAGCTCAAACAAGTCCACATACAACCAGATAAGGAAGAGTAAGTTACCTTGGATAGGTGATAAGACCCAGTAAAATCTCTAATTTCTCTATTCTTTTTCTAGCTTCGTTTATTTTTCTTTCTTAGCTCTACACTTACAATGGGGTGGAACCTCACTAGTTTGTCCTAGAAATACACATAAATACATCATCAACATCTCATACTCATAACTACTTCTCTTAAGTATTTATAACTTTTATCTATACTTTAAGCCACTCAAGTGACTTAAAATCCATTCTTTCATACTTCTAAGACACTTGCTTATTAGGTGGTAAATTTATCGTTTAAAATGCTTATATTTGACTATATTCAAGGGCCTAAATTTGTGAAATCCCTTTTGGATTTTAGCTCCCCATGATTGCTTCAACATTTAGGCTTTAGGTTAGGGATTTCACTAAGCTTAAATCCTAGACCAACTTATGCTTTTAGAATTCATAATTCAAGCCACAAATTCTATATTTTACTATTCATTTGGTCATTAGCATTATTCATTTGGTAAATTCACTTTTCTACTTAATAGAACTCATTATGGAACCCTTAAGTCTCAAGGGGAAACTTCAAGAGTTCAACTTCTAGGATTCAAAATCTTGCCATATATGATTTATATAGCCACATTATGATTGATTATAAGCCTCACAAGCTTAGTCGCATAAAGCTAATGTCAATTGTTTCCATAATGCTCTTTCTCAACTTTTAAATTTTTAACTTTCAATTTCTAGCGTTTGAATTCAATCTAATGCTTCCATTATTGTTCTTATATCATTTTAAGACTATCCATAGTCCAAGAATCCATTGAACAACTTCCTAATTCCTTGAAATCATCCTTGGCCAAAAATGGATCCATAAAATCCTAACTTGTACATTTCAAAATTTAATCAATTTTAAGATTAGATTCTTATTCTTGCATCAAATAACATCTAAATATACTCATTAGGAATGGAAAATAACATGGTTAGCCATTGAACTTGCCTAAGCCAAACCATTACATAACATGGTCTAAAATTGCTTCTTTTTAGGATTCATGGAAAACTAACATTAGATATGAAATCTTTGCATGTTAAAACCCTTGGTTCCATGAAGAACATATGAAGAAAAACACTCCTCCTCACTTTCTCTCCTAGGCCGAAACTTACAAGGGCTAGAACACAAGATTTTGCAACTATTTCAAATGTAATCTTACCTCAATACGATGTGCTCTTTGCGTAGATTAATTTTCACCAATTAGTTTCTTGAAAAAAAACCCATTTTTGGCTTAGGTTAGACTTGAATCTTCAATTTTTTTTTTTAAAAAAAGAAAACCACCATTAGAGAGCTCTTAGAAAAAGGAACAACTTTCCTAGTTGATGCGAGGTGAAATGGGGCCATTTTCTTACTTAAATGGAGGCTTAAACTTTTTCTTTCTTCCTTCCCTTAATGTGATGCCATGGCTGGTCCTAAAATTTGAAAATAGAAGCTTAGAGAAGATGATGAGGTGTATCTTACTTAAGAAGCTTCATTTTATAATTTTTCTAAATGACTGTTTTTGCCTCTACGTGCTTGTTTGCTCCATTTGAACTCATTTTTTTTAAGCTTTTCAAGATTTGACTACTTCCTACAAATTTTTGGGTGTTCTTTCACATAAAAATATTAATTTTGGGGCTTGATTAGGTTAAAATGGTGAAAACTAGCTCGGTCTAGAGTTTTGGCACTATTTGATCCTTTCAGCACCTCGGAAGGGGCTTAGCTGATTCTAACTCTTCTTATAGTTTTTAGAACTTTTGAAAACCCTAATAACCTTAATTTTAGGCTTTAAAATTGCAACAATCCTACCTTCTAAATATGGTAATTATAGTTAAATATGCAATTAATAATTAATGATCAAGGCTTGGAGTCGTTACAGTTTATTACGTTATGAAAATATAGGAAAATTTGAACCTTGATGTTAGGGTCATCACTAAATAACCACAAATAAACAAAAATGCATAAGAGAAATCATACTACCATGAGGGGTTTACGATTCATCCATTCATCAATTTCAACATACAAAAACCTCCCACAAGTATTCCTATATCATTTCCTAACATTACCATTGAAGAAACTAGGGTTTCTAGGCTAAAGGTAGGAGTTTGGGGTCTTACACCGCAGCCCAAACCATTCGTGCTGCGGCTAAGTTAAGTACTGGAATCATTAGGTAATTTTTCACGAATTTCACCTCGGCGAGTTGGACCATCGCCGCGGTCGGCCTACATGGCGCGGGCAGCGGAAAATGCCTCCATGGAGCTACTATTCCAGATTTTCTACTGTACACTCCTAACTTTGTTCCCTCGACTAGCGTCGTGGTGGTACATGTTTGCGTTACAGCGAGGTTTCATTCTGTTACCCTCCTGGGTGATTTTTTTCACTCTGCGCCGCGGAGAGATTCCTTAAGCCAGCATTTCGTGCCATTGTTACTCTCCAGGAGAATTTTTTATCACTTGCGCCGTGGCGATATTACTCATACCGCGGCGCCCCTCGCCTCTGTCACTTATTTGGCCGCGGCAGAGCCTTCTTAGCCACGACGTGACTCCCTCCTGTAACTACATCTCCTAAATTTTGTTTCTTACACTCCAATTCTCATCTTGGGACTACCCTAGGACCACTCCCACTCATTTTATATGACTCTAATAGTATTTATCTACCTTATACACCCAGCTATTCTACCATTACCAATTTAAAACTTAAATATAAATTTTCACTCCTCCAACTATCCTATACCGGCAAGTCCATATAATGATTGCAACAAGAATTCATGCACTATTGGAAATTAAAATTTGATATACATTCCGTCAAAGGTTTCATACATCAATGGTTCATGTTACATCTAATACATCACATAATTATATTTCCAACAATATACCATACCATAAATTTAGCAAAATTCATACGTTAAGTGTTATGGGTTTATACATTCGATATCAAGTTAAAATAAGGTCCAACTCCTCAATGAATACATCAAGGTAATCAAAATATAAGAGCCTACACTTGGCAACATGATTACATGATGATGCTATACAATAAGGAATACAAAATTTAGCATTTATAGTAAATAAGTCAGCCTATGTGTAGCCTTCTCCCCACATGTTGGAGCTCATGGAATTTTCATCCACTTGCTTCCCCTTATCCTTACCCGTAGAACCTTCACCTGAAATATTAATCCCATAAAACGCGGTGAGATGCGAATCTCAGTAACCAAGGCAATTCCATCATATAATCCAATTTAATTAGCATACATGCATAATTTTACATAAGCATCAAAAGAACGCCAGTCATATCAGTAAATAAAACAATTAGGCTATCATGATCACTATCCTATACTAGCAATCATATTTTCACATTGTTAAAGGCCATTAACACTGAGAGAGGCCCGTCCATGGCACCTACTCCACATTGAGCACAACCAAGACTCAGTGCATCTGGGGTTTAATCATAACCCGATGCCCGATCGAAGCACATGCACGGGTGGCAACCACACCACAGCTCCACCATAGACTCACAAGGTCCAATCACAATACAATAGATAGCCAACCAATTCATTTAACATTTCAAATCATTCATGTACAACAAATATGAAATTAAAATAGATACATGCATGGAATTAATATAGTTCCTGGTTACCTCACTTGTAAACAATTTGCAATAGCCACTAATGGTACAAAATCTCCCTATAACCATAGTATCAGAGAATTACTACTTTAATTCATCATTTATAGTAGCAACAAGTATCCAAGAATTTAAATGCTAATAACTACCTAAAGAGCACTTACCCAGCCATCACAAATCCCTAAATTCGGATTGAGTATGTCCTCTATTAGAAACTTCAATATATCACCTAAATTCCTAAGCAAATTCGTACATAATTAACACTCATACTATACATCAACTATGAGGGTATTAAACCAGTAGAAAATACACTAGAATGGATAGTTTACACTTACCTAATGTCAACTCCAACCTTAACCTACGAATTTCCTCTAAGAAAATACCAACCAACCATATTTCAGAATTTGGGTATGGTGAAAATGCTCCAAATGAAAAACTAATTAGGCCAAATTAAAGAGGAAGATAAGAGGATTAAGATATATAACAAGTACCTTGGCTGATTTTGAGCTTAGATGTGAGAAATGGTAGAATTCTTGCCCCAAACCTTAGCCTCCCTTCCAAGCTCCAAATTTCTTTTTGTGTTTTGTGTGTTATGCAGAATGGGGGTGGCTAGGTTAGTTTTTTAGAGTTTAAGTTAGGTTTTAGTTAGGTCAAATGTGGGTCATGGGTTGCTCCAAGGTCCAACTCTATTTGGTCTTCAGATTTTAGCTTTGTTGGGCCAGCTCTTATGCATTAGGCTGTTGAAATTCCATTGGGCCAGAACAAGTTTTAAAAGCTCAAAGGTTTTGGGTCTGCACAAGGGTTATTGGGCCAATCATAAAAGCCTATACATGGTGGATCTTTGGCCTCTATCACATGAAATTAGATTAGGCCTACACCTAGCCTATTGGGCCTCCATTAGCCCCTTATCATGCTCTCCTACATTAATTTAGGCCTAGATGAAATTTCTCTCCCAATTAAATCTTAAACCCGTATTAATAATTTATCTTTCCAAAATTTCCATTTACTTAACTTACTCGATTATTCCATATTAATTATTCTAAATTAATCTAAAACCATGATTAACATCTTAATTAATTTTTAGGGTGTTACAAAAACTCTTTTTCTTAAGTTTCCTAAAATTTACTCAAAATTAAATTTTGCCACTGATGAGATCTTTTTCTCCATTTTGTTGTTTTAGCTCTTTTTCTTTCTATGTATGGTTTCTTACCCTCGTTTCTCGACATGCTAATTAATATTTTATCCTTATTTAGCCTTAATTCAATTTACTTTAGGGTCTTCTTTTATTAACATACTAGTTCCAATTTAGTTAAAAAGCCAGTTGTTATAGTTGGAGATTCTTCTACTACTTTTATAAGTAGAATATCATTCGATGAATTTTCAAGAGTAGCAATAGTGGTGTTTTTTGGGCATGAAGATTGTTGCTTTTCTTCTTTAATTCCATTGTCAACAATGTAACACCATATTACTCTAGCCTCTCTAGTTCATCTATGGACATACATATGCTTAATTTCATTGGAGAATAAGGAAAATTCGATTAAAATAATACCATTTCTTGTGTTACGTAAGATCCAAAATTCTCATCTCGCACCCCGTGGCCTATATGAACTCATCCATATCATTCAACAATTAAAATACACTCATGCAACTCAAAAACATCTAAAAATGTCACAAAATTGCTAAGTTTGGATCATCCACATACATTTTCACAAGTTTAGCCTTGGGTCTATTGATACAGATTTTTGTCATCAACTTTGAAAAATCATAACTAAATCTAGAAAATTCAAAATCAAGCATACTATATGATTCTGGAAAGCTAAAGATGTTGACTTTATGCTACAAAGTCTAGACCAAAACAAGAACATCTAACTACTGGAAATCGATGGAACAATACCAAAGGTATTACTGCATTACTAGTATTGACTTTGAATTTCAAAAATTCATATCTCTCTATTTAGACCTCCAAATGAGGTGATCTTGGTGGCCATAGAAATTTTATTATGTATAATTTATGCTTATAAATTTTCATGAGCATTGGACACCATTGGCCCTCTAATGACAATGGAGAATAAACTAACGATATAAACAGTAACTATATCAGTTCAGCAGAAATTTAGCAATTTTAAAAATTCATAATTAATTCCACAAAGCTCCAAATAATCTAATCTTTAGCTTTCCAAAAACCTCTAGATGAGATCTATATTCATGCCAAATTTCATGGGGAAATTCGTCCATTTGGTAAGTTTGTCCTATAGGGTTCCAAAATGGCATTTTTCAAGCTACATTAGGGGTCAAAAGGGACCAAATTGGCTTCTAGCATTTTTAGGGCCACTTGAGCACGTGAAAAAGCATCAAAATAGCCCATCAAACATGTCTCAAAGGTCCACAAACCCAGATCTCACAAAGTCACTCTCCCACTTGATGATATACATAAAGCATACATAGGAAATTCTTGCCATTCATTGTAAAAAACTTGATATATCATTCCAATGGTATCAATTCTCATATATACATCAAGTATCCATATACTTGCATATGTTCAAAAGGGTTTACACCACTTTCATCATAAGATTGCATCATATGCCATTAAAACAGTTACAAGGTGAATACATAACACATTTCCATGTCAATCCTCTTCCTTTAAGTTTGGTGGCTCCTATTCCTTTGCTCATTTGGTCCACCTAGACATGTTAAGTAATGGGGAGGGAAGAGTGAGATTCTAGGAATCCCTGTAACACACTAAATTAATTAAGGTGTTAATCATATATTTAGGTTGATTAAGAATAATTAATATGGAATAATTAGGCAAGATATGTGAATGGAAATTATAGAGGGATAAATTATTAATATGGGTTTGAGATTTAATTGGGTTAGAAACCTCATCTAGGCCCAAATTAAATTAAGTAGGTCATGGTTAGAGACTAATGGAGGCTCAATAATTTTAAGTGAAGACCAACCTTTTATTGTGGGACTTGGCCCAAGAAGGAGCATCTAGTGATGGCCCAATCTGATTTAATGAGATAGAGACCCAAGACCTAACTTACATAAGCTCTTATAATTGGCCCAACATCCCTTATGTAGATTCAAATCAAATGAGCTCTTAAAATTTGGCATAACCCAAGTACAATTCAGCAGCCCAACTCATGAAACTTAGCCTAACAAAGCTTAAAATCTGAACCCATATGGATTTGGGCCTTTGGGTCAACCCATAACCCATTTAGGATCTAACCTAAACCTAACTAAACCCTAAAAACATGCAGCCCTTCCCATATTCTGCTGAAACACAAGCACTAGAAGCATTTTCGCATCTTGAGGGAGGCTAGGGTTCTTACTAACCTTTTGGCTCTAGTATGCACTTCTATAGGGGGATTCAGCCAATGTAACCTTCATAGAACTTAACCCTCTCATTCTCCTCTATAATTTGATTTGAATAGCTTATGGTTTACTGAATTTTCATCTTCTTCCCAAGTCTGAGATTTTCGCTATTGGTATTTTCTTAGAGGATTTTCAAAGGTAGAGGCTAGGAGGGATATTGGGTAAGCATAAACTCTTTATTTTAATGTATTTTCTGCTGGTTTAAGACTCCCATGACTAATTTATAGTATGAGTATTAATTTTATATAAATGTGCTTAGGATTTAAGGTGATACATTAAAGTTTCTGGTAGAGAAAACATTTAATCTGAATTTTCTCTTGTAGTGGCTAGGCTGAGGTAGCATTGTTGTTGGTTCTTTAGAAAATTATCCGCAAGTGAGGTAATTGGGGATTTTGTAATTCCATGCATAGATGCTTTAATTTTATATTTACTACATATGAAAGATTTGAAATGCTAAATGAATTGATTGGCTATCTGTTGTATTATGTTTGGACCTTGTGAATCCATGGTAGAGCTATGGTGCGGTTGCCACCCTGCATGTGCTTCAATCAGACACCAGGTTATGATCAGACCCTAGATGCACTGAGCCTTGGTTGTGCTTGTTAGGGAGTGGGTACCGTGGATGGGCTTCTCCCGGTGTTATTGGCCTTTAACATGTTGAATGTGATTACTAGTATGGAATAGTAATCATTAATAGCCTAATTGTTTCATTTGCTTATATGATTGGTACATTTTCTAATGCTTATATACGATCATGCATATATGTTAATTAAATTGAAATATATGAATGGAATTTGTCTTTGGTTATTAATGTAATGACCCTAACTTTTAATCATGGTAATTATGGTTAAATACATGATTAATGATTAATGATCAAGGTTTGGAGTCATTATAATTAAATACATCGTGAAAATATAGGAAAATTTGAACCTTGATAATATTAAGGTCATTAACTATACAACCACAAATGTGAGAATGTACAAGAGAAATTGTACTATCATGAGGGGTTTATGATTCACCCATCCATCAATTCCAACACATAAAAACCTCCTACAAGTGTTCCTACATCATTCACTAGCATTACTATTAGAGAAACTGAAGTTTCTAGGCTAAAGGTAGGAGTTTGGGAACCTTCGCCATGACTTGAAACTCTCCCGCCACGGCTAAGTTAGTTACTAGAGCTCAAAAACTAAGTTTTTCACTATATGTCACGATCCCGACCTTCTGTACCATGACTAAGTTACTTTCAAGAATCTTATTGGGCAACTTACATATCGTCACGGTGAGTTGGACCCTTACCACGATGAGCCTACTTTGCGTTGCGGCAGAAATACCTCTTGGAGCTATTGTTCGAAGTCCCGTGATTCTCGCCTTGGCGGGATACACTTGCGCTGCGGCGAGACTAGCTACTGGACACTCCTTACCTAGTTTCCTCGACTTGAGTCGCGGTGAGACATGTTGTATCGTGGCGAGTTTGCTCTCTGTCACCCTCCCTGAGCAACATTTTTGCTTTGAGTCACGATAAGATTCCTTGCACTGCGGCTCTCTTTGCCTCTATTAGACTTTATGCTGTGGTGTAACCCCCTCCTGCAACTACATCTTCCAAATTTCATCCCATGCACTCCAATTCTACTCCTAGAGACATTCTAAGACCACTCTACCTTAATTTATGGGGCTCTAATCATTTTCATTCACCTAATTTACTTAACTTATCTATCATTACTAGTTCAAAACTTAAGCATTAACTTCTACTAATCCAATTACCCTATATCAGCAAATTCATAGATTAATCATAGCAAGAATTGCATAAGCTACCAACAATTATCTTTTAAATATATATTCCATTAAATATTTCATGCATCACTAGTTCAGGTCTACATCCAATGTATCATATAATTACATTTCCCAAATGGTATACCATATTGTGAGTTCAACAAAGTTCATAACAGATGTTATAAGTTCATACATCCAATACCAAACTAAAATAAAGTCTAGGTCCTTAATAGTTACATCTTGAGAGATCAAAATACAAACCCTTACATTTGGCAACATGAGTACATGATGTTGCTACAAAAAGAATAACAAAACTGCATCTACTTCACTTAAATTAGCCCAAGTGTAGCCTTCTCCACACATGGTCAGAGTTCATGGATTGTCATCTACTTGCTTCCCCTTATCCTTACCTGAAGAGCCTTCACCTAAAAATATGATCTCATGAAATGGGGTGAGATGCAAATCTCAGTAACTAAGGCAAATTCCATTCATATATTCCATTTTAATTAACATATATGCATGATTTCATATAAGCATCAGAAAATATACCAACCATATCAGTAAATAAAACAATTAGGCTATCTATTATTACTATCTCATATTAGCAATCACAATTCCATATGTTAAAGGCCAATAACACCGGGAGAGACCCGTCCACGATACTTACTCCCCAATGAGCACAACCAGGGCTAAGTGCATTTGGGGTCTGATTATAACCTAATGCCCGATCGAAGCATATGCACAGGTGGCAGCCGCATCACAGCTCCACCATGGACTCACAAGGTCCAATTATATATAACAGATAGCAATTCATTTAGCATTCAAAATCATAATCATGCAGCAAATACAAAATTAAAGCAGACATATGCATGGAATTAGCATGAATCTCGGTTACCTCACTTGTAGACAAGTTGGGAAGCTAATAGCTGTACCAAAATCCTCCTATAATCATAATATTAGAAAATTAAGTCCATTACTATCCTATTCATCATTGATGGTAATAACTAAATACTCAAAGAATTAAATTACTAATAGTTACCTAAGGGACACCTACCCAATCACCAAGAGCCTCACATTTCGGGTTTTGCCTTCTCTAGACCAGAAACATCAAAATATCACTTCAAACCCTAGGAAAATTCGTATAAAATTAAGACCCATACTATAAGTCTACTATGGGAGTCTTAAACCAGTAGAAAATACATTAAAATAAAGAGTTTATACTTACCTAATAACACCTCTAGCCTCAACCTACGAAATTTCACCATGGAAACATCAAATAGCAAGTTTCAGATTTTGGGTATGGGTGAAAATGCTCCAAATGAGAAGCCAATTAGGTCAAGTCAAAGAGAAAGAGGAGGGGATTAAGTTATATAACTATTACCTTGGCTAAATCTTGCTTTAGGAGTGGGAAATGATAAAATTTTGCTGCTAACCCTAGCCTTCCCTTTAGACCTCCGAATTTCTGTTTGTGTTTCTTGTGGTTATGCAGAATAGGGGGTGGCTAGAATGATTTTTAGGGTTTAAGCTAGGTCCTAATTGGGTTATGGGTTAACCTAAAGGCCTAAGTCCATATGGGTTCAGATTTTATACTTGTTGGGCCAGATTTCATTAGTTGTGCTGTAAAGTTTTGATTGGGTTAGGCAAAGTTTTAAGAACTCATTTGATTGGGGTCTGCATGAGGGTTGTTGGGCCCATTATAAGAGCTTATGTAAGTTGGGTCTTGGGCCTCTAACTCATTAAACCAACTTTTAATTAGTCTCTAACCATGACCTACTTAATTTAATTTGGGCTTAGATGAGGTTTCTAACCCAATTAAATCTCAAATCCATATAAATAATTTATCTCTCTATAATTCCCATTTACACAACTTGCCCAATTATTCCATATTAATTTTTCTTAATCAATCCAAATCCATGATTAAAACTTTAATTAATTTTTGGAGTGTTACAATTGAGATTCGCATCTCATCCTGTTTCATAGGATCACACTTTTAGGTGAAGGCTTTTTAGGTAAGGATAAGGGAAAGCAAGTGGATAAAAATCCATGAGCTCCAACCATGTATGGGGGGGCTACACTTTAGCTGATCTGAGTATAGGAGATGCAAATTTTGTTATCCTTTTATAAAGCATCATCATGTATTCATGTTGCCAAGTGTAGGAATTTGTATGTTGATCACTTAAGGTATAACTATTGAGGAGCTAGATTTCATATTAGTTTGGTATTGAATGTATGAACTTATAACATCTTCTATGAACTTTGTTAAATTTATGATACGGTCTACCATTCAGAAATTTAATCATGTGATACATTGGATGTGACTTAAGCTAGTGATGTATAGAACCTTTAATGATATGTGTATTTAAATGATGATTGCTGGTAGTTTATGAATCCTTACTGGTATATGATAGATTGATGAGTAGGAAATCAACACTTAGATTAGTAATGATAGAATAGCTGGGTAAATTAAGTAAATTAAAGCAATTAAAGCCCCATAAATTAAGGTAGAGTAGCCCTAGGGTATCACTAAAGGAAGAGTTAGAGTGTATGAGACAAAATTTTAAGAGTTGTAAGATCAGAAGGTGTTTTGCCGCAACCAAAATAGTCTTAGCTATGGCCAATAGATGCGAAGTTGCCCAGGGAGAGTACCAGAGAGCAATTCACCAAGGCGAGAAGTGGAATTCGCCATGGCGAAATGTGAGAGGCCAAACTGGAAGTCGTCCAGAGAGTAATTCGCCACAGTGAAATGGGAACTGGCCATGGCAAACTTTGTGAAAATGTGTTAGGTGTTCTAGAGAGGAATTTGCCATGGCGAAAATGGGAATTAGCCACGACCAATAGTGAGAGGCAAGTGAGCTAAGCTCCAGGAGGTCTTCTCACCGCGATGTCATATAGGCTTATCGCAGTGAAGCTTCAACTCGCTACAGCATTAGATGTAAGTAGTGAACTTGAGAGCAATTGGCCACAGCACAAAATCATTTAGCCATGACGAAGGTTTTGAAAGTCTTATATTAACCTAGAACCTTGGGTTTTCCCATGGCAACATCAAGGGATGACTTAGAAGCACTTGTAAGGGGTTCTTGAGAGTTGAAAGTGAATGGGTAATAGATTTAAAGGCTTTTGATTGGAGATTTGTTTCACTTATGTACATGAATGCTTATAAATGTTTGGTTAATGATTCTAATAACATTAAAATTCAAATTTTTTCACTTTTTCCTAAATTTATTAATTTAAATGGTGCTAAACCTTGATTTATGACTATCAATCGCATGTTTAAGCTTAATTACCATGATTAGAAGTTAGGGTCATCACAATCCCAATAGCCTTTCTCCCTTTGAACCACACATAAAGGGTACAATTTTAAGTCTAAAAATGCATGCATGACTATCTTGAAATTTATAAACATACATAGAACATTTCTTGCATTCAAGAAGTCACATATAACATACATAGGCTTGCCAAGACAATGGTTTAGCCTCACCCATTCTCTTTGGGCTTTTGGACTTGCCTCACCCATTTTTTCAAGGGACTTTTGACTAAGCCTTATTCTTTATAGACTTTTGGCTTTGTCTTGCTCATTCTTAGAGACTTTTGGCTCGTTCTCACCCTAGCTAAGGGACTTTTATCTTCACCAAGCTCAAGCAAACCAAAACATGTTTACAAAGCATCTTTTAAGCATGTAAACATAACAACAATGGTACCATGGCATGTGATCATTTGCTAGAAACATATTTCATAGCTTAAACATACACATACACATTCAAAGACAAGAAAACATCTAAGCATGCATGAGAGAAAGGAGAGAGAGCTACTTTGATTGCAAAAGCACACTTTCTTCCTTGAAAATTCCTCTCTCCCTCAGCCACACACTCGTAAGAATGTGAGACTTGATTCCCCTGGCCTAAACATATTAAATAGGATCTAGTTATGCTTTTGGAACCAATTCTAATGTCACACATGCACTAGAAAAGCTAGATGGCTCATATGATTCAATTATGGTTCCATAAGGCACCTAATAAAGCAACCTTGGGAAAACATAATCTTGGCTCTATTCTCTCCCTTAATCTATGACTCTTGACTCCATTTAAACTCTTTGGAGTCATCACACATCCATTTCAAAGGGTCTAGCTAGGTGTTGCTTCATTATGCTACAATATGGAACTTATACCTCCATTACACTTTCTAGGCTTTCTAAAATTTTTTCAAGACTTCCTCTCATACTCTCCTATCATACATGATGCAAAGTTAGGCTTGGAAGAAATTAAAATGCTCCCTATGTAACACCATATCTATCTAACTTATCTCATCTTATTTCAAGTCCATTACCTTGGCCAAGCACAATTTCAAGAAAAATATTCCATTAAAATAATGCATTATATTATATTGCATAATGGATAAAATTTTCATATCGTGTCTTGTGGACCATACAAATCCATCCATTTCATTCTCTTATTTAAATACATTAAAATGTTGCCAAAAACATAATATACATACACAAAATAATGCAAGGCTACCTCGGGTTATACTGCCAGATTTTTTGTGCCAATTTTGAAAAATCATAACTAAATATAAAAAAATTAAAATCATGCAAACTATATCATTCTAGAAAGCTACATATGTTAACTTTATGTTAAAATTACATTCAGCCCAAAATAGGAACGTCTAGCCACTGGACATCAATGGAACAATACCAAAGGTGCTGCTGCATTACTAGTATTGACTCTAAACTTCAAAAATTCATATCTCCTTGCTTAGAAATTCAATTAAGGTGATCTTAGTGGCCATAGAAATATTATCATGTCTAGTTTATTCATATAAAATTTCATAAGCATTAGACACCATTTGATTCTCAAATGACATAGGAGAAAAAACTACCCATATGAACAGTAAGCATATCAGAACAGCAAAAAGTTGGCAACTTTAAAAATTTATAATTAATTCCACAAAACTCCAAATAATCTAGTTTTTAGCTTTCCAAAAAGCTTTAGGTGAGATGTATGCCAAATTTCATGAGAAAATTCATTCATTTGATCAAATCTTGATATAGGGTTGCAATTTAGTCATTTTTTGTGCTTTTTAAGGGTCACAAAGGGTCCAATTTGGCTTCTAGCATTTCTAAGGCCACTTGAGTACGTGGGAAAAAATCCAAATAGCCTATTCAACATGTCTCAAAGGTTTACAAACCCAGATATCACAAACTCACTCTCCCACTTGATATATACACTAGAACATACAAGCTTTATCTTGTCATTCAATGTCAAAAACAAGCTATATCATTCCAATGGTGTCAATTCTCATATATACATCACATATCTATATATTTATACATGTTCAAAAGGTTATATATCATACACATCATTGGATTACATCTTGTGACAACAAAGTGGTTACAAAAGAGCAAAATAATATATTTCCTTGTCATTCTCTTATCTTCCAACTTGGTGGCTCCTATTTCCTTGCTCACTTGATCCACCTAGACATGTTAGGTAATAGGGAGGAAATAATGAGATTATAGGAATCCCACTAGCTCTTTTCCCTTTCAAGCACACATAATAAATGCAAATTCAAGTCTAAAAATATGTGCATGGCTATCTTGAAAAGCATAAACATACATGGAACATTTCTTGCATTTAAGAGGTCACATATAACATAATAAGCTTGCCAAGGCAATGGTTTAGCCCTACCCATTCTCTTTAGGATTTTTAGACTTGCCTCACCTATTTTCTTAAGGAAGTTTTGACTAAGCCTCACTCATTAGAGACTTTTGACTTTGTCTCACCCATTCTTGAGGACTTTTGGCTCATCCTCACCCTAGCTAAGGGACTTTTGTCTTCACCACATTCAAGCAAGCCATTCATATTCATAAAAACATCATTCAAGTGCATAAACAAAGCATCATGGTACCATGGCATATAGATACGTGCTAGAAACATCTTTCATGGCTTAAACATACACATACATATTCAAAGATAAGAAAAAAACCCAATCATGCATGAGAGAAAGAAGAGAGAGTCACCTTGTACACAAGAACACACTTTCTTCCTTGAAAATGCTTCCTTTCCCTTGGCCACACACTCACAAGGATGTGGGATTTGATTCTTTTGGCCTAGACATATCATATGGAAGCCAATTACACTCTTGGAATAATTTCTAAAGCTACACATACACTTGAAAAGCTAGATGGCTTCTAAGGTTCAATTATGGTTCTATAAGGCACCTAATGAAGCAACCTTGGGAAAATATGTTCTTGGCTCTATTCTTTCCTTCCATCTATGGTTTTTGACTCCATTTAGACCTCTTAGAGCCATCACATAACCATTTCAAAGAGCTTAGCTAGGTGTTGCTACATTATGCTACAATATGGAACCTATATCTCCATTACACTTTCTAGGCTTTCTAAAATTTTTTCAAGGCTTCCTCTCAAACTCTCTCATCATATGTGATACAAAACCAAGTTTAGAAGAAATTAAAACACTCACTAGGTGCATGAACCCTCCTTGGCCAAGGCTATGCTTCCATATGGTACCAATGGAATTATTTTGATTTCTTTGATGGGAGAAGAATGTGGGAGGCTTCCTTAATGTCTTAGGAACTCATATGAACTCTTAAACATCTTAATTTATGGCTAGGACTCATCTTACAAACCAAGGTGCAACTAAAACCCTAGGTTATACATCTTGAAAAATCATGGTTCTTTCTTTGTTTCCTTTGTATATTCTTATTCTCCACACTCTAATTCTTAAGATTCATCCTTGGTTTGGTTCAAAATTCAATTCCTCTTGGTTGTCTATACATGGGGCGAAACACACAAGAAGAAGAACAAGCATGAAAGTAGCAAAACTACCTTAGTTTCTTAGCCTTTCTTGGATGCTCTTTCTTTTGCTTGGATTCTCCTCTCCAAAATTGAAATTTTTTCCTCTGTTCTAACCTTAAAACAACACCAAAAATTTCAACAAATCCGTAGAAAGAAAGAGGAGAAGGAGGAGAGTAAGTTTACTAAAGAGAAGAATAGGAAATTCCATGAAAATCATACCTTTCTTGCTTTGTTTTTCCTCTCCCTCTTCCCTTCTCTTATGAGCCTTTCTTATCATACCTTATATTTCCTCTCATTATATCCTTCCATTCAAGATAATTATATGCATGTTCATAGGGAATTCTTAAGAAAAAGTCACATTTTCATGCACTTTATTGTGTTATACTAGGGTAAAATTTTTTAATTCGCATTACGTAAGTCCTGTGGATTATCCAACAATATTCTCTAGTCATTGAAACAAATCACAATCAACTTAGAATATCAAGCAATCCATAGTTTTCTAGTCAAAAACCCTAAAATTTTCACTTAATCTCGTGGATAGCATATGGCAGATTTCAGGGCGATTTTGAAAAATTATAAATAAATTCAAAAAAATCAAAATCATACAAACCATAGTTTTTTGGAAAACTCTTTACAATAAAAATAATTCTCAATCATGAAAATCTCATCTAGACCACGTTTGACAACAAAAAACGTAGGGAGGTCGAGCTATCCAAAAATCTGATACATCTTACTGATATAAATTTAGAAATTCAAAATTAATTCCAAAAAAATCGAATCCATACAATCCATACTAATTTAGAAAGCTACAGATGTTAACTAGAGGAAAAAATAGTTCCAAACCAATCCAAGAGCATTCAGACCCCAGAAATTAATCAAATAGTAACACAGGTCTGGAGGTGCGCCTTGAACAGAATAACAACTTCAAAAATTCATATCTCCCTCTCTAGATATCCAAATGAGGTGCTTCCAATTGGCACAAGTCACTGGGAAGGTTTAGTTTCTTTATGTAAAATATCATAGCAATTGGACAACATTTGTCCCATGAAGGACAAAGATCAAAATTTGGACTATATGAACAGTATACTGACCAAAAACCACAAAATTTGCTAACTTTAAAAATTTGTCAAAAATTTCACAGACCTTCAAATAATATCCACTTTAGCTTACTAAAAAGGTCTCAGAAAGCTCTAAATGCGTGTCAAATTTTAGACCAAGAAAAGCTCATTTGGATAGAAAGTGGCATAGCCTCACAATAGGGTCAATTTTGCCTCCTTCAAGATGTCAAATTTGTCCAAATGGCTTCCTTAATGGTTTGGCACTTCTTGGACAAGTTTAAAAGTATGAATATAACTTGTATGAATTGCCCATGTGGTCCCAAACCTCATGCATCTTAATTTGGCTATCCCACACTCAATGCATGTTGATAAATGCCAATTTTAGATATATTAATCCCCCTAAAACTTAGGCATTTTGGTGACCAAATGTGGCTTTAAAGGTTTAATTAGCTGGATAATTGAATTTAGTAGCTATTTCTGCACTCTAGAAATTTATTTGCAAAATTGTTAGATTTTCATGTATAAAGTTCTCTTAAATAATTTTACAAATATTCTTACTTGACTTTTCTCACTCTTTTATGCAGATTCTCAATGGAAATTAAAGCTTGAATGAGAAATTCAATTGAAAGATAAAAGTGTGCAACTTGAAGGAGAGAATGATGGTCTAAATGTTTAATGAAATCTGAGAAAAATAAAATTGAAAAGAAAAGAAATGGGGATGGGATGAATCATATAAAAGGAACTTTCTTGTTAACATGTGAATAATATTCTGATTAAAGAAGAAACACTCTCATCCACTTCACGAAGCTATCCCTCTTTCTTACACCTTCATCTCCATGTAGCATGCATGGTTCTTGGTTGTCCACGTGGTCACTCATATAAGGCACTCATCTAGCATGTCACGAGTTTCATTTCCACACACACATGCATGCAAACACAAGAAGGCACACCTCCAAACATCACACACTTCCCTCTCCCTTAGCTCATGCATGGTTGCACCTCCATACACTCTCACGTTGCACCCACATCACATTCATTTACACAACACACTTCACTCATTAACCCACCTTATTTAGCACCCACAAATGCCATGGTTTCTCTACTCATGGGTCATCACATACTCTTCCACATATCAAGATAAGACATATATGGGAAGGAAGAGAGAAGCTAACGTTGGCATGCACAGCTTTTTCATGGCTCACACGTAGCAAGCATGCCACATACACTCACATGCACACACGTCCTTTACACATACATACACATGCATAGTATCACGGACTTGGATTTTCCAACCAACCGTGCGACACTTAGATACACCCAACTCGTACCTAAGTCAGCCTTTCTCCCTTAGACTCCACTAGGAGGCTTAATCACAAGAGGAAGCTTGTCAGAGAGTTGAGAGGAGAGAACTTTATATAAGAGAGTTTGGAGAGAACTTTGTGTATTGCAAGAATGAGAGAACAAACTGAAGTGTCTTCCCCCTTGGCACCTTGGGGTATTTATAGCCTTCCACCTCCTTAATGGATGGTGGAGATCAATCTAATCTAACGGTTTACAATCAATGTCTAGAAAGTTTTAGGATTTGTACATAAGCCTAGATAGTTATAGAATTGCCTAAAATACTCTAGAACTCTCTCTAGAAAAATCTAGATATTTACATGGATACTTGAAGGATGGTGTGGAGAATTCCAGAAGCTTCCAGAATCTTCTTCCATTACACGCCCATGTCATTCTCCCCCACCTAATTCCGTTACGCCCTCATTGCATCTTCGTAACCTCGAACCAAGTCTTTGTACTTGTACAAAGACAACTCGTGCTCCCAACTTGCCTCACTATCAGGCAAGCCCTTCCAATGCACCAAGTACTCCATGTAGCTTGGATGAGTACCCCTCCTTGGGATGACTCAATGCTCCACTATCTCTTGAGCTTCTCTCTCATGAGTTGTGGTGACGGCTTTCTTGGACTCATTTTTACCCACGTCCTCCTTATCGGCATGGTAAGGCTTCAAGAAGCTCACATGGAAGACGAGGTGTGCCTTGATATGGGATGGCAAGGTAACTCGGTATGCAAGCTTGCCAACCCTCTTCTCAATTGGGAAAGGCCCTTCATATCTCCTCAACAACTCCTTATGCACTTTCCCATAAGAACAAAGAGTGTAAGGGAGGAGTTTCACCATGACCAAGTCTCCTTCCTCATATTCCATGTGCCTCTTCTTCTTGTCGGCCCACTTCTTCATCTTCTTGGCTACCTTGGTTAAATAGGCCCTAACCATCTCAACTTTCTCCTTATGCTCCTTGGCAAAGAAGAAGGCACTTGGACTCTTCCTAGAGTATGTCTTAGCTAATGTTTGGGGAGTTAATGGTTGTTGCCCAGTAGCCAGCTCGAACAGACTTGCCCCAGTTGACTCACTCCATTGAAGGTTGTATGAGAATTGGGCCACATCCAATAGCTTAACCCAATTCTCGTTGATTGGCACTCACAAAGTGCCTCAAGTATAGCTCCAACAAGGCATTCACCCTTTCAGTTTGCCCATCAGTTTGAGGGTGAAAACCAGTAGAGAAGTTTAGCTCGGAGCTAAGTAGCTTGAATAACTTCGTCTAAAATCTCCCAGTGAATCAAGTATCTCGGTCACTCATGATCGATTTTGGAATGCCCCAATACTTCACCACGTGCTTGAAGAATAATCTTGCCACATCTTTAGCATTATACTTCATCGACACGGGGATGAATACTCCATACTTGCTAAATTGATCGACCATGACCATGATGTTGCCAAAGCTATCTACCTTCGGCAAGCCAATGATGAAATCCATCAAGATACTCTCCCACGGTCGCTCGGGGATAGGTAATGGCTCCAATAGTACAATGGGTCAGTTTTGCTCCATCTTGTCTTATTAGCACACAAGAAAGGTTCTCACGTATAGCTCCACATCATGACGTAGTTGAGGCCAATAGTACCCTCGTTCCACAAGTGCCAACGTGCGATGTGTTCCTGGGTGACCAGCCCAAAGTGAATCATGGCATTCCTTGAGGATTTCCTTCCTCAAACCATCCCATTTCGCCACATACAAGCATCCCCCTTTAGTGCAAAGCAACCCTTCTTCCAGCCAGAACTTCCTTGTCTTGCCTCCCTTCGCAAGCTCCACTAGGTTCTTAGCTTGTGGATCCTTCTCAAGACCTTCCTTGATTCGCTCCATCAAGGGGAAGCTAGGTCGAGTCAAGGTAGCAAGCTTGGCTTTCCTACTCAAAGCGTCAGCCACCAAGTTTGCCCTTCCTGGCTTGTACTCCATTATGAAATCAAACTCAACCAAGAAGTCTTGCCACCTTGCTTGCTTTGGTGTCAACTTCTTTTGGTTGAGGAAGTAGCTAGTTGCCACATTATCGGTCTTCACCACGAACTTCAACCCCAATAGATAATACCTCCACATTCTTAGGTAATGCACCACGACGGTCATCTCCTTCTCTTGCACAATGTACCACCGTTCAGTATCATTTAACTTTCTACTTTCATAAGCTATGGGGTGTCCTTCTTGCATCAACACACCCCCAATAGCAAAGTTGGATACTTTAGTATGCACCTCAAAGCTCTTAGTGTGGTCGGGCAATGCCAACATAGGTTGCTCCATTACCACATGCTTTAACTTCTCGAAGGCCTCTTGACACTTCTTATCCCATTCCTATGAACGATTCTTCTTGAGTAGGTTCGTCAATGGGCTTGCTAAAGAGGAGTAGTGAGTGGCTCATCATGCAACCCTCAAAATAAAACTAGGTTGATAAAATATGTAGCTAATGGCACAACCTAGGTCATCTCCCTTGGAATTAGCGTTCAATGTTTAATTAAGTTTTCTAAATATTAAAAGACTCTAAAAATTCCTAAACTAAGGGGGTTTTGATTTAATTAAACTAAGCAAAAACTAAATTGAATTAAAATTCCTAATTGCTATCTAATTTGGTGAATTATGGTCTTGTGACTAGCTTTGGATTCGTCCCTTGGTATCCACTATCCTTATCCTAATCTAATTGTGATTAATTCTAGTCTAAGAGTTCCTAATCGTGTTCATAACAAATTATCTTGGGTAACCACTCAAGATTCAAGAGATTGACGATCTAATGTTGAATTGAAAGCTCACATCCAAATTAAATTGTCAATTCTTGTTTTAGGATCAATGAACATCCAATTTGATTGATTAACTAATTGATTAGCCTCTGAATCATCCTAAATATTTAATTAACCAACTAAACATTAAGGAATCTTTAAATTAAACAATTAAGCACATAATCTCACTCATGTATTTTATCGAACACCTTCGAAGCACACATGGGGATTCAGATAATATTGAAATTAATCAGATCAATTAATCAACAAAAATACTTCCTAATTAGTGTCTAACCAGCCACTAATTATAATTACACAAATTTCCTATCAAATATAACTTAACCAAGACAATAAATGAAAGAGAAAAATTGTAGAAAAAATAAAGAAATTCTTAGCCAAAAATATTCTATGTCTTCTCCATAGATTCAAGCTTCTCCAAGGTCTTCTTCCTTGCTAGCCTCAAGATGAACTAAAGCTTCATGGGATGTTAGATGATGGAATGGAGTGGAGTGGATGAATGAAGGGGTGAATGTGGCTGCGTGAATGGATTGATGAATGGAGGGGTATGGAATGCAGCGAATGGGATGAATGAATGGTTTGGAATGGATGGATGGTTGAATAAATAGATGAAGGTTTCCGAAAAAAAATAGACGCATGAATGTGCTGGAGAGACGTGAATGAATCAAAGGCGTGAATGGAAGGATCCAATGAATTGAATGAAGGAGGCGTGAATGTGCTGGATGCTTGCTTCCTTTCACGTGTTGTTTTAATGATTCCATGTGCTCAGCAAATTATAAACGCTAGCTTCTT
This sequence comes from Erythrophleum ivorense, assembly GCA_026724425.1. Lineage (NCBI taxonomy): Eukaryota > Viridiplantae > Streptophyta > Magnoliopsida > Fabales > Fabaceae > Erythrophleum > Erythrophleum ivorense. The sequence goes on from JAIUCV010000014.1 coordinate 11,049,874, forward strand.
CGTGTGTATTATGCATGATCTGAACTCTTCTCACTATTCACGTGGTTCTGAATTTGCTTGTGCATATTGGTGTGGGCCTCACCGTTTATTTTATTATATTCTACATGTTCTTCTACTATTTCTGCAGCTTCTTCATATAAATTTTCCACGTGATTCCTTCTGCTGCTCCTTATTAGTTTTTCACGTGGTTTCCTTCGTATCAGCTTATTCTTCTTCTCGTTCAGCTTGCTTTGTTCTCCATCACGTGGTTTCTTCTTCTAGCTTCTGTTCACAGCACATAAACTCGAGCTTCTCACGTGGATTTCTCTATGCAAGGTTGTCACGCTAACTTACATATTAAAGACGTAGCTTCTGCATGTGTTCTGCTCCTCTGATGCTTCCTCGTTCTTTTACGTTCAGCTTATTCTTCCTTCACTCATTGTATGTTCAGCTCGAGTTTCTGCATGTTCTAGAGCTTCCAAACATTCCAGCATCTTCATGATTCATGGCTATTCTGCTCAAGTATATTCTCTTCATGCAGCTCTCCAAAACAGAGGCTTCTTTGAAGTATTTTTCTTCACACATTTTGCATGCCAAAACAGTAGCTTTGCCTTCTTCATTCCTTCAAACCATAGCCTCTTCCTCATCAAGCATATGCTCCTTTGAACTTTGATCATGCAACTCATTCTTTTCTCCTTCTACAGCCAGAGCTCCTCGTTCTTCTTTACGTTAACTACTCATTACTGTTCTCAGCTCAGCTCTTTCACGTAGCTTCTTTGGTCATGCAGCAGCTTGTTACTTATACTTGTGAGCTTCTTGCTTTGCTCGAATTCAGAACGTGGCTTTACCTTCAGCTCTTCTTATTCCACGTTAGAAACTTCCTTCACATGCTTCTTGTGTTCTTTATTTGTTTTCCACATTTCTGCATGCATGTGTAGCTTCTTCCATAGCTCGTTGCTCTTCCAACTTCTTCTTCATTTGTTTCCCACGTGCTTGTTTTGTTGCTGCCACGTTGAGAAGTCCAGCCCATAGCTTCTTCTTTGTTCTTCCAATCTCCAGCTTATACATGAATTCTTCCACATATTTTCCATGCATTTTCCTAGCTTCTTCCATAGCTCGTTGCTCTTCCAACTTCTTCTTCATTTGTTTCCCACGTGCTTGTTTTGTTGCTGCCACGTTGAGAAGTCCAGCCCATAGCTTCTTCTTTGTTCTTCCAATCTCCAGCTTATACATGAATTCTTCCACATATTTTCCATGCATTTTCCACGTGCTTTTCTCCTTCTTATTTTCCTTCTTATATTCCATGCATGGCTCTGTTTTGCTTGTGCTTCCAAGTAACTCTGTTGCCCAAACAAATGCATTCAAATTGTGAAAATTATTTCCTCTTGAGATTGCAAACTTGAAGCCCATCTCTTCTCTTTTTCTTCAATTTAATTTTCTATTTAAAACTCCAATTACATATTAAAATTTTGCACAAAGAAGTGAGAAAAATCAAATAGGAATATTCACATAAATTATTTAAGATAAATTTAAGCATTAAAAACCAATAATTTGCAACTAAATTCCTAAAATATAAAAATGACCACTAAAAATAAAATCTTATCTAATTGAAGTCTTAGAGCCATATTTAATCATTAAAATGCCTAAGTTAAGGAGAATAAAGTATATAAAAATCATGGTTATCAAGTAGCCATGGATGAATCTTCTATAGTAGTTCACCAAACCAAGGAATGACCTCAGCTCAGTGATTCCCTTGGGAGGCTCTCAATCTTGTATGGCTCACGCCTTGGACTCGTCCATCCTCAATTGTCCCTTGCCAACGATGTGCCCCAAGAATACCGCTTCTTCTTGGGCAAAGGAACATTTCTCCTTCTTCACATATAATTTATTATCTTGCAAGACCTTGAAGACTTGACAAGGATGTTGGACATGCTCCTCCAAGGTCTTGCTATAAATAACGATATCATCTAAATATACCACCACAAAGCTATCAAGGAAAGGTTGAAATACTTTGTTCATCAAAGTGCAGAATGTGGCGGGTGCATTGGTGAGTCCAAAGGGCATGACACGAAACTCGAAGAAGCCATAGCGAGTGACACATGTTGTCTTTGGCTCATTTCCCTCAGCGATGCGAACTTGATAATATCCAGACCTTAAGTCAAGCCTGGAGAACCACCTTGCATCTCCAAGTTGATCAAACAAGTCAGCAATGAGTGGGATAGGATACTTGTTCTTCATGGAAATCTTGTTTAGTGCTCGGTAGTCGATGCACATTCGAAGCGTCCCATCGTGCTTCTTTTGGAATAGTACTGAAGCACCATACAGAGCCTTCGACAGTTGGATATAACCAGCATCCAACAACTCCTTCAATTGCCTCCTTAGCTCCTCTAGTTCAGGAGGTGCCATCCTATAGGACACGGCGACAGGGGGCCTTGCACCAGGCTCGAGCTCAATCTTATGATCCACTTCCCTTCTTAGAGGTAGCTTCTTTGGCAACTCCGTGGGCATGACATGTTTGAACTCCTCCAGTATGCCTTGGACCTCCTTAGGCAACTCAGAGGCATTGTCCCCTTTTTCCTCCTTGAGTGCCACTAGGAATGTAGGTTGTACCTTCTTGATCCCCTTGCTCAGTTACATGGCGGATAAAGATCTAGCTTGACTCGTCTTGCCTCGTGTCAAAGGCACCATGCCCAAGTTCCCTTCTTCTAGAATGCACATGGTGTCGGCAAAGGAGATTGGCACAGCCTTCACTTTGTCCATGAAGTCCATGCCCAATATTATAGGATAATCATCCATAGGCACAATAGTAAAGTCTACCAATCCAGTCCACTCACCTAGGCAGACCTTGACATTGTGAGCCACCCCACGGATCATCCTCGGAGGAGAGTTCACAGCCTTAAGCCATCCTAGCTTTTGCTCGTACTTGATCCCCAACCAGTTCGCCTCCTTCCATTCCAAGAAGTTGTTCGTGGCACTGGTATCTACTAAGGTTTGAACTTCTTCATCACCAACCTTGGTTTGTACGAACAAACTCCCCTTCTTGGACTTGGGTACCTCAATCTTTGCTTTAATGGCATTAAGGACTTGCAATGAGCCCATTTCCCTTTCTACTTCTTTCTCCTCGATCAATACGGAGAGCTTGCTCTTCTTAGGGCAATCTCAAACTAGATGAGGTCCTTCACAAAGGAAGCACTTCGGTGGTGGTCTTTCGCCATTCTTCTTGTTCTTTAGACCCTTCTCCTTAGGCTTGAAAGGCTTGAAAGCACCATCCTTGTCTTGTTTGCCTTCTCACCCACCTTTACCCTTGTCCATCTTGGCCTTGCCTTTGTCAGGCTTGTGAAACGCGATGAGGGATTCGACAATGGATATGGCAATGGCAAGGTCCTTTGCATCGCATCACTCCAACTCCAGTTTAGCCCATGGTTATAATCCATCCATGAAGGTAAAGAAGGCCTAGGAGTCAGGGTAGTTAGGGATCTCTAAGAGCACCTCGGAGAACTCCTTCACATAATCTCTGACGCTCCCCTTTTGTGTGAGACTCCTCAGCTTTGCTCTCGTATCTCTTTCAGCATGCTCAGGATAGAATTGCTTCTTGAGCTCCTTCTTGAACTCATCCCATGTATCAATGGTGCAAATGCCTCTCCCAATGTCACCATGTCTCCTTCTCCACCATAACATAGCAGTGTCTTCCAGGAATAGGGACGTGCTATCAATCTTCTTAGCATCCTCTATGATGCCAAGTTCTCGGAAGTATTGCTCCATACTCCATAGGAAGTTATCAATCTCCTTTGTGTTCCTTTCCCCCTTGAACACCTTGGGTTTAGGAACATCCACCCTCGAAGGAGCGGGAATTGGAGTAGAGGCGAAAGCTCCACCATCTTTGGCAATCGCCATCTTTATCAGAGTCACCTCACTCTTCAGTTCCCTAAACTCCTTCAATACCCTTTCAAGTTCCTCCCTAAGAGTAGCATTCTCAGTCTTAAGAGAGGTAAGTTCATTGAGGAGGAAGTTATGCATGGTTTCACCTGACCGGGTTAGTTGTTCAATCACCTCATTCAAGGCCCTTTGCATTTGTCCATAAAGCTCTTCATACCCCCTTTCGAGCTCCTCCATGCAAGCATCATGCTCTCCATTCGAGCATCAATCTCCTTGAACTTGTCTTGACCTTCAACAACCACGATCTCCATCCTGATGAACCTTATGTCAAAATCTCCTAGGTCCTCCACCCTAGATGGTTCCCCAGACCTTGACTTGCTTCCTTTCTTCTTTGAGACCTTCTCTTGTTCCACACCATGAACGTGAGTAGTCTCACTCACCATCTCTACTTCAACAAAAGCTTCTCCCAAAGAGATGAACTTTGCTTTGATACCAACTGTCATGGACTTGGATTTTCCAACTAGCTATGCTGCACTTAGATACACCCAACTTGTACCTAAGTCAGTCTTTCTCCCTTAGACTCCACTAGGAGGCTTGATCACAAGAGGAAGCTAGTCAGAGAGTTGAAAGGAGAGAACTTTAGACAAGAGAGCTTAGAGAGAACTTTGTGTATTGCAAGAATGAGAGTACAAACTAAAGTGTCTTCCTCCTTGGCACCTTGGGGTATTTATAGCCTTCCACCTTCTCAATGGACGATGGAGATCAATCTAATCTAACAGTTTACAATCAATGTCTAAAAAGTTTTAGGATATGTACATAAGCCTAGATAGTTATAGAATTGCCTAGAATACTCTAGAACTCTCTCTAGAAAAATCTAGATATTTACATGGATACTTGAAGGATGGTGTGGAGAATTCCAGAAGCTTCCAGAATCTTCTTCCATTGCATGCCCTGTCAATAGCGACGGGTTCCAGGAAGACTTAAACGTGGGATGGTGTGAAGAGAAGAAGCATGAGGGAGAAATAGAGAACGAGAGGAAGAACACGTTAGGAAGCAATAGGTTTTAAAGGCAGTGTGTGTGTGGGGGAGGAAGAAGTAGCCTCTGTTTTGGAGAGTTGGATAAAGAGAAAGAGCTTAAGAGAAAAGCCACAAGTTGGGTTTAAAGAAGGAGTAGTAAGGAGCAAAACAAGGGATGCAGTCTCTGGTTTTTATAGAAGAAGAAGGCTCAAGTTGTCTTATGAAGTAGCAGCACACTCTTTCGGGTTGTAGAGGATCCACATAGGCAGCAACAAGACGACATGGGAGAAGCCAAGCCACATAAAGGAAAATACACACGGGCAGAACATGGAACAACATGTGAGATGCATGTGACCATGGGTTCATGAATTCAACTGAGGCAACACGAAAAAGAGGCTGACGTGAGAAATGAATAAGTGAGCATGAGAAGGGCACATGACTTATTAAAAACACGCTAGAGGCATTCATTGGAGGCAACTGGAGATTAACGTGATTGAAGAAAACACGTGAGGGGAACCAGCGTGAATAAGGATGTAATGAAAAAGGTGGACAATAGGGAACGTAAAAAAAGAAAAATATAATGCGAAAGGGAGCTAGACAGAACACAAAATATGATGGGGGAAAAGAGGAACTGGGTTGGAGCTAAAAACAGGAAATACGATAAGGGAAAAAGGGAGCTGGGTGGAGCTACAGAAATGCGAAAATAAGGAGAAGAATTTGATTCACAAGGCTCGATGATTTTGGCTTCCTCTCTCAACCATCGTCTTCCACTTATCTTCCCTATGGTTGCTTGAAATCTCCTTGGTAGCTAGTTGAAGAGTGGACCTTCCGAGATGAAGATTTGAGCTTCAAATTGCTTCTCCAATTGGATAAAATCTCTTTGCTCAATCTTTTAATTTCAACATTATTTCCCTTATTAATTTGACTAGGTTTAGCTCATTAATTTAGGAATTTAATTACTGGAACTTACTGGATTGATTTGAATTGTGGATTGGTTGTAATTTGATATTTAGTTGTTAATTTTGATCTCTACATGTTTGTGGAAAATCCAGACTTAGTGGCTGTACAATTTGTTGTTAATTTACTCTTGATTATAGGCCAATTGATGCAATAGTTGTTGAATTAAGTGGCTGGAATTTTTGTGCCATTGATGTATTTAAGGAATTTATTAATCTAATTGGTTAATTAGCATTTTAAGTGAATTGTGCATCATATTTTTATGAGCATTTAAGGTTGGTTTTAGTGTGTTTGTATTCTTAACTTAATTGATTAATTCTTTAAGGTTTCTTGTGGTTGCAAAATTTTTGAATTATTAGTGAATTGAGTCTTAGATGGTAATTCAAGAGTTCTTATGGAGAATACATTAATAAGTAAGAATTTAAATCCAATTTTGGCACACTAAAAAGAGAGTAAGGATAATTGAATTCTAGGGAGTTAATCTAAAGGCTAGCTACCATATTTTCTTAATTGTTTACTTCACTTAGTCTTAAGCTTTTAGCTCTTGTCATTTTAAATTGAATTCAATTAAATTTTAGTAATTCAAAATCCCCTAAACAATTGTCATTTAGTGATACTTGGAATACTCTTTCACAAACAATTAAAGGCAAAAAAACTCCTTGGGAAATAGCCTAGGTTGCACCATTACCTACAAGTTTATTTTTTAATTTAGTTTTATTTGAGATTACGCGACACAATCGTCAAATTTGGCGTCATTGCCAGGGAGTTTGGTTTCTTAATTGTTTGAAAGGGTTTCTTAGTACTTTTGCTCTATTTTTGTTTTGCTTTTCCCCATTTTTTAAGTTGGATTTTGGACATTTTAGTTGCTTGAATTGATTGTGTTGCTTGCTGAAATTTTTGTTTAAAGTGTTTAGAAAATTCTCAAACTTTCCTTTCCAAGGTTTTTGGGTGTTTTGAGAAAAAGTAATAGCATAGCTATTAGTACACCACTGTTTTGTCCAAATTCCAATGTTTTAAGCACTTTTTCTAATTTTTTAGTATTTTCTCAAATTTTCTAAGATTTTTCTAATTTTTCTGGATTTATTGTTTTAATTTTTCTTTGTTGATTTTTTTTGTTCCTTTTTAGTTTTTACTTGTCTAATTAGTTTATGACAAGGACCTCTGGTGAGAAATTAATTGAGTTGGATCTAGAAATTGAAAGAACCTTTAGAAGACAAGTAAGGATTAAGAAAAATAAAGATAGTGTAGGAATTAGTAGTTCTACTTCTTTTGCTTTTGATTATGTGCAAGGAATTGATTGTGTACTTCAATTTGCTGGTGATATGGCTAAACAAGATCAAGTGAATGCTAACATGAATATGCATGTTGTAACACCATCATTTCTAGCTCATCTCATGCCTTTAGATATCTCATTTTCAAGAATGATACAAGCTTTCAAGGAACAAGGCAATAGAAATAATGAATTTTTTGGCATTGCATCATGTATAAGAATTCCATTCGGTGTCACGTGGACCGTGTGAGCTCATTTGAGCCCTGTGTGATAGATTTCATTTTTGGATAAGTATGAACAGTAATATGACCAAAACCAAAAAATTTCTCAACTTTGAAAATTCATCAAATATTCTCTAGACCTCCAAAAATTCTGTTCTTTAGCTTCCTAAAAATCTATTAACAAGCTTTAATTGCATGCCAAATATCAAATCAAAAAGATCTTATTTGGATAAAAAGTGATGTAAGGTTCCATTATGGTCAAATTTGGCTCCATATAGGATACCAAAATGTCCAAATGGCTTTCCTTGAGGTTTGATACCTCTTGGGCAAGTCTAAAAGTATAATTAAAACTTGTGTAAGTTACTCAAATGGTCCCAAACTCCATGCCTCTCATTTTGGCTATGCCACATGCAATTATACATACTCACATCAAACTTCCAAGAAGCATAACTTAGCATTACATACTCAAATTACATTCTAGTGATCACATAATACATTATCCCATTTAAACATAATATTTTATCATAATTACATATGTTCAAGAGGTCATAGGTCATATACAACCATAGATGACACCATTTGCCATCTTGATGGCCTTAAAGAAGTAAATTTCATACATTTCAATATCATACTCTCATCTCTCAAGTGGTTGGCTTCCATCTCCTTGCTCTCTTGGTTCACCTAGCATGTTAGAACATTGGAGAGGAGGGAATGAGATTCAAAGAATCTTAATAGCTCATCTCCCATTCAATCATACATAATGGATGCAAACAAGTCTCATAAATGCATGTATGGTCATGTTGACATGTGTAAACATTCAAGAAGAATTTTCATCATTTGAGAATGTCATATATAGCATACAAAGGCTTGCCAAGCAAGTGGATTAGCCTCACCCAATGTCTTGTGGATATTAGACTTGCCTCACCCATTCTTTAAGAGCTTCTTGGACTTAACCATACTCTTAGGAGCCCATCTTGCTTTTAGGAGACTCTTTGCTTTGTCTCAACCAATCTCAAGGGTTCTTGGCTCATTCTCACCATAGCTAAGGGTTCTTGGCCTCACCACACTCAAGCAAACCCAAGCACATATCAAAAGTATCATATAAGAGCATATTGTAACATCATGGCACCATGGAATTAAATTCATGCTAGAACACTTTTCATGACTTAAAAATACACATACATACATTCAAGACAAGCTAAGCACACATCCATGCATGAGAGAAGGTGGAGAGAGCTACCTTAGATACAATTACACACTTTTCCCTTAAAGACAAGCTCTCTTTTTCGGCCACACACACACAAAAGTGTGGAGATGATTTCACTTGGCCTAAACACAATTTATGAAAGCCAATTAGGTTCATGGAATTAATTTTAAGGCCACACAACTCACTTTGACACTAGCTTGCTTTATAAACCTCATTATGGCTCCATAATTGCACCTAATAAAGCAACACCCCTCTAATAAATTTTAGGTTCCATTATTTCTTTTCAAATATGATTCTTGACTCCTTTTAAGCCTCTTGGAGTCATCACATAATTAAAACTAAGAGCCTAACTACATGTTACTTCTTTAGGTCATAATATGGAACATAAAGCACTAACTCACTTTCCAGGATTTCTGAATTTCTCCCAAGGCTTCCCCTCATATTCAGTCATCATATATGACTCAAAAATGGGCTTAGAAAAATTTAAAACTCTCCTTAGCTACACAAATCCCTTTAGGCCGAGGCTATGGAAGAAATGGGACTTTTTGGAGTTTGCTTTGTTTTCTCAAGGGAGGATGCATATGGGGAGCCTCTTAGGGATCTTAGGAACTCATTTAAACTCTTATTTAGGCCTAGGAATCATTGTACAAAATTAGATTTTACAAGGTGCAATTGAAACCCTAGGTTTTGCACCTTGAAATTCCATGGCCTTTCCTTGAATTTCTTTGCATATTCTTACTTTCCTCCCTTAAATTCATAAAATTCATCCTTGGTTCCTCTCAAAATTTTAGCCCCCTAGCATCTACATATATGGGGTGAAATATGGAGAAGAAGGGGAAGGAGTAGCTACTATGGAATGCAAGATTTACTTTGTTTTCTTACTTTTTTCCACTTGAATCTTGTGGTCTTTGAACTCGTCTCTTCAAATCCAAATTTTTCTTTCAATTTCTCCTTTAAAACATATCCATATACTTCATTATAATCATAGGAAATAAAGGAGAATGAAGGAGAAAAGGTTTGGAAGAGAAAGAGCATGAAAAACTACTAAATTTCCATACCTTAAGCCTTTAATTTCTCCTCCTATTTGCCTTCCTCTTGTGCGCCACTCTCCTTAGGGTTTTCCTCTGGTTTTGGGCAGAACTTGGTCATGCAACATGAAGGGAGAAGAAGGGTGCATCATATATATAGGTGGGTGGAAGTTACACTTTTCAAAAAATTTCCATTTTGCCTTTCGTTCTTGGCATTTTCGTTTCATTTTAGCTCCTTTTTTAGAACCATCTTTTCCATTATGAAATTTAGGTTTCCAATTTAGTAAAATACCTTTGGAATCACTCAAATCGGAGCTAAAATCTTCCCGAACAAATCTGCCAAAGTTCTGGTACACTGACGTTGAAAAACATCCACCGGAGGGGTTTTAGCTATCCCAGGACGTTCTATGGTTTTCAGAGCCTCTGAGAAACTCAGAGAACTCAAAAATTTCATTTAAAAAGCCTTCCTATGTGAATTCAAAAATTTGCCCAAAATTACGAAAATGACATTACATTTTGTAAGCTTTTCGTAAGAAATTATTTTTTCATTTTAGCTCTGTTTTTCTTTCCATCTGAGCCAGGGATTTTCATTTTTAGGAGTCTAGAATACTTCCCAAATTTTTTAGGACCTTAACTATCTCATTACGGGGGACTTCCTTTTGTATCCGGTGAATTTTGTTCATTTACAGAGAAACTGTACATTACGTTTCTCACATTTTCTCTTATTTTCAGAGAACTGAATGTTACACATGTTCAAGCTAACTTAAATGTAAATGCAAATTTGAATGATAACATTCATGCTAGAACTATTAGAGAATTGACAGCTCCTAATGTGCATCAAAATCTTTGTATACAATATCCAGAATTAGATGCAAATTTTGAGCTTAAATCTGGTTTGATTCCTTTACTTCCTAAATTTCATAGACTTGCAAGAGATGACCCTCACAAGCATCTGAAGGAATTCCATGTTGTTTTCTTTACAATAAAGCCATAGGGAGTCTTAGAAGAAAAAATTAAGCTCAGAGCATTTCTTTTTCCTTGGATGGTGTAGCTAAGGACTGGTTGTACTATCTATCCCTTAGTGCTATCATTTCTTGGGATCAACTGAAGAGGCTTTTCTTGGAAAAATTCTTTCCTATTTCTCGCACTGCATCAATAAGAAAGGAAATATGTGGGATCAGACAGAATGGTGGAGAGACTTTGTATGAGTACTGGGAAAGATTCAAGAGATTGCTGGCTAGTTATCCTCACCATCAAATTTTTTATTAGTTACTTATTCAATACTTCTATGAGGGGCTATTAAACATGGATAGAAACATGATTGATGCTGCTTCCAATAGAGCCTTAGGTGATCTAACACCTACAAGAGCTTGGGAGTTGATTGATAAGATGGCTCAAAATGCTTAGCAATTTGGTTCTAGATCAATGCAGGTGGCAAGAGGAGTAAATGAGTTGGGTACTCCACAGTATGATACTCGGATTAGAAGTGAGTTGGATGAGTTAACCTCTATGGTTCATCAGATTGCTTTAGCTCAGCAACAGCCACTGTCATCCTTTACTCCATCTCAGACTTATGCACTACTGTCCTATCCTATTCAAATGTATTCTTATCCACAGTGTTATACACCTAGGCAGACATCTACCTCTACTACCTTGGTGGGACCCCTATGTGACATATACTGTTTAGCCACACATGCTACTGATCAATGCCCAATGTTAGAGGACAGGGTAGAGACTTGTGCTAGGATGTTTCCAATCAGGCCAATGCAATAAGGGCAACAAAAGCATGATCCCTATTCTAATACTTACAATCCAGGATGGAAGGATCACCCTAATTTGAGATATGAGGGAGGGCAACAACAAAATAGATATGATGTTGCAAGACATAGTGCACAGCCTTCCCAACCTATGAGGCAATTAGTTCCTATATAGGAGGAACCAAAGAAGGATAATAGCATAGAGCTTATGATGAAGCAACTCTTGGATAAGATAGAATAGAGTGAATTAGACACAGACAAGAAATGAAAAACATAGAAAATAGAATGTGAACTCAGAACAAAAATATGGAAAATATGATTAGTCAGTTGGCTATCTCTTTTAATAAGGTAAAAAGCCAAGGATCAGGGCAATTACCTTCTCAAACTGTGGTGAATCCTAAAGGAAGTGGCGTTTGTGCCATTACACTGAGAAGCGGAAAAGAACTTCCAGGATCCTCAGATACCATTACCATGGATAAGCCGGTGTCATCAAAAACACATGTCGCACTAAATGAGTCTAAAAGAGAAGAGAAGCCAAAGAAGATTTTGCCTTTCCCATATAGACCTACGTTGGGAAAGAAGCAAAGTGAAGCAAAAATTTTAAAAGAAATTCTTGAGACTTTCTAGAAGGTTGAGGTTAACATACCTTTGTTGGAAGCAATCAAGACCATCCCTAAGTATGCCAAGTTTCTCAAGGAAATATATACTAACAAGAGGCGGCTAAAAGGGAATGAGAATGTCAATTTTGGCAAGAATTTTTCAGCACTTATACAGCCAACAATGCCCACTAAGTGTCAAGATCTGGGCACTTTTACAATTCTATGTACTATTGGAAATTTTGAGTTTTCTAATGCTTTAATTGATCTTGGTGTTGCTATAAATGTTATGCCTAAATCAGTGTATTTATCTTTGCAAATGGGAAAGCTGAAACCCATCAGAGTGGTTGTGTAGCTTGCAAATAAAAGCATTGCTTATCCTTCAGGAGCGTTGGAGGATGTCCTAGTTAAGGTAAAGGATTTGATATTCCCAGTTGATTTTTATGTCCTTAACATAGAGGATGATAGATATAGGTCTTGTGGACATGCCCCACTAATTGTAGGTAGACCTTTCTTAAAAATTACAAAGACAATTATAAATGTACATGAGGGTACTCTTTAAATGGAGTTTGCTGGCAATGTGATACAATTTAATATATTTAATGCCATGAAACACCCCCATGATGATAACTTTGTTTTTAGTGTAAGCCTTATTGATATGCAAGTTGATAATGCCAGTGCTGATTTTAAGGATAGTTTGTTGACTGATTCCTATGATATTGCTAACTTGGATGATTCTCTTGATTGTATATGTTCTGGAACTACTATATGTCACAGATGTACACAAATTAGTGCTTTTATTGATAATAGTGAGTTCTGTGCATGTATTGATATCATGATTCTATGATCTCTTCTTTTTGTGTTGATTTTACTGTTAGTCAGCCTGTGATAGATTTAGATGATTATACTGGTCGAGATCACTCCTCTTGTTCTAGAAATGATGTGCATGCTGTTGTTCTCCCTGATTGTTCTGATATTACTGGATTTACTGATTCTCAGGATGTGTTGCATGTTGATGTCACTTCTGGATATGTTGATTGTGATAGCTCATCTATGTCCACTCTTACCTTACCTATTGATAGTAGTATTAGATGTTGTATGTAACACCATGATTTCCTAGCTTATCTCATGCTATCCCCATGTCTCATGCCAGGAATTCTATGAAGAGGCAAGGAAAAATAACATTAAAAAGTGAATATTTTTGCGTTGCATAGGGGATAAAAATTTCATTCGATGTCACGTGGGCCATGTGAGTTCATATATCATATTTTCATATTTAATTACATGGAAAAAACTCATTTCTATCATTAAAATTGGCCTACAACTCATGGAAAGCAAGGGAACACATAAAATTCATAGTAGTCATTTCGACCAGAATTTTTTCTTTTTTGTCACTAACTTTGAAAAATCATAACTAATTCTAAAAATATCAAAATCATAAATTCTTTTCCATTCTAGAAAGTACACATGTCTACTTTATATTAAAAATATGTTTGCATTATGAAACACAACCCAAAAGATGTTTAACATTTGAAAATGTGCAGAGGTCTGACTAGCTACTGGTACTATCACAGGTTACTGCTACAAACTTCAAAAATATCCAATTAATTCTGAAAAAGTTCAATCCATGTAAATAATACCAATCTAAAAAGCTACAGATGTTAGCTAGAGGAAAAAAATAACTCCATACCAGTTTAGGCAAGCCCAGAGCTCAAAACCTAATCAAACAGTATCTGAGGTCAGTTTGAGCGCTGATACTGGATATAAAATTCAAAAATTTATATCTCCCTCTCTAGACATCCAAATGAGGTGCTTCTAGTTGACACAAGTTACTAGAAATATCTAGTTTTTCTTTATAAAAGTTTGTGTCAATTGGACATCATTTGCCCCCTGAGTGAAATAATTAATTTTCAGATCAGTATGAACAGTACCCTTGACCAAAATCAAAAAAATTTTTAACTTTGAAAATTCATCAAATATTCCATAGACCTCCAAAAATTTTATACTTTAGCTTCCCGAAAATCTCTCAATAAGGTCTAATTTCATGCTAAATCGCAGGCCAAGAAGAGCTCATTTGGACAAAAAGTGGTATAGGTTTCCAATATGGTCAATTTTACTTCATATTAGATACCAAGTGTGCCTAAATGGTCTTTCTTGTTGTTTGGCACCTCTTGGGCAAGTTTAAAAGTATGAATATGACTTTTATGAATTGTCCAAGTGGTCCCAAATCTCATGCATCTCAATTTAGTCATTCCACTTCCATTTACACATACATTTCCATGATGCAAGTTTGTCATTACATGTTCAAATTGCACATTTCCATACATATAATCTTAAACTTCATTTGTACATGATACACTAGTATAATTATACATGTTCATAACATCATGGGACATATACAACCATAAATTACAACAATTGCCATTCATATGGCCTTAAAGAGACAAAACCTATACACTTTGATGTCAAAATCTCATCTCCCAAGGTGTGGGCTCTCGTTACCTTGTCTACTTGGTCCACCTAGTATATTAGAACATTGGAGAGGAGGGGATGAGATCCAAAGAATTCCAATAGCTCATCTCTCTTTCAATCACACATAAAGTATGCAAATAAGCCTTAAAAATGCATGCATAGACATATTAACATGTGTGAACATTCAAGAAACATTCTTGGCATTTGAACAAGTCATACATAGCATACATAAGCTTGCTAAGTAAGTGGATTAGTCTCACCCATTCACTTGTGGATTTTGGACTTGCCTCACCCATTTCTCTAAGAGGTTTTTGACTCAATCTTACTCTCGGGAGTTAACCTCACTTTTGGAAGACTCTTTACTTTGTCTCAACTAACTTTAAGGGTTCTTGGCTCATCCTCACCATGGCTAGAGGGTTCTTGGTTTCTCCACACTCAAGCAAACCAAAGCAAGCACATAAAACATCATTTGAATGCATAAGATATCATCATGGAACCATGGCATATGAAATTATACTAGAATACTTTTCATGGCTTAAAATATATATATACACATCCAAAGATAATGTAAGCACACATTCATGCATGAGAGAAGGTAAAGAGAGCTACGTCGCTTGCATTTACACACTTTTTCCTTGAGTTTTGAATCCTTTCCCTTGACCTCACACACCCAAGAAGGTGGAGATCATTTCTCTTGGCTTGGAAGCCAATTAGGTTCATGGAGTTAATTCTAAGGCCACACATCTTCCTTAAACACTAACTTGATCTATATACCTCTTTATGGTTCTAAGAATGCACCTAATGAAGCAACATCTATCAAATAAATTCTAGGCTCTATTTTTTCCTTTCATATATGATTTTTGACTCCTTTTAAGCCTCTTAGAGTCATCACACAATTGAAATAAAGAGTCTAACTATATGTTACTTTTTTAGGTCATATTATGGAACATATAAGGCCATCTCACTATCTATGGTTTTTAAAATTTTTCCAAGGCTTCCTCTCATATTCTCCCATCATACATAATGCAAAACTAAGCTTGAAAGAAATTAAAACACTCCCTAGGTGCATTAACTCTCCTTGGCCGAAGTTATACTTCCATAAGGCACCAATGGAGTTTCCTTGCTTCCTTTGATGGGAGAAACATGTAGGAAGCTCTCTTGATGTCTTAGGAACTCATATGAACACTTAAACATCATAAAATATGGCTAGGGTCCATGATAGAGTCAAGGTGCAATCAAAACCCTAACTTTTCTATCTTGCAAATTCATGGTTTTTACTTGGATTTCTTTGCATATTCTTACTCTACTCCCTTAAATTCATGGAATTTGCCCTTGGTTCTCCTCAAAATTCTAGCCCTTCTATGGCTTATTGAGTGTAGAGAAATATGAAGAGAAGAAGAGCAAGGGGTAGCAACCATGGAAGAAGAAATTACCTTATTTTTCCCTGATTTCTCACTTGAATCTTGTTTTCTTTGGCCTTGTCTCTTCAAATCTGATTTTTTTACTTAATTTCTCAACAGATCCATATACTTCAATATAATCATAGGAAAGAAAGGAAAATGGAGGAGAAAAGGTTTGTAAGAGAAAGAGGATGAAAAACTAAGAAAATCCATACCTTTCTACCTCATTTTTCTTCTTCCTTCATGCTCCTCTTGGCACGCCTCATCCCTTAGGGTATTCTTCTGGTCTGGGGTAGAAACAAGTGTGGCTAAATGAAAGGGAAGATGGGGCGCCTCATATATATAGGTGGAGGAAGGAAGACTTTTCAAAAATTTTATATTTTGCCTTTCATTCTTGGCATCTTCGTTTCTAACTTGTTTTAGCTCCTTTGTTAGAACCGTCTTTTCCATTATAAAATTTAGGTTCCTAATTTAGTAAGATACCTTTGGAATAACTCGAATTGGAGCTAAAACTTCCCAAATGAATCAGTTAAAGTTGGGTCAACTGACGTTACAAAACGTCCATCAGAAGGGTTTTAACTATCTTGGGACTTTCCATAGTTTTCAAGGCCTGTGAGAACCTCGGAGAACTCAAAACTTTCATTGAAAAATCCCTCCTTTATAAATTCCAAAATTTTCTCAAAATGACAGAAATGCCCTTACGTTTCGTCAATCTTTCGTTACATTTCGTTTCTTCATTCTAGCTCCATTTTTCTTTCCGTCTAAGTCTGAGATTCTCATTTTTAGGAGTTTAGAATGCTTTACAAATTTTTTGGGACCTTAACTAAGTTATTTTGGGGGATTTCCTTTTGTATCTGGTGAATTTCGTTCATTTATGGAGAAACTATTAAGTTACATTTCTCACATTTTCTCTCGTTTTCAGAGAACCAAATATTACACTGTATAACTAGTTCATCCAGTAGTGATACTGATGTTGCTACTATTGTTGGTTCTCTTTTGATATTCATTTTGCTAATACTCCCAAATATGGGAAAGTTGTTTCTTCTGTCTGTGAGTTGTCTAAACAGGTATTTGGCATGGAAGAGATTAAAATTAAACCACTTATACCTTCGATTGAGCAAGCTCCTACCTTAGAGCTCAAATCACTGCCGAAAAATCTCAAGTATACCTATTTGGAAAAGGATGAGAAGCTTCTAGTGATTGTAGCTAGTGATATTATTTCAGAGGAGGAAGAGAAGCTTCTAGAGGTCCTGAGGAGGAGAAGACAAGCAATAGGGTGGACCTTGGCTGACATACCTAGCATTAGCCTTGACATATGCATGCACCGAATTCTATTAGAGGATGGAGCAACCAGTTAGACAACCTTAAAGGAGATTAAACCCACTTATTCTAGATGTTGTTAAAAAAAAAGTTTTCAAACTTTTATCTACTAGTATTATATATCCTATTTCTAACAGTCAGTGGGTTAGTCTATGTAGATGGTTCTAAAAAAATCGGGGATCACAGTGGTCCAGAATGAAAATAATGAATTGGTACCCACCCGTGTACAGAATAGTTGAAGGGTTTGCATTAATTATAGGAGACTTAACTTAGTTACTAGAAAGGATTATTACCCCCTCCCTTTTATTGATCAGATGCTTAAACATTTAGCTTGGAAGTCTCACTACTGTTTCCTTAATGGGTTTTTAGGTTATTTCCAGATATACATAGCCCCAGAGGATCAAGAAAAGACAATGTTCACATGCCTATTTGGAACATATGCCTATAGATGAATGCCTTTTGGTCTTTGCAATGCCCCTAGAACTTTCCAACGGTGCATGGTTTCCATTTTTAGTGATTTTCTTGTATAGAAATTTTTATGGATGATTTCATTGTATATGGGAACTCTTTTAATGACTGCCTGTGTAGTCTAGATAGAGTCTTAGTAAGATGCATAGAGAAGAACTTTGTACTTCATTTTGAAAAGTGTCATTTTATGGTTCGAAATGGCATTGTATTGGGTCATGTTATATCTGAGCAAGGCATAGAGGTTGATAAGGCTAAGATTAATGTTGTCACTTCTCTACCATGGCCATCATGTGTTTGGAAGGTCCGGTCTTTTCTAGGTAATGCAAGTTTTTATAGAAGATTCATCTAGGATTTTAGTAAAATTACTTTGCCATTATCTAAGTTGTTATAAAAAGATGTTGATTTCCATTTTAATGATGCATGTAAAATAGCTTTTGATGATCTTAAGAAAAGATTAACTTCCCCACCCATTATTCAACCCCCTGATTGGAACTTCCCATTTGAGCTTTTATGTGACGCTTCTAATTTTGAAGTAGGTGCAGTTTTAAGCCAGAGAGTGAATAAAAGGTCCCATGTGATAGCTTATATGTCCAAGACTTTGGATGGGGCCCAAGAAAATTATATAACCATAGCGAAAGAGTTTTTTGCTATTATTTTTGCTTTGGATAAATTTAGATCTTATTTTCTTGATATTAAAGTCATTATTTTTACTAATCATATAGCCTTGAAGTACTTGCTGAAGAAGCCTGATGCGAAGCCAAGATTGATTAGATGGATGCTTCTACTTCAAGAGTTTGATATTGACATCTAGGATAAAAGTAAAGTTGAAAACTTAGTAGCAGACCACTTGAGTAGAATTGAGGCTTCGAAGGTAGATTCTTTACCTATTGATGATGATTTCCCTGATGAGCATTTGTATGCTGTGCATAGTTTCTACCCATGGTATACTGACTTAGTGAATTGTCTAGCTGCTTCTGAATTGCCTGTTGATTTGAATAAATATCAATTGAATAAGTTTAGGAGTGAAGCTAGATATTATATTTGGGATGATCCATACTTGTGGAGACTATGTAGTGACCAAGTGATTAGACATTGTGTGCCTGATATAAAATTTGATTCTATTTTGAAATTTTGTCACACACTTGCATGTGGAGGTCACTTCAATCTAAAATGCACAGCTAGGAAGGTTCTAGATAGTGGATTGTATTGGCCTACTTTGTTTCATGATGCCTTTGATTTTTGTAAAAGATGTGTTAGGTATCAACAAACAGGTAGCATATCTAGGAGAAATGAAATGCCACAGCATCCCATTTTGTTTTGTGAAGTCTTTGATGTGTGGGGCATTGATTTTATAGGATCTTTTCCTACTTCTTTTGGCTTTGCATACATTTTATTGGTTGTTGATTATGTTTCGAAGTGGGTGGAAGTAAAACCCACTAGGATTGATGATTCTTCTATGGTTGTAAAGTTTGTTCGCTCTTACATTTTTCTATAAGTTTGGTATCCCTAGAGTCATTATCAGTTACCAGGGCACTCATTTTTGCAACCAGAGTATGCACAACTTACTTAGCAAGTATGGTGTTATGCATAAGAAAGCTACTCTATATCACTCTCAAACAAATGGCCAAGCAGATATTTCTAACTAGGAAGTGAAGCAAATTTTAGAGAAAACAGTACAGCCGAATAGAAAAAATTAGAGCAAGAGGCTAGATGATACACTTTGGGCCTATAGGACTGCCTACAAAACTCCTATTGACATGTCACCCTATCAACTGGTATTTGGGAAAACTTGTCACTTATCGGTAGAAGTGGAGCATAAAGCTTATTAGGCTGTAAAGAAATGTAAACCTAGAATTGAATGGAGCGGGGTCTTATAAAAAAATTCCAATTCTAAGAGCTTGAAGAAATTTGTTTGGAAGCCTATGATAATGCAAGGATCTATAAGGAAAACACAAAGGTATTCCATGACAAGATGATTGCAAGAAAGGAGTTTGTAGTTGGCTAAAAAGTTCTGCTTTATAAATCCCACTTAAAGCTTATGCCAGGTAAACTTTGTTCTAAATGGGAAGGTCCATATATAGTCTTTGATGTTTTCCCTTTTGGTGTAGTTGAGCTTTTAGATGAGCATACGAGAGCTAAATTTAAAGTTAATAGACATAGGCTCAAGCACTTTCATGAAGGAGTTCCAAGGGATGACAAGGAGGAGCTCTAACTTCATGACCCACTCTGATTACCCAATTGTACCCTTTCCCTTTCCCCTTTTATATTGTGTTGTCTTTCTGTTAATCAGACTATGTACTAGCATTGAGGACAATGCAATGTTTAAGTGTGGGGGGGATGCAAATAGAATTTTTAGTTTTGCTTTATTTTGGTTAGTTGATTTTTCTAGTTTCTAGGTTTTTAGTTTTTAGTTTTATTTTTGAAGTGTTGAAGTTTTATTTTGTTTTTCAGTTTTTGAAAAAAAAAATTGTGTTTTTGTGGAAGTTGCTAGTATTGAGGGGATCATAGCTTTGATATATCTTGATTTGATAGGGAATTGATCTTGTGTTGATAATGCAAGTTAAGTGGCAATTAGCTTTGCTTTAATGAAATTTGATGACGGTCAATTTACCTTGTGAGATTTTTAAACCTACTGATATTCATTTCTAGTGTGTATCCCCTATCTTGCTTTTACTCTAGAACTTGGCTTGAATCTTATTCAAGGCCACATTTATTCATTTGCCATGCATGAAAAGGACTAAGGCATTCATTGTTATTTTGTTTTAGCTAAAGCCAAAAAGCCATCTTATTTATGTTTAATCCATTTACTTTACCCCCTTTGAGCCATATACATTTCCTTTTTAGCCTTTTAACCATGAAAAACAAACAAATGTTCTTCCTACCTTGATCAGGATGCTTTTGATTATTAAGGGCAATGTATCTTATTAAGGTGGGTAGAGGTGCATTTTTTACATCATTTATAGGCCGTTTGTTTGTTCTTCTTTAGAAATATTCCAAGAAAAAAAGAGGAGAAAGGAAAATAAAATGAAAAATGAATGACTCTTTTGTTGAAGAAAAAGAAATATAAAACCAAAAAAAATAAACAAAGAAAAAAGAGCAAAGCAAAAGAAAAGCATAAAAAAAAGAAGAAAAAAAAGAAAGGAAAGAAAAGTTGTTCTCTTACTGCATATATTTGTTTATGGTAAATGGGGCCTTAAAATGCACTTGTATTCCATTCTTATTCTTCTTTTGATGTTCTTGATGATTTTAAGCATCCACTTTGCCTTTTGAATTTCCTTCATTCCTTTGTTTACCACTTGTTTCATACCTTGGCCTACATTACAACCATAATAAAGACCTTTTGATTCTTTCATTGGCATTTGATTTTGGTCATGGAGATGTAGATAATTGCCAAGCTTATGGTAGTAAAGTTGGATAGGATGGAATTTAAGAGT
Source organism: Erythrophleum ivorense (assembly GCA_026724425.1). Classification (NCBI taxonomy): domain Eukaryota; kingdom Viridiplantae; phylum Streptophyta; class Magnoliopsida; order Fabales; family Fabaceae; genus Erythrophleum; species Erythrophleum ivorense. The sequence goes on from JAIUCV010000014.1 coordinate 11,070,876, forward strand.
AAGCACTTCATCCTAAACACTAAAGAGTAGAGTGATAAACACTAATCCAAGTGAGGGACTTTCATTGCATTTCATTTTTATTAAATGTATTGCCATGGTACTTGTTGCATTGATGCAAGTGATATGACTTGGAGAATTGAGCGTTTGATTTGCCTTGATCTTCCTTATACTAAGTGATCTACACAATTCCTTTTTTTTATTATTTCTTTTCCATTATCTTTTTCTTAAAATTTTGGTTTTCTTTTGCCCATGAGTGCAAAGGTTTAAGTGTGGGGGAATTTGATAAATGCCAATTTTAGATACATTAATCCCCTTAAAACTTAGGCATTTTGATGACCAAATGTGGCTTTAGAGGTTTAATTAGCTGGATAATTGATTCTAGTAGCGATTTTTGTACTGTAAGAATTTATTTGCAAAATTGTTAGATTTTAATGCATAAAGTTCTCTTAAATAATTTTGCGAATATCCTTACTTAACTTTTCTCACTCTTTTGTGCAGATTCTCAATGGAAATTGGAGCTTGAAGAGAAATTCAATTGAAAGCTAAAAGTGTGCAACTTGAAGGAGAGAATGATGGTCTATATGTTTAATAAAATCTGAGAAAAATAAAAATGAAAGAAAAGAAATGGGGATGGGATGAATCATATAAGAGGAACTTTCCTGTTAACATATGCACAGCATTCTAATTAAAGAAAAAACACTCTCATCCACTTCACGAAGCTATCCCTCTTTCTTACACCTTTATCTCCATGTAGCATGCATGGTTCTTGTTTGTCCACGTGGTCACTCACACAAGGCACTCATCTAGCATGTCATGAGTTTCATTTCCACACATACATGCATGCAAACACAAGAAGGCACACCTCTAAACATCACACACTTCCCTCTCCCTTAGCTCATGCATGGTTGCACCTCCATACACTCTCATGTTGCACCCACATCACATTCATTTACACAGCACACTTCAGTCATTAACCCACCTCATTTAGCACCCACAAATGCCACGGTTTCTCCACTCATGGGTCATCGCATACTCTTCCACATAGCAAGATAAGACATACATGGGAAGGAAGAGAGAAGCTAACATTGGCATGCACATCTTTTTCATGGCTTACACGTAGCAAGCATGCTACATACACTCATATGCACACACATGTTTTACACATACATACACATGCATAGCCACGGGTTCTAGTAAGCCTTTAACGTGGGATGGTGAGAAGAGAAGAAGCATGAGGGAGAAATAGAGAAGGAGAGGAAGAACATGTTAGGAAACGAGTTTTAGAGGCAGTGTGTGTGGGGGGAGGAAGAAGTAGCCTCTGTTTTGGAGAGCTAGATGAAGAGAAAGAGCTTGAGAGAAAAGCCACGAGTTGGGTTTAAAGAAGGAAAAGCAAGGAGCAGAGATAGGGGATGCAGTCTTTGGTTTTTAAAGAAGAAGAAGGAAAACATGAGAGAAGCCAAGCCACATGAAGGAAAATACATACGGGCAGAATGTGGAATAGCATGTGAGATGTGTGTGATCATGGGTTCATGAATTTAGCTGAGGTAACATGAAAAAGAGGTTAACATGAGAAATGAATAAGTGAGCATGAGAGGGGGCACGTGACTTATTAAAAACACACTGAAGGCATTCATCAAAGGCGGCTAGAGATTAACGTGACCAATGAAAACACGTGAGGGGAAACAGTGTGAATAAAGATGTGATGAAAAAGGTAGACAATGGGGAATGTAAAAAAAGAAAAATATAACGTGAAGGGGAGTTATACAGAATGCAAAATAGGGTTGGAGCTACAAAAATGTGAAAACGGGGAGAAGAATTTGATTCACAAGGCTTGATGATTTTGGCTTCCTTTCTTAACCATCGTCTTCCACTTATCTTCCCCATGGTTGCTTGAAATCTCCTTGGTAGCTAACTGAAAAGTGGACCTTCCTAGATGTAGATTTGAGCTTCAAATTGCTTCTCCAATTGGATATAATCTCTTTGCTCAATCTTTTAATTTTAATTTGACTAAGTTTAACTTTAGGAATTTAATTGCTTGAACTTACTAGATTGATTTGAATTGTGGATTGATTGTAATTTGATTATTTAGATGTTAATTTTGATCTCTACATGTTTGTGGAAAATCCAGACTTAGTGGCTATGCAATTTACTCTTAATTTCCTTTTGATTATAGGCCAATTGATGCAATGGTTGTTGAATTAAGTGGCTAGAATTTTTGTGCAATTGATGTGTTTGAGGAATTCATTAATCTAATTGGTTAATTAACATTTTAAGTGGATTATGCAGCAGATTTTTATGAGCATTTAGGATTGGTTTTAGTGTGTTTTTGTTCCTAACTCAATTGATTAATTTTTCAAAGTTTCTTGTGGTTGCAAAATCCTTGAATTATTGGTGAATTGAGTTTTGGATGGTAATTCAAGAGTTTTTATGGAAAATACACTAATGAGCAAGAATTTAAATCCAATTTTGGTATATTAGAAAGAGAGCAAGGATAATTGAATTTTAGGGAGTCCATCTAAAGGCTAGCTACCACATTTTCTTAATTGTTTGCTTCACTTAGTCTTAAGCTTTTAACTCTTGTCATTTTAAATTAAATTCAATTAAATTTTAGTAATTAAAAATCTCCTAAACAATTTTCATTCAGTGATACTTGGAATACTCTTTCACAAACAATTAGAGGCAAAAAAACTCCTTGAAAAATGACCTAGGTTGCACTATTACCTATAAGTTTATTTTTCTATCTAGTTTTATTTAAGATTACGCGATACAAATGTCACATGTATCCAAGTAGCACACAAGGTTCAAATTTCACATTTCCATTGTCTTGGCACCATACAATGTTCATACATAACATTACATTTGTTCAATGGTTTACAACTTGAAATATCATGTACATATCCACTTTGGTATCTAGGTACAAGGAAAACTACATAATTGTCAAAGTTTAGCTCTTTAAGACCCTTAGCTTGCATTCCTTACTTTTTGAACATCACCTAGGCATTTCAAAATGATGGAGGGAAGGGGAGTGAGATTCCTAGAATCTCAATAGCTCACACACCCATTCACACATACATTCAAGGCATAAATATATCAAGTGTACAAGTAAACAAGCTACCAAGATCATAAATTCTCATTTACTTAATGTTCATGCCATACCTTTACAATCATGCCATCAAGAAGCTCTAGGGACTTTCAATTTTGCCTCACCCCATTTCTAGGACTTTTGGATATGCCTCACTCTTAGCCTAGGGACTTTTGACTTAGCCTCACCTATCTAAGAGACTTTTGGCCTAGTCTCACCCATGTCTTGAGACTTTTGGCACCTCCTCACCCACATTAAGGGACTTTTAGCATCACCTCACCTTTAAGAGTAAGTTTCATAACTAAAGTCATTCAAGAACATACATTGGTACCAATGCTAACTCAAGCATCAAATGGCATGCTCTTAAGTCACATTAACACATACATGCACACAAAGACATACACATGCACAAGGATACAAGGAGAATGAGGTGGAGAGCTACCTTGAATCTTGTAAACTTTACTTGGTCTTATTCCTCCCTCTTTTTGGCCTCACAAGTGCACCTAGGTGGTTGGATATTCTTTTGGCCTAAACATTATAAGTAGCACATAATCATATACTTGAAACAAGCCAAGACACTAATTATGTTCTTAAATACACACTTGATTCCATAAGTGGCCTAATGGTTTCATAAATGGCCTATTGAAGCAACCTTCACAATTCAAGCTCTAGGCTCCCATTTCTTTCCATCTCTAGGCCTCTTAGCCTCATTCAAAGCTATTGGGCCCTCACGCAATCCTTTGCACAAGCTTAGAATCAAGTTGCTTCACAAAGCACCATTATGGACACCATTATTCCATCTCTCAATCCATGGCTCCTAAATTTTTCTAATGGTTTCTCTCATCTTGTAACATCATATAAAGTCCTAAACCAAGGCTAGAACAATTTAAAACACTCCTTAACCTATTGTTCATGCTTAGGCGAGACATGCACCATAATGGGCCTTCTTGGAGTTCTTGATTTTTTCTTGATGGGAGAGCCACTTAGAAGGGTTTTCAGAGGTCTTAAGAGCTCAAGGAAATACTCAAATAGCTAAGGAAACACTCACACAAAATCAAATTTCACAAAACCCTAAAGAATGCCACACTTTCTTAGCTTGATTTCTATTAGTTTTCCTTACAATTTCTTGCCATATACCCCTTCTCCATGGTCTAAAACCCTAGTTCCTCTCTTGCTTTTAGGCAAAAAACCTCCTCCTCATATGGTTCTAGTTTAGGCTGAAAAGTGCACAAGAAAGAAGCAAAAAAGAGAAACAACAAAACCATGAAATACCTTAAATTCAAGCTTGGTTTCAAGACTTTTTCTCCTTGGTTTTCTTCTCCTCAAGTAATTTGAACTGCTCCTCCTTGTTTTGGACTCAAAACAAAACCAATTCATTCAAATAAACCATGGAAAGAGAGCTAAAAAGGAGAGGAACAAGATTAGAAGAAGGAGAAGTATGAAATTTCATGAAATTCCTCACCTTTTCCTTAGTTTCTTCCTTCCTTTCTCTCCTTTTTCTTGTGTGTCTAAGAGAGCTAGTCCTTTTCTATATTTTGGGCAGAAGAAAGTCATGCTATATGAGAAGAGGAAGAGTCAAAAGCTTATGGAACATTCAAGAAACTCACTTTTTCAAAAGTTTCAATTTCATCCTTCCGTAATGGCAATTTCATTTCAGCTTTGTTTTAGCTCCTTTTTTAGAACTATCTTTTTCATTATAAAATTTAGGTTCACAATTTAATAAAATGCCTTTGGAATCACTTAAATTGGAGTTAAAACCTTCCTAAATAAATCCATCAAAATTTAGGCTCACTACCATTGGAAAAAGTTCACCGGATGGGCTTTACCAATCTCGGGGCTTCCCATAGTTTTCGGGGCCTTTGAGAACCTTGGGCAACTTAAAGTTTTCATTTAAAAAGCCCTCCTGTGTGTTTTTTTTCAAAAGTTGTACTTATTTATGAAAATGCCATTACATTTTGTTAGTTTTTGTCACAATTTATTTCACCATCCTAGCTCTATTTTTCTTTCCATCTAAGCCTAGAATTATCATTTTTAGGGGCCAGGACTCTACCCAAATTTTTCAGGACATTAACTAGCTCATTTCAAAGGACTTGCTTTTTTATAGCTCATTTCATCATTTTATGAAAATTACATTCATTACATCTCTCCCTTGGTCTCACTTCTTTTTTAGGGCAAAATAAAGTCGGCCAAATAAGGAGAAGAGGGGCATGCATCGTCTATATAAGAAGGGTTTAAAATTGTTTCAAGAAAATTTCATTTACGTCCTATCTTTTTAGTATTTTTGTTTTAGGTCTATTTTAACTCCTTTTTTAGAACTGTCTTTTTTATGATAAAATTTAGGTTCTCTATCTTATAAAATGCTTTTGTAATTACTCAATTTGGAGCTAAAACCCTCTCGAATAAAAAGGTCAAAGTTCGGGTTAACCATCGTTAGAAACATACATTAGAGGGGTTTTAACTATCCTAAGGCTTTCCATGGTTTTCAGGGCCTATGAGAACCCCGAAGGACTCAAATTTTTTATTTAAAATGCCCTCCTATGAGTATGCTAAAAATTTTCTGATATTACGAAAATGCCATTATGTTACGTAACTATTTTGTTAAATTTCGTCTAGTTATTTTGGCTTCTATTTCAGGGCACCTTTGGCCTCTTATTTTCATCACTTAATATCTAGATCATTATTCTAATTTTTTTGACCTTAACCAATTCATGTTAGAGGACTTACTCTTAAAATGTATCTATTTCTACTGTTTTTATGAAAATCGAACGTTACACCCTAAGTGCATAAACCCTTTTAGGCCACGGCTATGCTTCCGATTGGCACCAATGGAGTTTGTTTGATTTCTTTGATGGGAGAAGCATGTGGGAGGCTTCCTTGATGTCTTAAAAACTTATATGAACTCTTAAACATCTTAATTTATGGCTAGAACTCATCTTACAAATCAAGGTGCAACTAAAACCCTAGGTTATGCATCTTGGAAAATCATGGTTCTTTCTTTGTTTTCTTTGCATATTCTTATTCCTCACACTCTAATTCCTAAAATTCATTATTGGTTTGGTTCAAAATTCAATCTCTCTTATCTATCCATACATAGGGCAAAACACAAAAGAAGAAAAGCAAGGAAGGATAAGCATGGAAACTAAGGATTTTACCTTGAATTTAAGCTTTTCTCAAGAGCTTCTCCTCTTACCTTTGCCTTCCTCTCAAATTTTGAACACTTTTCCTCTAGTCTAGGCTCAAAACAGAATCAAACACTTCAACAAATCCATAGAAAGAAAGAGGAGAAGGAGGAGAGCAAGCTTACTAAAGAGAAGACTAGGAAATTCCATGAAATTCATACCTTTCTTGCCTTGTTTCTCTTCTCATTCTTCCTTTCTCTTGTGTGCCTCTCTCCCTTAGTCTCTTCTCTGGTTTGAGTGGATGCAAATGTCGGTTAAACATAAGGAAGATTAGGGTGTGGTTTATAAAGCTAAAGGAAGGAAATTTGTTCATTAAAAATTCCTATTATGTCCCGTATTCTTGGTATTTTTGTTTTAGGTTCGTTTTAGCTCCTTTTTGAGAACCATCTTCTCCATCATAAAATTTAGGTTCTTTAACTTATAAAATGCCTTTGGAATCACTTAATTTGGAGCTAAAACCTTTTTGAATGAACTAGTAAAAGTTTGGATTAACTGACATTGTAAAATGTCAACTGTAAGGGTTTTAATTGTTCTAAAGATTTGTATGGTTTTTAGGGCCTCTGAAAACCCCAAAAAACTCATTTTTCCCATTTAAAAATCCCTTTTTTGAGTTTTCTAGAAAGTGCCCAAAATTATGAAAATGCCATTATGTTTCGTTGCATTTTCGTTAAATTCCATCTGTTTATTCTGACTTCAGTTTCAAGGCATCTTTGGCCTTGGATAATCATTATTTAAAGTCTAAAATATTATTCTAATTTTATTGGACCTCAAACCCTTCTCTTTAGAGGACTTCCTGTAATGTTCGGTTCTCTAAAAACGTGAGAAACGTAACGTACAGTTTCTTCATAAATGAATGAATTCACCAAATACAAAAGCAAGTCCCTTGAAATGACTTAGTTAAGGTCCCAAAAAATTTGAGTAACATTCTAAACTTTAAAAAAGAGAATCCCAAGCTCAGATGGAAAGAAAAATAGAGCTAGAATAAAGAAACGAAATTTAACGAAAAACTTACAAAACATAATGGCATTTTCATAATTTTGAGTAAATTTTGGAATTCACACAAGAGGTATTTTTAAATGAAAATTTTGAGTTCTTTGGAGTTCTCAAAGGCCCTGAAAACTATGGGAAGCCCTAAGATAGTTAAAACCCCTCCAGTGGACGTTTTCCAACATTAGTTGACCCAAACTTTAACTGATTCGTTCGGGAAGGTTTTAGCTCCGATTTGAGTGATTCCAAAGGCACTTTTCTAATTTGGGAACCTAACTTTCATAATGGAATAGACAATTCTCAAAAAGGAGCTAAAACAAGTTTAAAACAAAAATGCCAAAAACTAAGGGCCAAATTGAAATTTTTAAGAAAGTGGAAGCTTCTTGAACACTCTTTAAGTTTCTTATTTCTTCTCCCCTTCATTTGCACGACCCATTTTGTCCAAAAACTAGAGAAAACACCAGCTCTCTTAGGCGTACCATGGAGGAGAAGAAAGGAGGAAAAGAAGCAAGGAAAAGGTAAGGAATTTTATAGATTTTCATGCTCCTTCTTCTTCCAAACTTGTTCCTCTCCTCTTAAGCTTTCTTCCTATGGTTTTATTGAAGTTTTTGGATCTGTTTTGAGGGAAGAACAGAGGAGAAAATTCGGATTTGAAGAGAGGAGGCCAAGGAAAGTAAGAATCAAGCAAGAAAACAAGGAAAAATAAGGTAAATCTTCCATCCCAGGGTAGCTACTTCCTCCCCCTTCTTCCCCTTATTTCGCCCCATATAAGTAGCTACAAGAGGGCTTGAATTTTAGGCAGAACCAAGAGTGAATTCTATGAATTTAAGGGAGGAAAGTAAGAATATGCAAAGAAATTCAAGAAAAGGCTATGGATTTCCAAGGTGGCAAACCTAGGCTTTCATGGGTTCGCTTGAAAATCTGATTTGATGTAGTCACTCCTATGCCTAAATGAATGTTTAAATGAGTTCCTAAGATCCCTAGAGTCTTCCCATATGCATCTTCCATGTAGAAACCAAAGCAAACTTCCATGGAGGCTAAATGGTGCATAGTCCCGGCCAAAGGGGGTTGAGACACCTAGAGAGAGTTTTAAATTCTTTTAAGCCCATTTTTGGGTCATATATGATGAATGAAAATGAAGAAAAACCTTGGAAAAAATTTAGGAGGCCTAGAGAATGAATTGGTGTCTTAGGTTCCATAATATGACCTAAAGAAGCAACATATAGTTAGGCTCTTTGTTTTAATTATGTGATGACTCCAAGAGGCTTAAAAGGAGTCAAGAATCATATATGAAAGGAAAGAATGGAGCTTAGAACTCATGTGATGGATGTTGCTTCATTAGGTGCATTCTTGGAACCATAAAGGGGTAAATGAGCTAAGTTAGTGTCTAAGCAAGTTGTGTGACCTTAAAATTGATTCCATGAACCTAATTAGCTTCCATAAATTGTGTTTAGGCCAAGAGAAATCATTCCCATACCTTTGTGTGTGTGAGGCTGAGGAAGGGAGAGCAAATTCAAGAGAAAAAGTGTGTGGTTGCTTCCAAGGTAGCTCACTCCTCCTTCTCTCATGCATGAATGTATGCTTGGCTTATCTTTGAATGTGTGTATGTGTGTTTTGTAACGTTCAATTTTTGTTAAACGATTGAAATGGGTGCGTTTTCAAAGCAAGTGAAATGAATTAGTTAAGGTCTCAAAAAATTTGAGTAACATTTTAGACTCCTAAAAATGAGAATCCTAGCCTCAGAAGGAAAGAAAAAACGAAGCTAGAATGAAGAAATAAATTTTGATGGAAAATCTACAAAACGTAATGGCATTTTCATAATTTTGAGAAAATTTTGGAATTCACATAGGAGGACTTTTTAAATGAAATTTTTGAGTTCTCCGGGGTTCTTAGAGGCCTTGAAAACCATGGGAAGTCTTGGGACAGTTAAATCCCCTTTGGTGGACGTTTTCCGACGTTAGTGTAGCCAAACTTTGACGGATTCTTTCAGGAAGGTTTTAGCTCCAATTTGAGTGATTCCAAAGACATTTTATTAAATTGGGAACCTAAATTTCATAATAGAAAAGATGGTTCTAAAAAAGGAGCTAAAACGAAGGAGAAACAAAAATGCAAAGAACGAAGGGCAAAATGGAAATTTTTGAAAAAGTCACTTTCCTACCCTTATATATAGGCGGTGCCCCACTTTCTCTTCCTATGGTTGCTACTTTTAGTTCCTCTTCTTCTCCAATTCAAAAACCTAAGGAACTCTAAAAGGATCTGATTTTTAAGCTAAACCAAGGATGAATCTAAGGAAAAAGGGTGTGGAGATTAAGAATATGCAAAGGGAATTAACAAAAAAATCATTAGATTTCAAGATGCAAATTCTAAGGTTTTGTGTGCACCTTATAAAATATGATTTTGTATGATAATTCCTAGGTCTAATTAAGAGTTTAAATGAGCTCCCAAGATCCCTATAAGGATCCCCATATGCTTCTTCCCTTGAGAAAACAAAGAAAGCTCCATGAAAGCCAATAAGCTCCACAGTCTTGGTCAAGCAAGGAAAGGGTAGCTAAGGAGAGTTTTAAACTAAGCCCATTCTTGAGTCATATATGATGAATGAATATGAAGGGAGGCCTTGAAAAAAATTTAGAACTCATAAAAAGTGAATTGGTGCTTTAGGTTCCATATTATGACCTAAAGAAGCAACATATTGTTAGGCTCTTTGTTTTAATTGTGTGATGACTCCAAGAAGCTTAAAAGGAGTCAAGAATCATATTTGAAAGGAAAGAATGGAGTCTAGAATTTATTTGAGAGGTGTTGCTTCATTAGGCGCATTTATAGACCATAATGGGGTTTATAGAATAACCTAGTGTCTAAGCAAGTTGTGTAACCTTAGAAATTGTTTCATGAACCTAATTGGCTTCCATAATTGTGTCTAGGCCAAGAAAAAGCATCTCCATAAGTTTGTGTGTGTGTGGCCAAAGCAAGGGAGGGAATTTCAAAAGGGAAAGTGTGTGATTGTGTGCAAGGTAGCTCTCTCCACCTTCTCTTATGCATGGATGTGTGTTTAGCTTGTCTTAGAATGTGTGTATGTATATTTTTAAGCCATGAAAAGTATGCTAAAATGATTTTATATGCCATGATTTCATGATGACATATTATGTTTTTAAATAATGCTATGATGTTTGTATGAGTGTGCTTGAGTGTAGAAAGGCCAAGAACTCTTAACCATGGTAAGGATGAGCCAAGAATCCTTAAGATTAGTTAAGACAAAGCAAAGAGTCTCCCAAAAATAAAGTGGGCTCCCAAGAGTATGGTTGAGTCCAAGAATCTCTTAAAGAATGGGTGAGGCAAGTTCAAAATCCATGAAGAAAAGGGTGAGGCCAATCCATCAACTTGGCAAGCTTTTGAATGTCTTGTATGACTTATTCACATGCCAAGCTTGCTTCTTGAATGTTCATGACTTCCATTTTATCCATGCATGCATTTTCAAGACTTGCTTTGCATATGTTATGTGTGATTGAATAGGAGATGAGCTATTGGGATTCTTTGAATCTCATCCCCTCCTCTCGAATGATCTAATATGCTAGGTGGACCAAGTGAACAAGGTAATGGAAGCCAACCACCTTGTGGAAGAGAGCTTGACACCAATATGCCTAGATTTTGCCCCTTTTAAGCCATAATGATGCTTAATAATATATATTATTGTTGTAAATGGTCTATGACTTTTGGGACATATGTAATTATGAAATTATATGATGTAGAAATGAAAGAATGTGTTATGTAAATGATGGAATGTAAATTGAGTATATTATGGAAATGCAACTTCATGAATGGCTTTGTGGAAATGTGCATATGTGTGGATGAAATGGCCAAAATGAGATGCATGGAGTTTGGGACCATTTGGGCAGCTCACACAAGTCTTAATCATGCTTTTAGACTTGCTCAAAAGGTGTCAAACCCTAAGAAAAGCCATTTGGTTACTTTGGTACCTCATATGGGGCCAAAATTGACCATAATAGAACCCTATATCACTTTTTAGCCAGATAAGCTCTTCTTAATCTAAGATTTGGCATGCAATTAGAGCTTGTTGAGAGCTTTTTGTGAAGCTAAATAAAAAAAATTTGGAGGTCTACAAAATATTTGACAAATTTCCAAAGTTGGCAATTTTTTTGATTTTGGTCTACTGCACTATTCATCTGGTCCGAAAATGTAATCTATCACATAGTGCTCAAATGATGTTCCATTGCCATGAAATTTTATATAAAGAAACTAGATGCATGGAGGTCTAGAGAAGGAGATATGAGTTTTTAAAGAATATGTCCAATATCAGGAATTTTATCCGACCTCAGTTACGATTCTATTGAATTTTGAGGTCTGGGCTACCTAAGCTAGCCTGGAGTTATTTTTCTCCTCTAGTTAACTTCCATAGTTTTCCAGATTAGTATCATTTGCATGGATTGGATTTTTGTGGAATTAATTGGACATTTTCAAAGTTTGCTGCAAAAATTTGTGACAACATCAGTGGGCAGTTTGACCTCTAGACCTTTTTGGATGTCAAATATCCTTTGTGATAGATGTTATGGTCTGGATATATTTTTATATGAAGTAGACCTCTGTAGCTTTCCAAAATGGCCAAGAATGTATGATTTTGATTTTTCTAGAATTAGTTATGATTTTTCAAAGTTGTACCAGAAAAGGGGCAAATTCTGGCCGAAAATATACATGAGTATTTTGAGCTTTCCTTTGAGTTTCATGAGTTGTGGGCCACATTTTATGATCCAAATGAGTTGCATTCATGTAAATAAATACAGAAATGTATGATATGAGCTCACACGGTCCACGTGACACCGAATGAAATTTTTAAATACGACACAACACAAAAATATTCATTATTTTTATTCTCTTTTTCGTTACATTCTCATGGAATTGATGATGTGAAGCATATGAATATCATGAGATGAGCTAGAAATTATGGTGTTACATGTTTTAAGCCATGAAAAGTATTCTAGCACGATTTCATATGCCATGGTACCATGATGACCCATTATGTTTTCAAATGATGTTCATTATGTGTGCTTGGGTTTGCTTGAGTGTGGTGAAGCCAAGAACCCTTAACCATGGTGAGGATGAGCCAAGAACCCTTAAATTTTAGTAGAGACAAAGTAAAGAGTCTCCCAAAAGTAAGGTTGACTCCCAAGAGCAAGATTGAGTCCAAAACCTCTTAAAGAATGGGTGAGGCAAGTCCAAAATCTGTAAGTGAATAGGTGAGACTCATCCACTTACTTGGCAAGCCTTTGTATATTATGTATGACTTGCTCAAATGTTGAAAATGCTTCTTGAATGTTTGCACCTGTTAAGATGTCCATCCATGTATTTGTAAAATTAGTTTTGCATCTTTTATGTGTGATTGAAAGGAAGATGAACTATTGGGATTCTTTGAATCTCATTTCCTCCTCTCAAATGTTCTAACATGCTAGGTGAACAAAGAGAACAAGGAAATAGAAGCCAACCTCTTGAAAGATGAGAGTATACCATCAAAGTGCATGGAATTGTTCTTTAAGATCACATAGATGGAAAATGATGTAATCTATGGTTGTATATGTCCTATGATGTTATGAACATGTATAATTATGTTAATATATCATGTATAAATAAGAGCTAAGGTTGTATGTATGGAAATGCTCATTTTGGACATGTAATGGCAATTTTGCATTATGGAAATGTATGTATAAATGGAAGTGGACTAGCCAAATTGAGATGTATGAACTTTAGAACCATTTGGGCAGTTCATATAAGTCATATTCATGCTTTTAAACTTGTCCAAGAGGTGCCAAACATAAAAGGAAATCATTTGGACACTTTGGTATCTTATATGAAGTCAAAATTGACCATATTAGAAACCTATACCACTTTTTATTCAAATGAGCTCTTCTTGATCTTAGATTTGGCATGCATTTAGAGCTTGTTGAGGGTTTTTGGGAAGCTAAAGTGCAGAATTTTTAGAGGTCTATGAAATATTTGATGAATTTTCAAAGTTAGGAAAAATTTTGAATTTGGTCAGGTTACTGTTTATACTGATCTGAAAATGAATTCTGTCACTTAGGGGGCAAATGATGTCCAATTGCTACTAAATTTTATAGGGAGAAATTAGACACTCCCAATGACTTGTGCCAATGGAAGCACCCCATTTGGATGTCTAGAGAGTGAGATATGAATTTTTAAAATTTCTGCCCAGTATTAGACATTCAGACTGACTTCAAGTACTGTTTGATTACTTTTCAAGGTCTAGGTGTGCCTGGACTAGTCTGAAGTTATTTTTTACCTCTATCTAACATTTGTAGATTTCCCGATTGTATCATTTGCATGGATTGAATTTTTTTGGAATTAATTGAAAATTTTTGAAGTTTTAAGCAGAATCCTGTGACAGTATCAGTAGCCAACCAGACCTCTACACATTTTTGAATATCAAATGTCTTGTGTGGTGTCTCATGGTCTAGACATATTTTTTACATAAATTAAACATGTGTAGCTTTCTATAATAGCAAAGAATACATGATTTTGATTTTTTTAGAATTAGTTATGATTTTCTAAAGTTTGTGACAGAGAAAGGAAAATTCTGGCCAAAATAATATCTATGGATTTTATGTACTCCCTTGCTTTGCATGAGCTCTAGGCCAATTTTGGGGATGAAAATGAGTTGCATCTATGTAATTAAATATAAAAATGTGATACATGAGCTCACATAGTTCACGGGACACAGAATGAAAAATTTATACACAATGCAACCCTAAAATATTCATGATTTTAATTGCTTTTTTCTTGCTCCTTATTTGAGATGCATGGATTAAAGTATGAGAATAGCATGAGATAAGCTATGAAATTATGGTGTTACACTTCCTTTTATATCTGGTGAGTTTAGTATGTTTACGGAGAAACTGAACGTTACGTTTCTTACATTTCCTCCCTTTTCGGAGAACTAGATATTACACTGCCCATTCCAATTCCAAGTGCCCTCCTCATAAAAAATAAGATCCCTGCTAATCACAATTCTATTGGTTAGTAAATTAAATGATTTATATGCTTTAGACATTTCACTTACACATAGAAAATGTATTTTTCACTTTTATCATCAAGCTTCTTTCTTTTCTCATTTGGAACATGGGCATAGGCAATGCAACCAAAAATTCTAAAGTGATCTACAGCTGGCTTTTACCCACTTCAAGCCTCTTGTGGAGTCATATTTTGAACAACAAAAGTTAGACTTCTATTCAAGACATGAATGCTTTAATTAATTACTTCTGGCCAAAAACTTTTTTGATGTTTTATTTTTGCTAGCAAGCTTTTCACCATGTTAAGGATAGTTTTGTTCTTCCTCTCTGATACACTATTTTGTTATAGTGTATAAGCGACTATAAGCTCTCTTCGAATGCCATACTGTTCACATAAATTTACAAATTCTTTTAAGTAGTAGTCTTCATCATGATCCATAGAAAAGTTTTAATATTTTTCCCCATTTCATTTTCAACATGAGCTTAAGGCTTTTAAATATATTAAACTTTTACTTTCTTTTATAAAAAATAAACCCAAGTTTTTCAAGTATAATTATCAATAAATGTAATAAAATATTTTTTATTGCCATTAGAAGTTGGTGCTATTAGCCTATAAATATCAAAATGCATTAGCTCTAAGACATTTTTTACTCTCTATGACTTTCCTTAAGGAAATTGAGAACGTGGTTATTTGCCAACAACTCACTCTTCACAAACTTGGGAAGGGGAAGAAATTTGAGGAAGACTAGTCACCATATTTTTCTAATTAAAAATTTTTAATCTACTAAAGTTCAAATGCGATAAGGATAATGCCAAAGCCATGAGATGTCTTTCTCATTAGCTAATAAGCAAGGTTAAACACTTTCAATCTTCAACGAGAATAACCTATTTGAACAATTTTGAACAACAACAATAGCACCTCGTGAAGGATCATATATATCACAAGTTCCCTTTTGAATAGTTATAATATAACCTTTTCTTGCAATTAACCAGCACTTAACAAATTATTTTTCAAATCAAGGACATAAAAAACATTAGAGATTGCTTCTACCAAGCCATTTTTAGTTTGTATTTTAATATTACCTTTTCCCATCACCTTAATAGTAGAACAATCACCAAAACTTACAATGAAATGAAACTCTTCATCTAAAGAAGAAAATAAAGATTTTCATCCACCCATGTGGTTGCTGCAGCTAGTATCCATATACCAAAGATCTGATTAAGGTGCCTCAGTAACTTAACATGCTATCAACAAGGTTTCTTCCTCCTTTTTTCTATAAAATTTGACTTCTCTCCTCTTTCTTTATTGATAGGCAGCTTAGTATAACACTTAGAATGATAATGACTAAATTTATAATATCTAAAGCATTCTACCTTTGATTTGTTAAATTGTTGATTTTGTTCTCTGCTTTTACCTTGAAATTCATCCTCCTCCTCTTTATCATCTCTATTACCTCAATCTCCTCTTCCTCTACTATGGCCTTTACCTTAACCTCTACCCCTTCCTCTAGAATTTGAGGAATAGGTAAAAGTAGAGGCCTTTAAAGCTTGCTCTTCCATAATTGAACTATGGTTCATCTTTTGCTCGTTAACTAATAAAGAGCTCTACAATTCATCAAATGAAAGTGCATCTATATCTTTTGACTCTTCAATAGAACAAACTACATAATCAAATTTGGGAGTTCGTGAATGTAATTTTTTTCAACAATAGTAACATCTTGCATTTTTTTCACCATGAAAATGCATTTTGTTACTTATCTCTAATGTCCTAGCACAATAACTGATGATAGATTCACCATCTTTCATCTACAAAGTCTTAAAATCTTTCCTCAAGGTTTGAAGCTGTGCATGCTTTACTTTTGCAATGCCTTGACATTTCTTTTTCATGGAATCCCATATGTAATACCCAATATTTTCTAAAACTAAATTAGAATTGATGAGTTATAAAAGAAAGACCCTAAAATGAGATGATTAAAGGCTAAAAAAGATTAGAATAATGATCTAGATATTTAGAACTAAGAATACAAAGTTAATGATGGCTCGAAATTAGAGCAAAAACAGTCAAATAGAAAGTTATGGAGACCAGTGGCATTTTTGTAATTTCAAGTAAATTTTAAAAAACTTAATGAAGGAATCTTTAAATGGGAAAATTGAGTTTTTCGGTATTCTTAGAGGCCTTAAAAACTATAGCAATCCCTAGAATGTTTAAAACTCCTTCGGTATGCAATTTAAAGTGTCAGTTGACCAAAATTTTGACTGATTCATTCAAGAAGGTTTTCAATCCAATTTGGGTGAAGCCAAAAGCCTTTTATGAATTAGAGGATCTAAATTTTATGTTGGGAAAGATGGTTCTAAAAAAGGAGTTAAAATGAACCCAAATGAAAAAAACCAAGTGTAGGGAATAAATTTGAATTTTGAAAAAGTAGTATAACTTGGCCTTTCTTCCTATAAGTCACGACCCACTTTCTTCCAGTCACCCAAGTTGACTTTCTCCTAGCCAAATATGGAACCCAAGCAAGTCTTGAGTGATGCACAAGAAGGAGGGAAGAAGGAGAGAAACCTAGCAAAAAGGGTAAGAAATTCAAGGTTTTTCATGCTTCCTCCTTCACCAATCTTCTTCTCCTCTTTCTCCTCTCTTTTCCTATGGTTTTGATGATTAATTTGGAGCTATTTCATGGCTCATTCAGTAGGAGGAAGAGAGAATCTGAAGGATAGATTAGAAGCAAGTGAAAGCTCCTTAGAAAAGCTAGAAAATAAGGTAACTTCCTTGGCTTGTTTTGCTTCATCTTGTCTCCTTCTTCTCTTGTATATTTCGGCCAACCCTAGGCCCATTAAGGAGGGAAGGAATTTAGATCATAGCAAGGTAGATACAAGGGTTTTCAAGCATGAAAAATAAGAATATGCAATTAGATTTAAAGGAGAAGCTTTAGAATTTAAGTTATGTGACTTAGGGTTCTTGTTGCACTTAGCAAATTTTGAAGCTTTTTGATGTTAATCTAGCCTATATAAGAGTATGTATGAGTTCTTAAGACATCTAGGAAGCTTTATAAATGCCATTTCCCTAAGAAAGACAAGTAAACTCCATAAGTCCTTCACCTTGCACATGTCTCAACCAAGAAGGAGTTTAGGTACCTAGGGAGATTTTTATTTGATTCCAAGGATAGAAATGGTTTAGATATGATTAATAAATACCAAAGGAAGCATTGGTTTGAATTTAGAAGCCATGGTTTATAAGATAAAAATTTAGGTTCCTTTTTAAGGTATAAAGAAACAACTTGAGTTTGGGCTCCTTGAATTGAATTGAATTGAAGATGACTCTAATAAGTGCTAATAAAGTTATATGACTTAGATTGAATGAGAAATTGGAGCCAAGATCATGAATCATAGGGGTTGCTTCATTATGCACTTATATAGAACTATAACCATGCTAAAAGTTAAGACAAGCTTGTATAGAATTTATGTGAGGCTAGAACTTGTTCCAATGATGTAATTATGGCTTATTTGATGTTTCTAGGCCAAGCAAATCAAGATCCCCCTAGTTTTAGGTGTGAGGCTAAGGAGGGGAAGTAAGAAAGCAAAGGAAAAGGTTTGTGTTCTTGGCACAAGGTAACTCTCTATCCTCTTATATGCATGTCTTAGATGTTTGATTGTCATTGGATGCTTGCATGTATGTTTAAGCCATGAGATATGTTTATAGCTACTGAATTCATGCTTTGATACCATTATTCTTCTTGAGACATGTTTTGAATGCAAGTTGGCTTGAATGGATAAGGTTATGCCAAAAGTCCCTTAGAATGGGTGAGGAAAAACTGAAAGTCCCTAATAATGGGTGAGACAAAGTCAAAAGTCTTAAAAGGGAGTAAGGCTAAGTCAAAAGTCCCTAAAAGTGAGTGAGGCTAATCCAAAAGTCCCAAAGAAATTAGTAAGGCCAAACCAAAAATCCCTGGAGCCCATGTTTGATTTGAATGAGATTATGTCACTTGAAAAATATTTATGTATGTTCACTAAAAGCTTTCATTACATGCTTGCATTCCTTGACATGAAAATGTCCGATATATGTATGCTAAAGGGTAAAAGAGCTATTAGGATTCTTTAAATCTCACTCTTCCCCATGTTTAACCATGTCTACGTGAGCCACAAGGAGCAAGAAATGGGAGCCAAGCATCTCAAAGCATGAAACTTTGACAATAGAATAGGAATTTATGTATTTTGATGTCAAAGCTTGTATTCATATGATGTATAGGAGATGTAAACACTTGGCCATGTATAAAAGTATATGATTATGATGCATGAACTAAATTTGGAACCAAACGTAAGCTTATTTAAGAGTTTGACATTTTAGAGCTTTAATGCATATGTGTATGAAACCAAGTGGAAAGGTGATTTTGAGTTCCATGATGATTTAGGCCATTTGAAATGTTTCTATATGCTATGTTTATGTTTTAGGATGTGCGCAAATAGTCATGTTATGAGTAAAAGGCCATTTGGTGCACCTTGATCCCATTATTGTAACACTCCAAAATTAATTAAGGTGTTAATCATGGATTAGGCCTAATTAAGAATAATTATTAAAGAATAATTGGGCAAATCATGTGAATAAAAATCTAAAGAGAAATAAATTAATAATATGGATTTGAGATTTAATTGGGTTAGAAACTTTATTTAGGCCTAAATTAAATTAAGTAGGGCATGGTTAGAGACTAATAGAGACTAATGGAGGCCCAATGCAGTTAGGTGCAGATGCAACTTCCTATTGTGAGTCTTAGCCTAAGAGAGACTAATAACCATTATTTTTATACATTTTAATTCTCTTAACTTAAGCATTTTAATAATTAAATAAGGTTTAATGGGCTTTGTTAAGTGGATAATTGAGTTTAATAGCCACTCTTTGCACTTTAGAAAATAATTTACAAAATCTTAGATTTTTAATGCATAAATTTCTATAGATAATTTTGTAGTTTTTCCTACTTAATTTTTTCTTTCCATTCTTGGTGTACAGATCATTGGGCTTTCTTAGTTTCATATATGGGATGGACTTCCACATATGGCTCCACTTGTAGTAAATGCACCCTCATACGTGGAGAAGAGAAATTAATGAAAAGAAGGTATATGAGATGCATATGAGCATGCACTAGTTCTACGTGGCAAAAGATTCACATATGCAAGTTGGTCAACGTGATTTACTAATGAAGCTACATGAAAGGAAGCTACGGGTAGAACATGGTTTATGAAAAGTAAGAAGAAGCTCCACGTAGATAACAACACACACACCCATGGGGTCATCAAGAAAATGTGTTAAATGAGGTCTAGTATAGCAGAGAAGAAGCAGCAAAACACGTGAAGTCCAGAGCACAGAGAAGAAGAAGAAGGCTAGAGAGGTGAAGGAAGATGGAGTTAAGAACGTGAACAAACAACTCTCACGTCACTCTAGGCTTGCATGGGCTTTAGGCTCACCATTAACATGAGTTAAAGGAAGAAGCTGAACTTGTGTAGAGCAGAGAAGAAGAAACACGTGCAAGGAAGCAACGGGTTAGCGAGCAGAAAAACACACACACAGAGCATGAATAAAACGCAGTAACGTCCAATAGAAACATGCATAAAGAGAAGCAGCTAGATTGGAAATGTAGAAGCTAATATGGAAGCTACATAAAGCCATAGACCGAAGAAGCAGCTGCACGATGGAGAAAACACAAGCAAAAGGAAGAAGTACTATGCTGATTTGAAGACGTGGTTGAACAGAGGAAGAGAAATACACATTCAAGAGGAAGAAAGAGCCATGGGCAGCTGAAATAAAATGCACGTGAATGACACCGTCTGGACAAGGAACTCTCCATGTGAAAATGAATTATAATGAAGCAGTAGAGCTGAATAGACAAAGAAACAAGCATGCAGAAGCTATGGGTTGGAATTCACGTAGAATATTATAAAAGAAAATGAAGTGGGGCCCACACTTATACACACATGAGGTGGCTATAGGTAATGAGAAGGAATGAGAGGGTTGTGCACGTGAAAAAATAAAAGAAACCACGTGAGAAGATTAAAATACACTCAGGCAGAGACAGAAGGGGGGGTATTCATCCATCGTCATTCCATACACACTCATTCGCACACTCTGTCATTCTATTCATTCTCCTCCAGTGTCCATCAACTCCATGCCATTCCTCATCCCATTTCCTCCATGCTTTCACCCAATGAAGCTCTAATTCCATCTGTGACTAGCTAGGAGAAAGGCTCTTGAGTTGAAGCTTGAATCCAAGGATTAGAATCATAATTTTGGGCTAAGATTCTCTTATTTATCTAGTACTTTTCTTTTCCTATATTCTCTTGGTTAAGATTGTATTTGATTGGGAATGTGTGTTGTCTATAGTTAGTGGCTGGTTAGACACTAATTAGGATGCTTTTTGTTAATTAATTGATTGGATTAAACACTGGATTTTTCATTATTCTCTAATTTTCCATGTATGCCATGAAGGTGTTCGATGAAATGCATGAGTGAGATTATGTGCTTGATTATTTCATTTGAGGATTCCTTGGTACTTAATTGGTTAATTAAATATCGTAGGGTGATGATTTATAGGCTAATTAATTAGTTAATCAATCAAGTTAAGTGTTCATTGATCTTAAATACAAGAATTAACGATTTAATGCAAGATTGAGGTTTCAATTCAACATTAAATTGTTAGTCTCTTGATTCTTGCATGGTAACTCAAGATAATTTGTATTGGATACAAATAGGGACTCTTAGACTATAATTAATCACAAATAAATTAGGATAAGGATAGTGGATACCAAAAGACAAATCCAAAACTAGTCACAAGTCCATCATTCACCCATAATTTATACAATTAGATAGTTAGTCATTTTAATTCAACTTCAATTTACTTAGTTTAATTAGATCAAAAACCCCTCTTAATTTAGGTAGTTCTAGGATTTTTTAACACTTAGAAAACCTAATTAAATATTGAATTCCATTTCTAAGGGAGATGACCTAGGTTGTGCCTTATATTGCATATAATTTTCAACCTAGTTTTATTTTGAGGGTTGCGTGACACAATCGTTATAAACCACTTAGCAATAGCCTAATTTGGTTTAATGAGTTAGAGACCTAAGATCCAACTTATATATGTTCTTATAATTGGTCCAACAACCCTTATGCAGACCCAAATCAAATGAGCTCTTAAAATTTGGCCTAACCCAACTACAATTCTGCAACCCAACTTATGAAACTTAGCCCAACAAAGCTTAAATCTAAAACCTACTTAGAATTAGACCTTTGGGTTAGCCCATAACCCATTTAGGACCTAACTTAAATCCAACTAAAACCCTAAACACATGCAACCCCTCCACACTTTGCTAAAACACAAGCAGAAGAAGCATTTTCGCACCTTGAGAGGGAGGTAAAGGTTCTAAGCAAGAAATCCACCATTTCTCACTTCTATGCTCAAAATTAGCCAAGGTAATTATTATATAACTTAATTCTCTTCTCTTTCTCTTTATTTTGACCTGATTAGGTTTTCATTTAGAGTATTTTCACCATATCCAAAATTTGAAATGTAGTTGTTTGGGATTTTCTTGGTGACATTTCGTAGGTTGAGGCTAGGGGTGTTGTTAGGTAAGCATAAACTCTTCATTTCAATGTATTTTCTACTGGTTTAAGACCCCCATGGTTGATTTATAGTATGGCTATTAATTTTATATGAATTTACTTAGGACTTGGGGTGATACATTGAAGTTTCTGGTAGATGAAACATTCAATATGAATTTCACTCTTGTAGTGGCTGGGCTGAGGTAGCATTGTTATTGGTTCTCCAGAAAATTTATCGCAAGTGAGGTAACCAAGGACTATATTGATTCTATACATATATCTGCTTTAATTTTATATTTACTGCACATAAATGTTTTAAAATGCTAAATGAATTGGTTGGCTATCTATTGTATTGTGTTTGGACCTTGTGAGTCCATGGTGAAATTGTGGTGTGACTGCCACTCGTGCATGTGCTTCGATCAGGTACCGGGTTATGATCAGACCCCAGATGCACTGAGCCTTGGTTGTGCTCATTGGGGAATGGGTGCCGTGGACGAGCCTCTCCTGGTGTTATTGGGCTTTAACATATGAAAGTGTGATTACTAGTATGGGATGGTAATCATTGATAGCCTAATTATTTCATTTGCTGATATGATTGGTACATTTTCTTATGCTTATATAATATCCTAATATATGTTAATTAAATTAGAATATATGAATGGAATTTTCTTTTGGTTACTGAGATTTTCATCTCACCCCGTTTCATGGGATCATACTTTCAGGTGAAGGCTTTTCGGGTAAGGATAAAGGAAAGCAAGTGGATGAAAACCCATGAGCTCCAACCAAGTGTGGAGAAGGCTACACTTAGATCAATTTAAATAGAGTAGATGCTAAATTTTATATTCTTTTTGTATAGCATCATCATGTAATCATGTTGTCAAATATAGGTGTTTATATTTTGATTACTTACAATGTATCTATTGAGGAGTTAGACCTCATTTTAGCTAGGTATTGGATGTATGAACTTATAATATCTGTTATGAACTTTGTTGAACCTATGATATGGTTTACCATTTAGGAAATGTAATTATGTGATACATTGGATGTAGACCTAAGCTAGTGATGCATGAAATCTTTAATGAAATATATATTTGAGTGATAATTATTGATAGCTTATGAAATTCTTGCTATCATTAATCCATAAACTTGCTGACATATGGTAGTTGGAAGAGTAGGAATTTACACTTAAGTCTTGAATGGGTAACAATAGATAGGCTGGGTAAATTAGTTAGAGGAAAGCCATTAGAGCCCCATAAATTAAGGTAGAGTGACCCTAGGGTGTCACTAGCGAGAGAGTTAGAGTGTATGAGACAAAATTTTAGAAGTTGTAGGATCAGAAGGTGTTTCACTGCAACCAAAATAGTTTTAGCTGTGGCCAATAGAGGTGAAGTTGTCTAAGGAGAGGTCCAGAGAGCAATTCACGCATGGCAAAAAGTGGAATTAGCCACAGCAAAATATGAGAGGCCAAACTAAAAGTCGTCCAAAAGGTAATTTGCCATGGTAAAATGGAGAATTGGCCGCAGTGAACTTTATGAAAGTGTCCCAGGTGTTCCAGAGAGGAATTAATGTAACAACCAGCAAAAAAAAGAGAAAAAAAAGAAGAAGAAAAGAAGAAGCTAAAAAAATTTTGAAGTCCTAAAATTTTCTAAATCTGCTAGCTATTGCGAGAAATGGCCTAGCTATAGCAAATGTACCTGCTCGCTATAGTGAGAAATGGTCTGGCTATAGTGAGAGTGCCTTTTAGCTATAGCAAGAATGCTTCTAGCTATAGCGAGTGCAGGCATCTCATACAAAAACCAAGGGGTTCCTCGCCATAGCGCACCGTAGCAAAAACAGGGGTCTGGGACTGATACGTGCTCGCTGTAGCGAGGGTTATTCTTCCCTATAGCGAGGGTTAGTCCAGAAAAGTGTGAAAAAGGGAGAATTTGACTTCTTAAAGCATCCAAATCCATTCCTTTTCTTTTAACCAACCTAACCTTCGACCAAAAGAGAAAAAAGGGCTGTGGAGAGAGAGAGAGACCAAGAGAAGGAAGGAAGAACAAGAAAAAGGTAAACAAGCTTAAGATTTCTCTAGCTTTTCTTCTTAGAATCTTGTTCTTCTCTCTTTGCCCTCTCTTTCTATGGTTTTGGTTGTTGAATTAGTTGGGTTTTGGGCTTGGTTCAGAAGAGGAAAAGTGGAAAACCACTCTTGAAGAAGGTTAGAACTCATGTAGCTTTACTTCCTTGTTTTCCCTAAGTATGTTGGTTCTACCAACTTGAGAGCATGAGAGAGAGGAAGAGTTGGTGAAATTCTAGAGAGAGAAAGAACCCCTAGTTTCTTATATGCTTGGTAGGGTTTGCTATAGAGAAACCCCTAGCTTTGTGAATAAGTATTGAGTTATGAGAGAGTAATTCCATGCTCTTGTGTGTCTCGGCTCAAGAGAAGCACTTCTATATAATTGTGATTGTGAAATCAAGAAGGGAGAAGACAAATTGAAAGGGGAGGCTTGTGTTGGCCTATAAGGTAGCTTTCTCCTCCTTCTCTCATGCATGGATGTGTGTTTAGCTTGTTTTAGAATATGTGTATGTGTATTTTCAAGCTATGAAAAGTATGATAGCATGCCTTTACATGTCATGATCCTTGATGCTATGTTATGTGTTAAATGAATCCATGATGTTTGTATGAGTTTGCTTGAGTGTGGAGAGGCCAAGAACTCTTCCCTTGAGTGAGGATGAGCCAAGAACCCTCGAGTTTGGTTGAGACAAAGCAAAGGGTCTCCTAAAAGCAATGTAGACTCCCAAGAGTATGGTTGAGTCCAAAGTACTCAAGAATGGGTGAGGCAAGTTCAAAATCTATGAGGAGAAGTGTGAGGCCAATCCAAACACTTGGTGAACCCTTGAATGTCTTGTATGCTTAATTCACATGCCAAGGTTGCTTTTAAAATGTCCATGACTTCCACTTTTCCATACATGCATTTGAAAAGCTTGCTTTGCACTTATTATGTATGATTGAATGGAAGATGAACTATTGGGATTCTAATGATGTACATGGGGTGTGCACTTATGAATACTTGTAAATGGATGTACTTATTGTATATGTATGAGAATTAGAACTATAGTGCATGATGTAGCAAGTTTTTGGTATGAATAGCAAGATCTTGGCATTATGTACATGGTGTATGTTTTGGTGTGGGAGAGTGAGCTTTGCAAATCTAGATTGTTAGATATTTGAGCCATGTTTGATAGCCTATGTTGATGCTTTCCTACGTGCTCATAAAGCCTTAGGAGTAGGAGAAGCAAATTTGAACCCTTGGAGCCCTCTTTTAACAAAAAAATTAACACTTTGCCCTATTATGTCAAAGTCTAACCAAATGACCTCTTCTTAACTGGAAATTTGGCATGTGATTAGATCTTGCCTAGAGGTTTCTGAGAAGCTAAAGATCAAGTCATTTGGAGGTCTGTGGAATTTTCTATGATTTTTCAAAGTTGGTATCAGAATTTCGGATTTGCACCCGTACTGTTCATTTGGTCAGTTGTGTAATTGTGTCATTTGACGGGCAAGCGTGGTCTAATGGCTACAAAATTTTGTAAGAAGAAGCTAGACATTCTCAGTGACTTGTACCAACTAGAAGCACCTCATTTGGAGGTCTAGAGAGGAAGATATGAATTTTTGGAGTTTTTGCCTAGTATTAGTCATCTTGCCTAACTAGAAGTATTGTTCCATCAATTTCTGAGAGCTGGACTTGATGAACTGATTTGGAAATATTTTTTCTCTCTAGTTAACATCCACATATTTCCATATTGGTATCATTTGCACATATTGGATTTTTTTGAAATTAGTTGGACATTTTTGAATTTCATATCAGTAAACTGTGATAGCATCAGGACCTAGTCCGACTTCCAGACTAATTTGCGTATCAAACGTCCTGTGTGTGGAATGTTATCACTTGTACATATTTTTGCCACGAAGTAAACATCCCAAGCTTTCCAGAATATCCAAAATTGAATGTTTTTTATTTTTCTATATTTAGTTATGATTTTCCAAAATTTGCCCAGAAATGGGGCCAAGTCTGGCCGAAAATGAATATACATGTCCCATATCTCTTTTTGGTTTCCATGAGTTGTGGGCAAGTTTTTAGGATACAAATGAGTTGTAACAATGAAATTAAATATGAGGAGGCATAGTATGAGTTCACACGATCCACGTGACACCGAAATGAATTGTTAGATACGATGCAACGCAAAAATATTCATTACCTCCCCTTGCGCTTTTATGAGAAACATACATCCTTCATGATAGTAAGTCATTGAAAGGCATGAGATGAGTTAGAATTTATGGTGTTACAATTAGCCATGACAAAAATGGGATTTGTCCATTGCCAATAATGAGAGGTGTAACACCATAATTTCCTAGCTTATCTTATGCCATTATCATGCTTCATATCATGCATTTCATGAAGGAATAAGGAAAAAGGATATAAAATAATGAATTTCTTAGTATTGTGCTATGCATAAATTATTCATTCAAAGTCCCATGGGCCATATGGACTCATGTATCACATTCTCATATTTAGTTATATAAATACAACTCATGTCCATCACCAAAATTGGGCTAGAGCTCGTGTATAGCAAGGAGATATATAAAATTCATGAATGCAATCTCGGCCAAAATTTTCCTTTTTTTGTCACAAATTTTGAAAAATCATAACTAATTCTAAAAAAATAAAAATCATTAATTCTTTGCCATTCAGGAAAGTTACACATATCTACTTTATGCTAAAAATATGTTTAGACCATGAGACACCACACAGAATAGTTTGACATTCGAAAATGTCTAGAGGTCTAGCTGGCTAGTGGTATTGTCATAACCTTTTTGCTACAAACTTCAAAAATATCAATTAATTTCACAAAAATCTAATCCATGCAAATGATACCAATCTAGAAAGATACATATGTTAGCTAGAGGAAAAAAATAACTCCATATCAGTTTAGGCATGTCCAGGCATAAAAAACCAATCAAATAGTAACCTGGGTCAGTTTGGACACATGATGCTGGACAGAAACTTTAAAAATTCATATCTCCCTCTCTAGACATCCAAATAGGGTGCTTCCAGTTCACAAGTCACTGGAGTGTCTAGGTTATCCCTATAAAATTTTGTGGCAATTGGACATCATTTGCCCCTTAAGTGACAGAATTTATTTTCGGACCTGGGTGAACAGCACCCTTAACCAAAACTAGACAATTTCTCAACTTTGAAAATTCATCAAATATTCCATAGACCTTCGAAAATTCTATACTTTAGCTTCTCAAAAAGATTTCAACAAGTTCTAAATGGTTGCTAAATCTCATATCAAAAAGAGCTCATTTGGACAAAAATGGTATAAGGTTCTAAAGTAGTCAAACTTTGCTCCATATAATGTATCAAAATGTCCCAATGGTCTCCTTTGATGTTTGGCACCTCTTGGGCAAGTTTAAAAACATGAATATGACTTGTATGAACTGCCTAAGTAGTCCCAAAACTCATGCATCTCAATTTGGCTATTCCACTTCCATTTATACTTGCATTTCCAAGATGCTAGTTTGCCATTACATGTCCAAATGGTACATTTTCATACATATAACCTTAACTCTCATTCATATATAATACATTAACATAGTTACACATGCTCATATAGTTACATAACAATTTCATCAAGGGATTATATCATATGCCATGTATATGGCTAAAAAGGAAGCAAAACTAGACATATTCATATACTTTGATGCCAATCTTCTTCTTCTAGGCTTGGTGGCCTCCATTACCTTGCTCAATTGTTTCACTTAGCATATTAAGATATTGGAGAGGAGGAGATGAGATTCAAAGAATTCCTATAGCTAATCTCCCATTCAATCACACATAAAGTATGCAAAACAAGTCTTACAAATACATGCATGGACATATTGACATGTGCAATCATTTAAGAAGCATTCTTGACATTTGAAAAAGTCATACATAGCATACATAGGCTTGTCAAGTATGTGGATTAGTCTAACCCATTCACTTGTGGATCTTAGACTTGCCTCACCCATTTCTTTAAGAGGTTCTTAGACTCAACCTTACTTTTGGGAGTCAAGCTCACTTTTGGGAGACTCTTCACTTTGTCTCAACCAATTGTAAGGGTTCTTAGCTCATTCTCACCATGGCTAGAGAGTTCTTGGCTTCTCCATACTCAAGCAAACCAAAGCAAGCACATAAAACATCATTTGAATACATAAGACATCATCATGATACCATGGCATATGAAATCATACTAGAATACTTTTCATGGCTCAAAACACACATACACACATTCAAGACAATGTAGGCACATATGTATGCATGAAAGAAGGTGGAAAGAACTACCTTGCTAGCATTTATACATTTTTTTTCTTAAACCTTGAATCCTCTCCCTTGACCTCATACACCCAAGAAGGTGGAGATCACTTCTCTTGGCCTAGACACATCATATGGAAGCTAATTATACGCTTGAAGCAAAGTCTAAGGCCACACAGCTTGCTTAGACACTAGCTTAGTTCATTAGCCCCTTTAGGTTTCCAAGAATGCACCTAATGAAACAACACCCATCAAATAAATTTTAGACTCCATTCTTTCCTTTCAAATATGACTCTTGACTCCTTTTAAGCCTCTTGGAGTCATCATACAGTTAAAATAAAGTGCCTAACTACATCTTGCTTCTTTAGGTCATATTATGGAACATAAGGCACTAACTCACTTTCTATGGTTTCTAAATTTTTTCCAAGGCCTCCCCTCATCTTCACTCATCATATATGATAAAAAAATGGGCTAAAAAAATTTAAAACTCTCCCTAGGTATGCATACCCCTCTTGGCCGAACCTGGGTTCTTTCTTCGTGGATCCTATGCAACATCTACGTGCCTTCTCATCAAAAGAAACCAATAGCTTATTCTTACTAAATGAATCACGTGGCTTCCTCCTTTAATTTGTAGCTCCTACAATTAATTCTTCCATGTATTTTTCCACGTGCAGTTCTGCCCTTGTGTAGCTTCTGCTCTTCTAACCCGTAGCTTCCTTCATTTAATCCCTCATGTTGCTTTCTCTATTCCATCTACGTTTCTTGTAGCTTCTTATAACTCGTGGGTTCTTCTCTATAAGCTTCGGTGTGCTCCATGCATGTGAACAAGAGAGGGTTGCTGTAACATAAGTGTAAGAGATTGGACCCTTTGCTTTGCATGTTTCTTCTCTTCACACGTGAGCTGCCTCATTCTTCTTTATTCAGCTTACTTTTTCTTCCCACAAACATACTCTCAACGCACCAAAACCATGGCAAGCTCCTTTGTGTTTTCTCCATGCAGCTTTTTGAATTATTTCCAAGTGAAACTCTCCTCTTCGAGGGCTTCCCCCTTCATTTGTTCATGTTCAGCTTGTTTACCACATCAGACCAAAGCTCTTTCACGTGCTCTGCTTTTATACATATGAGTCTCTTTAGCTCGAGCCTTCTTCTTCTCCCACATACACATTTTGCCTCTTTAGCTAGCTTTATGAGCTTTCTATCCTCTTCTGCATGTGGCTCAGTTGTACGTGAATCCATGTATGCTTGTTAAGAGTTTCCCATGTCAACTCCTTCAACTCGAGCTTCTTTAATCATTCTCAAACCCATGGATTCTTTTAGCTTTTTCCAGCTCATTCTTTGCTGTTCCTTACTTGAACCTGTAGCATTCCTTCTCTTTTCTCATTGGAAACCTCCTCCTAGCTTCATCCAGTTGTTACATGTTGATGTATGTGGTTGTTCTCCCCTTCATTCATAGCTCTCCCTCTTTCCCACATTACCCTTTAGCTAGGACCCGTGGCTATTCTTCTCTGTTTCTCCCTCGAACAGAACATGATGATTGATGGGTTGCTATGTGAAAGTTATGCTGCATGTTTGTGTATGTGTATAATTTATACCCAAGTTCCTTTCCACGTAGAATCCAAGTCTCTTTCTCCTTTAGATATGGTGGCTGCTCATGAGTGTGTGGGAGCTTATGAATGAAGTGGAGTGCCTACGTGGAATGTTCATGAATAAGATGGATGATGAACTTGAAGCTCCATTTCTACTTTAATTCAATTTCCATTCAAGCTCTAATTTTCATTGAAAATCTGCACAAAAAGAATGGAAAAGATGAAATAGGAATATTCACAAAATTCATTTAAAAAGATTTGTACATTAAAATTCCAAAATTTTACAAATTAACTACTAAAATATAGAAATGACTACTAAAATAAAATCTTATCTAATTAAAGTCTTAAAGCCATAATTCATTATTAAAAGGCCCAAGTTTAGGAGAATAAAATATATAGAAAAACGCATTTATCAAATTCCCCCACACTTAAACATTTGCATTCCTGGGCAAAAGAAAATTAAAGCTCTAAGAAAGAGATAATGGAAAGGAATTCAAGAAAAATGGAATTGTGTAGGTCACTTAGCATAAGGAAGCTCAAAGCAAATCAATAGCTCAATTTCCAAGTTATATCACTTACATCAATGCAACAAGTACCATGGCAATACACTTAACAAAAATGAAATGCAATGAAAGTCCCTCACTTGGATTAGTATTTATCACTCTACTCTTTAGTGTTTAGGATAAAGTGCTTACTCTCAAATTCCATCCCATCTAACTTTACTACCTTAAACTTGGCAATTATCTACATCTTCACCACCAAAATCAAATGCCAATGAATGAATCAAAAGGTCTTTATTATGGTTGTAATGTAGGCCAAGGTATGAAACAAGTGGTAAACAAAAGAATGAAGGAAATTCAAAAAGCAAATTGGATGCCTAAAAATCATCAAGAGCATTAAAACAAGAATAAGGATGGAATGCAAGTGCATTTTAAGGCCCTAATTACCAAAAACAAAAATATGCACTAAGAGAATAACTTTTCTTTCATTTTCCTTCTTTTTTTTCACATTTTAAGTGCTTTTCTTTTACTTTGCTTCTTTTTTTTTTAATTTATATTTTTTTCTCCTCTCTCTTTTTCTTGAAATATTTCCAAGGAGGAACAAACAAACGGCCTATAAATGATGTGAAAAATGCACCTCCACCCACCTT
Source organism: Erythrophleum ivorense (assembly GCA_026724425.1). Classification (NCBI taxonomy): domain Eukaryota; kingdom Viridiplantae; phylum Streptophyta; class Magnoliopsida; order Fabales; family Fabaceae; genus Erythrophleum; species Erythrophleum ivorense. The sequence goes on from JAIUCV010000014.1 coordinate 11,101,808, forward strand.
AACAAGATACATTGCCTTAATAATCAAAAGCATCCTAATCAAGGTAGGAAGAACATTTGTTTGGTTTTCATGGCTAAAAGGCAAAAAAGAAAACATATATGGCTCGAAAGAGGTAAAGCAAATGGATTAAACATATATAGGATAGCTCTTTGGCTCTAGCTAAAACAAAACAACAATGAATGCCTTAATCCTTTTCATGCATGGAAAATGAATAAATGTGACCTTGAATAAGATTCAAGCCAAGTTCTTGAGTAAAAGCAAGATAGGGGATACACACTAGAAATGAATAAGCAATAGGTTCAAAAATCTCACAAGGTAAATTAACCATCATCAAATTTAATTAAAGCAAAGCTAATTGCCACTTAACTTACATTCTTAACACAAGATCAATTCCCTATCAAATCAAGAAATATCAAAGCTATGATCCTCTCAATACTAGCAACTTTTTTAAAAAAAACTGAAAAATAACACAAAACTTTAACACTTCAAAAATAAAACAAAAGACTAAAAACCTAGAAACTAGAAAAATCTACTAACCAAAACAAAGAAAAACTAAAAATTTTATTTATATCCCTCCCCCACACTTAAACATTGGATTGTCCTCAATGCCAGCACACAATCCAGTAAACAAATAAAGATAACACAATATAAAAGGGGAAAGGGGAAGAGCACAACCGGGGATCAGGGTAGGTCATGAAGTTAGAGCTCCTCCTTGTCATCCCTTGGAACTCCTTTATGAAAGTGCTTGAGCTGATGTCTATTAACTTTAAATTTAGCTCCCGTCTGCTCATCCAAAAGCTCAGCTGCACCAAAAGGGAAAACATCAGAGACTATGTATGGACCTTCCCATTTAGAACGAAGTTTACTTGGCATAAGCTTCAAGCGAGATTTATAAAGTAGAACTTTTTGGCCAACAACAAACTCCTTTCTTGCAATCATCTTGTCATGGAATGCCTTTGTCTTTTCTTTATAGATCCTTACATTATCATAGGCTTCCAATCGGATTTCTTTAAGCTCTTGGAGTTGAAATTTTCTGTGAGATCCCGCTCCATTCAAATCCAAATTGCATTTCTTCATAACCCAGTAAGATTTGTGCTCCACTTCTACTAGTAAGTGACAAGCTTTCCCAAATACTAGCTGATAGGGTGACATGCCAATAGGAGTCTTGTAGGCAGTCCTATAGGCCCAAAGTGCATCATCTAGCCTTTTGCTCTAATCTTTCCTATTCGGCTACACTGTTTTCTCCAAATTTTATTTCACCTCCCGGTTAGAAATCTCTGCTTGGCCATTTGTTTGAGGTTGATATGGAGTAGCTACTTTATGTACAACACCATACTTGCTAAGCAAGCTGTGCATACTTCAGTTGCAAAACTGAGTGCCCTAGTCACTGATAATGGCTCTGGGGATACCAAACCTGTAGAAAATATGAGAGCGAACAAACTCTGCAACCACAGAAGAATCATCAGTCCTAGTGGGTTTTGCTTCCATCCACTTTGAAACATAATTAACAGCCAATAAAATGTAAGCAAAGCCAAAAGAAGTAGGAAAAGGTCCCATAAAATCAATGCCCCACACATCAAAGATTTCACAAAACAAAATGGGATACTATGGCATTTCATTTCTCCTAGATATGCTACCTGTTTGTTGACACCTAACACATCTTTTACAAAAATCAAAGGCATCACGAAACAAAGTAGGACAATACAATCCACTATCTAGAACCTTCCTAACTGTGTGTTTTGTACTAAAATGACCTCCACATGCAAATGTGTGATAAAATTTTAAAACATAATCAAATTCTATATCAGGCACACAATGTCTAATCACTTGGTCACTGCATAGTCTCCACAAGTATGGATCATCCCAAATATAATACCTAGCTTTACTCCTAAACTTATTCAATTGATGTTTATTCAAATCAACAGGCAGTTCAGAAGCAGCTAAATAATTCACTAAGTCAGCATACCAAGGATAGAAACTATGCACAGCACATAAATGCTCATCAGAAAAATCATCATCAATAGGTAAGGAATCTACCTTTGAAGCCTCAATTCTGCTCAAGTGGTCTGCCACCAAGTTTTCAGCTCCACTTTTATCCCAGATGTCAATATCAAATTCTTGAAGTAGAAGCATCCATTTTATCAATCTTGGCTTTGCATCAGGCTTCTTCAGCAAGTACTTCAAGGCTGCATGATCAGTAAAAACAATAACTTAGTATCAAGCAAATAAGATCTAAATTTATCCAAAGTAAAAATAATAGCAAGAAATTCTTTTTTGTGGTTGTATAATTTGCTTGGGCCCCATCCAAAGTCTTAGATGCATAAGCTATCACATGGGACCTCTTATTCACTCTCTGGCTTAAAATTGCACCTACAGCAAAATTAGAAGCGTCACATAAAAGCTCAAATAGGAGGTTCCAATCAGGGGGTTGAATAATGGGTGGGGAAGTCAATCTTTTCTTAAGATCATCAAAAGTTGTTTTACATGCATCATCAAAATGGAAATCAACATCTTTTTGTAATAGCTTAGACAATGGTAAAGCAATTTTACTAAAATCTTGAATGAATCTTCTATAAAAACCTGCATGACTTAGAAAAAACCGGACCTCCCGATCACATGTCGGGTATGGCAGAGAAGTGACAACATCTATCTTAGCTTTATCAACCTCTATGCCCTATTCAGATATAATATGACCCAATACAATGCCTTTTTGAACCATAAAATGACACTTTTCAAAATTAAGTACAAGGTTCTTCTCCATGCATCTTGCTAGGACTCTATCTAGACTACACAAACAATCATCAAAAAAATTCCCATATACAATGAAATCATCCATAAAAATTTCTATACAATGTTTCAGAAAATCACTAAATGGAAACCATACACCGCTAGTAAGTTCCAAGGGCATTGCAAAGACCAAAAGGCATTCGTTTGTAGGCATATGTTCCAAATAGACGTGTGAACATTGTCTTCTCTTGATCCTCCGGGGCTATGCATATCTGGAAATAACCTAAAAATCCATCTAGAAAATAGTAATAAGATTTCTCAATTAAATGCTCAAGCATCTGAGTAATAAAAGGGAGGGGGTAATGATCCTTTTTAGTGACTAAATTAAGCCTCCTATAGTCAATGCAAACCCTCCAACTATTCTGTACATGGGTGGGCACTAATTCATTATTCTCATTTCGGACAACTATGATCCCTGATTTTTTTGGAACCACCTGCATAGGACTAACCCACTGACTGTCAGAAATAAGATATATAATACCAGCAGATAAAAGTTTAGAAACTTCTTTTTTAACCACATCCAGAATAAGTGGGTTTAGTTGCCTTTGAGGTTGCCTTATTGGCTTTACCCCATCCTCCAACAGAATTCTATGCATACATGTATCAAGGCTAATGCTAGGTATGCCAACCAAGGTCCACCCTATTACTTGTCTTCTCCTCCTCAAGACCTCTAGAAGTTTCTCCTCCTCCTCTAGAATAATGTCACTAGCTACAATCACCGGAAGTTTCTCATCTTTCTCCAAATAGGTATACTTAAGATTGTCTGGCAGCAGTTTAAGCTCTAAGGTAGGAGCTTGCTTAACCGAAGCTATGAGTTGTTTGATTTCAATCTCTTCCATGCCAAATACCTGTTCAGACAACTCATAGATAGAAGAAACAACTTTCCCATCTTTGGAAACATCAGCAGAAAGAATATCAACAAGAAAACCAACAGCAGTAGCAACATCAGTATCACTACTGGGTGAACTAGTCATACAACATCTAATACCACTATCAATAGGTAAGGTAAGAGTGAAAATAGATGAACTAGCACAATCAATATATCCAAAAGTGACATCAACATGAAACATATCCTGAGAATCAGTAAATCCAGTAGAATCAGAACAATCAAGGAAAACAATAGCATGCACATCATCTCTCGAACAAGAGGATTGATCTAGACCAATATAATCATCCAAATCAATCACAAGTTAACTAACAGCGAAACCATCACAAAAAGGGGAGGTCACAAAATCATGATAATCAATACATGTACAGAACTCACTATTCTCAATAAAAGCACCAATATGGGTACATCTATGACATATAGTGGTTTCAGAATATATACAATCAAGAGAATCATCCAAGTCAGCAATATCACATGAATCAGTCAACAAACTATCCCTAAAATCAGCACTGGCACTATCAACAAGCATATCAATCAAGCTCATACTAAAAACAAAGTTATCATTATAGGGGTATTTCATGGCATCAAATATATTAAATTATATCACATTGTCAACAAACTCCATTTGAAGAGTACCCTTATGCACATTTATAATTGTTTTTGCAATTTTTAAGAAAGGTCTAATTAGAATGAGGAGGGCATGTCCACTAGATCTATATCCATCATCCTCCATGTTAAGGACATACAAATCACTTAGAAAAATCAAATCCTTTACCTTAACCAGAACATTCTCCAAAACTCCTGAAGGACAAGCAATGCTCCTGTTTGCCAGATACACAACCACTCCAGTAGGTTTCAGCTCTCCCATCTGCAAAGATAAATACATTAATTTAGGCATAACATTTATAGTAGCACCAAGATCAATCAAAGCATCAGAAAACTCAAAATTCCCAATAATGCATGGGATTGTAAAAGTACTCGGATCTTGACACTTGGTGGGCATTGTTGGCTGTATGAGTGCTGAAACATTCTTGCCAAAATTGACTTTTTCATTCCCTCTTAGATGCCTCTTGTTAGTACATATTTCCTTGAGAAACTTGCCATACTTAGGGATGGTCTTGATTGCATCCAACAAGGGTATATTGACCTCAACCTTCTTGAAAGTCTCAAGAATTTGTTTTTCAATTTCTGCTTCAGTTTGCCTCTTTCCCAAGGTAGGTCTATGTGGGAAAGGCAAGATCCTCTTTGGCTCCTCTTCTTTGCTAGGCTCATCTGGTGCGACGTGTGTTTTTTATGATGCCGGCTTATCCATGGTAATGGTATCTAAGGATCCTTGAACTTTCTTACCACTCCTAAGAGTGATGGCATTAACATTGCTACTATTTCTTGGATTGACAATTGTCTATGATGGTAATTGGCCTGAACCCTGAGATTTCATCTTACTAAGAGAGATAGCTAACTGACTAATCATATTCTCCATATTCCTGTTTTGAGTTTTCATTTAATTTTCCATGTTATCCATTTCTTGTCTGTGTCTGTCTCACTCTATTCCATCTTTTTTATGAGTTGCTTCAACATAAGCTCCATGCTATTATCCTTTTTGGGTTCTTCTTGGATAAGGATTGATTGCCTCATAGGTTGGGATGGTTGTACACTAGGTCTGGCAGCATTGTATCTATTTTGCTGTTGCCCTCCCCTATATCTCAAGTTGGGGTGATCCCTCCATCCTGGATTGTATGTATTAGAACAGGGATCATATTTTTGCTGCCCTTGTTGCATTGGCCTGACTGGAAACATCCCAGCACAAGTCTTTACCCTACCCTCTAACATCGGGCACTAATCAGTAGCATGTGTGGCCACAAACATATATCACACAAAGGTTCCACTAAGGTAGTAGAGGTAGATGTCGGCCTAGGTGCATAACACTGTGGATAAGAATGTGTCTAAGTAGGATAAGATTGTGGCGTACAAATCTGAGATGGAGTAGAAGATGATTGTGGCTGCTGCTGAGCTAAAGTAAGCTATTGGAGCACAGAAGACAATGCATCAATCTTGCTCTCAATTCTCTGATCATAGTGTAGAGCATACAACTCGCTGACTCCTCATACTGTCTGCATTGATCTAGAACCAAATTACTGAGCATTTTGAGCTATCTTATCAATCAACTCCCAGGCCTTTGTAGGTGTTAGATCACCTAAGGCTCCACTGGAGGTAGCATCAATCATGTTTCTATCTATGTTCAACAACCCCTCATAGAAGTACTGAATAAGTAGCTGATCAGAAATTTGATAGTGAGGCCAACTAGCCAGCAATCTCTTGAATCTTTCCCAGTACTCATACAAAGTCTCTCCACCATTCTGTCTGACTCCACATATTTCTTTCCTTATTGATGTAGTGCGAGAAGCAGGAAAGAATTTTTCCAAGAAGAGCCTTTTCAGTTGATCTTAAGAAGTGATGGCACCACGGGGTAGGTAGTACAACCAGTCCTTGGCGAACCCATCCAAGGAAAAAGGAAATGCTCTAAGCTTAATTTATTCTTCTGAGACTCCCTGTGGCTTCATTGTAGAGCAGACAACATGGAATTCCTTCATATGTTTGTGCGGGTCATCTCCTGTAAGTCTATGAAATTTAGGAAGAAACCAAATTTAAGCTCAAAACTTGCATCTAATTCTAGATATTGTATACAAAGATTTTGATAATGCACATTAGGAGCTGTCAATTCTCTAATGGTTCTTGCATGCATGTTATCATTCAAATTTGCATTTACATTCATGTTAGCCTAAACATGCATATTCATGTTAGCATTCATTTGATCTTGTTCAACCATATTATCTCTAGCAAATTGAAGTACACAATTAATTCCTTGCACACAATCAAAAGCAGAAGAAGTAGAACTTGTCTTCTAAAGGTTCTTTCAATTTCTGGATCCAAATCAATTAATTTTCCACCAAAGGTTCTTGTCATAAACTAATCAGAAAAGCAAAAACCAAGAAAGAACACAAAAATCAACAAAGAAAAATTAAAACAATAAATCTAGAAAAATTAAAAAAATCCTAGCAAATTAGAGAAAATACTAAGAAATTAGAAAAAGTACCTAAAACATTAGAATTTAGCCAAAGAATGGTGCACCAAATAGCCTTGCTATTTATTTTTGCTTAAAACACCCAAAAACCTTAGAAAACAAAGTTTGAGAATTTTCTGGGCACTTTAAACAAAAATTCCAGCAAGCGGCAAAATCAGTTCAAGCAATCGAAATGTCCAAAATCCAACTTCAAAACAGGGGAAAAACAAAACAGAAATAGAGCAAAAATAGGGCAAAAATGCTAAGAAACCCTTTCAAATAATTAAGAAACTAAACTCCCCGGCAACGGTGCCAAAATTTGACGATTGTGTCATGCAATCGCAAATAAAACTAGGTAGAAAAATAAATTTGTAGGTAATGGTGCAACCTAAGTCATTTCCTAAGAAGTTTTTAGCTCTAATTGTTTGTGAAAAAGTATTTCAAGTATTACTAATTAGGAATTTTTTAGAGGATTTTGAAATACTAGAATTTAATTGAACTAAATTTGAATTGACAAGAATCAAAAACTTAAGATTAAGTGAAGTGAACAATTAAGAAAATGTGGTAGCTAGCCTTTAGATGGACTTCCAAGAATTTAATTATCCTTGCTCTCTTTTTAGTATACCAAAATTGGATTTAAATTCTTGCTCATTAGTGTATTCTCCATAAAAACTCTTGAATGACCATCCAAGATTCAATTCACCAATTATTCAGGGATTTTACAACCACAAGAAACCTTGAAAAATTAATCAATTGAATTAGGAACAAGAACACACTATAACCAATTATAATTGCTCAATAAAATCTACTACATAACCTACTTAAAATACTAATTAACTAATTAGATTAATGAATTTCTCAAACAATTAATTGCACTAAAAAATTCTAGCCACTTAATCCAACAACTATTGTATCAATTGGCTTATAATCAAAAGGAAATTAAGAGTAAATTGCACAGCCACTAAGTTTGGAATTTTCACAAACATGTAGAGATCACAATTAAGATCCAAATATCAAATTACACTCAATCCACAAATCAAATCAATCCAGTAATTTTTAGCAATTAAATTCCTAAATTAATAAGCTAAACCTAGTCAAATTAATAAGAGAAATAATGTTGAAATTAAAAGATTGTGCAAAAAATTTTTTATCCAAATTGATGAAGAAATGTGGAGCACAAATCTGCATCTGGGAGTACCTATCTTCGGCTAGCCACCAAGAAGATTTCAAGCTGCCATGGAGGAAATTCAATCGTGAGAGCTTCAGCCATAGAGAAATCGATGAATGAACTTCTTCGTTTGCCTCTGGAGCTTCAACGTCTTACGTCATCTTATTCACGTTCTTTCCCATAGCTCACATTATTCTCGCATTGCTTCTTACGTTCACGCCTTCTCACATGTTTCTCGTGTGTTCATTTTAATCTCTAGCTCATTCCGTAATTATTCGTGCTCGTCCATTCGATGAATGCCTCCAATGTTTTAATGAATCACATGCCCCTCTCATGCTCCCTCATTCCACACATGTTCAATTAAATCTTCCATGTCAACTTGTAGCATTTTATTGCTTCATTCCTTCAACATGCTGACTTGTTAATCTCAACCCACAGCTTACGTTGCACTATTCATGAGGGAGCTTAATTACACTATGTACGAGTTTCAGCTAGTGCTTTATTTATTTTATTTTTCCACCTTAAAGTCTACTCAGTTGGCTCTCTTCTCTTGCTAAAACACGTGAGCTGCCCCATAGCAATCCACATTTCTTCTCCTTTCTTTCTTCATCAATCCCATGCAACTTTTGCATGCCTTTTCATCAAAAGAAACCAATAGCTTATTCTTACCAAATAAATCACGTGGCTTCCTCCTTTAATCTGTAGCTCCTATAATTAATTCTTCCATGTATTTTTCCACGTGCAGTTCTGCCCTTATGTAGCTTCTGCTTTTCTAATCTGTAGCTTCCTTCATTTAATCCCTCATGTTGCTTTCTTTGTTCCAGCTACGTTTCTTGTAGCTTCTAATAACTCGTGGGTTCTTCTCTATAAGCTCCGGTGTGCTCCATGCATGCAAACAAGAAAGGGTTGCTCTAACATCAGTGTGGGAGCTTGGACCCTTTGCTTTACATGTTTCTTCTCTTCACACGTGAGCTGCCTCATTTTTCTTCATTCAGCTCTCTTTTTCTTCCCACAAACACACTCTCAAAGCACCAAAACCCGTGGTAAGCTCCTTTGTGTTTTTTCTATGTAGCTTCTTGAATTATTTCCAAGTGAAACTCTCCTCTTCGTGGGCTTCCCCCTTCATTGGTTCACGTTTAGCTCGTTTACCATGTCAGACCAAAGCTCTTTCACGTGCTTTACTTTTATACGTATGAGTCTCTTTAGCTCGAGCTTTCTTCTTCTCCCACACACACACACTCTGCCTCTTTAGCTAGCTTTGTGAGCTTTCTCTCCTTTTCTGTATATGGCTCAGTTGTATGTGAATCCATATATGCTTGTTAAGAGTTTCCCATGTCAACTCCTTTAACTCGAGCTTCTTTAATCATTCTCAAACCTATGGATTCTTTTAGCTTTTTCCAGCTCATTCTTTACTGTTCTTTGCTTGAACCCATAGCATTCCATCTCTTTTCTTATTAGAAACCTCCTCCTAGCTTCATCCAATTGTTACATGTTGATGCATTTGGTTGTTCTCCCCTTCATTCATAGCTCTCCCTCTTTCCCACGTTGCCTTTTAGCTAGGACTCATGGCTATTCTTCTCTATTTCTCTCTCGAACAGAACATGATGATTGATGGATTGCTACATGAAAGTTATGTTGCATGTGTGTGTGTATAATCTATACCCAAGTTCCTTTCCACGTAGAATCCAAGTCTCTTTCTCCTTTGGATATAGTGGCTGCTCATAAGTGTGTGGGAGCTTGTGAATGAAGTGGAGTGCCTACGTGGAATGCTCATGAATAAGATGGATGATGAACTTGAAGCTCCATTTCTCCTTCAATTCAATTTCCATTCAAGCTTCAATTTTCATTGAAAATCTGCACAAAAAGAATGGAAAAGATGAAATAGGAATATTCACAAAATTCATTTAAAAAGATTTGTGCATTAAAATTCCAAAATTTTGCAAAATAACTCCTAAAATATAGAAATGGCTACTAAAATAAAATCTTATCTAATTAAAGTCTTAAAGCCATAATTCATTATTAAAATGCCCAAGTTTAAGAGAATAAAATATATAGGAAAACGCATTTATCAATAGGCTCTCAAGGGCATTGGTCTAACCTCACCTATTTTCCTTGGGACTTTTAGATTTGCTTCACCCATTTTCAAGAGACTTTTGACTAAGCCTAACTCTTCTTAAGACTTTTGACCTTATCTCACCCAATCATAGGGATTCTTGGGTTATCCTCACCCTTGCTAAGGGACTTTTGATTTAACCATACCCATCTTAGCCAAAATACATTCATAAACTCATTTTAAGATGCATAATGGTATCTTAGCAAGTAAGCAATAGCTAGAAACACATGTCATAGTTCACACATACACACAAGCACTCACAGACAAGCAAACATCCAAGCCACGCATGTGAGAAAGGTTAGAAAGCTACCTTGAGGCAAGAACATCACACTTTTTCCTTGAACTTGTCTTCTCCTTTTAGGCCAAGTTCATAGAATTAGGTGGCTGATGGTTGTGTCGCACAACCTCCAAAATAAAACTAGGTTGGAAAATATACAGCTAGCGGTGCAACACAGATTGTCTCCCTAGGAAATGGAATTCAATGTATAACTAGGTTTTCCAAGTGTAAAAAGATCTTAAAAGCTATTTAACCAAAGAGAGGTTTTGCCTAAATTTAACTAACTAAATTAAATTGAAATAAAATTCCTAATCATTACCTAATTGGATGAACTAATGAGTGAATGATAGACATGTGACTAGCTTTGGATTCATCCCTTGGTATCCACTATCCTTATCCTAATTCAATTATAATTAACTCTGATCTAAGAGTCCCTAACTATGTTCATGGAAAATGATCTTGAATTACTATTCAAGATTCAAGAAATTAACAAGTTAATATTGAATTGAAACCTCAATCCCACACTACATCATTAATTCTTCCTTTAGGAATAATGAACACTTAAATTTGATTGATTAATTTATCAATTGGGCTCTAAATTATTATCCTAAGATGTTTAATTAACTAATTAAACTCCAAGGAATCCTCAAATAAAACAATCAAACACACAATTTCACTCATGCATTTCATCGAACACCTTGAATGCATACATAGGAAATTGGAGGAGAAATGAAAAATTCAACACTTAATCCAATTAATTAATTAACAAATAGTCTCCTAATTAGTGTCTAACCAGCCACTAATTATAAACAACATAAATTTCTAATCAAATACAATCTTAACTAAGATAATACAAGAGAAAAGTGCTAGAAAAATAGAAAAATCTTAGCCAAAAATCCTTTATTATCTCCATGGATTCAAGCTTCTCCAAGGTTGTTTCCAAGCTAGCCACAAGATGGATTAATGCTTCATTGAAATAGAGATAGAAGGATGATGGAGTAGGAAATGGAAGAAGTAGCTACGGCATGGAGAGTGAAGAGAAATGAAGTATGGAATGAATTGAAAAATATGATGGAATGATGGATGAATGGTTCTGCCTCTAGCCTCCCCTCACACACTCTCCCTTGCGTGCTCCTTTAGTGAATGTGTAAGCCCCCATGATTCCATGATTCTGTGCTTCAACTTTTTTGTGCACTTCAATCAGAGTCGATCCAGCCTATAGCAATCACGTTAGCCCAAGCTCGAGTCTTTATTAAACCATATTACAGATCACGTGATTTTCATGCTTTCCTCCTATAACCCACGTTAGCTTCTTCACTTTTGTTTACAACCAAGCTTCATGCAACTACTGTGTTTGAACCCATGGCTTCTTCCTTCTCCCAAAAATATGTAATAGCTACTCTCTTGCTTCTTTTCCAACCCAGGTACTGCCTCGATGTATTTTCCCACACTTCTATTCGCAGCCTTGTTCATGTGTTTTCCACAAAAGCTTCTACATGTTTCAGCTGCTTTTCTCCCCACTAAACCATGGCTTTTCCTCTAGTCATGCTACTCTTCTTCACATCATTCATATTCCATTTTACCCAGCTCGTGTTTACCACACATTTTCCTTTCTATTTTACTCATCCAAACTATAGCTTTTTTTTTAAATCTTCTCTCACATGCCTTCCTTCCCTATAAATCATCAACTCGAGCCTCTAAAATCACGTTGTGTGTGTTTGAGCTTCAACTTTCTTCCCCACTAACCCATAGCTTCTTCTTCTTCAAAACCCATTGCTTCTCTCAGCTCTTATGCTACATATGAGTGTGTTAACGTGGCTGGACCATGGCAACGTGCATGTGTATGAACTGGACTCGTGGAAGCTATATGGAAGTATAGTGGCTATAGCGTGGAGTTGAGTAATGCATGTGTTTAACATGGGGGATCTAGACATGCAAGCTATTATATTTTTCTTCATGGACTCGTGAGTGTGTTTTTATGAGTGACCACGTGTTTCCTTCTCCTATTTTCCAATAACCAGGATGTGTGATTTAGAGAGATTGTGCATGATGGTGTGTTTAAGAAAGTTGCCTACTTTTTTTACATGTTGCTTCCTCTATTTCCTAGTTTCATCTCCCCTAACCCATAGCTTAAGTGAGTATTTATTCCTATGTGAATCCAGCCCTGCATGTGTGTGTGGATGCAAGGAGCTGCACAAGTGGAGTGAGATGTGTGAATGTGTATCCACGTGCATGAAACCTAAGAAGTGAGTGAATGTGTTGATGTGGCTGCTACGTGTGACATGCAACCTTCATATGTGAATGTTTTGTGGTGTTGTTGTGCTTGTGACATGGAGAGTGGAAATGCAAGGCTGTGCATCCAGTAGGTGTGTTGTGGATGTGATGGAATAAGAGAATGAAGCTACAAGTTACTATGTGGTTTTGTGAGTGAAGAACCATGTGATTTATTCCTCCCATTCCAATTTTAATTGCCCAACAAAAAGTACACTTGAAGCCCAACTCTTCTCCTACTCTTCCTTAAATCAAATTCTCATTCAAGCTTCATTTACCCATTAAAATTTGCACAAAAGAATGAGAAAAATCAAGTAGGATATTCACAAAATTATTTAAGAGAAATTTATGCATTAATATTCAATAATTTTGCAAATAATTTCCTAAAATACAAAAATGGTTAATAAAATCAATTATCTACCTAAATGCAACAAGCCATATTTAATCATTAGAATGCCTAAATTAAGAGGATTCATATATATAAAACTAGCATTCATCAAATTCCCCCACACTTAAACCTTTACACTCCTGGGCAAAACTTAAAACTCCAAGAAAAGACTAATGAAATGATCAAAGGAGAATGAAAACGAAAAAGGAAAGAAAAATCACAAGTTAAAGAATGATCAAAACTCTTCAACATTTTAACAGTCAAAGCTAACTTCACTTACATCAAGAAAAAAGTTCCATGGCAATTTCATTTAAAAAGAATGAATTGAAATGCATAGCCTCTCACATGGTTTAGTGTTTACTCTCAACTCTCAAGTGTTTAAAGGCAATGTATATCACTTAAGTTCCACCTATCAAAACTCACTACCATAAGCTTGTCTATTTTCTAAATCTCTACTACCCATGCCAGATGCAAGACATAAATCAATAGGACTTTATTCAGGGTTGTAATGGGGCTAGGGAAAGAAATGAATGGATACACAAGAAAAGACAAACAAATGGATACCATAGAACCTCAAGATCAATTAAGGTAAACCTAGGATAGGGAAGAATGTGTGCAATTCCTTATTTCCAGCTAATGATAATAATTGCAAATAAAATTCAAACACTTCTTTCTTTGATTTTCTAATGTTTTCTTTCTTTTTATTTTTCATTTTTTTTCTTTCATTCATTATTTTTTTCTTTTAGTTTTCTATCTCTTTGTTTCTTTAAATTTTTTTTAGACATTTTCCTCTACCTTTAATGGCCTAAATGATGTAAAGCACATATTCACCCATCCTAATTTGATGTAATGCTTTTTTAAATCCCTAAGGCATCTTAAAACAAGGTGAAAAACATTTTTAATGGCTATGAGTTTGAAAAGAAAATAAAATAAGGTCCAAAATGGCTAAACAATGGATAGAATGCATTTAAAGGTTAGCTATTTGGCTTACTAGCTAGAAAAGAAATGAATGCCTTATCATTTTCATGCATGCAAATACAAATGCAGTCTCAATAAAGAATCAAGACAAGTTCTAGAGTGAAAGCAAAGATAGGTGAATACACACTAGAAATGAACAAATGAGGCTCAATTCCTCACCAACTAATAGTAATCAAATAATTCATTGAAATCAAATTCATTGTCACTTCACTTGAATCAAAACATAAGATCCATCACTTATCATGTCTAAGTAATCTAAGTTATAATCATCTCAACTTGCAACTTTCACCAAAAATAAAAAAAAAATCACATTATTTTTCCAAAAAAAAACATTTCAAAAAATTTTAATTTTTTTTTAACAAAACAAAGCAAAGAGAAGATGAAATGGAATGAAATGACTCTCCCCCTGCCCCACGCTTAAATATTGCATTGTCCTCAATGCCAACACACAATCCAATCAATAGATAAATAGCACAATATAAAAAGAGTGGAAGGAAATTTTACAATCGGATGAAGTTGAAAATGGAGGTTCTAAGGGTGGCTTAGATTCCCATATAGCTAATTAGCAATTTATTGCCTACAAAACAAAAACAAAGCAAACAGTAATGTAGAAAAAAAAAAAAGATAACTAATCCTAAATTAAAAAGAACTCTATAAAAGATCAACTAATCATATGTATCAAAAACCAAAATTAAAAGAGTTTTATTCCTTTTCAATTCAACAAATTTAAGTTTCACTACTTTGAAGCATTTTGATTGATCATGTAATGTTGATGCATGAACTTCCTCAACCATCAGTAGTCTTAGAAAGTCATATTCAGCATTTTCAGAACCAATAAAAGAACAAAAATCAAATTTAGGAAATTCAAAACTAAAGAAAGAAAATTTGAAATCAAGCCTCTCTAGATTTCTATCCAATCTAATAAAATCAACTAGACTCTCATCAGTAAGAGTCACTGTATTAACAGAAAAATTTAATTACACTTTCTCATAGTCTTTTGAGTGAAAATCCTCCAAGGTATCTAGTAATTGCTTCTTCTTAATTGGAAAAGCTTATGGCTTGTTAGGAACTAGTTCACCAACTTCAGGAATCTGTTCAAGACTCTCAATAAAAGAAACAATATCTTCCCTCACCAAAGAGACATCAGTAGGCTCACAAAATTTTATGCAATAATTAACAACAAAATCTAGTCTCTCACTAGTGTCAACAACAATACAAGGATCAATAGGATTTTTAATATTAGCACTATCTCTATGCATGCTCTTGTCAATACTAGTATGATCAGTGGAATCAGTATCATTAACAGTTTTAGTGCAAACAAAGGAATCCATGGACTTAGCAGAATCATGATGATCAAAATATGTGAGGAACTCACTAGTCTCAATGAAAGCATTAATCTGAGAGCATCTATCACACATAGTGGATCCAACACACACACAATTAAGAAAATCATTTAAATTAACTATGTCACATGGTCCAGATAGCATACCATTCCTAAACTCAAAAGATGCATCATCAATAGGCTTATCAACCAATCCCACACTAGGAATAGAATGATCATCACATTCTAAATCACCCCTACACTTATCTACTACCCTAGGCTCAATAGATTCATCATTAACTGGCTCAAAAATGAAATTATCACTATGGTCATAGCTAGGAGTAGAATAACCAAGTGCATCAGTACATAGGGATTCATTAACATCAACAAATACGTCATTTTTGCTCAATGCACTACCACAATCAACCATATCATGAGATTCAACAATAATTTCCTCATCTATATCATTATCATTAAGCAATTCAAAATCAACAACATCATGTTCATTAGTAATCACAATACTATCATGCAAACTAAAGTCAGTCCCAATAAATTGCAAAGTATTAGAAGATAGAAGGATATTACCTAATGAATAAGACTCTTCCTCCTTTATACATTCTCTTCTAATTTGCTCTTCTTTCAATTCCATAGCACTTGTAGTAGATTGATTCATTTAAGTTCCTGAATCCTTCATGAAGTTATCCATCATCTGTTGGTTTTGAAGCTGCAATTGTTCATTCTCTCATTGGAGTTGAAGATTAAAAGCTTCCAATTATTGTTTCATCCTCTCTTCCCGACTTGGTTCCTTATTAGGCTCCTGTTGCATATATCCCTCATGATAGTTGTAAGGATGATATTCTAGCTCTTGCACATAGAAGTTGTATGGCTTAATGTAATTGGGATGAACTTCATATGGATGGTAGTATGGTTAGTAGCATGGTTGTTAGTATTTTTGATATTGTTGTGCTTGTCTTTGTCGCTCAAGAATGCCTTGAAGCATTGATATAACTTCATCCATCTTTCATAAAATCCTATCATTTGCACAAGAATCATAGACACCTTGATTAGACATGTAATAAGGATCCATTTAAGATAAAGAGTATGAGAAGCACAATTAATTTCAACACAAAGCAAATCACTAGCAAATTATAACTAAAATCAACTCAAAATTAAGAAAACAAAAATCAAATGAAGCTAACAACCTCCTAACAATAAAAAACACTCTAAAACAGAGGACAAACACACAAAATGAACTCACAAAAAATAAAAAAAATTAAATCTAGAAAAATTGAAAACTTCCTAAAAAAATTTGAGAAAAAACTAAAAATTAGAAAATGTGCCTTAAACATTGGAATTTGCCCAAAAAATGGTGCACCTAATAGTTTTGCTATTACTTTTGCTCAAAACACCTAAAAACCTTGGAAAACAAAGTTTGAGAATTTTTGGGCACATTAAACAAAAATTCCAGCAAGTAGAACACTTGTTATACAACATCAAAATGTCTAAAAACCAAGCTTAAAACTAAACAAAAATAGAGCTAAAACACTTAAAAACCCTTTTCAAATAATTGAGAATCCAATTTCCCCAGCAACGACGTCAAATTTGACAGTTCTGCATGCAACCTCCAAAATAAAACTAGGTTGGAAAATATATAGCTAGTGGTGCAACCTAGATCATCTTCTTAGGAAATGGAATTCAATGTTTAATTGGGTTTTCCAAATGTAAAAAGATCCTGAAGCTATCTAACTAAAGAGGGGTTTAGCCTAAATTTAACTAATTAAAACTAAAATTGAAATAAAATTTCTAATCACTCCCTAATTGCATGAACTAATAAGTGAATGATAGACATGTGACTAGCTTTGGATTCATCCCTTGGTATCCACTATCCTTATCCTAATTCAATTATAATTAATTCTGGTCTAAGAGTCCCTAACTATGTTCATGACAAATGATCTTGAATTACCATTCAAGATTCAAGAAATTAACAAGTTAATATTGAATTGAAACTTCAATCCCACACTACATCATTAATTCTTGCCTTTAGGAATAATGAACACTTAAATTTGATTGATTAATTTATCAATTAGGCTCTAAATTATCACCCTAAGATGTTTAATTAACCAATTAGACTCCAAGGAATCCTCAAATCAAATAATCAAGCACACAATTTCACTCATGCATTTCATCGAACACCTTGAATGCATACATGGGAAATTGGAGGAGAAATGAAAAATTCAGTACTTAATCCAATCAATTAATCAACAAATAGTCTCCTAATTAGTGTCTAACCAGCCACTAATTATAAACAATACAAATTTCTAAACAAATACAATCTTAACCAAGATAATACAAGAAAGAGAAAAGTGCTAGAAAAATAGGAAAATCTTATCCAAAAATCCTTTGTTATCTCCATGGATTCAAGCTTCTTTAAGGTTGTATCTAAGCTAGCCATAAGATGGATTAATACTTCATGGAAATGGAGATAGAAGGATGATAGAGTAGGAAATGGAAGAAGTAGCTACGACGTGGAGAGTGAAGAGAAATGAAGTATGGAATGAATTGAAAAATATGATGGAATGATGGATGAATGGTTCTGCCTTTAGCCTCCCCTCACACACTCTCCCTCGCGTGCTCCTTTAGTGAATGTGTGGGCCCTCTTGATTATACAATTATGTGCTTCAACTCTTTCGCACACTTCAATTAAAGTCTATCCAACCTGTAGCAATCACGTCAACCTAAGCTCGAGTCTTTATTAAACCATATTAAAGATCATGTGATTTTCATGCTTTCCTTTTATAACCCACGTTAGCTTCTTCACTTTTGTTTACAACCAAGCTTCATGCAACTACTGCGTTTAAACCCGTGGCTTCTTCCTTCTCTAAAAAATGTGTAGTAACTGCTCTCTTGCTTTTCTTCCAACCCAGGTACTACCTCAACATATTTTCCTATGCTTCTGTTCATAGCCTTGTTCATGTGTTTTCCACAAAAGCTTCTGCATGTTTTAGCTACTTTTCTCCCCGCTCTATTCATGTTGATCTTCTTCACGTCATTCATATTCCATTTTACCTAGTTCGTGTTTAACACACATTTTCCTCTCTGTTTTTCTCGTCTAAACTATAGCTTCTCTCTCAAATCTTCTCTCACGTGCTTTCCTTCCATATAAATCATCAACTCGACCCTCCAAAATCATGTTGTGTATGTCTGAGCTTTAGCTTTCTTCACCACTAACCCATAGCTTCTTCTTCTTCAAAACCCATTGCTTCTCTCAACTCTTGTGCTACGTGTGAGTGCGTTAACGTGGCTAGACCATGGCAATGTGCATGTGTATGAATTGGACTCATGGAAGCTATGTGGAAGTATAGTGGCTATAGTGTAGAGTTGAGTAATGCATGTGTTTAACATGGGTGATCTAGACATGTAAGTTGCTATATCTTTCTTCATAGACTCGTGAGTGTGCTTTTGTGAGTGACCACATGTTTCCTTCTCCTATTTTCCAATAACCAAGATGTGTGATTTAGAGAGATTATGCATGATGGTGTGTTTGAGAAAGTTGCCTACTTCTTTTACGTGTTGCTTCCTTTGTTTCCTAGTTTCATCTCCCCTAACCCATAGCTTAAGTGAGTGTTTATTCCTATGTGAATCCAGCCATGCATGTGTGTGTGGATGTAGGGAGCTGCACAAGTGGAGTAAGATGTGTGAGTGTGTATCTGTAACATCTGGTTCTTTGAAAACCAGAGAAAACGTGAGAAACGTAACGTACAGTTTCTCCGTAAATGAAAAAAATTCATTGGATACAAAAGAAAGTCCCCTGAAATGAGATATTTAAGGTCCCAAAAAACTTAAGAAGCATTCTAGACTCTTAAAAATGAAAATCTCAAGCTCAGATAGAAAGAAAAACAGATTTAGAATGAAGAAATAATTTCTTACGAAAAACTTATGAAACGTCATGGCATTTTCGTAATTTTGAGCAAATTTTGGAATTCACACAGGAGGGCTTTTTAAATGAAAGTTTTGAGTTCTTTGGGATTCTCAAAGGCCCTAAAGGTTATAGGAAGCCCCGGGACAGCTAAAACCCCTCTGGTGGACGTTTTCTAACGTCAGTGCACCCGAACTTTGACAGATTCATTCAGGAAGGTTTTAGCTCCGATTTAAGTGATTCTAAAGGCATTTTACTAAATTGGGAACCTAAATTTTATAATGGAAAAGACGATTCTGAAAAAGGAGCTAAAACAAAGGAGAAACGAAAATGCAAAGAACAAAGGGCAAAATGAAAATTTTTGAAAAATACTTCCTCCTCCCCTTATATATAGGTGGCGCCCCACTCTCTTCTTCATTTAGACTTAGAATTTTCTGCCCAATTTTTGAGAAGAGAGCTAGGGTTTTAGGCGCACCAAGGGAGGAGGAAAAAGAGAAGAAATCCAAGCTTTAAGGTATGGTTTCGTGGTAGTTTTTTATGCTTTCTTCCATCTACTCCTCCTCTCCTTCCTTCTCCTTTGTTTCCTTTGATTAAAATGAAGTTTACAATCTGATTTGAGGGAGAAGCTTAGGGGAAATTTTGGATTTGAATAGAGAAACTTGGAGAAAAGCAAGATTCAAGTGAGAAAAAGCAAGAAAACAAGGTAATTTCTCTTCCTATGATTGCTACCTTTGATTCCCTTTTCTCCTCCATTTCACCTAACATGAGAAACCCTAGGAGGACTTGATTTTTAGGCAGAACCAAGGATGAATCTAAGTAAAAAGGTGTGGAGATTAAGAATATACAAAGGGAATTAACAAAAAACCATTAGATTTCAAGATGCAAATTCTAGGGTTTCAAGTGCACCTTGTAAAATCTGATTTTGTATGATGATTCCTAAGACTAAATAAGAGTTTAAATGAGCTCCCAAGATTCCTAAGAGGCTCCCCATATGCCTTCTTCCCTTGAGAAAATAAGAAAGTTCTAAGAAGGCAAAAAATGCTCCTTGTCTCAGCCTAAGGGGGTTCTCCTAGCAAAGGAGAGTTTTAAATTTTTCTAAACCCATCTTGAGTCATATATGATGAATGAAAATGATGGAAGGCCTTGGGAAAAATTTAGAACCCGTAGAAAGTGAATTGGTGCTTTAGGTTCCATATTATGACCTAAAGAAGCAACATGTAGTAAGGCTCTTTGTTTTAATTGTGTGATGACTTTAAGAGGCTTAAAAGGAGTCAAGAATCATATTTGAAAGGAAAGAATGGAGCCTAGAATTTATTTGAGGGGTATTGCTTCATTAAGTGCAATTATGGAACCATAATGAGGTTATAGGCCAAGCTAGTGTCTAAACAAGTTGTGTGCCTTAGAATTAATTCCATGAACCTAATTGGCTTCCATAAATTGTGTTTAGGCCAAGAGAAATCATCCCCACACTTTTGTGTGTGTGTGGCCGAAAAAGGGGGCTGAATTCAAGAGAAACAGTGTATAATTGTGTACAAAGTAGCTCTCTCCACCTTCTCTCATGCATAAATGTGTATTTAGCTTGTCTTAGAATGTGTGTATGTGTATTTTCAAGTCATGAAAAGTATGCTAGCATGATTTCATGATAACATATTATGTTTTTAAATGATGTTATGATATTTGTTTGGGTTTGCTTGAGTGTAGAGAGGCCAAGAACTCTTAGCCATAGTAAGGATGAGCTAAGAACCCTTAAGATTGGTTGAGACAAAGCAAAGAGTCTCCCAAAAGCAAGATGGACTCTCAAGAGTATGGTTGAGTCTAAGAATCTCTTAAAGAATGGGTGAGGCAAATCCAACATCCATAAGAAATTAGGTGAGGCCAATCCACTTACTTGGCAAGCCTTTATATAATATGTATGACTTTTTCAAATGATGAAAATATCTCTTGAATGTTCATGTCATTTATTATATCCATGCATGCATTTTCAAGACTTGCTTTGCATATGTTATGTGTGATTGAAAGGGAGATGAGCTATTGGGATTCTTTGAATCCCATCCCCTCCTCTCCAATGTTCTAACATGCTAGGTGGACCAAGAGAGCAAGGTAATAGAAGCCAACCACCTTAAGGATGAGAGGATGACAACAAAGCACTTGAATTTTGTTACTTTGAAACCATACAATTGGCAAATAATGTGATCCATGGATGTATATGTATCATAATGTCATGAACACATATAATTATGATACTATGTCATGTATGAATGAGAGAATATGTTATGTGACCATTGAAATGTGATTTGAACATGTTTTGGCAAATGAGCTTCTTGGATGACATTATGGAATTGGGTATAAGTGTGGATGAGATGGCCAAAATGAGATGCATGAGCATTGGCACCATTCGGGTAGCTCATACAAGTCCTAATTATGCTTTTAGACTTGCCCAAGAGGAGCCAAACCCCAAGGAAAGCTATTTGGACATTTTGGAATCCTATGTGGAGCCAAAATTGACCATAATGGAACCTTATATCACTTTTTATCCAAATGAGCTTTTCTTAATATGATATTTGACATGAAATTAGAGCTTGTTGAGAGTTTTTTGGAAAGCTAAAGAACATAATTTTTGAAGGTCTACAGAATATTTGATGAATTTTCAAAGTTGGCAAATTTTCTAATTTTGTTCCGATGCACTATTCACTTGGTCCGAAAATGAAATTTGTCACACAGGACTCAAATGATCTCCAATTGCCACAAAATTTTATACAGAGGAAACTAAATATTCCTAGAGACTTGTGCCAACTAGAAGCACCTCATTTAGATGTCTAAAGAAGAAGATATGAATTTTCAAAGAATCTGTCCAGTATCAGGAACTTGACCCAATCTCAGTTACTATTTGATTGGATTTCAAGGTCTGGATGTCTGAACAGGTCTGGAGTTATTTTTTCTCTCTAGCTAACATCTACAAATTTCTATATTGGTATCATTTGAATAGATTGGATTTTTGAGGAATTAATTGGACATTTTTTAAGTTTGCTGCAGAATTCTATGACAACACCAGTGGAGAGCCTGACCTCTGCACAATTTCACTTGTCAAACATCCTCTGTGTTAGATGTTATGGTCTAGACATATTTTTACTATGAAGTAGACATCTGTAGCTTTCCATAATGGCCAAGAATGCATGATTTCTAGTTTTCTAGAATTAGTTATGATTTTCCAAAATTGTGACAAAAAAGTGAAAAAATCTGGCCGAAATTATGTATGTGTATTGTGAGCTTCCCTTCGAGTTTCATGAGTTGTAGGCCACTTTTGATGATTTAAATGAGTTGAATTCATGTAATTAAATATGGAAATATGTTTTATGAGCTCATATGGTCCACGTGATACTGAATGAAATTTTTATACACGACATAACACAAAGAAATATATTATTTTAATGAATTTTTCTCACTTCCTTCATGGAATGTATCATATGAACATGAAAATGTGTATGGAATGAGTTAGAAATATAAAGTGTTACAGTATCCACATGCATGAAACCTAAGAAGTGAGTGAATGTGTTGATGTGGCTGCTACGTGTGACATGCAACCTTCATATGTGAATGTTTTATGGTGTTGTTGTGCTTGTGACATGGAGAGTGGAAATGCAAGGTGTGACACCTTAACCTCTAGCTCATACCCAACGTGCCCTCTAGCCCATATGGGCGATGCGGAACTCATAAGGGAGACACTTTTTCTATCTTATGCTTACTCTCTCTATGGCACTATGTGTGGGTAGAGCTCCACTTAGAAGTAATACGGACCGGTTGAGCTCTCTCTCTGATTCCTCATGCTCAATTACTCTTTTGAGACTCATTTCAATCCCCACTATATGCCTAAGACTCATGGAAAGCAAAAAGGGATTGGAGACATGCATTTTCGCTAGTGGCAGATTTTGCTTCTTTTCTGGGCTAACTTTGGAAATTCATAACTAAATGCAGAAAAATCTTATCTGCATGATCTGGGTCATTATAGAAAGTTTGAGATGTCTATTTCATGCTAAAAATACTTAGAAGTCTCAATCTCTCACTCATTCTGCGTTTGACATCGAAATAGTTCACTGGTCAGAGGGGGCTTCTTTACTGTCACAGTTTACTGATATGGACTTTGAAAATGTCTAACTAATTCCACAAAAATCCAATGCTCATAAACTCTATCTCTATGGAAAGATGTGGATGTTAGCTAGAGGAGAAAAATCTCTCCAGATCAGTTCACCTAGCCAATTTCCCGGAAACCGATGAAACAGTACCTCGGGTCTGGCTGGGTGTCTGATTCTGGGCAGGAACTTCGAAATTGCATAATTTCCTCTCTGGACCTCTAAATGAGGTGCTTCCAGTTCCTACCAGTCACTGTGACCATCTAGTTTCTGTGTATAAAATTTCGTAGCCATTGGACTACGTTTGCCCCTCGGATGACATGATTTCAAAACTGACCAAATGAACAGTAATTTTCTGAAATCCGAATTTCTGATGTCAACTTTGAATGTTCATAGAAAATGCTATAGACCTCTAAATGACATGAACTCTAGCTTCCTAGAAAGCTCTAAACATAATCTAGCTACATGTCAAATCTCATGGCTAGAAGAGGTCATATGGCTATTCTATGACATCATGTGCAAAAGGCCATTTCTTGGCCAAAAGTGTGGCTAATGGGGTCCAATCTTAAGTTTTCTACTTCTATGACTCTTTGAGCACATGAGAAAGCATCTATAGGAGCTATCAATCATGCCTCAAATGTCTAATAACTTAGATTGGGGAAACTCACTACCCCATGCCCACTTATGCACCCTTATCTACTAAGCTACCATTGGCTCTTTCTCATTCAACCATGCTATTTCATTCGTCATAAAGCTCATTCTCATACATTCATCATTAATACATACATTGTCTTACAATATTTGTACATGCTACATCATATACATTATTTACATCTCATGTACAAGTTACATATACAATGTAGTACAAAACTATACACTTTTCTTCATCTCTATCCCTAGCCTCATGCTTGTTGGTGGTTGCTCCCATCTCTTATCTCACTTGGGCCACCTGACATGGTTGGATGGTGGAGAGGGAGGGTGAGATTCGGAGAATCTCAGTAGTTCAACTCTCATTCAAACATACATATATTGCATGCAACAAGTCTCATTAAGCATGTATGGCATGTTAGCATGTAAAACATGATAGAAAACGTTTAAACATGTGAAATGGCCATGGATAACATTCATAAGTTCGCTGAGTACTTGGATCGGCCTCACCCCTTCCCTTATGGCTTTTGGATTTGCCTTCCCATACTTTTAGAGGTACTTAGACTCACCCTTACTCTTTGGGAGTCAACCTCACTTTTGGGAGACATGGCTCAACCAACTTAGGGCTTCGGCTCATCCTCACCTTGGCTTCAGGGTTATTGGCTTTTCCATTTCCTCAAGCAAACCAACAATCATTTAAAACATCATCTCGATCATATCACATAATCATGCTAACACACTTCTCATAGCTCATATCATTCATACACACAAGCAAGACAATATAAACACACAATTATGCATGAGAGAAAGCGGAGAGAACTACCTTTGTTAGCTATCTACTACTTGCTCTGACAATGGTCTCCTCCCTTGTTGGATTCACTACACTTCTAGATGGGAGAGTTTCCTCTTGAGCCTAACCACACAAAAGCATGAAATTAATACCTTAATACTCGATTTAAGCTAGGGATCACTTCTAATCAGCTCTACTGAGCTTCTCACTCTAGGTTTCTTCCTCACTCTAGGGTCCATTAGCTATCCCTCTCTTTTCTCCACTCTTAAGAAAGGGGAAAAGCAAGAAAGAGAAGACTATCTACTCCTAATCTCTCCCAAGAATGGTTTCCCACTCTTTCTCCCCTGAACCAGACTCAAGACCTAACCATTTCTATCATTTGAACCGTAGGAAAGAGGGGAAAAAGGGAGAAAGGCAACTTGCTAAGAGGAAGCCATGAGAATCTTACCTTTCTTGTGCTTTCCTCTTCTCTTCAGCTTCTCTCTCTCTCCTCTGCCCTTTTCTCTCTCCTAAGACGAGTTTGAGTCGGTTAGAAGAAGAAGAAGAGATTTGGAAGCTTTTAAAAAGTCAAATTCTCTTTTTCTCGCTTTTCTAGACTGCTCTCGCTATAGCGAGTTAGTGACCTCGCTACGGCGAGCTCGTGTCTGTTCCAGACTTTTGTCTTCGCTATGGCGTCGCTACGGCGAGATCGTGTCTATTCTCGACCTCTGCCTTCGCTATAGCGTCGCTACAGCGAGCAACTCCCTGGTCTCTATATGGAATGCCATACTCGCTATAGCTAGGAACAATTTCGCTACGGCGAGCAACTTACTGGTTTCTATATGGAATGCCGCACTCGCTATAGCTAGGGACATACTCGCTACGGCAAAGAGGCATTCTCGCTATGGTGATTCCATATCTCGCTATGGCGAGAAGACTTAGAAAATTCTCAGCTCTTCGAAAATTTTCCAGCTTCTCTTTCCCTTCCTTTTTCTCACTTCTTTTTCTCTTTTCTTTTTCTGGGTTATTACACAAGGCTGTGCATCTAGTAGGTGTGTTGTGGATGTGATGGAATAAGAGAATGAAGCTACAAGTTACTGTGTGGTTTTGTGAGTGAAGAACCATGTGATTTATTCCTCCCATTCCAATTTTAATTGCCTAACAAAAAGTACACTTGAAGCCCAACTCTTCTCCTACTCTTCCTTAAATCAAATTCTCATTCAAGCTTTATTTGGCCATTAAAATCTGCACAAAAGAATAAGAAAAATCAACTAGGAATATTCACAAAATTATTTAAGAGAAATTTATGCATTAATATTCAATAATTTTGCAAATAATTTCTTAAAATACAAAAATGGTTAATAAAATCAATTATCTACCTAATTAAATGCAATAAGCCATATTTAATCATTAGAGTGTCTAAATTAGGAGGATTCATATATATATATATATAACTAACATTCATCAGTGGCACTTGATTCTCTTAGACTAGACACATCAAATGAGACATGAATCACTCATAAGAATAAGCTTAAGCTTCTTACAACTCTATGCTATGTTACTTTCTCATATGTCTCCATACAAGGCCTAATGAAGTAATTATTGGAATTTATGATCTGGGCTCCATTTTCTCCTTCAATCTAAGTCTCTTGACTCCATTTAGACTCCTTGGAGTCATCATAAACTTATTTTAAGGAGCCTAACTATAAGTTACTTCTCTATGTTTCATTATGGAGCCTACACCTCCATCTCACAAACCAAGATTTTTAAATTTTTTTCCAAGACTTCCTTTGATATTCAACTATCATATTTAGTCCATTCCTAACCTTAAAATAATTTAAAACACTCGTTCGGTGGCCAAACCTCTCTTGGCTAAGACACCAGCATCTTTAGTGCACTTATGGAGTTTCCTTCATTTTCTTTAAGGAATTGCCATATAGGAGACTTCCTAGGTGTCTTAAGAACTCATTCATACTCTTAGACAACCTCAATTATCATTGGAAAGTCTCCTACCCATCAAGGTGCAACAAAATCCCTAACTTTACTAACTTGTTTGCTAATGCATCTTAATTACATTTCTTTGCATATTCTTGTTCCTCACACTCCAAAACCTATGATTCTTCCTTTATTGGGTCAGAAATTATCTCTTTTTGGATGGGCTATGGGCTGGCCAAAAATCACATAAAGGAAGAGCAAGAAAAGATGCATGAAAGGCTAAGAAATTTACTTTGTTTCAAGACTTTTTCAAGAGCCCTTCCTATTGCTTCAAGCTTTTCCTTGAGATTTTAAGCTCTCTTCTCTAGACCAGTCCCAAAACAACCCCATATGAGTCATAAAAACCATAGGAAGGAAGAGGAGAAGGAGAGGAATAACATTTATGAAGAAAGAACCATAAAAATCCAAGGTTTTAATACCTTTTTCCTAAGCTTTCTTCCTTCTTTCTCCTTTCTCCTTGTTCGTGCTTCATGGAAGAACTCTCCTCTAGTTTGGGATAGAACTAAGTCAGTTAGGAGAAGGAGCAAGTGGGGAACATGATTTAAAAAGCACAAAAGTAAAGTTAACATACTTTTTCACTTTTCATTTTAGTCCATAAATCGTGGTTTCTCTGTTTGGCCTCATTTCAACTCTTTTTCAAGAACTATCTTTTCTATCATAAAATTTAAGTCATCTAACTTATAAATGCCTTTAGTTTCATCCAAATTGGATTTGAAACTATTCCGAACCATTCATTCAAAATTTTAGTTAACCCTTTACCAAAATTGCTCACCAAAGGAGTTTTAACTATTCTAGGGGTTTCCATGGTTTTCAGGGCCTCTGAAACCCTTAGAAAACTCAAATTTTTCAACCCTCCTATGAGTTTTTCTAAAATTTCTACAAATTACAAAAATGCCCTAACTTATTTTTGTAATTTTCTTAGCTTCTCTAGCTTGGGTTTCTGGGCACCTTGGACCTTGGATCCTCATCTATTATTAAAAATTTTCTCCTAATTTTATTTGACCTCAAATCATTATATTCGAGAGACTTCCTTTTTATATCTAATGAGTTTCGTACATTTATAGAGAAACTAGATGTTATAGTTAAGATTTCTATACTTTCTTTTCTCTCTTTCTAGCACTTTTTCTTATTCTTCTACTAGCTTGGTTAAGTTTTATTAGAATGAGATTAGTGTTGTTTATGATTACTAGCTACTTAGACATCAATTAGGAGAGAATTTTAATGATTTATGGATCTTTTAATGGTTTAAGTACTATAATTTTTGGATACCTCTAATTTTTAGCTTGCATAATCAAGGTGTTTGAAGAAATGCATGTTAGAAATTTTATGCTTGAATGTTTAATTTGAGGTTTCCTTAGTGTTCAATTGGTTAATTGGATCTCTTAGAATTAAGTTCAAAGGCTAATTTGATTGATTAATTATTCTTTTGAGTGTTTAATGAGCTTAATCACAAGAATTAATGAGTTAATGTAGAGTTGAGATTTCAATCAACATTGATTTGTTAATTTCTTAAATCTTGTATGGTAACTCAAGATAAATTAGTATGAACACATTTAGGAATTCCTAGATTGAAACCATTAATAATTGAATTAGGATAAGGATAGTGAAAACAAGGGATAAATCCAAAGTTAGCCATACATATTCATTGCTTTCTTATTCAATTCTTGCATATTAGTTAATAGTTTGCATTTTTAATTCATTTTAAATTTTAGCTAATTGAATTCAATTAAAAACCTATTGAATTTAGTAGCTTTTAGGTTTCTCTTAATACTTAGGAAACTCTTTTAAATCATTAGAATCCATTTCCATGGGAGGCAATGTAGATTGCACCCTATATTACAAAATTGCATTCAACCTAATTTATTTGATGGTGCTCAGCACAACCACAAGTAATCTATATACAACTTAATCCTCTCATTCTCCCCCACCATTTTGTATGATTAATTTCTAGTTTAGTGGATTTTTGCCTCATCACGAATTTGAAGTTTGATATTTTTTATGGTTTCTAGCTTGATTTTCGAAGGTTGGGGCTAGAAAGGTTATTAGGTAAGTATCTTATAATCCTTATTTTGATGTATTTTCTACTAGTTATTGGCCCTAATAGCTGACTTATATTATGGGCTTTGATTTTGTGCAAAAATGACAATGAATTGGAGTGAGACATAAAGGTTTCTATTGTAGGAAAACTAAAGACAGAATTTGAGACTCATTAGAGGCTAGGAAAGTGATTCTTAGGTAGCTTGTAATGATTAATTCTATGGATGTCTGACTTATGTTGGGATTAGTGATTCAAAATATATTTTGATTTAATTTAGGACCTTTGGAGTGTTGGAAATCAATCTTGACTTCTAAGAATTTGGCACAAAGTGAGGTAACCAAGGGATTCATTTTAATTCCATGCATATGTTCATTTTAGCCTTATAATTGCTTCACTTGTATGACTTTCTATGTTAATAATTGGTTAGCTACTTATTTATGTTTGGACTATGATTATGTCCTTCGTGGAGCTATGATCATGGTGCCACTGTGCATTGTGCTTTGATCGGGCGTTGAGTTGTAATCAAACTCTAGAATGCACTGAACCATGAGAGTGCTCGATAGGGAGTTGACATCGTGGATGGGCCTTTCCTTTTGTTATTGGCCATTAATATGTTGTATGTGATTGCTTCTATGGGATAGTAGTCACTAACAGTTCAACTAGTTCATTTGCAAATTATGCTGATATATCTGATGTTTACTTGCTCATTATGCATTTATGTGGGTTAATGTGTACATGTATATGGAATTTCTCTTTGGTTACTAAGATTCATTTCTCACCCCTTTTTATGAGCTAACTATTTCAGGTGAAGGATTTTAATTAAGGAAAAAGGAAAACAAGTAGATGAACAACCTTAGCATAAGGCCTTGTGTGGGATTTTCTACACTTATAGTTAATTTTGTATAAGATCATGTTGCATCTATTTTAACAAATGTAGGTATTTTGACATTTTTATAACTAATAGATTGATCATTGGTAGCTTAGATCTAACTTACATGAAATTAGGTGTAATTACTTAATGCTAAACAAATATGCCTATTTATGAATGTATAAAACATGTTATGTATTTCTTAGAACATGTTAGGTAATTGATCAAATGTTCAATTTGACTCTAATCATGCGAAACTTCTATTGTGATATATTTTGTGTATGTGGATTTATGATGTGTTATGCCCTTAATCTACATCTAAGGTTTTGGAGGCATCTTAAGGACAAGAACTTGTTTAATTAGTCCATTATAACTTGTTCAGGTGTTTTTGTAGCCATAGGTGGTGTTTGGTGTGTTTTGGGTTTTAGTTTGAGTAATAGACCTCTTTTACTATCATAGTAGGGTGTGAACTAACATAGGATATGTAACATCCAGTTTTCATTAAACGACAAAAACGGGCGCGTTTTCAAAGCAAGTCCCCTGAAATGAATTAGTTAAGGTCCCAAAAAATTTGAGTAACATTCTAGACTCCTAAAAATGAGAATTCTAGCCTTAGACAGAAGGAAAAAAGGAGCTAGAATGAAGAAATAAATTTTGATAGAAATCTTACGAAATGTACTGGCATTTTACTAAATTGAGAACCTAAATTTTATAATGAAAAAGGCGGTTCTCAAAAAGGAGCTAAAACGAAGGAGAGACGAAAATGCAAAGAACGAATGCAAGGAACCTAAATTTTATAATGGGAATTTTTGAAAAATGCTTCCTCCTCCCCCTATATATAGGTGGCACCCCATTCTCTCCCTCACTTAGACTTTGAAATTTCTACCCAATTTTAGGGAAGGGAGCTAAGGTTTTAGGAGCAAAAGAGAGGAAGAAGAAGGAGGAGAAATCCAAGCTTAAAGATATGCTTCCATGGTTGTTTTTTATGCTTTCTTCCATCCACACCTCCTCTCTTTCATTCTCCTTTGTTTCCTTTGAATAAAATGAAGTTTACAAATCTAATTTAAGGGAGAAACTTAAGGGAAATTTCGGATTTGAAGAGAGGAGCTTGGAAAAAGCAAGATTCAAGCAAGAAAAAGGAAGAAAACTAAGTAATATCTCTTCCTATGTTTGCTATCTTTAGTTCCTCTTCTTCTCCAATTTGACACATCTAAGGAACCCTAAGAGGAGTTGATTTTTAAGCAGAACCAAAGATGAATCTAAGGAAAAAAGGTGTGGCGATTAAGAATATGCAAAAGGAATTAACAAAAAACCATTAGATTTCAAGATGCAAATTCTAGGGTTTCAAGTCCACCTTGTAAAATCTGATTTTGTATGATGATTCCTAAGACTAAATAAGAGTTTAAATGAGCTACCAAGATTCCTAAGAGGCTCCCCATATGCTTCTTCCCTTGAGAAAATAAAGAAAGTTCTAAGAAGGCAAAAAATGCTCCTTGTCTCAGCATAAAGGGGTTCTCCTAAAGAAGGAGAGTTTTAAATCTTTCTAAACCCATCTTAAGTCATATATGATGAATGAAAATGACGGGAGGCCTTGGGAAAAATTTAGAACCTGTAGAAAGTGAATTGGTGCTTTAGATTCCATATTATGACCTAAAGAAGCAACATGTAGTAAGGCTCTTTGTTTTAATTATGTGATGACTCCAAGAGGCTTAAAAGGAGTCAAGAATCATATTTGAAAGGAAAAAATGGAGCCTAAAATTTATTTGTGGGGTGTTGCTTCATTAGGTGCAATTATGGAACCATAATGAGGTTATAAGCCAAGCTAGTGTCTAAATGAGTGTGTGACCTTAGAATTGAGTTCATGAACCTAATTGGCTTCTATAAATTGTGTTTAGGCTAAGAGAAAATTTTTCCATACTTTTGTGTGTGTGTGGCCGAAAAGAGGAGCTTGGATTCAAAGGAAAAAGTGTGTAATTGTGTACAAGGTAGCTCTCTCCATCTTCTCTCATGCATGGATATGTGTTTAGCTCGTCTTAGAAAGTATGTATGTGTATTTTGAAGCTATAAAAAGTATGCTAGCATGATTTTATATGCCATGTGTAACACCCATAATTAATTAAGGTGTTAATCAGGGATTTGGATTAATTAGGAATAATTAATATGGAATAATCGGGTAAGTTAAATGAATGGAAATTTTGAAGAGATAAATTATTAATATGGATTTGAGATTTAAATAGGATAGAAACTTCATCTAGGCCCAAGTTAATGTAAGAGATCATGATAAGAGGCTAGTAGAGGCCCAATAAGCTAGGTGCAAACCCAATTTGATTCAATGTGATAGAGGCCCAAGATCCACCTTGTATAGGCTCTTATAAATAGCCCAATAAACCTTGTGCAGACCCAAAACAATGGAGTTCTTAAAACTAAGTCTAGCCAAATGAAATTATGTAGCTTAACACCTTAAAGCCGGCCCAACATAGCTAAAATCTGAAGCCCATTTAGAGTTGGATCTTGGAGCAGCCCATAACCCATAGAAAACCCAACTTAAACCCTAAAAAAACTAACCTAGCCACCCCCATTCTGCAGAACCACAAGAGACATATACAAAAATTCGGAGGTCCAAAGGAGAGGCTAGGGTTCTTTTCATGTTTCCACCTTTTCCCATTTTTAAAGCAAGATTTACCCAAGGTAATAGTTATATAACTTAATCCCCTTCTCTTTCTCTTCATTTTGGCCTAATTAGTTTTTTATTTGGAGTATTTTCACCCACACCCAAAATCTAAAACTTGCCATTTGATGTTTCCATGGTGAAAATTCGTAGGTTAAGGCTAGAGCTGACATTAGGTAAGTATAAACTCTCAATTTTGATGCTTTCTTTGCTAGTTTAAGACCCCTATAGCTTATTTATAATATGGGTATTGTTTCTGTACGAATTTACTCAGAATTTAAGGTGTTATTTTGAGGTTTATAGGGTAGGAGCAACCAAATCCGAATTTAGTTTTATTGGTGATTAGGCTGAAGTAACATTCAATTGGCTCTTAGAGGATTGGCTACAAGTGAGGTAACCAGGACTATATTAATTCCATGCATATATCTATTTTAATTTAATATTTGCTATACATGAATGATTTGAAATATTGAATGAATTGGTTAGCTATCTATTGTATTGTGATTGGACCTTGTGAGTCCATGGTGGAGATGTGGTGCTACTGCCACCCGTGCATATGCTTCGATCAGGCACCGGGTTATGATCAAACCCCAGATGCACTGAGCCCTAGTTGTGCTCAATGGGGAGTAGGTGTCATGGACAGGCCTTTCCCAGTGTTATTAGCCTTTAACATGTGGAAATATGATTGCTAATATGGGATAGTAATCATGATAGCCTAATTGTTTCATTTACTGATATGACTGGTATGTTTTTTGATGCTTATATGAAATCATGCATATATGTTAATTAAACTGAAATATATAAATGGAATTTCCTTGGTTACTGAGATTCACATCTCACCCCGTTTCATAGGTTAAACATTTTAGGTGAAGGTTCTTCGGGTAAGGATAAAGGCAAGCAAGTCGATGAACATCCATGAGCTGAGGCCTAGTGTGGGGAGCTACACTTGGTTTGAGTAGAATAGAGTATGTGCTAATTTTGTTAACCTCTGTATAGCATCAACATGTATCTATATTGCCAAGTGTAGGAGTTTGTATTTTGATAACATGGAATGTAACTAATGAGAAATAGGCTTCATATTAGTTGTTGATGGATGTATGAGTTTATGACACTTATTATGGCTTGTAAACTGCGTTTTAATTGACTATTCGAGTAATGAAATCATGTGATATATGGAATGTGGATTTGAGCTAGCAATGTATGAATTATCTAATGAAAACATGATTTAATGACCATTGTGAGGAATTTATAAATCTGCTAATATAAGACCAATGAATGAGTAGGAGAATCCATCTTTAATTGTAGGATGGGTAATGATTTAATGGCTAGGGCAAATCTACTAGATAGATGCTATTAAAATTTCATAACAAGTGGGAGAATGGCCCTAGAGAACCCCTAAATAGAGAGTGGAGAGTAGGAGATAAGATTTTAAGAGTTGTAGGATCAGAAGGTATTTTGCCACGGCCAAAATATTATTAGCTACGGCCAATAGAAGCAAAATTACCTAGGGAGAGTACCAGAGAGCAATTCACCGTGGTAAAAAGTAGAATTAGCCGCAGTGAAATGTGAGAGAGAAAATTAGGAGTCGTCCAAAGGGTAATTCGCCGTGGCTAAATGGGAATTGGCCGCGATGAACTTTTGTGAAAATGAGCTAGGCATTCCAAAGAGGAATTGACTGCGACCAATAGCAAAAGGAGAGCGAGGTAGGTTCTAGGAGGCTTCCTCGCCATGGCGCCATGTAGGTTAGCCACGGCGAAGGTAGCCACGGCAAAATTAGTAATGAAGTAAAGAGTGAAACCAAGAGGAATTGGCCAGCAAATGTCCTGAAACCCTTATATTAACCAGGAAATCTTGGTTTTTCATATGGTAACCTCAAGAGATGACTTAGAAACATTAGTAGAAGGTTCTTGTGAGTTGGAATTGATAGGTAATAGAATCAAGGCTTATAAATGAATGTTTGTTTCCCTGATATACGTAAGTGTTTGTAATTATATAGTTGATGACTCTAATAACATTAGGTTTAAATTTTCTCGCATTTTCAGAATGTAATTAGTCTAAATGTCATGTAAACGGTTATTAATCACGTATTTAACCTTAATTACAATGATTAGAAGTTAGGGTCGTCACACCATGATTTCATAATGACATATTATGTTTCTAAATGATGCTATGATATTTATTTGAGTTTGTTTAAGTGTGGAGAGGCCAAGAACTCTTAACTATGGTGAGGATGAGCCAAGAACCTTTAAGATTAGTTGAGACAAAGTAAAGAGTCCCCCAAAAGCAAAGTGGGCTCCCAAGAGCATGGTTGAGTCTAAGAATTTCTTAAAGAATAAGTGAGGCAAGTCCAAAATCCATGAGGAAAAGGGTGAGGCCAATCCATCCACTTGGCAAGCCTTTAGATGTCTTGTTTGACTTGTTCACATGCCAAGCTTGCTTCTTGAATGTTCATGTCCTCTATCATACCCATGCATGCATTTTCAAGACTTGCTTTGCATATGTTATGTGTGATTGAAAGGGAGATGAGCTATTAGGATTCTTTGAATCTCATTCCCTCCTCTCCAATGATCTAATATGCTAGGTGGACCAAGTGGACAAGGAAATGGAAGCCAACCACCTTGAGGATGAGAGAATGACAACAAAATGTCAAGTTTTTAATTCTTTAAGGCCATATTTATGTCAAATGATATAATCCATTGATGTATATGGTCTATGACCTCTTGGACATGTGTAAATATGATAATATGTTATGTATAAATGAAAGAATGTGATATGTGAATGCTAGATTGTAAATTGAGTATGTAATGCCAAGTTATGTTTCTTGAAAAGTTGGTGTAAGTGTGCATATGTGTGGATGAAAGGGCCAAAATGAGATGCATGAGGTTTGGGAGCATTTGGGCAGCTCACACAAGTCCTAATTATGCTTTTAGACTTACCCAAAAGGTGGCAAAACTTAAGGAAAATCATTTGGACATTTTGGTACCCTATATGGAGCCAAAATTGGTCATAATGGAACCCTATGTCACTTTTTAGCCAAAGCTCTTCTTGATCTAAGACTTGGCATGAAATTAGAGCTTTTTGAGAGCCTTTTAGGAAGCTAAAGAATATAATTTTCGGAGGTCCACAGAATATTTGATGAATTTTCAAAGTTGGCAAATTTTCTGGTTTTGGTCATGTCACTATTCACTCAAGTCTGAAAATTAAATCTGTCACATAGGCCTCAAATGATGTCTAATTGCCACAAAATTTTATACAGAGAAACTAAACATTCCCAGTGACTTGTGTCAACTAGAAACACCTCATTTTGATGTCTAGAGAGGGAAATATGAATTTTCAACAATTCTATCCAGTATCAGGAACTTACCTGACCTCAGTTACTGTTTGATTAGATTTTGAGCTTTGGACATGTCTAAGCTGGTCTGGAGTTATTTTTTCCTCTAGCTAACATCCATATATTTCTAAATTGGTATCATTTACATGGATTGGATTTTTGTAGAATTAATCGAACATTTTTAAATTTTGCTGCAGAAATTTGTGATAGCACCAGTGGGCAGTTTGACCTCTAAACCATTTCGAATGGCAAACGTCCTCTATGATGGATGTTATGATCTGTACATATTTGTAGTATCACGTAGACATCTTTATCTTTCTAGAATATCTAAGAATGCATGATTTTTATTTTTCTAGATTTAGTTATGATTTTTCAAAGTTGTGATAGAAATGAGCCAAATTCTGTCTGAAAATGTGTATGTATATTTTAAGCTTCCTCTCCAGTTTCATGAGTTGGAGGCCACATTTCATGATTCAAATGAGTTGTATCCATGTAATTAAATATAGGAATGTGTTGTGTGAGCTCACATCATCCACGTGACACCGAACGAATTTTTTATACACGACGTAACGCAAAGAAATGTATTATTTTAATAGATTTTCTTACTTCCCCTCATAGAATGTATCATATGAGCGTGCAAATGTGATAGAAATGAGCTAGAAATTATGGTGTTATAGGATAAAGGATAGCTTAATTGTAAATAGTCTTTGAGAGTTCATAATTGTATAAAATCAACTAATTGGATGTAAGGTGGGATAAAAGCCTTGGAAGGGTGGTATTTTAGTCCCACATTGGTATTAAAATAGATCTTGGAGAGTTACAAGTGAGTAGGAACATGCATAAAAGAGTTTAAGAGAGGAGTTAAGCCATGACCAAAACTATTCAAGTCACAGTGAAATCACATTTAAGGGGTAATAGAACCTAACCATGCCACAGCGTAGGTCCTTTGAGCCGCGGCACAACACGTTGGAAATCCAAGGGGAGTGGTCCAAAGAGCAATCTCACCATGGTGAAAATTAAGAAAAATGAGGTTTGTGCTCCAAAAGCACATCTCGCCACGATGTAAGTTTTTAAGTAGCAACAATAGTTGTGAATTTTTGCCCAATCGAGTTATAGTAAGCAAATTCACTGTGGCATGAGATAGCAACGCTGTAGCAAGACTTAAGAAAAATATAATAGTGAAGCCGAAACTTAAGTCATGGCAAGGAATGAGAATTTTGTACCTTCCACTTCCAATAGAGAATTGAGTTATGGCATAAAGTGCCTGAGTCACAACAGAGATGTGTTGAGAAGCTTTTGAGGATTTTAGATACTAGTTTAGCCATGGCGAAGTCACTCCAAGTCATGGCCTGAGTCACCAAACTCTGAATTTAGGTTAGAAACCTTGGTTTTCTTATGGTAATGATGTGTATCAACTTGTAAACCAATGTAAATGAGTTTTATGCTTCTTTGAATCATCTGGGAAGGCAATGGAAGTCTAATATGAGAATTTAATTATCCTTAACAATGAATTCTCTTGTTCCTCTTATTGGTGACTTGACTCTTCGTATTTCCATCCTTTAACGAATTATTAATGGGGTGTGACTTAAGGCATCAGTAGTTAAGGGCTTAATTATGTTAAATTAAGGTGATTAGTAGTTAAGGTTGTTACAGTTACCTTGCAAAGGTAATCTCACACACTATTGTAAGCTTGAACATCTACCTAAAATATGATGTTAGCTCATTTTAAATATATATCAGCAAGAAACAACCTAAACATAAATGTTTCTTAGAACACACATCCCTGTTTGAAGGTCTCTATTGATAAAGACCATCTCTTATTGACACCTTTGTCTCATAAGAATCTTATATGGATATTAAATTTTTACTTCATTTCTTTGGCATCTTAGATTCTGCTCAAATATTCTTTCAAAAAATTGACAATTCATATATGGAAATCACATAATGAAACTATACAAACAAATTAAATTTTGACAAAGAAATTATAAACATATACATAAATATGTATGCATATATATGGCTTGTCCTAATAGCAAATTCTTTTGGAACCTTCCATCTTATAGTTTATTATCTATTTTTGACATCTTTTATAGTTTGTGTCCAATAATCCATGACAAGTTCCAAGTTCATAGATCACATTTTGTCCATAGTCTGTATAATGCCCATGTTCAAGGTCATATCTAGTTCATGGTCATGGTCCAATGAGTCATTAGTCAAGATCATACTCTTTATACACAAGTGTGTTGCATAAGGATATATATATATATATATATATATCATCTTCTATTTTAGTATTGTAACACCTCAAAATTAATTAAGGATAATTATGATAAATTAGGAATTTAATCTAGGTAATTACTAAAGTTAATTAAGCAGAAAGGGAGATAGATATTTAATTTGGGCCATGTGATCCATTTAGTTATGCTTGGAGCCCAATATAAAAGTCCATTTTTAGTTATAAGAAAGTCCAATTCTTTCTAAAGGCCTAATTACACTCTTAAGTAGACCCAATTCGAAGGGACCCTTAAGTTAGCCCAAAACCTTAGTAAATGTTTCTATTTGAGGCCTAATAAGCTTACACTAGAACCCAAATGGATTTTTGAGCATTTGGATCAACACATTACCCTTTTAACTTTAAGTGTTATGCAGCCGAATTTTCCAAACCATAGCCCAGCAATTAGGAAGAGGCCAAATTGGACTTTAGGCTGACTCATCAGCCCATTTCTCACTAAAACCATAAGAGAAAACCCTCCTCCCTTCCACCATTCTGTAGAAACACAAAAGGCACAAGAAAATCTAAAGGTCTTGAGAGGTAGGTAAGGTTCTTAGCATAAATCTATCTTTTCTGACTTCTAGAGTAAGATTCAACTAAGGTAACTGATATATAACTTAATCCTCTCCTCTTCCTCTTTAATTTGGCCTTATTAGTTTTTCATTTGGAGCATTTTCACTTACACCCAAATCTAAAAATGTGTTGTTTGGTGTTTTCATGGAGGATTTTTAGAGTTAGAAAATAGAAGGACAATCAGGTAAGTATTTTCCTTCCATTTTATGTATTATTTTGTTGGAAAATATCCCTAAGAATTGATTTTCATAATGGATTCTGCTATTGTGCAAAATTATAAAGAGATAAAAGTGAAACACTAAAGTTTTTGAGCTTGATGACTCATATCTGAATTTCGAAATGCCCTATGGTGTGTTCTTGATAGTTGAGGCTTAATCGAGTCCATTTCACCTTTAAGTGTATAGGTAAGTGTTCCCCTTTCTCTTGTGAGCTGTATATGCTAAATTGTCATCTTTTAGATTAACTTTCGATGCATTGTCTTTGCATGTGTGAGAATGGAGATCTTGTGAGTGGTCCATTGTGAATCCTTGGTATTTTGAGCTTAAATTGGTGTAACAAATCCTTTGGGAACTTAGATTAGTGATTTCTAATGGGTTTTGATGAAATTAACCAATTAATAGTGTAATGAACGTAATTTTCATAAAACGACGAAATGAGCTATATAAAAGTAAGTTCTTTGAAATAAGCTAGATAATGTCCTAAAAAATTTGGATAGAGTCCTAGGCTCCTAAAAGTGATAATTCCGGGCTTAGTAAGAAAGAAAAACGGAGCTAGGACAGTGAAACAAATTGTAACGAAAACTAATGAAATGTAATGGCATTTTTGTAAATAAGTGTAACTTTTGGAAAAACACACAGAAGGTCCTTTTAAATGAAAATTTTGAGTTGTCCAAGGTTTTCAAAAGCCCCAAAAACCATGGGAAGCCCCGGGACAGGTAAAGCCCTTCTGGTGTACTTTTTTTAATGGCAGTGAGCCTAAACTTTGACAAATTCATTCAGAAGGTTTTAGCTCTAATTTGAGTGATTCCAAAGGCATTTTATTAAATTAGTAATCTAAATTTTATAATGGAAAAGACGGTTCTCAAAAAGGAGCTAAAACAAAGCCAAAATAAAATTACCATTATGGAAGGACAAAATTGAAATTTTTGAAAAAGTGAGTTTCTTGAAACTTTCACACACTTCTCCACTTTTTCTCCTCTCATATAGCACGACCCTTTCTACCCAAAATGCAAAAAAAAGAAGTAGCTCTTAGGGCGCACAAGAGAAGGATAGAAAGGAGGAAGAAAGCCAAAGAAAGGTAGTCAATTTCAAGGAATTTTATGCTTCTTCTTCTTTTAATTTTGTTCTCCTCCCTTCAAGCTTTCTTTCCATAGTTTTATTAAATGGTTTTGATTCTGCTTTTGAGTCCAAAACAAGGGGGGATAATGAAAAATTCTTGAGGAGAAGCAAATCAAGTAGAAAATCTCTTAAAAGCACACTTGAAACTAAGGTAATTACTTATTGTTGTTGCTTCTTCTTCTTGCTCTTTCTTTGTGCAATTTTATAGCTAACAATAGAACCATATAGAAGGAGGATTTTCTGTCCAAAAACAAGAGGAGAACTAGGGTTTTAGACTATGAGGAAGAGGAATATGGCAAGAGATTCTAAGAAAAACCAATAGAAATCAAGTTAGGAAAGTGTAGGCCTCTTTAGGGTTTTGTGAAATTTGATTTTGTGTGAGTGTTCCCTTGGCTATTTGAGTGTTTCCTTGAGCTCCTAAGACCTCTAGAAACTTTCCCAAGTGGCTTTCCCATCAAGGATTTTTTAAACTCCATGAACCTCATTATTGCCCTATGTCTCTGCCAAGCAAGGTTTTATAGGTTAGTGAGTGTTTTAATTTATTCTAGCCTTAGTTTAGGACTTTATATAATGTTAGAAGATGGAAGAAACTATTGAGAAAAGATTAGGAGCCATAGATTGAGAGATGGGACAATGGTGTCCATAATGGTACTTTGTGAAGCAACTTGATTCTAGGCTTGTGTAAATGATTGTGTGAGGGCTCCAAAGACTTTAAATGAGGCCAAGAGGCCTAGAAATGGAAAGAGATGGGAACCTAGAGCTTGAATTGTGAAAATTGCTTCAATAGGTCATTTATAGAACCATTATATCACTTATGGAACCAAGTGTGTATTTAAGAGTGAGTTTAGTGTCTTGGCTTGCTTCAAGTGTGTAATTGTGTATTGTTTATAGTGCTTTAGGACAAGAGAACATCCAACCACCTAGGTGCACTTGTGAGGCTAAAAAAGGGAAGGAACAAACCAAGTAAAGCTTGCATCAAGTTAAAGGTAGCTCTCTACCACATTCTCTTTGTATTCTCAGTTGTATATATGTCATTGTGTGCTTGTGTGTGCTCTTGTGATTTGAGAACATGTCACTTGATGTCTTGAGATTGCATTGGTACCAATGTGTTGTCTTGTATATCATTAATTGTGAAAATGGCTCATAAGGGTGAGGTGATGCCAAAAGTCCATAAATGTGGGTAAGGAGATGCCAAAAGTCTCAAGGCATAGGTAAGACAAGGCCAAAAGTCTCTTGGATGGGTGAGGCCAAGTCAAAAGTCCCTAGGCCAAGGGTGAGACAAAACAAAAAGTCTCCAGAGTATGTTCTTGAATTGTGAATGAATTGGTGGTATAAAAGTATGTATTTATGCATGCTCATGTTGAGACATGTTCTAAAAGTGTGTCTTTGATGTATGTATACCTTAAATGTGTGTGTGAATGGGTGTGTGAGCTATTGAAATTTTAAGAATGTCACTCCCCTTCCCTCTATTATCTTGAAATGTCTAGGTGGTGTTCAAGAAGCAAGGAATGCAAGCCAAAAATCTTAAGAAGTTGTATTTTGTCTATTATGTAACTTTACTTGTAATGGAATGTCAAAGTGAGCTTGTACATGTAATTTTTGAGACATAAGACTATGGGCAATTGTAAAATGATGTATGAATATGGTGCAGACCTTATGTGACATTAAATCAATGGAATTATGAAATTTGGCTGTTAAATAGCTTGTATGTAATTATGTATTAGTGAATGTTGGATAGCCAAATTGAGATACATGGTATTTGGGACCACTTGGGCAGTTCCTACAAGTCATATTCATGCTTTTAAACTTGCTCAAGAGGTGCCAAATTCAAAAGAAAGCCATTTGGACCAAAATGATACCTTATGAGAGGCAAAATTGACCATATTGTGAGACTATGTCACTTTCTATCCAAATGCGCTCTTCTTGGTCTCAAATTTAGCATACATTTAGAGCTTCTTGAAAGCTTTCTGGAAAGCTAAAGTATTATTTGGAGGTCTACAAAATTTTTGGTGAATTTTTGAAGTTGACAAATTTTCTAGTTTTTGGTCAGTGTACTATTCATCTGATCTAAATTTTGATCTATGTCAATTATGGGGCAAATGATGTCCAATTGTCACGAAATTTTATAAGGAGAAACTAGACCTTCCCAGTGACTTGTGCCAATTAGAAGCACCTCATTTAGATTTCTAGAGACAGAGATATGAATTTTTAAAGTTGCTATTCTATTCTAGTGCACCTCCAAACCCGTGTTATTGTTTGATTGATTTTCAGCATCTGAATGCTCTTGGATTGGTCTAGAACTATTTTTTCTCTTTGGTTAATATCTGTAGCTTTCCAAATTGGTATATATTGTATGAATTGAATTTTTTTGGAATTAATTATGAATTTCTAAATTTTATATCAGTAAGTTGTAACAGATTTCTGGACAGCTTAACCTCTCTACCTTTTCTGTTGTCCAACGTGGTCCATATGAGATTTTCATCATTGGAACTTATTTTTAGTGTAAAGTTGACATCCAGAAAGCTATGGTTTGTATGGTTTTGATTTTTCTAGATTTAGTTATGATTTTTCAAAGTTTCCCCTGAAATCTGCCACTGTACAACCATGAAGAATAAAGGGAATTTCAGGGTTTTAACTTGAAAATCATGGATTGCTTGATAATTTGAGTTGATTGTGATTTTTTTCAATGATAAATTACTAGAGAATGTTATTGAATAATCCACAGGGCACACATAACATGAATTGAAAAATTTTACCCCGGTGTAATGCGATAAAGTGCATGAAAATGTGACTTCTTCTTAATAATTCCCTATGAATATGCACATAATGATCTTGAATAGAATGATATAATGAGAGAAAATATAAAGTATGACAAATAAGAAATTCTTTACTAATAGTAGTTAAATGATGATGATTATGCTTGTTTTAGGCCTGGTATGCATTTGAATTATAATAGTAGCTAGAGGAAGAGTAATTAGGCTTCGTTGAGGTAATCGAGGTTAATTTCCCAATTCCATATATATGCTCATTTTAATTTGATATTTTACTGTACATGTATGATTTTGAAATGCTAAATGATTAGTTAGCTACTTGATTGTTGTTGTAATTGGAACCTTGTGAGTCTACGGTGGAGCTGTGGTACGGCTGCCACCCGTGCATCGTGCTTCGATTGGGCATTGGGTTGTGATCAGACCCCTAAATGCACTAAGCCCAAGTTGTACTCATTGGGGAGTTGATGCCATGGACAAGCCTTTCCCAATGTTATTGGCCTTTAATATGTTAGATGTGATTGTTGGTATGAGACAGTAGTAACTGATAGCTCAACTAGTTCATTTGCTAATTGAATTGATAATTTGATATGAACATGTATTATATTGATTAATCTACATATATATATATGGAATTTGCCTCTTGTTACTAGGATTATATATCTCACTCCAGTTGTGGGTTAACATTTTCAAGGACCAAACCTCTTAGTGGTAAGGAGAAATTAATGGAAGCCTATTATATGGTTTGGTAGCCATAGGTTTGGAGATCTTGTAAGGTTGGGTTTATGTAATGAGAATACTAGTTTTGTGTATTTGCCATATTGCATCATGAATTGCCAAGTGTAAGAACTGTCTATGTAATACATTTATCATGGAATTGAACATTGTGATTGTAACTAACTAATAATTGATGAATGATTTGATCTTTTATGACCATTAAGCATTATCCCTATAAACATTTATGGTTGAACCATTTTGTTGTCATGGAAAGGGGAATTAACTGATATGAAATTAAGTTTGATTGCTCTAATTCAATCCAAGACCCTTAGACAATTAGGATTAGTGAATCACAATATTTGGAAGTCAGGAAGTGTAGAAAACCATGCGTGTTATTCATGAAAGCCTTAGAATCTATCTAGAATGAATGGTAAGGGGTTAGAAAGCATGAAAATGAGAAAGTAGCATCAAAAGGGGCAAAGTCACAACTTAAAGGACTTGAGCCATAGCCAAAAATTGAAATTCGAGATAACAGAGGCTAGGTGCGCCACAGCCAAGGTGATTTGAGCCATGATGCAAGGTGAGAAATTAACACCAGGGGGTAACAAAGAGTAGTTTCATCATGGCGAGCATCGAGAGGTAAGCTAGGAGAGTTCTAAGAGGCTCTCTTGCCACAGTGAGACACTCAACTCGCTACAACAAGACACCCAACTCGTCGTGGCACTAGGAAAGCTAGTCGCGGCAAGAATCAAGAGAAGTTAAACAATAGGTTCCTGAGAGCACCTTTATCGCAACGTGAATGATGGGTTAATATAATGAGCTCAAGGCCTTATAGCCACTGTCAGAAAAAATTTGTTGACAGGGTCTTGAATTTTACACTACAGTATATGAGATCTTGTCAACAAGATCCTAGACCCTATTGACAAGATGTTATTATAGCCTTCAAATTGACATAGTGTAAAGCAAACAGCAATGATGAATACAGTAAGGTATAAGAAGAGAATAAGAACAATTCAAAAGTAATAAGTTCATCGTAAACCTATATAAGCTAATAGCGTTTATTGTAAGCTACAGTTCTAATGAGATAGGTGGACCAAACTAAGTATAAGCTGAAGCTTAAGAGAAGTGAGTAACAAAACCCCCCAGGTAATATGTAATAGGATAGAAAGACCACCCAGTAGTGGTTAGCAAAAATCCCCCATAGATAGACCCCTAATGTGTAAAGTATTGTGATAGGGGGAAGCAAGGAAGAACTAAGAAACTAACTCATAAAAGAGATGCCCTCACTTTAGTAATGACTAAATGGA
This sequence comes from Erythrophleum ivorense, assembly GCA_026724425.1. Taxonomy (NCBI): domain Eukaryota; kingdom Viridiplantae; phylum Streptophyta; class Magnoliopsida; order Fabales; family Fabaceae; genus Erythrophleum; species Erythrophleum ivorense. Next base: position 11,146,392 of record JAIUCV010000014.1, read on the forward strand.
TAGACTAAGCATAGAAGAAGTAAGCAGATGGGGGTCTAGTGGTTAGCTAGATGAGCTCCCAAATGTGAGACTCATGTAAGGCCAAGCACATGAATAATTAGAACACCCAGTGGAGCATAAGTCTTTAGTAAGGTAGAATCCGGACATTGAGAGTACATGTCCTAGATTGGATTAGTAAAACCCTGAAATTAGTAAACTGTGCCCCCAAGGATGAGAGTAAAGAGGTAAGCAATTAGTACTTTAGTGCCTTCCAAGAAGCTCGAGGGAGCCAGAGGTGCAATAAAGTGTAACACCATATTTAACTACCCTACCTCATTCATATCCTAGCTTTCTTCCATGGATATCACAAGTTTTCCAAAAAAAGACTATTAAAATATTAGATTATTTTTACGTTACGTTATGGATAAAATTTTCATTTCGTGTCCCATGGACCATATGAACTTATCCATCTCATCCTCCTATTTAATTACATATATACAACTCAAAACCATCTCAAAATATGGCTAAAAACTTGAGCTCATGAACCACATACATAAATATCACATGTTCAGTCTTGGATTGGTGTGCTAAGTTTTTGTTATGAACTTTGAAAAATCATAACTAATTCTAGAAAAATCAAAATCAAGCATACTATACCATTTTGGAAAGCTACAGATGTCTACTTTATGTTAAAAATAAGTCTAGACCAAAATAAGAACTTCTAGCCATTGGAAATTGATGGAATAGTACCTAAACTCATCTGGCACTACTAGTACTATCACAGAACTTCAAAAATTCATATCTCTCTTCTCAGACATCCAATTAGGGTGATCTTGGTGGCCATAAAGACAGAGAGGTTGAGGGAGAGCGAGAGATTAGAAGAGAGTTTGAGGGGGTTCTTTTGAAAATTGGTTTTGAATTGGGGAAAACCAAAAGAAGAGATTGAGAGAAAGGCTCGGGAGAGACAAGGAATCAATTGAAAGAAGGGAGAATAGTGAGAAAGCAACATAAATTAAGGGAATCAAAAATATAAACAAAGAGGAGAAAGGGAGTTAGTTTGGGGATTAGAGAAAGAAATTAAAAAGGAGAACAAGACAGAGATTCAGAGTGGGAGAGAGGCCAAGTGTGAGAAATTATAGGAATTAAAAGGGATTAAAAGAAAGAATAGAGGAAGGAGGGAACAAGAGAAGGACGAACAGGAGACGAGAGAGATTTAAAGTAGAAAACAAAGAGCAAAATTGAGGAAGAACATAGAGGCGCAAAAATGAGATTTGACTTAATAAGGAGAATCATGATAGCAAATGCTGAATAATGAAATAGAGGAGCCAGGCTATTATCATTAAAGGTAATTTCCCCATCTTGATTCTTTCCCAAATTTCATGGTTTAGTACTATAGTTTGGATGGGTAGATGGACACATGAATCCATTTGGCTCTAGTTAGTATTATCTTGATGGTCCCCCATTTATGCTAGGCTTGGTTTCATTTTGATTATGGTTTTCTCTAGATGATCCCCAATCTTAAACACCTTTGATCTTGTTTAGCGGGAATGGGATTTCTTATTTTAATTTGATGTCTATCTCCATCTTGATATTACTTGATGAAAACAAGTTAGTCACTTGTTGATTTCCTTTGCATCTCTAAATATGTGCTAGCAAGTTTATTCGCATGTGTGTACTGATGGTTGCATAATTTTTACCCTTGTAAGAAAGGTTAGCATGACAAGAATCCTATGTAACACTTGTGGCTGAAATATATTTCGAGTGTTAATCCTAAAATGTTCAAGGTTATTTAAGTCTTGTGTGATAGCATGTTACATAGGTTTAACCTTGACTAAAGGAAAATCCCTGCTTGTTTGACTTGATGTTATTCTAATATGAAATTTTATTCTGACAAAAGATTTTCTCTATATATGAGATTGGTTGGGCTAAATTATGTTGATGCTTGAGCTGTAATAAATTGTTGCTGTTGCCATTATCACTGGAAAGTATGATTATGTCAAGATTTTTTTTTTGTTTTTTTGTTGCCTCTCCTTAGCCGTTATAATATATGAATCTGGTGAATTGTGAGTGTGCCTACTGCTTAGCTAGAAACTTATGTTACCTTTTGTAATTCTCTTTGAAATGGATCGCAATTGATGGGTAATTTATGTAATGTCTAGTTTTCATTAAACAACAAAAATGGACGCATTTTCAAAGTAAGTCCCCTATTGTAAAGAAGAAAGATAGGAGCCTTAGGCTATGTATAGATTATCGGGAACTCAATAAGATAACCATTAAAAATAAGTACTTTCTCCCTCGCATAGATGACCTCTTAGATCAGTTAGTAGGAGCGTCAGTATTTTCTAAGATAGACCTCAGGTCGAGATATCACCAGTTCAGAATAAAAGCTAAAGATATTCCCAAAATAGCATTTAGAACTAGATACAGGCATTATGAGTTTTTAGTTATGCCCTTCGAGTTAACGAATGCACCCGCAGTATTCATGGATTACATGAACAGAGTCTTTAGGCCATATTTAAATAGATTTGTAGTTATCTTTATAGATGAAATCCTCATCTACTCAAAAAGTGGAGAGGAATATGAGCAGCACTTGAGATTAGCCTTGGAGACCCTGAGAGAGAGATAGTTGTAAGCTAAACTTAGTAAATGTGAGTTCTGGCTCACTAAAGTTCAATTTCTAGGTCATGTGATCTCCCAGGCAGGGGTCGCAGTAGATCCCCATAAAGTAGAGGCAGTGTTATAGTGGGAGAGACTTAGGACAGTGATAGAGATCAGGAGCTTCCTAAGTTTAACAGGTTATTACAAGAGATTCATTTAGGACTTTTCTCAGATAGCGATGCCACTGACCCGGCATACTAGAAAGAATGTGCCGTTTGTGTGGAATGAGAAATGTGAGAGTAGTTTTCAAGAATTGAAGTACAAGTTAACCATGGCCCTAGTTTTAGTACTCCCTAACCTTATAGAGACTTTTGTAGTCTATAGTGATGCCTCAAAGAAAAGGTTAGATGTGTGCTTATGCAGAAAGGCCTAGTGGTAGCTTATGCTCTTATATAGTTAAAATCTCACGAGCAAAACTATCCTACACACAATCTAGAGTTAGCTGCAGTAGTGTTTGCTTTGAAAATATGGAGACACTACTTATACAAGGCAGTTATAGAAATTTACAACCACTACAAGAGCCTTAAATATTTATTTAAATAGAAAGAGTTGAATATTAGACAATGGAGATGGCTAGAATTTTTTAAGGACTATGATTTCACATTGAAATACCATTTCGGTAAGGCTAATGTAGTAGCTGATACCCTGAGTAGAAAATCTATACACATGGCCTGTATGATGATCCAAGAACAAGAATTGACTGAGAGATTTTGAGACATGAGTCTCTCCTGCGAGGTGTATTCAGGGAAACTATTAATGAGTGAAACCCAAATAGAAAATGACCTGAGGGATCAAATAAGAGAAGCCTAGTAGACAGATGACCATGTAAGTAAGATTAGAACCCAGATAGCCCAGTGTAGCATTCAGGAGTTCAATCTGTATGAGGATGACATAGTGAGATACAAGGATAGGCTATATGTGCCTAGAAACACAGAAATCAGAAAGAGGATATTAGATGAGGCACATAAGAGTAAATATACTATTCATCCAAGCAGTAATAAAATGTATTAAGATTTAAAGAAAATGTTCTGGTAGCTTGGAATGAAAATAGACATAGTAGAGTATGTCTTCCGATGTCTAATATGCCAAAGAGTGAAAATAGAATACTAAAAACCAATTAAGTTACTTCAGCCCCTAGATATCCTAGAGTGGAAATGGGATAGTATAGCAATGGATTTTATCATGGGTTTGCCCAGGACATCATCGGGGCATGATGCAATATGGGTAAGAGTGGATAGGTTAACAAAGTCAACACACTTTTTAGCTATGAAAGCCACTTATACCCTAGATAAATTAGCCTAATTGTATATCAAGGAGATAGTTAGATTGCATGGTGTACCTAGAAGCATAGTTTCAGACAGAGATCCCAGATTCACTTCAAATTTCTAGAGATCATTACATGATGCTCTAAGGACCAGACTCAGATTTAGCACAGCCTATTATCCCCAGACAGATGGACAGACAGAGAGAACCATCTAAACCCTAGAGGACATATTGAGGGCGTGTGTGCTAGAAATGAAATAAAACTAGGATCCATACTTGTCTCTAGCGTAGTTTGCCTATAATAACAGCTATCATACAAGTATACAGATGGCACTGTATAAGGCATTGTATGGGAGGAAGTGTATGTCTCTGATGTGTTAGGTTGAGCTAGGTGAGCGGAGCCTTATAAGCCTGGAGTTGGTGGACCAAACTTCTAGACAAATCGAGACCATTAGAAAGAAACTCCTGACTGCTCAGAGTAGACAAAAAAGTTATGCAGATAAACGTAGATAACCATTAGAGTTTGAGATTGGAGGCCATGTCTTCATTAGAGTGTCTCCAATCATAGGGATAGGTCGATCCATTAAAAGTAAAAAGCTCAATCCAAAATATATAGGTTCTTTCCAAATTATTGATAAAGTAGGACCTGTGGCCTACAGACTAACCCTTCCCCCAAACCTTAACCAAGTACATAATGTATTCCATGTTTCACAGCTCAAAAAGTATCAGCCCGAATCCTCACATGTCATAAAATATGAGAATGTGCAGTTACAAGATGATCTACCATACATAGTATCACCAGATCGGATCGTGGACATTAAACTCAAGCAGTTACTGAATAAGATGATACCACTGGTGAAAGTGGTTTAGAAGGGGTTATCTTCCGAAGAGGCTACATGGGAGTTAAAGGAAGATATGAGAAAGAAACATCTAGAACTCTTCCCATGAAGTATGTTATCTAAATTTCATGGACAAAATTTTTAAAACGGGAGAGAATTATAATGTCTGATTTTCATTAAACAATGAAAACAAACGCATTTTCAAAGCAAATCCCCCGAAATGAATTAGTTAAGCTCCCAAAAAAATTTGAGTAACATTCTAGACTCCTAAAAATGAGAATTCTAGGCTCAGATAAAAAGAAAAATGGAGCTAGAATGAAAAAATAAATTTTGATGGAAAACTTACGAAACGTAATGGCATTTTCGTAATTTTGAAAAAATTTTAGAATTCACACAAAAGGGCTTTTTAAATAGAATTTTTGAATTCTCCAGGGTTTTTAGAGGCCCTAAAAACCATGGGAAGCCCCGGGACAGTTAAATCTCCTCTGGTGGACGTTTTTCAATATCTGTGTACCTAAACTTTGATAGATTCATTCAGGATGGTTTTAGCTCTGATTTGAGTGATTCCAAAAGCATTTTACTAAATTGGGAACATAAATTTTATAATGAAAAAGATAGTTCTCAAAAAGAAACTAAAATGAAGTAGAAACAAAAATGCCAAAAATGAAGGGCAAAATAGAAATTTTTTTAAAAGCCATTCTCCTCCACATATATATATATGAGGCTCCCCACTCTCCCATTCAATGAGTCTCATATTTTTCTGCCCCAAATTAGAGAAGAAACCCTAGGAGAGTTGCACACCAATGAAAGAAGAAGGAGAAGATAAATCAAGACTTGAAGGTAAGGCATTTTGGTAGTTTTTCATACTTTCTTCCATCCAAACCACTTCTCCTCCATTCTCCTTTATTTCCTATGATTATAATGAAGTTTATAAATCTATTTCAAGGGAGAAATTAAGGAGAAAATTCGGATTTGAAGAGAGAAGCCCAAAGAAAACAAGATTCAAGTGACAAAAAGCAAGAAAACAAGATAATTTCTTCTTCCTTGGTTGCTATCCCTTGCTCCTCTTCCTTCACCATTTCGCCCTACTCAAGAAACCCTAGGAGGGCTTGGTTTTTAGGTAGAACCAAGGGTAATTCTTAAGAAAAAGGGTGTGGAGATTAAGAATATGCAAAGAGAATTAATAAAAAATCATGAAAATTCAAGATGCAAATTCTAGGTTTTCAAGTGTTCCTTACCAAATCTGATTTGATCTCTTAATTCCTATCCCTAAATAAGTGTTTGAATGAGTTCCTAAGATCCCTAGAAGTCTCCCTATGTGCTTCCTCTATCAAGAAAACAAAGCAAAGTCCATGAACCCTAAAATCAAGCATAGTCTCAACCTAAGGGTGTTGGAGTACCTAAGGATAGTTTTAATTTGTTCCAAACCCATTTTTGAGTCATATATGATGAATGAATATGAGGGGAAGGCTTGGAAAAAATTTAAGAAGCTTAGAGAATGAGTTGGTGCTTTATGTTCCATAATATGACCTAAAAAAGTAACATGTAGTTAAGCTCTTGGTTTTGATTGTGTGATAACTCCAAGAGGCTTAAAAGGAGTCAAGAATCATATTTGAAAGGAAAGAATGGAGCCTAGAATTTATTTGATGGGTGTTGCTTCATTAAGTGCATTTTTGGAACCATAAAAGGGTTTATAGGTTAAGCTAAAGTCTAAGCAAGTTGTGTAGCCTTAGAATTAATTCCATGAACCTAATTAGCTTTCATAAATTTTGTTTAGGCCAAGAGAAATCATTCCCACAGCATTGTGTGTGTGAGGCCGAGAAAGGGAACATTGATTCAAGGAGAAAAGTGTGTGTTTGCTTCTAAGATAGCTCTCTCCACCTTCTCTCATGCATGATTGCTTGCTTTGCTTATCTTTGAATGTGTGTATGTATATTTCAAGCCATGAAAAATGTTCTAACATGAGCTCTTACTCCATGGTACCATGATGATACATTATATTTCCAAATGATGTTTATAATATTTATTTTATTTTGCTTGAGCATGGTGAGGCCAAGAACCCTTAGCCATGGTGAGGATGAGCCAAGAACCCTTAAGCTTGGTTGAGACAAAGTAAAGAGTCTCCCAAAAGTGAGGTTGACTCCTAAAACCAAGGTTGAGTCCAAGAACCTCTTAAAAAATGGGTGAGATAAGTCCAAAATCCACTTGCTTGGCAAGTCTATATATGCTATGTATGACTTTTTCAAATGCCAAGAATGCCTCTTGAATGATTGCACATGTCTATATGCCCATACATGCATTTGTAAGACTTGTTTTGCATCTTTTATGTATGATTGAATGGGAGATGAGCTATTGGGATTCTTTGAATCTCGTCCCCTCTTCTCCAATGTTCTAACATGCTAAGTGGATCAAGAGAACAAGGTAATAGAAGCAACTACCTTGAAGATGAGAGTGTGACATTCAAGTGCATGATTTTTGCTTCTTTGAGGCCATACAAGTAGCAAATGTTGTAATCTAATGTTATATATGACCAATGACCACATAAACATATGTAATTATACTAATGTATCCTGTATGATGAGAGTTAAAGTTGTATGTATAGATATGCACATTTTGGTTATGTATTGACAAATTTTTATTATAAAAGTATGTGTATAAATGGAAGTGGAATGACCAAAATGAAATGCATGAGGTTTGGAACCATTTGGGTAGCTCACACAAGTCATAATCATGCTTTTAGACTTACCCAAGAGGTGCCAAAAACTAAGAAAAGCTATTTGGACATTTTAGTATCTTGCATGGACCAAAAATTGACTAATTTAGAACCCTATACCACTTTTTGTCCAAATGAGCTCTTCTTGATCTGAGATTTGGCATGCAATTACAGCTTATTGAGAGCTTTTTGGAAAGCTAAGGAACAGAATTTTTGGAGGTCTATAGAATATTTGATAAATTTTCAAAGTTGAAAAAAATTCTAGTTTTCATCATATTACTGTTCACTCAGGTCTGAAAATGAAATCTATCACATAGGACTCAAATAATGTCCAATTGCCACAAAATTTTATATGGAGTAACTAGACATTTCTAGTGACTTGTGACAACTAGAAGCACCTCATTTAGATGTCTAGAGAGGGAGATATGAATTTTTGAAATTCATGTCCAGTATCAAGTGCCCCAATTGACCTCAGGTACTGTTTGATTGGGTTTCGAGGTTTAGGAGTGTCTGAACTGGTCTAGAGTTATTTTTTCCTCTAGCTAAGATCCACAGATTTCCATATTAGTATCATTTGTATGGATTGGATTTTTGTGAAATTAATTGGATTTTTTGAAATTTGTCGTAGAAACTTGTGACAGCACCAGTAAACAGCTTGACCTCTGGACCTTTTTTAATGTCAAACGTCTTTTGTGTTGTGATTCATGGCCTGGACATGTTTTTATCATAAAGTAGACATAGCTTTCCAAAATGGCCAAGAATGCATGACTGATAACCATGATTTTTATATATTTTATTCTCCTTAACTTAAGCATTTTAGTATCCAAATATGGCTCTAAGGGTTTAATTAGATAAGATTTTGTTTTAGAAGCCATTTCTATATTTTAGGAATTTATTTGCAAAATTTTGGAATTTTAATGCATAAATTTCTTTAAAAGATTTTGTGAATTTTCCTCTTGAATTGTTCTTACTTGTTGTGCAGGTTTTCAATGGACAAATGATGTTTGAATAAAAATTTAAGTTAGAGTGAATAAGGAAAGAGAGGCTTGAGCTTGGGTTCCTTTTCATGAGAAGGCAAAGCAAGAAACAAACTCAAAACAGAGGAGAAGAAAGCATGCAGAACCACGTGAACAATAAACAAGAAAAAGAAGAGCCATACATGCAGAATCTTCACGTAGAATCCACGGGCTGCAACAACTACAAGAAGCCACGGGTTTAGAGCTTGGATACAAATACACACACATGCAAAACAAAGCATGAATAGAAGAAGATAAGCTCGTGGCAAGGAAGCAAACATGTGAGGAAGAAGGAGCTTGCTCGAGCTACTGGTTGTGAGTGCATAAGTTGAATGAGTGAGTCATGCAAATGAAGCCACAAGAGCTGAGAACGAAGAGTAGTAAGTAGCAGAACGAAAGGAAGCAACGGGTTGTGCATGTGAGCAGTATAATGTTGAAGAAGCTGTAGCTGGACGAAGCAGAAATGAAGCCTCGTGATCTTTAGTAAGAACAAAGCTACAAGTTCACATGAAAAGAAGGCTTGAGCTCGAGTAAAGAAATAACATGAAGAATGAAGAGGAGAAACTCGAGCAAATGGATGAAAGAGCTCTCATAGAAGCAGCACGTGGTTGAACAGAGGAAGTAACATGTAAGAAGCATGCAGAATACGTGGAGGAAAAAATTAAAGTAATGAGTTCTAGCATAGTAGCTGCATAAAGGGTGCTGAGCTGAACGCATGTGCTTGGGAGAAGAAGTTGGAGAGAACTGGCAGCTGCAGGAAGAAAGCACGTTAGAAGCGAGCAGATGTGAAGAAACTTACGTGGAGAAAAAGCACGTGGGCAACTTGAGTTTATATGCATGCAAGAGAAGGATAGTTACGGGTTGTTGGAATAGAGGTTCAGAAGCAAGGTTTTGATGTGGGTTCTGGTTCGAATGGGAAACAAGAGCCACAAGTTGAAAGAAGAGAAGAATCATGCATAAAGAACGTCAGCAAGAGAATGCTAGAGTTGAGGAGTATGGCTGACGTGTTTGAGCGAAGCTTGCACGAGCTGAATTATAAGCCACAGACCACGTGGATTAATGAAGCATGAGCTAGAGATTTAGTGAGCTGGGAGAAGAAAATAAAACGTGAGGTATTCAGCGTGAGGCAGCACATGAAAACGAGCTGTGGGTTCCAAGAAGAATGAGCTGGGCACTTGATCACTTAAATGAAGAGATGAAGCCATGTGATCTCATGATTCAGAGGGCTCGAGTAATAGACAAAAGGCTAGATCAAAACGCACATATCACATTGATCCATTCGTGCTTCATTCATTCCCCCATCCAAAACACGTGAGCAAAGCAAAAGGGAGCCACGTGAAAGGATTAAAAGGGCACTCGTGGCAGCATCAGGGGGATTCACAAGTCATTCACGTCTCCATATTTTTGGAAACCCTCGTCTATATATTCATTCACCCCATTCGCAATTGAGGGGCATTCCATCCATTCCAACCATTCCTCCATTCACTCATTCACCACTCCATCTCACGTCCACCCATTCACTCCACGCCTCCACTCCATCTTCCTTCCATCCATCTCCAATGAAACTTTAATCTCCATCTGAGGCTAGCTAGGAGGAAGCTCTTGGAGAAGCTTGAATCCATGGATGAACTCAGAATTTTGGCTAAGGATTTCTTTATTTTCCTACACTTTTTCTCTTTCATATATTATCTTGGTTAAGTTATATTTGATAGGGAATTCGTGTAATTGTAATTAGTGGCTGGTTAGACACTAATTAGGGAACCTTTTTGTTGATTAATTGATCTGAATAGACATTGATTAATTTCAATATTATCTAATTTCCCATGTGTGCTTCGGAGGTGTTCGATAAAATACATGAGTGAGATTATGTGCTTGAATGTTTAATTTGAAGATTTCTTAGTGTTTAGTTGGTTAATTAAACATTTTAGGATGATGATTCAAAGGCTAATTAATCAGTTAATCAATCAAATTGGGTGTTCATTAATCTTAAAAACAAGAATTGACAATTTAATGTGGAGTTGAGGTTTCAATTCAACATTAGATCGTTAATCTTTTGAATCTTGAGTGGTTACCCAAGATAATTTGTTATGAACACAATTAGGGACTTAGGCCAGAATTAATCACAATTGGATTAGGATAAGGATAGTGGATACCAAGGGACGAATCTAAAGCTAGTCACAAGACCATCTTTCACTCATAATTCATATAATTAGATAGCAATTAGGAATTTTAATTCAATTTAGTTTTAGGTTAGTTTAATTCAACCAAAACCCCCTTAATTTAGGAATTTTTAGAGTCTTTTAACATTTAGAAATCTAATCAAACATCGAACTCCAATTCCAAGGGAGATGACCTAGGTTGTGCTACTAGCTACATATTTTATCAACCTAGTTTTATTTTGAGGGTTACGCGACGAGCCACTCAATGACTTTAATTTTTCTAGAATGAGTTATAATTTTTCAAAGATTGTGACAGAAATGAGGAAATTCTTGCCAAAAATGCATATATGTATTTTATGCTTCCTTTTAGTTTCCACGAGTTGTAGGCCACTTTTGGTGATGTAAACTAGTTGTATCTATGTAATTAAATATGAGAATGTGATGTATGAGCTCACATGGTCCGCGTGACACCGAATGAAATTTTTATACACGACACAATGCTAAAATAGTCATTATTTTAATGCCTTTTTTTTTTGAAAATTTATATGATTCTTGAAAATGAGTTATCTAAAAGCATGAAATGAGTTAGAAATTATGGTGTTACAATTTATATCTAAATTATTAGGAGGTAGGCTTGGTTGGGCAATTATGAATATAACTGCATGCTGTTTCTGCTTTGAGATATTGGTTGTGTTCATCACTCATGAAAAGCAAACCAACACATCTTTCACTTGTACTATGTGTGAGGCCCACAACCTGGAGGGCCATGACCTTATGAAAGCAAGGGAGTAGGAGGCTGCCCAAGGAGATGGGAGGATGAGACATCATATGGTTTTCTTTCTCTATTTGTACACAGAAATTGATATATAAACATGTTTTGAATAGTAATTAATTGAACACAAGAGCACACACAATGATGTATGTTTGTAAATATTTTTGTTTCAATTTTTGTCCTTTCTAGAGTAACTATGTGAGATCTTGTATCTCCTCAGCCCTAAGATATTGGTGGGGCCACATGTGACAATAAGTCTCCATAGGCACCTACATCATTCAAGTGATGCAATTAGCAAATTTGGAGCACTTTAATTGTTCACATCAAATTGATTTTTGTTTTTTTTAAGAAGAAAATTTTTAAAAACAAAAAATATATAAAATAACAAAGAATTAAAAATGTAAAAAAAATCAAAAATCAAAACAAAACAAAACAGTAAGAAACAAAAAATAAAATGAAATAAAAAGGAAAAGCATAGAAATACAAAATTAACTTAATTTTTGCAAATTAAAACTCATCAATTGATTTCAAAATTGTTTTATTTGCAAAAAATTAAATTTATTTTTATTGTTTTTTTATTTCATTAAAAATTTAAAAAAACCAAAATTAAAAAAACAACAAAAACAAAAACAAAAAGATAAAAAATCCAAAAATAAGCAAATCAATAACTAAAAATTTTTTAAAAGAGTAAAAGATCAAAAATTAACCAAAAAAAAGAAAGTCAAAAAAAGAAAAAAAAGAGTAAAGAAGTAGGATTAATTTAGTTTTTTTAATTTATAAATCACTTTCAAAGTTATTTGCAAAAACTCAAAATAATTTTTACTTTTTTCACTCATCACTATAAAAAATTAAAAACAAAACAAAACAAGAACAATAAATTAAAAAAAACAAGAGAAAAAGAGAAAAATGAAAACAAAAATTGATTAAAAAAAGAAGAGAAAAAAATTAAAATGCAAGTAAAGTAAAAATAAAATTAACTATACCTTTAACAAATCAAAATACATCAACCAATTCTAAATTCGTTTTATTTGTTAAAAGAAAAAGTATTTTTTATTTTTTATTTTTTTTTTACTAAAAAGCAAAAACAAAAAAAAAACAACACAAAGACAAAACTAAACAAACACCAACAAAAAAATAGTGTTCAATTGGTTCGAATTATATAGACTTTGATCCCTTTAAAGGGTACGTAGATTCTAAGTTCTCATCCTAGGTTAAGTCCGCCCTTGTAAATAAATATTTTCTTTCAATTTTTATTTTCTTAATTTCTTTCATTTTATTTTGCTCTTAATTTTATTTCTTTAATTTATGTTCCTTCTTTTTACTTTTAATTTTGTTTCCTTAAATTCTTTCTTTCTTATTTTACATGTAATTTGTTTGAAATAATTAAAATAGAATAGAAGCTATATTAATTTTGCAGAACTGACTTAGGATAACCATTCAATGAATGAGTGTAGTAGGGTGCCTGACTCCTTCCCCACTCACAATCGACTCTCATACCCATTTTCTTGTTCATAGATCATTTTTCGTTTTTCAAATAAAAAGATTTTTTCAAAGTTTTGCCTTTTAAGAATTAAAATTTTGGTGGCGACTCCTACTCTACTACTTTAATTTTGATTTTAGTTTTCATTTTCAAAATCCAATTGAAATTTTTCTTTTTCTGACGCCACGCGATCTCATTTTCAGGTGTGAGAGTATGGTGACTCCACTGAGGACAATTTGAGAGTCAAGCCCGATTTAAGCTAGTTTTACAAAATATTATGGCCTTCATTTTATTTTGGTTCTCCTTTTGTTTGTTGTTTGCCTCACATGATTAGGCTAGATAACATGTCGTTCACATGCTTGTTTCATCTATTTTATTTTATTGATTGTATATATAACATGTGCTAGGGTTAGATAACATGCAAATAAAACTTTAGGGTAGATGACCATATTTGTATGTATTTTACTTCTTTTGCTCATATCTATATATACTTCTGTGCCTATTGTTCCGCTAATCTGCTTAGCAAATGAAGGTTAGGTAGTCCATAAGATGAAAAGGTAAATGCTCTCCTCACACACATCATGGTGACACAAATATCTTACACACGTTATGGGCCTTATACCTGGGTCTTAGTATGCCATAGGTTTGTAGAGGTTTATATTGATTTCCCTATGAAGCCTTATGCTTCCTAAGACTATCATGAAGACCTTACCTAAATTATACCTTATTATATAGGTTTGACCTGTGTAGGATATTTTTTCTCTCAAGGTCGATTTATATGATAAGATCCTCATCCCATGGTTGGAGCAATTTGGGGACCAATGTTTTAGGAGTCATAGACCTAACTTAGAAACTTGCACTAATAGTCAAGCTCTATATGCCTCCCGAATAGTTAGAGCCAAACTTCTACAAACTAGTGATCTCAACCTAAGGTCTACCCATATTAAGACAAAGGAGGGCATTTTTAACCATTTCCTCATCACATTCATGCATTCAATAAAACCCATAAAGAAAGTGACGCATCGTCGCTATTTATTAAAGTAATTGATGAGATGTCATAGCACAGTTAGACATACGTTAACTATGATGAAGGTATGCATTAGTTAAACTAACCCTTGCCTAGTGGATTTCCAACCCTAAAAAGGCCATGATCACATTTATCGTAATCTCTTAGAAGAGAAACCTTTAATAGGCATTTATTTCCTTCATACACATGCCAAAAAAAAAAAGAGAGATAAGGTAAAATAATAAATGATACCCGATTTATTTTTATTGAAACTAAATGAAATTTTCATTTTTCTAAAACTTATATTCCCTCACAAAATAATAAATTTCTCATAGAAAATAATATTTTCAAAAATCTAAGAAATGACAATATCCTTAATTTTTGTCATATCAACAAATGAGTAACATGTCTGGGTCAAGATTTGAACCATTATACAAGCATCAATCATGTAGAAAGGTATATCTCTCTCGAATTGGTCGTCAACTACTTTTTCTCCAATGAAGTAATAAGTTTCTCGAGAAGAGGTATAAGGTTTTTCTTCTTTTCTTATACCAAGACATTATTCTCAATGATGTATGAGCAAATACGCAATATTAAATTCATCATATATTGGTGATCATTAGATTGGCTTATTTTTATCAAATACCATTAAAGCCAAAGTTCTAAACATCAATTGTGCAAAGATTCAGACTGGCTAAACTCTCCCATAGACAGCATCCATATGGAATTTAGCATATTTCCTTAGGATGATTTGTCAACTTTATTTATCCCAGTGTGCAATAAGCATCTGAGGAAGATAAAGGTTCAGTGAAAAAAAATGGTTACTATAAATGTAAATAGGAAAGATCTAGTTTTCCTCTTAAGTCAATTGTTAGTTCTAATCCACCTTATAGGGGCAGTAGATTTCTAAAAGGAAATAAAGATCCCTTGTCTTGAAAGACCTTTATGCCAAAATCAATTCATCCCTGGTTTACAGGTCAAACCATATAATAAAATTGCATTCATGCATTATCATAATGCATTCCATATTAAAATTTTAAAATTTGTAAAATGTAAGATTTTTTGTCCTTTACAATAGAAAGATCAACTTAAACAAAATTTGGATAAACAAAAAAAAAAGAAAAAAGTTACACTCATGAATGGCTAAAATGAAAGATTAACATTTAGAGAGCAGGAAGTAGAGGCGTGCTAAATGATTAGGTAAAAGGAAGCTGTCAGAGGTCTTGATAAGGTTGCTTATCACCTCCTAACCCTCCATATCACCACATCCTTCAGTTTATGACTCTTGCCCATCACCATATCCTCCACTCCAAAGAAACTTAAACCACCCATCTCCAAACTCATCAACACCCATCAAACTTGACCTTCCTAAGAATCATGAACTACTCCAATTAAGACACTTGTCATTTTCCTCAATTATAATACTAGTCATTTGCCTAACTTTCACATTAGCAACTTTAACAAAAGTAGGATGCTTCCTTCACTAGCCTCTAACCTTCACATCCAAGATGGCATTGCCTAAAGAATTTGTGAACTTAATCCTAAGGCAATGGGGCACTCCAAAAAAAAAAGTTACAACCTCTTCATGAACAAGGTGCAAAAGGACATAAGAAATAAGATTTCATGGAGATTTCTTGGTGATTGAACTCTTAAAGAAATTGCTTATCATACCATAACCAGTTAATGCTTGTTTAGTCGATATCCTTCTGTATAGCTAAAATCTAAAGCTAATAGAAGTTGATTCTTCCCATTAGACCTTATTTTATTTAACTTTGTTAATACAATGGTCATATACTTCCATCTCACCCATTATGCATCCTTCCATTTCATCAATTATGTTGACATAACTTCTTTTCTTGTATGTACTTCCTAAATAACCAAAAAACAAAAATAATAACGTTCAGAACTTCTTATCAAAAGATTTAATAGATGTGAAGAAGGGTCAAATTTGAAATTGATAATGTGCCCCAAATTCAATTAACATTAAATCAAAGATAAATGCATGTCATGCAAGTGAGCTATGCTTAGGATACGAGGCATTCTTTATTTCCTCAAGTTTTCCTAAATGCAAAGGAGAAACCTCTAGTCACCTTAATTGAGCTAGGAGCAATGTTATTCCCTTCACCTTAATCGTGGAACATTTGGGATGGGAAGTCTTTAATAGATTTTTATGCCGACAATTCAAGTATCAAGAGAGGATTAAGTTTTTTTCATATGTTCAAACACTACTTAACCATTGCTAGCAACTTTGAGCCTTTAAAAATTTTCAAATACCTAAAGTGGATTAAAGCCAAGAAGCAATGAGAATTTCATATGAAGAGATGTGATCTTGGTATTATAATGGACAACTTCAAAGATGAGGATGAACAACAAAAAAAGCCAAATGTTCAAGGAATGTCATTAAAGGAAGAAAAGGAAAGTCATAAGAAAAAAAAAAAGAAATTCGAAAGATGAAGCTCTTAAGGAATAAAATTTGAGAAAACAAAAGCTCCCAAAATGGAGTTCCACCTTAATATGCAATCAAGGGGTAGAATCCTCAAAGTGAAGCTTTATATGCCATGAGAAGTCAAGAGAAAATCCTTTAGAGGAGAGTTGGGCTGAATAGAAAAGATCTCTTAAGAAAAAAAACTCAAATTAAATGCTATGAGCCAATCAGTCTTGCCAAAATAGTGAAATTACTAAAGCAAAATTCTCATTGTGAACCTATGTGAGTGTTTAGGCCTTTACACCTTTCTTTGTTTCTTAAGCCACACTTTTACCCATTACAATCTTGAGACATCCTCTCTTCCTAAATGAATTTTGAGTATAGAATTTTGTTAAAGCAATAAGAGAAGGATACAAATGAAAGATTTGATGGGAGTATAACACCATACTTTTAAGATTCAATTCATGCAATTGATATACCTCATCTCATATAATTTCTATGTGGAACAACATAATGGCATAGGGATTAAGTCTCAATAAGCATTTCTATATGGGTAAAATTTTTCTTTTGGAGTCCCATGGGCCATATGAACTCATTTATCAATTCTCATACTTAAACACATGAATGTAACTCATTTCCATCATCAAATTTGGCCTACAACTTGTGGAAAGCAAAGGATCACATAAAACCCATGTTTGCATTTTCGGCTAGAATTTTGGCTTTTCTATCACCAAATATAGAAAATCATAACTAATTCTAGAAAAATTAAAATCCTACATTCTCAGCCATTTTGGAAAGCTATACATGTATACTTTATGCTAAAAATATGAATGGGACATGAAATGCCACACAGAAGACGTTTGACATTCAAAAAAGGACGGAGGTCTGGCTGGCTACTAGTACTTTCATAGGTTTCTGCAACAAACTTCAAAAATATCCAATTAATTTCAAAAATATCTAATGCATACAAATGATATCAATCTAAAAAGATACAGATGTTAGTTAGAGAGAACAAGTAACTCTAGACCAATTCAGGCATGTCTAGGCATCAAAAACCAATCAAACAGTACATGATATTGGGCAAAATTTTTAAAAATTCATATCTCTCTCTCTAGACATCCAAATGGGGTGCTTCTAGTTGGTACAAGTCACTGGGAGTGTCTAGTTTCTTCTTATAAAATTTCATGGCAATTGGACATCATTTACCCCTTGAGTAATAGATTTCATTTTCGGACCTGAGTGAATAGTACACCAGACCAAAACCAAAAAATTTCTCAACTTTGAAAATTCATCAAATATTCTATAGACCTCTAAAAATTCTGCACTTTAACTTCCAAAAAATCTCTCAACAAGCTCTAGATGTATACCAAATCTTAGATCAAGAAGAGCTCATTTGGTCAAAAAATGACATAGCCTCAAGAAATGGTCATTTTTGCTCCCTATCAAGAGTCACTTTGGTCCAAATAGCCTCCTCTTGAGTTTGGCACGTCTTGGGAAAATTTAAGAGTATGAACATGACTCGTTTAAACTGCCCAATCGGTCTCAAACCTCACACATCTCAATTTGGCCATTCCACTTCGATTATTACACTAATCTATCTAACCATTCAAGAGCTAAACATGTCATTCAATACCCAAAACATGCTATCTCATACATTTGGCATCAAATTTTATTCATACATGTATGGTTACATAATAATTTCATCATGGGATTACATCCTATGCCATATGTATGGCTAAAAAGAAGGTAAAACTAGGCATAATCATATACTTTGATGCTCTTCTTCTTCTTCTAGACTTGGTGGCCCCCATTACCTTGCTCAATTGTTTCACCTAGCATGTTAAGAAATTAGAGAGAAAGGGATGAGATTCAAAGAATCCCAATAGCTTATCTCCCATTCAATCACACATAAAGCATGCAATACAAGTCTCACAAATGTATGCATAGACATATTAACATGTGTAATCATTTAAGAAGCATTCTTGGCATTTGAAAACATCATACATAGCATACATAGGCTTGCCAAGCAAGTGGATTAGCCTCACCCATTTACTTGTGGATTTTGGACTTGTCTCGCCTATTTCTTTAATAGGTTCTTGGACTCAACCTTACTCTTGGGAGTCAACCTCACTTTTGGGAGACTCTTTACTTTGTCTCAACCAATTCTAAAGGTTCTTGGCTCATCCTCACCATGGCTAGAGGGTTCTTGGCTTTTTCATACTCAAGAAAACTAAGGCAAGCATCATAAATATCATTTAGAAACAATCACATCATCATAGTACCATGGCATATAAAATCATGCTAGAATATTTTTGATGGCTTAAAACATACACACGCACATTCAAGACAATGTAAGCACACATCTATGCATGAAAGAAGGTGGAGAAAGCTACCTTACTTGCATTTACACACTTTTTCCTTAAGTCTTGAATCCTCTCCCTTGACCTCATACACCTAAGAAGGTGGAGATCATTCCTCCTGGCCTAGACACATCATATGGAAGCTAATTATACTCTTGAAGCAAAGTCTAAGGCCACACATTCAATAGAAAAGCTAGGTGACTCATAAGGCTCTTTTATGGTTCCATAATGCACTTAATGAAGCAACCTTTGGAAAACATCATCTTGGCTCCATTCTATCTATTCATTCATGATTCTTGACTCCATTTAAACCTCTTGGAGTCATCACATAATCAATTCTAAAAGCCTAGCTAGGTGTTGCTTCTTTAAGCCATAATATGGAACACATAAGGCCATCTTGCTTTCTATGGCTTCTAAATTTTTTCCAAGGCTTCCTCTCATACTCTCCCATCATACATGATACAAAACTAAGCTTGGGAGGAATTAAAACACTCCCTAGGTGCATGGACTCTCCTTGGCTAAAGCTATACTTCCATAAGGCACCAATGGAGTTTCCTTGCTTTCTTTGATGGGAGAATTGTGACAACCCTATCTTCTAATCATTGTAATTATAGCTAAATACAAGGTTTATTAATTAATGATCAAGGTCTTAGGTCATTATATTTTACCGCATTATGAAAATGTGAGGGAATTTGAACCTTGATGTTAGGGTCATCACCATGCCACCTCAACAAAATAAAATGTGCATAAAAGAAATATTACTACCATAAGAGACTCATGATTCAACCATCCGTTAGTTTCAACACTCAATAACCTCCCGGCTTGTAATCTTGTATCATTCTCCTAATTCCACAAATCTCACCGCGGCAAGTTGGACCTTCGCCGCGGCCAACCTATGTGGCGCCGCGGTGGAAATGCTTCCTGGAACTTCTACTCGACTCCCAGAATTCTCGCCTCGGCGCAATATATTCACGCCGCGGCGAGTTTTGCCTCTGTCCAACACAAATTTTAATTTTTTGACTCAAGCTGCAGCCGGTTTTGGTTCTGTTACCCCCCCTGGGTGAATCTTTCGCTTCGCGCCGCGGCGAGGTTTGTTGCACCGCGGCGCCTTTCGGCTCTGTCTCCCCTTTGGCCGCGGTGGGATTCCCTTCTGTGACCATATTACCCGAATTTCGCCCTCTACACTCCAATTCTCACCTTAGCAACACTCTAGGTCCACCTACCCTTGTTTTAAGTGATCCTAATGGTGTTTATCTACCCTATTTACCCATCAATCCATCCATTACCATTGTGAAACTCAAATGTCACTTCCTACTTGTTCCACTAACTCATACCAACCAATCCATAAATAAATGGCAGCAAGATCACATACATTATCAGCAATTTACATCCCATGCAAATTTCATCAAGATTCCATTCAACAATAGCTTACCTCTAAGGCATCATATGACTACAATCCTCATATGGTAATCCATATCATAATTCCAGTAAAACCACATATATATATTGCTATAGGTTCATACAATAATGTTCAACTATAATGAAACTTGAATTCTTAGCGATTACATTCTAATCAAACAAAATATGAGCGCCTACACTTGGCAATATGATTACATGATGATGCTAGGTAAACTAATAACAAAAATTGCATCTATCCTATTCTACTCAGACCAAGTGTAGCTCCCCACACCCGGCCTCAGCTCATGGAGGTTCATCCACTTGCTTACCCTTATCCTTACCCGAGGAACTTTCACCTGAAATATTAATCCCATAAAACGAGGTGAGATATGAATCTCAGTAACCAAGGCAATTCCATCATATACTCCATATTAATTCACATACATGCATAATTTCACATAAACACCAGCAGTAGACCATTCACATTAGTAAATGAAATAATTAGGCTATCATGATTACTATCCCATACTAGCAATCACATTATCGCATGTTAAAGGCCATTAACACCGGAGAGGCCCGTCCACGGCACCTACTCCTCATTGAGCACAACCGGGGCTCAGTGCATCTGGGGTTTGATCATAACCCGATGCTCGATCGAAGCACATGCACGGGTGGCAGCCGCACCACAGCTCCACCATGGACTCACAAGGTCCAATCACAATTCAACAGATAGCCAACCAATTCATTCAACATTTCAAATCATTCATGTATAGCAAAATATGAAATTAATACAGATATATGCATGGAATTAATGTAAACCCAGTTACCTCACTTGTAGACACTTGCAATAATCACCAATGGTGCAGAATTCCTCCTATAACCATAACATCACATAATTACTACTCTAATTCATCATTAATAATCATAATCAGTACCCAAGGAATTTAAAATACCAATGACTACCCAAGATTCATTTACCCAGCCACAACAAGTCCCAATTTCGGATTTAAGCTTCCTCCACCAGGAAACTCAATATTCCACCCAAAATCCTAAGCAAATTCGTACATAATTAATACCCATTTTATAAATTAGCTATGGGGGTCTCAAATTAACTATTAAAGCATCAAAATGGAGGGTTTAAACTCACCCAAGGTCAGCCCTAATCCCAACCTACGAATTTCATCAAGAAAACCCCCAAACACTTACATTTCAGATTTTTGGGTAGGATGAAAATACTCCAAATGAAAAACTAATCAGGCCAAATTAAAGAGAAAGATGAGGGGATCAAGTTGTATAACTATTACCTTGGCTGAATCTTGCTCTAAGTATGAGAAAATGCCCAATTTTTGCCTCAAACCCTTGCCTCCTCTCAACCTCCGAATTTCCCTCTCAAGTTTCAGAAAAATGTGAGAGTGGCTGAAGTATTAGGGTTTCAAGTGGGCTTAAGTTAGGTCAAAGTGAGTCATAGGCTGCTCCAAGATCCATCTCCACTTGGGCTTCAGATTTTTAAGTTTGTTGGGCCAGTTTAGAGGTGTTGGGCTGCAAAATTTATTGGGCCAGTTTTTATGCATTTGGGTTGTTGAAGTTTAATTGAATTTGGGCCAAGTTTGAAGAGCTCAAGAGTTTTAGGTCTGCACAAGGATTATTGGGTCACTTAGAAGAGTCTATACAAGATAAATCTTGGGCCTCCATCCCACTAAATTATGTTAGGTCTGTACATAATCCATTGGGCCTCCATTAGCCTCTTCTCATGATCTATTAATTTAGGCCTAGATAGAATTTCTATCCCAATTAAATCTCAAACCCATATTAATAATTTATCTCTCTAAAGTCTCCACTCACTTAACTTGCCCAATGAGCCCATATTAATTACTCTTAATTAATTCTAATCCATGATTAACACCTTAATTAATTTTGGGATGTTACAAGAATCATGTAGGAAGCTCTCTTGGTGTCTTAGGAACTCATATGAACACTTAAACATCATAAAATATGGCTAGGGTTCATGATAGAGTTCAAGGTGCAATCAAAACCCTAACTTTTCTATCTTGCAAATTCATAGTTTTTACTTTGATTTCTTTGCATATTCCTACTCCCCTCCCTTAAATTCATAGAATTCATCTTTGGTTCTCCTCAAAATTCTAGCCCTCTTGCATCTACCATGGGATGGAACGAAATAGGGAGAAGAAGGGGGGATGAAGTATCTACTATGGGATGGAAGATTTACCTTCTTTTTCCTTGTTTTCTCACTTGATTCTCACTTTCCTTGGCCTCTTCTCTTCAAATGCGAATTTTTCCCTTAATTTCTCCCTTAAAATAGATTTATAAACTTCATTATAATCATAGGAAAGAAAGGGGAATGGAGAAGGAGAGGTTTGGAGAGGAGAAAGCATGAAAAACTACCAAAATTCTATACCTTTTAGCTTGAATTTCTCCTCCTCTTCTTCTTTCTCTTGTGCGCCATTCTCCCTAGGGTTTTTCTCTGGTTTGAGGCAAAAACATAATGGGCTAAATGAAGGGGAGAGTGGGGCGCCTCATATATATATATATAGGTGGAGGAAGGAAGACTTTTCAAAAATTCTTATTTTGCCCTTCGCTCTTGGCATTTTCGTTTTTAACTTGTTTTAGCTCCTTTTTTAGAACCTTCTTTTCCATTATAAAAATTAGGTTCCCAATTTAGTTAAATTCCTTTGAAATCACTTGAATCAGAGCTAAAACCTTCCTAAACAAATCAATCAAAGTTCGGGTTAACCGACGTTGGTAAACGTCCACTGGAGGGGCTTTAGTTGTCCCAAGCCTTTCCATAGTTTTCAAGGCCTCTGGGAACCTTAGGGAACTCAAAAATTTCATTTAAAAAGCCCTCCATACCCAATTTCATACCATACAAGCTTTAACACATTATATAAGAAGACATTGTACTTGCTGGCGAAAATCTTGTCAACAAGGTCTCAGAATTTGCACTACAGATTACAGGATCTTGTCAACAAGATCTTCGACCCAGGTGATAAGATGTTATCTCAACCCTTAAATTAACTTGGTCTGCTACCCTACTTCATGCTCAATATACATTCTAATGGTCCTATAACATAATCTCTCATTTTTTAAGAACCAAATATTACAGGGGGCATGTTAATTCTTGAGCCTAATATCTCTTACTTCATAAACCCATTTACTAAGGCCACATTACAAGTATCAAAAGCCCTTGTTGAGATTTAGCTTGTTTGAAAATAATGGGGGCAAAATTTCTTAAAAAAGAATGGTTGAAAACCAGAATAATTGAAATTAGGGCAAAAAGTTTGATTCAAAGCAGACTCTTTTAATTACATCAATTGTTTCTTTTAAAAGGAGTTTAAATCTAGAAGTGAAGCTACTCTCTATCCTATCATATCTATTTTCTTAGCATTTCACTTCTTTATTGTTCAAAGGAGAATACTTCAATTCTATAATTGGGACATCTTCCTATTCTATTACATTGTGTCTAGCCATTGTTTATTACACTTTTCCATTCTCAAACCATCTTATTTAATCATATGTTGCACCATTCCTTGCATTTCTTCAATTTTACAATTTTTTTTCTTGTCTCTATTTCTAGACTCATGGACTTATATCCCTTAATGCATGATTGTATTGACATTGTTAAATAAAGTAAGAGTGGATTTAACCTATTGGCCTTTCAAGCATTAATAATAAAGAGTAGATGAAAGAAAATTGTCACATTAAACTAATCATTCTAAATTGAGGCAAACAAATCACCAAAAGAAAACTCATCCAAAGATAAGTCAAAGCAGGAATCTTAGATCTTCTGAACTATAGATACTTTCTCATAGATGTCTTCGGCTAACTAAAAGCCATCAATAAAATCTTTCATCCAAATGATAAAGGATAAATTTGGCAAGATAACCAAAAGTTTAACTTTTCTCACTAGAGTTAGTGAAGAGCCAACATGAGAAATTTTTCTAAATACAAAAGACCAAAAATTCTATATTTTACAAGTTTTAAGGTATTTCATGCATCATGTGCTTGTATTGAATTTATACATAGCAAAGCATTTTTTTTTTCCTTTCAATTCAAATTAATTTCCAAAAAAAACTAAAAAAAAGGATCATATTTTTCCTCATCAATTCATTTTTTGAAAAAAGGTCCAACATTCAAAATCAGTTTAAGGACATCTAAAAATAATATCACTTCTCTTCCCCTTTCTATTAAAGTGATTTTGTTTGCATAAGTAAAAAAAAAGGTTCAAAGTTTGAAATCAATTTAAAAACATTTAGAGATAATATCCCTTCTCTTCCCCTTTCCTATGAAGTGATTTTGTTTGCATAAGTAAAAAAAAGAGTTTAAAGTTCAAAATCCATCCAAGAACATTTGGAAATGATGTCTCCTCTCTTCTTCTTTTCTTTGAGAAGGTCTTGTTGGCATAAAAAATGGGGGGTTCAAAAATTAAAATTAATTTAAGAATATTTAAAGATAATGCCCTTATCTTTTTCTCCGTTTGGAGTTACTTTCGCTTGCATAAATTACACATATCTTAGAAATAAAAATTTTTCAAACTTGAAAATTCAAAAAAAAAGAAGAAAAAAAAACACAAAACCTACATCTCATATGCATTACATATTACCAGGTTCATATGGAGGCAAGGGAAAGCATACATCTTGCATTTCAAAAAAAAACTCGCATCTCATATTGTAACGTCCAGTTTTCGTTAAACGATAGAAATGGGAGCATTTTCAAATCAAGTCCCCTGAAATGAATTAGCTAAAGTCACAAAAAATTTGAGTAACATTCTAGACTCCTAAAAATGAGAATCCTAGCCTCAGATGGAAGGAAAAACAGAGTTAGAACAAAGAAACAAATTTTGACAGAAATCTTACGAAACGTAATGGTATTTTCGTAATTTTGAGCAAATTTTGGAATTCACATAGGAGGGCTTTTTAAATAAAATTTTTAAGTTTTCTGGGGTTCTCAGAGGCCCTAAAAACCATGGGAAGCCTCGGAATAGTTAAATCTCCTCTGGTGGATGTTTTCTAATATTGGTGTACCCGAACTTTGACAGATTCGTTCAGGAAAGTTTTAGCTCCGATTTAAGTGATTCCAAAGACATTTTATTAAATTGGGAACCCAAATTTCATAATGGAAAAGATAGTTCTCAAAAAGGAGCTAAAACGAAGGAGAAAAGAAAATGCAAAGAATGAAGGGCAAATAGAAATTTTTGAAAAATGCTTCCTCCTCCCCTTATATATAGGTGGTGCCCCACTTTCTCCTTCATTTGGACTCAAAATTTTCTGCCTAATTTTAGAGGAGAGGGCTAGGGTTTTGGGCACATAAGAGAAGAAGAAGAAGAAGAAGAAGGAGAAATTCAAGCTTAAAGGTATGCTTCCATAGTAGTTTTTCATGCTTTCTTCCATCCACACCTTCTCTCCTTCCTTCTCCTTTATTTCCTTTGATTAAAATGGAGTTTATAAATCTGATTTAAGGGAGAAACTCAAGGGAATTTTTGGATTTGAAGAGAGGAGCTTGGAGAAAGCAAGATTTAAGCAAGAACAAGCAAGGAAACTAGATAATTTCTCTTCTTATAGTTGTTATATTGATCCTCCCTCCCTCTCCATTTTGCCTAACCCTAGGAACTATAGGAGGAGTTGATTTTTAGGCAGAACCAAGGATGAATCTAAGGAAAAAGGGTATGGAGAATAAGAATATGCAAAGAGAATTAATAAAAAACCATTAGATTTCAAGATACAATTTCTAGGGTTTCAAGTGCACCTTGTAAAATTTGATTTTGTATGATGATTCCTAAACCTAAATAAGAGTTTAAATAAGTTTCCAAGATCCTTAAGATGCTCCCCACATGCTTCCTCCTTCAAGAAAACTAAGCAAAATCCATGGAGATCAACAAGCCTCATGGTCTCGGCCTAAGGAGGTTGAGATAGCAAGAGAGAGTTTTAAATTTTTCCAAACCCATTTTTGAGTCATATATGATGAATGAAAATAAAGGGAGACCTTGGAAAAAATTTAGAACTCCTAGAAAGTGAGTTGGTGCTTTAGGTTTCATATTATGACCTAAAGAAGCAACATGTAGTAAGGCTCTTTGTTTTAATTGTGTGATGACTCCAAGAAGCTTAAAAGGAGTCAAAAATCATATTTGAAAGGAAAGAATGGAGCCTAGAATTTATTTGTGGGGTGTTGCTTCATTGGGTGCATTTATAGACCATAATGAGGTTATAAGCCAACCTAGTACCTAAGCAAATTGCATGGTCTTAGAATTGAGTTCATGAATCTAATTGGCTTACATAAATTGTCTAAGCCAAGAGAAAGCATCCCCACACTTTTGTGTGTGTGTGGCCAAAAAAGGAAGCATTCTTTCAAAGAGAAAAGTGTGTGACTGTGTGCAAGGTAGCTCTCTCCACCTTCTCTTATGCATGGATGTGTGTTTAGCTTGTCTTAGAATGTGTGCATGTGTATTTTCAAGCCATGAAAAGTATGCTAGTATGATTTTATATGCCATGATTTCATGATAACATATTATGTTTCTAAATGATGCTATGATACTTGTTTGAGTTTGCTTGAGTGTGGAGAGGCCAAGAACTCTTAACTATGGTAAGGATGAGCTAAGAACTCTTAAAATTGGTTGAGACAAAGCAAAAAGTCTCTCAAAAGCAAAGTAGGCTCCTAAGAGTATGGTTGAGTTCAAGAATCTCTTAAAGAAAGGGTGAGGCAAGTCCAAAATCTATGAGGAAAGGGGTGAGGCCAATCCATCCACTTAGCAAGCTCTTAGATGTCTTGTATGACTTATTCACATGTCAAGCTTGCTTCTTGAATGTTTATGACATCAATTATATCCATGCATGCATTTTTCAAGACTTGCTTTGCATCCATTATGTATGATTGAATGGGAAATGAGTTATTGGGATTCTTTAAATCCCATTCCCTCCTCTCCAATGATCTCACATGCTAGGTGGACCAAGTGGACAAGGTAATGGAAGCCAACCACCTTGAAGAGAAGAGTTTGACAACAAAGTGCTTAAGTTTTGCTACTTTAAGACCTTATTTATGTCAAATGATGTAATCCATTGGCGTATATGGTCTATGACCTCTTGGATAGATGTAATTATGATAATATATGATGTATAAATGAAAGAATATGTTATATGAATGATAGAATGTAAATTGGGTATGTATGGACAATGTGGCTTCATGAATGGCATTATGGAATTATGCATATATGTGGATGAAATGGCCAAAATGAGATAGAGTTTGGGACCATTTGGGCAACCTACACAAGTCCTAATTATGCTTTTAGACTTGCCCAAAAGGTGCCAAAACTCAAGGAAAACCATTTGGATATTTTGGTACCCTATATGGAGCTAAAATTGGTCATAATTGAACCCTATATCACTTTTGGCCAAATGAGCTCTTCTTGATTTAAGATTTAGCATGCAATTAGAGCTTATTGAGATCTTTTTAGAAAGCTAAAAAACATAACTTTCGGAGGTTTACAAAATATTTGATGAATTTTCAAAGTAGGCAAATTTTCTAGTTTTAGTCATATCACTGTTCACCTCAGGTCTAAAAATAAAATCTGTCGCACAGGGCTCAAATGATTTCTAATTGCCACTAAATTTTATGCAAAGAAACTATACATTTTCAGTGACTTGTACCAACTAGAAGCACCTCATTTGGAGGTCTAGAGAGGGAGATATGAATTTTCAAAAATTCTACCCAGTATGAAGAACTTCACCCGACCTCAGTCATTATTTGATTGGATTTCGAGGTCTGGGCATGCCTGAGTTAGTCTATAGTTATTTTTCTCCTCTAGATAACATCCACAAATTTCCATATTAACATCATTTGCATGGATTGTATTTTTTTAGAATTAATTGGATATTTTTGAAGTTTACTACAGAAATCTATGATAGCACCAGTGGGCAGTTTGACCTTTGGACCATTTCGAATGTCAAACATCCTCTGTGATGGATGTTATGGTCTAGACATATTTTTAGTGTGAATTAGACATATTTATTTTTACATAATGTCTAAGAATGCATGATTTTGATTTTTCTAGATTTAGTTATGATTTTTCAAAATTGTGACAGAAATGAGCCAAATTCTGTCCGAAAATATGTATGTATATTCTAAGCTTCCCTTCGAGTTCCATGAGTTGGAGGCCACATTTCATTATCCAAATGAGTTATATTTGTGTGATTAAATATTAGAATGTGTTTTATGAGCTCATATGGTCCACGTGACACCGAATGAAATTTTTAAACACGATGCAATGCAAAGAAATATATTATTTTTATTCCCTTTTCCTTACACTCTCATGGAATTGATGATATGAAGCATATGAATATCATGAGATGAGTTAGAAATTATGGAGTTACAAATATGCTTCACATATCAAACACATGCATACCTTACATTGAATCAAGTTCACATTAAGGCAAATAAAAGGCAAAATCTACATTCCACAAAACAAAGAAAGGGCATCTCATATACTTCATATATGTATACATCATGTGGACTCCATAAACACAAAAATGTGCATTCCATAAATTGCAACATCTCATATGCATTGTGCATCTCATATATACATACATTACGTTAAACTATGCTCACATTAGGGCAAGTAAAGGCAAAAATTTGCATCTTATGAAATAAAGCATTACATGTTTCACATATCTCATACTTGCATACATCATATAAATCCCAATTTACACTAAGGCAAGCAAAAGAAAATCTACACTTTATGAAATAAAGCATTACATGTTTCACATATCTCATACTTGCATACATCACATAAACCATGGTTTACACTAAGGCAAGCAAAAGGAAAAATCCGCATTTCATGAAATAAAGCATTACAAGTTTCATGCATCCCCACACTTGCATACATCACATAGACCCTAGTTTACACTAGGCCAAGCAAAAGAAAAATTTTCATTTCATGAAATAAAGTATTACATGTTTCATGCATCCCACATGTGCATATATTACATAGACCCTAGTTCATGCTAGGGCGAGTGAAAGCGAAAATTTTACATTGCACAAAATAAAACATCTTATACACTTCACACATCCTACATGCGCATTCATTATATGGAACCCAAGTTCATATTAGGGCAAAGAAAAAAAATAAAAAAATAAAAATCATAAATTGTAACATCTCACATGCCTTATACTTCCTACATCTGCATATATAAACCCTAATTTATACTGGGGTGGACTTGAGTTGCCAAGCTCAAAAGTCAAGCATTTTACATGCATTATGCATTTCATATAACTGCATACTTTGCATAAAATTTAAACAAATAAAAGAGAATTTCCAAACTAAAAAATTGCATAAAAATTAGCCCAAAGTCCTACATAGAATAAGCATCATAAAAGTCCTGCACAGAATAGACACCCCAAGTCTTGCACAGAATAGGCATCATAAAAGTTCTACACAGAACAAGCACCCAAAGTCCTACACAGAACAAGCACCTTGAAGTCCTGCACAAAACAGGCATCCCAAAAGTCCTGCACAAAACAGGCACCTAAGTCCTGCATAGAACAGGCACCCTTAAAACCCTGCACAGACTAAGTACTTTTAAAAGCCCTACACGGACTAGGCATCCAAAAGTTTTGCACCAGAATAGGCACCAATAGAAGTCCTGCACCAACATAGGCATCTTTCCTAAGCCCCTGCACAGAACAGGCACCTTTTTAAACCTTCCACTAACAAGGATTTCTTAATTTCTTTATCTTTGATCATGTTTTAAGATTCCCAGGTAAGTTACCCTACTTTCATATATTAGCTCTCTAAACAAAATACATGTTTCCATCTTTACTTATTTTTAAGTTAAAGATATCAAAATTACATTTTCGATCCCCTCACTTAAAGAATAAGTAAAGAGGGGCAACTTGCAAACATCATATTTTGTTTAGATTGCTTTTCCATTTTGTCTATTGTCTAGTTGTGGCAAGAGGCAATCAAATCATCCTAAACAAAATACGTGTTCTTATCTTTACTTGTTTCTTATGCAAAAAAGCTTTTCCCAATTTGTCTTTTGTCTAGTTATGGCAAGAGGCAATCAAATCATCCCAAAAAAAATACGTGTTCTTATCTTTACTTGTTTCTTATGCAAAAACATTAAAAATTATATTTTCAATTTCTTTGCCAAAGAAATAAGTAAAGAGGGGCAACTGTGAATACCATATCTTGCCTGAATACGCCCCAAAATATTAACAAAATCAAATTAGTAAAAAATATGAAAAAAATTAAAAAAAGAGAGAAGAAAAGGAAAGAATGAAAAAAAACCTCAATCAAAATACAAAAGAGAACAATAATAATAATAATAATAATAATAAGTGAAAAAAACAAAAAACAAAAAAGAGAGAAGAAAAATTTTGAAAATGGAAAAAGGAAGAAAAATGATGAGAAAAAAGAAATCAAAGACCAAAAGAAAAAAAAAACAAAGCAAAAACAATAAAAAACAAAACAAAACAAAAGAAGAAAGAGAAAACTTTCAGACCAATAAAAATCAAAAGAAAAGTAGCCTAAATTCAAAAAGAAGCCTATAGCCCAACCCTCCTAAATTCGACCCATCAACTCCAAGACCAAAAGAAAAAAAAAGCAGAAACAATAAAAGACAAAAATAAATAATAAATAATAATATAAATAAAAAATGAAAAGGAGTTAAAACGCATGAGCCCTGTGTTTTGACTCAGCCCCCTTATCTCATTGCTTCATTCGCTACCATTCAGCAGAACGTGAGACCAAGGCAGAGAATAGAGCACGAAAATGGAAGGCAGCATCTAGCGTCTCAGGGGTTTCAATGGAGCAAATTCACAGTGAGGAGCTCAAGGATTTGACCTTTCTCTTCTATCCCTTTCACCATCAGAGACTGGGAACCACTAACACAAAAACGAAAGGGACGAATAGAGACAGGAGCTGAGGAAGGAGAAGGATGCAGAAAAAGGGGATTTTCGGATTAGAAAAAGGAACAGATTGGGAGGATAGAAGAAAAGGAGAAGAAAAAAGAAATAGAGAGGTCAAGGGAGAGTGAGAGATTAGGAGAGAGTTTGAAAGGATTCTTTCGAAAATTGGTTTTAGATTAGGGAGAACTGAAAGAAGAGATTGAGAGAAAGGCTCAGGAGAGATGGGAAATCAAACAAGAGAGGGGAGAACAGTGAGAAAGCAACATAAATTAGGGGAATTGAAAATACAAACAGAGAGGAGAAAGGGAGTTAGTTTGGGGATTGGAGAAAGAAATTAGAAAGGAGAACAAGACAGAGATTCAAAGTAGGAGAAAGGTTGAATATGAGAAATTCTAAGAATTAAAGGGGATTAAGAGAAAGAACAAAGGAAGGAGGGAACAAAAGAAGGACGAATAGGAGACGAGAGAGATTTAGAGTAGGAAACAGAGAGCAAAATTGAGGAAGAACACAGAGGCACAAAAATGAGATTTGACTTAATGAGGTGAATCATGAGAGCAAATGCTGAATAATGAAACAGAGGAGCCAAGCTATTATCATTAGAGTTAATTTCTCCATCTAGATTCTTTCCCAAATTTCATGGTTTAGAACTATAGTTTGGATGGGTAGATAGACGTATGAATCCATTTGGCTCTAGTTAGTATTATCTTGATGGTTCCCCATTTATGCTAGGCTTAGTTTCATTTTGATTATGGTTTTCTCGAGATAATCCCCAATCTTAAACACCTTTGATCTTGTTTAGCGAGAATGGGATTGCTTATTTTAATTTGATGTCTATCCCCATCTTGATATTACTTGACAAAAATGAGTTGGTCACTTGCTGATTTCCTTTGCATCTCTGAAATTGTGCTAGCAAGTTTATTTGCATGTGTGTACTAATGATTGCATAATTTTTACCCTTGTAAGAAAGGTGGCGCAGCAAAAATCTTATGTAACACTTGTGGCTGAAAAATATTCCGAGTGTTAATCCCAGAATGTTCAAGGTTATTCAAGTCTTGTGAGATAACATGTTACATAGGTTTAACCTTGACTAAAGGAAAATTCCTGCTTGTTTAACTTAATGTTATTCTAATATGAAATTTTATTTTGACATAGAATTTTCTCTATATATGAGATTGGTTGGGCCAAATTGAGTTAACGCTTAAGCTGTAATAAATTGTTGTTGTTGCCATTATCGCTGGAAAGTATGATTATGTCAAGATGTTTTTTTTTTGTTACCTCTCTCTAGCCGTTATGATAAATGAATCTGGTGAACTGTGAGTGTGCCTGCTGCTTAGCTGGAAATTTAGATTACCTTTTGTAATTCTCTTTGAAATGGATCGCAATTGATGGGTAGTTTGTATCTAAATTCTTGGGAGGTAGGCTTGTAATAAGCATGATTTTCATATATTTTATTCTCCTTAACTTAAGCTTTTTAATGGTTAAATAAGGCTTAATGGATTTACTTAGGTGGATAATTGATTTTTGTAGCCATTTTCTGCACTTTAGGAATTTAATTGCAAAATAATTGATTTTAAATGCATAAATCATTTTAAATGAATTTTGTGAATTTTTCTCCTTTGTTTTTATGCAGATTTTGGGCAAATCATCTCTCATGTTAATTAAGGAATGGATGAATCATGCTACACAATTCCCACATTGAACCATGCTCCATGTTGTAGCACCTGGGTTGGAAGAGAATAGCTACATGAAGCTTGGTTGTAAACAAAAGAGAAGAAGCTTCAAGCACTTACTGTTTTGACGTGAGAGAGTTGAGTTAAATGAAGGGAAGCTAGAGGAGAAATATGTGCTAAATAGAGAAGAACCTATGGGAAGAACAATACGAAGAAGCAACTTGTTCAAGTGACAACACGAGACATGAAGAAGCTTGGGGGGAAGAATGAGGCAACTCACGTCTGAAGAGAAAGAAGACACTGAAGCTATGGGTTTAGGGTCCAGAATGAAGCCACAAAGTACATAAGAACTAAGGAGGAGATTCATGTGATAAATGAAGACATACACATGCAGATTATGACATGGAAATCACGTAAAACGTAGCTGCACGTGGGATGGCTTCTCGAGGATAAGAAACTCAAGTAAAGAAACGTGGGAAGTCACGAGAGAAGAAGACATGCAGAACAGTAAACAAGAAAAAAAAGCACAATGTTCTGTTTTGGAGAGGACAAGGGAGCTCAGAACAAGCTAAAGAAGAAGAAAGCACGTGCATGGACTCTTAAAAATGAATACATGAAGAGAGGAATAAAGGCTTGGGTAAGGCAACATCCAAGAGAGAATAAGGGATCACGTGATTCCATCTATTCATGCTATTCACGCATTATTTATCCATCTGAATCAATCCATCCACGCTCCATCCAGAACACGTGAGCAGCGTCAATTGAATGCATGAGTCTAGGCAAAAATAATGTGGAAGAACTACACATGGGTAGAACCAAATGAAGCTATGTGAGAAGGGCTGCATAACATGTGAAGAAAGACGCTAGAAGAATTAAATGAGAGCAAGGAGTAAAAAAATGAGGCATGCAGCCAGAGTAAAGAAGTTACATGAATGAATTGGCAAACACGAAGAAGTTACAAGCAAAACATGCAGAAAGACGGAGAAACAAGCATGCAGAAGCTATGGGCTAGAATTCACGTGAAATGTTATAAAATAAAATGAAGTGGGGCCTACACTTATACACACATCCATGTAGCTACGGGCAATGAAGGAATGAGAGGGCTGAGCACGTGAAAATAAAAGGAACCACGTGAGAGGATTAAAATGCACTCGTGGAAGCATCAAGGAGGATTCCATTTGATCGAATAAAAATAACGCTACATTCATTCACTCCATCGTCCATACATTCCATTCACTTCGTCCAGACCATCCAACACGCCGTATTCATTCACGCCCCTTCGTCCAGCAGCCACTCCATGCCAATTCCATCCTTCATTCTCTATCAATCTTCCACCACCATGAAGCATTAATTCATCCTTGTGGCTAGCTAAGAGAAGGCTCTTGGAGAAGATTGAATCCATTAATTAGAAAGGGATTTTTGGCTAAGATTCTCATCTGTTTATGCACTTTTCTCTTTCTTGTATTTTCTTGGTTAAGATTGTATTAGATTAGAGATTTGTATTGTTTATAATTAATGGCTGGTTAGACATTAATTAAGAGATTATTTTTGTTGATTAATTGATTGAATCAAGTTCTGAATTGTTCATTTTCCTCCAATTTTCTAGATATGCCATCAAGGTATTTGATGAAATGCATGTGAGAGGTTAAATCCTTGAATGTTTAATTTGAGGATTCCTTGGTGTTTGGTTAGTTAACTAAACATCCTAGGGTGTTAATTCATAGGCTAATTAATCAATTAATCATTCAATTCAAGTGTTCATTGATCCTAAAGGCAAAAATTAATGATTTAGTGTAGGATTGAGGTCTCAATTCAACATTAATGATTGAATCAAGTTCTGAATTGTTCATTTTCCTCCAATTTTCTATATATGTCATCAAGGTGTTTGATGAAATGCATGTGAGAGGTTGAGTCCTTAAATGTTTAATTTGAGAATTCCTTGGTGTTTAGTTGGTTAACTAAACATCCTAGGGTGTTATTCAGATGCTAATTAATCAATTAATCATTCAATTCAAGTGTTCATTGATCCTAAAGGCAAAAATTAATGATTTAGTATAGGATTGAGGTCTTAATTCAATATTAACTTGTTAATTTCTTGAACCTTGTATGGTAATTCAAGATCATTTGCCAATGGACACAATTAGGGACTCTTAGGCCAGAATTAATCACAAAGGATAAAGATAGTGGATACTAAGGGATGAATCCAAAGCTAGTCGCAAGCCCATTATCAACCATAATTCATCCAATTAAGTAGAATTTAGGAACTTCATTTCAATTTCATTTTACTTAGTTTAATTAGATCAAAAACCCCTTAATTTAGAAATTTTTAGAGTCTTTTAACACTTAGAAAATTCAATTAAACATTAAACTCCATTTCCAAAGGAGATGACCTAGGTTGCACCACTAGCTATATATTTTTCAACCTAGTTTGTTTTAAGGGTTGCGCGACACGACCGTCAGCTTGGTTGGGCAATTATGAATATAAATGCATGTTGTTTCTACTTTGAGATATTGGTTGTGTTCATTGCTCATGAAAAGCAAACTAACACGTCTTTCACTTGTGCTGTGTGTGAAGCCCATAACCTGGAGGCCCGTGACCTTGTGAAAGCAAGGGAGTGGGAGGCTGCCTAAGGAGATGGGAGGATGAGACATCATATGGTTTTCTTTCTTTATTTGTACACAGAAATTGATATATAAACATGTTTTGAATAGTAATTAATCGAACACAAGAGCACACACAATGTTGTATGTTTGTAAATATTTTTGTTTCAATATTTATCCTTTCTAGACTAACTGTGTGGGATCTTGTATCTCCTTCACATTAAGATATTGGTGAGGCCAAGTGTGACAATAAGTCTCCGTAGGCACCTACGTTGTTCAAGTGACGCAATTAGCAAATTTGGAGTACTTTAATTGTTCACATCAAATTGATTTTTGTTTTTTTAAAGAAGAAAATTTTTAAAAACAAAAAATATATAAAATAACAAAGAATCAAAAATATAAAAAAATCAAAACAAAACAAAACAAAAAGAAACAAATAATAAAATAAAATAAAAAGGAAAAGAATAAAGATGTAAAATTAACTTAGCTTTTGCAAATTAAAACTCATCAATTGATTTCAAAATTATTTTATTTGCAAAAATTAAATTATTTTTATTCTCTTTTTCTTTAAAATAAAATAATAAAATAATAAAATCAAATCAAAAAAATAGCAAAATCAAAACAAAAAGATAAAAAATCCAAAAATAAGCAAATCAATAACTAAAAATTTTTTAAAAGAGTAAAAGATCAAAGATTAACCCAAAAAAAAAGAAACAAGAGTAAAGAAGTAGGATTAATTTAGTTTTTTTTTTTAATTTATAAATCACTCTTAATGTTATTTGCGAAAACTCAAAATGATTTTTACTTTTTTCACTCATCACTAAAAAAAATAAAAACAAAACAAAACAAAACAAAAAAGACAAAAATAAAACAAAACAAGAACAATAAATTAAAAAAATAGAAAAAGAGAAGAATGAAAACAAAAAATGATTAAAAAAAAGAAGAGAAAAAAATTGAAAATGCAAGAAAAGTAAAGAAATAAAATTAATTCTACTTTTAACAAATTAAAACACATCAATCAACTCTAAATTTATTTATTTGTTAAAGAAAAAAAATATTTTTTATTTTCTTTGTCTTTTTTCTAAACAAAAAACAAAAAAAAACAACACAAAGACAAAACTAAACAAGCACCAACAAAAAAATAATCTTCAACTGGTTCGAACTACGTAGACTTCAATCTCTTCAAAGGATACGTAGACTCTAAGTTCTCATCTTAGGTCAAGTCCACCCTTATAAATAAACATTTTTTTAATTTTTATTTCCTTAATTTCTTTCCTTTTATTTTACTCTTAATTTTATTTCTTTAATTTATGTTCCTTCTTTTTACTGTTAATTTTATTTCCTTAAATTTTTTCTTTCTTATTTTGCATATGATTTATTAGGGAGAATTACAATAGAATAGAGATCATATTAATTTTGCACAATTGACTTAGGATAACCATTCAAGGAATGG
Source organism: Erythrophleum ivorense (assembly GCA_026724425.1). Taxonomy (NCBI): domain Eukaryota; kingdom Viridiplantae; phylum Streptophyta; class Magnoliopsida; order Fabales; family Fabaceae; genus Erythrophleum; species Erythrophleum ivorense. The sequence goes on from JAIUCV010000014.1 coordinate 11,183,098, forward strand.
GTGTAGTGGAATGCCTAACTCCTTCCCCACTCATAATCGACTCTCGTATCCATTTTCTAGTTCATAGACCATTTTTTGTTTTTCAAATAAAAAAGTTTTTCTAAAGTTTTGCTTTTTAAAAATTAAAATTTTGATGGCAACTCCTACTCTACTACTTTAATTTTGATTTTATTTTTTGTTTTTGAAATCCAATCAAAATTTTTCTTTTCCTATCTCCACGCGGTCGCATTTTTTGTTGTGACAGTGGTAATGAGGAAGAGAAGGTGGCATGGTCTTAAGAAGGGAGGAAGACTAGTTATAACAATTTGAAAATTCTAATTATGTCTCTTAAACTTTGATTACTCCATTTGAGCTCATTTCAAATCATTTTTTAAAACTATTTTTTCCATCATAAAATTTAGGTCCTCTAATTCATAAAATACCTTTGGTTTCAAATTAATTGGATTCAAAATAACCCTGAACAATCCAGTCAAAGTTTCAGTCAACTGACAAGATGGGTTTTAACCATTCTTAGGATTCATATAGTTTTTAGAGCCTTTGAGAATTCTAAAAAACTCAATTTTATCATTTAAAACTCCCTTTTCTGAGTTTTCAAAAAGTTACCTGAAATTATGATTTTATCACTATGTTATTTCTTAATTCATTCAATCGTTTTGGCTCTATTTTTGGGCTATTCTTAGGTTCTCATCTACATTCTTAGATATTCTAATTATCATTCTAATTTCAATTTACCTTGCTTTAAGGTGATCTTATCTCATTTTATTCGTTTCAGTTCAGTTTCTAGAAAACATATACATTTTTTACTATAAAAATCTAAGATTTAATTAAATTCATTTAGTCCTCCAAAAACTAGAAAGCAATGGCCGATTCCTACTATCAAGACAGTTTTCTAATGCTAACTTTGAAAATTTATAACTTTGTCTAACTATTGTAAACTAAAAGTTCTTGATGTGCCCTAGCTATTGAAATATTTTCAAGTTTAAACTGGATCATTTGGTCCTTGAAAAGAGTTGAAACTCAAGACTATCCAAAGATTAAAACTAATAAAGGGTAGCTTTATTGGGGCAATTTTAGAGATTCAAAAAATATTTTGTACTAATCCAACAATTACAAACTGTCTCATATGAAACTTTGGAATGTCCTATAAATGCCTACCAAATTTCATTCCCAAATTTGTCTATTAAGGCCTCCATGGGTAGAAAGACATTTTCAAACTCATTATGCGTATGTTTGGATCATTTATGGTTCCAACTTTACCATATTAGCTATTCATGAAATTTTCTCTTGTTGACCAACTTTCTTAACTAGTATCTAACTCATTTAACTAGTCTCTAACATAAAATATATCCTACATCAAAATATAAGCATGTTGCTTATTTATTTGTCTAAACTTCTATCTTAGCATTTTGCACCCCTAGTGGCCATATTGCATTTCATTGATTCCAACGCTAATCTCATGATTTGCACATCATTCTTAGGTTGTTTTATACTTGTTAGACCAACCATATGACCATTTCTCCTTTTGTGCACACTTATGAAACCTATAACTCACTTTATGCTCAATTAAAGTTTATCGTTCCATAATGCAACATATCATACTTTTAACTAATCTAATGACTCATATGGTCTTAAAATCATTCTAGGAAACTTTCTAAATCATCACATTTATTAAAAATATGTCATGGCTCATCTAGAACCCTAGGTGACACTATCTTGAATTCTATGACCTCTTAAGTAGATTTCTTTGCATATTCTTACTCATTTCCCTTTTAAATCCTTGATTTCATCAACCTTACATCAAGTTTATGCCTTCTTCTCTCTTTATCTCTCACTTGGCCAAACATGGAGGGGTTTGAAGTTTAAAGGAATACAATTTTTGCATAGTAAAATCATATCTTATCTTGAAGTTCTCTTGATGGTGGTTCCTTTGGTGAAATTGGTTTCCTTAAATCACCTCTTTTGCTCAAGGTGATAGCCACAAACTTTACTCTTTTTAAAAGCCAAAATCATAAGAAAGAACATGAAGAGAGGAAGAAGTTTTATAACTAACATATAGCAAAATTTTGCATGAAATCTTACCTATTTTAGCTCCCTTTCCTTTCTCTCTCCTCCCTCTTTTCACGCCATCAATGGAGCCTTAGGAGCTGCTAAAAGTTAGTTAAAATGAGGAAGATGGCGTGATCATATAGGATAAGAAGCTAAGATATTTTTAACAAATTTAAAAATACTAATTTCATCCATTTGTTTTACTTCCTCTGTTTAACCTCATTTTTTACTCTTTTTAGAAATCGACTACTCTGTAATAAGTTTGAGACTTTCTTTTTCATTAAAAATATCTACTTAGAATTTACAGGGATTTAAAATAGTTTGGAAAAGCTCAGTCAAAACTATTGATACTGGACATCCTAATTTAAAAATTGTCAAGGATTTAACTGAATTAACCTCATTTGGTTAATCTTCTAGCCTTATCTTATCATATTATAATAAGGTATAGATGTTTCTCATGTTAATTTTCATATTATATAAATTCCTAATTTTTTTGCTTTATGGTACTATCACTATTTGTCTGTTCTTGCACACTTTAAGGATTTTCGCCAAACTAGGGCCTTTAGATAAACTCTACATGCTCTTTTATCTTAAGTTAATGAGAATTATCTTTTTCTTTATTTATTTTTTATTTAAAACAAAACCCTAGTTTTTTGTACCAATTTAGTTAAAATTACAATTTTACCACTGTATTTATTTCACTCTAACTATGGCCCAAAAACTCAATCTTTCTAGATAACTCTAAGGCATAGGATATTTTAAGATCTTCTACACTCATATAATCATTCTTTGGGTCCATAGTAGCTCAGAATATTTTAAAATAGTTTAAACTACACTTATGCCACTAGTTATCTCAGTTTGCATGTAATCAATGTTTTGACCAATTTTATTAGTTTTCGTTAATCTGGTTGCCTCATTTACTTATATCATAATGGGAAATATCTTATTTTCTTAATGTACTATTAAATATTTAAATTTTTTATTTTCCCTTATCGCACGGTCAAACCCTCTTCTGTGGTCTCTTTTGGGACTTAACTTTTTAACCCATTTCTCTTCTCTAATTTGGCTTCTACTCCTTTTCCTCATTTGACATTTGATTTGGGAGTCTAACTCAATATAAAAATATTGATTATTTCATTTAGTCTAGTGCCAAAATAATGGATATTACAAACTAGAACCTACTTTGCTCTTTTGTGACAACAAATCAACCATTTCAATATCAAAAGAATCTTATCCAGCAAGAGAGATCAAAACAATATCAATTCATTTGAGAATTAATTTTCAAAGGGGCAGTGGAGTTGAAATATATCAACATAGATGGCCAGCCAACAGGTATCTTCACAAAGGCGTTATCTGAATTCAAGTTCAAGAAGTTTTGCGGATTGATGGGAATGAAAGCGAATTAAAGGAGGGAATGTTAGAAAAATAATTCAAGATGGCTTGTCAATAGCTGTTACTTCTAATAGTTGTTTCTCACTTGGTCTCTCCAATTCCTATTTTTCAGCTTTCGGTCATTTACCATTTTAAATTTTCATGTTGACTAGGAGAGATAGTAATGTAGATAAGGTGTTGATGATTTATTTCAGTCAGCAAATAAGATTTTGCTTTATTTTCTATAACTGACGGGTGTTTCAAGGCTTATAAGCACTTGGAGTTTATTCATTTTTTTAGGAATCAACAAAATTCATTCAACTCCATGACACTATTTTATCCAGACTGTGATAATTAGTCTTTTGTAATTTTTTTTTTTTTGGGGCTGCAAAATGTGCAACGCCAAATGATTAGTCAAGTTCATGGTTAACAGATGGCAACGAATGGTTTTGATCAGTCAAGTTCCGCTGCTTAATTCAGCTGCTTCTGCTTCTTACCCATTTCAACAGTAGATGCTTTAGAGTTTCTTTCTCAGAAAAGGTTTGGTGTTAAGTTGAAGTTTCGGCCATTATTTCCTTCTTGGTTGATACAGTTGATACAGCTGCATCACAAAGGATTTAATGTTGGCTTAACAAGTGAAAATTACGTCTACAGAAAACTTGCAGTTCAATTCAGCTGCTTCTGCTTCTTACCCATTTCAATAGTAGATGCTTTAGAGTTTCTTTCTCAGAAAAGGTTTGGTGTTAAGTTGAAGTTTCGGCCATTATTTCCTTCTTGGTTGATACAGTTGATACAGCTGCATCACAAAGGATTTAATGTTCGCTTAACAAGTGAAAATTACGTCTACAGAAAACTTGCAGTTCATATATATCTATACGGCAAAAAAGAAACTGCAGTCTTAATTCCCACAGCGAAAGTATCCATTTTTTATTCCTAGCCAACAACTAATTTCATCAGTTTACTCTGTCATCAATACATATGGAGAGGACAAGCTTAATTATTATAAATTTCAAAACATGAGAGAAACTACATATATACTAAAAGTCATTGTTGGAAAGGTGTTCATGACAATCATCACCAATGAAGATGTTATCATACACAATGGCTGCAATTGCTGCACCAATTAATGGACCGAGCCAATAGACCTAGTGATGGGTACATGACTAGCAAACCATGCTGGGCCAAAGGACACCGCTCGGCTCATGGACGCACCATCAAATGCACCCCAACAAGGATGTTGGCACTTGGCACCCCCAATGAACAATGTTAATTACAACGATATTCTCATTTTGTGCTTTTTTGTGAAGCAAGAATAGAGAATTGATTTCGTCAAATGTTCTCCAGAACGTGTGAATATATAATACGGGTCCAAGAGGTGAACCATTTTTATAAGTAGCAGAAACATAAAACAATTAATGCTAAGTGAGCCTATTTTTAAGCATTTTGGCTTCACTATATTTATATATATATATATATATATATATTATTGAAAATGTTTTACTCAATTTCAGCACATGACTTCCCGTCCTCTTTCTTCTAATTTTATTCTGGCTGAATCCCTCTTCATTTTGTACAAAAATTCCAATGGTCTTTACAGTAAGAAATAGCAATTGCAGAAAACAAAAAGCAAATGCAGCTTGCTAAAATCCCAGTTAGAACTCCATACTGGAATGGACCAAAAGAGCAATTTGTCTGCTCATTCACACACGTCGTCATCATCATCATATGCAACAACTTCAAACACAGACAGTTTACATCGAGACCCCTCCCGACATGCTCCGGCGTCGTATATCTTGTTCTCGGCTGCGAAATCGTGACAGACCAGACTGAGGGGAAATCGTGCCCTGCTTCTGATGGAGGGCTTGTCTTGCACGATTAATGAAAGGGAATAAAACCAAAAAAAAAATTATCTGGACAGACTTAAAAGTGCATTTTGCTGATTTGGAAGGGTGAAAAGAAAAATAAAATTACCCATCAATGCTTAACGGCCCACATCATCACTTAAAGGTCCATGTCGCTTAGTTACTGACGAGAAGCAGAGAGAACAAAATGATAACAATTTGATCTGTGGGATCATTTTGAGAAAAATCGTCTGTGAAGAACCAAGTTGAAAATAGACCCATATGTTGCGAGAAACAAATAGGATTTTACTCCCTCTTTCTTGTGATGTAAACTTCTTATGCTTTCTTTAAGCATGTATGTCATATTATATTTTATCTTCTGATATCTCAACCGGTGACGAAGCCATATTGTAAAAAGGGAGGCAGGAGGAACGGATCCAAGATTGAAGTATTGGAGGCAACAATTAAAATAAATTAACGTGCTCATGTATGTAAAAATTTTAGACTAAAAAATTTCTCAGATCCGTCCAAGTTCCTTGCTCTGCCACTGATCTGAACCTCCTCTGAATTAATCTTCTTGCATACATATTGATTTTCGAATTACAGACTCAACCTTTTCGTACATTATTCTCAATCGGCTCCACACCAAGTACTGAAGTATAAGAAGAAGAAACGGGTGCTAAGATGACCCTGGTCGTTCCTTAACGAACCTAGAAGAAGAAACTGAAATTTGTCTTCTTCAAACTGCAAAACATGGGTTCTATTGGTGAGTCATAGAGTCGTAGTATTAAACTCCATCTCCTACTACAGTTCCCCCCTATATATGTTATTCCTTATTTCTCCTTTCTATATATTTATAATAAGCAAAAATAGAAACCCAACAAGTGCAATTATTTTTGCAATTTTCTTTTGTTTTCCAAATATGGGGTTTTTCTTTTGGGTCATACGCTACTTTTCATCACTAATATTTAGGGCATCCAACCTGTTAGACGAATTGTATAACACATGCAAGGTGTGTTCTTTCTCTCATCCAGGCGATCCAATCCGTTTCTTTTCTTTTCACTTTTTATTGAGATTTTTTTTTTTTAGGTTTCTAAAAGCTGTATTACACTTTTTTTTTATAAATATAATTTTCCGTATGTCTGTGGTTATGGCTCTGGAAGACTCGTAGTGTTTTCGTTGAAAGAGTGATGTGAAAGAGCTTATTAACTGTAATATATAAATAAAAGAAAAACCTCATATAAGTAGCAGCTAAAATTATTTCCTTATATATATAACTTATTTTTTTAATAAGAATGCGAAGTAAACTACTCCACGTTCTATTTGATTTTTTTTTCTCTTTTAAGAAATATCTCTAAATGGGAAGCTAGTAGCTCTGCATTCATTTTGTTATTATTATTATTTTAATAACTTAATTGGACGTAGAATGTATAACTCCAAATCCAATAAGTTAAAGAAAATTCATTAGACGCAAAGTTATATACTTCACGTCCAGCACATCACTCGCCCGAGGGCCAGTGATCAGTCATTGACCCGAAAGTCGCTAAAATGTAGAACATAGTGTTTTTTGTTTGAGTCACTATTTTGACTGTGACTAACCCGAGGGTCACTGAATTGCAAAACATAGTGTAGTGTTTTGTGTTTCAGTAGCACTGTTTTGACTGTGACAGTCTTCTCCCTTGCCAAATGGCACACATCACTAGTTTATTTTTATAATTTAATATAATTGTTTTACATTTATTTTTTATTTTATTCATTATTTTTAAATAAGAAAAAAATATTTACCTTTTTTAAAATATTCCCTTCTCATAAGAATCCAACATTCTCATCTCCCATAAGGAAAAAAATAAAAATATTCATAAGAATATCACATATCTAAAAATATTGTTTTAAACTTTATTAAAGAATGTATCCTTTTCTTGAAACATTCTTCTAAATTCATAAATCCAAAAATAATTCCAAGAATCAAACCCTTTATGGGCAGTACTATAACAACGGCTACTAAAGTTAGCCTTAAATTAGGAATTACCCACCTAGAAGTTGAAACAATTCCCTAACTACTTTAAGTTCATCTTGAAGTCTAATGCTATGTTTGGATGGATGGCATGGGATGAAATGGTTAATTTACAATAAACCCTTATTAGGAATGTTTTTTTTAGATGGCATGGGTTGGCAAAGGAGGAACTCCAAGGCACTTCCTTACTAGGGTTATGTAGTGACCTAGCAAACCCTGCCCAACCCAGCTAATTTAAGTTTGGAAAAAAGGGAAACTAGGCAAAAATTTGAAAGGATGATTGGGTTGTCCACCTAAGCCAAGCTAGACAATAAATCGACAAGAAAGACCAGTGTCGTCTAGCTTGATTCAAGGTAATATATATATTTTTTAAATAACGATATCATTTTGTTTTAAGGTAAAAACCCCTAAGAATTTTCCCCTTCCCTCCTTCCCTTGAATCAAGAATCCCTCTCGTCTATGGACCTTAAGCCCTTAACAAATGTCTCCCTCCAATCTCCAAGTCCAAGCGCCTATCCCACCTAAAAGGACAACATCTAGCCACCCATCGTCGCCAACCACCTAGCAAGGCCAACATCCACCATCCATCAAAGAGTGCAAGGTAATTACATAATCAAATCTCTTTGAATCCTCAATCTCCATTGATATCCCAACCTTCTTTTCTCTTATTTAGTTCTTTATAGCCATCATCATCATCTCTCTTCTCTATTTTCCACCATAGCAAGCAATGGAATTGTTGTGATCCAAGGTCCATTGAAATTGGAGGTCCAATGTAGTAATATTACACTTGCTTTTTTTTTTCTTTGAGCAAACTAAAGAATTTTGCTAATTGGTGATATATTACCAAATATTTCATGAATTTTTGTTATATATGATAATAGAATATCTTCTCTAGTTTCCACCTTAGTAATTTCGTTGATATTCCTTTTAGCTGTGAATTGTAATTGGCAATGCCCTATTGGAAATACTTGTTGCTTCATAGAACAATAATATGTTAGTCATTTTTCTTATAAATTTATCTCTAACATATATGTATCATATTTTTAATAATTAATTTATTTTTTACAAACTTAATTTTTCTATGAATATGTCTGCTAACTCTAGTTAGATGATTATTCACTGATTCCACTTACACTAGGTAGCACCATTAATCATTGTTGTACTAATTTATGTTTCATTATAGTTGTCGTTCCATTTTTACGATGAGTCTAAGTAGGGAGTGGTCTTGATCATAAGTCACCAATGGCAAACCAAAATATTGAACAAACTAAAGGCCAATTCCAACCTCAACCTCCCTAACCTAGCTATGTTCCTACCTATACCTCCCTTCCTTCAAATGATACTACTACAACCTGTAATGCTATTGCAAATTCTACAATTATGGCTACAAAGAAAAAACCCCCTACAAACAAGCCTACTACTGAGGAGTATTTCATAAAACTTCCATTGGAAGAAACAAATGGAGAAAGGCAACCTAGGCTTGTGATCCAAAACATACATGGTACAAATTCCTTAAAGGGGCACTTGGATAAATGTAATAAGAATCTGCATAGGCTACAAGAGAAAAAACAATCCATGTTCACATATCTTAAGCCTCTTAAGGGAGACCATTTAGGAGGGCTTGCTTCCACAAGAACCTTGGTCTCTCACATTTACAATCTAGATGAACATCAAAAGGTTCAAGCAAGATTTATCATATGTCATTATATGCCTTTTTGAGTTGTGGAAGGGCATGGGTTTCAGAAGTATAGTAACTATCTAGAGCCAAGATTTTCAATTCCATCAAAAACAATAGTTGCAAGTCATTGTTTGAAACTCTACATCGAAGAATCCAAGAAGCTTAAAGAATTTTTTAAAAAAATCATGTTTGCATGTTTGCCTCATTACAGACACTTAGATATGAATTAAAAATTTTAACTATACGTGTCTCACAGCTCACTCCATGAGAATTAGAGATTATAAAAGTGAATCCTAAATTTTTGTATAATTGAAAATCATGGGTGTAACATTCCTAAAAATTAGGATTTTTTAATTATTTAGTATTTTATGCAATAAATTCATTAAGCTTTAATAAGATAAATTTGAACAAAGTAACTTTGTATATAAAAAGTATAAGATGAATATGACCCATAGAAATTTTTAAGATTTTAGAGGAGTCCAGGAAGCTTAGGAGCAAAATCGTCATTTGTCACCTGGACGAACTTTGATAATTTTTTCAGAAGAAAGAGGAATTCAAAATTAATCTAATATATATATATATACACACATATCAATAGTTAGGAAATAATGTGTAAAAAATTATAAAATTCATTCTGTAAAATTCTAAAATCGTTAGGAATAGAAAATGGCCTAGAACGATTAAGAACTTATACGGAGATGAACTAAACCCTAAGCTTGAGTTAATTATCTCAGGAGATTCTGTGTAGAAAGATCTACTAGATGGTGGTGATGAAATCCAAATATTTGAAGTTAAAACGAAGATATAAGTGAAAAACAAACAAAGATGCTTATCTATTACATTACTACTAGGGGCAAAATGGTCACTTATGCCCTAAAATAATAAAATATTTGAAAAATAAACAATAATAAAATATATGATTAAAGACATTAAATGAGACCTACGTAGGCCCAAATAATATTAAACTATAATAGAGGACCTAGAGAATGCAAGTTAAATAAAATATTACGAAGAATCTATGAAAAGATACATCAGCGAAATGATTTTAATTTTGTAAATTCTAACCAGGGAAGTGCTGACATAGCACCATGGAGTAAGGAAAGTGTTGATGTGGCACCATGAATAGGGAAAAATGGAGATGTGGCGCCATGTGCAGGAAGATTCTGAAGATTGCATGAACTACGAAATAATAACATAGGCTTACATCAGCAAATCTTAGTAAATTTCACATATTACGAAAAAGTTACTGCTGACATCAAAAGGACATAGACGCTAACTCAAGTAATAATAAATACAACTTTATCTTCACAAGTTAAGAGAAAGTAACCATAGTTAAGATTTAATCGCAGTTAAAATCTAACGGCTAATATTCACCCGTAAAATGTGATGCCATCTTAACCATTGATGCAATCCAATGGCTCAGATTTCCTTACTTTTTAAAAATAACTCACAACCCTTGATCTAATCCAAAGGCTCATATTAAATCTCTAAAATCAAGATTAAATTATAATCATCCAATAAATCTAAAGGCATAGATTTAACATCATAAAAACATAACAAATCCAAACCATCCATTTCTAAATAAAATTTACAAGAACACACACACACTTTCACACCACACTCACACACAATTGAGCCAAGACAAGAAGAAAAAGAAGGAAGGAGAGCTCGGCCAAGGAAGAAGGAAAAGGAAGGAGGAAGAAAGGAAGAAAAGCTATCGGAGAAAAACAAACATCGTGGAATCAAGTTAACATAGATAAACTCTCTTCTTCTTGGTTTTTCTTCTATTTTCTTTTATGAATCTTCTCTTCTTTTCTTGTTCATGTTTCAACCATGGCAAGAACAGAGGAGGAATTTTGTTGTTTTCATGAATTCAAGTTAAGAAAAAAAATGGAGAAATCATATATATGGCTTATGGATTCATGTGATTCAAGAAATTTCCTATTCTTGGCAATTTTTCTTCAAACCATGAAACTTTGTATTTCAAGAAGCCATGGAAGAAATTGAAGAGAATTTAAATGGGAGAATACTGGGAGGAAGCCTAAGAAAGAGATAGATTAATATAACTTTAATTTTCATGAAAAATTTGGCAAGAAACCATCGAATTTCATTTTTGTAGAAATATAGAAAACACATGGAATTTTTATAAATTATTGAGGGCTTTTGTTCATCCCCCTTGAATATGTATGAACGGCTATTTGGTGGCATGGAAATGAAACAAATCACACACCTCCACCTATAACATAAGTTCAGCCAACACACACATATATATATACCTAGGGAAAAGTTTTCCAAAATCTAACTAAATTAGGTTAATTTACACTAAAAATTAGGCTTATGGTGAAATTTTGGTGAATTATGAATCATTATATAAAAAGTTAATTTTTTGAGAAAAAGTGTTGACTAATAAGTTCTTGAATTTTTACTTATGTTATTTTATGTGTTATGAATGATTTGTGTGGTCCAATATGTTCTATAAGCTGCCTAGATTATGTTAATGTTTATTTTGTAAATTTTGGAGCCCATTTGTGATAATTAGAAATTTATGAAGTATTATGTCAAGAATGGATAAAACATATGTTCTAGATTGTGCTATTTGTTGTACTGATATACTACTTACTATTTGATTTCTTGACATGGACAATATGTTGTTTACTATCTAATTTGATGAATATTGGTTATTTGGTAAAGGACTAGCCATTATATATATATATATATATGATATGGTGGAGTAGCCTTATTCAGGGGATGAGCCCCGTATGTGCCAGAGTTGGCCACTAGATAGCTGCTGTTATGTTGGATGTCTAATTTTAATTAAGAAAGATACTTAAAAATATCTAAACTACTAATTAGGACCAATGAGGGTTATTCGGATATTTTAGACCTATTTTGGACTTACTAGGCTTTATTGAGCCTTTCGTATACCTAAACGAGCCTTTTATAGTTATATTGGACTTTTTTCTGTAACTTGACATTGCACCTTCATTTAAGAAACTATTTTGGACACCAAATGGGCCGCCCCAGGACAAATCTGGACTTAGAAAGGTAAAAAGATAATTTTAAGTATTTACATATAATTTTTTTCAAACTTCAGTAAGTTGTTATACTATCGACATTATTTAAGTATGCATAGTATTGTGCAAGATAGTTCTTTCCTAAATATACTTATTATGCCTTAATCAAATAATAGTTTAAATGACATATTATTATGATATTTTTATATAATTTTCCTTAGATACCCACTAATGGGACGCCTCAATAAAGGAAGTAAAGGTAAGCTTGCTAAGTCATGGTAGTGCAACATGATTTAGATATTGAGCCTATCAATCTCCAAGGCCTCATGATAAAGTTGGACAATTGTTGATTATTGTGTTTTTTGCTTTTTGTATTTCATGCATATTGATATCTTGCTTTCTGTATTTCTGTATTTACATGTGCAAAACTTTGATATTCACATAATATACTTCATTACATGTTTGTATAATATCCTTTATTACTATTCGTTATGTTATTCTGTATTCTTGTTAAATATTACAAATTTTAGTATATTTTTTTGTTTATATTATTCTATAAATTAATTATTTTTCATAAAGTTCTCTGTTTGTATTACCCACTATTTGTTAAATTTGTACTTGATGTTTCTTCATGAATATTATGTTATATTAATTATTTTTATGTTACTAAGAAAATTATTTCTCACTCTGTTGTGGTTTATATTCTTCTTAGATGCCAATTTACTAAGTGACTCTAGAACTTCATGCGGAATGGATCCAATTCCCACTTTGGAGATGGGTCTTTGTCATCCACAACATACAAATCATATCGTGTGATGATGTCGTTCCTACTATACCCGTGTATTTTGTGGCCCCAGGAGAGCTTGAATCTCACTCATTCCCATTAGGTGGATTTGAACCTCTACCTCCTCTATATCCATGATTAGTGGCCCAATTGCTGACAATGACTTTTTATGAATAAGGGCTAACCTTTACAATCCTTTTTTGCCACCTAGGGATTCTTTTTGGGTAGTGTAGACTAAATCATCAGTGTTATATTTTGGTCTGTACTTATATGGACCCACTCCCCTATGTTGGAACTTTTAAACAGTTTGTAGTAATTATAGTTTATTTTCATCATTTTCGTATTCTACTATGCTATAGGGAAATTTTTATTATGAAGGAATGATTAAAATAGAAAAAGGTAATTGAACTCAAATTAATTAGAATTTTTTGTTAGAGTTAAAACAAATTCGCTAAAAAAATTAGGTAATTAGAAAAGGTGTTATAATAGGGGTGACACCATAGGAAAAGCAATTGAAAAGTATTTATTGGGATGGGGGATTGAAAAGGTGTTCACATTAATTGTTGACAATACAAACTCAAATGACATAATTGTGGCTTATTTGAAAAAATGATTAAAAAGTTGGAATGGGTTAGTGTGTAATAGGGATTATTTGCACGTGAGGTGTTGTACTCGTATTCTAAACTTGATAGTAAATGATAGGTTGAAGGATTTGCATATCTCTATATCTACAATCCAAAATGTTATTAGATATGTGAAGTCTTCTACAAGATTTCAAAGATTCAAAAGTTTTGTTGAAAAAGATAGAATTGAGTCCAAGAGTCTTATGTGGTTGGATGTTGCAACTAGGTGGAATTCCACCTACTTGATGCTGGAACATGTCATCAAGTTCCAAAAGTTGTTTGACAGAATGGAAGATAAAGATAAAGGATACAATGTGTATTTTAGGGAAGATTCCCACAGATTGCTCCTTCCATGGCTTTATAATTAGAGTAATGCTAAAGTATTTGTAGGTTTTTGAAACACCTTTTATGAAATTAAGTTGAAGTTCTCTGGATCATCCTATATGACCTCAAATGCATGCTTTCATGAAACCTGTTTGATTTAGGGCATGTTGCAATCAAATGTTATTTCTAAAGATCCTTTTATTAGGGATATTGTTATGAATATGAAAAGTAAATATGATAAATATTAGGGAAAGCCAGACAACTTGAACACTATTATTCCTAAATTTCATTATCTCATTCATATCAAGCATGAGGTTTCAAACAAATTTCACATCCATTCATAAGCTTTCCATAGCGAAAATGGGCCATTTACAAGTCATTTTAAACTATAAAGATCCAAACTTGGTTCTTTCTTTTCCTTAATTCATTTTTATCATAAACAAGTTTGTTTATACTCATTTTGTCATGTTTAACTCATGGGACACCCAAAAATTAACTTCAACTTGAGATGACAGTATTGTTCCAAAATCAACACTAACTTTAGAAATTCATAACTCAAGCTATACAACTGCAAATCATTCAAGCTATACAATTGCAAATCATGCAAATTAGGTGTCTATGGAAAGCATAGGATATGAACTACATGTAAAAATTTTAGGCAAAATTAAGTCTATTTGCCCTATCACTTACAATGGAACAGTAACTCTGGTCGAAATAGAAGGCATACAACAAACCCAAAACTTTAAAAATACATATCTTGAGCTACACAACTCTAAATTGAGTGATCTTAGTAACCATGAAAAACGTATAATGCCAACTATATGTTTGTAAAATTTCATGAGCATTAGACTTCATTTGACTCCTAAAAAGCACAAAACATCAAAGTTGTGCAATGTGAACAGTACCAAGACCATTTTGAAAACTTTGCACACTTTCTAAAATATTTTGTATAGCTTCAAAAATTATGGTTCTTGGCTTGATAGATAGCTATAGTAGGAGTCTAAATGCATGCCAAATCTTAGACTCAAATTAGGTCATTTAAGCCACTTTTGACATATGAGTTATTTATGAAAAATTTAAGACCAACTTTGGTTCCAATTTGGACCATTGGTATCCAATTAGTTTTCTTCCACTTTGAGAAAATTTCTTTCATCCTAAATGACATTTCTAATCATTTCATATCATGCTAAAATAGTTAGATCAAAATTTGACCCTTTGATACCCAAGATTTCATGCATGTCTCATGTCATCTCATACATCAAATACCACCATAATGCATATACATTGCCCAAGATGGTCACACATGACTATCCTCATACTTTTACATATAGTTCCATCATTAAATATGAAGTAATGTAAAGCCTTAGCTTCCTAGCCTTCAAATTATATCACAAAGGTTCATTCTTACACATTTACATGGAATCACACCTTTGACAGCAGTTTTTTGCAACATTAAAAGCCAAAATACTCGATGTTCGGCTCAATAAATCATTTAAGCTTCCCTAATTTAATTTCCATCCATAACATACTCATTAATATCAAAGACATCATAATTGATCATACAAATCTTGGATTTTGGAGCATACTTCACAAAACCAGAAAGTTACTCTTGGGTTGCAAGGCCATTTTTCTGATATGAATTTTGGAAATTCATAACCAATTCTAGAAAAATCAAAATCATGCAAATTATACCATTTTGGAAATATCTAGATGTTAACTAATGACTAAAAATAACTCTAGATCAAGATAATAGTATTTGGCCTATGAAAATCAATGGAACAATGCATTGGGTTATGCTCTTAGACAAATGCAAACCCTAATATTCAAAAATTCATAACTCTCTCTATATTGATCCAAATTAAGTGCTTTTTATGGCTATAGAAATCTTATGATGCCTAATTTGTTCTTGTAAAATTTTATAAGTATTAAACTTCATTTGTCCCCTAAAGGACCTTAGAACCAAAACTGACCCTATAAATAGTAATCTTGACAATTCTGCATAATTTGGCAAACTTTGAAAAATCATAATAAATTCTCTAGACCCCCAAATTTGGTGCTCTTTAGCTTTGTGGAAAGCTATAGATGAGACCTATTTTTTTGCCAAATTTCATGCTAAAACTCATCCATTTTGTTATACTTTGGCTTAGCACAAGATAGTGGTCAATTTGAAGTTCATAAAGGGATCATAATGCACCAAATGGCTTTCTCATCATTCCATAACTACTTGAGCACGTCTAAAAACATAAATACATCATATAGAAGCATGCCAAATGGTTCATATCATTATGGAACTCATTCTCACCTCTTCACTTGAATTTATACACATGAATATCTCATGAATGTTAAAAACTCATATATGCATACATCTGGTTCCAAAATAGATTCATACATCATATTTGCATACTCTTACACATGCTTACTAATTTACATCTCATAAACATTATTTAGTTACATACTTTGACATCAAAATGACTAATTTTCTATTATAATATCAAATTCTTGCTCTTTAAGATGTTTGGCTTCCATTTATTGCTCCTTGAGCTTCACTTAGATATAGTTAAACATAATATGAGAAAGAGTAAGATTCAAAAAATTCCAATAACTCTCGCACCCTTTCAAACATACATATATGGAATATTTTCATGTCAAAGAATGCAAGCATGTCATCAACACTTCTTGTAAGCATACATAAACATATTTTCATATCATGGGAACTTATACATGTCAATCATAAGCTCTAAAAGATGTTGGTCTAGCCTTACCCACTTTTCTTGGGACTTTTGGATTTGCCTTACCTATTTTTAGGGACTTTTAACTTAGCCTCACTCTTTCTTGGGACTTTTAACTTAGCCTCACTATTTCTTGAGACTTTTGTTTTTGTCTCACCCATTCTTAGGGACTTTTGGCTTATCCTCACCTATTCTAAGGGATTTTTGACAAAACCACATCCATTCAAGCCACTTTGCATTCAAAATGCATTCAAAAAGATATAATGGTACTATAGTATGTAATCAATGGCTATACATATGTTCCATGATTCAAACATATACATAAGTATCCAAAGACAATCAAACATCTAAGAAATGCATGCAAAAAAGGTTGAAGAACTACCTTGTATCAAAAAGCACACACTTTTTCCTTTATTCTTTCCTTCCTTTTTTTGGCCACACACTTGCAGTTAGGAGAATCTTAATTTACTTGGTCTAAATACATCAAATAAGACACAATTCAATCATTGGAACTAATTCTAGTCTTACACAAACTCTATACATGTTTTCTTTGTCTAATACCACTAAAATAATTCCATAAAAGGGCAACGAAGCAACTCCTAGAATTCATGATCTTGGCTCTAATTTCTCATTCAATCTAAGTCTTTTGACTTTATTTAGTTTTATTAAAGTCATCATAAGTTCAATTCAATAAGTTAAATACTAGGTTGCTTCTTTATGGCCATAAAGGGGCCTAAACTTCTATCTCATAAACCATGGTTTCTAAATTCACACCAATGCTTCCCTTAGTGTTTATTAATCATATTTAGGCCATGCCTACCCTTAGAATTAATTAAAACTTTCCCTAGGTGCCCTAACTCTTCCTTGGCTGAGACATGCTACATGGTGAGTATCCATGGAATTTGCTTGGTTTTTCTTAGAGAATTTGCACTTGTGAAGCTTTTTAGATGCCTTATGATCTCTTACATACTCTTACATAAGCTAAAGTATCTATCGAAAGCTTCAAGAATGGCTAGGCACCAAAAACCCTAAGTCACATAACTTAATTTCTAAAGCCTCTCTTTTAAATATAATTGTATATTCTTAATCCCCAAGTTTAAAAATTCTTGTCTCTACCTTGTTTTAGCTTAAATTCATTCCCTAGTGAGTGGGCCTAGTGCTAGCTGAAAATTTACGTGGAGGGAGCAACCAAGAAAAGCAAAAAAGCTATGAAAGTTTACCTTGATTTCAAAGCTTTTCAAGAATACTTTCACTTACTTCTAGCTTCTCCTTCAATTTCTAACTTTCTCCTACTAAACCAATCCCCAATTAGTCATGAAAATCATAGGAGAAAAGAGGAGAAAGAAGAGAAAAAAAATTGGTGAAAAAGAAGACATAAAAAAACCATGGATTTTCTTACCTTTTTACTTGGTTTTCTCTTCCCTTCTTGCTTGGTTTTCTATTCCCTTCACTCCCCTCTTTGTTGCACCACTTTAAGGTGTCTAAGAATATGGTTTAAGGCAGAGGTAAGTTGGTTAAGAGAAGGGAGAAGTGGGGGACGTGCTTTATAAGAAGAAAAGGGTCCATTTAACACTTTTTCAAAATGACAATTTAGTCCCTTAACTTGGTTTTTTCTATTTGGGCTCATTTCAACTCTTTTTTTAGAACTGTCTTTTCCATCATAAATTTAAGTTTTCTAATTCATAAAATGCCTTTATTTTTACCCAAAGTGGATTTAAAATCA
Organism: Erythrophleum ivorense; assembly: GCA_026724425.1. NCBI lineage: Eukaryota > Viridiplantae > Streptophyta > Magnoliopsida > Fabales > Fabaceae > Erythrophleum > Erythrophleum ivorense. The sequence goes on from JAIUCV010000014.1 coordinate 11,201,245, forward strand.
TTCTGAACTATTCGATCAAAGTTTTGGTCAATCAACGAGTAAAATTGCTCACTGGAGGAGTTTTAACCATTCTAGCAGTTCTTATGGGTTTTAGAGCCTCTGAGAACCTTGAAAAACTCAACTTTCTCATTTAAATGTTCCTCTTTTAAATTTTCTAAAAAGTGCCTAAAATTACAAAAATGTCACTACTTTCTTTCCCAATTTTTGTTAACTATTCTGGCTTAGGTTTTTGGTCATCTTAAGCTTCATATTCTCATTTTTTTAAGTCTAAATTATTGCTCTAATTTTGTTTAGCCTCAATTCTTTCTATTTAGGGAACTTCCTTATCTAATTGACTAGTTTTAAACTTTTTTAGAATAGCCGAGTATTACAAGTAACATGATCATATACATCATAGGTCCATCATGATACATATAAAATGTCATATACATACATATAACAAAAATTGGTACAACATGGAGTTTTAATACATTGTTTTCTAATATCTATTGCTTTTGATGATCATAGCCTTGACTTGATAAACCTGAAATAGTTAGTGGAAACATTAAGGTAAAATTCGAGAGAATCTTAGTAGCTAATCTCAACCAATTTATTAAATACAAGAATGTCATGAGTATATGTCATGCATGTAGTGCAAGAATGCAATGCTTATGCCTTATATGAATCAAATGAATCATAAAACATAAAAACTCATTTATTTCTTAGCCATAGCATCATCATAAACTTGTTAGGCTCAACTCTTCTCAACCCAGGGGTCAAGGAAAAGCTACTGCACTCAATTATATGCCTTAGGGGAGCTAGGAGCCATCTCATTGCCTTTCATATACATATAGTTCATATGGAAAACATAAATGAATCATTTCTCATGAAAATATCAAATAACAATACACACAAGCATTTCAACTCACTCAAACACTCAAATGTATGTAAGAAAGGGAGATAAAGCTACCTTGTGATCCTAAAAACTTAGATGTACTACTAACCCACTTGTTGGCTTCCTTTTTCTTTAGTTTCTTTGTCTTGACACCTACAAATAAGGGAGTTCGGGTTAGCTTGACCTATATATGACAATTACAAAGCAAATTAATCTCATAGAACTCATTCTAGGTTTTATGATTCTTACTTAATCCCATTAGGATTTAAAGTGTCAATTACGACTAATTCTTACTGCCTACAAGTCTTATAACTCTTAAGAAACTCATTTGAATCACTACATGCTTAGTTAGAAGAGTTTAGAATCAACTTGCTTCATTAACCTTATTTAGACCCTTAAAATTTTAACTTTCATTCTAAGACTCCTAAATTTAATCTAATGCTTCCATAATTATTTATTCATCATATCTAAATCTCTAAATTCATTGAAACTCAAAGAAACATTCCCTAAGTGCTTCTTTTAAGCCTTGGCTGAACCTATACCTCCATGGAAGCTATATTGAGTTTGCTTGCTTTTCTTTGGGAATTTGATATATACTCTTGTTTCTTGATTTCTCTAGATTTTAGACATGATCAAATATGGTTTGGGTTATCCTCTTAAACTTCTAAAACTCTTAAGGTGCAATTGAAACCCTAACTTCTATATTTTATTTCTTAATGCTACTTTCTTGATTTTAATTTCATAATTCAATTCCTTACACCCTAAAACACATGGTTCTGCCTTGTTACCATCCAAAACATACTCACACTTCATAGGCCCTATGGTAGCTGAACAAGAGAGGGAGGAAGAAAGCAAGGAGACACTATTTTTGCACCTTGTTTCATACATCATCTTAAAGCTTTTCAAGAGAAGAATTTGGTGCAAAACTTGGTTTCCTCAAATCCTTTCCTTCTTCCACAAGTTCAGCCATGAAAATCCTCCTTTTAGAAAACTAAAACCATGAAGAAAAAGAGCTTGAAAAAAAGAATCATCTTAGTGAAGGAAGAAGCATGAAAAAGTGCCACAATTTATACCTTTTCTTGGTTAGTTTTCCTCCTTCTTTCTCCTCTCCATGGTGCAATTTGGAGCTCTGGTTTAGGGCAAGAAAATTCTATTTTGGATGGTGGGAGACGTGTTGGCCTTGTTTAAGAAGAGAGGAGGTAAGTTATAACATTTTTTATAATTCCTGTTTTTCCCTTTAACTTTATTTTTCCTATTTTTGCTCATTTTAGCTCCTTTTTTAAATCGTCTTTTCCATATAAAAATTTAAGTCTAATTTATTAAAAATATTAACTTTCAATTTCATAAGCTTCAGAGCCATCTCGAATCATCTAATCAAAGTTTAGGTCTACTGACGAACTAAATCATATATTGGAGGGGTTTTAACCATTCTAAGAGTTCTTATAGTTTTTAGGGCCTTTGGGAACCCTGGAAAACTCAATTTTGCCATTTAAAGCTTCCTCCTTTGAGTTTCTTAAAAAATTTCCTGAAATTACGAAAATGCTACTACCTTTTCAGATAATTTTATTTAGCCATGCTGTCTCTAATTTTGGAGTTTTTTTTAGCTTTATATCCTCATTTCTAGATATCTATATTATTATTCTAATCTTGTTTAGCCTCTAACCATTTGATTTTAAGGTCTTCCTTTTATAACTTATTGGTTTTAGTTTAACTTTAAAAAGATCGGGTATTATAAACATTATTGCTCATGACAGTGTTATTGGATCTTAAATATAAACTTACCTATATGTTTTATGATCGAAAAACTGCCATGGAGAAAAGGGTCAAAGACACATTATATTGAATGTATGAAGAATATCTTAGGGGTTCATTAATGAATCACAAGATATCTCTAAAGATTATGGTGACTCGATTAAAAAGGATACAGGGGGATCTAAAAAGCCCACTTTCATACCCAATAGACTAATAAACAAATGGAAATTGTTCAAGAAAATGAAAGGTAATTCATATCAAAAGACAGAGATGGATAGGTATCTTGTAACTGAAGAACTTGATGATCATCCTTCTTTTGATATCTTAACATGCTGGGAGAAAATGTTGGAAAGTATAAAGTGTTTTCTCTTATTATAAATTATGTATTAGTCATGTCAATATCAACTGTGGCATCTAAATCTGCTCTTAACACTAGTAGTATATGCTTTATCCTTTCAAGAGTTCATTATCACTAAAGATAGTTGAATACTTATTTGCACCCAAAAGTGGTTATCTCTTACAGTGTTCATATTTAATGAGCGTTCGATCAACATGAGAAGTTTAAAAGTATTATTGCATCTGGTAAGCTCTATACTTTGACAATGAGCTCAATTTCTACCTTTTGATTTCTAATTTCTAATTTTCAAATATTGTTTAATTTTTTCAAAGGTTTCAAGAGCCTTAGCTATCTTTAAAGATGTTATGAACATCAGCTGTTATATTTTTAATTAGCATGTATTTATATCATAAACTCCTAATATTTCCAACTTTTTGTTTCAAGAGCCTTAGATATCTCTAAAGATGTTATAAACATCAACTGATATGTTTTTTCTATTAACATATATTTATATTATGAACTCATAATGTAACAACCAGAAAAAGAAAAGAGAAAAGAAAAGGGAAAGAAAAGAAAAGCTGAAAATTTTTTAAGGCTAAAAATTTTCTAAGTCTGCTAGCTACAGCCTAGCTATAGCGAATGTACCTGTTCGCTATAGCGAGAAATGGGCTAGCTATAGCGAGAATGCCTTTTCGCTATAGCGAAAATGCTTCTAGCTATAGCGAGTACGGGCATTCCATACAAAAACTAGGAAGTTACTCGCCGTAGCGACGCTATAGTGAAAGCGAAGGTCTGGGACTGACACGAGCTCGCCGTAGCGAGGGTTATGGCTCGCTATAGCGAGGGTTAGTCTGAAAAAGCGTGAAAAGCGAGATTTTGACCTTTTTAAACTTCCAAACTCTTCCTTTCTCTGTAAACCGACCTAAGCTTCGACTAAGAGAGAGAAAAGGGCTGTGGAGAGAGAGAGAGACCTAGAGAAGGAAGGAGAACAAGCAAAGAGGTAAGCAATCTTGAGATTTCCATAGCTTTTCTCCTTAGCATAGTATTCTTCTCCTCTTTGTCCTCTCTTTCTATGGTTTTAGTGGTTGATTTGGGTTTAGTTCAGAAGAGAGAAAGTGGAAAACCACTCTTGAGGAAGGGTAGAGCTCATGTAGCTTCAATTCTTCTTCTTTTCTCTCCTTTTTGAGAGCTTGAGAGAGGAAGGAGAGTGAGTGAAATTCTAGAGAGAGAATCCCTAGTTTCTTACATGTGTAGTGGGGATTTGTTTAGATGTAGAGCCCCTTTAGCTTGGTGAGTACTTATTTAAGTTATGAGAGAATAATCTTATACTCTTTGTTGTGCTTAGGCTCAAAGGAAGCAACTCCATCTAGTTGTGAGTGTGAAATCAAGACGGGAGAAGAGAAATTGAAAGGGAAGATTTGTGTTAGCCGATAAGGTAGCTCTCTACTCTTTCTTGTTGCATTCTTGGATGTGTAATAGTCATTGTATGCATGTGTGTGTGCTTGTATGATGAGATATGCCATTGATGTTGCCTTGATGCATTGGTACCAATATGCTTATGATATGAATTGTGAAAATTGCTCAGGTGAGGTGGTGCCGAAAGTCCCTTGAGACGGGTGAGGTGGAGCCAAAAGTCCCTAAACCAAGGGTGAGGCCAATCCAAAAGTCCCAAAACTCGGGTGAGGCTAGACCAAAAGCCCCTGGAGCCTAATCTTGGCATTGATATGTTATTCATAGCATGAAACACATATATTGTATCATTGTGGTTTGCTTACATGCTTTGACTGATTTATATATCTTGATTGCTTCGTGAATGAGTATGAGCTATTGAGATTCCTTGAATCTCAGCCCCTTCCCTCTCCTATCTTAACATCTTAGGTGGAGCTCAAGGAGATTCAAGTGCACACCAAGGAGTTTAGTTGAGAATTGTATAGTTCTTTTAGTTCTTTTGCTGTAAAAAGGTGCCAGAATGAATATGCACCTATCATTTTTGAGATGTATATATATGAGCAAATGTAAACATATGTATAAGGGATGTATGACTTGTGTAAAGAGCCAAAGTAATGAGAATGTGATATTTGGCCTTTTGTGGCTTATATGAAATGGTGCAATTTGTCCTGTAGCATAATGAGTTTGAGTTGTGTATTGATTTGGACCACTTGAGTAATTCATATATGCCATGTTTGTACTTTCAAACTTACCCAAAAGATGCTAGAGCATGTAGGAGGCCATTTGGAGCCATTTTGAACCATTTTGGGTGCCAAAACTGCCAATTTTGTGAGCTCCGTCAAAGTATGACTGGATGAGCTCTTCTTGATACGAAATTTGGCATGCTTCTAGGGTCTATTGAGAGCTTCTTGAGAAGATAAAGTGGGTAATATTTGGAGGTCTAGGGAATATTTGGCGAATTGTTGAAGTTGGGAAATTTTAATGGTTTGGTCATGGTACTGTGCAATAAGTCCGAAAATGAATCAATGTCATTCATGAACCAAATGGTGTCCAATTGTCATGAAATTTTATGAACAAAAACAAAATATCTACAGTGACCTATACCAACTGGAAGCACCTCAATTGGAGATCTGTAGAGAGAGAAACGACTTGCTGAAGTTCTGTATCAGCATCAGGGAGGCTTTCTGACCTTCGTTACTGTTCCATCGGTTTTCGAGGTCCAAGAGCTCCTGAACTGATCTGGACTTATTTTTTTCCTCTATTTAACATCTGTAGCTTTCCAAATTGGTATATATTGCCCAGATTTTATTTTCTTGGAATTAATTACGAATTTGCAAAGTTCATGACAGTAAACTGCACCAGTATCAGGGACAGCCGGACCTCTGTGTCTTTTTCGATGTCAATGATGGTCCCAACGTTGATATTGTGATTGGAAGTTATTTTTAGTATGAAGTTAACATCCAAATATTTCTAGAGAGCTATTATTTTCTTAATTTCCATTTTTTAAGAATTAGTTATGATTTTCCAAAGTTGGAGCCAAAAATCTGACTTATGGGCTCATTTGAGAAATTGCAATTTTCTTGGTTTTTGGCTTCATACCCGTGGTTTATGAGTTGTTTGAGGCTATGTACAAGTATTATAAATGGTAATTGAGTAGAGAATGTGAATGATGGGTTCACGGGACCCATGGGGCAAAATATGACCGGTTAGACCCCGACTTAAAGTAGTAAAATACCACGGTTTCGGTCATTTTCTTTGGAAATCATATGGAATCAAGTCTAGTGGGAGATGAATTGAAGTTAAGATATTATGGTGTTACACATAATATTTCAGACTTTCTATTATTGTAAGCATGTACTTGTATATATTTGTAGTTTGCACTTCATGCTTTTGTATTTAAATTTCTTAACAAAATTCCAAATTCTTAAATTCCTATAATTGTGGGCATTTAGCTTTTAAATTCTATTTGCATTTAAATTTGTCATTTACTTCAAGTGAGGTAAGTTCTATAGAGAGAAGAAATTAAATTTATGGTAGAAAGGCATGGTTCTACAAAAGGGATTGTTTTTAGCCAATTAACATCATCCTTAGATGTCATAAATCACAAACTATCTCAAGGTAAATCCACTTATATTTTTCTATTTTATTAAATCTAGGTCATCAACATCATTGTTGTTTTAATCACTAAGTATGTATTTGGAAAAGGCAAGTGCCAATTGTAATACCATAGTTATCTTAGCTAACCCCCTTACATATACAAGTCTCATACATGAATTCCCCCAAGAAAACAAAGAAAATAATACAATTTAACGATGTTATGTCATCCATATTTTCTCCGTTTTGGCTTCGTGGGCCTTGGGGACTCTCTCATATCATCCTCATATTTTATTATACCAATACAACTCAAAACCATCTAAAAACTTTACCAAAAACCCAAGCTTATATCAAGCATACATGGTTTTTAATGGTTCTACCTTGGGTTCAATCTACAGATGTCTACTTTATACTATAGCATACTATGGAATTAAAATTTGTAAGTTACAGATATCTACTTTATACTAAAAATATGTCCAGGCCATGAAACATAACACAGAAGACGTTTGACATGTGAAAAGATGCAAAGGTTTGGATAGCTACTGGTACTGATGCAAGTGTCTACTATAAACTTCAAAAATGTCCAATTAATTCCACAAAAATCCAATCCATGTAAATGATACCAATTTGGAAATCTATGGATGTTAGCTTTATGATAAAAATAGATTCATACCAAAACAAATATGTTTAGCTACTGGAATTCAATGGAACAATGACTCGGGTCGTGCTACATTACTATTACTATTCTAGAAATTCAAAAATTCATATCTCTTAGCTCAAACCTCCAAATGAGGTGCTTCTAGTTGCTACAAGTCATTGTGAATGTATAGTTTCTTCTTATCAAATTTTGTAGTCATTGGACCACGTTTGCCCCTCTGATGACACAATTTCACAACTGACCAAATGAACAGTACTTTAGCATATCCGAATTTCGGATACCAACTTTAAAAAATCATAGAAAATTCCATAGACTTACAAATGACCTGGTCTTTAGTTTCTCAAAAATATCTATGCAAGATCTAATTGCATGCAAAATTTCAAGTCAAGAAGAGGCCATTTGGTCACACTTTGCCATAACTCAAGATTATGGCACTTTTGGTTCCAAAAAGAGGGCAAATTTGGTCCAAATGAGCCACACATTGTTTCACACACATTTGAGCAACTTAGAAAGCATAAATAAGTATTTTATAAGGTTTGAACCATCAAGCAACTCAAATTCATCATGCCACTCCCATAAACATACATGTACAAGTGGGCTCCCAAATGGTCAAATTGAACATTTCTATTCATTTAGCTTTATTCTTGATACATACACTATCTTTACATAGTTTTACACTTATTCAAAGTGTCATGGTTCCAAAAATAACATATACATATATACTTTGACATTCTAGACATTCTAGTACATCAAAAATAGCAAGATTTGCTAAGAGATGGATATTTAAGCTGGGCTTCCATCCTTTGGATTTTGAACTCCACCTAGATCATATAAGATAAGAGAAAGGAGGGGGTGAGATTCATTGAATCTCAATAACTCACACCTATTCAAGCACATTTTCAAGGCATACAACATGTCAAGGGTACAAGTATGCAACCAATCAATCTATGAAGCATTCAACCTTTACATTTTTATGTCACAACTCATGTCAAGTATAAGAATGAGCTCTAGGGACTTTTGGTTTGGCCTCACCCCATTTCTAAGAATTTTGAATTGCCTCACACTTGGTTCTTAGGACTTTTGACTTAGCCTCACCTATCCAAGGGACTTTGGCCTTGTCTCACCTATGCCATGAGACTTTTGGCATCTTCTCACTCACATCAGGGGACTTTTGGCACTACCTCACCCTTATGAGCTATTTCCTCAATTCAAAGACATTCAAAAAAACATATTGGTACCAAAATAGCAACATAGCATCAAGTGGCATGTCTCAAACATATAAATATACACACAAGCACACAATGACACATATGCAACAAGAAAAGGTGAAGAGCTACCTTGGTGAAAATTCAAGCTTTACTTTGTTTGTTCTTTCTCCTTTCTAGTTCCACAAATACAATGAGATGGGGTTGGATTTCCTTGGCCTATTCACAATAAACAACACTCAATTATACTATTGGAACAAGCTATGACATCCAACTCACTCTTAAGAATACACTTTGTTCTATTGGTCACCATATGGTTCCATTAATAACCTAATGAAGCAACTACCATAATTAACATTCTTGGTTCCATTCTCTTGCCATATTTAGGCCTCTTGACCTCATTTAAGGTCCTCGAAGCCATCACACACTCGCTTTCACAAACCTAGGTACATGTTGCTCTATAAGATTACATTATGGAAGTCATTGCCTCATCTCCCAACCTAAGGCTTCTAAATTTTTCCAAGGGTTTCTCCTATCTTCTTTGATCATATAAAGTCTCAAACCAAGCTTGGAACCATTTAAAACATCCCCTAGCTATCTCTATGGGTCTTGGCCAAAATATGCCTTCATTAAGGACCCATGGAGTTTGGAATTTTTCCTTAATGGATGGGGCACTTGAGAGACTCCCTAGGAGTCTTAGAAACTCAAAAAAATACTCACATTTGATAGAGAATTCTTGAATCAACCCAGATTTCAGATTATGTTCAAGAACCCTACACTTTTTCAACTTGAATTCTACTAGCTTTTCATACATTTCTTTGGTATATTTCATCTTCCCATGGCCTAATTAGATGAATTCTTATTGATTATAAAACAGACACTTTCCCCCCTTTATGGTTCTATTTTAGGCGTCCCACCATGGAATAGAAGAAGGAGAAAAAGAAGTAACAAAGGAGGAGAAACTACCTTGAAATCAAGCTTCCTTCAAGAGTCCTTTCTCTTCCCTCTTCCTCCTTCTTGAATTTTGAATTTATCTCCTCTGGTCTGACCCTAAACTAGCACCAAAAATTTTATTAAAACCATGGAAAGATAAAGCAAGAAGAGGAAGATGAAGTTTCAAGAGGAAGAAGTATCAAAATCCTACTCTTTCTCACCTTTTGCCTTGCTTTCTTCCTCCAAAATTCCCTCTCTTTTATGCGCCTAAGGAGATGTAAATTTTCTCTGAAATTGGGTAAAAGAAAGTCAGTTTAGCGAGGGAGAGGAAGAACGTAGACTTTAAAGAAGAATTTAGAAGCATCCTTGTAAAAAAAATTTTCATTTTTGCCCTTCTGTCATGGCATTTTCTATTTGGCTTTGTTTTAGCTCCTTTTTGAGAAATTTCTTTTCCATTACAAAATTTAGGTTCTCAATTTAATAAAATGCCTTTGGAATCACTCAAATAGGAGCTAAAAACTTTTCGAACAAACCGGTCAAAGTTTGGGTCAACCAATGTCAGAAAGAGTACACCGGATGGGCTTTACCAGTCCCAGGGCTTCCCATGATTTTTGGGGCCTCTGAGAACCTTGAAAAATTCAAAATTTTAGTTTAAAAAGCCCTCCTAGGTGTTTTTTTAAAATTACACTTATTTACGAAAATGTCATTAGCCTTTCAGCAAATTTTTTGAATCACTCCGGCCCTGGTTTCTAAGAAATTCAAGGCTCAAATCCTCATTTTCTATTATTTAAAATTTTATCCAAATTTTATTTGGCCTTGAATAGCTCATCTCAGAGGACTTGCTTTTCAAAGTGGCCTATTTCAGTGTTTTTACAACGTACCGGACGTTACACCAATGACATATCCCATGGCTGTCACCAACTGCAACATTGATATGGAAAGCTTAACCTCTCACCAAAACAAAAGCTAGTGTCTGTCCAAGTTGATTATTTCATTTACTTTCAATTTTTCCTTAACAAATAAAAATGTTGTCTATAATGTTTTTGAAGAGTTTTAATAGCACTATGTTGTTTATTAAGATGGCTTTGTGTGCTTGAGTCAAATATGAATACATTTGTGACCATTAAATCAATGGTTTGTCATTTATTCATATTATCTAATTCATTTGGTTTCTCTTAAAATCATTGTTTTTAAACTTACTTTCTCCATTTTTTTTCCTAACCTTGCTTCTGGAATTAAATGACTAATGATCTGCTGCTACTATTCCTATAAGTTGATGTTATGTTATTAATGATCTATCTTGTCTCCTGCTTAGCAAGTTACATGGAGAAGTGTTAACCTAAACAACTTAATTATACTATAATCCCATCTAAAGTGCTTCTCATTTTGTTATTAATGATCTCTCCTACCTCCTGCTTAGCAACTTGTAAACTTTGTTATTTGTACATTTTTAGTTATAAAGTGTTTCTCATTTTAATTTTGTTATTTCTTATGGCGGTGCTTGGAAGATTCCTTGGCCTCATCAAGTCTGGAGATTTGTTTGTGAGGAAAACAAGAAAGGATTTTGGATTCAAACCTCATAGAAGGTAAGTAAATGGCATTAGTTAATTCAAACTTTGTTTGTGCCCAGCCGTATTATCTATTCAGACTTTCAATGATGCCTACTGTTGATATTCAAACTTTGGTGATTGGGTGTTATCTTGTAATGATTGCACTGAAACAAAAGACAAAAAACAACGCCGGACCAAGCCTCGAGCAAGTAAAACTAACCCAACTCCTATATCAGGCTATGCATGAAGCTAACTCAATACTTTGCCCATGTAAATCCCTACTCCTTACTACTCAAAATTCAAAATTTTTGCCTTTCCAAATTAAAGGACCTGGGATGAAATAGAATAAGGAGGTTACAAATACAATTATATCCTTTTTAACTAAAATCTTACTAGAATCATATTTTAATCATAAAGTAATATTAAAAAAATAATTTATAAGTTATTAGATTCTATTAATAACTTCCTTCTTTCCCTCATTAAACTCCCAAACAATAAAATAGCACATGTCTTCCCATTCCATTCCATTTTATTATGACCTCATTTGATACGTGGATTCTTTAGTGATGAAAATGGAAATGGAAAGATGAATGCAACAATAACAACAACAACAAGCATTTTCTCACTGGGTGGGGTGAACTACATAGATCAAATGACACCATAAAATTCTGTTATGAATCATGTCTTTAGATAAACTATTTAACTCTAAATCTTTCTTTATAATTTTTCCTATAGTTTTTTCTTGGTCTTTTTTTACTTCTAATTACTAAACTACTTTCCATTTGATCTACTCTCCTTACTAAGGCTTCTATAGGTCTTTTCCACACATGTCCAAATCATTTAAGACATGATTCTACAATATTTTCTATAATCAGTACAACTTTAACTTTTTCTCTAATGTATTCATTTATAATTCTATCTTATTTGGTATATCCACTCATTTTTACAACATTGAGCTTATTTTTCTGTTGACTTTTTATTGTCTAACACTCAATCTCATACAACATTATTAGTCTTATAGTTGTGTGATAAAATTTATCTTTAAACTTAAGCGGTACTCTTCTATCTATAATAATACTCAAAACACTTTTTTATTTTATTCATCCATTTTGAATCCTATGATTTACATCTTTCTCTATTTCTCTATTATGTTATATAGTGGATCCAAGATACTTAAACTGAGTAACTTGTGGTATGGTATGTTCTTTGATTTTTACTTTTACACTAGAATGAATATGCCTCTTGCTAAACTTACATTCCATATATTCTATTTTACTTCTACTTAAATGAAATTCATGTGCTTTCAAAGTCAGTCTCTACATCTCTAACTTGTCATTTATTTCCTCTCTCAACTCTTTAACTAAGATTATGTAATCTGAAAAAAGCATACATTGTAGCACTGACTTTTCAATATGTTCAGTGAATACATCCAAGAATAAAGTAAAAAGATAGGGGTTGGTGCAGGCCAATAGTTATGGGAAAATCTTCGGTGGGTCTACCTTGTGTTCTCACACTAATTGTAACTTCATCATACATATTCTAAATTATTCTAATATAAGCAATACGAACTCTTTTTTTCTCCAGAACCTTCCACAAAATATTTCTTGGCACCTTATCATATGCCTTTTCTAAATCGATAAATATCATATATAAGTCTTTTTTATTCCTTCGATATTTCTCCATCAATTTTCACAGCAAGTATATCACTTCCATAGTCAACTCTTTAGGCATAAAATCAAATTTATTGTTTATAACTTGAGTCTCTTACCTTGATATTCGCTCAATAATCATCTCCCATAACTTTATATTATGACTCATGAGTTTAATTCCTCTATAATTTACAATTTTATATGTCCCCCTTGTTCTTATAAATAGGAATTAAAGTACTTCTTTTCCATCCATTCGACATTCTTTTAAATCTCATAATCTTATTAAATAATTTTGTGAACTAACTTATACCATTTACTCCTAAATCCTTCCACACCTCAATAAGTATATCAAATGGTCATATTGCTCCATCATTCTTCATCTTCTGTAATGTTTCTTTTACCTCTGACTTTCAAATCCTACGATAAAAAGTATAATTTTGATCCTTTTCTGTAGTATCTAGCCTATTTAAGTGCAATAAGATCTTGTGTCCTTCATTAAATAGCCTATGAAATAACACTTCCACATTTTCTTAATATCTTGTTCCATAATTAGGACTCCCCCTTCTTCATCTTTAATGCATTTCACTCGATCCACGTCTCTTGTCTTTCTTTTTCTATTTTTAACAAGCTTATAAATACTTATTTCTCCAATTTTAATGCCTAAGTGTAATACCTTAACCTTTTAAGCCTTACACGATGGTCACATAGGCTATCTCAATATATCTCATGCATATTAGAGCACATTTGTAAGGGAACATATAGTTTTATACATGGAGAATTGTATAATTGGGAGACTATATTTATGATTCATGGCTTTAGGGACTATGTGAACTCTTCCATATCATTTTCTATCCATAACATATCCATTCAAGTCATAAACATCACTATTTATCTCATATATCACAGATTTGAAACCATGCACCAGAAAAATGAAAGTTTGCTCTCGGGTTGGCATGTCTAGATTTCTAATATGAACTTTGAAAATTCAAAACTAATTCAAGAAAAATCAAAATTATGCATATGATAGCTTTCTGGAAAGCTCTACATGTTAACTAATGACTAAAAATAATTCCAGACCAAGCTACATTACTGATACTATCATGCAACTTTAAAAATTTGATTCTCTCTCTACAGAACTCCAAATGAAGTGCTCTTGATAGCTATGGAAAGCTTATAATATCTAGTTTATACTTATAAAATTTTATGAGCATTGGACTTCATTTGGTCCACGTGTGACACCAAGAAGCAAACTGATCATATGAACATTGCACATACTATTTCTACATAATTTGGCCAACTTTAAAAAATCATAACAAATTCTCTAGAGTTTCAAATTGAGTGGTTTTGGGTCTGTGAAAAGCTCTAGATGAGACCTATTTACTGGCTCAATTTCATGTAAAAACTCATCCATTTGGTTAGACTTTGGTTCAACTCACCATTTGGTCAATTTTGATGTCCAAAATCGGATATTAAGGCACCAAATGCTTTTCTTATCTTTCCACAACCACTTGAGCTAGTCTAAAAATATAATTACAACACATAAAAGTATGCTAAATAATTCAAATCACCACAGAGCTCATTCTCACCATGGCACTTGCATTTATACACATGCATATCATGGCATATTGGTGGCAAAAACTTGTGCATTCATTCATTTGGTTCCAAAATGGTTACATACATCACGTATACATACATTTAAACTTGCTCAAAGGTCTGCATCATATATACATCACCTAGTTACATGTTTTGACATCAATATGTCATCAAAATGCCTATTTAACTACTCCATTGGTAAAGTCTTAGTCTTCAAGGTTGTAGGCCTCTATTTCTTGATCCACTTGACTTACCTAGACATAGTTAGACATATGTGGAGGAAGAGTGAGATTCAAAGAATCTCAATAGCTCTTAACTCTTTCAAACATACATAATAGATGCAAATTCACATCAAAAAATGCATGTATGGCATTCAAGCTACTAGTAAACATACATAAAGCATCTTCCTTGTCATTCAAACTCATACATAGCAAATATAAGCTTTCAAAGGCATCGATCTAGCCTCACCCATCTTTCTTGGGACTTTTGGATTTGCCTCATCCAATTTCAAGGGACTTTCGACTTAGCTTCACTCTTCTTGAGATTTTTGGCTTTATCTCACTTATTTCTAGAGACTTTTAGCTCATCCTCACCCATGTAAAGGACTTTTGGCATAACTATACCCATTCAAGCCATATTGCATGCATAAATATCTTTCAATAAATATAATGGTACCATATATGTATACATTGGTTAGAAACACATTTCATAGTTCAAACACTCACACAAGTGCTCAAAGACAAGTAAACATCTAAATCATGCATATAAGAAAGGTTAGAAAGCTATCTTGAAGTAAGATTCACACACTTTCCTCTTTCATTATTTTTCCCCTCTCTCGACCAAACACTTGCAACTAGGTGGAACTTGATTCTTTTGGTCTAAACACATCAAATGAGACATAATTACATCATTGAAGTAAGCTCTAGCATCACACACACTCTATAGAAGGCCACTTTCTCATATGGTTTCATTATAGTTCCATACAAGACCTAATGAAGCAACTAATAGAATTCATAATTTTAGCTTCATTTCTCCTTCTGTCTAGGTCTCTTGACTCTATTTAACTTCTTGGAGTCATCACAATTTCATTCATAAGAGCCTAAATACAAGTTGCTTCTTTAAATCTTAAATTGGAACCTATACCTTTATCTTACAAACTAAGGTTTTTAAATTTATTCCAAAGCTTCCTTTGATGTTCTTCCATCATATTTAGTCCATTTCTAGCCTTATAAAAATTTAAAACTCTCCCTGGGTGCCTTGTCTTGCTTAGGCCGAGACACACCCCTAATTTTGGACCCTTGGAGTTTTGCAAGTTTTCTCTAAAGAGTTGGCATATGTGAGGCTTCCTAGGTATCTTGAGAACCCATATACACTCTTAGACAACTTAAATTACCACTAGAAAACTTCATACATATCAAGGTGCAACAAAATCCCTAAGTTTGGTTAACTTATTTTCTAATGCTTCTTTTTAAAATTTCTTTGCATATACTTGTTTCTCATGCTCTAAAATCTAGGTTTCGTACTTGGTCTTAGTCAAAATTCACTCCCTCTTAAGTGTTCCCTATGTGGCCAAAACACACCCATGGAGGAACAAAGATAAGGAAGCAGGAAAAGCTATGAAGTTTACCTTATTTTTTAACCCTTTCAAGAGCTCTTCCCTTTGCTATAAACTTCTCCTTCAATTTCTGACTTTCTCCCTCTAAACATGTGACAACCCTACCTTCCTATCATTGTAACTATGGTTAAATATACAATTAATCATTAATTACCAAGGTTTGGAGTTGTTACAATTCATCACATTGTGAAAATATGGAGAAATTTGAACCTTGATGTTAGGGTCATCACCGTACCACCACAAACAAAATAAAATTTGCATAAAAGAAATCCTACTACCATAAGGGATTTATGATTCATCCGTCCATCAATTTCAATACCCAATAACCTCTCACAAGTGTTCTTATATCATTTCTTACTATTACCTTTGAAGAAATTAGGGTTTCTAGGCTCAAAGTAGGAGTTTGGGGACTTACGCCGCGGCCAGCCTTCATGGTGCCGAGGCGGAAATGCCTCTGGAACTACTTTTCTCAACCTTCACGATTCTCACCTTGACGCAATATATTTGCGCCTCGGCGAGTTTCCATTCTGTCAGCTCTTAGGCGATTTTTCCCACTTTGCGCCGCGGCGCGATTTATCAGACCGCGGCGCTCCTCGCCACTGTCACTCCCCAGGCCAATTTTCTTCTCTTGCGTCGCGGCGGGGTTAGTTATGCCATGGCGTCCTTCGATTCTATCTCTCATTTGGCCGCGGCAAAGCCTTCTTAGCCGCAGCGCAACTCCCTCTTGTGACTACATTACCCAAATTTCATCCCACATACTCTAGCCCTCATCCTAGGAGCACTCTAGGACCACTTTCTCTCATTTTATATGACTCAAATGGTATTTATCTATCCTATTTACCCATCAATCCCTCCATTACCATTGCAAAACTTAGATACTATTTCCTACTTGCCCAACTAGCTTATATCAGCAAATTCAAGAATAATTGACAGCAAATGTATTATGGTCACAAGGTGCACGAGGTCAATGCTTAATGTTCATATAAAATCAAATCACTTATCCATTACTAGCCAATTACAATCATAATGTTCAATATCATGATAATCAAATTACTTATACAATCCCTATACTTGGTAACTCATGATGCAATGCAGCAATGACACAAATCTAGCAATTTAATTACAATACATTGTCAAAGCTCCCAAACTTATGTGCTACCAAACCATTTAGCAAACTCCCGTTAATTTTCTCCTTGCCACTAAGAGGTCCGGTCCCTGAAAATGTTAGCCCACAACGGGGTGAGATATATAATCTTAGTAACAAAAGGGCAGATTCCATATATATGTACAAGTCAATCAATCCAATGCAATTTCATGTCATCAATACCAGAAACATCAATTCAATTCGCAAATGAACTAGTTGAACAACCAATGACTACTGTCCCATACCAGCAATCATACATAATATGTTAATGGCCAATAACACCGGGAGAGGTCTGTCCACGGCACCTACTCCATAATGAGTATAACCAGGGCTCAGTGCATCTGAGGTCTAATCACAACCCAGTGCCCGATCAAAGCACATACACGGGTGGCAGCCGCACCACAGCTCCGCCATGGACTCACAAAGTCCAATCACAATAACAATTTAAGTAGTCAACCAATCATTTAACATTTCAAAACCATATATGTGCAAACAATATCATATCAACATGAACATATACATGGAAGTGAAGAATAACCCCCTTTACCTCAATGAAGCCAATTACTCTTCCCCTAACTACCATAATAATCCAAATGCACACCAAGCCTATAACAAGCATAATTATCATTATTTCTAATCACAATCAAATATCCAAAGAGTTGAACTACTAATGACATACTAGAGGTTACTCACCTAATTACCAAGGGATTTAATTTCGAATTCCAACTTTTCCACACTAGAAATTGCCATAGTTCACTCCAATTTCTGGGTAATTTCACATGAAACTAAAGCCCATATCATAGGTCGACTATAGGGGTCTCAAACTAACAGAAAATCCATCAAAATTGGAAGGAGATACTCACTTAACAATAGTCATAGGCTCACCTCCGAAAATCCACCATGGACTCACCAAAATTGGCATTTCAATCATCAAGCCCAGAAAATTGGGTTTTCTACCATTATCTCCTAGTAATTTCACACAATAACAGAACTCATTATGATAATACATCCTTAGGGGCATTTTTCCAGCAAAGTGATACACAAAATGGAAGGGAAAAGCTTACATAATCCTCCCTCTAACCCCCAAGTCAGAAAATCTTGCAAGAAATCATCCAACACCAAATTTTAGATTTGAGAAGATGATGAAAATGCTCAAATCCAGAAATTAATCGAACCAAAATGAAGAGGACGATGAGAGGGTCAAGTTATATATAACTCACATTGGCTAAATCATCCTCTAAAAGTGAGAAATGGTGGAGGAATGCAGAAAACCCTAGCCTCCTCTCTTCCTATGCGAAAATAGAGTTCTCCTTTGCCAAAGATTAAGTTGGTCTACAGAATAGAGGGTAAGGGGCTAAATAAGTTAAGGTTTTAAATGGGTTTGGGTCAACCCTAAGGCCCAAAATCCACTTAAATTCATATATGTGCTTATTGGGCCTTTGTTTAGTGAGGTGGGCTGCAGAACATTTTAAGTTTAAGTGAAGTATGCTGACCCAATGGCCCAATTCTTTGTAGATTTAGATTTTTATGCTTATTGGGCCTTATCTCATAAGTTGGGCTGAATCTCATGAGTTGGGCTTCAAAGTTGTAGTTGGGTTAGGCCAAATTTCAAGAGCTAATCTAGTTTAGGTCTGCATAATATGTGTTGGGCCAACTTAAGAGCTCATGTAAATTGGGTCTTGCGCTTTCATTTCATTAAATCAGATTGGGCTATTACGAGGTGATCTCTCTTGGCCCAAATCTCATGATAAGGAGTTAGACTTACATCTAAAATCATTGGGCCTCCATAAATCCTTACCCATGGCTTATTCAAATTAATTTTGGGCCCAAATTAAGCTTTAATCTAATTGAAATCTTAAACCCATATCAATAACTGATTTCTCTGTAAATTTTCATTCATATAGCTTACCTAATTATTCCATAATAATTATTCTTGATTAGTCTAAATACATTATTAACACCTTAATTAATTTTTGGGGTGTTACAAAACAAGTCTCAAAACAATCCCAAATCATACACTAAAACCATAAGAAAAAAGAGGAGAAGGAGGAGAACAAATTTGTTAAATGAAGGAGCATGAAAGACTAAAGATTTCTTACCTTTTTCCTAGGCTTTTCTTCTCCTTTTTCTCCTCCTCTTATGCACCCTTCTTTGCTAGTCTCTCCAGTAGTTTTAGGCAGAAATTAGGTTGGTTAGAATGAAGGAGAAGAGAGGACGTGGGGTATATATAGTAAGGGATTCATTTAAAGCTTTTTTCAAAATTTCAATTTTGTCCTCCTTTCTTAGTTCTTTCCTTTAAGGCTCATTTCAACTCCTTTTTTAGAACTGTCTTTTTCATCATAAAATTTAGGTCCTTTAACTTATAAAATACCTTTGGTATCACTTAAATTAGATTTAAAACTTTTCCAAATGAACTGATCAAAATTTAGGTCAATCAATGTTTAAAAACGTATACCGGAAAGGTTTGAACCATTTTAAGGGTTCCTATAATTTTTAGGGCCTCTGAGAATTTCGGAAAACTTAATTTTTTTTATTTAAAGATCCCTCTTTTGAGTGTTCTAAAAAGTGCCCAAAATTATGAAAATATCACTACCTTTCTTCTAATTTTATTTAACTACTCCAACTCCAGTTTCTGGGCACCCTAAGCCTTTGATTCTCATTTTTTATTATTTAGAATTTTTTCCTAATTTTATTTGGCTTCAACTTATTCATTTTAGAGGACTCTCTTATAACAGACTTGTTTCTATCATTTTTACAAAAATCAAGTGTTACACTAAGAATTGATATAACCCATCAAATGTCCTAATTCTAACTTTGCTCACTACTTTCTTAATGTATTTCTTAGTTACTTTATATTTTTCTCAATTTTTCTCACTTTTACACAAAGATCACGATTTATAACACTTTCTTTTGACTTTAACCTTATCATGTACGCTTGTATTCTACTACCAAGATTCTTTATCTCTTGGTTCAAAGTCTCTAAATTCATCAAGTATCTCTGTTGCAACCTTCTAATCTCTTTAGCCATCTCATCCCACATATTGTTAGCACCTTCTTATGTTTTCCATGATCCTTCTTCTAAAATCTTTTTCTGTAAACTCTTTTCTTTATCATCTTTCAATTGCCACTACTTTATCTTTAGCACCTCATTTTGACCTTTTCTCTTTACTTTCCTGTTAATTCAAATATCCATTATTAACACCCTATAATGAGTAATCAAACTCTCTCCAAGTATGACTTTGCAATCCATGCAAAGTTTTCCATCAACTTTCCTTATAAGAAAGAAATCAATTTGAGAATGTGTCCCTTCACTTTTGTATATGCTAAGATGCTCCTCGCACTTCCTAAAATAAATGTTAGTTATAGTAAAATTGAACACTAATAAAAAATCTAAAATAGTTTTACCTTCTACATTTGTTTCTCTTAAACCATATCCTCCATGCGAACTCTCATAATCTCTAGATGCACTTCCAACATAACTATTAAGAACCCCCTTATGAAAAGCTTTTCTCCTAAAGGTATTCCCTGAATTAGACCTTCTAAAGCTTCCTAAAACTTTATCTTATAGTATTTTTCTAACCCTACTTATGATACATAAGTACTAATAATATTATAAGTTTCTCTTTCCACTACAAACTTTAACATTATAATTTCGTCTCCTAACCTTTTTACATCTACCACAATATCTTTTCAATATCCACAATCACATTTATCTCATTTCTAAATTTAGTTTTACCAGTGTACCAGAATTTGAAATTTGAGGTGTCCAATTCATTTATTTTTTCTCCTACCCATTTAGTTTCTTGTAAACACATAAAATTAATTCTCCTCATAATCATAGTATCTACTATTTTCATTAATTTACCTATAATTGTATCTATATTCTAAGCTTCAAAATGAATCATACTCTCATGAACTATCTTTACCCACATTCATCCACAAAAATGTAAAAACTCTTACTTATTTTTCACTACACCCAAGTGTCGATGCAATAACTCTTGCTCATTTGACATTGTACTCAAACTACAATCTAGCATTAACTTTAATATATCGTTGATACAGATTCAACAAAGTTTTACATTAAATGTCAACTATTTAACACAACTCTCATCTTTTTTCTGAGCTTGAGACTGACTATGAAATGATTTACATTAAAATATTGCATTGGCAAAGTTGGAAAGATAAATGAAATGTAATGAAAAAAATTATATTTGATAAAAATAGAAAAGGAAAAAAAGTATGTTTGTATTTAATTGTTTGGTTGAATAGTAGTAGAATGGAATGGAAAGTAAAGAGAATAAAAAGACTAAAATACCCTTACCTACCAAAATAATTTCCTTCTATTTCACATCTGTGGCACTATATATATGTGTATTATTTTTTACAATAAGTCTTTTAATGAAATTATTAAACAAAATATTTTTATAATTCTATAATCTATAATAAATTATTATATTTTTATAATAAAATAATTTTAATTCAATGTATATTAACAAAAATTTACTTTTTAAAAAAACATTTATAAATTATTTTTTACTATAATAAATATAATTATTTTGTTTCAAAATTTTATAGATATTATTTTAGTATATATTAATTAATTTAAATATAATATATATACAATAAATAATTTTTAATTATATTTATATATTATATATATGATAATATTATATATACTTTTAATATATAAATAATATATATTAAAAATTATAATTTATATATAGGCGCAGCGCATTGCCACACATATATACATACATATAACAATGATGCAATGCATCATTCGAACTAATTGGTAGTTGGTAGTTTTTTTATTTTTTAATATTCATATATATTAATATTAAAAATATCGTATTATTTTTAAAATAATAATTAGTTTTATAATAAATTTTTTAATATTTTTATTTATTATTATTTTTTAAGTAATATTATTTTTTAGTTTATAAAATAAATAATTAAAAATAATAATTTTATATATTATAACATTATTCATATTTTAATATATATTTATATATATAATATAAATAAATATAATGTAAATATATATAATATTAACATATATATATTGTGATGTAAGATGATAAATATTGAAGAATTTACCTACTAAATATCAGCCAAAATTTGGTTAGACAATTTCGATTACATTACAATCGCTTTTTTTAATTTTTATAAATTATTTTTTTAATATTAAAGATTATTAATCTTGTTAATTTTGTTAATTAATTTTAAAATATTAAAATAATTTTTTCACTTTATAATTAGTTAAAAATTAATAAAATAATAATCTTTTAATTAAAAAATACTATAATATTTAAAAGTAATATTTAAAAAAATTATTTAAAAAATATATAAACTAACAATTTAAAAAATAAAAATATAATATATGACACAAATGAGAAGGGTAAAATTGTCATTTTTGGATTTATTTGACACAAATTTGATACAGAAGCCAATGGCAGTCAAAAGAAAGTGCACAGTCCCATTTTCGCCCTGAATTCATGCAACTAAATGTGTTTTACCCAGATTCTGTTATATTTTCAGTTTTTTTTCCATTTTCGCCCTTAATTCTTGCAACTAAACGAGGCCTGAGTTATTTCATTCTATTTCTTTTTAAACTCCCAAACCTAACCTAGAGCTAGAAGAGGTCTGATCAAATTGATGCATACTATTATTTTGGGAAAGCAAATAGTATTGCACTCTTTCCGCCAAACCTACACGCTAGCTCAAAAATATTTATTGTATAATCGTAATATTGAGAAATTGAGCACTATTGTGAAACTAAACAAACTAAAAGATAAATAGTCTACACACGATTCACTTTCGGATTCATTAATGACAAGAAGATCCAACCTCAAGAAATCTTGCTTGAAGTACTTTACATACACTTAAATGAACAGGTAGTCAAGATTGAGAACGCTCGAGTATCGAGGTAGAATACAACCTCAATGTGTGTTTCTTATGTCTCGCCTCACCCCCCCCCCCCCCCCCCCCCCCCTCTTTTTTCTTTTTAAAAAAGCCTTTCGTCCTCCCGTATGAATGTCTAGACGTCCCTAACAAATAAGTAAGTGGATCTCCATTAACAACAAAAGCAAATCCCCTTTTCCCCCAAGACAAACAAATAAGAGCAATAATAGGCAAAGATGCCTCTCCCTTTGCGAAGTTCAGAAGAAAGGAAATTCCGCGAAATATAAAAATAGTGGAGGGATTGGATTATTCCTATGATCACATGGTGGTCCTCGTTTGGAATCTCAATTGCATATAGTTGCTAATGCAAAATTTTGTCAAACCGAGATGCCATAGTTGCTAATTTTTGAGACCTCCTTGGTCAAGGTATTCCTTTCTTTCTTTGCCTCCGAAGCAAGCTTGGAAACCTGCCAGCCAAGTGCAAGATTAGAATTTCGCATTATATAAAATAAATAAATAAATAAATAAATTTTTTGAAGCCAACATAAACAGAATTTGGATGCTAAGTCCTATTGCTGGATAGATGTTAAAAGTTGTCAAGTCTAATAAAGAAATTTCTTCCATTTATTGAGTCGATAAGTAGCCATCAACATAACAGCAACAAAGTAGTTTTATTTTTACCAACAAAGTAACAAAGTGGTTGTATTTTTGGTAACAACCTTATTTACAGTTACTCCTATCATTTAAGAAAGGATCCATAGCTTTGATTAAGCATCTTAACAACATTCTTTAAAATATTTATTAGTAAATAGAAACAGTGGCTAAAGCTCTTGATGGAAGGCGAATGCTCTCTGAGTGAGAAAGGCAATCTTCGATCGACGAAAAAAGTTCGAATAAGAGATAGACCAGGTATGCCCATGGAGAACTCCACAATGGTGGCTGAACCTCATGCTTCTAATGGCGAGACTCTGGACCCACGTATGTCTTCCAAGGGCATACTACTGAATCGAGATGAGAAGAACAATTACGGGCCGGGGACTAACGTGGGTGACATGCAAATTACGGAAGATGATTACACGATTGGGAAGGAAGGAAAAATCCCAACGATTGATTTTTCTCAGAAGGTGCGACAATGGTTTGTGAAGGGAATGGAGAAAACGCTGGTTATCAGCCTTCTAGGCCAATCTATACGATATGATGATCTTCTAAGGAAATTGCAATTAATATAGAACCTTATTGGATCATTCCAGTTGGCTGATATTGAAGGTAATTATTTCTTGGCCACTTTCGATCGTGAGGAGGACTACCTGAAGGTACTTAAGGAAGGGCCTTGGGTGATTTTTGGCACTTATTTGACTATGCAACCATGGAGTCTGGAGTTTGATCCTATGACAAAGTCTCTAGGGTGATGGCGTGGGTACGTGTTCCAGAATTATCATTTCGGTATTATCATAAGAATGTTTTAAGGGCTAGCGAAAGTTGTTGGGTGAGGTCATCAAAATTGACTACACTACAGAAACTAGAAGACCGGGCAAATATGGTCGTATAACAATTTTTGTGGATCTGACACAGCCTCTTGTGCCTCAAATCAAGGTTGATGATAAGACCTATCGAGTTGAATACGAAGGTTTTCCATTAATCTGTTTTGGCTGTGGGAAGTATGGCCATATTAGAGAACACTGTAAGGAGGGTGGTGGTACACAGATAATAAAAGATAGCATGGAGGTTGCTAGTCAAGGGGTGGTGGGGTCCACTGATGGTAGCACTCAACAACTTAGTACCAGGGAACAAACAGAGACTACAAACCACGAGGAGGCTCCACCAGACGATGCGTATGGGCCGTGGATGCAGGTCCCATGGCGACCCAGACGAGGGGATCGGCAACAAATAAGGAAGGATGCAAGATTTGGGGGACAGAGTAGTTATGGGGGATCACATTTCAATGTGCTTAATAGCTATGAGAATCACAATACAAATTCGGTGGCCATTATTACGACTGATATTGAAGGCCAGAGGAATACAAGACTGCCAAATGGACGAGAATTGGTGGGGTCAGGAAGTGAGATGACCGGGAGGAAAAATGACGTTAGTGGGAAAGGTTACAAGAAAGGAGGTGGGGCCAAGGAGAATAAGGAATGGAGAATTGTCTCTTCCCAAGGAGAGGAAAGCAACATAAAGAGTGGGATCCACTTGAGTGAATCTATTTTTCAAACGCTAGCTTTTCAAATGCATGAAGGTCAAACCACGTTGGATAAAGGTAAGCATTCAATTGTTGAGGTTAATAGGGGAAGGATTGCACTTTCTGAAGTCAACGCTAATGCTAACCATGTGGAGGAAGTAAAAGAAGGTGAAGTGGTAGGGCCAACAGAGAATCCCATAGGAAAAGAGAATTGGGCCCCGAAAGCCCCAGATAAAAGGCCTAAGACTCATGGACACAAGCTTCAATCCACTATAATGAGGAATCTCAAAGTGAGAAAAAAAGCAAATAATAAGCCCATTTCGAAAGATGCTATTGATGCTTTTAAAGCGTCATTTGGAAAACAGGCTCCCCATGTAGCTTTGGAAAATTGCATTGTGGACGAAATCCTTGAAGAGGAGGAACGAGATGATGAGGACGATGATGCCACTGGTGTGGGTGTGGTTGCTTGATTTTTTCTCTCAATTTCAGGTTTATGGATTACAAGATTTTTGTGTGGAACTGCCAAGGGGCAGCAAAAAAAAATTTCCGAGATACATTTATGCATTTTGTGACTGATCTGAAGCCTTGTATTATCATTTTGGTGGAACCTCGAATCTCAGGGGTGAAGGTAGATAGATTTATTAAACACACCAGGTATGAGTTTTCGCATAAAGTGGAAGCTAGGGGGTTCTCTGGAGGTATTTGGATGTTGTGGAATAATTTGGTGGAAATCCATGTAATGGCTAGTCACCAACAATTCATTCACTCCAAAGTTGTGATTCCAATTATCAGGAAACCTTTTATCTATGGCAGTCCAGGATGGAATTATGGCGTGATCTTCACCAAGTAATGAATGGTAGGGATGAGCCTTGGTTACTAGCTAGGGATTTCAATACTATTTTGAGGAGTGAGGATCGAGCAAGAGGTGTAGCTGGCAGAGCAAGAGGGTGCAAGGTGTTCCAGAATTTTGTGCTTGAGGAGGGGCTTATGGATTTGGGTTTTAATGGACCCAAGTTCACGTGACAAAGGGGAACACTGCTTCAGCGTTTGGACAGGGCTCTAGGGAACGTCAAGTGTGCTTCTCTTTTCAATGGAGCAACTGTAAAACACCTACCTAAAATTGGCTCAGACCACAGGCCCATCATGATACATTTCAACACGAACGAAGGCCTTAATAGATTCGACAAGCCGTTCCGTTTTTTAGCTGCGTGGTCTTCCCATGAGACTTTCAAGGACTTGGTCCGAAATAGTTGGGCTGTTGAAGGTCCTATGTTTAGTAACGTCCAACGGTTTACTACGATGGCGAGTACCTGGAACCATGAGGTTTTTGGGCATATTACAAAGAGAAAAAGAAGGGTGCTAGCTCGGCTAGGGGGCATCCAAAAAGAGCTTGAGGTTAATGAGTCTGAAACTTTGTCAAGGCTAGAGGTTGAATTAAGGAAGGAGTTTGAAAATATCTGTGAACAAGAGAGTTTAACTTGGACTCAAAGAGCCAAGTGTGATTGGATTAATTTTGGGCACCGTAATACAGCTTATTATCATGCTAAAGCAATTCGAAAAGTAGTAAGAGGAGAATTGTTGCTTTGAAAGATGATAATGGAACATGGTGCGCTCATGATGATACTCTCCGACAATGGGCCTACGATTTTTTTAAACACCTGTATACTAGATAGGGAGATTCAGCTCCCCCTTATAGCATCAGAGGCATGTTCCCGAGCTTAAACAATGATGTTATTTTGTCCCTTGGAGCAGACTGTACAATTAATGAAGTTCACAGAGCCTTGTTTGATATGAAACCTCTAAAGGCTCCGAGCATAGATGGGTTACATGCAGCTTTTTTTCAAGGTCAATGGGATGTAGTGGAACCTTATATCTTTGAAATGGTGACTAAGGTTTTCAATATTGGGAACTTGGAAGAAGAATTGAACCAGACCTTAATAACTCTTATTCCAAAGACTCCTAACCCAGAAAGATTGAAGGAGTTCCGACATATAAGCCTATGTACAGTGTTGTATAAAGTGGTGACGAAAGCTCTTGCAAATAGACTAAAGAAGTTCTTGCCAAATCTTATTCTACCTAACCAATCTAGCTTTATTGCCGGAAGGAACATCACTGATAATGTTATTGTTGCTCAGGAAGTCATTCATTCAATGAAATCTAAACAAGGTAAAGTGGGTTGGATGGCAATTAAAGTGGATCTTGAGAAAGCGTATGATAAATTGAGGTGGGATTTTATAGAAGATACTTTGATTGATGCGGGGCTGCCGAATAAATTTATTCAAGCTGTAATCGTATGCATCACTTCTTGCAAGATGAGAGTTGTGTGGAATGGCTCTAGGTCAGAGGAGTTTACTCCATCTCGGGGAATAAGGCAAGGAGATCCTTTATGTCCTTATATTTTTGTATTGTGTATGGAAAGGCTTTCTCAAATGATAAACAAGATGGTTTCAAAAAGAAGATGGAAGCCTATTCGGCTGGGCAGACACGGGCCTCCTTTATCTCACCTATTTTTCGCTAACGATCTGGTTCTTTTTAGTAGTACTGAGGCTGGCCAAGTAGAGTTGATTAACAACATTCTTTATGATTTCTGTGAGAGCTCAGGACATAAGGTGAGCAATTCTAAAACGCGAATTTTCTTTTCTAACAACATCTCGGCTCAGCAGGCTGAGTCTATTAGTGAGGAGATGGGCTTCAATGCTTGCAATGATCTTGGAAAATACTTCAGTGTTCCTCTTTACTTTCGTTGGCTGGTCGCATCACTTTGGCTAACGCAGTTCTTTCGGCAATCCCAA
Organism: Erythrophleum ivorense; assembly: GCA_026724425.1. Taxonomy (NCBI): domain Eukaryota; kingdom Viridiplantae; phylum Streptophyta; class Magnoliopsida; order Fabales; family Fabaceae; genus Erythrophleum; species Erythrophleum ivorense. The sequence goes on from JAIUCV010000014.1 coordinate 11,228,970, forward strand.
CCTATACTATGCAAACTTCGAGGCTTCCTACAGGTTTATGTAACCGTATAGAACGATCTATTAGAAAGTTTGTGTGGGGAAGTTTTGGGGATCACAGAAAGGTTAATCTGCTTAAATGGGAGGACACTTGTGAACCGTGTAGTAATGGAGGGTGTGGGATTAAACGGATGAAAAGTCAAATTATAGCTTTGTTAATGAAGTTGCGCTTTCAGCTGCTTACCCAACCAAACCTCCTTTGGGTTCAAATGCTAAGACAAAAATACAATTGGGATGGAGGATTGCATACTTTGGCTAGACATAAGGGTGGTTCTCATCTCTGGCGTAATATAAAGAAGATCTGGATGGATTTGACTCTGGGTATTAAATGGGACATTGGAAATGGCAGATGCATTCGTTTTTGGAGCGACAATTGGCTTGGAGAACTTGGGTCGTTAAAGCTCCTTGCTTTTAGACAAATCAGTAATGAGGAGTCTGAAAGGCCTATTGCACATTTTATTGGAATTGACAGAAATTGGAACTGGAATCTCTTCCATAGGGATTTACTAGACCATATTAATTCTCTTATTGCAGGTGTTATACCACCAAAGGAGGATGATGATGCAACTTCATATTTCTAGGACAAATCAGGTGATGGTGCTTTCTCTGTTAGCTTGGCTTATTCTCTTTTGGAGAATGGGAATTGGCATGATAGAGAGAGTAGACAGGATGCTATATGGAAATGGAAAGGGGCCCTCCGCGTTCGTGTGTTTTTATGGCCAGCAATTAACAAGGCCCTTCTGACCAACACTGAAAGATACAGACGCCATATGAGCAAGAATGATGTGTGTGCACTATATGGGAAACATGGAGAAGATGTTGATCATGTTTTGAGACATTGTGTGGCAGCAACAGAAGTATGGCAATTGATGATTCCACAACATCAACATGCCATGTTTTTTAGGAAAAATTTCGAAGATTGGATGATTGATAATCTCACTAAAAACCACTTTGGTAATGGACAGTTCAAGTGGGAGACACTCTTCCGAATCACTTGTTGGAAGCTGTGGGAGGCAAGGAATAAGTATATCTTTCAAAACGAAAGACCTAATGCCCAACGGGTTTTGATGGAGGCAAAGATGTTAGCAACTTTCAATAATGAAGTGGAACAGAGGCTTCATCTAACCTATGGCCTGTACGCTACTTTGGTGGAGAAGAATATTGTGTGGAAGAGACCTCCTAAAGGTTGGGTCACTTTAAACTGTGATGGAGCAGTGAAAGGAGAGAACGAAGTGGCAGGTGCAGGAGGTTTGATTAGAGATCAAGATGGACATTGGATCATAGGTTTTTGCAGGAACATTGGACATTGCTCTACTTTCCAAGCGGAGCTTTGGGGAATTATTGATGGACTTGAGTTGGCTTGGAATAGGAACTTCAAAAAAGTAAGACTGAATGTGGATTGCCTCCTGGCGACTCAACTCGTTAGTCGAGGGATTGCTCAAAGTAATGGCCATGCGAGAATGATCAAGAGAACCCATCAGTTGATTCAAAGAGAGTGGGATGTGGAAATTTCACATGTTTCGTGAAGGAAATTGTTCTACGGACTATCTAGCAACTTATGCTCTCACTATGAGTCTTGGACTGCATGTGATGGAGGACGAACCTACTGCTGACCTTATGCAGATTATTCATGAAGATGCTATAGGCATGGGAGTGACGAGACTGTGCTCTAGCTCTTAGCTAGTTGTGTTCCTTGGTTTTCTTTCCCTTGTTAACGAAAAAAAGGATCCATAGCTTTACACCAGCTTTTTATGCAGAGAAGACCAAAAGCAAATAAATCTTATGCATATGAAACATTTTGGTCAAACTATACTTTTAACCCCTAAAGTTTCACCAAATTTTTAATTTGGTACTCACTACACTTTATTTTCCTATAATTTGCTCCCTAAAGTTTCAAAATGTTTATAAGAGAGTCCCCACTGTCAGAGACTGTCAAAATGCTGTCAAGTTCGTTCCCACGTGGGGAAACATGAGTCTGATGAGGCATGACGTGGCAAGTAGTCTACATATAAGTGCATTACATGGCTGCCAAGTCATCCACAGCCCTACACATCAGCCACAAAGGTAGAATGACCCATTTAGCCTTTTCTCACTTTCATCTAATTTACCCCAATGTGTTGACTAGTGCTTCATCAGCTTGGTTCCTCTCTTGATCGCGCTTCATCAGCTTAGTTCCTCTGGTTATCATGCTTCATCAGCTTGGTTCCTTCCTTCGTCTTTCTTCATCAGCCTTCATCACAGCAGTCCTCCCTCCCTTCATTGTGCTTCATGGCTCAGACCAGCTGAGATCACATTGCCCAACTGAATCCACTGTTGCACAGACCCATTGTTGCGCAAGGGGAAAGCATGACATGTCAACAATAAGGAAGACACGCAAGACACTGGGACAAATCGGATGAAGTGATAAAGGGTAAATGGGTCACTCTACCTTTTTGGCTGAAACTATATGGACCAAAAATATAGTTTAACCAAACATTTTTATTACGAAACACATGGAGTTGTATGTTTATGTACATCTCAAAATTAAAACTCTACACAATAACATATGATCAACCAAACAAATCTTTTCCCAACCTGTAAATTTATCTGTGGAACACATTATTTTTTTTCTTCTCCTCAATAGAATCAAGATTAAAAACAAGTACCTAAAAATGGTTTCTCTTGTCTCCATATGTGCTATCTTCTATGACAATAATTGTATTCTTCAATATTTAATTTGATTTTGACCAGTCATAAGACCAGATGAATTATGACCCCGTCTATTCATTGGATAAATGCCTAAGCAAGATCCAATATTTTCTTTTTTATTTTTTTTGGGAGAAAAAGATTCAATAAAAATGTAAATTTTTGTTGTAGCTGCCTATAATTTCAGATTACGAATGTTCACAAACTCTCATAATTTTTCTTTTTTAACAAAGCCACTGGTTAACTCTTGAAAACTTTTATTTATGTACCATGTGAACTGCATCATGCCAACAAAAATTTACCTGTGACCGGAAGTGAGATGCGTCTCTTCTAGGAAGTTCTCCAAGGATATCCTTTAAACCTAATGCAGCGAAAAGAGCCAAGGAAAAAGAAAAAAGGAAAAAAAAAAGGGGGCCAAGTCAACAAAAGTAGAATGCACAATCACCAGCTTAATTTATTGGCAGGCAACAGTGTTTCTTATCAATGCAGATATAATATTTTGAGTACCTCCTGCCTGTCTTTCAATTTTATATGCTGATTGAATCACACTTCGGATTTGTTTCCCCGCTTGTCTATAATAAAATTATAAATATTAATTAATAACATATATAAGTGCATTACAAAGTAAATTTTACAGCTATGTCCTTAAGTTGCAAACCTGAGCTTTGTCCTTCCATGTAAGAATTCCTCTTCTGCATGTAACGCCCTCTTCTGAAAACAATGATAAATACCATGAATAGCAGACTTTCTTTTTACTGCTTCCTTGGAACAGATTTCGATCAAGTGTAGGTGTTAACATTAGTTTCTAAAATGTTGATATTAATTCATTAGGATAAAAAGGCAAATGTAATGCCCAAACTCCCTAGTAATTATCCTAAGGGTAAGTTACCCCTCCTTTCTTTTTTCCCTGAGAGATGGCTTAAGTACATGGCCATCCCTTAAGAAACCATTAAGACCAAAAGATATGCTACAACTAACCCATTTTGACCAAAATACTTCCAAGGATAATATTGATTTCTTTCATTAATAATGTTTTTCTTAATAATGTTATTTCAATGGTATTTATTGTGTTATAAAAATAAAATTTTATCACATTTACAATAATACTTATATTGATTAAATATAAATTTAATATACATATTATTATTTAAATTGATGTCATTAATTATTGTCTTCTAATTGATTAGATTTCTTTAAAAACAATATTTTGTAGATATCTTCTTTGTTTTGATAATTATTTATTCTTTTATTAAATATTTTAAGATTATTAAAATTCAGAAAAGCATTTAGTTTACAAGCTTAAGGGTATTTTGCTCCCCAAAAAAAAAATAGCCTTCTAAATGGATTTAGTTGCAGGGTATCTTTTAAGTTTAAGAGAAAGCTATGTAATTTTTCATAATAAAGAAGAGAGTTGTGTAATCAAGTCATTTCTCAAAGGTGGGAAGGGTGCTAACCAGGGACACAGTATGTAACTCCTTTCTCAAAGAATTAATAAAAACATGATTGCGCACTACATGTCAATGTGGCCCGCACAACACTAGGCATTGTAGCATTTTTGAGACCCAGTGCCATGAGTGCTGCATGTGCTATAAGTGCCAGAGCGTCACATGCTATTCATATTGTTCCGAATTGTTCCAGCTTTCGATATGATAAATAGAAATCAAACATGAATTAAGAATACTACATAATGACAATGGAACTTTCTATCTAAAAGAAGAGTCATTCTTGAAGAATTATGGCTGTTTCACTTTCATTAGATAGCAGTCTCCTGACTGTTTAATCAGCATGGCACTTATCCTTTATTTATGTATTCTAACTTCTTTCTGCTCAAGTTATTTTAGAAGGTCAAAACTAGACTTCTGTCATGCGCTAGACTTTTTCTTAATCAGGTGTCCATTTTATTTAATGGGATTTTAAGGCTCCAACAGGATTATTCCATCAGATTTTAGTTAAGGAATTTTATTTATGATTTTTCTGATTGTTTAACAGGAGGCCAGCCCTCTTCTGGCTGTCTTTTAGATCCCTTTTGCACATTCTTTCCACTCCAAATACCTTGAATGCTACAGATTTGAGTCTAGAGCTTTTTACCCTACACATAGAAAGTCATAATGCACGAAATAAATGAAAAAACTATGAAAACTAATACAAGTTGATATGGAACTTGAATTTTTACCTCCAACTTTTCACTTTCAGCCTTTAAAAACTCAATTGATTGCCGCAACTCTTTCACTTGTGTATTTGCTTTGTTAATCAAGGCCTGCACCCAGAAACAAATGCTAAAGCAATAATCCAGGTACTTATAATGCAATGTCTTTTACACTTCCAACATATGCTAAAATTTATCAAGACCTTCCATGAATATTCAAATTATTAAAAATTCTTCAGTAGACAACCTCACAATATGTCAAATCTTGGAATATAAATAATTTCAAAAGATTTAAAGAATAATGCGTAAGAAATCTGTTTGTAAGCAAACTAAATAAGGAAAGAATGTATGCTTGAGCCTACAACATTATAGGCAATATAATCAAAGTCTTGCAATACAATGATCAATCATGATGTTGCAACTCCTTATTAGTACAAAGATTTTACATAAAGTGATGGGGATGGAGTAAATTGCGGCAGTGGTTAAAGACTTCATTAAAGGCATGCAAGGGCCTATTCAATATCCAAGCATTAATTTGGCAATTGTCTATCATAATTAGCTTTCTTGGGAACTTGAGAGTAATCCTACATAAAACAGAATAGTTTATGATTTAGCATTTTTCCAGAGTAAGAACCAAATATAAATCTTAAAATCTTACATTCCCAAATAACACCAGCAATCCCAATCCTATGAAAAATCTAATCTTTGTGAATCTCAAGCAGGATCTTAATTTAGATCTTATGATCTTAGATTTTTGCAATAATACAAATCACTGATACATTGGATTTGGGACTTTTTTTGGGTTAAATACATTTTTCGTCCCTCTTGCTCATAAAAATATTCAATTTGGTCCCTCTATTTCAAAATTAAACAACGTTCTCCTTCTATTTTTCAAAAAGTTCCAATTTTGTCCTCTACTTGTTCTGCTGTTACTGACTTAACTAAGCTTGCTGACATGGCCATTAATAAGATGGCAACTACATGGACTACTATATGACACATAGGATGAAAATTGCCAAATCATATCAAAATTTACCAAGCATGTGACCCCCCACATCTGCTACCGAAAATCAAAGAAACCTAAAATTATAATTCCCCCAAATCAAAGACCCTAAATAATCTACCCCACCAAGTAATTCCTTTTCTCCCATGCACCTCTACCATAACATACATTCCAATCTCTACCATAACAAAGGTTGTGTTTGTGGGTAGGGTTAGTGAAAGGGATTGTAGTAGACGGTAAGTTTGTAAAGGAGGATCAATTAGCCATATGAGGTTTCCCCATCAGGTATGTAAGTGTCATCATGGTGTTGTGACTGCTAGTTTCTTCACACAACTCCAGTGACAGCATGTTGGTGATTCCATTGTAAGCTCTAGAGAATTGAGGGAGTTGCATCACCTTCATCATCATGTCCATCTGATCATGCAATGCCCAGAATGACTTAATTTAACTGATCAGCGTATCCATTCAATTATGATTTATCACCCAGCCACCCTAGCGATACAAGGAGAAAATAGAGGGGGGCTGTAGAAGAGAGGTAAAGATAAAAAATGAGAAACAAATACTAGGGCCCAAAAAAACAGATAGATATATGCAGAAATCTAAACAGAGAAGTTTGCAAATGGCCAGAGGGATGAAAAGATAGAAGAGAAGATCAGGAGCTGGTAGGAGTTGTATATATCAGAATATATAGTGCGAAGGCCTGGCAGCTTAGACAGATGAGAAACAAGAAGCCAAGCTTGAAAATCTATACACTTCAGCGCAGTGGGCACAAGTATGGCTCTGAAGTGCAATATGCACAAAGTGGCATTTTTGCAGTAGCACTCAAATGGCATTAGCACAAATGATGTTTATTTTAAATTGATATTTTAAAGAAGTTTAATAATATGCTTTAAGAGATGTATAAAGAGATCTTTCGGATTTTATAGATGATAAATGATCAATATACTGCAGTGAAGAGAATTTGCTTTAAATTGATATTAAGAAGTGTAGAGAGAGAATTTGATGAAAAATATACTGCACTTTAGTGCAGTAAAGTGCTTATTGTACTGAAATGCAGTCAAAATGCTTACTTCACTGATTGCAGTAAAGATGCCGGCTGCACTTATATACTGCACTTCAGTGCAGTAAAAATGCTTATTGTACTTCTAACCGAAAAAAGAAATATCGTTACTGCACTGAAGTGCAGTATGCACAGGATGCATTCTACAATTTCTTACTAAAACAGTAGGAGAACAAGTGGAGACTAATTAACTGTAAACTTTATATTTACACTTATAACAATAATTTTTATCATTTTATCAAACAAATCAATAAATCACATTTCTGATTGTTGACAGATATTTTATATCAGTGAAGTCTTTCAAAGAATATATAATTAATTGTTTTCTGCCAAAAAAATCAACTGATTTTATCACATCTATCTTGAAATTTGACTCAACTAAGAAGAAAACTTGACGTACCAAAAATTGGGCCTACTTCTGTTTAAGACTTAATTGTGTTGAATTTTAAAAACTAATGAAATCATTTTAAATAAATTTTCTTAATTTGAAGCACTTTTTTAATGCAAAAATCCATAAACAGTACAAACTTGCCAGTTTCTTTGATCTCTTTAGATAAGTAATATGACTTCAGGGAGAAGCTTACTGAAGAAAGAGAAAGAAGCATTATTAAGTAGAGGTGTACAAAGGGAAAACATTAACAGCAGGGAAAACAGAAGTCAAATCTCATAACTGTATTGTTTTCCTTTTATTTTTTGAATATAATCTCCACATCTGACAAAATTTATAACTCCAGAATCCAAATGCATCTGAAACAGCGATCCTCAATACATATGGGAGAGCAAAAACATAAACTACACCCAGCATTGAGTTTACACAATAGAATAAGTTAATGTCTTTCACAGGATATAACATTTACGCAATGTTATCCTCTTTGTCAGTGTGCAATTCTTTTGTATACAACAAATGGGGTAGTACAGTACACTTAACAGTTTCAGATACTCAACAAGAAGCAACAGTCCAGAGAGAGTTTAACACACTCAGTCAACAAATTTAGAACATCAATTTAACACACTTATCAGCAATTTAGAAAATCAATATTGCACAATTGTCAAAGATGAAGTTCCAAGCTAGGCATGGCCGTTCATGAAGCCAAGACCAGCATTTTTTATTTGGGGGAAGAGCATTCATCAAATTTTTTTTTTTTTTTTGAGGGGAGGGGTGAGAGGAGCAGAATTGTTTTTCTGGGGAGCAGATGAGGGTCATTATGATAAAGTGTTTTTTTATCCTATGTAACAGATAGCAGTCCATGTAGATGCCAAGGGGGTATTATTAACGGCCATGTCAGCAAACTCCACTCAATTTCTAACTGTAGAGTGAGTAAAGGACAAAACTAGAACCTTTTTGAAGATAGAATGACAACATTGTTTAATTTAAAATTAAAACCAGAGGTATCAAATTGAATCTTTTCTGAAACTTGAGCAACCAAAATTGCATTTAAGCCTCTTTTTTTCTTTGTTGTTTAGTTTCTCATATCTTGGGTCACATGGGATGGAATGAAAATCATAAAACTGGCCAAAACCCTCAATAATACTCTCATTTACTACCTCTCTATCCCTTATTTGTTCAACCTTCAACTTCATTTGTTGAAGGCAGAAAATGAGATATCACAGCATCAAATGTCTCTGATTTTGAAGAAGGTGGATCCTAATTGCATCAAAGGGCCTTCTCTATTATCATGCATTAGGTTTTATTTATTTATAATGTAATTTGAGTATGGTAGAAGTAATCTCAGTGTTATTATGCTTATTTGTGACTTTTATATATGTAAACTATTAAAATTTTAAATTAGAGGTAAGATCTTCCGATCCTACTATTTGATCTAGATTTAGTTTTCTTCTAACACCAACTATTTTAAGTTGAAGCCCATGAACAATTTTTTTTATCCTTAAAGCCCTTTGGGCTTAAAGTGTTGACAAAGCATAGTTAAACCATAACCTATGCTAAAACTTAATTTTACTAAAGAGAATGGGAGGCAGCAAGGATCAAACTCTTGGCCACTTGATCATAGAAGCTTAGACACCATGTCAAAGACCACTTTTTAAGCTTTTAAGGGAAGGCCCATTAATAGTTTTATGATAATCCTTGACAACCTCAATCAAGAGATTCCAATTAATAATGATGTTTTGTGAGGCATTAAATTGCAAGCAAATCACAAATTTAAGGTCTCTACCTAGGAAGCACTGATACGAATACGCAAATCGGGCACGACACGATACGATACATAGGACACGGCAATTTCTAAAATTTTAAAATACAGATACGTGACTCTATATATATATATATATATATATATATATTCAATAATCTAACACATTAAAAACTAAATTAAATCATAAATAATCTAACACGTTACATAGATGAGCAGAGGCATTTAATATTTGATGAGAAGTTTCTGATGAGTTTGGTTGGCACATGAAACGGATATGTTAATGGCGTTTGAATGCTTCAGAGTAATCAAAGCAAAAGCAACAGAACCCTCTCTTTCTCTCTCTCACCAGTCACCTCTATATTTAGAGGCTAATCTGTAAGTATGCAACTAAATGCTTTGTATGCATTTCAATGAGAGGGGGTTGGGAATTCAATTCAAAGTTTCATCAATAGAGTATTATAATTTATGGCTCTAGATCTGCTTGATTAATTGTTTACAATATTTGCAGCAAATGTTGTTTTCTTTTAATTAAAATTTTTGAATTTCGTGGTTTCCTTTTGACTCTTTTTAATGACAAAAATAGGCAAAATAATAGCATAAGCTGATCTGTATATCCTCTTGAGGCTGTGTTAGCTACTGTCACGGAGGAACTTATCAAACAGACAAGCAATTTATACTCCCATCCCACCAAAATAGGAACTTATCAAGGAGGAACCGTTGAGGACCGAAACACACCAGTAATCACCAGAGAAGAAGTACTGAGGACCCAAACTTTTGAGACAAAGCACTGAGGTTTGAGACAAAGCACTGAGGACCAAAACGCACCAGTAATCACCGGAGAAGATGATGCAGCACAGAGGACTAAAACGTTTGAGATGAAGCACAGAGCCACTGATGAAGAAACACGGACGAAGGGCATGGGAGGATGCAAGGCTTTTGAAAAATAGGTCAGCTGCAAAAAACGATGTCATTTTGGGATGGGACATTTTGAAGCTGTTTTGGAGCTGTTTCAATGCATACAGAAGCATTTGAAACATTTCGAAACGCAGCAGGAAAAAAATACGTTTTGGATACTTTTCTACCTGTACGGTATGCGTATCCGTACCAAATATGTATCTGGTACAGGGTGCTCATAAATAGTTGTACCCGTGCTTCCTAGGTCTCTACTATTTCTGCATTTTCAAAAATATCCCTATTGTCTCTAATTAATGAAGAGCAGAAACTTATAAAGGGAAGATTACAAATAAACCATTTTTCTTTTCCATTCACATTTTTAGGATTGTTTGACATCTTGTCCACACTGCCATGTCACAAGCCAAACACAATGAATTTTACAGTTTATGCAAATAGTCACTATCATTTATTAATGAGCCACTGTTTCTAGCAAAGCATATAGCGAAACATTGATTATGGATATGAATTTGAATCATATTTGAATACGGATATAATTTATGTTACTGCTGAACTTGAACATGTATCTTTATCCTTTTTGAGAGAGCATACATATCTAGGCCACTGCTCACCTCTTCACTAACAAAAAGGCGCAGTATGTTGTAGTACACAAATCGACGAGGCCCTACAGGGTAAACAAATCAAAAGAAAAGTAAATATCTTCTAGTAAATAACATACTGAACATGTACAATAAGGATATCAATATCGCATGATTTCATGGAATAACACTGAAATACCATAAACATATATTTTCAATATTTGCTATCATCAACAAAGTTATAAAACTATTTGTTTACACAATAGTAACAATAAAGGTTCACAGGTAGGCCTGGCCTCAATATCAAAGATTAGCATCATTATACATAAATTGAACAGCTTAACAACAATGGCTACTTCCATTTATTTAAAATAAATAAATAACGGCTTCTGCAATTTGGATGAAATTTCATAACAGTATATAAATACAAACTTACAATTGACATATGACAAGAAAAATTCCAAATGCAACATGCAGCATTGAAAGAATTTACATTCTATTGACTCTAAGCTGCAATTTAGCATAATGTCGACCCTTACTTTTAAGTACAACAAAACCCAAGGCAGCAGTAGCCCCACATGTAATCATTGGATGAGAAGCTGCAACAAGAACACCCTCTGCAGTGGAAAAATAAAAAGCTAAGCATTTGAATCATGAAGGTATTGAAACAGAAGAACCTATATGACTTCAATAACAACAATTTAATCAATAGATCGACCAAATAACAAACCTTTGATCTTTCCAAATAAAAAATCCTCATAAGCATTATAATCAGATTTGAGATCGTGCAAAGCACCCTACAGTTAAATTAAGATTAAAAAAAGAAAAGAAAACAGCTTGATTAGTTAGCTGGACAATGCACATGCTCCTGAAAAAATCATGTTGGATCCATTACAATTATTTGGCAAAGATTGACAACCTTTTTGTTACTTGCTTAAATTCGACAGCGAATGGAATGTATAATTTAAATTTTGAGTTATGACACGCAATATTCTGTAAAGAGAAACAAAACAAAACAAGACACAGATGCTTTTTTAGAAAAACACTAAAGAAGCTTAACTCATTCAATTATGAGATAATTCATCAAATTCTAAATGGTTGATTCCATTCTTTTTGCCGCTACCATTTTTACTCGGGAACCAAACAAAGCACAAAACAAGTGATGTCACAAAAATTACCAAGGCCTGGTGAAAATGGGCCGAGGATGTGGAACGAATCTGAGAAAGCCGGGATTTGGAAGCCTCAAAAGCAGATTCGAGGGCGTCGTCGAAAGCCTTCTGGTAGAGCTGGGCTTGCTGGACGGCGTAATCAATAAAAGGCGTCGTTTCATCTAGGGTTTTCGGGTTGTTGCTTGTGGCGTTGTTCCCTGGTGATAATGCTGGTTCTGCATCCAATGACTCCGCCATAGTCGTCGCCATTGTCGGAGTGCTCCTTCTCTGAGAAGAAAGGCTTCCCTGAGGATGTGACCTAGGGATCAATGCCTCTCTCTCTCTCTCTCTCTCTCTCTCTCTCTATTACGTAGCAAGTTGCGTTCTAAGCGGCCTAGTGGCGAATCAGAGCGATTCGGACTAGAAAATTATATGTATGCATGCATATATACATGTATGTGTGTGTGTTGCTCCTCCCTTTTATTTTATGATAATTAAAATGCCTTTTCTGGCCTATCTTAATACTAGAACAAAATTTAAATTCCTTTTTTTTGTGGTATGATGGCAATTTAAAAGTAATTCAATATATATTATATATTTGCTACCAATTGCACTGTTCATAAACCTTCAATATATATTATATTTTTGTACAATTTATAAGCCATAAACTGTACAGTCCCATGTCTTGGATTGCATATAATCAATATATATATATTATGTTTGTATTACTATTTGCGCTATTCGTAAGTCATCAATATATGTTAAGTAATTCAATATATATTATATATTTGCTACCAATTGCACTGTTCATAAACCTTCAATATATATTATATTTTTGTACAATTTATAAGCCATAAACTGTACAGTCCCATGTCTTGGATTGCATATAATCAATATATATATATTATGTTTGTATTACTATTTGCGCTATTCATAAGTCATCAATATATGTTAAGTAATTCAATATATATTATATATTTGCTACCAATTGCACTGTTCATAAACCTTCAATATATATTATATTTTTGTACAATTTATAAGCCATAAACTGTACAGTCCCATGTCTTGGATTGCATATAATCAATATATATATATATTATGTTTGTGTTACTATTTGCGCTATTCATAAGTCATCAATATATGTTATATTTTTGCCGCCAATTGCCCTATTTATAAACTATTAATAGTGTAGTTCCATATTTTGGATGCATGCAAATGCTTTTTTTCAAGATTTAAAAAATTTGCATAAATGCACGAGGATAAAAACTAGTTATTTGTAAACAAGAGGCAGCATAGAGCCCTATTAAAATTTTTACGGACAAAGATATTTTATAAATTGAAATGTATATTAAAATACATTAATTCTGAACATTTTAGATACTATTATTAAATTGTAACTAACGCTGTGTTTGGTTTATGGAATTTCAAACATAATCCTTTTACTATATTTATATAATGTTTATTATATTTTTATATTTATTATTTTATCTATTAAATTATTTTTAAAAAAATAGAGGTAAAACAGTAATTTTTTATCTCACCTATCTCTATCTATTTATATTTTATATTCCCTTCACCATTATATCCTCCAACCAAATATATCTTAATAGTTGTATTTTTTTAATAGGGTGCTGTCAAATATTGGTGGAGCCCACCCTTAATTTTTTTTTAGAAGTAGAGACAATTGCCCTAGAGGTGTATTCATATAAATTTTTAAGTATTCCAAAATTAGTTTCAAATTGCACTTTGAAGGCTTAAAGGTTTTTCTATTTTGGCAGGAAGCTTCGTATTGAAAGAGTTTATAAATAAATATGGATATGGATATATTATTAAATTATTAATTTATCAAGTTTTCATTTCATGTTCATCAGAAATTAAATTTATTTGTTATGTTAGATTCAGTGTTAGATGTAAGATGTTTTCATATTTGTGCTATGATTAAGTCAGAACCTAAAAATAACTAAAAGCTTAAAGTCACATGGAGGACATTAAGTGAAGTTTTGATTGGTTAATAACTTAATATGGCTAATGCAATCATTCCGAATATTACTCAATATTTTGGGATTTATCTTAATGCTAATTTGTAGTCTTGGGAACATTAAGGGTGTGCTTCCTAAAAGTTAAAATGGAAAAGGGAAAAATGACTGTGTCTAAATCATATATTTTGCACAAAGAAGCTTCATTTTTCACTTTTAATATGCACGCCACTAGCATAGCTTGAGTTATGGAATCCTCACTTAAAGGTTGTATAAAACCACCACAAGAGAAATATAAATCCTTTTAATAATAGGCACTTTCCAGTAACATAAGAGCTTTAAGAGCTTGGATTGTCATTTACATTTTCTATTGAATTTGCATAAGTCAAGTGATGAACTAAAATTTGGATCAGCCCTACAGACGATCAACTTACTAAACATGTCACTGGCCAACCCACGGAGCTCTCCCAACAAGATTCCAACCAAAAAACATCTTGCAACTTCCTAGTCTCACTTATCTTGGGAGGTACTTGGAAGTATATCATACGCTCGCCCACATGCCTTACTATTTCCCACCTAAATAGCTCAAGCATGGATAGTTATCACATTGCCCAATTACAAACATGCTATCAACCTCCCTTATAAAATGCCAAGGTAACTTAAACCCCCAAGACTCAACTCTTATCTCCCACATCTCTTGTAATGACTAATAATTTTTATCATAGACTAATCCAAAGATAAAGATAAGAAAAAAAGATAAAAAGAAATAAAAATTCAATTAAAATATTAAAAAACCCTAAGAGTCTGCTTATGGCTCAAAAGAGATAATTAAGTAAATTATGCAAAATAATAAGGGTGAAATAATAGTTATGTGAAAATAACAATATATCAAGAAAATAAATTATTTTCTTCTCATATAATATTAAATAAAATTATTAAAGGGTCCAAAATAATTAAAATAAGTTAGAGCATTAATTTCACGTATATCAAAAAGACCTAATGATATATTGGTAATTTTAGCTATTTTAATTCATTGAGGATAAAAAAATTTATTATGAAAGTAAATAAAATAATTAAATTACTAGAGTAAAAATATATATAAGATTCAAAGAATATATTGGAGAAAAATTTAAATTAAGGGCAAAATCATCCCCTAAAAAATGTCACTTTCATATTTTGGGAGTTATGCACTTACCCTTTTCTTTTTTGTTTCCTTTCCTCCTCCTAAATTAATGCTCCACCTATAGCCAAGAAAAAGAGTGAGAAAAGTATTTAAAAAAAAAAGGAGAACAAAAATAGAGAAAAAAATGTGAAAAATGCAACACTATTTTTTAAAAAATACTTTTATAACTTAATTTAAGATATTCAAATAAATATTAGAAGTACATTTAGATTATTATCTAATTATCTGATATTTCTATATTTCTAGTCTATGAATCCTATATTTCTATTTTACTTTAGTGATTTAATTATTTCATTTACCTTTATAAATATTTATTTGAATATTCTAAATTATCCCAAAAAAAGTGTCACTTTCATATTTTGGAAATTGTGCACCTAACTTTTTCTTTCTTGTTTCCTTTTTTCCTCCTAATGTGACGTTGCACCTAAAATCAAGAAAGAGAGAGAAAAGTCAAAAAAATTAAAAGCAAAAATGAAGGAGAAAATGTAAAAAATTTAGTATTATTTTTTTAAAAATACTTTTATAACTTAGTTTGGGATATTCAAATAAATATTTAGAAGTACAATTGAATATAGATAGATATATATAAAAGTTAAGTCTATTGGGATGAATATTAAATGAAATAAAATTCTTATATAATAATACATAATAGACTACAAAAAATAAATTTTACAAAAAATGTTATTATGTTACAAAGATTGTCACATAAGAATAAATAATGTTCAAAAATCATGAAATAATTCTCTGATATAGTTCAAGTCATTAACTAATCACATAATTAATTTGGATCCAACAAAATTATGTTTTGACCCTTAAACAAAGTTTTTTTTTCAAAATAGTCCCTCAAATTTTTTATTTCATTAGTCCGAATTTAAGGCATTGTTTAAGGTATCAAATGATTTTAGAAAAACCCCAAATACTCCAAATCTATCCCTTTATGTATTAGCAACCTTAAAAATAAATTTAGACCATAAACTTTAAGGTTTTGACCCTCTACTCAACAAGATTTCACAAAAAGGTCTATTGAATGTTTAAAATACATAGATTTGGGGATTTTATTTGGGCTTCTAAATGGGCTTAGCTAAAAAATTTTATACATGTCCTTCCATATGTCAACAATATCTCCATGAAGTTTTAGGGTAAAATAATATTGTTTACTATTTTAATAAATTCAAAAAACACAGCTGCTATGTTTCAAGCCAAGACAAAATTTTGTGGTTTTCACATCACATTTTCTATCCAAAAATTTCTAGATATTAAAAAAAGGTGTTGCAAATTCATAGGCACTCAGATACATCAAAATTCACTATTAGATCACTCCACATGCTTGGGATCATAAAATTGACATTTGTTACTAATGATATTTTAATTTTATTATATTTTATATTCCTTATATTTAGTCTTAATAATAATTTATAGTGGCTAATTTTTTTATTAAATTTCATTTTATTTTGTATTTGCTTTCATTAATTAATTTGCTATTCGATTTAATTAGTGCAACTTTATATTCGAACCCTCAATCATTATCATTCTAGTTTTATGATTCCTAAACTAATTAATTTGATTAATAGTTCATTGTGAGACAACCTGATAGATATTATACTGCAAACCATTGAAATTCACTAATTTTGACCAGTTTAACAATTATGAGTGAATAGTATTTTTCTTTACCAATATTTTGGCACCATTGCCAAGGAACCAACTGATCATAATCAATTAAAATAATAAATTTCTTAGTTTCAACTATCTATGAAAAAAAGCAAGACAAATGGCTATTAGAGAGTATAAAAATGCTAGAATCAATGTTCCATATTATCTTGGAAATATTTGCTTGCAATACTTATTTTTATGAACATATATGCGTAAGAAAAAAAAAGATTCCATTAATTTGTTTTAAATAAAAGCATATGTCATATATATATATATATATATATATATTATAACCTTGAAATATTATTATATGGATATTTTCCCCAAAAATAATGATTGTAGTAATGTTAAATTTCAAAGAATATTTTCTAGTCATTCTTTGTAGTTTATTAATTATAAGTTTATATAATTAACACAAAAAGTTTAAATAAAACAAAATTGTAAGTGTACTTGTTTAAAATAAAAACATATATATAAATGTTTCTTTTTATCTTAATATTACATTATTTGAATTAAGATGAATAATTAATATTATTGGCTCTTAAATAGCTGTTTAGATAATGTGAAAACTCTGAAAAACTGACTTTATAGTCTATTGTATTGCAGCATACATGATGTACCATAAGTTCTATGTTATCTAAACCCCAACGTGCTTGTTAGGCATTTTGCCTTTTTGTTGCTTTGTGCAATGGTTTTTAGCTTTGGAACCATAATACTACAATTTAAAAAATTTAATTTCCTTTCCTAATAAATTATTGTCTTTTAATTTGTTAAATTTCTAAAAAAATTATTATGTGAATATTTATTCTATTACATAATCTTAATATATCTGTTATTCCATTTTCACACTTGAAGGTATTAGTCAAATGAATATTTTTTTTTATTATAGATAACTTCTCTTCCCTTCTTATTGCAAGTTTATTTGGTTCCTTGTTTTTTCTCTATGTTGGTTCCTAGTTTTTGTTCAAAAGGATGATTTATTTAGATTAAGTGATTATTACCTTTGAAATTTTAGGCAAAACAGGAACATGAAAGCAACCTAGTCATTCAGAAATTTACATTGATATGCGAACTCAAAGATGGAAGAGTTATTACTGAGTAGGCTACTAAAGTAATTATAAGTTTTTAATTATAGGAATCTCTTTTTTTGATTGGTTGGTTGTGAGCATAAGATTGTTGTCTTCGCGTAGCCATTCATTTCCTTGTTTATTAGTTAGTTGGTTGGTAAACTTGTGCTATAATTTTTATATTAATTACAAATTTAGGATGAGCTAAAAAAGGTTATGTATAAAGAAGGCAGCTCACGAAATTCTGGAAACACTAAAAGATGCACATCTTAGAGGGATGACACATATTTAAAAGTCTTATGACCTGAAAAGAGAGGACACGTGCGTTGTTTGGGGAAAATTCCAATTGCTAAGAGAACTAATGCCAACTCATTGTTAGATACAGCAATAGAAGCAAGACTCCAAAAAGGTTTAAACTTTATTGACAAATGTTTTAACTATAATTCAACAACGACTTTCTAGAGATGAAGTTAATGATCTTATAGAGGCATCATCTTGAAGAGTTTAATTAAATTTTTCATATTATATTTATGACAAAATTTTATATCTAAATGGCTTGTTAATATAATTTTGATATTTTGCTTTCTATATAGGTGCCAGATAATAACAGTGCTCCCATTAGCCATCCAAAATCTTTAACTTTCAGCAATCCTAATAAAAATAGTATATCTATGCATTAATTAAATTAAAGTTAGTTGTCTTATAATTTGATTATGTTTCACTTTACTAAATTATAATCTCATTTTTAACATTAACATCTTTAACTTCCATGTATAAATTGAGACCAAGTTTTAAGCTTATTCAAATGAGGCATCAAGGATATGAGTTATTTTGCAAAGCTAGAAGTATCATATGTGTATTCACCTATTGACTAAACATATATTGTGTAGATTGGTTTCTTTTATCTTGTTTTTGAAAAGTATTGTATAAGAGTAGATATATGGACTCCTTATTTTGTATGAAGATAATTATTAGAATTTTTTTAATATAATGGAATGAATTTTTAGTTACTTGAAAATTTATTATGTCTTGTATATTTATCCTTTTTTGTGTAAATTAAATGAGCACTAATGTATTGAAAGATAAGCTTGCAATGTTAAATGATATAATCATATCTGATAGCTATGGACTCATTATTATCATTAAAGGCTTCAATGACGATAAAACACCTATAGATAATAGTAGCAAAACAACTATGGGTAAAGGTTTTAATGACATTAAAATATTTGAGTATAAGTTTTATTAAATTATCACTATAAGTTTTAGTGATAGTGAAATATTGTGGGTAAAGAATTTAGTGACAATAAAATGCCTATAGGTAAAGATTTTATGAAAATATTATGATTAGATATAATGACAATAAAGCATCCATGGGTAAAAATTTTAAAGTTATATCCACATCTTGTGAAACTGTGGGTATAAGTTATACCCACGATTATAAAATTGTGGGTAAAAGTAGAGCAAATTTGACAAAAATTTAAACTATGGGTATAAGCCACGTAAAGATATATCTATGGATTTTTACTTTTTACCTATAGAAATTGATTGTGGGTATATGGTATTTTTCTTATAATGTAAACAAATATAAGCCCAATGGACAAAAATGCCCTAGATGAGCCACACACTTTTTAAAACATATGTCAGGGGCTCTACACTTGATTTATATGTACAAATTAATCAACTTGAATCCTATAATCAGTATATGATTCTTTGGAGCTTGGTTACTTAATCTTAATGATGAATAAGGATGCATATATATGTCAAAGAATAGATGCATATATGTCAAAGAATGCAGGCATGATATTTAAGCTACTAGTGAATATACATAAACATTTTCCTTGTCATAGAAACTCATATATATCATACACAAGCTCTTAAGGGTATTAGTCTAATCTCACTCATTTTCTTTGAAACTTTTGAATTTGCCTCACCCACTTTCAAGGGACTTTTGACTTAATCTCACTATTCTTAAAACTTTTAGCTTTGTCTCATCCAATTCTAAGGACTTTTGGCTTACCCTCATTCATACTAAGAGATTTTTGGCTTAACAACACCCATTCAAGCCATATTTTATACATAAACACTTTTCAAGAAACACAATAGTATCATAGCAAGTAAGCATTAGCTAGAAATATATCTCATGGCTCAAACATACACACAAGCACTCAAAAACAAGAGAACATCTAAGTAATGCATGAGAGAAAGGTTAAAGAGCTATCTTGAAGCAAGATTCACACACTTTTCTCTTTGGTTATTCTTCCCTTCTCTGGGCCAAACACTTGCAACTAGGTGGAGCTTGATTCTTTTGTCTTAAACACATCAAATGAGACACAATTACATCATTGAAGCAAGCTCTAGTATTACACACACTCTATGTAAGCTCACTTTCTCATATAACTCAATTATGGTTTCATACAAGACCTAATGAAATAACTACTAAAATTCATACTCTTGGATCTATTTTCTCCCTTTATCTAGGTCTCTTAACTTTATTTAGACTCCTTAGAGTCATCACAATTTCATTCCCAAGACCCTAGATATAAGTTGCTTCTTTAAGTCTTAAAATAGAACCTACTCCTTCATCTCACAAACCAAGGTTTCTAAATTTATTTCAAGACTTCCTTTGATATTCTTCTATCATATTTAGTCCCTTTCTAACCTTAAAAAAATTTAAAACACTCTCTAAGTGCATAAGAAGCTCTTGGGCGAGATTATGCAAGCCTAGGAGCACCTATGAATTTTATAACTTTTCTTTAGGGAGTTGGCACATGTGAAACTTTCTAGATGTTTCAAGAACTCATACACATTCTTAAACAACTAAAATTACCACTAAGAAACTTTATACATATCAAGGTGTAACAAAATTCCTAGGTTTGGGTAACCTATTTTTTAATACTTCTTTTTGAAATTTCTTTGCATATACTTATTTCTCATGCTTTAAAACCTAGGTTTCTTACTTAGTCTTGGTCAGAATTCACTCCTTCCTATGTGTTCTATGCTTGGTCGAAATACACCCATGGAGGAACAAAGAGAAGGAAGTAAGAAAAGTTATGAAGTTTACCTTATTTCTTAGTATTTTTAAGAGCTTTTCTACTTGTTACAAGCTTCTTTTTCAAATTCTAACTTCCTCCCTTTGAACATGTCCCAAAATAGTCCCAAATCAAATACTAAAACTATAAGAAAAAAGAGGAGAAGGAGAACAAGTTTGCTAAAGAAATAAATATGAAAAACCAAGGATTTCTTGCTTTTTTCTTAGACCTTTTTCCTCCTTCTTGGCTCCCTTCTTGTGCACCTTTCTCAGCTAGTCTCCCTTTGGTTTGGATAAAATTTAGGTCAGTTAGAATGAGGGGAAAGAGAGGGATGTGGTATATATAGCTAAGGAACTCATTAAAAGCCTTTCAAAATTTTAATTTTGTCCTCCTTCTTGGTTCTTTCCTTTAAAGTTCATTGCAATTATTTTTTAAGAACTGTCTTTTTATCATAAAATTTAGATCTTTTAACTTATAAAATACCTTTAGTTTCACTGAAATTGGATTTAAAACTTTTTTAAACAAATTGGTTAAAATTCAAATCAACCGATACTTTAAAACATAAAGTGGAGGGATTTGAACCATTTTAGAGGTTTTTATAGTTTTTAGGGTCTCTTGAAATTCCAAGAAACTCAATTTTTCTATTTTAAAATCCCTCATTTGAATTTTCTAAACAGTATTTAAAATTACAAAAATGCTACTTCCTTTCGTCTAATTTTATTTAGCTACTCCGACTTTGGTTTCTAGACATCTTAAACTTTGGATTCTCATTTTCTGTTATTTAAAATTTTATTATAATTTTATTTAGTCTCAACTCATTTATTTTAAGAGACTCTCTTTTATAACTGATTTGTTTTTATCATTTTTACGAAAATCTAGTGTTACACTACATAGTTTAAACATTTTAAGAATCTATGTAATTGATTTTTATTTTTAATTTCATCTAGAAATTTGTCACTAAATTCTATAACTCTACTAATTGAAGTTATGGTTTCCTGATAAATTTTTATTCTTAAGAATTTTATCTTTGTTTGAAATAATTTTATTTTTGTAGCGAAACTACTAATCCATTTTTTTTATTTCATAAAATTCTCATAAGTGTTTAAAGTGTTGCTCAATTAAATTTGAAAATACTAATATATCATCTATATAAATTATAGTAAACTTGGTATATGGGTTAAATATTTCATTCATTATCTATTGAAAATTTGAAGGTGCATTCTTTAATCCAAAAGGCATTATATTATACTCATAATGTCCAAATGCTATTGTAAAAGTAATTTTATATCTACCTTTTTTTTTCTATCTGTATTTGATAAGTATCTTGATTTTAAATTAAACTTTGAAAATATTGCTGCATTAGTTATTCTTCTTATTAAATATTTCTTATTAGGTATTAGGTACCTAATCCACTTTAATCCTTTGTTTAAGGGCTTATAATTTATTACTAATTTTATTGCTCTTTGAATTTCTATGTGATTCTATACATAAAAGGCCAGGCAACTCTAATGAGATTTGCTAGGCCTAATAAGATTTTTATCTAACAGTTGTTGTAATTTTTTTCTGTAATATTCCATTAATTCCACATTCATTTGTATTAGTTTAGCTTTTGTTGGTATTTTTTTTTAAACCTTTTCGTATGATAATTTTATTGTATGTTTTTTTCCTTCCCAAAAAGCATTCAAATAATTAGAATATGTTTCTTTTTTGAATTTGTTTTTGATATATTCTATTCTTTTTTGTATGTTATTATTTTTTATTTGTTCTCTACTCCTTTGTAATATAATTTCTTTTGTAGATAATTGATATGACTTTGTTTTCTTTTTATCAGATTTATTCTACAAATAGAATTTTCTTTTAATAAATTTATTTCTTTGATTACCAGTGGCTTTATCCATTCAAATTTTTTTTCCTAAAACTTTGGTGCTTATTTCTATTTGGGTTAGCTTAAATGGCATAATTTATTGTAAAAAAAGCATGCCTAGTATCACTAGTTCATTTAAATCTTTTACTAATATAAAGATATTTTTAAAGCATATCCTTTTATTACATATATGAGTATTAGATAATTTATATTGTATCTTTAATTTTGAATTGTTGGCTGCCGATAAGCTTTTCAATGTTTTCTCATAATACTTGGTGGAAATTAATCTTTCTTATATGTAATTCATATTTACTCCTGAATCTATTAGTATTACGAGGTTTCTCAAATATTTGTTATTTACTACTAAGTTCACTTGGCAATGGCACTTTTCATACGTTGTTTTTTGTATTCATTGTATAAACCTTTCTTGAGGCATCTCTTTTAAATCGAGGATTTCCTTTATTTTTTCATTTTCTTCTTCTAATTTTTTTCTTCCTATTTTTTCTAATTTTACCCTAATTTCTAACACGTCTAGTTCTCTATATATTTCCTTTTCTTTTAATTCCTTTATCTCTGCTTTGATATTTTTTTATTTCTTGGTATAATTCTTTTATTCTTATTGAAGTTTATTTTTCTTTAAATATACTTAATATATCTTTTTAACAAATATTGTCTTTTTTATATCTTCGTTGTTAATCTTATCTATTATTTTTACTAAAAACTATATATTTTCTTTTGATATTACATTAATATTATTTTCTTTACACTTTTGAAAACTACGTATATTTATATCTTGGCTTTCTTCTAAATTTGTAGTAGATATATTTGTGTTAGTTTCTTCTTATATTTGATAAATATATTTTTTTTACCTTTTAAAATGCTTTCCACTATATTTTAAAGTAAAATCTTTATTTATCAATATATTAAGAGGATTTTGTTTATTTTCTTCACTTATATTCTATTCTTTAATTTTCTTTTTGGTTTTGCATTTATTAGAATAATGACTAAATTGACCATATTTATAACAAACTACATCTTTCTTGTCTTTTTTTTTTAAATTTGTTTTACTTCTAAAACTTTTCTTGGCTTACCCTAATATCGACTATTTTTCTTAATTCTTGTGTAAAAGGATTCAATTTTAAGATTTGATTTATTTTTCTTTTTTTCTAAAAGGAGCTTTTATTTTTTTCAAATCCATATTATTCAAAAAAAATTCCTAATTCTAATTTTCCTTATTTTCTATCTAAACACATCTTTCTTTGCATTTTTATCTCATTACACAATCTTAGTCCTATTGTACTTATAATTTTTATTATATGTTCGTAAGTCATTAGGTTATACTTTATTGCTCCATTTTGCCTACTTTTGATTTTATCTCTTACTCTTTCTACAAATAATTTGGGTAATCCTAAAATGAATTTTTCTTTCTAAAAGTCTAAATTTCCATCTTATCTTTGAAATACTTTAGGAATAAATTTATTTTTGTACCATCTAAAATATGCTAAAATTAGGCATCTTAAGTTCATTAATTCTTCCAAATATCTCTCTTGTATTTCTATAAGTTCTCCTATAAAAGATTTAATTATTGCATATGCTAATTGGACTAAATTATCTAAATATTTTTCTTATTGTCCTTGTGCATTTATTATACTTTGGTGAAATGATCTTATCTCTTATCTATCTAATTCAGTTAATATATTTTTCCACCATCCTTTTAAATTTCTTATAAATCATTAAACTAATTATTGTCATTATTATTTTCCATTCTATAGGCAACTGTATCCATCATCATTTCTTAAACTACAATCATTATTTTATATTCATTATATTTATCTATATTCTAGGGAGAATTATAATAAAGGACCAAAAAGTGAAAAAAAATCTTCTTAAAGACCTGTTACCACTAGGTTCAACTGTTTGTTGCTAAACTCAATAGTAATTATCTTAAAACAAGTGGTAACAGGTCCTTAAAAATAATTTTTTGATCCTTTATTATAATTTTTTCTATATTATATTCATAGATAGACCTTCCATCATATGATGAAGTAGTCTTTGTATATCTTTCTTCAAATTGCAAATCTAGTATAGTTGGCTTTGGGTGATGGTTTTTTCTTAAATTATAATCATTATTATGATTATTTCTCTTTATTTTATTTAAAGTTACGTATTCTCTTGCTTTAAATTGTTGTTCTAACTTTTTTATAGTATTAATTCTTACTGTACTTTTAATTTATTTCTTATATCTAGTTTTTATAATTTTTCTTTATTTCTTTTAAAATATTTTTTATTCTTTTGTCTTCTTTTAAACCTACTTTTCCTAACATAATTCTTTTTGCCTCTTCTATAAGTATGGCTTCATATCTAAATATAGGTTTTTGTGGATCTAATTGCTTTTCTTCTAGGGGAGCCTTTTGAATATTTCTTTCATCTAATTTATTTTCTATTCTATCTAATTGTTGACTTATAATGTATAAAATTTTATTAGAGAAATTATTCTGTTGTTATATTTTTTGTATGCCTTTATTTTTTTAAAGGTCTATTATCTTTAGCGGTGATGCTATTACTTCTTTTCCTCTTACCTTTACACTTATTTCTTTTAGAGGTGGATATGTAGCAATAACTACTCTATTATTCCTACAATTATAATTTCCGGTTTTAACCATAGTAGTTTTTATTGAAGGATAATTTTTTACAAACAGATTAAATATTTGATTATTAAATATTTGAGAGTTGAGATCTGTCTAATTCAGATTGTGTTTTTAACTTTCTACTATCATGTTCATATATTAGTTGTGGGATATGTGATTCAAAATTTACTCATTTAAATGTATGTCTTATACTTGAATTATTTATAGAATTTCTAACTTCTGTATAGTAAGTTGACTGCTTAAATCCTATAAATCCAATAGAAGATAATAATCTTTTAACCATTTTGTAGGATACATTTCCCTTTGTCATTCTTTCTATGTCTTCTATTTCTAGTTCCTTTAAAGGTGCAAAGGTTGCTAATTTTAGGAATTTCCAATTGGTAAGAAACTTTATTTCTTCATGTTTCAATAATTTTGATACTAATACTGTTGTTTTGGATGGATATCCTACTTCTATAAGTATAGTTTATCCTTTTAGAGATTCTTTTATTGCTTTAAAATTTTGGTGTGTTTTTGTCATTTTAAAAGTTATCCTATATTGTATTAATATGGAAGTTGCTCCTTTTTCTCAACTATCATTAGATCCTATTTTCATTACTAACCTATTTTTGGCATTAGGATCCTTTATGTTTACTAGATAATTAGGAAAATAGTCAAAATAGACTAGTCCTCCAACAAGATTTGTTTGTATAACTCCTACTATGGATTTTTTAAAATTTTGTTGTTGTCTTCTGTCTCTTATGCATATTAGGATTGGCTTATTTAGTCTTATCCTAAAAGAGGGCTTTATGGCTATTTGAATTAAACCTGTATATATTCAAGTATATCTTTCTTTATAGTTTCTTCTAGTATCATAAATATAACTTGTTTACTTCTACTTCCCTTTCTATTGCTTGAGTTAAATGTGAGAAATCAAATATAGTTTTTTTTAATAAACTTCTTCCATCATAAAGGTTGGAATGGACCAATTTGTTAGCTATTTCTGTAGATTATGACTAGTTATTTCTCCTTCATTTAATGCTTGATCCTCATTTATTTCTTTAATCTCATTATCTTTGGTATGAATATGTTCTCCTCTATTTTATGTAAAATTATAGCTTTTTTGGCTTAAACTTCTACTTCCTCCACTATGCAAATCTAATATCTTCTTAAACTAGATCATTATGCTATACCTATTCTATTCTATTCTAACTTGATTATTCTCTTGCTTTAGGTTTGGCAAGAACACCTTTAAGCTAGACCAACGGGCTTATTGTCACTGTCGAGACCACACTCATAGGCTTACAACATTTCCACCAAAGTAGGAAAACAAATTGATTGAAATAAAATAAAATAGACATAATATAACATTACCAATTTCAAGAAAATTTTAAGGCTCTAATACCATTCTTGAAAGCTAAACTAGAATATTGAATTGGATGCTATAATAAAGTAAGATGATAATATCCTATTTTGTAGACATGTGATGGAAAGTGATAAGATGATAATATCTTATTACCTCATGCATTGCATTAAGTGGCCAAGTGGATGATATGAGATTTGCAAATTTTGCATGTGGCTTCATTTGCAAAATGGTGTTATTCTCCTTTTCTTATGTTGCTTTTTTTACAACTTCTCATTATATATATACATGCACACATAAATTTACATATAGGCAAGCTGCTGTTGCTAGGCATTAAGAAGTTATCAAATACACACAATATACAAATATATAGAGAGTTATAATTAAATTGTTCAATCGTACTTTAATTAGATAGTTAGGCTAAATTAGTTTTATAAGAAAATTATTATATAAAATTTTTTAATTGATAAATTTAGATTATATAATTTGAAATATTTCTCATATGCACATAAAAATTTACTAAAGCCTATATTTTACTAGCAAAATACTAAATTACTTCTAATTTTACTAAATAATTGATATTTTATTACATAATTATTTAGTGCATTTTTTAATCAATATATTTATTAAATTTGATCTAAGTGCAAAAATGTCATAAAATCAAATGAATATATTAACTAAAACTTTTACTTATCATTACATATCACAAAATTCACAAAATTCATTTTAATAGTGATAAATAATTATACATAATTTAACATATAACATATCTTAATTGGAGAAAGATGTTACACTTATTATCTCCCTTTAATGTTGAGAAAATTGTTTTGTTAAAATGACAATCGACAAATTGCCTTATAAATAAAAAGAAATTCATAATCAACATATATTTTCAACTTTCTTTAAAAAATCATTTTTGTGCGTTGTGATGAAGCAATTAGGATATATATTGTACATCTAAAAGTTTTAAGATGAAAAATATTTGGCTTTCAATTAAAAGCCAATTATAATGATGAGAATTTATAATAACTTGTTGGCTTGATTCTTATAAGCATTGTTGCATGTAACATCACATATTCCTATGTTGAAATAAGAAATTTTGTTCTTATAAGCATGAGTCTACTTATTAATTAGAAACATTTAATAAATGATTTTGCTAGATTATTTTATGTATAAACATAAGTAATATGACATTCAATAATCATTGAAAGCTTGAAATGTAAATTTACTAGCATTATCAAGGCGAATTGTCATGATTGCATTTTGATTAAATTACTTGAGTAAGCAATCTTGCAAATGCTGTAACACCTTCACTATCTAGTTCTTCTTGAGCTATTATGGTTTTTTAGCAAGTCTATTTACTTATGTAGGTAAAATATTGAATCCAAAAGTTTTAAATATGTTCATTTCTCTTTATCTATAATTCCATGTCATTTCAGTTTAACAGATAAAGTATTGGTAATCCTTTATTACCAATTTATCTTAACAAATGAAAACTAAAAACAAACTTATGTCACATGTTAAGAAAAATCTGGTAGAGTTTTCTTTTATAAAATTAGCTATCCAAACCATTTAAATGGTCACGTTTCAGCTTAGAACTCACAAACATGAAAAATATAAATAGTAGTAAAATCAAATAAGACTATTCATCCTCTAATACTAATAAATTTAAATTGGAGTCACATCACTATTAACTTTGTATTATTTCACATATTACATCACTAAGGAAGTAATTGACATATACATTTATTATAATATTACAACAAAATTAGATACATATATGATTCATATTGTTTTATGATTCTGACATTATTCTATTTCTTTTTCTTTGCTAGCATTGGTACTTTTATCTAGCATTGGTTAGTGGGAAGAACAGAAATAGTGGTAAGAATAAAAATTGTAACATCCAATCTCTCTGTAAACATGAAAAACGCGATGTTTGGTTTCCCTGTAAACGTAAAAAATGGACCAAATATAAAAGGAAGTCTTCGAAATAGAAGGAATTGGGGCCAACTAAAATTAGGATAAAATTTTAAATAATAGAAAATGAGGATTTAAGCCTTGAGTTGCCCAGAAACCAATGCCAGAGTGATTTAAAAAATTTGCCGAAAAGATAGTGGCTTTTTTGAAAAACTCACAGGAGGACTTTTTAAATGAAAGTTTTGAGTTCTCCAAGGTTCTCAGAGGCCCTAAAAACCATAGGAAGCCCTATGATAGTTAAAGCTCATCTGGTATACATTTTTCAATGGCGGTAAACTCGAACTTTGACTGGATCATTTAGGAAGGTTTTAGCTCTGATTTGAGTGATTCCAAAGGCATTTTATTAAATTGGGAATCTAAATTTTACAATGAAAAAGATGGTTCTAAAAAAGGAGTTAAAATGAAGTCAAACCGGAAATGCCATTACGAAAGGCAAAATTAGAAATAATTTTAACAAGAAGCTTCTTAAACTCACGCCCTCTCTTACTCTCATTTTCCACCATCGTTCTTCTACCCATAATAGAGAGGAGAACCAGTTCTTTTAGGCATACAAGAAGAAGCAATCTTGAAGGGAGAAAAAGCCAAGAAAAGGTAGAAAATTCTATGAAAAATCTAACTTTCTCCTTAGCAAGTTACTTTTCCTCCTTATTTCTATGGGTTTGATGGTGTTTTTAAATCTGTTTTGGGGGCAGAATAAAGATAAAAATTCGTGTTTGAAGGGAGGCAACAAAGGAAAGTGAAAAGCAACCAAGAGAAAGTAAGAAAATAAGGTAAAACTTTCATTCTTTGGTAGTTTCTTCTTCCCCCTTCCTCTTGCACGATTTGGCCACCATGAGCCTAATTCTTAAAGGCTATTTTCTGTTCAAATCAAGGGGGGATTAGAGGTTTTGGAGTACAAGGATTAAGAATCTATTATTGGAAGCAAGTAAAAGCCATTGAATTTCAAGTGAGGAAAGTGAAGAAGTCTTGAACACATTGTAAAAACTGATTTGATTCATGCATTTCCTAATATATGTGAGTATTTGTTTGAGTTCCTAAGACTCTTAGAAAGCCTTCCAAGTGGCTCTTCCATCAAGAAAAAATTGAAAACTCCTTGAACCCCAAATGCTTTCATAATGTCGGCTTAGGACAGATAGAGGGGTTAGAGAGTGTTTTAATTTATTATAATCTTGGTTTGGAACTTTATATGATGGTAGAAGGTGGGAGGAACCCTTGAAAAAAAAATTAGAAATCATAGATAGTGAGATGGAGGTATTGGCTCCATAATGTAGCATAATGAAGCAACTCCTAGATAGACTTCTTAAAATAATTGTATGATGACTCCAAGGGGTCTAAATGGAGTCAAAAATCATAGATTAAAGGAGAGAAGGGAGCCAAGATCATGAATTTTTGTAGTTGCTTCATTAAATGCCCTATGGAAGTATAATGGAGCCATAAACCAAAGTAGTATCATGTAAAGTGTGTATAATGCCAAGGCTTGTTCTCATGAGTAATTCATGTTTCTTTTGGTGTGTCTAAGCCAAGAGAAATGGTCTCCACCTTCTTGGGTGTGTAAGGTCAAGGAAGAGGACTCAAGGCTTAAGGAAAAAGTATGTGAATGTAAGCAAGGTAGCTCTCTCTCTTTTTTCCCATGCATGAATGAATGTCTACATTGCTTTTGAATATGTGTATGTGTATTTTAAGCTATGAATTGTATTTGAGTATGATGTCTATGTTTTATGGAATCATAGTATTGCATTATGTATTTAAATGATATCTAAAATGTTTGCATTGGTTTGCTTGAATGTGGAGAGGCCAAGAACCTTCTATCTTCGGTGAAGATGAGCCAAGAACCCTTAGAAGTGGTTGAGTTCAAGAGAAAATCTCCCAAGAGCAAGGCTTAGTTCAAGGCCTTTGAGAAAAAAGATGAGGCAAGTCCAAGAACTTTGAAAAAAGAGGGTAAAGTTAATCCATTCATTTGGTAAGCCTAAATATGTTATGTGTGCTTTGTGTAAATGCTAAGAATGTATTTCCACCATTTTCAATGTTAGTATGCCATATGCCATGCATGCATCCTTAAGACTTGTATTACATTCTTTATGCATAATTGAGTGGGAGATAAGTTATTAGGATTCTTTGAATCTCACTCACTCCTCTCCAATATCTTAATATGCTAGGTGGAGTCAATAAACAAGGGAATAGAAGTCACCAAGGTAAAAGATAAAGCTTTGACTCTAAATTGTTTGATTTTGCTTATGTTGTAACCAAAGTGGCAAATGATGTAAACTTTTAATAGAAGGGATGTACAATGAATGAAATATGTGTAAATATCCCAATAAATGATATATGTATGATAATTAATGATAAATGAGTAGTGTTGCAATTTTTGGGTATTGAATGGCTATTTCCCACATATATCTCTTTACATATGGCTTGGGGATGGAGGATGAGATTTTGTGTTTTAAATTTTTACACCTCTAAAACAAGTTTATGGAGTTTTTTTGGGCCATTCTCACTTGCCCAAGTAGCCACAAGAACCTTAGAAATCATTTTACACACCTTTGCACTATTAAAAGACATTAAAATAACCCAAATGGCACCCTATGGCACATTCTGCCCAAATGAAGGAATTTCTTCATAAAATTTTGCAGACATGTAGAGCTTATTGATAGTTTTTTGAGAAGCTAAAGTGCAGCAAAAACAAAGCTCTACGGAATTAGTTATGAATTTTCAAAGTTTGGTAAAAAAAGGGGTCAAATTTGGCCGAAATTTAATAGGCCTATTTTAAGTTTTCTTTTGAGTTGCATGAGTTGTGGGCAACATTTTATGATCCAAATGAGTTGTATTCATGTAATTAAATATAATAATGTATGGTGTGAGTTCATACGGTTCATGTGACATCGAATGAAATTTTTATACATGACGTAACGAAAAAATATTTATTATTTTTATGCTATTTTTTTGATTCTTACATGAGATGTCTAATAAGAAGTATAAAGATAGCATGAAATGAGCTAGAATTTATAGTGTTACAAAAATAGTGATAAGATTTGGTAAAGTCTCAATAGCTAATGTCAACTAAATTAATACATACAAGAATACTATGAGGAAATGTAATACATATAATATAAACATGTGATTTTTATGCATCATAAAACTTTAATGTAACTTTTAACATAAAAACTCATTTCAAAATAAGCCATGACATTTAAACATACTAGTTGGGCTCAACTAAATTCATTTTTAGGTCAAGGAAGAGCCATTGTACTTAATTCCCTGCCATATGGAGCGAGGAGCTAAAATATAATTATTTTTTATACTAGTTGGGCTCTACCAAACTCAACTCAAAGTTAAAAAAGAGCTATTGCACTCAATTCCCCATCTTAAGGAGCTAGGAGCTAATCATAACATCTCATATGCATAAAATTTATGATACAAGCCAATTCAAAGTATAACTCATGAAATCATTAAACAAACAAGTATACAAGCATTTTAATTTATTAAACACTTGATTGCATGCAAGAAAAGGGGAGATTGCTACCTGGAAGATCGAGAATTGATCCTAAATTTCTTACTTTGTCTCATGTCTTATTTAACTCTCTTCAGTTATTTCTTTTACTTAACCTTTATTAACTTAATTCTTTATTTCTTAATTTTTTTGTCTAAAGACCACTATAGCCATCTCCACATACTTAAAATATTATATTAAATATGAAAAATAGGTAACCAATGCTTATTTAAGTTAACTTGTGCAGCTTATATCACATTTTATAGCTTAATTTTAAAATTGCATAACTTTGGTTAGGCACCTCTAAATTAGGCAAAAAATATTTTTTTGGAAAACTTATAATATTTGCTCTATATTATAAAGATATTAGATTTAATTGAATTCACATGGTCCCTTAAAAATGGCAAAATGGTGGCTAGTTCTTGTTGTAGGACAATTTTCTTATGCTAAGTTGAAAATTCATAACTTAGGGTAATAGTGTCCAATTTGGGCAAACTAAAACTTGTTGGAAAACTCTTAATGTGCCCTATCTAATATAAAAATTTCAAATTAAAATGAATCCATTTGATTTCTCAAAGAATATGAAAATCACGACTATATTAAAGACCAAAATTGATACAAGACAATTTTATTGGGGCAAATTCAAAAATTTATAAAATATTATGTACCAACCCAAAAATTACAAACTTTAGTAATATAAAACTTTAGGATGTTTTCTAAATGCTTACCAAGTTTTACACCTAAATTCGTCCATTAAGGTCTCAATGGATAGAGATACATTTTTGGACTTAATATGATTTTTTTACCATTTTAGGTTCTAAACTTGTTAATTTTTTACTAAATTCATGCCATACTTTAATTCTATATGCTCTATACTAACATTAAAGTGCATGAAAGCATGGAGAAAAGCCTCGTTCTCTCTTTCTCTCTCTTTACAAGAGGCATTTTAAACTTTAGGGTTCTATGTATGGTTTGATTTAAGGCTTAACTCATAACTCATCTTGAAGCCCTCTTTGTACTCTTCAATTTTCATCTATTAGTTTCTTGAAAAAAAACTTCTTTTTGCCTTGGATAAGATCTGAACTTCAAGTTTTCATAAAAATAAAGCCATCATTAGAAACCTCTAAGAGAGTATATCAATCTTCCTAACTAGCGCGAGGTGAAATGGAGCCGTTTACTTAAATAAAGGCTTGAAACCTCTCTTTCTTCCCTTCTTCAAGACTCCATTAATAGCTGAAAATTCTAGAAATGGAAGTGTAGAGAAGATGGAGGAATGTGACTTTCATAAAAGGCCTCTTTTATAATTTGTTCAAAATGACCATTTTGCCCCTGGTTGCACATTTGCTCCGTTCAAATTCATTTTTTAGGCTGTTCATGATCTAATTATTTCTTATCTAATTTTGGGTGCTCTTTCATATAAAGATATTATTTTTGGCATTTAGTTGGTTTAAAATAGTGAAAAATAACTCCACTTAAAGTCACAACACTTTCTAACTCTTTTAGCGTACTAGAAGGGTTTTTATTGATTTTAACAATTTTTATAATTTTTAGAATTTTTAAAAACTCTAGTGAGCTTAATTTTGGCTTTTAAATATTTTTTTTCTTAAATTTTCTGAAATTTGCTTAAATTTTCAATTTTACTATTGAAGTACCATTTTTCTCTGTTTAGCTACTTTAACTTCGTTTTCTTTCCGTAAATGATTTCCCCATTTTTTGATGTCTTGATTAATTTTTTACCCTTATTTTTTCTTACTATCTTTTATTTTACCCTTTTTCATTATCTTGCCAAATTATAGTTTAGTTTAAATTTGATGTTACAAATGCTAAGTTACTAGTTGATAATAAACATGCATATGATCATTTTGTAAATACATCTATCAAAATCATATAACATTTGAATGATCCATATGATAGATGAATGGATCCACATATATTACCTTCATCCAGAAATGAAAGAAATTCAATTTCAACTTTAGCTAATAATGGTTTAGTAATTAATTTACTTTGAGAATAAGTAACACATGAGAATTATTTGAATTAAAAAATCTTTTGGTTTTCTCAATGGATGTTTATATGAATTTTCAATAATTTTTGGATCATAATTAATTCAATATGGCTTAACCGGTTATGCTAAATAATAGATAAGTAACACATGAGAATTATTTGAATTAAAAAATCTTTTGGTTTTCTTAATCGATGTTTATATGAATTTTCAATAATTTTTGGATCATAACTAATTCAATATGGCTTAACCGGTTATGCTAAATAATAGATAAATTTAGATTAGTAAACTTTTTGCTTATTGTAACATTTGTTTCAATTGTACTAATATTTGTATAATACAAATTAGAAAATAAGGCACACAATTTTTTTAATATATATTTCTTTCTCGATACTATAGTTTGATATGTAAATATTTAATATTTTTCTCATTTATAAACTCAATGTGATATTTATTATGGCATATATCTTTGAAATTTAGTAAATATTTTTAAAACTTAATAAAAATATCCTATTGATAATTAACTTTATTCCCCCATAACAATATGGTAGCTCTTCCAAAGCCTTCATTAATTCTATAATACCTGATATAATATTAGCATGAATATCACCTATTATTAAATAATTTTTTTAATCTTTAAATACTATTTGCAAGATATATGTCTTTATTATAAATCTTGTATCTACCTATAGAATAAGAACTATCCATATTTGTTCTTCAATAACTAAATCATATTTTATTATATGTAGTTCTTTAAGAATTAACATATATTATATTTTTATATATGTTATTATATATATTTTATTATATGTAGTTCTTTAAAATCATTACTCCAAATGCATGTATTTTCCCTTCAAATTATTCAAAGGATTGCAAGTTATTTATAAAATATTTTTATCCAATTGTTTATGAAATTGGCTAGAAATAAAGATAAATATTTACAATAATTTTATTTTCTTCCCTTAAAATATTTTTTAGATTAATAACAATAAAATAAATTTAATATCAAATATATGCTTATAATAAGTATTTTTCTCATTAAAAAAATTTAAACACAATAAATTCATAGAAATGAAATATTTTCTTAATTCAAGTGTCACATTAATATAGGATGTTTTGTTTTCAGATGATATATATAAAGAATTTAATTATTGATATAAAATAAAAATAAAAATAAAAAATAAATACATCTTATTTTTATTTTCTTTATAATGAAGGTTATTGTTCATATAAAGGATGAAATTATAATTGATCTTCTCTCCTAAAATTTAAAAAAATTGTAAATAACTAGTTATGATAAATAATATAATCATTTAATGACTTATAGTCTTCTAGTCTTTATAGCCACTTTTGGCCTTTTCTATTTTAAAATAATTAATAGCTATTTGTCTATATGACTCTTAACTATATTGTAGTTATTACTCATTATATTTTTATTTTAATAACTATGGTTGGTTATTATTGACCTTTAATATTTAATTTGCACATGAGTCATAAGTGGTTATTAACTTTATAAACATGTTAAATTTGAAGAATTTTCAAGACTTTTTAATGATATGAAATCTATAAATTATTAATATTCAAAGTTATAGTGAAAATTCTTTTATAGCCACAAACTCATCGAAGTATGTCACAAATTTTTTACATATATGCACTATTTATTTGGATAATAATAATAAATTCATTGGCTATGAAATAATTACAACCGAAAGTGATGTGGTTGTCAATTATTTAATTATATTTAACCTTTTAATTTTTAAGGTATTTGCTAATATCAAATTTATAATCATATTATAAACTAAATAAGTTTTGAATTTGTGGATAATATAAGGTAAGAAAATTTTTTTTCTTATACCTATGAATACCAAACTCCAAAAATTGACATTTTATATCAATTTGCTAAAAATTAAAACTAATGGAATATAAGAAATCTAATAAGAGCAAGAAAGAAAATTAAGAGAAGAAACAAAAAAGACAATTCTCATTTATTTAGAGTTTCACACCACATCAAAAAAAAAAAGAGTTGTATTAATCGTTGGCTGGATTTGACTTTTTCTTGGACTTGTTTAGTTTTTTGTTCAGGGATAGCTATAAAGGAGGGAGTAGATAGAATATGAGTTGATAGGAACATTTATATTTATTTTTTAATATTAAGTCTTTGGTATTAAATTCAGCATTTTTATATTGTTTAGTTAAAGTTCTTGGATTATTAATTTTTTGTGATTTCTCTTTTTTTTTCATTATTTTGAGGATCTATTGTTGTATTTCCTAATTCTAATTCTTCCCATAATTTTTGAAATTCTTCAAAATCTATTTGCCTAAATTCTTCAAACTCCAAAAATTAACATTTTATATCAATTTGCTAAAAATTAAAACTAATGGAATATAAGAAATCTGATAAGAGTAAGAAAGAAAATTAAGAGAAGAAACAAAAAAGACAATTCTCATTTATTTAGAGTTTCACACCACATAAAAAAAACAAAAGAGTTTCATATGCTTAGTACATAACTTTTACTATAAGCTTTCAAAGACCAACTTATGAATTATAATAATATAAATAAAAAATTAATTTATATAATTATGCAATATAAATCCTTTAAGTTTATGAAATATACAACATTAAATATAAAAAAGAATCCTAAAAAATATTTTTTAAGAATTATAGATGCTCATGTAATTTTAACATTTACAATATCTTCTATTTTCTAAATTTTTGGATTATTATAAAAGATTTGAATCCCCCGTCGTCAAGAGCGGTATTAGTATGTGTTTAGAAACGTGATAATCCCTCCCAAAGTTGTGTTTAACACAAAGCAAGATATTAATGTTTTTACATGAACTGATTTTTCACCGCAATTTTAAATGAGTCCTTAGTGGTCATTCCTCCCTAGGTAAATTCCACGGCGCCCAGATTTTGAGTGGGCCAACCTTGCCCCCATGTTGATCATGAGTGAGGTGTGAAGAAAGACCCGCATGGCACTATTCTCCTCCGAAGTAAGGCCAAATAGCCCTCAAGGGGGGTTGCATACTTAAATTCTATTTATTTATAATTTTAATTTTTTATATTCATAATTTATTTACATATTTATATAATATTTAATTATTATAAAAATAAAATAAAAATTAAAAAATTCTGCTAATTGATACCTTAGTTGGGAGTATATTTAAAAAATAAATTTAAGCATAATTTTTAAGTGTTAGATGTTAAATTTTCTAATAAAAATATGTTAAGCAAAGATTTTTATAATTTGATACTATATGATTTTGAAAATCGTTTCGGCATATCTAACGTAAATTTTTATTCAGAAAAATTATTATCTCGTCGCAGGCACAATTAATCAATATTAACCATCAACCCGCAAAGCACAGAATCGCGGATTTATCCCGGTGCGAGCGGGTTGATCGTGGGCCCACAAGAGAGCCGAAAAGAAAAGCAGAATACCTCGCTCAGAGCCGACCACTTTCCTCTTCGCAAAGCCTCACCGCTCACAAAATTGATCTCTTCTCCGAAACCCCCCTTTGGTTATAACCAAATTGCTTGCTCTATTCCCGTTCATCTTTGCGCCTGGAAATCCTACAGTCTAATCTGTGGCCACCATGACGAAGTTTTCCTCGGTAGTTTCGAATCAGATTCGGTTCCTGCTTCAGAGCTTGAACGAAGTTAACTTCGACTCCATTTTCCAGGAACTTTGTCAGGTACCCTTTTCATCTGTGGGATTGGATTGCATTTTCGCTGATTATTTGTCTTTTTCTCTTATTACTTTCTATGACTTACTTATGCTGGTTGTTATCCGACTTTATGCTGTAATCTTGGTCTCCATGGTGTAGAAGTGGTAAAGTTTCTGTCGTTGTGGGGCTTCAGAAAACATGGTCCTACCTTCAAATTCGGAGAAAAATTTAGACCCCACTTCGAGATTTGAGTAGGTTGCAACATGCGATTAATCGTGAAACAAAAATATCGTTAGTCCGGAGAGTTTTTTTTTCTCTTTTTTTTTTTTTTTGGGTGATAGGCCAAGTGTGTGACAAAAAGCTAATATGTAGGTGGCTTGTTTGGTTTAATGTTGATCTTGCTCTGCGCACTAGTAGAAGGATTGTTTCTGTGGCAAGTAGGTCACATAAACAGGACATTGCTATTAGCGTGTTCTCTGCCACTCCCACAAGTTCACCGAACTATAGTTGGCATGAGTAACTGCTCTAGTCAAACTCACAGACATGTTTATCTTCGTCTGTTTTATTCCTTGTATGCCTTAAGATACTTCTTTATACATGCTTTGTTATGTTCAGTTATCTTGATATGGAAAGGAGAAGCAATCTAGGGTTTCTTTGAGATCTTCCATTTGATGAAATGGAGAATGTAATGTTTAAATCATGAGCTATGGGTTAGAGATGCAGTTGGCCTTCAACCATTTGGACCAGAGCTTTTTTATTCGTTTTATTTGCTGTTGTGTGTTTAATGGATTTCGAAGAGAGGCAGTAAATCATTCACGTGAGGGAGTTATTCACTTGATTTTAGCCACATGAGGTAGACTAGTGAGACCTTTTAATAATTTATTGAGGAAATAACGATGGGTTTAAGGGATAAAAGTCAGTTCTGCATGTTCTGAAGGGAATACTGAAGAATGCTAAAGTCTATTGGTTTCTGTGTGACTCTTTCAAGTTGTTGGCAATGTTGGAGAGGTGACTATAGAAGATCTGGGGCTTTTACTCTTTAAATTCACTGCTGCTTTACCAGAGGACAGTCAAAGTTTTCTGCTTTACTCTGTATTCCATGATGTATGGCATCTTATATGATGTTCATCACTATCTTATTTGTTTAATTTTAAGCGTGATTAGTGCGCCATGCATTCTTCTAATCTTCTATCTGATTCAGTTCTATTATATATCTTTTGTTTTCCTTTAAAATAATTCCCCTTCTTGTGGAATAAAAGGGAAGACTTGAGTAGAATTGCTTCAGGTTTTTCCTTTTTTTCCCCTCCTTTTTCTATTAATATTTTGATTGAACCATCTGACTGGATCAGTTCTTTATAACTCTGTTTCTTGCTGTCAGTTCACTGAATATGGAACCGATGGAAGCATTTTGCTCCTACGAACATGCTTGGATCACCTGAATGTTGTCAGAAGTGATCTGAAGGACATGCAGCAGGTGCCAATTCTTGGGGCAGTCATCAAGTACCTCTTGGACAAACCAAACTTCAGTACAGTGTTTTCTGAGTCACTGAAGACTGTAGAAATCAGTGAAAGCTTCCTAGAAAAGTTTTCTAATGGATTGCAGTTGTCTTTATTGGAAAAAATAGCCATTGGTCTTGCTTTATCTGATTCTGAAAATGTTGACACTAGGCTTTATGGTAAGTATGAAGTAAATTGCTAAGGTGGTTTTGTGCTTAATGGTTTCCTCTGTATATTTTACTTGTAAAATGGCAGGAATCTCTTAGCAATGTTGGTTTATGACCATTTTCTTTTTTACCATTTTTTGGGTTATCAAAGATGCAACCTGACATCTTGTTATTGTTTAGGCAAGAACTTTTGTGTGGCTCAGATTGAGGAACTGTGTGCCAATCCCAGTTCTTTGAGTTGCTCTGAGCAAATTCAAAATATTGTCATGTTCCTCAATCGGTCTGAGGGCCTTTCCAAGCATGTGGATTCCTTTATGCAGATGTTATCATTGGTGCAGTTAAAAGAAACACCGCCTTTTGTTTTGACTCCATTGCTGCCTGACGAGATGCATGAGACCAATTTCTTACGGTAGTAGCTTATTTAGTTATCTTGTGCTGTTCAAGCCCTTGATGCTGCTGCTGCTACTTTTGGTATTAATTTATATGAATATATGTCTGCTTAGTAGCTTCCCTTATACTTTACAGGAATATGGAGTTGTTCCATAAGTGTGGAGAGAATGACTTTGATGCTATTTTAGCAGACATACAGAAGGAAATGGATATGGGAGATATTGTGAAGGAACTGGGATATGGGTGCACTGTCAGTGTCTCACAGTGCAGGGAAATTTTCTCACTTTTCTTACCTTTAACTGAGGATACCCTTGCTAAATTACTTGGTTCTATTGCTCGTACCCATGCTGGGTTGGAGGACAATCAGAACACATTCTTAAATTTTAGCATGGCCCTTGGTCACGGCACTTTGTCTGAGTTGCCACCACTAAGTTCTTGGAATATTGATGTATTGATAGATACAATCAAGCATCTGGTGAATAAATATGTTTCTTCTATGTATCTTTTATCTCAATCATGGATGTGTGAATTTATGAAGTTAAATGTTTTTCCATTTCTGTGCTTACTGCTTACAGGCTCCTGGAATTAATTGGACGAGTATTGTTGAGAATCTTGATCATGAAGGATTTTTTGTTCCTAGTGAAGAAGCTTTCTCCTTTCTCATGTCTGTATATAAACATGCTTGTAAGGTACATTATCAAAATGTGGACAAATGCTTGGAATTAATATTTTCCCTTGGTAGTCATCTTTCAACATGAAAAATCTTTCACATAGAAATCTGACTGTTTGAATTTGAGCCTTCCAGGAGCCATTTCCTCTTCATGCCATCTGTGGGTCTGTCTGGAAGAATACTGAGGGCCAGCTATCTTTCCTTAAATTTGCTGTATCTGTACCGCCGGAAGTATTTACCTTTGCCCACTCTGTCGGGCAGTTGGTATGATGCTCTGTCTACTTGGTTTCTGTTTCTATTTTTTATCTCTTCTGATTACTAAGAATAACCGATTTTTATACAGGCATATATTGATGCAATTCATGGTCACAAGCTTCAATCTGGACATGCAAATCATGCATGGTTGTGTCTTGACTTGTTGGATGTATTCTGCCAGCTAGCTGAGAGGGGTCATGCTAGTTCTGTTCGATCCATCCTTGATTATCCTCTTAAACACTGTCCTGAAATCTTGCTTCTTGGGATGGCACATATTAATGTACAATTTACTGGATTTTGTTCTTTTGGTTTGAATAATATCCTTTTTTATGTGTCTCTTCTCAATGTTGAGTTTGTATTTCTTGTTGCAGACTACGTACAACCTCCTCCAGCATGAAGTATCTCTGATTGTTTTCCCCATGATATTAAAAAGTGCAGTAGGCAGTGGTATGATACTACACCTGTGGCATGTTAATCCCAATCTGGTCTTGCGGGGCATCTTAGATTCTCAAAACAATGTAGACAGCATCACAAGAATTGTGGACGTCTGCCAAGAGCTAAAGGTAGGTCTAATGTGTAGGATGGAAGTTTCTATTGGTTGTTTTCATGAGTGGCAGAATAGATTGACGTGTGATTTATCTTGGATTTCAGTCTCATGATCTTGTAAGAAGCCAAATTTTGTTTCCCTTGAGAAGTTTTATGTTAATTGTTTTTTTGTTTTCTTTTGTAATATTTCTGCTAAGTTTTAATTTTGAATGCTACTCTATGGCTTTGCTAATTTTGTTCTTAATTATTATTTGTTTTGCAGATTCTATCATCAGTATTGGAGATTATCCCTTCTTATTCTAGTATAAGGTTGGCAACCCTGGCCTCAAGAAAAGAATTTCTTGATCTTGAGAAGTGGTTGATTAACAATCTAACTACATACAAGGATGTCTTTTTGGAGGTAATATTGCTTCCTCACACAGTCCCATCCCTCATTTCTGTTTTTTAAAGACTACCAGTACTGGCAGTCTTGTGTTCCTGTGCATGTTAATTTGTTATTGCATGAAATTTATTTAACAGAAGGAAAGGGCTGACATGCTTAGATTTATTTTTCAGGAGTGCCTCAAATTCTTAAAGGACATCCATTTTGGTGGATCACAGAACTTGTCTAGCAAATCTTTTCATCAGTCTACTGCTGTTCTGAATCTTTACGCTGAGACAACGGCTACATTCTTGATGGTTCTACTTCAGTCATTTGGCTTTTCTGGTTTCCTGGCCTTATTTATTTTTGAGAAGCATGGAATCTGACTATGTCCACATACAGGTTCTTAAAAGTCATACTGGCTTGGTTACCTCTAGCCAACTTTCTGAGGAGCTGGAAAGGTTGCATGCATCTATTATGGACTCAAATCCAAGGTTGCAAAGTAGTGGGGCTGCCGATTCATCAACTTCTGATGGATATGCAGATGATGTTGAGGCAGAAGCAAACTCCTACTTCCATCAAATGTTTTCTAGTCAGTTAACCATTGATGCAATGGTGCAGATGCTTGCTCGATTCAAAGAATCTTCAGTGAAGAGGTGACACCTGTTAATGTTATGACATATGGTTAATCTGGCGGTAGTACTATTGCAGTTTTTTGGTTTTCACTGATTCAGATATTATCTGGGAAAAGGAATTTTATTGGCTAGTTAGGGAGGCGAACTTTTTGAGGAGTCTGCTTATCAGTGTTTTTTATGATGTGTATATTATATCTTTTTAACCTTTATTCAAAGAAGAAGAAACTTCCAGATTTCAAAATTGAATTTAGTACCATCTCTTAAAATTCTTCTCTGTGAATTGCATCTCCAGTATTCTCTCTGACAGTGAAACTCTCTATAGTTGTGAATTTTTGTTAAATTTGACATCAACCAGAAGTGGTTGATGTTGCTTGGTCATTGTTGTGGATTTAATGTTTACCGTTGTGGAGCTCATAAATTACATCAAATGCTGTAATTTTTAATTGCTATTTTTTAATTGGGTGCCAATTAAAAGTGCCAGCCCTTCAGGACAGTATCTTCATGTCCGGTTGACAAACTGTTGTCACATAACTTCAGATGTTGCCTCTTGTATTTTTTGAAAGTAAAAATCACCTCTTACCAGCTGATATGTTGAAAAAATCTCAATACGAAGTTAATAATATGTTTAAATGCAACTCTAATTAATATCTTTTTTTAAGGATTTAAGCATGTCATGAAAATTTTTTTATGTAAACTAAATCTGTCTGTGGAGATCCAATCTGCAAATTATTTTTGGTGAATGCCAGAGAATGATTATCTGATTTTGGGATGCCATTTGTGTTTTGTTGAAATATTATCTGTTCAATGGTTAATTACTAATGGCCTGGACACTTTTGTATGAATTAACAGGGAGCAATCAATATTTGAGTGTATGATAGCAAATTTGTTTGAGGAGTATAAGTTTTTCCCAAAGTATCCTGAGAGGCAACTCAGAATTGCTGCAGTTCTCTTTGGTGAGTATTGCTTTTGATGTTGCACGTGATGAAATTGACTCAACTCTATTCACTGGTGGTTTGAAGATTGCCATTATCATGAGGATTTGTGTTTGTATGGTACTAGACAACTTTAAAATTCATTTGTAATTTGCATTTTATGGAAAAGCTTCTTGATAGACATTGAATTGTGCTTGAGTGACTGTTCATTATTGCCATTTACAGTGCCATTGTTCTATAGTTTCTCGACTCATTTTTTGAGGTGTCATCTTTAACCACTCTTGTACTGTGTATTGTTATCAATAGCATATTTATGCATATATATTGTTAGAGAGAAAAGGCAAGTGATACAACTAGGGGGAGGGTAAATGAATAATGGGAAATATACTCCTCCTAAGAAAAATTCTTTTGGTGGTGATATGGATGTATTTCCTTTAATATGGTTGTAATTCTTCCTAGTAATGATGCTTATCTTAAAAAATAGAATTTAGTTCATATTAATTAAGAGCATAATTTTGTTGTTCTGATGTTATTTGTTACAGTAGATTTATTTGAGGGTGCAAAAGCTAGCATGAGACTAAACTTCTTTGGAACTGTGCGTCTCTTGTTTGATATTTGGTTTTCTATGATTTTATTAAAGATTGTGCACGTGATCAGGTTCTGTGATCAAGCATCAGCTTGTAACTCATCTCACACTTGGGATTGCTCTTCGTGGTGTTCTTGATGCATTGCGTAAGCCTGCAGATTCAAAGGTTTGTATTGGGTTGATGAATGATTTTTGCTGGTTTCCATTTGATGTCAGAATTAACAGTCTTCATATGCAGATGTTTCTATTTGGGAGTCTGGCATTGGAGCAATTTGTGGATCGTCTGATTGAGTGGCCTCAGTACTGCAATCATATTCTGCAAATTTCCCATTTGCGCAGTACACATGTGGAGATAGTAGCTTTCATTGAGCAGGCTCTTGCCAGAATTTCATCAGGTCATGCGGACATAGAGGGGATCAGCCATCCTTCTGCTATTAATAATCATAATTCTGTTCAGGCTACCACAGTGCATGTGGAGGTAAGCAGTAAATTCCCCCTCTCTCTCTCTCTCTCTCTCTCTCTCGGTTTTGGTATCCTCTTCTTCATCCTGTTCATATGGTGGCTAATAGTTAAGATGCAAAGATCAGTGGAGACCGTTTCCTTTAGGGGTGAAAGTTGGTTATACTTGCTGAACATACATCTTGAATTATATATATTTTCTGAATTTTAGCCTCCAATTAGGTATGTGGATTTGGTTGTGAACCAGTAATGTGAATATTGATTTAACTGCACAATATTGTTCTTTCCATTCCTTACAAATAAGATTAGAAATCCTCTTTTTTTTTTGGGGGGGGGGGCAATGAAGTTGGAACCATTGGCTGCAACTCATTTCCGCGAGAGCCTTATAAGGCCCTTTAAATATTTATTTATTTGATTTATTGATGTCCCTCTCTTAAATACATTTTTCTTGGTTTTAAGTCACACATTTACTTTCTTGCTTACCCATTTTTAGCATTTTGAAGTTGTTTCAAGTTTGTCTGTACAGGGGGTTTAGCAACTTCCTCTCATAACATCTTGAAAAACAGGATTTGTTACAATCATGTAGTATGAGAGTTGGTAGCCTAACCAACTGGCTCCTTTAATCTGAATTTTTTTACTGCTATAAACTATGGAGGGAGAGAAGAAGAGAAGCCTTTGAGTGAAATGTAGTATGAATCTGATCTATGTGAGTCTTTGAATTTATAGGG
This sequence comes from Erythrophleum ivorense, assembly GCA_026724425.1. Taxonomy (NCBI): domain Eukaryota; kingdom Viridiplantae; phylum Streptophyta; class Magnoliopsida; order Fabales; family Fabaceae; genus Erythrophleum; species Erythrophleum ivorense. The sequence goes on from JAIUCV010000014.1 coordinate 11,273,811, forward strand.
AAGGTTACAAGATAAGCTATTAACTGCCTATAGTTACAGAATAACTACATAATCGCAACCTACCTCGTAAGGAATAATAATAGCTAATATACGACTAATACTTACATTTCAACATTCCCTTTCAAGTTGGAACATGTAAATCATATGTTCTAAGCTTGTTACAAATGTAAGAAATATGTGGTCCCCTTAGTGCCTTAGTGAGAATGTTAACTAGCTGATAATCATTGGAGTTGACATGATTGGTGATAAGAGTCCCAAATAGTATTTTCTCTCTTGATAAAATGATAGTCAACTTCAATATGGTTTTCTTATGAAAGATCGAATTGGATGCAATATGTAGAGCAGCTTGATTATTATAAATTAATGTCACCTTGCTTGAGTCTCCAAATTGGAGTTATTGAAGCAATTGTTTCATCCATACAAGTTCGTTGCCGATGCCATGGCATAGTATTCAACTTCAACACTAGATCTAGCTACAAGATCTTATTTCTTGTGTTTCCAAGATACAAGATATCCTTCAGTGAAGATGCAATAACCTGTAGTGGATTGCCGATCTATAGGGGATTTTGCTGAAGTTGTGTTAGCATATCTAACTAGTTGAGTATGCTTATGATCCTCATATAGTAAGCCTTTCCTATGAGCCCTTTTTATGTACTTGAGAATACTTGTTATTGCATCCTAGTGATTGGTTCATGGTGATCATAAGAATTGACTTACTATGCTCACAACAACGGAGATATCTGGTCTAGTGATGGTAGGATAATTCAATTTTCCAACAAGTCGTCGATATCTACTAGGATTCATTAAAGGCTTCTTTTGTCTTGGTGTAAGTTTGATATTAAGAGCCACAAGAGTATCAACTGGGTGGTAATTGGACATGCCAGTCTTTTCAAGGATGTCCAATGTGTACGTTCGCTGAGAAATCACGATCCTAGTATTGAACTACCTCAATGCCTAAAAATTATTTTATTTTGCCCAAGTCCTTGGTTTGAAAGTCATCAAGTAGGTGTTTTTTAAGTTGAAAGATTCCATCTTGATCATTCTCGATAATAGCAATATCATCAATATAGACAACCCAATATATGTAGAGATTAGAAACTTGATGTATGTAGAATAATGATTGATTAGCTGCACTTATCAAACCAAACTTTGGACTCTGTAATTACATTGCCTAGACTAGGCCTATGGTGATTGTTTAAGCCCATAGATATGTTGATGTAATCTACATACTAATTTGAACTCCTCTTAAGCAACATACCTTGGTGGTTGTTCTATGTAGACTATCTTCTTAAGATTGCCATGAAGAAAGGCATTTTGAATGTAAAGTTGATAAAAGGGGCCAATGCTGAATAGTAGCAATAGATTATTCACATAGATAGAGGCAATCTTGGCCATAGGTAAGAAACTATTGCCATAATCCAAGCAAAAAATTTGAGTGTAGCCTTTAGTTATAAGATGTGCTTAGGGCAATCAATGATACCATTAAGGACAACTTTAACATCTTAAACCCTTCGGCAACCAGCAACATATTTATCAATGGGTAGATGTACAAGTTCCCAGGTGTCATTTGATTGCATAGCTTCCATTTCTTCAATTATAGCTTGTCTCTATTGAGGATGAGAGAGGGCTTCCTTAGTAGTTTGAGGATTGGAAATAGAGGACAAAGAGGATGCAAAAGCATAGTAGGATGATGATAAACAATGATAATTCAAAAAATTATAAATAAGATAGGGATTATGAGAAGAATGAATACTTTTCTGAATGCCAATGGGAAAACTGTCATTTAGGAGATGGGTTCAGAGTAGGTTCAAGTGCTAGAACTATGCATGAATTAGCAGAGACATCTATAGAATATGCGGGAGTGATAAGTGGAGCTGGTGGTGAGGAGACAATGGAATCAACCGTGGACTCAACCAGTGAAGGAGGACAAGGAGCAAAGGAAGGATGTGGAAGAAATTCGATGACACTTGGAGGATCATGGGAAATGGTTGAAGAATGAAATAGTGTCGTTTCAAAGAAAGTAACATCAGCTGTCATGAAGTGATGGCTAGTGTCGAGAGAATAACACCTATGCCTTTTTTGGAGATACCTTTGAAGGATTTAGCAGATTGCTTAGCTTGGCTTGGCTTGGAGTCAAATGGTAGACAAAGCAAGTATAGCAAGAAATACGAGGAGGGAGATGATACATAGGTTCATCAGGGAACAAGATAGAGTGGGGGACTTGATTATGTAGGACAGAAGAGGGCCTTCGGTTGATCAAGTATCATGCAGTGAGAACAACATTGCCAAAAGCGAAGAGGCATATGGATTGACATTGGGCCTTATTATCCCCGCCTCCATCATCTCTTTCACCAACTTTTTGATCTCCGTTTTTTGCACATGAGCATACCATAAGGCCTAGCATTAGGTGGTTGCTCACCAGGTTTTATCATTATTGAATTCTCTGGATCAGTGAGGTGGCAGTCCAGATATTGGTTGACACACCCTCTCGAATTCTCCTAGTAGTTTCTAAATTTCCTCTGGAATCATACACTGGCTGTCCTCCTTTTCAAGGGTGGTGGCGCCATATTCTAGCAAGTATCCTTCTCCTTTCCCTTTTATGGCCTTAACGATTGATTTAAAGGAGGCCTTAGCCTGGGTTAGAGTTGGATCCCCCTTGAAATAGACCCACTTTTGATTTATTCTCACCTTCATGTATGATTGTCTCCAATTGACTTTTAATTCCCCTAATGACTCCAGCTAGTCTATTCTCAACACCAAATCAACATTCCCTAGTGGGAAAGGATAACAAGCCTAAACAATTTGGACACCTTGTAACTCTAGTTTGATGTCCCTACAATCTCCCTTTGCAAAAATTTCCCCCCCATTCCCCACTTTTTAGAGTAGCATGGAGTATTATGTATTGGTAAGTTTAGCCTCTCTACTAACCTTGTTGAAATGAAGTTGTGAGCTGCACTGCTATCAATTAATACCAGCACTTATTCACCCAAGGTCTTTCCCATCAATTTCAATGTCTGTTTCTAGTAATTCTAGCTATTGTGGTTAGCGATAATTCCATTGAGCCCATAATTCTTTCTAGTGCCTTACTTTCTAGTTCCTTAAGCTGCTCTACTTCCTTCACTTCTGCATCTTCTTCCTCTTCTACAAGAATTATCATTTGAAGCTGCCTATTTTTACACTTATGATTTGGACTAAACTTCTCATCACATTTGAAGCACAGCCCCATCTCTCTTCTTTGGTTTATCTCACCTTCAGATAATTTTCTCCTCCCATTATTACTGTTGTTGCTACTGGTAGGAGCATTAATTGGAGTGGTATTTTGCTTCCCACCATTTTTGAATCAGTTCCTCCCTTACTCAAAATCCTTGTTTGTCACGTTACTGATACTTCGAGGGGTCTCTGTTGTACTGGAGAATTTTTGGAAGTTGGATTTAGAATAAAAAAGCTATATGCTTCTCCTTTCAACTATTTTCCCATTTCTTTATACCATTTGAGGTGACTTATTTTTCTATGCTGTGTCCTTGTAGCATTTCAATGGCTCTAGTGTAATACAACCTGGACAGCAACTTTCTTTGCAGCAGCTTCAACAAAGACGTGAAATTCCCTTAGATGATCGTCATAAAGCCTCTGCTGTTTCATCTAATGAAGTAAAACCGCTCTTATCTTCTGTAGGGCAATCATCAATTGTTACACCTGGCGATACTTCTAGTACTAATAAGGTACCATCCTTTTATCTTCAGTCTGTATCTTTAAACTGCATGTGAGTGTTGTGATTTGTCCTTAAAATCTGTTATTATTACCCTGATTTGTTTTATTGCTACCATTGCAGATACATAACACAGTCAGTGCCCCATCAATGCTATCATCTTCTCCTGGTTTTGTTCGTCCTTCACGTGGGGCTACATCTACCAGTATATTTCTGTTACTTGTGAATAAGTTATGCTTTTTAGTATGAATATTATAGTATGCTCTCTGTTCTTATTTTTAGAATTTATGATGTGTTTCTCTGATTTATCCATATGTTGTAGGGTTTGGCTCTGCTTTGAACATTGAAACTCTTGTTGCTGCTGCTGAGAAAAGAGAAACTCCCATTGAGGTGCTCTATCCTATTGTTTATGCCTTTCATAGAAAATTGTTGGCAGTGGCAGCGCTTTTTGAATTTTGCATTTAAATATATCATTCATTTAAGATACTTGAATATCCCACTTTCTTATTTGATTATAAAGATTGTTTTATGTTTCATGTTTTCTTCCTGCCTCCCTACTTTGCTTTAATTTTTATTTAATAAATGTAGCTCTGGCATTTTCTTTTGTTTTCCTTTATTTAGTTCTTATTTCTATATTCTGTAAGCAGGCTCCAGGATCAGAGGTTCAGGACAAGATATCATTCATAATTAACAATATTTCTGCTGCTAATATTGAAGCCAAAGCAAAAGAGTTCACTGAAATTTTGAAAGAGCAGTACTATCCGTGGTTTGCCCAGTATATGGTTATGAAAAGGTCAGCATACTTCATAAATCCATGTTATGCAATTGTCTAACTCTTTTTGTTTGTATGTTGACTCAATGTGCATGGACATAGGGTGTAGATAGAAGCAATATACTTGAGTTTAATAATGATAAAATACAGCCTGGGAATATGAAATAGATTATTGTATTAACTGGTAGAACAATAGATTTAATGGTGCTTATTTTTAAGAATGAGTGAGTACAATATCTAAAGTTACCCCCTTTTCATCCCTCTTTCTGTTCTAATTCATGAGAAGAATAACTGAACAAAAGAACTAAACGGGAGGAGAGAAACAGTAATCTAAGATCCAGACGTGGTTGCTTGGGGAATGGTAGAAGCAGAAATATGGAGGTTTCCATTGATTTTTTGCTTGTATTGGACCTTTTACTTTCTTTTGGGTGCCTCTATATGTTTGTGTGCATTATACAGATACCATATTTTGCTTACCATATTTGTATTTGTAATTACATTTACTTATATCTTTTTCCCCATAACATCTTGACAGGGCAAGCATTGAGCCAAATTTCCATGACTTATACCTGAAATTCTTGGACAAAGTTAATTCAAAGGCTCTGAATAAAGAAATTGTCCAAGCAACTTACGAAAACTGCAAGGTTTTAGCTTTGTTACTGTTTCCTTTTTTTTTTCTTGGAAGTAAATATGTGTTGAAAATTTAAAATAATAATTGGCTTTTATGTACTCTTCAGGTTCTTTTAGGATCAGAGCTTATAAAGTCAAGTTCAGAAGAACGCTCTTTGCTTAAAAATCTGGGAAGCTGGCTAGGGAAGCTTACAATTGGCCGGAATCAAGTTTTGAGGGCTCGTGAAATAGACCCTAAGTCTTTGATTATAGAGGTAATATCTGGATGAAATACTGACTAACATCTGATGGCGACGATTTGCTACTTCTTCTTTGGAATATTTTGAAAATGAAATTGCCTATGATCTATCATTTTTTTCACTGAATTTTTCTCCAACTTTGTAGGCATACGAGAAGGGACTGATGATTGCAGTAATTCCATTTACTTCAAAGGTATATTTTTTGATAATTATTGTTTATAATATGAACTATAAGATGATTGTTAGATTCATTCTTTTGCTATTTTACATTCAATTGGACGTTGTAGATCCTGGAGCCATGCCAAAGCAGTCTTGCATATCAACCTCCTAATCCTTGGACAATGGGAATTCTGGGATTGCTTGCTGAGATATATTCAATGCCAAACTTGAAAATGAACCTCAAGTTTGACATAGAGGTAGATATGGTGTTCCTTTATGATCATAGAGGAGTGTTTGTTGGCATAAATTTTCTCTCTGTTCATGTACGTACTCAAATTGTTGTTGTGTCCAGGTCTTATTAAAAAATCTTGGTGTAGATATGAAGGATATCACGCCAACTTCTCTCCTGAAGGATCGTAAAAGAGAAGTTGAAGGAAATCCTGATTTCTCTAATAAAGATGTGGGGGCATCCCAAACACAAATCATGGCTGATATTAAATCAGGCCTTGTACCTCCAGTAAATCAAGTTGAACTACCACTTGAAGTCACCAATCCATCTAATACTGGGGGCCATACCCATTTGTTGTCCCAGGTTTGTTCTCTTGATAATTTGTGGTGTTTGGCAGTTCAATAGTATTTTTAACATTTTCTGTGTAATTTTAATAATTGTTTTTTGAATTTTTCTTTTGGGTCGAATAGTATGCTGCTCCTCTTCATCTCTCTACGGGGGCATTGATGGAAGAAGAGAAGGTAGCAGCTCTGGGCTTGTCTGATCAACTTCCTGTTGCTCAAGGATTGTCTTCGTCCTCAATGCCTTTCTCTATTAACCAGGTTTGGAACCACTGAACCAGGGTGTATTTCCCTTCTATCTTGGACCATGTATAACTTCACAATATACTAATTTTATGACAAATGATCTGATTAGCTGCTTCTTGTGTTTATAGGTTCCAACGCCAATACCTAATATTGGGACTCATGTTATTATCAATCAGAAGCTTAGTGGTTTGGGTTTGCATATGCATTTTCAGAGGTTTGGCATTGTCACTATACTTGTTTGCTTCTTTTGTGAATCTCAGAAGATCTGACCTTATATATATATATATATATTACAGAGTGGTTCCCATTGCAATGGATAGAGCTATCAAAGAAATAGTGTCTGGTATTGTGCAGCGTAGTGTTTCCATAGCGACGCAAACAACAAAGGAGCTTGTTTTAAAGGTTGGCATCTCAATGGAGCCTTAATGCTAACTTCTTGGCATCTTAATAAGCTCTACCAATTATTGTGGTTTACACCTTGCATATATTTTATCTGATTCTTGTTATTTACTCCTGGCACCTCTAAACACTTATTTTTTGACAGGAAATATGAAATTTATGTAAGCAATTTTGTTTTGAAGTTGGTGAGCAGCAAAATATGCTAAATGTGTACTAACCATCTCAAAAAAAAAAAAAGGCAAACATAGAAGAAATAAGACCCAATTATAGTCTTGCAAAAGGAGCATGGACTTGCCTTTATCCTCTGCTAGATTCACTTGGACAGTTGCTAGAGGTTAAAAGGTTTCTTTCTGGTTTGATCCATTTTTTGTTACCAGTTACTGGGAAGGCTTTTTTGCAAATCTTGTGCTGGATACCTGAGCGTGTCCCATCTTTGATTATTTGCCTATTATGTTAGAAACCAACAGTCATAATCTCTCTGTTCCTAGGAGATCCTTTATTAAGTAATTACACTAAACTGACACACACTTACAACCTGTACCGTAGCAGGGAAAAATAGTCTAACTTTAAAGGAAGATATCTACCTCTAAAGTGGGAGAAGATGAAGAAGGTAAGGAACAATCAATTGAAAGCCTTGAGGATGACCTATAACAAGAAGATTTGCCTAACTTATTGGAGGGAGGAAAATCTTAGATGAACTCCTAAGAAAAAAGGTTATGTGGAGCTGTACTTTTCTTAAAACATGTGGCTTCTCCAATCTCCGCAAAACTCCCCTTTTGTGAAAGCTGTGTGGGAGGGTGGGAAGGTTTTAAATTTATGAAGATGTAATTTATAAGGAGAAATTGATAGTGGAATGGGAGTGTCTTTTGGGCTGATAGATTCACGAGGGACAATATTCTGAGACATATTGATGTCTTGTATGAGCTGGAAGAGGAGGAAGATCTTTCTGTAGACTGGTGCATGTGTGGTCTAGTTGGAGGAGTGATTTTGAAGAGGTCTTACTCAATGAGGTAATTTTTTGGAGTAAAAAATCTAGATTGCAATGGGCTAAGGATGTGGATGCTTACTCAAAGCTGTTCCACAAAATGGCTAGTGGTGGAAACAATGTGTGTGATTAAGGAGTTAGAACTTGATAATGGTATATAGATGAGAAATATTGCAAATGTTGTATGGGAAATCAATGACCTAATGGTGCTATTGTGGAGGTCCCCCCCCCCCCCCCCCCCAACAACACAAAACAAAACAAAAAAAAAGGAAAAAAAAAGAATTATTGGGGTAGGAGGATCTTCTGAAAGGGATTGGACCATAAGGGTAAAGGATTATAAATCTAAATCTTGTTTACTAGAGTGCATTAAATTACACCTGTAGTTCTCTCTTCCAGGTTATACTATCTCACATTCTTAAAGTGCTTTTGCTGCTGGGAATCAATATTGTTCATTGCTATTGTTGTGAATCAAGTGGCAGAGGATTTGAGTAGAATGAGGAGTTCTGGTCTCTTTTTTAAGCTGTATTTTGAGAATATGTGACAGAGTTGGGGTCTACTTTCAGGATGTCTTTCAACAATCACTTTCTCTGTGTTTATGAAGGGTTATGAGGTCAGAAGGGAATTAGCAAGTAGACAGAAGTTCCACTATCCCCAATTCTGTTTATCTTAGTTGTGGATGTGCTCAGTGGGGTGATTTCCTAGACTAGCTTTCTTTTGGAGGATGGTCAATGCAGTTTCATGAATGTTCTTTGATTCTTTATGTCTTGACATAATTTCTGGTTTGAAGGTTAACTTAGTTAAAATAATTTCTGGCTTAAAGGTTAATTCAAAAATGTGGCATTGTTGATATTAATGTAGAGAATCAAACTTGTCTTCTCCAGTTAGCTTGCCTAGTTGTCAGATTTTGCAATTTGTTTAGGTGGTAATCCTTGGGCTGTTTCTTTCTGAGATCCTGTAATTTAAGAGATTTCTAAGTGCTTGGATAATTGGAAGGAGGTATTTCTTCCTTTAGGTGCTGATTATACCTTATTCTAGCTTGTTTTTCAAGTAATCCTCCTTGTTACCTATCTCTTATATGGGTTATGGATGGGCATATCAAAGGATTCGGAAGATTATGAGAGACATTCTTTGGTTAGGAGTGGGAGAGAGGAAAAGAGATCATCTAGTTAATAATTATGAGTTTTGTTGTAGGCCTAAGGGTGAGGGATGCATGGATCTTGGCAATTTGATATCCAAAAGATTGCTTTGGCACTTGGCAGGTATGGTGCTTTCTTTGAAGGATCAATTCACTATGGCGCCATATTGTAAAGAGAATTTCTGTTTACATATGAATGGGTGGGGCATCAACTTTGTGACCTTTGCCTTTCTCTCTAGTCTCTGAAATTTAATTTTTAGGGCTATGTCTCTTTTTAGCCATTGCTCTTTCTAAGCAAAAGAAGGGGTAGGGGATACTCCCATTTTAGATTGTGTGAACATCTTTAGATTTGCGATATTCCTTTTTTGGTGACCTTTCTCTGCCTTTATCTCCTTCCTTCCATTTTCTCAGGATCTTGAACGAGAGATAAACTTCTAATTATGATTGTGATTGCTTATGCTAGATTCTTTTGATTTATCTCCTAATATTGATAAAATAGTTTTTTGATCCTTAGTCTTGCAGCTCCTGCTAGTGAGTATTCATTGGAATACTTTTTTCCATTTCCTTTTGCACTCTTCTAATAGAGAGAAATTCTTACTTGATAAATCCATTTTGGGATTTCAAAGCTTCTTTCAAGGTTAAGTATTCCATGTGGACGATATTCAATAAGAAGAATGGTATTGGTTTGCTCCTAATTCAAAGACCTCATGAAGCCTAATATGTGTGTTTTGCATGGTTTTAGCTTTCAAATTGCTCATTTGTTTTTACATTGTCCTAAAGGCACTTCCATTTGGAGTGGCTTATTTGGTGTTTTTGGTGAATTCTTGTTGAATTTGGAACAATTTCTTTTGATAAGCTTGACAAGGATTTGTAAAACTGGGGAATAGCTTCGTGGTGATGTGCTATCTATGTTGCTCATCAGTGTATTTACAACAATAGGTCTTTTCCTATTAGGTGCGGTCGGTCATATGGATCAAATGATGCCATAAAGTTCTATTATAAATTATGTCTTTAGATAAACTATTTAAGTCTAAATATTTTTTAATAATTTCGCCTATCTTTTTTCATGATTTCTCTCTACCTTTAATTATTGAACTACTCTTCATTTGATCTACCTTTCATACTGGGGCTTCTATAGGTTTTCTCCATATATGTCTAAACCATCTAACGTGATTCTACAATTTTTTTCATAATAGGTGTGACTCCAACTTTCTCTCATATTCATTTCTAATTCTATTTTGTTTGGTATGTCCACTCATCTGACGTAACATTCTCATCTCTATAACATTAAATTTATTCTCCGGTTGGCTTTTTATTGTCCAACATTAAATCACATACAACATTGCTAGTCTTATAGCTGTGTGGTAAAATGTATCCTTAAGTCTGAGCAGTGCTCTTCTATCTATAATAATACCCGAAGCATTTTCCCATTTCATCCACTCCGCTTGAATCTTAGGTTTACATTTTCATCTATTTTCCTGTCTTGTTGTATGATGAACTTAGGATAATAAATTGAGTGACTTGTGATATGGTGTGTTTTCTGATTTTCACTTCTACACTAGAATTAGTGCGGTTCTTGTTAAATTTACATTCTATCTATTCCGTTTTATTTGTGTATATAAATATGCACTGTTTGTACATTTTTGATATATATCAATAAAATAATGTTTCCAAACAGTTCTGCACTAACTGTTATACAAAGAGATTGGAAAGCAATAATATGTTGACAGCTTCACACTATTTTTTGCATGTTCTACTTTTATTGTTCTTATTTGCGCCTTTAGTTTTTCTACTGGTTGTCTTAGTCTTAGCTTGCTGTTGTCCCCATTTTGTTATTTCCTCGTATGGTTCTGGAGGTGTTAATTGCTAAATTATGCTGGACTTGGATATTATAATTTATAATTTCTTACATTTTTATTTTTTTAAGATTGTAGTAGGTTCTTGTGGCGAGGGAAAGAAAAATGTTATTTGGAAGCAAAAAAATATCTTATTCGTTTGTGTCCTAACAGTAGATGGAAAAAAGCTATTTTGGTCTTCATTTTAATTGGAAGCCTTTGTCAGCAAACCTTGTACTGACTTTTCTGTTATCTGTTTTCATTTTATTAAATTCACTCAATGGTAGGATTATGCCATGGAATCAGATGAGACACGTATATTAAATGCTGCACATCTGATGGTTGCTAGTTTGGCTGGGAGTCTAGCTCATGTTACATGCAAGGTAAAGCTCTGAAATATGACTATTTATTTGTCCTGTATGCTAATATTAAATATAAGCAATTTCTTCAAGATTTATGCTTGTATGCTCTATGATTTTATTACTTGTTACATATTGTTACTCTGGATTCTTCCAGGAACCTTTACGTGCATCAATATCAAGTCAATTGAGGACTTCACTTCAGGGTTTAAATATTGCAAATGAAATTCTTGAACAAGCTGTACAACTTGTTACCAATGATAATCTTGATCTTGGTTGTGCAGTCATAGAACAGGCTGCTACTGATAAGGTTAGTTCTACTAATTGTATAATACTTGTGGTAGTTATATCTTGCTTCCAAATATGTTCTTTGTGGCTCTTTAGGGGTTGACAATGACAATTTTTTTTTGGTGGTGGCCAATGGCATCATTGTTGTGTTTATTTTGGTTAGTTGTAAATATAAAATGCTATTTGAAAGGACAGCAGTTTTGTGATGATTTAGGCAATGTTTCAGTAACATAACTATATAGTTATGGCAAGCCTGAACATCCAGTTCTGTGATGTGTCCTTAGATAACTCTATATATCTACTAAATGGTTCTTTGGCTTCTTGTTAATGGATAGATCTAGATTTTGAGGTTGGATGTGACATGAAACTTTCCAGGGGAATACTCGTGTGTTTTTATTCATCAAAGTGGTACCGATACATATAGGAGCTAGGGTCTTCGAAATACAAATCTAATCCCTAATTAAGTGGTGGAAAATAAGAGATTACAATAGAAACAGAATAAAAGAAAATAAATGACAGCAGTAAATTTGAACAGAATACTAAAAAGAGTAATAAACCCTAAGCTTAATGGGCCTCAATATCGGGCCCATTCCAACACTCCCCATCAAGTTGGAGAATAGATATTTATCATTCCCAACTTGCTACTTAGCTCATCAAACTTGATTTGTGGTAGTGCTTTAGTCATCACATTTGCAATTTGTGAGTTGGAAGGGATATATGACAGATCGACTATCTTTGTGTCAATCTTTTCCTTGATGAAATGGCGGTCAATCTCTACATGCTTTGTTTGGTCATGGTGTATAGGATTTTGAGCAATCCCAATAGTAGCCATATTGTCACACCAAACTTTAATAAGAGTAATTACCTCCATCTGAAGTTCATGCATCAACCTCAAGATCCACATTCCTTCACATATTCCTTGAGCAAGTGTTCTATATTCAGCCTCTGCAGAGCTTCTTGCTACCACTGGTTGCTTCTTACTCCTCCATGTCACTAGGTTTCCCCAGACAAAAGTACAATAGCTTGTAGTTGATCTCCTGTCAGTCACTGACCCTGCCCAGTTAGCATCAGTATAAACCTCTACACTCTTATGCCCCGCTTTGGCAAATAATAGTCCCTTGCCAAGTGTCATCTTTAGATATTTCAGGATTCTATAAACTCCTTCCATGTGCTCTTCTCGAGGGTCACTCATAAATTGGCTTGCAACACTCACTGCAAAGCTAATGTCAGGCCTAGTATGAGACAAGCATATCAGTTTCTCAACAAGTTTTTGGTACCTCTCCTTGTCAACCGGTGTACTTTCTTGCTTCAAGCTTAACTTGTAATTAGCTTCTATAGGAGTCTCTGCGGGCTTAACTCCTAGCATTCTTGTTTCTCTCAAAAGATCAAGGGTATACTTACGTTGAGAGACATTAATTCCCTTACTTGATCTGGCAACTTCCATTCCCAAGAAATATCTCAGCCTTCCCAGGTCTTTTACTTCAAATTCTGTAGCCAATTTCTTCTTCAGCCTTTCAATTTCTCCTTTGTCATTCCCTGTCACTACAATATCATCTACATAAACAATGAGTATTGAACATTTATTTCCACAATGTCTAACAAATAAGGTATGATCCGTTTGGCATTGTGTATACCCCAACTATTTCACAACCTTTGTAAACCTCTCAAACCAGGCCCTAGGTGATTGCTTCAAGCCATAAAGTGATTTAAGTAGTCTGCATACCTTGGCAGTATTATTTTTACTTCGCAAGCCAAGTGGCACATCCATATACACCTCTTCCTCTAGGTCACCATTCAAGAATACATTTTTTACATCCAGTTGGTGCAAAGACCAATCTATATTGGCAGCCAATGAAAGTAGTACTTTGATGGTGTTGAATTTAGCTACCGGAGCAAAAGTCTCTTGGTAGTCAATCCCATGTGTTTGTGTGAATCCTTTGACAACTAACTTGGCCTTGTACTTGCTTACAGTGCCTTCAGGATTATATTTAATGGTGAATACCCATTTGCAACCAATAGCAGCCTTCCCCATAGGTAGGTTTGTTTTCTCCCAAGTTCTATTCTTTTCAAGAGCCTTCAGCTCTTCTTGTATTGCTTCCTTCCACTTTGAGTCAGCTATAGCTTCCTGAACATTTTCTGGTATCTTTTCGTCTGATACATTAGCAACAAAGGCCTTTAGATTACTAGATAAATGTTCATAGGGCACATACTTGCCAATAGGATGCTTAGTGCAAGTTCTCTTCCCTTTTCTGATAGCAATGGGCCAATTGAGATCCTCAGAAGTTGTCTCCTGGTTGGATTCTTGGGTCTGCATAGGAATGGGTACTTCCCTTCTCTCACTTTCTTGTTGATTTGTACCCTTGTTCCGCCTGGTGTATACTGAAATCTCCTGCATTACAGGTTGCTCAGCCCCTGTCTTAGGTATATCAATACCTATATTGCTGTTAACATCATCAATAATAGTTGATGGTGGGTTTTCCAATCTGTTTGGTCCATTTTTTGACTCAAAAGGTGCAATTTCAGTATCTGGTGTTGGATAACATGGCTGGACAGAATCTGGAAGAATAAATTCGGGTTCTGGTGGCTGGACAGAATCTGAAGTTTGTGACATCTGAGGTTGTGTTGTGTGATTTCCAAGTTCAGGTGACAAATTTTGTATAGAATCAGTAGCTGAGCCATTACAAATTAGCCATTCATTTTTCTCTAACCCCTTCTCCCCCTGAATGGATAATTTGGGGTAGTAAGAGAGATGTTCACAAAACTTGGCATCCATGGTTATGAAATATTTGTGAAGAATAGGAGAGTAGCACTTATAACTCTTTTGAGTAGGTGAATAACCCAGAAAAATACACTTTATACCTCTAGGATCTAGTTTTCCCCCATTATTGTTGTGAACATAAACAGTGCATCCAAAAACCTTTTGGGGAATGGAAGAAATAAGGTGTGTGAGGGAAACTTTCCTGAAGTTTTTGCATAGGGGATTGAAATCGTAAGGTTTTTGATGGCATTTTGTTAATTAAATATGCAGAAGTAAGTATAGCATCACCCCAAAAACCATTAGGAACATTATTAGTTAACATGAGAGCCCTTGAAACTTCTAAAAGATGTCTATTTTTACGTTCAGCTATCCCATTTTGTTGTGGGGTGTGCACACAAGTGGTTTGATGATGAATCCCATTCTCACTAAGATATTTTTGAAAATTTGAGCTCAAGTACTCTCTCCTATTATCACTTCGTAAAATCTGAATGGATGTGCCAAATTGAGTTTTTATAAATGCATGAAATTTCTGGAAAATTTGTAATGCTTCAGCCTTTTCTTTCATCAAGAAAACCAAAGTTATTCGCGTGTGATCATCTATAAATGTTATGAACCACCTGAACTTGGAAATACTTGTGATTTTAGATGGCCCCCATATGTCACTATGAATCATAGAGAAAGGATGAGAGGGTTTATAGGTGTGTGGAGAATAATGATTTTTGACATGTTTGGCTAACTGGCAATATTCACAATGAAACAAGGAAATGTCAACTTTATTGATCAAATCAGGAAACAAATACTTCATATAACTACGACTGGGGTGGCCTAACCTATAATGCCACAACGTTATGTCATTATTTGAACTAGTGGAAAAAACATCAACTCTCTCACTCTTATTCACTCTGCACTCTGACTCCAAGTAGCAGAGTCCTCCCTATTCCTTAGCATTGTCAATCGTCTTCCCCGAAGCCAAATCTTAAAAAATACAATTTGCATCAGGAAAATTTACTGTGCATGTCAGCTGTTTTGTAATTTTTCTGACAGAAAGTAGGTTGCATCTAATCTCAGGGACATACAAAACATCTTTCAACACGATTGTTTTGGAGATAACCACTGTACCAACACCTAGAACCTTAGCATAAGTTCCATTTGCCACTTTGACACAAGTATGGACAGAATAATAAGTGAAACTACTAAAAACTTCCTTGAATCTGGTAATATGGTCAGTGGCCCTGGAATCAACAATCCATATAGCCTCAGGTTAAATAAAAGTGTGAAGAACAGTGGTTAGACATATACCTGCTTGTGCCAAGGTAACAAAAAGGATAGAATTTTTCTCACTTTGTGAAGGTTGAAGGCTGTGTTTCTCCAGCAGCTTCTTCAAAACAGCCATTTCTTCATTGTTAAGAGCATTCTCACCAGTTTCGGTTCCAACCATTAGCTCTCTACCTTCGTTTCTGGTCCCTTGTTTGTGATGTGGTGGCTTGCCATGTATTTTCTAGTAAGTGGCTTTGGTGTGTCCACCTCTATTGCAATGCTCACACCATTTTCCAGATTTTTTCCACCTTGGATCTGGCCCTTGACTTCCTCTGGCCACAAGTGCAGATGATTCTAGTCCCTGAGCGGAAGAGAATCCATGGATTAATTCCTTTTGACTCTCCTCACACTTCATGATATTCACTGCTTCTTCAAGAGAGGGCAGTGGCTTCATGCTCATAATTCTCCTTCTGGTTTCTTCAAACTTGTCATGTAGACCCAACAAAAACTCATAGCACCTCTCCCTTTCAACTAATTGACGGAAATAAGTCTCATCTGCATGACATGTCCAGTTATGCACTTCATACATGTCAATTTGTTGCCACAAACGCATCAGGGAGGTAAAGTATTGCGTCACTGATTTGTCTTCTTGTTTCAGAGCCTTCAATTGCCTCTTTATCTGATAAACAACAGCTGTATTCTCTTTGACAGCATAAGTTTTCTTGGCAGAATCCTAGATTTCCTTAACAGTAGTGGCCAACATATAATTACTACTAATCTCAGGAGTCATAGAACTTACTAGCCATGTCATAACAATGTTGTTCTCAGATACCCATATTTCATGCTTTGGATCATGAGGGTCAGGTTTGGTTGCCTCTCCCGTAATGTATTTTTCTTTCCCACAACCTCGGATAAACATGAGCATATTCTGAGACCATAGTAGGTAATTGTTCTCTGTGAGCCTATGTGAGATTAGGAGAGATGAGGGACCATCATTCGAAATTGGTACAGGAGGAGACGTGTGTGTGTGCATCAGCGGCGGCGTCCTTGTCTGGTTCTTGTTACCTTCATCAGGATCTTCGGTAGCCATAATTTGTGGGGCGCTCACACTCGACGGAGAAGGGGGGATATTTTCGATGGCGTTAAGTGACCCCATGGTGCCAAACGAGATGTCCCCTGGTTGCATAGAGCAGGTGCTCTGATACCATGAAACTTTCCAGGGGAATACTCGTGTGTTTTTATTCATCAAAGTGGTACCAATACATATAGGAGCTAGGGTCTTCAAAATACAAATCTAATCCCTAATTAAGTGGCGGAAAATAAGAGATTACAATAGAAACAGAATAAAAGAAAATAAATGACAGTAGTAAATCTGAACAGAATACTAAAAAAAGTAATAAACCCTAAGCTTAATGGGCTTAAGTATTGGGCCCATTCCAACACTAATGTTGTGCTTTTCTTCTGATCTGTAAATGCTATTTCTGTTTGCTATTTTGATTTAGTTTTCAATCTTTCGATCGGGCGCTAAGCTTGTATGATGTCAGAGACTAATGCTAGTATATTTGATGAAACCTGGGATCATAAATGTCAAACTATCTTCAAAATTACTGATTCATACCAACATGTTTATAATGTATTATTACTTACAATTTGGTGTTGTATAGTGCGAAGATTATCAATTTTTAAAAAATTAGCTAAATAATAGAGGAACAGAGTATTAAATTTTTTTAAATCGTTTTCAAGAATTCTTTTTAAATAATGAAAATATATGTAGTTCTTATTTGTTACTGATGGGAAAATTGACCATTCATTTGATATAGGGGCTTTGCATTTATGTGTTGCTAAGTTATAATCCTAGTAGGAAATTGGTCCTACATTGAATATTTGATGTGCATCCAAGTAAGGTAGAGAACTCTCTCCCAAAAGCTAGTTATTGAGGTGGGAGAACCACCTTATTTAAATACTCTATTGAGCATCCCATATTACTCAACGTGAGACTTTGACATCTTCTATTACTTTGGTCTCTATCAATTGGCTGCCCTTGGAAAGCCAACGTCTCGGCGGCTTCACTTAGTGGCACTTCACTCAACCTTCTATCGATCAAAATCTTTTACAAGTAGCCCTTTCCAGAGTCACTGAGCACTAGCTTTGATACCAATTGATGGACATTCAAGTAAGGTGGGATTCCCCTAAAAGCTAGGTATTGAGGTGGAAGAACTACTCTACTTAAGTACCCCATTGAGTATTTCATACTAAATGTGGAACTTTGGCATTTCATACTATCTTGGCCTCCATCAATATTCAAGTTTAGATTTGAAAAAAATGAAAAAGTCAAGGAACATAAAGTTTAGGGTGCAAAGTGTACTATAGCCTATAGAAGATTAAAAAAAAGTATGGTGCAATGTGTGCTATTTGTTATTTGGACTGTTGATAAATAGAATAACCTAATCAAATGTGGAAAAGAAAAAACAAAATGGTACCTAGTGGTGGACAAAGATCTAGCTAGTAAGCCTTCTATACTCCAGATAAAAGCTTTAATTTTCTATGATGCAAATTTTAACTGTCTTTTGTGAACCATTGGAGTTTTGTTTGTTGAATTCTCAAGTTTGTAATAGGGCTAATACCTATGAGTTCAATCTCTCTTCTCCTGTGGAATTTATGATGACGGCCTTAGGGTAGAAGAATTGTTTGTTTTACTTTAAAATTTCAATTTTTTGCAACCTGATGTTTACTGGTTTGTGTGCTTTTGTGGCATACTTTATTTTGCAGGCAATAAACACCATTGATACAGAGATAGGTCAACAGCTTTCTTTGAGAAGGAAGCATCGAGAGGGTATGGGTCCAACATTTTTTGATGCAAACTTGTATACACAAGGTTCTATGGGTGGTGTGCCAGAGCCCCTTCGCCCAAAACCTGGTCAATTGTCCCTATCGCAACAGCGTGTATATGAGGTATTTAACTCACTAACTTCTGAATTGGTGGTGGACTGGTTATATTAGTTACCGTGAAGTATTTTACTGAATTGTGTATTATAATTATATTAGGACTTTGTTCGGCTTCCATGGCAAAACCAGTCTAGTCAGAGCTCTCACTCTATGCCTGCTGGTGTTGGTGTTCAATCTGGCAGCGCTGGTCTCACTGGAACCTATGGTCCTGGATCAGGATCAGGACAGATTAACGCAGGTTTCTCGGTTGGCCCTGCAAGCGCAGGTTATGAAGCAGTCTCTCGATTGTCAGATGATGTAGCAGAATCTAATTTGGCTTCACACTTTAGGTGCTTATTTGTTAGTCATTTTGTTGATTTCTTTGACATTCTATTATTCTAAATTGCTGTTTGTATGATAATTCTGTTTTATGTTCCAGTGCTTCCTCAGTTCATCTTAGAGCAGCTGACGGTGTTTCCCAGCATAGTGTGGAGAATGATTCTGTGGCTGCCTCACTTCCTTCAACTTCATCCACCCCTGAGTTGCATGATACTTCTGATTCTGTGAAAGTAAGAAATTTATATTAGCATCTTTCCTGAATACACTTTTGGATGCATGATAATTTGGTATCTAAGTGTGCTTTTGATTTGTTACAAGGAATCTGGAGCATCTTCACAGCCACTAACTTCATCAGTAGTTGAGCGTCTTGGAAGTAGTGTCTCTGAGCCTTCTCTCACGACAAGGGATGCTCTCGATAAATACCAAGTTGTTGCGCAAAAGGTTGTGATTGAGCTTTACTTATTGATTTTATTACTGCTATCTCATTTTGATGCGTTAATTTAATCACATAGTATCCATATGTAGTCATATAGGCTGTAGAAGTTCAAGTAAATAACACACACACCAGATAAATACTCATCCAAGATAGGGATAACTAATATCCAGACAACACAAAAATAAAATCACTGACTATAAACCTAATTCCAAATTTAAAATCCCCAATTAAGTATCACATCTAACAACTAATACTGAAGTATCTGCATCACCTGTTTTCAATAATTTAAACCAATTTTACATGCTTGTGATTCTTTTTTGTGCTTTCCCCAAAAAAAAAAAATTGTGCTTCATTCAGTTTTATGACACAAATACAAGTCCAATTGAGGTGGATATTCAGGTTGATAAAGCTTGATTTAGATGCCCAGCAGCTCAGTGTTATTCATTAAGTTAAGCTTTTATGGAAATCTATAATGTGACAATTGCTTGGCCAGGATATTGCTTAGTTTGAAGATGGAATTAGCTATTTGAATGATGATAGTTCTACATATAGATGTGTTTAATTCAAACCCATGGGAATTGCATTTTCTTTTCTCTCAACTTTTATTTCTCTTTTACTTGATGAAGGCTAATAGGGAAGGGTTGGAATGAAAATAGCAATCACTGAAGGGCCAGCTGTGCTATGCATTGTTTACTGATTCCTTTTCTGTACTACTATCATCATTCAAAGTTTGTTCTGGATAATTATTGATGTGCTGCATGTAATTGTTTTCAGTTGGAAGCTTTGATTAGTAATAATTCTGGGGAAGCAGAAATCCAGGTATATTTTCCTGGTTCACTTGTTTTGCTTTCTAATTTATAGTCTCTGCTGCTACTCTAAATATGAGTTGATATCACTCCTTTCCCTTTGCTTTTTCCACACTAATTAAAAACCATTCCTTTAAAATTTTCTTTCCTACATCTTGTAATATTTTTGTTTGGGTTTCCACTTTTGTTTAGGGAGTCATTTCTGAGGTTCCTGAAATCATACTCAAATGTGTTAGTCGAGATGAGGCAGCCTTAGCTGTGGCTCAAAAGGTCTGCTGTCTTTTACTGGGAGTATTATTGTTCATGAATTTTACTCAATGTTTAGTGCCAGATGTTTTTCCGTAGTTTTGATTGCTTTCATAGTGAACTTATCTGCCTCACGTGTGACAACTTCCAGTTGAAGGAGAATGACCATGCATGGTTGCCAGGGTGTTCTCTATTTTTGAAATAAATATGTTTTTATTTCTGACACAGGTTTTTAAAGGTTTATATGATAATGCATCAAACAACATTCACGAGGTTGCACATCTTGCAATTCTGACTGCTATTCGTGATGTTTGCAAGCTTGCTGTGAAGGAAATTACTAGTTGGGTATGATTTATTGAGCTTACAATGTAACTTATCAACATGTTGGTCTTGACATGTATTCAGTTAAGCATGGTCTCTTCTTTATTTTTATGTTTGAGAAAAACTGACTTTATTTAAATGGGAAAAAAATGAAAAGATTCCATATACTTTTGGAATTCAATTTTTGATGCTATTTTGTACATAGTAGTGTATTCCATCTATCTTTTCCTGGCAATGAAAATTGATCGTCTGATTTATACCATTGGATTTGCTTTTGTGCTGATGATTATTTAGGCATCTTGTATTGAACGGTTACCATAAAACAAGCTTTTCTTTTTCTTTTTCCTTTTTATATTTTTTAAAGTAAACACTAATTACATGAGATATTTGATTTGTTTTATTTTTGCTGTGTTTTTAAAATCACTGTTTTGTTTGTTGCAGGTAATTTATTCTGAAGAAGAAAGGAAATTTAACAAGGATATTACTGTCGGTCTTATTTGTAGTGAATTGCTAAACCTTGCTGAGTACAATGTTCATATGGCAAAACTTATTGATGGGGGAAGGAACAGTATGTTGAAAGAACGTACCTTTTTATCTTTAATATAATGTTTTATTTAATGCAATTGACTCATTGGATGATGTGCAGAGGCTGCAATGGAGTTTTCCATTTCTCTTCTTCAAACCTTGGTCAGTGAGGAACCCAAAGTTATTTCAGAATTTCACAATCTTGTTGATTCTTTGGCAAAGGTTTGTATTTGTTTTTGTATTGGTGTCTGGATTGCTCAGCGTCTCAGTTCTTTACCAGTTCATGTATTGCAGCTTGCTACGAAGCCTGGATCTCCTGAATCATTACAACAGCTGGTTGAGATGGTCAAGAATCCTGCTGCTAATGCTGCTTCGTTATCTGCTATTGGGACTGGAAAGGAAGATAAGAACAAACAATCAAGAGACAAAAAGGTCATAGGAAACACATAATTCAACAGTCATTGTTTCATTCGTAGGAAACTTTTTTGTTCTAATTGTCCTGACCATGTTTTTTCTTTCCCTTGTGAAAAAACAGAGTCCTGGTCCACTTGCAGCGGGCAGGGAAGAATTTAACAGTGTTGAATCTGTTGAGCCAGATCCTGCTGGATTCCGTGAGCAGGTATACTGTCTTAGAAACTGCTAGATTGTTTTGTAGTCTGTTGCTTGGCTATATGGCTCAGATTAGGTTCTTGTTTGGATAAACGTTTTATGTAAAAAGAGGGGGAAAAAGTATACCTTTTGACTAAAAAGGAAAAAACTGCTTTTAGATTTATCTATAAGTTGAAATGCTTGACTTTATTTAATAAAGCTTTCTTTGGACCATATGCACAAGCTCATCCAAGCTGGCAATAGGTCTAGGGTATCAACTTGTTTTTGCTTTTGTTGATACAAAGTTGTCTTCTTTATGCTTGGTACTAATTAAAATCTTCTTGACCTTGGTTTATTTTTCATTTGGAAATATCTGACATTGTTTTTTGGGATGACATACCTGATGTTTAATTGAGTGGAACTGTTGACGTATATGCTAGAGCTTGAACTGATTGTATGACATTGAAGGTTTAATTATAGGTTTAGCCTTGGGGAATAGGATAATGAATAAGATGCACGAGGGTGATAATGTGCTATGTTTTGTTAAGTAGACGAGTAACAAGGTGTCTTTGTACACGGCTCACTTTCAATAATTGATAGACTAATGGGCTATTATATAGGGGATCTTTTTATTGTTGAAATTTAGAGTAAAACAGAAATATAATGAACACTTTTGGGCTATTATATAGGGGATCTTTTTATTGCTGAAACTTAGAGTAAAACAGAAATATAATGAACATCTTTAACACACACACACACACACACACACACATTTTTAGTTGTATTTGGTGCAGTATCTAGGTGGCCCAGTCTTGATATGCACTTTTGATTTTGAATTGAGTTTTATTTGTAATAAGCTGAATCCTGTATAAATTTTAGCTTGAGGGGGAGTGTTGAGATTGTCTAAGTGTAACTCCTAATGGATAGGAGTTCATCTTTATCGAGACTTTTGAGTTTTTCATTATCTAGATTCATAGAGTTTATTATTATTTAGGAGTGTTAGTTATCTTGGTAGCTAATCTCTATTTTCAAATTATTGAATATAAAAGAGGAGAGGAGCTGCCACAATGTGGGTGAGAGTTTCACTTGTGTTCAAGCCTCCTCATTCACCATATTCCTATTCTTATCCTGAATTTTACAGTACAACCTAATATGAAATATAATATATTTTGATTGTATATTAGTCAGGGAATGATATTTGAAATTAAGTATATTCTGTTTTTTTTTTGGGGGGGGGGGTCAAGTTGTGATTGGGTGGGACCAGAGATGGATTTGGGATTTTAGAATGGTATAGAAGCTTTTAACAGTATTTTCACAATGCTGACTTTTTATCAAATTTATTGTAGGTATCCATGTTGTTTACAGAATGGTACAGGATATGTGAGCTTCCTGGTGCCAATGATGCTGCTTCTACCCATTTCATCTTACAATTACAGCAGAATGGTCTTCTTAAGGGGGATGATATAACTGACCGTTTTTTCAGGCTTTTGATGGTGGCATCTCTTTCTTTATGTGGTCTACATCTTCCTACTGTTAGCAAGGTTGTAATTAATCCCTTCCTTCCCCCCCCCCCCCCCCCCCCTTTTCAATTTCAGGAACTAGCTGTTGCGCATTGCCTATCCTCTGAGGTGATTAATTCCGGGGCATTGCAATCTCCTCAACAAATGCACCAAATGTCATTTCTTGCAATTGATATTTTTGCTAAGCTTGTCTTTTCAATCTTAAAGGTGACAACTATACCCCTTTTTCTTATTATAAAATTATTATACTTTAGCTTTAAACTACTTAGTAATTTGACTGTCCTATGAAGCAGGGATCAAGCAAAATCCTCCTTTCCAAGGTTTGTAACAAATAAAAATTTCCACCTAATCTTTCTTCCTCATTTGGTATTCAGTTTTAAAAGATGGTTTATTAATTTTCCATGGTCTGTTGTAGATTCTGGCAGTGACTGTTAGATTCATTCGAAAAGATGCAGAGGAAAAGAAGGCATCTTTCAATCCTAGGCCATTTTTCAGATTGTTAATTGTTTGGCTTCAAGACCTTGGTTCACTTGAGCCTGTTACTGATGGTGCAAACCTTCAGGTGTTTGTCATTTTTTTTTCCCTTCTGGATTAGTTTCTATATTATTTTTTGCAAAAGCTTTGTGTAAAATAGGAAGGACGCAAAATGATTTATCAAATAAATCTGAACCATTTATATTTTAGATAATTATTTAGAAGAAATGCATTGATTAATCTAAATTTTTAGTTAAAAATTACAATGCTTCTCTGTTTAAAGGATTTTACAGAAGCTAAATGTCATATGAAGTTGAGAATTGAATTACTCTGGGCGAATAAATTTGTTGTAATTTTCAATTCATATGTCTTAAATTGAGTGACAGTGACAAATCTTGTTTCTTATGAATTTTGATATACCTCTGTTTTTATTGTTTCTAAATATTGGGAACTTGGAATGGTGGGGAAGACATGAACAAGATAAATATGTAATCTTAAAGAATAGAGGACATGGTATCTTTTTTTCTGTTATATTATGTTGGCTACTTTGTAAGTTTGTTTGAAGCACTTGGTCAATTTTTATTGGCAAAGGATTTTAAACAATGTTTGGAATCTTGGTGACTTTGGTTGTACCCTTCTCTGGTTGCTTTGATTAGATGGTTAGATTGTCAGTTTGCAGTTTTAGCCAGCCTAAGCCATACCCAAGATTATTTTCAAGACAATTATTCATGTTTGACTAAGTTTTTTTTTTTGGGGGCATATTACAGATTTTGACTGCTTTTGCCAATGCATTTCATGCTTTGCAGCCCCTCAACATTCCTGGATTTAGGTATGACTAAGAATTTATTAATTATTGGTTGATGGTTGAATTTAATTGTTCTAGAAGAGTTTTAGTCATGGAATAGTATTTGTTTGTATGCTTGTCATTGTTTCTGCATTATGTTGGTATGCAATTTGATTTTCTCAGCAAGTTAGAATTAACATTTGGTATTTCTGAATGGATGATTAGTCAGTAATCATTTGCTTCTGTTAGTGTTGTCTCTGTCAAGTCTTTCCATGATAAAATCACGTATTTGTGCATTATGTCATTGTTTTGAGCACCTCAGCCTGAGTTTCCCTATTTTCTATTAAGGTTTTGGTCATGGTTGGTGGCTGACATTTAAGTAGGAATTTCAGTGCAAATTTATGCCTTTATATCATGTGCAGTGATGTCAAATGGTTGTTTTACTAGAATACTCTTCATTTAATTATGTCATGAAAAGGAAATAAGTGAAGAGAGCAGAACTTTTCCCTTTAAACTTGATGAAGGTTTTACTTGTAGGAACCTGTGTGCGGGATATTTTGGATGTATTGGCAAGCTGGCTAGTGAGCCCAAGTGAAGCATGGTTAAATTTGGTCTTTGTGCATTTCTTGTACTTAAGATTGTTTTGTTTTGCTAAATTAGTTCTTGAGCAGATTTCGGACTGCTGATATTTTAAATTGAATGTAAATAGACTTAAAATAGGCTGCTATCTGGCCTTGTTTCGCACTCCAGAATATACCTGGTGAATTCTATGATCTTCCAATTTGTGTTAGGCCTTTGTAATTGGTGCCTCCTTTTTACAAGGAGCAATGGGAAATTAGATTAATATAGTTTATGTGCCTTTTGTATGTTGTGCCCTTTTTGTGTGTCTATTCACTAGAAATCTCCTACTCACCCTTGTCTTATCTGTTTGAGCCTTGACATTAGTGATAATTTCTTCTTTGTTCTTGACATTTGTGATATGTTATTGATTGAGATTTAAGTTGTGCTAAGATATGACTCTTTACCTGTATATTATATATTCTTTTGGGGCTTGTAGTAAACATAGGAGTAGTTTGTTCTCTGTGGTGTTGCATGTTGCCTTGTTTCCGAGAATGGTTAAGATTCACAGATTGTCCTGATACTGGGCATTTATCCTTTGTTTGGAACAAATGCCTGTTTAAAGTTCTTTTTTGTTTTGCTTTGGTAAAGGCTACGAATAACCTTTTACCTTTTATTCCTTTTACACTCCTTTTAGATTCTGTTAAGATACTGTGATGGTATATTTCCATTATAACCTTTTATAAATGTTTCTTCAGCTTTGCATGGCTTGAGTTGATAAGTCACAGGAGTTTCTTACCAAAGATGCTGACTGGTAATGGTCAGAAAGGTTGGCCTTATATCCAAAGGTTGCTTGTAGATTTGTTTCAATTCATGGAGCCTTTTTTGAGGCATGCTGAACTTGGAGTGCCGGTTTGTCACTGTATCCTTGTCTCATTCGTTTGCTCCCAACTTGGTCATAGCATGATAGTGCTTCTTACTTGTATATATTTTCTGTCATCTGTTTTCCTTGTGTTGATCAGGTTCATTTTCTCTATAAAGGCACACTTAGGGTGCTTCTTGTGCTACTTCATGACTTCCCAGAGTTCTTATGTGATTATCATTTTACCTTCTGTGATGTTATTCCTCCTAGTTGCATACAAATGCGAAATATTATTCTGAGTGCATTTCCTCGTAGTATGAGGCTGCCAGATCCATCAACGCCCAATTTGAAGGTCTTTAGAATCTCATCTCATTTAGTTATTTTTTGTCAAGGATAATGAATATTGGTTTGACATATCTACTGTTTTGCTCTCCTTCACAGATTGATTTGCTTCAAGAAATAACTCAATCCCCTCGAATCTTTTCGGAGGTTGATGCAGCACTTAAAGCTAAGCAGATGAAGGCTGATGTAGATGAATATCTTAAGGTATTTTATTCCCACCCTGTGATTGTATATTATGATGAATTGATGATTATAATCTTATAATTCTGAGCTAATTGCTTTGTGTGCTTTACTAATAGGACTTTCCGTAGTCTGTTAATATTTGTTTTGGTTAAGGTTTCCTTCCTTTTAATTATGGTACAATCCGTTCCCCCCCTCCCCACCCAAAAACACAACAAAAAAAGATTTTTCTTCTTTTTTGGGGGGGGGGGGGTGGGTGGGTTAAATTTATTATTTTCTATATTCATGGCTCTCTTTTCTCCTTTCTTCAAACTATGTAATTGATGATTGATTTATCAAATTTTCTGCAGACAAGGCAGCAGGGTTCTCAATTTTTGTCTGAACTGAAACACAAGCTGCTCCTCTCACCTAATGAAGCCGCCTCTGCTGGGACCCGTTACAATGTTCCATTGATAAACTCACTTGTACTGTATGTTGGAATGCAGGTACTTTGTTTTGAAACTTCCATTTGTATATTTGCCTTTTGTCTTAATGAATAACCACCTGTTATCAAGAAGATGCTGAGTCTTGAGTTTGAAGAGCACCCAAATTTTGTTCAAAGCATCTTCTAAGACTTAGTTATCTGATTCTAATGTCAAAAACTTAATAGGGATTTGCGCTGTTTGGATTTCTTTCTTCTTTTCAATGTTTGATTTATAATATTTTAATAGAGTGATCTGAGTAATGCATAAAAAGAAAAAGAAATTGATTTTTGTAACTTTATATGATGTTTATATATTTATGCATGACAATATGAGGTGGTGAACTTATAAAGTTAGTAAGGGAAAGGATTGGATATTTGAAAATAATTAAAATAACAGGGTGAACCCAATATAGGATTCTCCCCTTAAAAAGTATAGAAAATTCTAAAAGGTTTAAAAACAGGAATATTTAGATTTTCTAATGTAAATTGGTTGTGGCCTCAAGGAAACTGCTTGCTTTGAGTACTGGAGATCTTACGAATCCCTGTTTAGTGGTCTCTTGCCTTTAGTAAATTCTTAATATATGATTTCTTTTTGGGCTATTGACTTACAGGCCATCCAGCAATTGCAGGGACGAACTCCCCATGCACAATCAGCTGCAGGGGCCTTATCTTTGTCTGTATTTTCTGTCGGTGCTGCATTGGATATTTTTCAGACACTAATTGTGGACTTGGACACTGAGGGGCGCTACCTTTTCCTAAATGCTATTGCCAATCAACTACGTTACCCAAATACTCATACGCATTACTTTTCTTTCATCCTTCTGTACTTGTTTGCAGAATCAAACCAGGTAGGCATAAACTTCTGACATGTTTTATATGCTCAACTCAATTGAGTTCAATCCTTTTGGCAAAGTGCTCAAGTTGTAGGTGCTGTCAGTTGCCATGTTTGAAGTCTTGAACTTTCACTTAGGTAGTGATTCAGATGGTTATAGAACTTCAATCTCTTGGGATTGTTTTAGATACCTCTGTTCCCAAATTTAATTCACCTATCTGCCTTAGGTTAGGGCTGAACTATATTTTTACTCCCTATCTTGATTTTAAAATTATGCACATTCATGTTTTGGGGAACCATTCCTATGTGCCTCATCCATCAGGATTTCTATGGGTAGCTGATATTTAGTTTTGAAATTATTCTTATAATCTTTGTTTTCTTGATATCTAGCTTTAAAATTATTCTTATCATTGTTTTGTTTACTCATGCAACCCGCAATATCTCAACCTCACTCTTATGAAATGTTCTGATGTCTATGGATCTTTGCCCAAGTCTCGCTTAGTGGCCAACTTATGGTTTTCCTCTTTTTTTGCCCTTGTAAAGCTCCGTTGTATTAGCAAATAATGCTTATGTTAAATATGTTCAGATTGTTTCACACTTCCCCTTATATTTCCTTTGAAATTATAGATACCCTGCCCCTTCCTCCACTTGTACCCTTCAGTTGTAAAAATAGAGAGAGCAATTTTATAATGATGTGTAATTTAACAGATCCCTATTTCCGAAAGTTGCTATAGTGGGTGTTGCGGGAGGTGGAATCCAACAACACCTACTTTGGCAAATTTCTTGCACCACCTGATTGTGAATGAGTACACCTAGGAAAGTTTCTAATTGGAGAGTGTTGCATATTTATTGTGCTTATTTAACTGAATATTTATGTTTTGACATGGTAGGAAATTATTCAAGAACAAATTACAAGAGTGTTGTTAGAACGCCTAATTGTTAATCGGCCCCATCCATGGGGACTGCTCATTACTTTCATTGAGCTGATCAAGGTAATATTTTCTTCTTTCCGTTGTTATTTTTCATAGAATCATTCCATTATGAGGGCTTGAAAAATTGAATCTGCACTTGTTTTTCTGTCATTTCCAGAACCCTAGGTATAACTTCTGGAATCGATCCTTCATAAGGTGCGCGCCAGAAATCGAAAAACTTTTTGAATCAGTTTCAAGGTCTTGTGGAGGTCCAAAACCAGTGGATGATAGTATTGTCTCAGGCTGGGTTTCTGACAGTTCACACTGAGTTTTTCCTTGCAGGTAGGTTGTGTAAATGTTCATGTTGTAGGCATTACTATTTCATACATGATTAATCCATTTGGGACTATTAACACCCTTGATAATTTAACATTTTCTAGTCTCTCTAGTTTTCTTCTTGTAAATGTTTACTTCAGACAGGCTTCAGTTTGAGATCAAAATTATGTAGTAGCATTCTAATAGCTGATGGATGTTTCACACCAGGATTTCATAATGACCGAACCCTAAGTGACGCATGCTTTTTAAATACTACCTAGTGTGTGGCGCCCACCAAAATTCGGTGGGTCCCACAGTGGAAAAAGGGAAAAAGAGTTATTCGCATTTAGTTACAGGACAGGACCAGTGCCAGGAAACTTCATATATATATATATATATATATATTGATAAGTTGTAGACATGCGTTGCACCAAAGCGTTCAAAACCTTTGTGAATAGATTAATAAATAAATTTTCTATTAATCTATGTGTACATGTCGCAGGAAAAAAATTGAAAAATATATAATTGAGAAATAGAAACAATTGCAATTATAATAAGCATTCATTAATAGTTGTATATTTGTGGTAGAAAGGGTAAATTACGCCCATCTCTTATGTGGATTAAACGGTCCCAGGGTCACGGTACCTATTTGGAATGATTATTTGACTAATGATCAGTGACGCGTTTCTTTGGGTGGCTGAACAAATCATCGGGTTTTAATATCACTGGGTTGGACGGAGCTTCGAACATGGGTTTGGGTGAATAAATGTTGTCATAATAAGATCTTTGAGGCTATTCGGCCGAGTATTTCACTCTACGGCAGTAAATTATTCCGACTACGGCTTTTGTTATTTCTCAATGCCGGCTTTTGCAGTTTCTCTATGTGTTACGTCTAGATATGACATCTTTAATTGGTCCGTTCTCATGCTTTAAGGTTATATTATTCCTTCCTGGACTTCAGTCCTGTTATCAACAGCAACTTTTTACTGTAGTTTTAGAATCATGGGTTGTATTTTTCTTTATTATTTAAAAAAAAGGTGCTACAATTACATATTTTGATTTTGATTAAAATGTTTTTACATTTATTATTTATATATAAAATAATTATTATTGTAAATATGTATTTGATCATATTAAATTAGTTATTTTGTAAATTCAAAATAAATATATAATATTTTTAATAGAAGAAATCAAATGTTAAGACTTGTGTATGTTTTCATAATAGAATGATGATTGTATAATGAAAAAATTAATCATTTGGTTTCTATAGTTTAATTTAATTTTTAGTTGTCTTTATAATTGTTTTCCCAAATTCATCTGTATACTTTTCGAACATTTCAAGATCAGCCTCTACACTTTCAAAGATTAGCCTCTATAGTGTTAGCACACATGGACATGAGTCGTATTGTTCTTGCTCTCACATCTGTTCAGGTGGCTCCATCTGGGTTCACGTGGCCCACATAAATGTTTTCCCTGTTCAACTCATCTAAAGCCACGTATATATAGTGATGGTGAATGTAAGAGTTCCACAGGGAGCATTATTTAAGTATCTTTTTCATGCAAAACCAGACACGGAAAGATGTATCATAGACATCCAACCCCTTTACTCTAAGGAGTTTCTTTTTGTCAACTTTTCTCATCATATATCTGGTAGGACCCAAAAAAAAAAAAAAACAAAGGAAAACGTAAAAATTCAACTACAGTCAATTTTTGCGGGTTCAATATACTTGAAAGCAAACTTATACAAGAATCACGGTTCAATATAGTTCCTTGTAGAATTCATTAGGATGAGAATAGAAGGGGAAAAGGGGCAGATTTCAATAATATTGAATAATAATTATAGGGACAAAATTGATATTTTACCAAATTTTCATTATTCTTTTCCCTTCTCCAATGACAAACCAAATGTTTGAAAAGTGTAGTTAAAAAATATAAGAATGGATTTAAAAAAAATGCAAGAACTAAATTAAAAATTAGAGTAAGTTATAAGGATTAAATAATTAATTTTCTCTCATGTAATTTAAGTTTTTTTTAAAAGAGTGGAAGCGTAATTTATCTTAAAATATATATTGAGATTCTAAAAAATATAAAAAAGAGGTTAAAGTATTTCATAAAGTTATACTAGTATATTAGGAATAATATAAATTTAATTAATATAGATAATTATAAATAGAAAGTAAAATTAATTTTTAATTAATTAATTTATCTTTTATTTGTTGTCTTTCTATTTTTTTTCATTTATCTTTATTAAAATTAAAAAAAGGGATGTTTTTGTATCCGTTTTAAGAAATAGAACTTTTATAAGGATTATAATTTTTTTATTTATCTTAATCAATAATATAACTATTTATCTTCTTATTACAATTACATAATTTATCTAGGGTTTAATATGAAAAAAGTTTGCGTGACCGAATATATGACGAGGTAAAAAGATAAAAAGATTGTATTTTAAAAGAAAGAGATTTAAAAGTATTTACATTAAATTTCGTGTATCCTAATTTTACAATATGATACATGTGCAGTGCGTATCCCACAAGTATCCGATTTTTTTTTTTTTTGGCTAATTCTATAATTTCCGACAAGGTTTGACTTCAGCTGATACTGCACATGGTAAAAAAAACTGCTTGCGATTACTTGTTTTGCTAAATATTCTCGTACATACTGATGGTTATTGTAACTTTAAGGTCTATTTGGTTTCAATTTTCAGAACTATATTTTGTTTAGTAATAAAACACCTTGGATTTTCAAAATCAAACTGAGAGTTCTTTAGTGAATGTAATTCTATCATACAAAAGGATCTAGCTTTTGTTCGTATCAAAATTCATTTTCTGTTTGCTTAGCTTTTATAATTGTTTTCAGGACAAAATAGAAAAACAAACTAAATAATTTTTTGTAAGAATTTTTTTCTTTTTCATAAATTTTAATATCATCCTCACAAAATTTGATATTAATCCAAAGTTATTTGATGTCCTGTCAATACATCTCAAAATTAATGGTACAATATAATTTTGAAAAATAAAAAACTATTAACTATTTGATTGAATATCCGATTTTTATAGAATATGAGATATTTTGAGGGATGTGAGCTTATAAAATGATGTTTGGCTAACCCTGTGAAAGGGGTTGACAACTTTTTGATATTATGTTTAATATTAGGGCTTATCATTTGAATTAGTGACAGTGGAACAGGCCAGAAAAGTTGTCCATTCTGGGGCCATACCTTACCAGTAGCTTATGCATTATGCTGCTTTGCAGACTTCACTGCAGTATCATAGCTAGAGCCTAGAGCATTATACATATTATTCACTTAACAGTCATAGGTGCCATTATTATTATTATTTTTTAAAGAAATTGTATGTCTCTCTACTATTGTAATTATCAAAGAGAGAAAGGCACAATGTATAAAAATTAATCAATAAGCTCCGCTTATTCATTTATTGCTTAAAGGTGGATTTCACATTTGTTGTCTCTGTCTAAAATTTAAGTTATGGATTTTGAAAGTTGAAAATTTTTAGATATTTTTAGATTATCACATTATTTATATTTTTTTCTGATGAAAAAGGTTCAAATCAAATAAAATAAGATTTACCTACTAATAAAATAATGTAAAGTTATATAATTAAGTTTTATATTTAATTATCCGCTACTTTATTTTATATAAATAAAGTATTACATGAACTTTATTATTTATTATAACACTACTATTGTATGAAATTTATAATATGATTTAGTTTTATTTTATAATTAGTATATAAATAACATGATATACTAAGTATATGTAAGAATTTGTTTAGAGAGTTAGATTTTAAAGAGGATCCCAATTTGGATAGATATGAAGCTTTTCCTACTTTATTATAAACTGAAGAGTCAATTTTCTCA
The DNA here is from genome assembly GCA_026724425.1 of Erythrophleum ivorense. NCBI lineage: Eukaryota > Viridiplantae > Streptophyta > Magnoliopsida > Fabales > Fabaceae > Erythrophleum > Erythrophleum ivorense. Next base: position 11,306,455 of record JAIUCV010000014.1, read on the forward strand.
TCAATTGCTATCCATTTGCCTTTTCATCTTTAAATTGCAGAGTAAATTTTGAAAGGGGGCAAAAAGATAAAAGGGAAGAAAGGGCTTTTGTTTTTGTTTTTGTTTTCTTTCCCCTGGGGGGTGTTTGATAAACTAATGTTGCCGTTGCCTCTACTATTTGGTAGCAGCAAATGGTTTGTTGAGACAATGTAGGGATTAATGAATATAGATTTAAAAGACTGGAAAACTTGAGCCACAAGAAATCTCTTCTGGTGTGTGTCTGGGATTATTGAAGCTTCTGAATTCTTCTCATTGTTGACAGCCTCAAGCCTACCGTTTGCATCTCTGCCTTTTCCTTCACTAAGCATATTTTCTTGTGGGTTTTGGCAGAAACCAGCAGTTGCTTTCTCTCTAAGTTGTTCTGCATCAATAAAAGAAGATTAACAAAAAGAGACAACTATCTGTTACATTTGTACGCGTGTTTTATGTTCACCAAATAAAAAAGAAAAAAAAAAAAGGAAGCCACTATATTATACAAAGGGGGGTTGATGTGTTTGTGTCACCATATCATTCAAACTTAACACACACATGTTCATTGAAGCCATTTATGCTGAAGTAATACATTATGCATCATAGTAAATCGGAAAACAGAAAAATTATACCAATCTATGTAAGTCTCAGTTATGCCCTGCAAGCCCAATATGGTGCAAACTTAAAATATTGACACTGACGTGAATATAAGACACAACATTGAAACGAATACCATAACACAAAAAAATTTGAAGTGTGCATGTTGCATTATGTGTAATTCAAGTGTCCGACATAAACTCAACTCTTTTTAAGTGTTTATGTTTCATAGGTGTAAGCTATTCCCTAAAGCAAACGGATTTTGATGTGGAAAACCTAGCAAATGCTAGTACTTACACTCCTTATGAAGGTATAACACATTTTGACCAATCCCATTATATCTATATCACATATTTTACATACCTGAAATTTCTCCATCTCATCCATGGCCTTCCTGGTTCGCTGCAATTCCCAATCATTTATTGCAGCTTCCTTCCTTCTCATCCTATCAAATTATACATAACCAAAATCGCCCTGTCAATGCCTCTATTAATCACACACGCACACACCCTAACAGCTTCAAATGGGACATGGAGATTTTTCTGCTCTTCTCTCACCTGTCCATCAGTTCAGCCTGCTTAACCTTCTTCCACGCATCTCTTTTAGCTTCCAGCCTCTGCCTTTTGACTTCATTCAAGTATGCATCATAAGGTTTCCGCCGGCTTCTCAATTTTCGCAGCTCATCTTTACAGTTTCCACACTTCGTGGCTTCACATACGCTGTTTATGCAGCCAAGATGCCACTGGCCTTGGTATTCAGGGCTCTCTTCTCTAATTGAAGGTAATGTAATGCTATGAAGTTCATGATCGGCAGCCGTAAAAATGGTTTTGCACATTGATGGCATGCTCAATTTGTCATCTGGGCTTCTATTTCTCTTGGAGTTATCAGTATCTGATGGAGGATTGGAATGTGCATCAGATGAAGAAAAATAAGCTATCCCAAAGGAAAATGGAGAGAGACAGACCTATAAGATAACTGGTCTGAAAGTTGGATGGTTTGCAAAATTTATTGGCATGTTCCAACCACTCATCTATTTCAGAGAAGCATGAGGAGAAGTCATTGTCATTACAGGAGTCACCACAGCTCTGAGAATTCAAGGTTAAACATATCACTGTAAGTTCCTAATTGCCAAATGAAGAAATATATAAATTACTGTTGCGAATGGACAAATTTCATGGTAATGGCGAGAACAATGGAAAAATCTGTGAACATCCCCAAGAATCCACAAAAGGAATCAAGAACCTCAAAACGGAAAAGTTTAGAGGCGCATGCAACGTTTCGGGGTAAACCAATAACAGAGGGTCAAAGGGGAAACGAGTTGTCATGGAATTAAGATTCATTTCTGAAATTCCATTCATGATAGAAACCAGAGATTGTAATTGGGGAAAAAATTATCAGTTACTCTAGAAATAATTGTTATTGGAACAAACAACTTCAAGAACCCGAGAAGCGTAGTTCGCCACGTAGCCAAAGCAATATATTCAATTACTCTAGGAACGAATTGCGGTAGAAAGATTCATTTCTGAAAAATTTAAAAGATAAAAATAAAAATAAAAATAAAAAACCTACAAGATCAAACAAGGATTTTCTGGAACTTGAAGTAATACCTGGTCTCTTGGGGTGGAGAATTCAGAGGCAATTTGGGAGTAGTATGTCTCTGATTCGGAGGCATGGATTAAACCGGGAGAGGAAGATTCTGGCAAGGCCGCCATGAGGGCACTCATACTCCACCGAGGCTGCACAACAGAGGGATTTTGATGATGATGATGGGCATTTGTGAAGTTTCTTGGTGAAGAAGAAGGCGAATGCCATTCACACTGGTGGGTGTCAGAGATAGGCATATAGTTCATGTTGTGAGGAGAGAATTTTGGACCTGTTTCTCTCCTCTTGTTTATCTTCTGAGTGCTTCTCTTTCAACACTTCTCGGCTTCCATTTCTTGCATTCAAATAGCTATGGAGTCTCTCTTCTCTATACACAGTTCACTCTTGCTTGCTCTGCTCTTCCTGTAATAATAGTCCAATGTTTTAAAATACTGACTACATTTACAATTTTATTAACGATTTTGAATTTTTTTAAAAAATAATAATGTATAATAGACCATTTTTTTAAAAAAAATTTATAGTCAATTTAGTTCTTTTAGTAGCTAGCACAAAAAAAATAAATGAGCTAAAATAATATATATCCAAGACTTCGTCTTTTTTTTTTTGAAATATACATCAAAGACTTAATTATACATTCTTTTTTTCTTGAAGAACGTTTAAATTAATATTATTTATCAAAATTAAAATTTAATCAAAGGTATTTATAGTCAATTAAGAAATTTAGAATTGTTGTATCATAAATAAACTTATATTAAATTATTTTTTAAAATTCAAATACATTTTATTTAGATGAATAATTAATCATGGTGACTGGATTTACTGCTACTTGGTTATAGTAAGAAATACAGTGATAGGATGGGAATGGTTACCAAAAAAAAAAAAAAAAGTGGAAGAGGTACCTAGATCTTTTACATTTGATAAGTAATTATATAATTATACAAGATGCAGTTGGTAAGTGATATAGAGAAAAGATAAGGTTGATGAAATAAGAAGTAGATTAGACATTATCACATTCTATCATATTGTATAAGATGTAATACTACAAAAAAATTCAGGGATTTAAAAATGTATATAAAATTTATTTATTTTTTTCAAACGGTAATGACTAAAACAAATGAGATAATGTAGGAAAGTGCCTTAGCCTTTTTTTTTTTTTTTTAAGTAAGGAAGACCGAAGATCCAAAATTGTGCTTTTAAATATATTTTAACAAAATATTTTGTTTACAACAAAATTTAAGGGAAAAATAATAATCTGTAATAACTCAAAAAAAAGGGGGTTCTGCTGATCTCATTTCTTCTCTCTCCCTAGGTTGCCATGCCTTATGCTACGATAGAACCATCTCCCTCTCCCCAGCATGTGCATCGTTTCCTGCCTTCATTGCCGTTGGTTTTTTGTTCTGTGATTATCGTCGGCGACGCGTGATAAAGCCCAGGCCTCCCTGCTGCCCAAGCCGCCGCGTGAAGGTCTGTGGAGGACGCCGCATTGCGCCGTCTGTTACGGTAATCTTCCCATCATTTTACCTCCATTGTTCTTCATCATTTATTGGATAATTTCTGGGCTTTTGCTTCTTCTTCCTAATTTCGGTTCATTCCATCTCTAATGAAGCTTAGAGGGCTGCTTCTTCTTCTCCTATTCATGTAGGCAGATTGTAGCTCAAGGAAAAATTTGGGGTTTCTGAAAGGAAGTTCCCAATTTGGTTATTAGTGTGACAATCTTTGATTCTTAGTCCCTTGCGGTAAATTTTGGGTTTAGATATTAGATTTGTAGTTAAATGAAGTTACTTCCAGTTCCATAGGTTGATCAAGGAATAAAGAGTAAGGCTTAGTAGAATTGTTAATTAGTCTGTGATTTTTAATAAATGAGGTTGATGTTAGGAATTGTTCATTTGAACTTGAATAATTCGATGAATTATAAATTTGGAGAGGAGTTCTATTGATATTAATCTTGAAGGGTGCTGGTCTCAGGAGGAGGAATAAGTGTCGCAATAACACCTTTACTCTTGTTTGGTTGGTTCAAGGGAAGGGGGGAGTGATTCTCCTCCCCTCTCCTGGTTGGGTTTGTATTTGTAGAGGGAGAGGTGAAAAAATTTTATTAATTTTTTTTTTTCTTTTTCTCTTTACCCTCTAATTTGGGGATTAAGAGAAAAAGTTACTTTTTGAAATAAAATATTTTTATATGTATTTGTTTAATTATTTAATTAGTTTTATTTATTCATAATTTTTTTAAATAATTATAATTATAGATAATTTTTAATATTTGTTTAATTTGATGATAAAAATATTAAATTTTTAAAAATAAAAAAATAATTAATTATATTATCATTATTTTTAAAATATATAAGGATAAAATAGTTTATATATTATTATTTTCTCTCCCTTCCTCTCCTTATCAAACAATATATCATTAAAATCTCTTCCTCCACTTCCCTCCATTAAAATCCCTCTCTTTCCCTTCTTTCCATTGAACCAAACACACCCTTAGTGAGTAGATAAATTACACATCGAGTATAAGTTTTCTACGCCTCTTGGAAACCTATGATTATGGTAACAAGGTTTTATTTAAACAATCTTAAGCTTGATTTTATCATTATTGTAACATAATTTTTTAGATTAAGTTTAAGAACAACGTAATATATATATATATATATATATATATGCATGGGTATGACCATATGTACATATATTTATAGATAAATATATTAGAGAGAAATAAACAAATAAATACAAATAATAATAGTTAAGTATATATATATGTATATAAATAGACATGTGAGAGTATATAAGTCTAAGCAATACATTTTATTCTGTTACATATATACCTTAATATTTTGGATTAGTTATTAGAGCATTTAAATTCATTGGTTATTATTTTGTTATCGACTTGAATGGTAATTTATTTTTCTTAATTGAATCAAGCTGTTATCTAATCAAAGCATAAGAACTTGACCATCTGCATGTAAGTCAATTTAGATGCAAGTTGCTTAGACTTGATAGTGAAAGTAAAAGTGTTTGGCAGGAATTCATAGATGGGTGCATTATTAAATGGTCCAAGTATACCTAGATAAGAGAGAGGGAAGCTTGGATGGGAAAAAGAAGCTATCTGTTAGGTGTAGCTGCCCTTAAAAAGGGGTAAGGAGTTACCAACCAGGTGTAGCCTCCCTCAGAAATTTAAGTGAATCATGACATGTAGAAATAAATGGAAAAGGAGTTAACTGTTAGGTGTAACCACCCTAAGAGGTTAAGGAGCTGCCAACGAGTTATAGCTGCTACTATCATGATAAGAACCAGCCTTCCCTCCCCTGTAGCTTCTAGTTAAGGATTTAGCCCCTTAGGGACAACTACATATAGGTAAATTGGTTGTTTGATCTTATTAATTGATTCTTATATTTCTTAGCTCCTGTTTGGGTTTTAGTCTAGTTGTTTTCATTTTGATAATTTATTATCTGCTTATTGAGTCTTCAACTCATTCTTTTAACTTTAAATTATTTTCAGAAAGTGTAGTTGGATCTGATCCGCCTCCTTCATCTTAGGCTCAAAGGCGTTGTGGTGGTGAGCCCTGTTTTGAACCGCAAGGGCATTTTTGTGTTGTAGAAAAAAATTTTGAGTTGATATTGTATTGCACTTTTAACTTGGCCCCCATTTGAGACAGGCTATGTACCTCTCCCTTGTTGTTGATTCTTTTGATACCTTGATGGCTGGCTATGGAGAATGGAGCTCTCCCTTAATGTATTTGTTGGTTTTGGGCTATTTATAGAAATTTGGAATGTCCTATTTTCAGGGGACACTGTCGAAATTTTTATAAAAAGCCAAGAACATCGATTTAAATGTCTAATGAAATGGGAATTATAATTGACATAAAAATTTCCTTGTGTAGAATTTTCTAGGGCCATTGAATTGGTAGGTTATTATAGATCAGGCTTGCGGGTAGGAGATCTAATGTGGTTTCCCCGCACCGGTTACTCCCTCCCTTTTGGGGGCGTGACAGAGTGGTATCAAATCTTAGGTTTTTGTGTCTTGTGAAGTAAGTGTTCTCTAATGACGCCTCAATTATTTTTATGAACCCGGGCATAATTATAATTGAGGTATCATTAGAAGCTTTATAGGGTGTGGATGATTCTTTCTTTTTGTGTGGCTTCTTAGAAAGATTAGTGTGTGAATGTATATATATACACATATTTATATGAATGATTGGCTTTTATTCTAAACTTGTGCTTTGATTTATATACAGCAATGATGCCAGCTGGATCTAGTGTAGTTGTGGGAGCAGCTTTAGAAGAAAATGTAGATGAACCTTCTGTTGAGATTCCTGCCCCACCAATAGCCCCAACCTCTAGGGGTCATAGGAGAGGAGCCGGTAGAGGTCGAGGTGGGCGTGGTGGGCAAGGGAGGGCCACCTTGCCCCAAGCAGAGAACATAACAATAGAAGGAATTATGCCTCCTTAACCGCAATTCGGATCATTGGATGCCTTAGTGGCTAGGTTATAGGGAACTGTGGAGACATTAGCAAATGTAGTTTAAGCACAGGGAGCCAGAATTGATTAGTTAGTGGGTGCTATAGCCCTGCAAGTTCAAGCACAGGTTCAACCTACTCCAGTGGTGCAGTCAATACAGAATGAGAGGAAGAATACTGATGACTTGATATCGCAATTTTTGAAGTTGAAACCATTAATATTTTTGGATCTGATAGCCGAGAGGGCCTCCAACTTTTCATTGATGGTGTTGAGAAGGCATGTCGAGCTCTTAAATGCTCAGGTGAGAAAAAGATTGAATTGGCCACTTACCAGATGCAAGATGTGTCTTACACATAGTGTGAAACCATATTTCAAGGAAGACATACAAGATTACCCCCAATGACTTGGGAAGAGTTCAGATAAACTTTTATGGCCAGATTCTTGCCTAAGTGTACTAGAGACGCGAGGCAGCGAGAGTTTGAGACCTTGAGGCAAGTTCCAAGCATGAATGTCTTTGAGTATGATATTCGATATATGCAGCTATCATGTTATGTACCTCATTTGGTCTCTAAACAGAGAGATCGAATTGAGAGGTTTGTGGACGGATTGTTGTGTCCTTTGTTTAATGCAGTAGCAGCTCAGGTCGAGCAGTTTTCCTTTTATGTGGCGGCGGTTGATTGAGCAAGGAAGATTGAGTTATGGGGGACAGAAGAGAATGCTCTCTTTAAAAAGAAAAGGAAAGGAATTGATGGGAAGCATCAGGGTGTGGGATATTTGATTGGTGGGTCAAGACTTCAAGATCAAGGCCAAACATTGTCTCTAGTATCGAAGAAACTAGTGCAGTTTTCAAGTAGTGCAATCAATCAGAGGTTAGATCAGAGTGTCATTGGACACCATGCCCAGTATGGCTCAGTTCAAATGGAACGTGATAGGAATCACTATTTTATTTATGGGAAGCTTTATTCTGGGTAATGTTATCAGGCAACAGGTGCCTGTTATCTTTATGGGCAAGTTGGGTATTTGAAGAAGAATTGTTCGCTCCAACAGCATGAGTCTAGTTATGGATCGGTTTCATCATCTCGTCAGACAACTCCTATGGTAGTTGCACCAATTTAGTCTATTCCCACACAACCAAGGAATGGTGGTGCTGGGAGAGGTGCAGGAAACAGGTGCTAGCCTCTGCGAGGAAAGGGCAGGCTTAGGTGTTTGCTTTAACTAGGCAAGATGCGTAGGCCTCCAATGTAGTAGTGATAGGTACTCTCCGAGTTTGTTCTTATGATGCTCGTGTGTTATTTAATCTTGGTTCCACTCATGCATATATATCTCCTTATTTTACTAAACGAGTTGGTAGGGATCCAGTCAATTTAGATGATCCTTTTATGGTTGTGACTTTGATTGATGAATTGTTGTTAGTGGATTATATATGTCGGTCTTGTGAGGTTCTTACCGAGGGTAAGCAAAATTTAGCGGACTTGGCAATACTTGATATGATTGATTTTGATGTGATCTTGGGTATGGACTGGTTGGCTTCTTGTCACACCACCTTGGATTGTTATTCAAAGGTGGTGAGATTTAATATTTTGGGTGAGTTGCCCTTTTTTATATAGGGTAATCGTAATGAAGTACCAACTAATCCTATCTCTTCATTGAGAGCCCAGTGGTTGCTAAGAAAAGGGTGCCAATGATATTTGGCTATCGTTAAGGATGTTGATACATGAATGGTAAATGTACAACAGGTTCTTATGGTCAGGGAGTTTGCTAATGTGTTTCCAGAAGAGTTACCTAGGTAACCATCGGATAGGGAGATTGAATTTCACATTAATGTAGTTTCGAGTACGCAACCAATTTCCATACCTCCCTATCACATGGCACTGTCAGAGTTGAAGGAATTGAAGGCTTAGCTATAGGATTTGTTGGATAAGGGTTTTTTCCGTCCAAGCGTCTCTCTTTAGGGTGTTCCAGTACTTTTTGTGAAGAAAAATGATGGGTCTTTTCGATTGTGTATTGATTATAGGTAACTTAATAAAATAACGATCCATAATAAATATCCATTACCTCGTATTAATGATCTTTTTGATCAATTACAAGGTGTACAATATTTTTCCAAGATAGATTTGCATTCTGGGTACCACCAATTGAAGATAAAGAAGGAAGATATATCCAAGATAACTTTTAGAACTTGTTATAGTCATTATGAATTCTTAATAATGTCTTTCGGGTTAACTAATGCGCCTGCGACATTCATAGATTTGATGAATTGGATATTTAGACCATTTTTGGATAAATTCATCATAATATTCATTGATGATATCCTGGTTTATTCAAAAAGTTGAGAAGAGCATGAACAGCATTTACGCTTGGTGTTGCAGTGGTTGAGAGAAGGGCAATTATATGCAAAGTTTTCTAAGTGCGAATTCTGGCTAGATCAAGTGGCATTCTTGGGCCATATTGTTTCTAGAAATGGTATCCAAGTGGATCCAAGTAAGGTAGAAGTAGTCCAAAAGTGGCCTAGACCTACCATAATTATTGAGATTCGCAGCTTTTTAGGTTTGGCTGGGTATTATCATTGCTTTGTAAAATATTTTTCAAAGATAGCTATCCTTTTGACTAGATTGACGCAAAAGAAAGTTAAATTTCAGTAGTCAGAGACTTGTGAAGAAAGCTTCCAAAAGTTGAAGAAGTGTTTGACTTTTGCCCCAGTCTTAACCTTACCATCAAGGGTGGGAGGCTATGCTGTGTATTGTGATGCCTTAAGAGTAGGGTTGTGATGTGTTCTTATGCAACATGCACGTGTAATAGCCTATGTTTTTAGGCAACTTAAAAGACATGAGCAGAATTATCCTACTCATGATTTGGAAATAATGGCAGTGATTTTTGCCCTTAAAATTTGATGACATTATCTCTATAGTGAGACTTGTGGGATCTATGTTGATAATAAAAGTTTCAAATATATCTTTTAGCAGAAGGATCTTAACCTTAGGCAATGAAGGTGGATGGAGTTATTTAAAGACTATAATTACACCATTCTTTATCATCCTGGCAAGGCTAATATGGTGGCAATGCCTTAAGTAAACAGTCAATGGATAGTTTAGCTCACATTACAAAAGTTAGGAGACCATTAGTAGAAGAAATTCATGGTTTGGAGGGAAGTGGGATGAGGTTTGAAATTGCAAAATCTGAGGCATTCTTAGCTCATGTGCAAGTCCATTCGTCTCTTATTGAGAAGGTAAAGGCAACTGAGAAATTAGACCCTAAGTTGAACAGGGTCATGGAAAGAATAAAGGAGGGTAACGATAGCAAATTTATTGTGGATTCTGAAGGAGTGCTTAAATTTGGGAACCAGTTATGTGTACCTAACGTTAAAGATGTAACAAGGAAAATTTTAGAAGAGGCTTGCCATTCGGCATACACCATCCATTCGGGATCAACAAAAATATACCAGGATTTGAAACAATCTTATTGGTGGGATGGTATGAAAGTGGATATAGTCAAATTTGTTTCTCGTTGCCTAGTGTGTCAACAAGTGAAAGCTGAACATGAAAAACCAGCAAGGTTGTATCAATGACTAGAAATACCAGAATGGAAGTAGGAAAGAATCACAATGGATTTCATAACAGGGTTACCTCGTACCTAAAAAGGATATGATTCTATTTGGGTAATCGTGGATAGATTAACTAAGACAGCACATTTCCTTCTTGTTAAAACTATTTATGGTGTGGCTAAGTATGCACAACTCTACCTAAGTGAAATAGTGAGATTGCATGGAGTACCTGTATCAATAATTTCTGATAGAGGCTCTCAATTTACTTCTTGTTTTTAGAAGGCTTTTCAAAAAGCCTTAGGTACATGAGTAAATCTTGGTAGTGCTTTTCATCCTCAAACCAATGGGCAGTTTGAGAGAACGATACAGATTTTAGAAGATATGTTGAGAGTGTGTGCCCTGGACTTTGGTGGTAGTTGGAAAAGTCACCTACCTCTAGTATAATTTGCATATAATAATAGTTATCAAGTTAGCATCCAAATGACATTGTTTGAAGCACTATATAGAAGGCGATGCAGGTCCCTGATAGGATGGTTTGGAATTGGTGAAGGCAAATTGTTAGGTCTTAAATTGGTACAAGTTGCCTTAGAAAAAGTACGAGTGATAAAAGAAAGATTACTAACGGCCCAGAGTCGACAAAACTCCTATGTGGATCACAGACACCGAGACCTGGAATTCTATCATACCACATATATTCTATTATTATGCTCTTCCATTCAGGGCTGTTATATCCATTTTCCCTATGAACTTACAAGAAAGTATGAAAATAATGCACTTTTATTATGCAACTTCAGGGTTAAATTTTCAATTTGCGTCATATGAGCCCCGTGGATGTTCCAAAATCATTCTCTACTCATTTATCACTTGTACAAGTCACAAAAAATCTAAAACATCAAGCAATCTATGGATTTCAAGTTTAGAACCATGGATTTTTCTTCATTCACCTTGAACAGCATATGGCAGATTTCAGAGGCAACTTTGAAAATTCATAATTAAATGTAGAAAAATCAAAATCTACCATGCTATAGCTTCTTGGAAAGCTTTGAGTGTTAAATTTACATTAAAAATAATTTCAAGTCATGAACATAGCATCTGGACCACGTTTGACATAAAAAAAGGCACAAAGGTTTGACTGGCTACTGGTGTTGATATAGATTTCTGATATAAACTTTAAAAATATCCAATTAATTTTACAAAAATTTAATCTATGCAAATGATACCAATCTGGAAAGATTAGAGGGAAAAAATAACTACAGACCAATCTAGACATGTCGAGGCCTCGAAAACCAATCAAACAGTGACACGGGTTTGACTGGATGCTTAGTAGTGGACAACAATTTTAAAAATTCATATCTTCCTCTTTAGATATCCAAATGAGGTGCTTTCAATTGGCACAAGTCATTGGGAAGGTATAGTTTCTCCTTGTAAATTTTCGTGGTAATTGGATATCATTTGCCCTATGAATGAAAGAGAACAAATTTCGGACTATATGAATAATACCAGTGGCAAAACTAGAAAATTTTTCTAACTTCAAAAATTCACCAAATATTCTGTAAAATTTCAAAAATTACCCATTTTAACTTCTCAAAAATCTCTCAACAAGTTCTAGACACATACCAAATTTTAGACCAAAAAGAGCTCATTTGGATGGAAAGTGATATAACTCACCAAAATGACCAATTTTGCCTCTCATAAGGTATCACTTTGGTCCAAATAGCTTTCCTTTGGGTTTGACACCTCTTGAGCAAGTTTAAAAGCATGAATATGACTTTGTATAAATTACCCAAGTGGTCCCAAACTGTATGCATTTTAATTTGATCATCCAACATCTATTAATGCATAGTTACATACAAGCCATCTAAGAGTCAATTTGCAGAATTTTATGGATTTAGTGTCACATAAGGTCTACATCATATTCATACATCATTTTACATTTGTTCATTGTCTTACATCACAAAAATAATATGTACAATACAACTTTGGCATTCAATTACATAACAAGCTACAAAACTATCAAGACTTGGCTTTTCAACTCCCTTGGCTTGCATTCTTTATTTTTTGGACATCACCTAGGCATTTCAAGATAATAGAGGGAAGGAGAGTGAGATTGTTTGAATCTCAATAGCTCATACACCCATTCACATGCACATTCAAGGCATATACATATTAAATTATAAGTATGGAAAGTTTGGCAATCATAAAGTATGCAAAATCACAATTTCCATATCACTTATTCACATTCAAGCCAAGACCATGCTCTAGGGGCTTTCGATTTTGCCTCACCCCATTTTTAGGACTTTTGGATTTGCCTCACTTTTCGCTTAGGGACTTTTGACTTGGCCTCACCATTCCAAAAGACTTTTGGCCTTGTCTCATCCATGCTATGAGACTTTTGGCATCTTCTCTCTTTCATTAAGGGACTTTTGGCATCACTTCACCCTTATGAGTTATTTCGACAACCATAGTCATTCAAGAAGATACATTAGTACCAATGTAATGTCAAGGCATCAAGTGGCATGTTCTAAAGTCACAAGAGTATACACAAACACACAAAGACATACATATGTACACAAGAATGCAAGAAGAATGAGGTGGAGAGTTATCTTTCAATGGATGCAAGCTTCCTTTGCTTTACTCCCTTCCTTTTTTGGTCCCACAAGCACATCTAGGTGGGTTGGTGTTCTCTTAGCCTAAACACCATAAACAACACATAATTACATACTTGAAGCAAGCTAAAACACTAGACTCACTCTTGAACACACACTTGGGCACTTTTTAGACTAAAACTAGTGGTACTTTTATAAATTTAGGCACTTTTTAGAAAATTCAAAGGAGAGATTTTTAAATAAAAAAATAAGTTTTTTGGAATTCTTAAAGGCCATAAAAATTATAGGAACCCTTAGAATAATTAAAACTCCTCTGGTTTACGTTTAAGAGCGTCGATTGACTAAAACTTTGACCGATTCGTTTGAGAAGATATGCCCACACGGTTCCTAAAGCAAAGAATGAATTAAATGGGCTTTCAATTATGCAAAATACCACAGCAAAAAGTGTTAGTTTTATGCAAGTACATATCATATGCTAAGTATATCATGAGTTAAGAGCTATATAGATATGGTGTTACAAAGCTCAAGATGAATACATGCAAGGTTCATATGATCTAAATGAGCTAGATGATTTTGACATAGTTCAAGAATGGCTAACCATACATTTTGGAAAAATGAAAAAAGATGACCTAGATGAGACAAACAGGTCAGATGACCTAAACTTATTTCTATCACATAAACATATCATGAAGGGATCAAGTTTATCTGTTGCTAGATTGCCACATATGAAATTATTGTACCATAGTTTGTCTTATTGTTTTACTTTTCAAGCGTTCTTTTCTTTCTAGTCTATAAAAGTAGTTTTAAGAAAAGTGTTTGTATTATTGTCCTTTGCTTTTCAAAAAGTAGTTTGTCTACTAGTATTAGCCTTTGGCTATAAGACATGAGCTCTTCCTCAGTCCTCGGCAGAGAAAGCCTTGTATCAAAGTTTGTTTGTAATAACATCAATGTTCTCCATGACTCCCTTTTGAAAGTCTTTCTCATCTTCTAAAAGCTTTTCATAATAAATTTCTTACAATCATCTTATCCAAACAAGTATGCTCTGCACTTGCTTCTTTATAAGGATCCTGTGCATCATAAAGCAATTAATAAGGATCTACAATATTATTATAGAGGTTTATCTTGTCTATGAATTCATACATTGAAAAAGTTTCCAACAAGGTTAAAAGAATCCTCAAACCTAAGAGGCTAACAAATATTGAAAGCCTAAAAGAAGAAAGGCATACCAGGAAGATGTCTCTTTTAATCGAAATTGGAATACTATAGAAGAGTATTATGCTCTTCGTAGATAAGGTATAGAACCAAATTCAAGGTTCATGTCCTGTAACCCTCATTCACATAGAACTGTCTATTATTGTTGTTCTCTTTTATCTAAAGAAGAAAGAGCTAAATTAGATAGGATTGCAAAGCCTTTTACTCTTTGAGTTTGATCTTGTTTGAACCTGTCTACTTGAATATTAAAATAATCTTGATTTTTAGCTTGACAGAGAAAATTGTAGATTAAAAGAGAAAGGAATTCAATAGCACTAGAATGAAGGACAGTGAGTGCTCATAAGTACCATAATGCATTAAACAAACTCTCGTATTGATGGACTTTTTGCTTAGGTCCAACAATTGTACCAAAGATTGCAACACCATGTTACAACACTGGATGTTGAACTAAGGAGCTTTATCAAAAATGGGTATACATTGGTTGAGATTGGCTATTGAGATTTTTTCGAATCTCACCCCCTATGCTTTCACTAACCATTTAAGTGTCACCAAGTCAAAGTCAAGATCATAAGAAGGCTTAGATGTTAGGAAAGGATGAAATAATACTCTCTTTTGTATTAAACTATGATGTATGTATTCATATGACACATTTCTTGTATCCTTATGGACATATGATGTATATAATGATGATACTTCATGTTTTAAGAAAGAACCATGTATAAAAATATGAAAATATGGATGTAGAACAAGTTATGGCAATGTATGAGCATTATGATGATGATTGACTACGTAAATGTTAATAGGGATATGTGTATACTTACATGTCAAAGGGTCAAAATTTGATCCACCTATTTTGGAATGATATGGAATGGTTAGAGAAGCAATTTAGGGTAGAAGAAATGTGCTCAAAAGTAGGAGAAAACCAATTGGATACCAAATGGTCCAAGTTGGTACCTAAAATGATTTTGAATTTTCCATAAACAACTTTTATGTCAAAAGTAGCCTAAATGAACTAGTTTAAGTCTAAAATTTGGCATTCATTTAGACCCCTCTTAAAGCTTTTTTCCAACCTAAAAACCATAATTTTTGGAGTTACACAAAATATTTTACACATTTCCGCAATTGGACAAAAATTTCAATTAGGTCTTAGTACTATTCATACAGAACAAGTTTGATGTTTCAGGTTTTTTAGAGGCCAACTGAAGTCTAATGCTCATGAAATTTTACAGACATATAGATGATATTATAAGCTTTCTAGGACCATTAAGTTTACATAAAAAAGAGTAGTATAGAGGGACTTATGAATTTTTGAAATTAGGAATTTGATTGTGTTTGAGTACTATAGTAGTCATTGATATGTAATGTCTTTCATGGGCCAAATGAGCTTAAATGCTCTTGAAATTTTTACAGCAATTAGGTCTCATCTTAAGCTTTATATCGCCCTAAGAACACCTAATGTGGAGTTGTGTAGCTCAACATATGCAATTTCAAAGTTTAGGTCTGTTACATGCCTCTAATTCTGACCTATGTTACTATTCCATTGCATTTGACTAGCCAGATGAACTTAATTTCATCTGAAATTTTTATCACATGTAGTTCACATCATAAATTTCCATAGAAACCTAATTTGCATGATTTGGAGTTGCATAAATCAAGTTATGGATTCTCAAAGTTAGTGTAGATTTGCCCAAAGTTGTCATTTCGGGTCCTATAAGGATTTTGTGTGTTCCATGAGTTATGCACCATAAATTGAGTATGAACAAACTTGCTTATGATAAAAATGAGTTAAGAAAAGGAAAGAATTAAGTTTGGACTCCTATAACTTAAAATGACCCGTAAATGACCTGATTTCAATGTTAAAGAGCTTATGTATGGATATGAACTTTGATATTATCTCTATATATTGCCTAGCTGAGCTAGTATAAACTAGGTACGACAATCATCTTATTTATATGAGTATACTCTGCACTTGCTTCAACTGACATGATCATATTCTAAGATCTAAATGCATAAAGAATTCATATATTTCATTTTGGTCTCTTTGGACATAATAATATAAGTCAAATTTCAAAAATTCATAACTTTTGTTATATAATTCCGATTTATGCCAATTAGGTGTCTACGAAAAGCTTATGATATGTGCTATAAAAATTTTAGATAAAAATGAATTCATTTGGTTCCAAAAAAATACACAGAGATTGAGGTCATGATAGTATGAATAGTAACTGCATAATTCAAGTGTTTTAGACCAGATTCAAAAATTTGGCAAATGTTCCATAGAGCTTAGAAAAATACTATCTTTAACTTGTTGGAAAGCTTTATAGATTCTCTAGGTTCCTACCAAATTTTAGCCCCAAACTAGATTATTTGAGCTATCAAAAGGTAAAGGTACAATTTCTGGCTCATTTGGGGCAAAATTTAATTCTAAGGTGGTCTATTTGGCCCTTATATTGCAATCACTTTCTTTGAACAAGTTTTGATCTATTCATACTTCATTTCTATAAGAACCATTACATGAAATATGGGTGGCTACTAAAAATTACTATCCCACTTGCTATAGGTTATATACAACCATACACTTCTCACTCACCATAACATGTCAAAGATACATGATTCAATAACAAATGTGCATACAATTGTCATCTCAAACTTGTACATAAAGAGATGTTACATATTATTGAAATATACATCATATTTGGTCATTTACTTGTCTCATAACATGCACCAACTATACATATACACTATGAATGTTCCATTTACTTCAAAGGTTTCTATTTATGCTTCCTAAGGCTTCTAGTTCACCTTGATTTCCTTTTCTCTTTGCTTGTGATACCTGTCATAGTTAGTGGGAGGCAAAAGGAATGAGATTCTTGGGAGAACCTCAATAGTCAATCTCAATTCTACATTAACGCATACAATGAATGCAATTGAAGAAATGCAAGCATGTGGTTATATGCATCAACATAGCTCAAATATAAAAGAATTTGCATGAACTTTACTTCTTATCTAGCCACGACATCAAAATATATTAGCTAGACTCAACTAAACTCAACCTTGGGCTAAGAAAGAGCTATTGCACTCAATTCTCAGTCGTAGGAAGTTGGAAGGTAAACATGACATCATATATACATAAAACTCATGAAAAAAGTCAATTTAAAGTATAACTCATAAAATCAAGCAACTAAATATACAAGTATCTCAACTCATTTATACACTTAAGTGCACGCAAGATAGGAAGAGATACTGACCTTAGAGAGCTAGAAGCCTCAAGCTACTACTAACTCCCATACTCTTTCTCTTTTCTTTGGTCATTTGCCTTATCCTCCTTGAGTTTATACACATATAAAGTGAAATTGCACTAGCTCAAGGCAATTCATTAGAACTTAGTTTAACATGTCTCATGACAACATAAACTTACTAGAACTCATAAGGTAGTTTAAGAGTGTCTTAAGAGGAAACTCTCATAATTCAACTTCTAGACCTCAAAATCTCACTTAATATAAGCTATATAGCCCTACATGCATGGTTAAATAAGCCTAATACTAAGTTACCTTTTAAACCCTTTATAAACCATAAAATTTCATCTTTCAAAATAGAGCTTTTAAATTCATTCTGATGGTTCCATTAATATTTATTGATCATATTTAGACCTCTTACAACCTTAAAACTTGTGAAAGCACTCCCTAGGTACTTGTTTTCTTCTAGGCTGAGACCATGCCATATTATAGCCTAATGGAGCTTTGTCACTTTTCTTAGGGAATTTGATACATATGGAATATCCTTGGCTCTTTTCTAGTTCAAGTTTGGTCTTAGATGGCTTAAAGTATCTTTCGAAGGTTTTATAACTTTCATGGTGCAATTAAAACCCTAGGAGCCCTAACTTGAATTCTATGACTTCTTTTTTGCATCATCTTACTCTACTCCCTTCAAAACCCTTATTTTTATATAATTTTCATCAAGCATATGCTTGCTCCATAGTCTTTCACTCTATACCTAATTGATGAAGGACTTGGGGCTCAAAGCAAAACAATTTTTCTAGCTTAATATGTACCCCATTTGAAAAGATCTCTTCTTATAGTTTCTTATGATACAATTGGCTTCCTTCAATCTCTTTTTTTTTTTCATGAGGTCAACCACAACTGTATCCTTTCAAGAAGTTAAACCACCATTAGAAAGAGTATGAAGAGAGCAGAATGTTTTATAACTAGTATATAGCAAAATTCTACATATTTTTTTACCTATTTGGCTTAGTTTTTTTCTCTCTCTCCTCCCTTCCTTCTCGCGTCATGGCTAGTCTGGTTCAAAGGTAAAGAGTGTCACAATTATGAGAAGAAGAAGTGGTTGGTGTGCTTATTAAAGAGGAAGGAAGATTTTTATGACAATTTTAAAACTACCAATTACGTCTCTACACTTAATTTCCTCCTTGAGCACATTTTGTATCCTTTTCAAAAATCATCTTTTCCATATGAAAATTTAGTCTCTCTACTTTCTTGAAAACATTTGTTTTGAAATTTTTGGGATTTAAAACAATTTAAAAAGGTTCAGTCAAAGTTACAATCAATTGGACTTCTAAACCGTACACCATCAAGGATTTAATCATATGACAGTCCTTATGGTCTTTAAGACCTTTAAAACTCCAGTGACGTTAATTTTAGCATTTAAAACTCCTTTCCTTTAGTTTCTAAAGTTTTAGCCAAAATTATAGTTTTGCCATTGGTATGTCGATTTATTCCATTTAGACACTTTGGCCTCGTTTTTGTTCTTTTTGCTTTTTTCTTTCATTTTATCTGGACTTCTAGTCCCTTATTATCATAGTTATCAACTTTTCTTTTGATGTCTAGAAGTTTAGAAAACACTAGGTATGATGGAAACAAAGTTTGAACCTCCAATCAAATAAATTTTCAAATACCCACTCTTCATTTAAACAAATTGTTGAATGCACCAATGGCTAAAGTAAAAAATAAAAGGAGAAAAAAAAACTTGCAAATAGAGAGAGAGAGAGAGAGAGAGAGAGAGAGAGAGAGAGAGAGAGGACAAGAGCACTGAAAAAGCACTAAAGAGAAGAGAGGAAGCAAAAGGAGAAAGAAAATAAGAAAGAAATATAATTTAAACATGAACAGCAATTGCTATATTTTTAACTATTATATTTTTTAACATTTAATTGTTATATTTTTAATAGTTGTATTTTTTAACATTTAAAAAGTCACAAAAAAATTATATTAGTAAATAAGTTTAAAAAGTAAAAAAGAAGAGTTAAAAAGTTAAATACGACAAAAAAAGTTAAAAATTAAAAAAATAAATGCACAAAAATTTAAAAAAAAATCAATTGGCTAAGTGGTTGATTGAAAAATAATTTTGGCCAACCATGATTTAGTTGGCCAAAGAGACCCAATAGAATTTTCAATCGATATACTTTTTCGATTGCTTTCTTCTCTTTCTATCAAATTATTATTATTACTATTATTGTCAATTTTTTGCTAACAATTTGATTCTTAACTCATATTCAATCAAAAAATAAATAAAAATATAAAAATAATTTTAGTCAAAATTTGTTAGACCTTTCTATTAGAGTTTTATAACATAGTTGTAGGGTATTGCTTTAAATTGATTGTATATTAGTATAAATAAAGCAATAATGAATGATGATAGAAAAACTTTAAAGAAACTAATAACAACTCTAATAATAAAGTGGAAACAACGGTAAAATGTTAGAACTAAAAAGCATAAAGTGAATAAAGAAAGCTAATAAATAAGATTGGAAGTAAAGATACGTGAAGTAAGATAAAAGTAAATTATTAAGTATTTTATTGTGATTTGACTTTATATTTTGTGTTCTAGTCCTTCCTCCTCTTTTATAATATCTTTCTCATCTAGTAATCACTTTTCATAATAGGTCATTATTCATATTTTATGCCTCTACTAATTTTATAACCTCTTTCATGCTTAAATAAGACCTTTTGAGTGGAAAATGTGCTCAAGTTTGTGTCGAAATAGGTTAAACTCCACATTCTCTCTTTTTTTATTTAGCTATTTAACTATTAGGATCTCAGCTAGTCGACACCTCTTAATTGGTTAGTTGATACTTCTTATTAGCTAGCCAGTTAAGACCTCTCTGTTAATGTCATTCAGCCACAAACTCATCTAGTTATTTTTCTTAATTGATTAGTTAGTGGTGACCTCAATTAAACTTATTAATTTTTTAGTGTTAACACAAATATGCTATATTGATATTAAAAGCCAGCAATATTTTTTGAGTAAAGCCTCATTAATATCAAATCCCCTAATATTTATGTTTAATAAAAGTATCATTTAAAATTGTATATATATATATATATATATATATAGGTCCACAATCCAGGTCCATCTGTAAAGACTTGTTGCATCTCATTATCCGAACAAAATAAAATCATATATACGTTTTATTGTTACCGATGTATCATTGTCAAGGGCAGGTACAATGATGTCTCATAGTCAAACAAGGTGTAACAAATTCAATACGTGCTACATATGTAGACGTATGATTTCTATAGATAACGACAATCTACCATATACGGGTCTGTTGCTACTTATGAAGAGAAATTCGATGAACTCCTCTCAAAAGTCGATTTGCCTGAGGATGTGGCTATGAACCTGTTTATCAGAGGCCTTCGCAAAGACATTCAGAAGTCTGTCGTCAACTTTGCGCCAACGACTTTGGCTAGCGTTATGTGTATGGCTTGGATGCAAGAAGCGACTCTCCAAGCTCTGCACAAGAACGCTCCTGCAGTTTCTTTAAATGTGACTATGCGAAAGTTTGCGTCACTGTCTTCTTCTTCCCGTGCTAGTGAGTTTGTTAGTAGGTTTTCCACTATTGGGTTCTCTAAACCCATTTCTGTAGTAGGCCCAAAAACCTCCGAAAAACCTAACTCGTCCTCCAGCTTTTCTTCAGCGCCTGTCTCCAAGCCCACCAAGTAGCTCACAAAGAAGGAGATGGATGAAAGAAGACGGAAGGGACTCTGCTACTGGTGCGCCGAGAAATATATGAGTACCCATCGTTGTAAGGATTCTCATCTCTTTTCTCTGCTGGTCGGCAAGGATGAAGAGGTTTTCAAGAACGCCCTGGAACTAAAATACAAAATGAGCCTACTAGTACTATAAATGCAATAGAGGGCCGTGAGGGAACCTCAACTCTTAAGATATTGGGGCATATCAAGAAACAGCAGGTAATTATTTTAATTGATATTGGTAGTACTCATAATGTTATTGATGCATCTCTGGCTAAGAGACTGAAGTTGAAAACGCAAGAGAAATCGGGAGTTCGAATTATTGTAGCTGATGATTGTAAGATTTGGGTTACTAAACACTGCTCTGATTTTAATTGGGAGATGGGTGGCTTTGTTTTTGCAGCTGATTTTCTAGTCATGAAAATTGGTGGCTATGACATGATTTTAGGAGCTCAGTGGCTGAAAACATTAGGTCGATTTACTATGGACATGGAAGTCAAAGTGTTTGAGTTTAAGTTGTAGGGTCAACAATTTGAGTTGCATGGTCTTGGTTATAAAGAATAAGTAGTTCCTGAGGAATTATTGGCCATTCAGGATATCACTATAACAAATCATCTTTATTTGCTTCATACACCTCACCTAGAATTGGTGTTAGAATCTGTCTCTTCTCTTTCTGAGACTCAGCAACAGGAGCTACAGCAACTTCTGGACTCTTTTGCTGATATTTTTGCAGAACCTAAATCCTTGCCCCCTCCTCGTGCATTTGATCATTCCATTCCTCTTGCTATTGATTAGCCAATAAGTTGCAAACCGTATAGGTATGGTTCTTTGCAAAAGACTGAAATAGAGAAATAGATTCAACAGATGCTTGCAAATGGCATTATTAGGGAAAGCAATAGCTCAGTTGTAGCACCAGTGGTCTTAGTTCAGAAGAAAGATGGGACATGGCGCTTTTGTGTTGACTATAGGAAATTAAATGAAGCCACTGTGAAGAACAAGTTCCCAATTCCTGTCATGGAGGAACTTTTAGATGAACTAACCGGCGCTATGTACTTTTCTAAGCTGGATTTAAGGGCTGGTTATCATCAAATTCGCATGAACGAAGATGATATTGTGAAGACAACTTTTCAAACACATGAAGGACTATATGAATTTATGGTGATGCCTTTTGGGCTTACTAATGCCCTTGCCACTTTCCAGGGCCTTATGAATTCTGTTTTTAAGCCACTTTTGTGTAAATTTATATTGGTTTTTTTAATGATATTCTAGTCTATAGCAAGGACTGGGGTGCTCATTTAACAAATTTGGAGACGACTCTTTTGACTCTGAGACATCATCAGCTTGTTGCTAAAGCCTCTAAGTGTGTTTTTGCTGCCACTCAAATTGATTACTTGGGTTATCTCATTTCTGCAAAGGGAGTTCAAGCTAACCCCAAGAAGTTGGAAGTTATTGCTTCTTGGCCAAAGCCTATTTCTATTCGAGAATTAAGGGGATTCCTTGGTCTCATTGGTTACTATAGGCATTTCATATGAAATTATGGGTCTATTAGTAGACCATTGATTGCTTTATTAAAAAAAAGATGAAAGGTTTCATTGGTCACCTGCAACTAAAGAGGCTTTCCATTCTCTTAAGAAAGCTATGATGTCACCTCCTGTCCTTACCCTTCCAAACTTCAATGATACTTTCATCATTGAAACAGATGCTTTTGGTCATAGGTTAGGTGCTGTCCTTTCACAAAATGGACACACTATAACTTTTGCTAGTAAAGCTCTTTCACTTCACAAGAAACCCTTGTCTACTTATGAAAGGGAACTTATGGCCGTTATCTTTGCTATCAAGCAGTGGTATTCTTACTTATGGGGCCACAAATTTGTCATCAAAACTAATCATCTATACCCCTAAAACATTTATTGAAGCAGTGTGATTTGAATCCTGAGCAAGCAAAAATGGTACATAAATTATGGGGTCTTCATTATGACATTGTTTATCGAAAAGGCAGTGATAATTTAGCTGCTGATGTGCTCTCTCGACGCTTTAAGGGGTCTTGTTTGGCCATTTCAAATCCAGTCTCACCCCTTTATGATAGAGTTTGTGACTCTTGGTTGATTGATGAGCATTTGCAGAAGTTAATTAAGGGCTTAGAGTTGGACCCCATGTCAAATTTGAAGTATACATGGCAGCATCAGTTGTTGAAACATAAAGGCAAGCTAGTTGTAGGAGCTGATCGGGTGCTTCGCAATGATTTACTCACTAATTTCCATGCTGACAGCATTGGTGGGCATTTGGGTATGACTTCTACTTTTAAAAGACGTGCTTCTTTTTTCTATTGAAAGGGTCTTGAGAAAGATGTTCGAAATTTTGTGTGTCAATGCACTATTTGTCAACGATTTAAACCTGAATTAGTAGCTTCCCCTGGTTTAATTCAGCCCTTACCTGTACCATATTATGTTTGGTCTGAATTGTCAATGGATTTCATTAGTGGGCTTCTTAAGTCTTATTCTAAGACTACTATCCTTGTTGTAGTGGATCAATTATCTAAAGCTGCTCACTTTATGGCACTTAAACACCCCTTTACAACAGTGGATGTTGCTCAGATATTTATGGATAATGTAGTCAAACTACATGGTTTTCCTAAGTCTATTGTTACTGACAGAGACCCTATTTTTTATGGAAAGTTTTGGAAGGAAATTTTTCGTTTATATGGGATTAAATTACAATATTCTTATGCTTATCACCCACAAACAGACGGACAAACCGAAGTTCTTAATCGATGCTTGGAATGCTATCTTAGATGTATGACAGGGGATTTTCCCAAACAATGGGTTAAGTGGCTGCCCTTGGCTAAATTATGGTATAATACTACCTATCATTCTGCTATTGAGATGTCGCCTTTTGAGGTTGTTTATGGCGTTTCTCCCCCCACACACCTGCCTTATATAGCAGGAGATTCACCCAATGAAATGGTTGATTGCACTTGTTTGTCCCATGAGCTTACTTTGCAACTTCTGAAATAGCACCTAATGAAGGCACAACATAGGATGGTCCAACAAGCCAACAAACATAGATCTGAACGTCAAATT
Source organism: Erythrophleum ivorense (assembly GCA_026724425.1). NCBI lineage: Eukaryota > Viridiplantae > Streptophyta > Magnoliopsida > Fabales > Fabaceae > Erythrophleum > Erythrophleum ivorense. Next base: position 11,330,536 of record JAIUCV010000014.1, read on the forward strand.
TGATATGGGTGATATGGTCTATCTTAAGTTGCATCCTTTTAGGAAGAATTTACTTAATAATTCTTCTCTTCACAAACTTGCTGCAAGGTATTTTGGACCTTTTCAGGTGCTGAAACGCATCGGGGCTATTGCTTATGAATTGGATTTACCCCCTGCTACTAGAGTACATTCTGTGTTTCATGTTTCCCTTCTTAAAAAGTATGTTGGTCCTTCAGAGGTTGTTCATCCTTTGCTACCTCCTATTGATGAACAAGGCCAGTTTTATGCTTGAACCTGAACAGATTTTAGCAAGGAAACTTGTTAAGCACCACAATCTCCCAATCACCCAAGTCTTGGTTCGTTGAAAATTTTCTCAACCTGAAGATGCTACCTGGGAGGATCTTTCTGCTATACAGCAGCAATTTCCTGACTTCGACACTGCTACTCCTCCAGCTACTACCATCCTTGTGGACAAAGATATTTTTTAGGGGAGGAGTATTTTGATATATGGTAATATTTATCCATGGGATTTAGTGTGAATATCTATAGTCGAGTATGAGCCTGCTGTCCTAGAGTTAGTTAAAGGAGAGAGAATAATGATTGTGTGAGCATGACATGTGTTTAGGAATAGGGATTATATGCATTGTACCTGACCTTTGGCATTTTTGTCGAATGAATTATTCCCTTTTCCGTCTGCTTATATCAAAGGGTATAAAGAAATAGTGACATAATTGATAGAGAGGGCAAAAATTATGACTCAAGCTTAATGAGGCTTGTGTATGCTTAGATGCACTGTTACTAATTCAGTCCTTCCACTTTGGTGAGGTTGTACATGTCTCTATTTGTAAGTATCAATGGTGGTGAGATAATGATAATAATTAAGCCAAGTTGTCTAATGAAACCATCTAAGCGGGTGGCTTAGCATGCTATAACTATTTTGTTTTGAACAACTTGAACAACCTAATTATTATATCTGTTACTTAAATGAAACTCAATAAATAGTAGATGTTGAGTGCTTTGACCGTTCTAAAATTGGATTAGATGGATCTAAATTATTATGGCCAAGTGGCACCTAAAATACAATATTTTTCTATAAAAAACATTTAAAGGAAAAAATTACAAAGAAACATTAATTTCCAACAATTTAAATATTTCTGTTATTATTTAATTTATGTATGTGACTTCATATTTTTTTATAAATTTATTTATTCTAAACATGCAAATAGAATGAAAAGATTTTTTGCCCCTCAATACTCTTTGAATATAAAATTAATTTTGTTTGGAGTTCTGATTGATCTATTTTACAAGTGCTTTTCAATGATTTTGAATATTCTTGACATTGCATATGTCTCTTAATTGTTAAAGTGGGATGTAACTTTCCACTTAAATCACTTCTTTTCAAAATAAAATGAAGAGCTTTTGAACGATTTGTTATTAAAAAGAAAAAAATGCATTAAATCTTGCAGTGACAAAAGTATTGCACTAGAATACTATAACTTTTTTGGAATTTCAATCCCGCTAAGGTTGAGACTCTCTTTTCTTGTCGTCATAAAGGTTTAAGCTACCTAAAAGGTTGACTAGCTAGAGTATGTGTGTGTGTGTGAGAGAGAGAGAGAGTCACTGTGTTTGATATTAAATAATAATAAAATATTTATTTATTTTTCCATTTTATAAATAGTGCTAAGCTGGTAGAAATGACTAATGCAGAAATATTTTTACCTTCTTTTCTTTAGTAAATATTTGATCGTCACTATGATGGAATTAAAGGCATACCGACTTCCATTAACACTAATATTTATATGACTCGTCGAGCGACTCAAAAAACAATTAAATATGATAACAAATGTTCATTATCAGTGCATCAAGGGGGTTGGTGGCAAATGGGTAAAAATCTACCATTCACCCAATGAATTATTCTCTAATAAATGCTAATTAATAGCCAAAAAATTTAAACTTTCATAAATAATTGGGAAGATACATAATTTGTTAATAAAAATAATGAGAATTTATTACATGTTATTTTTTTATTAATAAATTATTTATGACTAATTATTAATATTTAATAAATCATTTAAATGATATGTTATTGGCTACAATTATTACAAAATTTATGGCTAATTATTAATCAAAAATTAAAATTATTCATTATTCGAATGGTAAATTATTTATCACTAATTAATTTATGAGTATTTAAATTATTTAGCCACAAATAATTTATTAATAAAAATTGACATATAATAAATGTTAATTATTTATGTTATTGGTAAATTGTTTATCTTCCCTGGTTCTATGTTGTTGGCTAATTATTTATGATAATTTAAATTATTTAGTCATTTGACATCAACCCAATTAATGCACCGATAATTAATATTCATTATCATGTTTAATTATTTATGAATTGGTCCATCAATCACATTAGTTGTAATGGGAGTGCGTATGCCTTGTTTGAAGATTCATGCAATTCTCCCTCCTCCTTTGAGCACTGAAATTGATATGTTAAAGTGGAATGGGGAAGGCTATGGTAAATACTCTATCGGTCCTGTTTATAAAAAAATTTAAAAAGATTTTGTTGGTCTCAAAATATAAAAAATATGATATATTTTTTTATTTCATTAAATAATAATTTTTTTATCTTTCATTTATTGTTACATCTAATACACTTAACAATACATAACGTTTTTTCATGCAAAATAAAGATGAATAAAATAAAAAAATTATCAAATTTAAACGTAACTAATGAGTTAAACTAATATTAACTGTTTTTCTTAATACCAATGAAATAATTTTTTGTTTTTAATACACTGGGAGGGAGTACAGTATTTGTAGTAGCTATTCTCTTATCATGGGTCTTTCCTCTTTTCAGAAGCTTATTTGGAATTTACTAGGCTCTGAGAGAATTAAAACCTTCCTTTGACTTGCAAGTCTAGTTACACACCAAGGAGTTGAGAAGGCATTGGAGTAGTATTGCCTCAGACTTCATCCTTGCAAAAGCCTTGAAGACACTTTACTCCAGTGTAACTGCCCTGTTGCGGCCAAAAATTGGAACAGATTTTTTATCGTCGGAGTGCAAAGCATGCTTTTTCACTTGCTCCCTCACCTCTGTGGTGAATGGAAGTGGGTGTGATAATTAATATTTATCATCTTATTTAATTGTTTATAAGTTGGTCAATGAATCACATTAGCTGTAATGGAAGTGGATATTCCAACAATGGCCATTAATTATTTACTTCAAAAACGATAATAGATTTTATTTGCAACTGTCATTTCTAGCTACCAGCTTAGCATGGTATATAAAATTGGAAAAAAGAATTATTATTGTTTAGTATCAAACACATTGACTTACTCTCTCTTGAAAATTCAATTGTTTTTTGTCACTCTTGTTTTATGCTTAACTGTCTCTCTCTTTTCATCTAATTATTTTTCATGCTCTCGCACGTTTCTCTCTTTTTTAGGCTCTTGTCAACTTTTCCAGCTTGCTCTTTATAGGAAAAAGAAAAAAAAAAGAATATCGGTTTCATTGAGGTAGAGATCCGCAAAATTATAGCATCATATGCGATACATTTTGTATCATAAGATTTGATACGTTATTTACTTTTTTTCTATGGCAAATAACTTAAAAAGAAGAACAACATGTATGGAATTGAAAGTGAGTTTTTTTTTTGAAATGACAAAAAAAGAGAGTTTTGTTTTGGATAATAGAATAATATGTATAAAATTAAAGAAAAATTATATCTAAAAATGCACATCATATAAAATCTATAATCAAGGATTTTAAAAATTAAAATTATTTTTAAGAATTATTACTATTATTAAATTTTAAGAAATTTATTATCCAATTTAAGAAATTTATTATTAAAATTAATAATAAATTTTTTAAAATTTGATAATAATGATAATTTTTAATAATGATTTTAATTTTTAAAATTTTTTATTATAAATTTAATATAATATAAATTTTTAAATATAATTTTTTCTCAAATTAAAGACAGATAAGCCATCTACAAAAGACAGCATCCAGACGTGACTCCTCGGCCTATAAATAATTAGTTGCTATGACCCGTACCTGCAGAGAGTAAAAAGAACGGAAAAACGAAGTGGTCCTGCTTGAGAAGCCAGGAAGGAGAGTTCCACTGAGAGGTTTCAAAATCCAAAATGGCCGTGGGGGGTCTCGCCGTTGATGCACCTTCCAACGCCTTGGACGGCAAGATAACTCTCTCTGTCGTTATCACTTGCATCGTTGCTGCATCCAGTGGTCTCATTTTTGGATATGACATCGGAATTTCAGGTTTCTTTGCTTCTAATTTCTCTCTTCCTCCTTCTCTTCCTAATTCATTATCTCTTTAATTAACTCATACCAGCATCCTATTTGCTTGCTCTGTTTCTAATTAAATGTCTTCCATAGTAGCCCTGAAAAACCAAGAAGAAGAAGAACTGCTTTACTGTCCTAACTATATATTAATTAATTAATTTTAAGGCAACTATTACGTTTTATCAGTTCATTTTTATAATAGTTAGTGTTTGTTTTTTCCGTCTTCGTCAGCTGAAGTTGATCTGCCAGCTTACAGCAACCTAAAATTCAACACGTAGAGTTTGTTGTGGCACTAGGGAAATAGTTACTCAAAGACAAAAGTAATTAGAGCATTCTTTTTGAATAGTTACTCAAAGGCAATTATTGGAGCATATGGATGCATGTGAGAATGACCCACGCACTTCGAGATTTTTATATTATTAAAAAAATATTTTATACAAAATTATTTAAGGCATCTCGAATTCTCTATAGCTCGATCCTTAATTAACCTTCTTAAGCAAAATCGCACTAGAAAAGGTGTTTTTCGATCGATTGAAAAATAACAGAACGATGAGATTAATGTTTTGTTTAGTGGAGAGGAATAGAAAAGAAAAGAAAGAAAATTGGAGCAGTATGGAAATTTTCTTCTGTTTGCTATCTATCAATAAGAGAATTGAGGAGAAAATAAAATCCATGAGATCCACCAAATTATTTCCGTCTATCAAGCGACGGATTGAGAGAGAGAAATTGTAAGGAGAAATGCCTTTTATTTATTTGCCTCACTATTCATGAAGCTTTCGCATATTCTAATGTTAAAGCTATATTGCCGGGGGATCCACTCAAATCTCACAACCCTTTTCTAATCTTTTTTTTTTTAATGCCTTGTCCACTTTTACTAGATTTTTTTTATTAAATGCTTTGATTGGCTGGATCTGTATATGCGCTGCATCTCTTGGTGATATATATTATAAAATATATACATTTAATATAAAAAATAAAAATAAAAATACTATATTTATGATAAATATACTTAATGACGTAGAAGTTAATAAAATAATTTAATATTTTTATTTATATATATTATATTATTTTCTTTTTCTTTTATTATTTCCTTTCTTTTTCTTTTCCTTTTTTATTTTCCTTGCTATGATGTCAAATGAAACATAAAGGATAAACCAAACATGGAGTTCTCACGTGAATCCTATCCGAAAAGCCTTTCTAAACCTTGCACACTATTGAGATGACCCTATACATCTGACTATTTTAAACCAACTATTAATACTATTAATATCATAGAAAGCATAGGAGCTATCTAATTTTCCAATATCAGCATCCAAAGATCGGAAAAATGCCTTTCTCTAGAAAGAATATGTATTCTTCTATAGCCACAGGCCTTCATATGCATAAGAACTCTTTGGAAGGAAATTAAAGGAGGGCAGAAATCTCCTTCTCTTGTTTCCCAAAATCACTAGTAAAGGTGTTAAATTTAATTAAACTAACTCAACTTTTTTTTTTTTGGTTTGGAAAATATGTAAATATGAATTTCAGGAGGCGTGACTACGATGGCACCATTTCTTGAGAAATTCTTCCCAGCGATACTGAAAAAGGCTAGTAGCGCCGAAACAAATGTGTACTGTGTGTATGACAGTCAAATATTGACTTTATTCACATCGTCACTGTACCTAGCAGGGTTGGTGTCATCTTTGGCAGCCAGTCGAGTGACAGCTGCACTAGGTCGGAGAAACACGATGATACTAGGTGGTTGCACCTTCCTCGCCGGTGGTGCCATTAATGGAGGTGCTCAAAATATTGCTATGCTCATCTTGGGTCGTATTTTGCTTGGCCTTGGGGTCGGTTTCACTAATCAAGTAAGTCCAAATATATCCGTTGAGCACTACTTCCTTTGATATGATACATATATACTTGGCATGACATGACGGGGACATGAATAGATGATAAAATTATACATGATAATTCCAGTCGCTAATTATTTTGATGTTGATAATAAAGGCAGCACCAGTGTACTTATCGGAGATTGCTCCACCCAAATGGCGAGGTGCGTTCAACACGGGGTTTCAATTCTTCGTGGGTGTTGGAGTGGTTGCTGCCAACTGCATCAACTATGCCACTTCTAAGCGCTCTTGGGGATGGCGTCTCTCTCTTGGCCTTGCTGTAGCACCAGCTGCCATCATGACCCTTGGTGCATTCCTAATTACTGACACCCCTAGTAGCTTAGTCCAACGCGGCAAGATAGATCAAGCCAGGAATACTCTACGAAAAGTAAGAGGGTCCACTGCTGACGTGGAACCTGAGTTGGATGACCTCATCAAATGGACCGAAAAGTCCAAAGCTCACCAGCAGGAGCCCTTCACCACCATATTTGAAAGACAATATCGACCTCACTTGGTGATGGCAATTGCTATACCATTTTTCCAGCAACTCACCGGCATTAATATCGTTGGCTTTTATTCACCAAACCTCTTTAAGTCTGTGGGTTTTGGAAACGACGCAGCTTTGCTTTCAACCATCATCTTGGGATTGGTTAACCTTGGATCTATTATGGTGTCCACTGCTGTGGTTGATCGATTCGGTCGAAGATTCTTGTTCATAGTTGGGGGTATTCAAATGCTTGTCTGTCAGGTACGAAACCATGTCTTCTGAATTTTTGAATTGTAATATTGGATCTAATTTGTCTGACTGTGACCAACCATTGTGAAGATTGCAGTAGCTGTGGTGCTAGCACTTGCGAATAGTTCACAGCATATACCAAAGAGCAATGCGATATTAGTATTGGTGCTATTGTGCTTGTACGCTGCTGGATTTGGGTGGTCATGGGGCCCTTTGAGTTGGCTCATTCCGAGTGAAATTTTCCCCATGAAAATCAGAACCACTGGACAAAGCATAAGCATTGCGGTCAACTTCTTAACAATATTTATATTGTCCCAGACATTTTTGACAATGCTATGTCGCTTTAAGTACGGTGCTTTCTTGTTCTATGCGGGTTGGATTGCCATGATGACCATCTTCATTGTACTTTTCTTGCCGGAGACCAAAGGAATTCCTTTGGAGTCTATGTATGCAGTATGGGGAAAACACTGGCTCTGGCGTCGCTTTGTTGTTAAGGATGATAAGCAAGATAATCTTCCATGACCTAACACTAGTAAGCCTTCTTTTTAAAAAGAATTTGTTCTTCCTATGTTATAGCAATTATGAGTCATGTATAAATTTCTACTGTTTAGCTGAATATAGTTGTTTTATATGTCACCACATGGAAAGAATTATGCTTTTGGTCTGGTATCTCATTGATTTTCTTCGTTTATTGGGTAAAATCCTGTTGTAAATAAAGTGCTATAGATCTACCCTCATTAATGCACAATAACATGTGTTATAAACCTTGCATCATAAATTGCTTTAGTTTCTAAATTTGTTAGATAGTTATATAGTGATGATGAATATATTGAATGTCTTGATTTAAACATAAATACCCATTCTATATAGGTTGCAATATTGTTTGTCACGGTTTTCATACCTACGTCCTCCTTAAAAATTTCCGTCAACATACGAGTTAGGAAAAAACCGGATTTCCTAATATTTTGATTCCTTACGGTAATTTATTTGTTTGCAAAATTTTGTCCTTTAACTTATATTTATGTGTAATTGTCAATTTGATGAATTAAAATCCCTCCACAAGTATATTTTAGAATAGTAAAAGAATCCAAAAGGATCTAATATCATCCTATGAAGAATAGGACTACTTATTATCTAGAAAATTTTGGAATGATTGTTAATGATCTTAATTAACTAACCCTAATGTCCTAAGTTACCCTAATCACTAGAAATGGTAAATTGATTGGACAAAAACTAATCAAATAAATCATAAAAACTTGATGATGAACTCAAACAAAGACTCTAACATCAATTGGCATATATGTATTTCACAAATATTCACCGAGTTCAATTTTAATCTTTTGAACATCAATGATAATCGAATTCCTAAGTTATTAACATTTATAAGAGATGTGTTAAACTATTCTAGTCTTAATTTCCCTTAGGTTGCTGACTTTAGTCTTCCTATAGATTCAATTAATTTTAGAATGACCTAAGATAAATTGAATTCAAATCTATCTCAACCTAAGGCTCAAATCTAGAAACAATTAGCCCAAGATAAACATTATTGCATTTTATCGAACACTTGATAGGTGTTCAACTGAATAGTTCATATTTAAGATCTAATATAGAAGTTCCATTCAAATATTCTCAATTATACTATAATTCAATTGCAATTATCCTAATTGCCTTAATAACTATTTTCATCTAATAATAACTTCAATAAAGGTTGCAAAAAATCAACAATTAATTCACACAATAGGAAGAGACACACAAGCATTACAAGCATTAGGAACAAAATATGTGAACTCCATTAATGAAAAGAAAGTTAAATCTCATCACATGTATGAATTCTCTAATATATAAACCAATGGACATTAAACCCTAATACAACTTGACACAAAATTATCTTGGACTAAAGAATTCACAAAGAAACAACAAAGGAAAAAGAAGGAGAAGAAGAAGAGAAGAACTATGTGGTCCAGGGAAATCCCAATGATCTCCCTTGGCCCCTTGACTCTCTCACCCTATTAGAGGCTCTTCCAAATAACTCCTAACCTCTCTCTTCTAGTGGCCTATAATTCCCCTTATTCTGGTAATAACTCCCCTAATTTCGATACCCTATGGCTACTTGAATATGCTTCCAAAGTCAACTACATAACAAGAGACATGTATTTTAAAATTTGCCGTCTTAGTGCCCCAGCACTAGCTTCTCTATCCATATATGATGCTCCTTTCATTTTGGTGCTCGAGAGACAGAATTTCTGATTTTTCTAAGGTGCACACTCTTCGACTAGTCTTAGGGTGCTACACTACTGGGGCTAGGGCATGCTAACTTTGCTGGAAGTTGTATAATATGAGATTGTAGCTCCTAAACCCTTGCAAACTTGTAGGAAAAGGCTCCATAGGGTCCTGAACTTGATAATATAGATAACCTGGGGGGTTATCGCAATGCTATTAAACAAACTAATATACCTGAGCGAGTATTTTGGTGGCAGCTAAAGAGCTTACATAAAACTTATGAAGCTTATGTGACATCTTATGAGTAGGATAACATGGTTTTTCTTGCCTCTGTAAGTTCATCCCTGCAAGCTTAAAGCTTTTGAATTTCTATGGTTGGCATTTGAATCACCAAAGCGATATGGGTCAGTCAAAGAAATAATTTAGAGGGTTGTGCACACCCTTGGCATGTCTTTGAATTTAACAAGAGTAATTTGACTCTTACAAGTAAAAGCTCCATTTTTCAAGTTCCTAGAACAATGATTCCACCATTTATGAAAACTTTCTTGCCCAAGTCAAATGATAGGAATAAATTCCTTTTCTTCATCGACCTTCTAACTCCATGGCCTTTGTGCTTTTGATTCTTTCTGTACCAATAGACGGGGCAAACTTAATATGTTGAAAATGGCACCTCAATTTTAAAGTATATCTTAAAAAGATCCTAGGTCTTCTTCCTATTTACATCTTTATAGCCCCAATTTTGACGGCATTATGTCAGGAAGAGAGCATTGCCCAAGTAGTACAAGGTTGGTCAATCGATGTGGCCTTTGCTTTGATAATGACATTCATCTACCAAATGTCCCTTCACGCACAGAGCAAGACCACGATTTCTCTTCTGCCATAAAAATAGCAAATCACAAATCTTTGGTTGAAATTGAAATTTTTATATGCCATTCGAATGCATTATGGATGGAGGTGTTAAGATGTCTACTATTCATAATCAGTACAACTCCGAAGAAGCAGTTTCCAATGGGAGAGAGGAGGAAGAAAGAAAAAGAAACATTGGGTCAAAAAATTTTGAGGTGGACCAGGTGTCCAACGTTTAAGATTTGTTTCATACATATATGAAACAATTGGTGTATATGTATGGAGTAAATTTTGAACATTTAATATACAAGAACCCAAAGCACGCAAGAATTTCTCCCCTATGTCAGCCTCCAAATAAGATGCCACGTCAACTTTGTAACTAGCATGTAAACACTATTGTACAAGCGTGTTAGTTTACTTAATGCAAACATGACCCAACCAAAATATGCTACTTGGAGCTGAATTGGCACATTAAGCAGATGACAAATTGCCAAAATTTAAAAAAGGCCCAACAAAATTTAAAACAGAAGATCGTATATGCATGTTAGCCCTTAATGTTATTTAATATTTGTTTATTAATTTAAATCCCTTACTTTGTAGAATTCACAACTGATCCCCTCTACCTTTTATGTTTTCTTAAGAACCCCAGAAACCCTAAAGCAACACCTAAACCTCAAAAAATAGTTGTTCCAGCTAAGACCTCTTTTGCAGAAATCAACTGCGACACCTGAGGTGGAAAGCAGATCCCCACCACCCACCCATCTCCTTATTTTTTTTAAATATTTATATATATATATTAAGTTGTAAGGAAACGTATCATTTAGGAGGATAATTTTTTTCTCTAGTATCTTGCTCCTTTTCTTTTTATCTGTCCGATTTTGCTCAAAATCCGGATTATTTCCAGACCTTAAGCTCCATTTTTTTGTGCAAGAGAGAAAAATCCAAAGGACGATCACGCAACCTCAACCTAAGAAATTTGAATTGTAGGAGAAGGTCTCTCAAGTGTCTCAGCTTTTAGAATAATGCAGCGTGACCGAGAGTTTTTCAACCAGCCCCACAACCACGATTGGAGAAAAGAGAGAAGACGAAGCAACAAGTAAACAAAGCAGCGAGAGGCAACAACAAATCACAGTTTGAATCGGTCTCTGTTATCCAATGTACCCAGGAAGCATCCTTACAGAGTCGATAGCACCAGTGCAACAGAACAGAGGTCCAAATCTTCGGCGAAGAGAGCAGAGCCTTCGCTGAAGAAGAAGAGTCAGGGGAGTTCAGGGTCGGTTCGTGGAAGGCAATCTGGTAAGGTGACTTCTAGAAATCTTAACGTCGGGTCCACCGGAGTCCGCCGTGACACCGGCGAGAACTCTGAAAGGCGATCGAGGTCACCGTCTACAAGGATGAGCCAGAGCAAGTTGAGTACCGGTGGTCGGAGCCAGCTCAAGTTGTTGGGAGGAGCCGGTCAGCAGTGGGTGGGTTCGGTTGATACTTGTTATATCTTTCCAATTACCACCTGGATCCCACAACTGAATTCCCTATGAAAGCTCCATCTCATGGAAGATAACAAAGTTCTAGGTTTGGAAATGAGATTTAAGGGTTATTTGGAAAAATATAAAATGTAGAGAGAATTAGTTGTGAATTTTATAAAGTATGGGATTTGGGTTAATAAACAAAAACTAAATAATATTAGGGATTAATATTATCATTCAGGCAGCATAATATGCCAATTCAGCTCCAAGTAGGAGACTTTGTTGGGCTACGGGCGATTCTATGAATGCAATACTTTTCTAGTTGCATGGAAGAGGATATCTTACTTAAAACTAAGAAAAAAAGTAAGATTTTGAACGGAGTAAAAATTAAAAGATGAAATTAAAAATAAAAGTTAAAGAATTAAACTATAGTAAGAAGATAAATTAAGGGACAAAAGTATTAATTAAATTAAATATTTATTTATTATCAGCCTTGAGCATTATCATTTTGGGTTGTGAAAGGCTTAGTAAGTTGCCTGAAGATGTTGGGTTGGAATTATATTTAATTTGGTGGTTGGGCCGGCCGAACAATTCGTTGAAGGAATGCTCACCACTTCGATGGGCCTAAATTTACAAATGGATGATTGTCCATAAAATACAAAAAATAGATTATTAAAAAAATTATTATCACCATACTATTGTCATCTAGTTTTATAAAAGTTTTAATTTAATCACCCTAATTTAAAAACAAACGGCATTGTCTCTATTTTTTTTTAAATGATTCAATTTTGCATATATATCACATAATCCATACAAAATTTATGACAAATTTAACAATCTCTTGACTTATTTATTTATTCCAGGTCATCAATTCATACCTAGATTTGACATCTAAGTCACAATATTGTTAAATTTAACATTAAATTTTAGATAAATTATGATACAAAGACGAAATTGAATCATTTAAACAAAATAAGAAGAAAACATTGCCTGACTATAAAAGAGGGAATCAAATTAAAATTTATATATAATTAAAGAAAAGTGTAGTTAAGGCTAAAAGTAAACAGTGATAGTTAATTTTTACTACAAACTTAAAATATTACAATTTATAAATGAAAATAATAAATACATCAATTAAATTTAATTCAGTTATACATTTTTAATTATAAAATTTACTGATTTTGTTTGAGATTTACTTTTAAATAAAGGTAACTTAAGATTAATATGTGTACTTAACTGAGACCCTGCTTTTTTAATTAGGATTTAAGTAATTAATCTGAACAGGGCAGCTTTTAGTGGGTAAGACTTTTTTTTTTCCTGGAGGTATAGTACGTAAGTAATTTTTTTAATACTATACAGATTTAATTAAAGCCTAATATCTTAACAGCAAAATTTGAACCAAGATGGAGTATCTTTTTGATCGGCAATACTTGCACAACCAAATTAAAATCAAAAGTAAACCACGTAAGCAATTTCTTAAGAAGTTAAGGATTTTCCTTAAAAAAAAGGAATATATTATTATATATTAATAAAATTTGTTTCAAATTTAATATAAATGATTTAATTTGGGGTCACACAATATTCTTTAAATTTAGATTGAGTTCTTTATACATTTATGCAAATTTATGAATATAAACGATATTATACAAACGTTAAGCTCTAATTTAGGCCCAGTGGAAGTCTGGGCACGAGAAGTTGAATTGCACCTTGTATATGAGTTTAGCGGCCTGACTGGGGGCATAACTGCTTAAGCATAGGATGGTCCCAAATTTGCTAACTTCACGGCTCACCAATTGCTTAAGCAATTTTTCTTTTCTGATATATTCAAAAATAAACTTAAACAACTATAATATCACATTGTAAGAACTAGAATCTAAAACCATGAGATCTCAAACAGCCTACCTATCTAAAGCTTGCTGCAACGGTTCAGCCACGATAGCAACCTTCCTAGAAACAAATTGATTTGTCAGATTCAAAAAGTGATTTTGAAGCATCTGTAGTCTTGGCTTAAACCTTTGTTTTGCAACCAACCTCCTGTAACGTAAAGGAGAAGAGAACAAAAATTAAAGGATAACGATTTGAATAAGTTATAACAACTTGAAATAGCACAAATTGCAAAGAGGCCCCTTGTTTCTTTCAACACCTACTAAATTGTAAACGATCTGTGAGAAATCTTCCACTGCCACATTCGCAATATAACATTGGTGAAATAACAATAAATCAATATTATAAGCTATCTCGTCTGTGTGGACTTTCGAGAAACCCATATTGTAATGACTCACCCACAATCCTCAATCCCATAGGTGAAGCAGTCGTTGGTGAAGTATGTGATGTTAAAGAAATACCTCCTTTGAAACGCCAAGCCAATTGATATTGGGTATAAAGTTGATTGACCATTTAAACAGCTTGCAGGGGTGTCGCATTAGAAGTTTAAACATTTTTTCTTATTTCGATAGCTCTGTATAACATACAGAATAATAAACAACACTGCAGTGTAGTCTTCCATTTGTTGCTGGTTGGGAGTAGACTGAGGAAACCATGTTTGTAATGATTAGTGAACATCTGTAAGTTGTAATTAATTTACCTCAATTGTTAATGACAATCCAAACCAAATTGCTCTAATAAAAGGACATTCTAAAAATAAATGATTGATCATCTCCAATTCATTACAACAAAACTGGCGTAAATCATAAATGGACATATAATGTTTAACTGAACTAGGAATTATCAGTAAAGAGTTTGTCAACAACTTCTATCCACAAAAGTAGTCTCAATTTGCTAGAAAAAGTATTGTTGTAATCAAGTTTTACATATTTTAATTTACAATCCTTGGAACCAACCTTGTGGCAACAATGAATATAAAAATATGGAACAAGAAACAACAAAGGAAGAAGGAGCAGAGAAAGAAAGGAGTGGAGTTTAGATTTTAAAAGACATGTAGGAATAACCTTTCCCACATTGCCTAAAGTAAGATGAAGAGAGTCACTCACAAAAAGAGGGAGTGAAACCTATACTTTCTTAAACCATTTTGGATTGGGTCAATGGGTGATAAAAAGACTTATGGCATCGAGTTTCATTATTTAGATCAAGTGACTTGTTGATCCACTCGATTTTTATTGGGTTTATCAATTTTTGATAGGTTTTTTTTAGGGTCGATTCTAAAGGTCAAATGGACTAGTATTGTTTTTGGTTTATCAATTTTGTGATTAAACCAGAGATAGTCTAGTTCGATTTTAATAACATTGGTTTTGCTAGTAAAGTATGATTAAGAGGACAAATATGCCTAAAGCACACAGCTCCCACTTCTTTTGATCTACAAATTGCATCCCATCTCTATAAATGAATTTTAGGACAATTCTAGGAATATCACCAAGACAATCTTCAATTACTCTCAATATGTCAAATATTTTTGAAGCAGTATAAAACATATAGGAATTTAAAGTAGAAGTAATTAGAGTCATTCTTCTAGCTTGTGAGAGTAACTTGAACTTCCATGCTTGTAATTTTCCATTAATCCCATCAACAAGCTCACAATACATATTTGACGTCTTACGACTCACAACAACCCAAGTATCTAAATATTTTTTTAATCTTAATGTATACCTCACATTAAAGATTCTAAACAAAAATATTTTAAAACCTATCTTGATAATTGACCATAAAGTTGGAAAATATCATGAATGGTATTACAAGCTTGAGAAGAGGCATCAAAATATGATAAAGTATCATCAAAATACATTAAATGTGTCACTGGCTCCAATTGTTGACAGACTTTTATACCCTTCCATTTTTTGAGTATGCTCAACTTGAATAATTGAGTGGCTCGTCGCACAACCCTCAAAATAATACTAGGTTGGATTAAATTCTATAGCTAGTGGCACAACCTAGGTCATCTCCCTTGGAATTGGCGTTCAATGTCTAATTGAGTTTTCCAAATGTTAAAAGACTCTAAAAATTCCTAAACTAAGGGGGTTTTGATTTAATTAAACTAAGCAAAATGAAATTTAAAATTTAATTCCTAAATTCTACCTAATCATATGGATTATGGGTGAAAGATGGGTTTGTGACTAGCTTTGGAATTGTCCCTTGGTATCCACTATCCTTATCCTAATCTAATTGTGATTAATTCTGGCCTAAGAGTTCCTAATTGTGTTCATAACAATTAATCTTGGGCAACCACTCAAGATTCAAGAGATTAACGATCTAACGTTGAATTAAGACCTCAACTCCGTATTAAACTGTTAATTCTTGTTTCTAAGATCAATGAACATCCAATTTGATTGATTAACTGATTGATTAGCCTCTAAATCATCCTAAATATTTAATTAACCAACTAAACATTAAGGAATCCTCAATTTAAACATTTAAGCACATAATCTCACTCATATATTTTATCGAACACCTTCGAAGCATACATGGGAATTCAGATAATATTGAAATTAATCAGATCAATTAATCAACAAAAATACTTTCTAATTAGTGTCTAACCAGCCACTAATTATAATTACACAAATTCCCTATCAATTACAACTTAACCAAGACAATAAATGAAAGAGAAAAAGTGTAGGAAAAATAAAGAAATTCTTAGCCAAAAACTCTATGTTCATCCATGGATTCAAGCTTCTCCAAGAGTTTCCTCCTAGCTAGCCTCAAGGTGGATTAGAACTTCATGAGATGGTGGAGATGGAAGATGGAGTGGTGTATGGATGAATATGGCTGCATGAATGGATGGTTGAATGATGCGTGGAATCTGCAGCCCCTCTGAATGATGGGTGGAGTATGAATAAATAGGAGAGGAGTTTCCGAAATTATAGAGGCGTGAGATGGGGGGATTGTGAATGGACTAGGATATTCGAATGGAGGCGTGAATGAATTGTGAATTCTGGATGATGTACGCTGCTGCCCAGTCACGTGCTTTTTTTTATGAATCGCATGCAGCTTCTTATTTCCTTCTTAGCGTTATTATTCACGTCCCCAGCCTCTTCTTGAGTTCTTGCATTCTTCACATCTCCTCCCTTAGCTCATGCTTCAATACGTTTTCTTCTTCTCGTTCAGCTCGCCTTTTTTCCAGCTCCCAAGCTTCTCGATCCAGTCTTCTGGTCTCATGTGGTTCTTCCTCTTCACGCGTTTAGTTTCTCGATCCAGCATCTTCCTTCCCTCAAGTTAGCTTCAGTGTTTCTTCATCATGATAATGTACGTGTTTTTGCATGTGTGTATAGGTGTGGGCCCCGCTGTTTATTTTATTCTATTCTACATGAATTCCTTCTACTGTTTCTGTAGCTTCTTCATGTTATCCATGAATCATGCAGCTCGTGATATCCAGCCCAAATGAATGAAGAAGCTTTCTTCTTTCTTGCTTGAACTCCAGCCACATACTGCTCTTGCATGTTCTTTCTCTAACCAAGCTTAAAGCTTCTTCCACGTCATCTGTCTATTTATTCTTCCTTCATTCTGCACAGTGTTGAGCTTCCTCATGCAGCTCGTTCAGCTGCAGCTTCTCTTCTATTTTACTCACATGCAAGTAGAACTCGAGCTTCCAAACTCCTTAATGGCTGTAGTATGCTTTGCTCTCAGCTCCAACTTGTTGCTTCATCTTCTTATGTTTGCATGCTCTGTTTTGCTCGTTGCTTACAAGCTTCTTCCTCTCTTCCTTGTGAGCTTCTTGCAGTTGCTGCAGCCCGTGGATTCTTCTTCATTTACTCAACACGTAGCTTTTGAATCTTCCATGCACATCTCTCTCCAGCCCATACTCCTCCTCTCAAGCTTCTTTGCATTTTTATTACACAAGCTCCCTTTATGCAGCTCCTTGTCTCTTCTAAGCTTCTTGTGTTCAAGATGGCTGCCTCTTGTTGCATTGGTTCTGCCCCCATGGATAGTTCCTTCATGCATATGTGTTGATGTTGAGTGAAGGGCTACTCATACGCTTCTTTAGTCATTCCTTTCTCTTCTTTAACCATTATTCTCATTCAAGCTATTTGCCCATCAAAATTCTGCACAAATGAATGGAAAATATTCAATAGAATTATCACAAAATTATTTAGAAGAATTTCATGCATTAAAACTCAATAAATTTGCCAATTAATTCATAAAGTGCATAAATGGCTAATGAAATCAATTTATATATAATTAAACCCTTAAAGCCATATTTGGACACTAAAATGCTTGAGATAAGGAGAATAAAATATATATAAATTATGCTTATCAATAATCATACAAGATAAAATATTAATACATAAAATAAACAAATATGATAATAGTGGATCCCCTTAGCTCAAGCCTTGTTTAAGGACAAATGGGCCAATAGGACTTTCATTGACTAACACTTGATAACTAACCATCATAATACACTACATAATCATTAATATCCAATGATTTGAAAATCCTATAACTAATAGAATTGCCTTTAGAAATTACCATGAAATTTTGTCAAGTGCCTTTACAATGTTAGTCTTAAAAGCACACTAACCTTTTTTGTCCTTTTAGTTTGATGAATCCAATGCATCAATTCCAAGGTGAGAATTATATTATTTGAAATTAATCGTCCTTTGATGAAAGTTGTTTAATTCAAAGCAATTTGATAAGGTAAAATACTTTTTAACATATTACAAAGGACCTATGAAATAATTTTGTAAATAAAATTGCACAAACTAATATGTCTGAAGTCTGCAAAGATTTACATATAGGGATGAGTGTAATGTAATTGCAATCAAAATTTTTTAGCAAGTACCCATTCTAAAAAATATGAGACCTTACTAAAGATATCCTGCTTAAGAATATGCTAGTATGTTTGAAAAAGCTTAGAATAGAAACCATTAGGTCCAAGAGCAATATAAGTCATAATCTGAAATACTACTTCCTCTACATCCTCTAAAGTCTATTAATATGAGGTTAAACTCAGTAGTGAGAACTTTCTTCTTTGTTAAATAATTTTCTGTAAGTTTTATTATTGAGAAGGAGTAAATTCCTACTAAAAGTAGCTACCTATAATGGTTTCAATTTGTGTAAAATCCTTAACCCAGTTTTCTTACTTCATCCTTAATCTAGTGATGGCATTATTACTAAATAAATTTTTTACCAAGCCATGAAAATATTTAGTATTACTGTCTCCATGTACAAGCTACATTTGATAGGCCTTTTATGCTTATAAAATTTCCTCACAATCATGTAAAAATTTCAACTCTTGCCTTAAAGGCTTCTTAATATGAGTCGCATCATCTTTTAACAAACCACATTGAATCTCATTTAACTACTTTTTAAATTATGAAATTTTATGATTTAACTTACCAATAGAGGTTCTATTCCACTGCAATAGTTCTCTCCTAACATTTGATAGTTTAGACATAACATGAAAAGTCAATGAGCTTGGTTCCAATCTATTCCACAAAGTATTTACAACATATTTACACTAGTCAAAATGAAACCAAAAGTATTCAAAATAAAAAGGCCTCTTTCTAAAATGAACAAAAATATTAATTTGTAATAGAATAAAGGCATGATCATAAATGTGAGATTGGATAATCAAGTATAAGGATAAAAATTGAGCCATTGAGAGTTACAAATGGCCCTATCTAGTCATGCCTAAATAGCATCTCAATCCTACCTATTATTTTTTGCAAGTGAACTAGGGATTGTTGCTTAAGGTTAAAGAATTGATAACTATTCATCATGTCTTGAAATTCTTGTCCTCTCGATATTATAAAAACACAACTTTTTTTCTCTTGTGAGTATAAAATCTTATTGAAATCTCAATTGCCAATCATGGTTGAGAAATAGATAGAGTAGTAGTTTTAAATTATCAATCCCACAAACTATATCTCTTAGATTGTTAGATTAGTTCAGAAAACCATAAATGAAAGTAATAAAGATAACTTGAATCAGTATGCAAAGATAAGTGAATCCAATGGAAAGAAGACTATTCAATCTAGTATGTCAAATTATCTTTCCATGCAAGGAATAAGCCCCTCCTTTGTCTAATAGGATCAGCACAAAAAAATCTCTGATAACCAAAAGACTGAAAGCACCTAGTTAACTTAGCTATCAACTATAGAGTTTCCATTAGAAAAATAAAAAAGGGTATTATATTTATATATTGACTTACATAATCTCTAAATTGCCGTAATCTTAGAGATACCACGATAATTTCCAACTAAGTAGCATCATGAAGCTTGGGGAAGCTTCCCAAAACCCCATGTCATCAGTATCAAGTGCAGATTCCTCAACATTTGGCTTCTCTATGCTTGTCTGAAAACTGCTTGAAAACTTCTTGCCACATTTAATGGTCTCTGATAAAAAGAAAGTCCCATAGGTAAATTAGCCTCACTAATTCGAAGAAAATTCCCCTTCATTCCATTATTTTTCTGCATCTTTAGGTGGCACGTATCCTAGTGTTCCATCTGCATGGGCATCAAAGGGAAGCCGCATGAACTATTTAAGATATCAATGCCTTCCTCTAATCCCATCATGATGTGCCCATCTACTTGCTTTTCCATAGCAAAATTTGGAAGAAGAAATCCCATTCCACATTTCTCTAAGGGCTCGTTTGGTTTGCGGGAGAGTTGAGTGATGGAAAGGGAAAGGGAGTGGGAATGAAGAAAATGCCTGTTTGGTAGGCAGGAGACCTCTTTCCTGGGAGACAACATTCCCACTAACATGGGAGAGTTCATTCCTTTGTTTTTCGGTGGGAGAGAACTTTACTGAGTAGGGAAAAGCTTTACTGAGTAGGAGAAAAAAAGTTAAAATTATTTTATTCTTCTCCAAATATTTTTTTTTCTATTAAAAGTAAATTAAAAATAAAATTTTAAATTAACATGTTATTTTATTATTTTTTATTATTATTGATAATTAAAAATAAAATATTTTATTATATTTTATAATTATTAAAAATATTTTAATTTTTTAATTCTCTTCTTATTTTATTTTTATGTCATTTTTATCTAACTAAATATAAAAAAAAATAAAAATATTCCTATTTCTTTTTCCATCATACCAAACATAACTATGGGATACAAGATTTCTTTCCATTCCCATTCCATTTCCCATTCCCATTCCATCAAAACCTAACCCCTCATACCAAACGAGCCCTAAGAGCATGCCAAAATCCCATCCATATAACACCTGCATATCGGAGTCCTCCAAGCCTGATAGCCCACAACCAATTTTGCCATCATGTATTAAAATTTCATAAGGCCGTGGTCAGTGAGGACCACCTCCCATGTATGACTGACTACTCATTGATAATGTAATTTATGATGGCCCATAAAATGGAAGCCCACCCTCATTAGTCTTAATATCGGCTTGACCCATTACATTATCTTTAATCATCCCTCGTGCAAATAAGGCCAGCCAAAAGCCCAGTCCTATCCTAGCTCTCCCTAGAATTATTCGGTTCCACCACGTTAACAATAACCTCACGTAACATATCCTCATTGGGATGAAGCATTCCCCGTACAGCCACATGACAACTGAGTTCCACGTTGCTTGCTGCATGTAAAGACATGCTAATCCCTTCATGCATATCTTGTCTTTGATGATATGTAGCCTCGTACTCCTGGCATGTGGTTTCCGGCGAAGCATTTTTTTAGTAGCTCTTTCGGCAGGTCCGAGTCATTCCAATGAAATACAGATTCATTAGAAGATGCCAGCTCCTCATTTTTTACTTCCAACAAAAGATTCTCAAACTTTATCCTATGGACTGTTAACTATTGTACGGCCTGTCCATTATCTTGCTTCCATCTAAAAACGCCATCTTCTGAAGAATGTAAGCTTGAAGAAGCATGAGATCTGACTGAAGTGCTCTGCTGCAATCATTGATTACATGCTTGCGGAGCTCTAATTAACTGTAACAAAAAACTCTATGGTAGAGGTGATAGCTGGAACCGTACTCAGATATAGGGAATCAAGAATTCGAATAGCCTTTGGCCATTCTTTGGAGCTGCAAAACCTGTCTAATTCAACAGGCTCGAAGATTGAAGGAGTCATCTGATGCATATGTCTTTCAGGATAAGGATCGGCATCTTAGTAGATAATCACAAATAGGTCAGAGGCTTCTCTGTTTTTCAATCACAAAACTAAGTATTAAATGAACTTAGTTTTGCTACCTATCTGCAAGATTTTCAGAGTGATCCTGCAGCATGTGTTTGTATACAATTGCATAAGTAATTAAGCACACTTATAGAAAGGGAACTTTTTTTTCTTTTATGAAGAGATAGAATGATTTCTCTCATTTGGGCAATAGAGAGGGATAGAATTGAAACATTAACCTGCATCCACCCATCCATTTCTTATATAATTTCATCTTTTAACTTTCTTTTGGTGAGATTTCTTTTGGTTTTTTTATAAATATCTGATTGGAAATCAAAGGGTGGCCCAATCTTCATGATGTAGGTTGATGGATAGATGATGGTTTAAGACCTAACGGAAGCAAATAGCCAACCAACGTTATAAGAACGTTGATATATTATTTAGACAACGCGCCTAACCATGAATACAAACCAATCCACACAACGACACACTTAGGTCGAAGCACGAATTGGGGGCTTTTGTGAACTTGATTCACCAAACTAAAGATAGGTTGACAAGACAAAGGTTTCACAAGAGTAAAGAAAAGATAATATTCTCACAATTAGAAAAACACATAATAATTATATTACTTCTAATCTGATCCCAAATGGAGGTAGAATACATGTATTTATAGTGCAACTCTAATCTACTTGAGGAAAAGTAGGAATTAACTACATAATCCTAACTGAAAGACCTAAAAATTAGGAATACAATATCAAATCTTTTTAAAAATAGAAAAGGAAAGATAATCTGCCTAATTAATTCTAATTTTCTTCCAAATATGTATTTTGTTTGAGTTGCTTTTTCCTCTTGTTCTATTGTCAAAAGGCAATTAAATCATTCTAGACAAAATACGTGTTCTTATCTTTACTTATTCCTTATGCAAAAATATTAAAAATTATATTTTCAATTTCCTTGCCCAAGAAACAAGTAAAGAGGGGCAACTGTGAATACCGTATTTTGTCTGGACCAGCTACACAAATAATAACAAAATCAGATTAACAAAAATACAAAAAATAAAAAGAAAAGAAAACAAATAGAAAATTAGGAGAAAAAAAATGAAAAAAATAAAGAAAAAGCTAAATCAAAAGCTCTAGGAAACAAAAATGAAAAAAATGAAAAAAACCCAATAGGAAAAATCAAAACAAAAGAAAGAAGAGAAAAAGAAAATTATATATATATATATATAAATTTAAAGAATTAAGAGAAAAGATTTAAAAAAAAACAAAAGGGGTCTAAGTCCTTTTCTCAACACAAGCCCATTTTTATTAAATCTTGGCCCAAATTCAAAAAAAAAAAAAAAAAGAAACTGCAACCCAACTCTTTTAAATCTGATCGATTAGCTTCAAGCAAAAAAAAAAAAAAAAGAAAGAAAGAGAAACAACAGATGTCTTTTTCAAAAAAATGTTCAAAAAGGAAAGTGGGTCAATCTAGTCCGAAAAAATCAAAAACCCACACCCTATCTTTTTTTACATTTGGCCCATTAACCCAAAAAAAAAAAGTATGCAAGGGCCAAAACGCAGGTAACCCTGCGTTTTGACCCAGAGCTCGCTTTGACCCACCCGTCTGCCTCAGGTTAGAAGAAGCAGAGAGGCAGGGGAGATAGAACACGAAAAAGGAAAACACAGAGAGACGTCTGCCTCGAGCCAGAGGGACCAGAGAAGCAGCAGACAGACGCACAGGACTCAAAATGAAAAGGGAGATCAGAGGGGACCGGAGAGGCAGGAGAATGGGGGGAAGGAATTGGAAGATTTAAGGGCAGGTCGAATGAAAAAAAGGGAGGGGGAGAGATGGGTCAAAAGAAAATCGAGGGGGATTTTTCGAATGAGGGTTCAAGAGAGAGATTGGAGATCGAGGAAAAGAAAGGGAAGATAAAGAGAGGGGTTTTTCGAAGGGAGGAGGAGGCTTTCCAACGGAGGGATTCCGAACTGAGGGAGAGATCCAGAGGGATCGAATGCAAGAAAATTTTTTTGATCGGCGTCGAAGATTAAAAAAATTGGAGAGGGAACTCGATGAAGAGAGGAAGGGTTTTTTGGAAAAAAGGGGAAGAACAGAGATCGAAAATCGAGCGTAAGAGGGAGAGGATTTTCTGATTCGAGTCCAAGGAGATTGAGAGAAATTGAAGACTGAAGTAAACCCACTGATTCGGCGAGAAAGAAAATTGAGAGGCTTCCGATTGGAGAACGAGGATTCGGCCGAAGAACAGCAAAAGGAGGAGAAGAGGCCATCGCAATCCACGTACTAAAAAGAGGCATTCAACTAGGCAGGTAAGTTGATTGGCTGGAAGCCATTTGGGGTTGCTGTGATTCTCGGTTTCTTCGAAAGCTGGAGAATAGAATGAGGATAATTTCTTTGTGTTTGTCTAGGCTGTATGGCTAGGATTGAATGTGAGATTCTGAATCTTTGTATGTTGTAAATCAAATGCGAGTCTTGTTTGGGCATAGCTTGTGCTAAATTACTGATTGATAAAGTAGGAGTTCTTGAATCTGCGGCATGTGTATACTTAGGTCTGTAGCTCTAATGGTCTTTGAGTTTAAGTTGCTGTGTAACTGAAACCTGACAATCGAAAGGGGATATGACGATCTCCTTTACCCCTAAACGTCATGAGCAAATTCTGTTCAATATGCACTGGTGACAAATGCTGGAATGCTGATTCAAGGATTATATTTTTATACGGTGTGATTCAATTTTTAGTAAATAATGGGTAGTTATTCTTAGCCTCCCATGCTTCGAGTTTGGTCCTGAAAAATTTGTAGCTGGTTGTTAGTTTGCAATTGAAGCACATGCTTAAAGGTCCAATAGGCTTGACCACGATTAGATTTAGTAAGCCCTTAAGTAATTTAATCATCATCATTAAGAAAGTTTTGAATTACTATTGTGGTTGGATTTAAATCACTTAAGGCAACTAAAGATGCAAGTCTTAATAAGTTTTAGTGAGTTCGAACTCTGGATCAATCTTTAGTGAGTTCCCAGAAGGTTTCACCAGTAGGATTAATTTGGTTCATTAAGTTCTCGTCTGGGTATGCTGAGTTCTGTGCGAATTGCTCTATAAGACTTTGTTCTGTGTTGTCATGAAATCCCTAGTTGTGGTTCTGTGTCTCGTGTAGAGTTTTGAGTCTTGTTATTGTAGACTTCTCCATCATGCTGTTTTGCGCTTAAATCTGCTATGTAAGAATGAATCCTCGCGCAGAGGGCTGGGTCTTGATGCTGTACAACATTGAGCCCAATTTAATTGTGTTTCCGCCTAAGGGTTACGTGTTTATGGGTTGCTCCACTTGTGTTAGGGTACTATAGGACCATTTTCTACAAAAGTATTTTAAGATACAATCCTGTTTTATATGGTTTACACTTTCAATCTTAAGTTTGTCGTGTGGGATGTCTTGTCTCCTCAGACGTGTAGGAATGGACCTAATGATCATGTGAGGCAATGAACTTCCTTGGTCTCCATTAGGTGTTAAATTTGTGTTTTAACATGTTTTGGGTTTCAACGGCCCATGTAAAATTTTGTTTTCAAAAGGATTTCGAAATGGGAAAGAGAAAAATATAACTCAAATTAGGCTTCAACCAAAAGGAATTAAATATCCTTTTTGTTGGTTTGTAGAAAGATGGGGAAATGGTCAAGTATTGTTCCAAGTCTTCGAACTAGGTAATCAACAACAAAAAAACCAATCTATTTAGAAGTTAAGTTTAAACCTTTTAAAACAAGAATAAAAAAAAAAAAAGAAACACAAAGGCAAAATAAAAAAAAAAGAATGAAAAATGGTAACCTTTATTATTTTTATTCTTATTTCATTTGTTTATTTATATTTCCTTTGTTTCCTTCTTTTTTTTAGAGATTGTTGTGTGGGATACCTTGTCCCCTCAGCTATATAAGAGAAGATCCAAGAATCGCGTGTGGCAATAAGCCCCCTGATATCTATTGGGTTTCAGATTTACGGTTTTAATAGCCAACATTAAGTAAATTTTAGTTTCAAGAAAGAATAATAATAGGCCCAAAAAGAGGGCCTTCAAAAAGGGAAAAGTTCTTAAAGCAAAAAGGATGAAAAGCACTCCTAAAAAAAAAAAAGGCCAAAAACAAACAAAAATTAAACCAAAAATGAGAAGAAAATAAAAGGAATAAGATGACTTCAATTGTCACAGATTAAAACATTTAAATCAATTTCAAACTTGTTAAAAACAAACTTTGAAATGATCTTTATTTTTTTTCTCTCTTCTCAATCAAGACAAAGAAAAACAACAGCATAAACAAGGAGCTAAAATTGAAGTAAAAACGAAAAGAGCAACAAAACGAAATAAAAATAAACAAAAACACATAAAACAAAAAAAATTTAATAAAAAGAGAATCAAATGTTCAAAAAAAAACAAAGGATTAAAAAAAAGAGAGAGAAGGGAAAAAGAGTAATAGGAAAATTGGAAAGACAAAAATTAAAACAAAAAAAACTATTATTAAGTATATATATATATAATAAAATCAAAAATTAAAAATGGAAGAAAAAGTTGAAAGGTGGGAGTAATTTAGGCCTTGCAAATTGAAACACACAAACCAACTTCAAAAATCGTTTTAATTGTAAGAGTCTAAATGAATCTTATTTTTTTTTTCCTTTCAACCAAAAACATAAAAATAAACAAAAATAAAAGCAAAAAAATTTTAAAAAGTCAAAACAAAACAAAAACAAAATAAAGACAAGTAAACAAAAACAAAAAAAAGGGCAATAAAAAAAGGCAAGAAAAAAAAAACAACAAAACAAGAACAAAAAAAAAAAACAAAAAACCATAACGGATAAGATAAAACTAAAAAAAGGGTGCAGAAAGAAAAGAAATTTGAAAAGGAAAAACACAAAATTGAAAATGCAAAGAAAGTAAAAATTAAATTCACTCTTGACAAATCAAAACATGCCAATCAACTTCTAAATTTGTTTTATTTGTTATAGCGAAATTAAGTTTTATTTTCTTTATCTTTGTACCAAAAAAAAATAATGATAAAAGCACGACCACTTGAAATAGAAAACAAAAAAAAGAACACAACAATCACAAAACTTAAAGAAAACAAAAAATAAAAATAAAAAGACAGGAGGAAAGAGTAAAATTGGTGCTATCTTTTTGCAAACAAAAGCACTTCAACCAGCATCAAGTTTGTTTTGTTTGCAAGAGTTTAAATGATTTTTCTTACTCTTTCTCTCTCTCTAAAAAAAAAAATAAGAAAAAAATCAAAGAAACACAAAAAAAAAAAAATAAAAAAACAAAAACAAAAACAAGACAAAACATCAAACAAATTCAACTTCTGCTCGAACTACGTGGGTTTTGATCCATTTCGAGGGTACGTAGGCCCTAGGATTTTATCCTGGGTCAAGTCCGCCTTTGTAAATAATTATTCCTTTAGTTCTATCTCAATTTCTTTTCACTTATTCTAAATTTTATTTCTTTAATTTCCTCTTATTTATTCATGTGTCTATTTTCAATTTCCTTTCTCTTATTCTAAATTTTACTTCTTTGATTCCTTTTTCTTTTTACTCTTAATTTCATTGCATTTAATTTCTTTACTTTCTTATTTTCGCATGGGACTTGTTAAGGAGAATTAAAATAGGATAGAGGCCATGGTAATTTTGCACAACTAACTTAGGGTAACCGTTCTTAGTAACGGGTGTTGTGGGGTGCCTAACACCTTCCCCACTCACAACCGACTCTCGAATCCATTTTCTAACTCGCAGACCACATTTTTTGATATTCCAAATCAAAAGGTTTTTTCCAAAATTTTGCCTTTTCAAAAATAAAAATTTGGTGGCGACTCTACTGTTTTCTATTTTATCTTTTTAATTTGATTTCAAATCAGCACCGCGCGGTCGCATTTTTGGGTGTGACAACGAGCCTCTCTAGATGGCCTACCTCTCATAGTGTTCATCATGGCTCTAAAACATCATAACAAATTTTAACATCAAAGGGAATACTTTCACACCCATCACACACTCAATTCATCTGAAAAAAGCTCATGTACACTAAGGCAACTCATAAACACAAGCCACAACCCATATCAAGAGCCTAAACCTTTGCTCTGATACCGGTAAATGTAACACCATAATTCTTGAACTCATTTCATATGACTATTAAGGTTCCTTCCATTACCATGCAAGAAAAGGAAGGAAAACTCATTAAAAAGTAATCACTTTATTTGCGTTGCGTAGCATATGAATTCTTCATTCAGTGTTCTATGGACCATATGAACTCATTCAACTCGTTCTCATATTTAATTACACTAATACAACTCAAAACTATCTAGGGAAGTGCCCTAGAACTCGTGCAAGTGAATGGAATACACAAAATACCATGGTGCAACCTCAGCCAGAAATTTCAATTTACTGTGATGAATTTTGAAAAATTATAACTAATTCTAAAAAAATCAAAATCTTGTATTCTTTACCATTATAAAAAGTTGTAGATGTCTACTTTATTCTAAAAATATGTCCAAACCTCAACAAGGGCTGCAAGTCACTAGAAATTGATAGAATAGTACCAGAGGTCGACTATCATCCTTAGTACTAACCTTCAACTTCAAAAATTCATGTCTCCTTGCTCAGAGGTCTAATTCGGGTGATCTTAGTGGCCATGGAAAGTTTATCATGTCTAGTTTATGCCTATAAAATTTGATAAGCATTGGACATCATATGGGCCATGAGACATGAAAATAAAATTTTATTCGTGACATAACGCAATTAAATTAATTATTTTTAATGGTTTTCCTTCTTCCTCTTTTGTTGTTCATGGAAGGAAGCCTAGAAATTATATGAGATGAGTTCTATAAATATGGTGTTACACACCCCATTCATCTCTTACTAACCATGTTAGGTACTTCAAGTAAAGAAATGAACCCAAGAAGAATTAGAGTTTTAGGAAGGATATAATGGAAGTCTTTGATGTAACTATGTCATTGATGCATGCATGAGACAAATTAATGATGAACCATCACATATATGATGATGAAATGTAATGGTGACCCTTGTACAAGCTTTAGGATATATATATATATATATGTATATTATTTTGATGCAAAAGTTTGAATTTAGCATATGATTTGTCATGTTGTATATTAGTGGTCCCATGTGACTAGTTGCAAGTGAGATTGTGAATTTTTGATGCTAGCCATATTTCTTGTAATGGCCTCCATGAAAATGAAGTATGAATAGATTAAAATTTGGTCAAGGGATTTTAGGGCCCAAATGGACTATTTTAGAACAAAAAATAAGTCCAAATGAGCCATAAATTGCATCATTACCCTTGATAGCTAAAATGACCTAGTTTAGAGCTAGATTAGTGGAGATTTAGATGATTTATAGAGCTCTCTAACAAGTCAAATATGACATTTTTTTGAACTATATAGAATATTTGGTGAATTTTTGAATTTGGCCCAAAGTTGCAGAATTTTGCAATCACTATTCACTCTGCATAGCCTCAATTTTCCTTATCTTTTCAGGAGCCAAATAGATTCATTTTCATTTGAAATTTTTATAACATAAAATTCAAATGATTAATTTTTCGTACACACTAAATTTGTGTAAATCAAAGTTATGAAGCCAAAATTATAAATTTTTTAAATTTGGCCCATATTATGTCAAAGGAGGCCAAAATTAGATATATAGCTCCCTTGTGCAATTAGGCCTTATGTGATGATTATGTGGGTTGAAACAAATGTGTTTATGAAGTTTATAGCAAGAAAATCTAATGTGAACCCTTAAAGGCTCAATTGCCATAGAAAAGGACTAAAATTGTTGCTAAAAGTGTTTGCTATAGTTGTATTTTTATTGCCTTAGAAAGGAAATGATATGAGTTTAACTATATAAAGTATGTTATGACATTAGGTTAGTGTAAATAATTAGGCTTTACTTTTGTTCTCTTTTTTTCCTTACAAGAAAACAAGACTTTGCTTTATTTCTTAACTTCTTATGGGATACAATACCTAACTCATTTATTTTATGCCATTTGAACGACAAGTGTAACATCTGGTCCTTCCGTAAACGTGAGAAACTCAATGTTTGGTTTCTCCATAAACGTCAAAATGGGCAAAATATAAAAAGAAGTTCCCAAAATAGAAGGAATTGGGGCCAAATAAAATTATGATAAAATTCTAAATAATAGAAAATGAGGATTTGAGCCTTGAGTCGGCCAGAAACCGAGGTCGGAGTGATTCGAACAAATTGCCGAAAGGCCAGTGGCATTTTCATAAATAAGTGCAATTTTGGAGAAGCACCTAGGAGGGCTTTTTAAATGGAAATTTTGAGTTGTCCAGGGTTCTCAGAGGCCCCATAAACCGTGGGAAGCCCCGGGATCGGTAAAGCCCCTCCGGTGTACTCTTTCCGACGTCGGTTGACCCAAACTTTGACCGATTTGTTCGAAAAGGTTTTAGCTCTAATTTGAGTGATTCCAAAGGCATTTTATTAAATTGGGAACCTATTTGTTATGATGGAAAAGACGGTTCTCAAAAAGGAGCTAAAACGAAGGAGAAACGAAAATGCAAAGTATAAAAGGGCAAAAATGGAATTTAAGTGTTAAAGGAAGCTTCCAAATTCTTTTTATAAGTCACGCTCTTCCTCTCCTTCATTAAACCAACTTGCTTCTGCCCATTTTCAGAGAGAAACTCCAGCTTCTTAGGAGCACAAGAGAAGGAGGATTTTGGAGGAAGAAATTCAAGAAAAAGGTAAGAAACTTTAAGAAATTCCATATCCTTCCTTCTTGAAACTTGCTCCCCTCCTCTCAAGCTTTCTTTCTATGGTTTTAATGGAGAGTTTGGTGCTGTTTTTGGGGCAGAACAGAGAGGGAAATTTCGAAAATTGAGGGAGCCAGCCAACCAAGTGGAAGAGCAAGCAAAGGAAAGCAAGAAAACAAGGTAAAACTTCCATTCTTTGGTAGTTTCTCCCTCCCCCTTCCTCTTGCACGAATTTGGGTACCATGAGCCCAATTCTTAGGGGCTGTTTTCTGCCCAATTTATGGAAGGATTAGAGGTTTTAGATGGCAAGGATTAAGAAGGAACCAATAGAATCAAGAAATGAGCATTAAGAGACAAGATAGAACCATTAGGGATCCAAATGCTCCCTTGCAAATCTGATTTTATATGAATATTCTTAGACTTAATTGAATGTTTAAACATGCTCCTAAGACCCCTAGAGAGCTTCCCACATGCACCTCCCATCCAAGAAAGCAAAGAAATTGCAAGAAAAATTAATGAACTCTAAGTAGAAAAAGTGTAGAGCTCTTGAACATTTTGCAAAAACTGATTTGATATATGAGTTTCTTGCATGTGTGAGTATTTGATTGAGCTCCTAAGACCTCTAGGAGGCCTCCCAAGTGTGTCTCCCATCAAGGAAAAATCAAGAAGGCCATGAACTCTTCTTCCCCCCCATAGTCTCGGCCTAGGCAAGTTCCTATAGCTAGGGAGAGTTTTAAATTTTTCTAAGGCTATTCTTGAGTCATATGTGATGAGTGAAGATGAGTAGAGGCCTTAGAAAAAATTTAGAACTCAAAGAAAGTAAATTGGTGCCATAGGTTCCATATTAGGACCTAAAGAAGCAACATGATGTTAGGCCCTTTGTTTTAATGATGTGATGACTCCAAGAGGTTTAAAAGGAGTCAAGAATCATATTTGAAAGGAAAGAATGAGGACTAGAAGTCCCTTGAGGGGTGTTGCTTCATTAGGTGCCTTTATGAACCATAATGGAGCCTATAGAGCAATCTAGTGTTTTATCAAGTGATGTAGCCTTAGAATATATTTTATAAACCTAATTGGCTCCCATAAATTGTATCTAGGCCAAGAGAAACTATCTCCACCAAATTGTGGGTGTGTGGCCGAAAGAGGAGGCTTGAAAGCTAAGGAAAAAAATGTGTGAAATTGTGCAAGGTAGCTCTCTCCACCTTCTCTCATGCATGGATGTGTGTTTAACTTGTTTTAGAATGTGTGTATGTGTATTTTCAAGCTAAGAAAAGTATGCTAGCATGCCTTTATATGCCATGATGCTTGATGCTATGTTATGTTTTCAAATGATTACATGATGTTTGTGTGAGTTTTCTTGAGTGTGGAAAGGCCAAGAACTCTTCCCTTTGGTGAGGATGAGCCAAGAACCCTTGAGCTTGGTTGAGACAAAGTAAAGAGTCTCCCAAAAGCAAAGTGGGCTCCCAAGAGTATGGTTGAGTCTAAAGTGCTTAAAGAATGGGTGAGGCAAGTCCAAAATCCATGAGGAGAAGTGTGAGGCCAATCCAAACACTTAGTGAGCTCTTGAATGTCTTGCATGATTGATTCACATGCCAAAGTTGATTTAAAATGCCTATGATTTCTACTTTCTCCATGCATGCATATATGAAACTTGCTTGCACATATTATGTGTGATGGAATGGGAGATGAGTTATTGGGATTCTTTGAATCTCATCCCCTCCTCTCCAATGATCTAACATGCTAGGTGAACCAAGTGGATATGCTAATGGGAGCCAACAACATTGAAGAAGAGAGATTGACATTCATATGTCTAGCTTTTACCCTTTTTGAGCCATAATGATGTATATGATTATTGTAAATGGCACATGACCCTTGAGACACATGTAAATATGATATTATGTGATGTATACATGTATGGATATGATGTATGAACTTTAGAAATGAATTTGGGTATGTAATGCCAAGTTATGCAAATTGGAAGTTTGATGCAAATGTGTATAAATGTGGGTTGAATGGCCAAAATGAGATGTATGAGGTTTGGGACCATTTGGGCAGCTCACACAAGTCTAAAATATGCTTTTAAACTTTCCCAAAAGGTGCTAAGACTAAGGGGAATCCATTTGGCAAATTTGGTACCCAATATAGAGCCAAAATTGACCATAATGGAACCCTATACCATTTTTTGGCCAAATGAGTTATTCTTGCCCTGAAACTTGGCATCCAATTAGGTCTCATTAAGAGGTTTTTTGAAAGCTAAAGATTATAATTTTCGGAGACCTAGAGAATATTTGATGAATTTTCAAAGTTGGGATTTTTTATGGATTCTGGTATGGTACTGTTCATACTGGCAGTTTTGAATTCTGTGTCACCCGATGGCCAAATGGTGTCCAATGCTTATGAAATTTTATATGCATAAACTAGAGGTCATAAGATTTCTGTGGCCACTGAGATCACCTCATTTGGAGGTCTAGAGAGGAAGATATGCATTTTCGAAAGTTCTGCCCAGTATCAGACATCTTGCCAGACCCGAGGTACTGTTCCATCGATTTTCGGGAGTTTGGCTTAATGAACTGATCTGGAGATATTTTTCCTCTATAGTTAACATCAAAATATTTCCATAGTGATATCATTTGAAAGCATTGGATTTTTGTGAAATTAGTTAGACATTTTTGAAATCCATATCAGTAAACTGTGACAGTATCAGGAACCCCTCCGACCAGTAGATGATTTCGCATGTCAAAAGTATTATATGTGAGATTTTAAGACTTCTACATATTTTTATCATGAAGTAGACGTCTTGAAATTTCCAGAATGACTGATATTACATGTTTTCAATTTTTATGGATTTAGTTGTGAATTTCCAAATTTTGCCCAGAAATGAGGCCAAGTCTGCCGAAAATGAATCTACATGTCTCATATCCCTTTTTGGTTTCCATGGGTTTAAAGCTAGTTTTTGTGATTGAAATGAGTTCTAATCATGCAAATAAGTATGATGATGCATAGAATGAGCTCAACCAGTCCACGTGACACCGAAAGGGGTTTTTGGATATGATGACTTGCAAATAAAAGTCCAAATCTTCATGCCTCCTTTATGAGAATTATGTGTATGTTTCATGATAATTATGCTATTCAAAGGCATGAGATGAGCTAGAATTATGGTGTTACAACAAGTACACTTGCTATGCTAAGGTATGACTTGTAGATGAGAAAAAGTTGCATCAAGTGTGCATCGCACAAAATCTAGGGAGTAACTTATTGTAGTAAGATATGACAATGTAGTTTTTTTTTTAAATAAGCTATTTTACTTGAAAATAAAAAGGTCTTTTCACATTTTTTAGATTTTAGGCTAGAGATTATAGAGAAGGAGGAATTGAGGATTCTTGATGAAGATCCTTAATCCTGTCTCAAGTAAGAGGTAGCAATTTGATTCATGATCATTAATCTATAAGATTCTTGCATTCTTCTCCTCTTTCTTTACTATTTTGATTTGTATCTTTGATTTTGTTAAGTTAATTTTTAGATTTATGTTTTCAATTATGGATTTATGATATATAGTTATAGATTCTTAGACTATTAATGTTATTAATGGTGTAATTATGTGCACTCAATGCTTCATTCAACTTGATTCATAAGATTGGCATAATTATTTATGCTTAAACATCTTGTCTAAGAGTTTATAAGTTATATAATTAGATTAATCAATTGATTAGGTTGAGTGATTGAGGTTAAGGAGTGTAAACATCTAGGTTTGGAGTCTCTGGATCTCTAATTAAGTTTAAGATGTATAATTACCGTTTATCTTGCATACCAAATTTCAATAAAACGTGGCTTAGTGAATTAGTGAGTGAATGTATTGGTAGGAACTATTGTACCTACTATGAATTTATTGTTCTTAATGCTCGTAGCAACTAATTATTGCTTAAATAGATCCTGTGGACATCTTAAGTTTGAATAGGAAGTATGTAATTTATCATATCCTATGAAATGATGACATATGAGGAATTCACTAACATTAATCCATTTAATAGCAAGGAACAAAAGAAAGTAGGAAAACAATTGGAAGTCTAAATCCTATTTTTCAGTCTAGAGGTCTTAAGCTATGTTTCTTGAGTCTTTTGCATGTAAGATTAGGATTTAATTCTCAATGCATTGGTTCCTTAGTGACTAAGTTTGCTTAAGACACTAGATTGTGAATACAACTAATTAGGTTAAGTTTTAGGTTAGGCCAACATTATTCATTCTAATAATCATTTGTCTTTACATACTAAAAGAATTCTCATATGCATGAATCAAGACTCTGACTCACAAGTTCACTTTATTACAAGATGCGAGTAGTATACCTACTAGCATTAGTAATATAACCTTTTCCCTATATTTCCTAAAAGAATAAGCATGCATCAATTGCTCAACATTGTTATGTGAATAATACTATCCTTTTCTTGTCAATTAAAAATTTATAGATCTCTCCCATGCTAAGCTCTTTTTCCATGCTTAGGTTTTAACATGACATTGTTTAAGGTTCCTTAGCATCTTGCTTTCTAAGGATATAAGAAACCTTTTGGGGTCAACTTTCTTAATTGTTACTATTAAGCTTATTACTTTTATTAAGCTAAGTAATGATGTTCTTAGTAGCCATAGTCATAATTATATTTCTGCATAGGCACAACAAAGAATAACTACATATATATAATGTTATATATTTGCAATAAACTTCAATTAGACAAATAATGATATTGTCAGGTTTATGATTGGAAGTTTAGGTTTGTCTTACTTCCATTATATGTGTCCTAAGAATGACATTATCTTTCTATCAAATTTATCTATAAATATTGTTTGAATTGTAGTTCTTAGATAAGCTAAAGTCTACAAATCTAAGAACTTCTAGTTCTTAGATGAACCTAAGTTTATCAATCTAAGAACTTTAACTCAAAAGGACATCTATCATGTTTTCCTATTTCAAGTATACATAGAAAATATTAACATCAAGATCACAACTTAAAGAGACTTTATCTTAAAGATATTTCAACTTCTCATTGATCTTATCATACAAAAGCCTACCTCCAATTATAAGGGTTGCTCTAACATACATGAAAAATATGTTTTGTATGCTTGGTCAACCTTTAAAGTGAATACTCTTTTTAAATGCATTTGGCCAAAAAAATTTTACATTCTTATATTTGAAAATGAGAAAGAAAAGTAGCTTGCCTAACACTTATAACAACACAACATTCCTTTATGAGCTTTATATTTGATGTACATTTATTAAAATTTAAGCCATTCTTGTCTTTATTTGGCATTCTAAGTTTCTCCCTTAGATCCTCCTTGATTAGTTTTTAGTAATCATCATTGAAGAGTGAGTTGATCAAACCTAAAACCCATAAGAAGTGTCTTTTGTAACACCATATTTAACTAGCCTATCTCATCTTATTTCTAAGTGCCTTCCCTTGATATATCAAGCTTTCAAGAAAAACTCCATTAAAATATTATATTATTTTTGCGTTACGTCGTAGATAAAAATTTGATTTTGTGTCCCATGGACCATATGAACTCATCCATCTCATTTTTATATTTAAATACATATATACGACTCAAAACCATCTCAAAATGTGGCTCATAACTTCAGCTCATAGCATATATACACAAAATAATGAGATGTTGGCTCGAGTTCATGTGCCAGATTTCTGTCATGAACTTTGAAAAATCATAACTAATTCTAGAAAACTTAGAATCAAGCAAACTATACCATTATGTAAAGCTACAAATGTCTACTTTATTTTAAAAATAATTTTAAACCAAAATAGGAACAACTATCTATTGGAAATGGATGGAATAGTACATAGACTCAGCTTGTACTACTAGTACTAACACATAACTTCAAAAATTCATATCTCCCAACTCAAACATCCAATTAGGGTGATCTTAGTGGCCATAGAAAGTTTATCATGTCTAGTTTATTATAAAATTTCATAAGTATTGGACACCATTTGACCCTTGAATGACATAGGAGAAGAAACTAAGCATATGAACAGTAACTATACTAAAACAACATAAATTTGGCAACTTTGAAAATTCATAATTAATTTCACAGACCTCCAAATAATCTATTCTTTAGCTTCTAAAAAATATCTAGATGAAATCTATATGCATACCAAATTTTATAAGAAAATTCATTCATTTGGTTAGATTGTGCTATAGGGTTGCAAATTGGTCCATTTATGCTTCTTAAAGGGTCACAAAAGGGTCAAATTTGCTTCCAAGGCTTTCATGGCCACTTAAGCATGTGGGAAAGCACCAAAATGGTATATTAAACATGTCTCAAAGGTCCATAAACATAAATTTCACAAACTCACTCTCTCACCCCAAGGTATACACAAAAACATACAAGTTTCATCTTGCCATTCAATGTCAAAAAGTTGCTACATCATTCATATGGCATCAATTCTTATATATACATCAAGTATCTATGTAATTACACATGTTCAAATGGTTATTCAACATATTCCTCATAAGGTTACATCATATGCCATCAAAATGGTTACAAAGTGAACAAAATAACACATTTCTTTGTCAATCTCCCTTCATCAAGCTTAGTGGCTCCCATTCCTTGGTTCACTTAGTCTACCTAGACATGTTAGACAAGGGGGAGGAAGGAATGAGATTCTAAGAATCCCAATAGCTCTTCTTCCTCTCAATCATACATAAAGGATCTAATTCAAGTTTAAAAATATATGCATGGATATCATGGAGTACACAATCAAACATGGATTATTTCTTGCATTCAAGAACTCATATAAATCAAACATAGGTTTGCAAAGAAGATGGTTTAGCCTTACCCAATTCTATTTGGAATTTTAGACTTGCCTTACTCATTTTCTTAAGGGACTTTTGACTAAACCTTATTCTTTAGAGACTTTTGGTTTTGTCTCACCCATTCTTGGGGGCTTTTGGCTCTCCTCATCCTAGTTAAGGGACTTTTGGCTTCACCACACTTAAGCAAACCAAAACATGTTCATAAAGCATCATTCAAGTGAAAAACAAAGCATCATGGTACCATGGCATATAGATACATTCTAAAACATCTTTTGTGGGTTAAAACATACGCACACATATTCAAAGATAAGATCAACACCCAATTATGCATGAGAGAAAGAAGAGAGAGCTACCTTGGTTACAAAAGTACACTTTCTTCCTTGAAAACTCTTCCTCTCCCTTGGCCACACACTCACAAGGATGTAAGACTTGATTCACTTGGCCTAAACACATTACATGGAAGCTAATTACACTCTTGGAACAATTTCTAAAGCTACACATTCATTTTAAGAGCTAGATTGTTCCTATGGCTCATTTATGGTTCCATAATGCACCTAATGAAGAAACACCTATAATCCATGATCTTGGCTCCATTCTTTCCTTCCATATATGATTCTTGACTTCATTTAAACCTCTTGATGTCATCACACAATCCAATTGAGGAACCTAACTACATGTTACTTCTTTAAGTCACAATATGGAACCTATGGTACCATCTCACTTCCTAGGCTTCCTAAAATTTTTCTAAGGCTTCTCTCTCATCCTCTCCCATCATATATGATACAAAACCAAGTTTAGAAGAAATTAAAACACTCTCTTGGTGCTCTTCCATGCTAGGTCGAGGCTATGCTTCATGAGAACACCAAAGGAGTTGTTTTGATTTCTTTGATGGGAAAAGCATGTGGGAGGCTCTTTTGGTGTCTTAGAAACTCATATGGATTCTTAAACATATAAATTTATGGCTAGAACTCATCTTACAAACCAAGGTGCAACTAAAACCCTAGCTTTTCTATTTTACAAATTCATGGTTCTTTCTTTATTTCCTTTGCATATTCTTATTCTTCTCACTCATTTTTTTCTAAGATTCATCCTTGGTTTGGTTCAAAATTCACTCCTCCTAGGTTGTTCCTATCTTGGTCGAAACTTATAAGAAGAGAACAAGGAAAGAGCAAGCTTAAAACATAGCAAATTACCTTGGTTTCCAGCTTTCTCTAAGAGCTCTTCTCTTTGCTTGAATTCTTCTCCTCAAACTTAAAATTTCCACCCTTG
Organism: Erythrophleum ivorense; assembly: GCA_026724425.1. NCBI lineage: Eukaryota > Viridiplantae > Streptophyta > Magnoliopsida > Fabales > Fabaceae > Erythrophleum > Erythrophleum ivorense. The sequence continues at coordinate 11,368,793 of JAIUCV010000014.1, forward strand.
ATCTGACCTCAAAATAGACCCAAAAGCTTTAATAAACTCATAGGAAAGAAGAGAAGAAGGAGGAGAAAAAGTTTACTAAAGAGAAACTTAGAAAATTCATGAATTTTCATACCTTTCACTTGCTTTTTCTTTTCCTTTTTCCTCCTCCCTTGTGTGCCTCACTCTCTAGGTCTCTTCTCTATTTTAGGGCAAAAATGAAGTTGGTTTAGGGAGGAAAAGAATGAGGTGTAACATATATATATGAGGGGAAGTAAAATTGTTCTAAAGAAATTCCATTTACGTCTCGTAAACTTGGCATTTTTATTTCTAGTCTGTTTTAGCTCTTTTCTAAGAACTGTCTTTTCTATCATAAAATTTAGGTCCTTAATCTTATAAAATGCCTTTGGAATAACTCAATTTGGAGCTAAAACGTTCCTAAATGAAAAGGTTAAAGTTTGAGTCAACCAATATTAGAAAACATACATTGGAGATGTTTTAATTGTCTCGAGACTTCCTATGATTTTCAGGGCCTCTGATGTAACGACCCTAACTTCTAATCATCATAATGAAGGTTAAGTACGTGATTAATAACCATAAATCAAGGTTGAAAGTCATTATAACTAATTATATTAAAAAAATGCAGGGAAATTTGAACCTTAATGTTATTAGAGTCATTAATTAGACAACCACAATTATTCAAATGTGCAAGTAAATTTAATCATCAATAAGAGCCTTTGATTCTTCCATCCATCAATTCCAACTCATAAAAACCTCCTACAAGTGTTTCTAAATCATTCCTTAGTATTACCATAAAAGAAACTAAGGTTTTTAAGTGAATATAAGAAATTGAGCACCTTCGCCGTGACTAAATTCCCTTGCACTGCGGTCAATTACTCTCGAGTTCAACTCCTTACACCTTTAACAATTTCACGCATTTCGCTACGGCCAAATACCCCTTTCGCTGCAGCCAAATCCCCTTTGGAACACCCTCAAACCTACCTCTCAGACTTAGCCATGGCTAACCTCACTATTCGTCACAGCCAATTGCTCTTTATTTTCTTCCCTGGCAGCTTCACCACATTTGGCCGAGGCTAATTAAATGTTGGCTGTGGCAAATTCCCATCTATTACCAATTGGCCGCGGCCAACCCCAGAGAACTCAAAATTTTTCATTTAAAAAGCCTTCCTGTGAGTATTCTAAAATTTGTTCGAAATTATGAAAATGCCATTACGTTATATAGCCATTTCATTAAATTCTATCTGGTTATTTTAGCCTCTTTTTTAGGGCACGTCTAGCCTCTTATTTTCATTACTTAATGTCTGGATCATTATTCTAATTTTTTTGGACCTTAACCAATTCATTTTAGGGGACTTACTTTTAAAATGTATCTGTTTTAGTTGTTTTTACGAGAACCGAATATTATATCTTCCAAGCTTAGCCATATCTTATACTAATATGTAGATAATGATTTTAGGAGTTTTTAAAGGCTAAAACCATTCAAAATTAGTGTTACACACACCTTCATGTACCTTAATAAGCCATCTACCTAAAAAAATTCCAAAAAAAAAAAATGAAGTCTAAAATTCTCTCTCTTCGGGTGGCAATGAGGTCCACTTGTCCTTTATAGGTAGATTTAGGCCATGGTGTGTACTATTGCTCTTCTACTATTTTCTTTTGTTGTTAGGTCTTTAAAGTGGTCAATTGGGGTTAAAGGTGAGTTTCACGTGCCCACCCCTTGAGTAGGCATGACATTTCATCTTTAACCTCCAGACATGGTTATTTTTTATAAATTTTAGAAACTTTGTGATCAAACCCCCCAAATTTAAAGCTTCATATTTCTTTATTTCTTGTTAGAATCAAACAAAATTGGTACCATTAGAAAGCTTGTAGAATGAACTTTCCAAAAGTAAAAGGCTCATATAGAGTAGTGGCCTAAGGAGAGAATGCCCAGTCTCAAAAGTTAGGTTATTGATCATGTTTCCAAGAAATTTTAGACTTGAACCCTTATTTGAACGGGCATGTCTCACTTGTTTTTCATGCAAAATTAAACAAAATTGGTGTCATTTCTCATCCAAATTGAACGAACATCCTATATAGAGAACACTAGGCATTGAAAAATAGCATCTTGCAACATGATTTTCCAACCTAGTGTTTCTAATTTCTCTTTAGTGGCAAATATGTTTTGTCCCAAATTTTAACTTCATGTTCCTCATCATATAGGCTTCATATTTTGAAAATCATGGCCTAAAATTATCTCTATAAAAAATTTCCATTAATGGGGTTATAAGGTTCCTATTTAAACATACACATATTTCTCATTTTTTGGGTGCATTTTCATGGATTTAATTTAAAAAAAAAGATATGGTTAACACATGGAGACAAACAATTTGAGTCAACCAAGATCTAATACCATTAATGAGTTTTAGGTACTTGAAAAATGGAATGATCTTCAAACTATCTATCTTATGTGGGTTGGATCATGATCACTAAAGGAGCCACAGTCTCTTGTCCATGGCAGATGCACCGTCGTCCCAAGAGCATAATGTAACATCCAATTTTTCAAAAACTAAATTGAAATCAATATTGTGATATAAGAGGATCATAAAACAAATATAATTAAAACCAATTAAGGGTAGGATGCTAATTAAAGCATCTAAAAATATGAGTAGAAAACTAAGAATAGTTTGAAATCAAAGCCAAAATAGCAAAATAAAGGAACCGAAAACGCAATAGCAAAATCATAATTTTAGGTAACGTTTTGAAAACTCAAAGGAGGAAGCTTTAAATGAGAAAATTTAATTTTCCAAGATTCTTAAAGGCCCTAAAAACCATAGAAACGTTTAGAATGGTTAAAACCCCTCTTATGTACATTTTAGGTCATCAATTAACCAAAATTTTGACTGGATGATTCAGTAAGGTTTTAAATCCAATTTAGGTGAAACCAAAGATATTTTATGAATTAGAGGACTAAATTTTAAGATGGAAAAGATAGCTCTAAAAAAAGAGTTGAAATGAGCTCAAATGAAGGAAATAATGTTCAAGGGCAAAGTTGAAATATTGAAAAATTATAAAATCCTAGCTCCTTCATATAAATAGCCCCCTTCTTCTCCTTCATTTGCTTAAAATTTTCAACTTTGAACTAGACCCAAAGAACACCCTAAATAGCACCAAAAATTAAGGGAGACTGTGTCACACCATACTTTATTAGACTCTATATTCCCATATTTAAGATAATTTTCATGTGCAAGTAAAGAAATTCACAAAAAGGGAATGAAATAACGTCATTTATTTGTGTTATATCGAGGTTAAAAATTCAAATTTTGATTTGTGGACCCCAGAAACTTATTAACAACATTCTCTAATTAATTTCCATCTATACAAATCATAAACATCCTAAAACTTTGCACAAACCATGGACCAATAGCTAAAAACCATAAATATTTACATTTTGCCTTAGGTCAGAATTTTAATTTTTTGCTAACAACTTTAGAAAATCATAACTAAATCTAGAAAAATTGAAATCAAGAAACTCATAGATTTTTGGAAAGCACTAGATGTTAACTTTACACTAAAAATAATTTCAAGAAAACTTCATACGGATCACATTTGACAACAGAAAAGGCACAAAAGTCAGACTACCTAGTATTATTGATACAACATATTGATATGAACTTTGAAAATGCACAATTAATTCTAAAAAAATCTAATTCATGCAAACTATACCAATTTGGAAAGCTACAAATGTTAACTAGAGGGGGAAAATGGTTTTAGATCCATCCAAGAGCATTTAGACCCCAAAAATTGATATAATAGTGTTGGGGGTCTGACTGTGTGCCTAGAACAGAATAGAAACTTCAAAAATTCATATCTCCCTCTCTAGACATCCAAATGAGGTGCTTCCAATTGACACAGGTCACTGAGAAGTTTCTCCCTATGAAATTTCATAGTAATTAGACATCATTTGTCCCATGAATGATAGAGATCCATTTTCGAACCATATGAACAGTCCTAATGCCAAAATAAAAAAATTGCCAACTTCAAAAATTTGCTAAAAATTCTATAGACCTCTAAATAGTACACACTTTAGCCTTCAAAAACACTTTCAACAAGATCTATATGTATGCCAAATTTTAGACTAAGAAGAGCTCATTTGGACAGTTTGTGCCATAACTCACCAAAGTGGACAATTTTGCATCATATAAAATATCAACTTGGTCCATATGGCTCTTTTTGGTGTTTGGCACTTCTTGGGCAAGTTTGAAAGCATGAATACAACTTATATGAACTACCCAAGTGATCCTAAACATCATGCATCTCATTTTAAGTATTTCATTATTAGAGATTGTGCCCTAGGCCAATCATTTGTAAACATTGTGCTTCATTAAGAATAAAAGTTTTTTTGTTACAATTATTATATTTGTATGTTTTTATAATAATTATATCCTTGGATAAATTATATTAGTTATCCTAAATATCCCTAGTCGATCATCATTGTGGGAACGATAATGAATTAAGACAAGTATAATTTTGATTGATGGTTATGTGTTAATCATGTATAGAGATACAAATCAAAATCATAGGTGGCTGTTGGGAACAGGGCGCTGGATCGACCTGTCATGAGGTAACTTCATAGATTAGGTCATAAGTGTACCTCATATATAACTATGTCACTAATCCGTCATACCTGAGATTATCATAGATTCTAACATGAAGGACACTATGTTTTGGCATTTTCAAAAGTCACATTTGACCAGGTGATCATAAAGGCTATGATCGGGCATAGTGGACTCCATGTAGAAGATGATGAGTGGTCAAGAAGGAATTTGTCCCTCTAGTTAACAGAGAGATATCTCAGGGCCCCTTGATGAGTGAGACTAAGAAATGCATGACTATGCTTGGATGGAAGGGTTTTTCCATTCGTTTTGTCGGTCTACATGTAAATCAAGAAACTAATGATCGAGTAAGATAAGGATGATATTTCCATGCCTCATGCTCAATCAAGATATCGTGTGATAAAATGGATGTGATAGGGTTATACGATAGGCTGTATCGGATCACCAAACCCTATGTGATTTGGGTAGTCACTATGTCTTGCTAGAGGCCACTGGTGACTCGTGGGTGCAATAATATTGTTGGCCCACTGCCAATATCATATAGGCCTACATGGCTGCACACAAGAATGAATCAACTTGAACAAGAATGTCCAAATTCATTGAACCTAGAATTGTGTCTAGATTCGATGAATGTTACGCTTAATTAGGGTGAGATAATTATATATATATATATATGATATATATATATAATTAATTTGAAATAAAAGTATATATATTATTTGATATTTATTGATATAATTTATTTCATATATATATATATAGAAATTTGAAATATATATATTTATATTTGATATGAATATATATATTGTATTATATATTTCAATATATGTATATTTATTTATAAATGAATTAGTTAAAATTGAATTTATGAGATAAATTCGAATTTCAACTAATTTTTTTAAGATTAATTTGGATTAATTTAAATAATGTATTTAAATTAACTAATTTAATCTAAATATACCTCTATAAAAGGAGAGGTAGGCTAGGGTTTAGATACACAAAAGAGTCAGCTTTCTAAAACCCTAAGCCATCACCTTAGAGAGAGAGTGTGTGGTCGTACACATAGAGAGAGAAAGTGTACAGACGCCTAGAGAGAGAAGATTGTCTTCTCGTCAATTCGCGTACAGATGTGGTGAACGAAGGTGCTAGCATGCCTTTTAAGTTGCTAGATCGTTCGTGTGGATACCGGTAGAAGGGGCTGCACATAGATGTTAGTTCCAGAGATCCGAAAGGACAAAGCGTGCTGCAAAGGTAATATTTTATCTCATACTCGATTTAATCAAGTCAACGGATCCATGGGAGGAAACGAATTAAAATTTTCACTGCGTGTACAGTATGTTTCTTTTAGTGGTATCAGAGCTGCGTTGACTTTCGTTAAGTTGAGTTTTGTGGATTTACCTGTGTTCAATTTTTGCTTGGTCTATATATGTGCGTCCATTTATGAAATTCAATTTCATATGCTTTATATATATGTGATATATTTGTGCGTCCGTTTAAGAAATTTGATTTCATATTCGTTTCTGAAATTCAATTTCACATGCTTTATATATATGTGATATATATGTGCGATTCGATTTAAATTAGATCATATATGTAGTTCGGCCTCATATGAATTCTGGACATTTACGTATGCAATTCAAATTTGAACTTGATCATATATGTGATGTATGTAGTTTAGTTTGAATATGACGCTCATTACAATTTTGGTTAATCAATTCGATTATTAATTTGTTTGTTCAATTCTACTCCCGTAAGTGAATCCGTTTTCATGTGTGTATGAGATATGTCCATGGTTAGATTCGTATGAATCCGTTTTCGATTATTAATCTATTTGTTCAATCATGTGATGACTGGATTTTTCAATGTGATTGACAAATCCTAGGGTTTTTTCTTAAGGCAGCAGCACATTCAAGCAAAGCATGATCGTCATGTAAGGTTAATGGGTATTAGACATATTAATGATTGAGCCTAGTGCAAGTGGGAGTTATTGGAGATTGTGCCCTAGGCCAATCATTTGTAAACATTGTGCTTCATTAAGAATAAAAGTTTTTCTGTTACAATTATTATATTTGCATGTTTCTATAATAATTATATCCTTGGATAAATTATATTAGTTATCCTAAATATCCCTAGTCGATCATCATTGTGGGAACGATGATAAATTAAAACGAGTATGATTTTGATTGATGGTTATGTGTTAATCATGTATGGAGATACAAATCAAAATCATAGGCGCCTGTTGGGAATAGGGCACTGGATCTACCCGTCATGAGGTAGCTTCATGGATTAGGTCATAAGCGTACCTCATATATAATTGTGTCACTAATCCCTCATACCTGAGATCATGATAGATTCCAACATGAAGGACACTGTGTTTTGGCATTGTCAAAAGTCACTTTTGATTGGGTGATCATAAAGGCTATGGTCGGGTATAGTAGACTCCATGTAGAGGATGATGAGTGGTCAAAAAGGAATTTATCCTTCTGGTTAACGGAGAGATATCTCAGGGCCCCTTGATGAGTAAGATTGAGAAATACATGGCCATGCTTGGATGGAAGGATTTTTCCATTTGTTCTATCGGTCTATAAGTAAATCGAGAAACTAATGATCAAGTAAGATAAGGATGATATTTCCATGCCTCATGCTCAATCAAGATATTGTGTGATAAAAGGGATGTGACAAGGTTATATGATAGGCTGTATTGGATCACCAAACCCTATGTGATTTGGGTAATCACTATGTCTTACTAGAGACCACTGGTGGCTTGTGAGTGCAATAACGTTGTTGGCCCACTACCAATATCATATAGGCCTACAAGGTCGTACATAAAAATGAATTAACTTGAACAAGAATGTCCAAATTCATTGAACCTAGAATTGTGTGTAGATTCGATGAATGTTACGCTTAATTAGGGTGAGATAATTATATATATATGTAATTAATTCAAAATATAAGTATATATATATTATTTGATATAAATATATATAATATATTTCATATATATATAGATTTTCGAAATATATATATTTATATTTGATATGAATATATATATATTGTATTATATATTTCAATATATATATTTATTTATAAATGAATTAGTTAAAATTGAATTTATAAGATAAATTCAAATTTCAAGTAATTTGTTTAAGATTAATTTGGATTAATTTAAATAATGTATTTAAATTAACTAATTTAATTTAAATATACCTCTATAAAAGGAGAGGTAGGCTAGGGTTTAGATACACAAAAGAGTCAACTTTCTAAAACCCTAAACCGTCACCCTAGAGAGAGAGAGTGCGGCCGTACACCTAGAGAGAGAAAGTGTACTGACACCTAGAGAGAGAAGATTGTCTTCTCGTCAATTCGCGTACAGATGTAGTGAAGGAAGGTGCTAGCACACCTTTCAAGTTGCCAGATCATTCGTGTGGATACAGGTAGAGGGGGTTGTGCATAGACATTAGTTCCAAAGATCCAAAAGGACAAAGCGCGCTGCAAAGGTAATATTTTATCTCATACTCAGTTTAATCAAATCGACGGATCTATAGGAGAAACGAATTAAAATTTCCACTGCGTGTGCAGTATATTTCTTTCATTCACATCCAATAATACACTAATAATCATAAGCCATGCAATGTACAAATCTCACACTTGCATTACTTTGGTGCTAATTATAGTTCTTACAATATTCACACATGATTTTACATTTGCTCAAGTATTCACAACTCAAAAATAATATGTACATGTCCACTTTGCTATTCAATTACAACAAAACAGCTAAATTGTCAAAGTGTAACTTCTCAAGTCCCTTGGCTTGCATTTCTTACTCCATGAGTGCCATCTAGACATATTAAGATGAAGGAGGGAAGGGGAGTGAGATTCATGGAATCTCAATAGCTCATACACCCATTCACACACACATTCATGGAATATACACATCAAAGGCACAAGTATGGAAAGTAGCATAACCATAAAGCATACAAGGTCACATTTCCATGCCACCAATTCACATTAAATTTAAGAATATGTTTTAGGAACTTTTGGTTTTATCTCACTCCATTTCTAAGGCTTTTAGATTTGCCTCACCCTTGGCCTAGGGACTTTTGACTTGGCCTCAATAATTTAAGAGACTTTTGGCCTTGTCTCACCCATGCCATGAGACTTTTGGTATCTCTTCACCCACATTAAGGGACTTTTGGCATCACCTCACCCTTATGAGCTATTTTTTACAATCAATAACATTCAAGGCAACACATTGGTACCAATGCAATCTCAAAGCATCAAGTGGCATGATCTCAAATCACAAAAGTACATACATGCACACAATGACATACATACACCTAAGAATGCAAGAAGAATGAGGTGGAGAGCCTTAGTATTTATGCAAGCTTCACTTGACCTTTCTCCTTCCCTTTTTTAGTTCCACAAGCACACCTAGGCGGGTTAAGATTCTCTTAGCCTAAACATTATAAATAACACACAATTACACTCTTGAAGTAAGCCAAGACATGAAATTCATTCTTAAGAGCACAAATGGTTTCATAGGGCATAATGGTTCCATTAGTGGCCTATTGAAGCAACTCTCACAATTCAAGTTCTAGACTCCATTCTCTTCTCATTTCTAGGCCTCTTGATCTCATTTAAGGTCTTTGAAGCTATCACACATTCACTTACACAAGCTTAAACACATGTTGCTTCATAAGGCTCTATTATGGAAACCATTGTCTCATCTCCGAAACCATGGCCTCTAAAATTTTCCTAAGGGTTCTTCCAACCTTCTACCATCATATGAAGTCCCAAACCAAGGCTAGAACAAATTAAAACACTCCCTAACCTAGCTATCTAGTCTTGGCCAAACCATGCACCCTAAGAGTTCATGGAGCTTTTGATTTTTCCTTGATAGGAGAGTCACTTGGAAGGCTTCCTAAAGGTCTTAGGAACTCAATTAAATACTTACATATGCAAAAAAATTCAAGAATCAAAACAGATTTTACAAACCCTTCAAGAGTCCTACACTTTGCTAACTTGAAATCTATTAGTTTTTCTTGTAATTTCTTAGCATATTCCACTTTCCCATGGTCCAAAACGCAAGTTTCTCTCTTATTCTTGGATAGAAAATCCCTCCCTCATATGGTTCTGGTTTGGGCCAAAATATACACAAAGAAGGAACAAGAAGAAGAAGCAAGTTACTAAGACATCTACCTTAGATTCAAGCTTGCTTTCAAGTGCTTTTTTTCTTGGTTTATTTCTCCTCAAGAAATTCAAACTATCCCCCTCCATTCTAAACTCAAAATAGAACCAAAAAACTTAATAAAACCATGGAAAGAAAGCATGGAGGGAGAGGAACAAAGTTAGAAGAGGAAGAAGCATGGAAATCCTTAAATTTACTTACCTTTTTCTTTGTTTTTGTAACACCATATATTTCTAACTCACTTCCTATCATTTATAAGTCTCACATTATGAATTACACAAAGGGAATGGAAAAATGGCATTAAAATAATGCCTTTCTTCGCGTATAAAAATTTCATTTGGTGTCACACGGACTATATGAGCTCATACATCACATTCTCATATTTAATTACATAAATACAACTTGTAAAGCCCCACATCGGCTGGAAGGGGCCTATGGCTAGCCCATATAAGTGGGGGAGAATCCCTCCCCACCAAAGTGCGCTTTTCCAGTGAGCTAAGCGGGAAAGGACAAACCCCAACGAACCGAGAAGGCAAGGTTAAAGACCCACAAACTAGGAAGGAAGGGACAATACCTTGGTGGCTCTGTATGTATTAGTATCAGAGCAACCCTGGCCCATGTGCGGCCCAAGGATGGGTCGGCCCTAAAGGGAGGTGGATTGTAAAGTCCCACATCGGCTGGAAGGGGCTTGTGGCTAGCTCATATAAATGAGGAATAATCCCTCCCCACTAAGGCGAGCTTTTCCCGTGAGCTAAGGAGGAAGGGACAAACCCCAACGAATCGGGAAGGCAGGGTCAAAGACCCGTGAACTGGGAAGGAAGGGACAATACCTTGGTAGCTCTATATGTCTATTCAAATGATGCCTAGAATGTTTGCATTAGTTTGCACACATACAGAGCCACCAAGGTATTATCCCTTCCTTCTTGGTTCATAGGTCTTTGACCCTACCTTCCCGATTCATTGGGGTTTGTCCCTTTCCCCTTAGCTCACGGGAAAAGCGCGCCTTGGTGAGGAGGGATTCTCCCCCACTTATATGGGCTAGCCATAGGTCCCTTCCAGCTGATGTGGGACTTTACAATCCACCCCCCTTTAGGGGCCGACCCATCCTCGAGTCGCACATAGGCCAGGATTGCTCTGATTCCAATACATACAGAGCCACCAAGGTATTGTCCCTTCCTTCCCGGTTCGTTGGGGTTTGTCCCTTTTTGCTTAGCTCACTGGAAAAGCGCACCTTGGTAGGGAGGAATTCTCCTCCACTTATATGGGCTAGCCACAGGCCCCTTTTAGCCAATGTGAGACTTTACACAACTCATTTGCATCACCAAAGGTGGCCCACAACTCGTGAAATTCAGAGGGGAGCATCAAACTCACACTATTATTTTTGGCTAGAATTTCAATTTTTCTGTCATAATTTTGGAAATTCATAACTAAATCTAAAAAAATCAAAACTCAACAAAATTTACCATTCTAGAAAGTTTTGGATGTCTACCCCATGGTAAAAATAATTTAGCTCATGAATCATTAAGGAAAGAATATTTGCCATCTGAAAAGCTACTAAAGTTGTTGCTGTCTGGGCTATTAGTTCAGATTACTAATATGAAGTTTCAAAATTCATAACTAATTTTAGAAAAATTGAAATCATGGATTCTTAGCTATTCTACACATGTCTAATTTATGCCAAAAATATTTCCAAGCCATGAAACATAACACAGAAAGAGTTTGACATGCGAAAAGGGGCAAAGGTTCGGGCAGCTACTGGTACTGATGCAAGTGTCTGCTATAAACTTCGAAAATGTCCAATTAATTCCAAAAAAGTCCAATCTATGAAAATGATACAAATTTGAAAATATATGAATGTGAAATCTATGTAAAAATAGACTCAGACTAGAGCAAGCACGTTCAGCCACTAAAATTCAATGGAATAGTGACTCAAGTCGTGCTGCGCTATTGTTGCTATTCCAGAAATTCAAAAATTCATATCTCTTAGCTCAGACTCCAAATGAGGTGATTCTAGTTGTTACAAGTCACTGTAAATGTCAAGTTTCTATCTATAAAATTTTGTAGCCATTGGACTACTTTTGCCTATCAGATGACACAATTTCACAACTGACCAAATGAACAGTACTGGTGTAAATCTGAAATTCTGATACCAACTTTGAAAAATCATAGAAAATTCCACAGACCTTCAAATGACCTGATCTTTCACTTCCCAAAAATATCTGGGCAAGATCTAATTACATGAAAAATTTCAGTCAAGAAGAGGTCATTTGGTCAGACTTTTCTATAGCTCAAGATTATGGCACTTTTGGTTCCAATAAGAGGGCAAATTTGGTCCAAATGAGCTCTACATTGTTCCACACACATTTGAGCAACTTAGAAAGCATAAATGTAGCATAAATGAGCCTCTCATAAGGTCTGAATCATCATAAAATTCAAATTCATCATGCCACTCCCATAAACATACATGCACAAGTGAGCTCCCAAGGGGTCAAATTGTACAATGCCATTTATTTAACTCTATTTTTTATACATATACTATCTTTACATAGTTTTACACTTGTTCAAAGTGTTATGACTCAAAAATAATATATACTTATATTCTTTGACATTCTAAACATCCTAGTACATCAAAAATGCGAAGATTTTCTAAGAGATAGAGATTTAAACTCCTTGGCTTCCATCCTTTGGATCTTAAATTCCACCTAGATCATATGAGATGACAGAAAGGAGGGGGTGAGATTCATTGAATCTCAATAGCTCATACACCTATTCAAACGTATTTTCAAGGCATATAACATGTCAAACGTACGAGTATGCAACTACTCAATCGATGAAGCATTCAATTTCCATATTTTTATGTCACAAACACATGTCAAGAATAAGAATGAGCTTTAAGAATTTTTGGTTTGGCCTCACCCCATTTCTAGGACTTTTGGATTTCCTCACTGTTGGTTTTTGGCACTTTTGACTTAGCCTCACCCATCCAAGGGACTCTTGGTTTTGTCTCACCTATGCCATGAGACTCTTGGTATCTCCTCACCCACATTAAGGGACTTTTGGCACTACCTCACCGTTATGAGCTATTTCCACAATTCAATGACATTCAAGAAAGCATATTGGTACCAAAATAGCAACATAGCATCAAGTGGCATGTCTCAAACATATAAATATGCACACAAGCACACAATGACACATATGCAACAAGAAAAGGTAGAGAGCTACCTTGGTGCAAATTCAAACTTTACTTTGCTTGTTCCTTCTCCTTTTTGGTTCCACAAACACAAGGAGGTGGGGTTGGATTTCCTTGGCCTATTCACAATAAACAACACTTAATTATACTCTTGGAACAAGTTATGACATCCAACTCACTCTTAAGACTACGCTTTGTTCTATTTATCACAATATGATTCCATTAATGACCTAATGAAGCAACTACCGCAAGTAAAATTCTTGGTTCCATTCTCTTGCCATATTTAGACCTCTTGACCTCATTTAAGGTCCTTGAAGCCATCACACACTCACTTTCACAAACTTAGGTTTATGTTGCTTCATAAGGTTACATTATAGAAGCCATTACCTCATCTCCTAACCTACGGCTTCTAAATTTTTCCCAAGGGTTTCTCTTATCTTATTTTATCATATAAAGTCCCAAATCAAGTTTGGAACCATTTAAAACATCCCCTAGTTATATTTAATGGTCTTGACCAATTTATGCTTCCATTAAAGACCTATGGAGTTTGAGATTTTTTCTTAATGGATGGGGCACTTGGGAGGCTCCCTAGGAGTCTTAGAAACTCAAACAAGCACTTACCTATGATGGAAAAGTCTTAAATCAACCCAGATTTTAAACTATGTTCAAGTACCCTACACTCTTCTAACTTGAGTTTTACTAGTTTTCCATGTATTTCTTTAGTGTATTCCATCTTCCTATGGCCTAGTTTGATGCTTTCTTTTAGATTATAAAACAGAAACTCTTCCCTCTTCATGGCTCTGTTTTAGGCTCCCACCATGGAAGAGAAGAAGGAGAAAAAGAAGCAACAAAGGAAGAGAAACTACTTTGCAATCAAGCTTCCTTCAAGAGTCCTTCCTCTTCCCTCTTCCTCCTCCTTGAATTTTGAATTTCTCTCCTCTGGTCTAACCCCAAACTAGCACCAAAAATTGCATTAAAACCATGGAAAGATGAAGCAAGAAGAGGAGGATGAAGTTTTAAGAGGAAGAAGTATGAAAATCCTACACTTTCTCACCTTGCTTAGCCTTTTCCTTCCTTCTTCTTGGTTCTCTTGTGTGTTCTTCTCCTTAGCTTTCTTCTCTGGTTTGGACACTGTAGCAAGTCGGTTAAGAAGGGCCAAGCATAAGATGCCATATATAAAGGGGAATTAAGGGAGAATTGTTCCAAAAAAATGACGATTTCGTCCTTTGAACGTGGTATTTCCGTTTTAGGCTTGTTTTAGCTCCTTTTTGAGAAATTTCTTTTTCATCATAAAATTTAGATTCCTAATTTAATAAAATGCCTTTGAAATCACTCAAATCAAAGCTAAAACCTTCCTGAATAAATTGGTTAAAGCTCAGGTCAATTGGCATCGAAAAAAGTACACCGAAAGGGCTTTATTAGTCCTAGGGCTTCCCATAGTTTTTGGGGCTTCTGAGAACCCTGGGCAACTCAAATTTTTCATTTAAAACTCCCTCATAGGTGTTTTTCCAAAATTGTACTTATTTACAAAAATGTCACTAACCTTTTGACAAATTTTTTGAATCACTCTAGCCTCGGTTTCTGGGCAACTCAAAGCTCAAATTCTCATTTTCTATTATTTAAAATTTTATACAAATTTTATTTGGCCTTGAATCACTTATCTCAAGGGGCTTGCTTTTCAAACTGGCCCATTTTAGTGTTTTTACAACATACCAGCGTTACATTTTTCACCCCCTTAAAATAAATTTCATCCTTAAAATTTAAATACGTACCTCATGGAAATAGCTCTGGATATTTTTGTTTCATGTCATCCTTTAGTTCCCAAGTTTCCTCTTCAGACGTCGGGCCCTTCTAGACCACTTTCACTAGAGGGATACTCTTGTTTCTCAGTTGTTTCAACTTGGCATCCACAATCCTCTCTGGCCTCACTACATAGGAAAGATTCTCCTGCAATTGAATATGCTCATATTCTATGACATGTGAGGGGTCTGGTAAGTACTTCTTCAATTGGGAGACGTGAAAAACATTATGGATTTGGGCTAGGTTTGGAGGTAGGGCTATTCGGTAGGTCACGGGTCCAATTTTCTCAAGAATTGCAAATGGACTAATATACCTAGGACTGAGCTTCTTTACCCTCATAGACCGACCTACCCTAGTCACTGGAGACACTCAGATGAATACGTGGTCTCCAATCTCAAACTCTAACAACCTTCTTCTTCGATCAGCATAACTTTTCTGCCTACTTTGGACTGTAAGGAGTTTCTTTCTAATTAATTCTATCAGCAGGGTAGTTTGGTCCACAAACTCAGGTCCTAGCAAACTCCTCTCCCCTAGCTCAACCCAACATAACGGAGATCTACACTTTCTCCCATAGAGAGCCTCATAAGGGGCCATCTGAATACTAAAATGATAACTGTTATTATATACAAACTCTGCTAATGGCAGATATGCATCCCAGTCACCCTTCATCTCTAATACACATGCCCTCAGCATGTCCTCTAAGGTTTAGATGGTCCTCTCAGTCTGACCACCTGTTTAGGGGTGGTAAGCAGTGCTAAATCGCAACCTGGTCCCTAAGGCATGCTGGAACGATCTCTAGAAGTTCGATGTGAACCTAGGGTCTCTATCTGATACGATACTATTGGGTACTCCATGAAGTCACACTATCTCACGTATATATAATTAGGCTAATTTATCTAATGAATAAGTAGCCCTCATTGCTAAAAAGTGTGCTGACTTCGTTAACTTATCTACAATGACCCAGATAGCATTGTGTCTAGAGGATGTCTTGGGTAACCCCATAATGAAATCCATAGTTATACTATCCCATTTTCACTCAGGGATATCTAGGGGTTGTAACAACCCAGCCGGTCTCTGGTGCTCTATCTTAACCCTCTGGCACACTAAACACCTCACCACCTAATCCGTGACGTCATTCTTCATTCCTGGCCATCAAAAGATTCTTTTTAGATCTTGATACATCTTGGTGGCACCTGGGTGGATAGTATATTTGCTCTTGTATGCCTCTTCTAGAATTTTCTCTTTCAACTCATTACTACTAAGCATATAGATTTTATCTTGGTATACTATCAGACCGTCCTTAGATATCCCAAAAAATGAGGTCCTACCCTGGGAGATTTCGCTCCTAATCTATCTCAGGAATTCATCCTTTCTCTGGGCATTTAAGATCTGGGCTCTTAACTCATTCTCAATTCGAGTCTCACTTAAAAATAGTTTGCCCGATACCAGTTGGCAAGAGAGGTTCAGATTTCTAAATTTTTCTAGGAGCTCCTGCTCCTTGTTCATCATATGGGCAGCGTGGATGGATTTCCTACTCAGGGCATCAGCCACCACATTGGCCTTCCCTGAATGGTATTTCAATACATAATCATAGTCTTTCAGGAACTTCATCCATCTCCTCTATCTCATATTGAGTTCCTTCTGAATGAACAAGTATTTCAGACTCTTGTAGTCACTATAGATCTCTATAGTCACACCATACAAATAGTGCCTTTAAATCTTAAGAGCAAACATTACTATGGCTAACTCTAGGTCATATGTGGGATAATTCTCCTCATGAGGCCTCGGCTACCTAGAGGCATATACCACTACCCTACCCTGCTACATCAATACACATCTTAGCCCTTTCCTCGAGGTATCACTATATACCACAAATGGTAAACTAGGGTCAGGAATGACTAGCACAGAGGCAGTGGTCAATTGAAGTTTCAACTCCTGGAAACTCCTCTCACATCTCTCATCCTACATGAAAGGTGTATCCTTCCGAGTTAACCTCATAAGTGGCAAGGCTATCTAAGAAAAGCCCTGGATGAATCATCTGTAATATCTTTCCAAATTGAGGAAACTCCTAAACTTGGTGATGGTCTTAAGTCTATCCCATTGTAACACAGCCTTGACATTATGGGGATCTACTGCGACCCTATCTCATGAGATCACATGACCTAAGAATTTCACCTTGGTTAGCCAAAACTCATATTTACTTAATTTGGCATATAATCTCTTCTCTTTCAGAGTCTCTAGGGCTAATCTTAGATGACTCTCATGCTCCTTAAAAGATCTAGAGTACACTGAGATATCATCAATAAAGACCACAACAATTTTATCTAGATATGGTCAGAAGACCTTGTTCATGTAGTTTATGAATACTGTGGGCGCATTCGTCAGCCCAAATGACATCACAAAGAACTCATAATGCCTATATCTAGTCTTGAAGGCCGTCTTTGGGACGTTTTTAGCTCTCACCCTCAGTTGGTGATATCCAGATCTAAGGTCTATCTTGGAAAAGACAGATACCCCAGCTAACTGTTCTAACAGATCATCTATCCTAGGGAAAGGATACTTATTCTTGATGGTAACCTTATTCAATTCTTTATAGTCTATACACAATCTCAAGCTACCATTTTTCTTTTTCATGAACAATACTGGAGCTCCTCAAGGTGACACACTAGGGCGTATGAACCCTTTTTCTAATAACTGTTCTATCTGCTTTTTTAACTCAACAAGCTTCATCGGAGCCATCCTGTATGGAGTCTTAGATGCCGATCCAGCCCCAGGCACTATCTATTTGGGGAACTCTATCTCTCTCTCAAGAGGTAGGCCACTAAAATCAAAATCTTTAAGAAAACCTCTGGAAATTCCCTAACGATCGGGATCTCCTCTATCCCTTCTTCTACCTCGACCCGTATAGAGAAAAAGACTAGAAACCCCTGACACCCCTACTTTAAGTATCTCTCAACTTGGGCAATAATCATAAAAGGTAGCTCGGCTCCTATCCTAGGTATAGTTCCACAAGAAGGTACAGATATGGTGTGGTGTTCACAATCAAGGACAACATTATTGGCAGTCATCCAGTTCATACCAACAATCAAATCAATGTTATGGAATGGCATACAAATCAAATCGATGGTCGTATGACAATGATTAAACTAGACAGTGACATTCAAGCAAGCATGGGAAGTAATAACGTGGCCTCTAGTGGATGTGGTGATAGATAAATCAAATGGTAGAGTACTAATGGCCAAACCCAAACATCTCACATAGTCATAAGATATAAACGAGTTACTAGCACCCAAATCAAACATAGCAATCACAAGAAAATCGTTCACCATGAGCGTACCTCGAATAAGACTGGGAGACGCACTAGCCTCCTGCTGAGAAAGGGCAAACATCCTACCCTGGGTCTGTGGCCTGGGAGGAGGTGGTTTGAGCGGAAGTGCTAAATTTTCCTGAGAGCAATTTCTGGCAATATACCCCCGCTTCCCACACTTGTAGCAGATCACTGTGGATTGTGGGGTGATGGATGACTGAGTCCTTAGGGGCTGTGGCCTTTTCCCTTTTTGTGGTCTTCTACTCCACTGCCCTTACTCTTCTTCTTATTGGTAGGTGCAGAGCTAGCTCCCTCTTTGGGTCGTGGCCTCTTCAGTTCCGAAGCCCCTCTTTGAGCAGACACTATAGCAGCAGGCATAATGTCCCTCAAATTATTCTCAATCACTCTGCTGATCTCCACAAGGGCGTTAAAATTCTTGATCCTCTATGGAGTCACTCTATCTCTAATCAGGGGCTTCAACTTGGTCTCTAACTGCTCACACCTCCAGGGTTCATCATCGTATCTCTGGAGGTAGGAAAAGTATTGAGACAGCTCAATAAATCGGGCCACATACTGATCAACTGTCATATCATCAGTCTGTCTCAACCCTATGAACTGCAACTCCTTTTACTTCCTTACTAAGTTGGGAAAGTATTTCTCATAAAATTGTACTAGAAAAATCTCCCAGTTGATTTGCAAATTCTTTGTCTCCATCAGAGACTTCGTGCTGCACCACCATCTATCTACTTCTTTTTGGAACATGAGGGTGGCTAACTGGGCCTTCTGTTCAGAGGTGCAATCCATAACTGAGAATATCTTCTCAGTCTGCATCACCTAGGCTTCCGTCTTATCAGCATGTAACTCCTCGTGTCACACCTGAACATACGATCGCGTGGCGCTTTAGAAAAGGAATTTTGTGAAAAGAAATTTCGATTCAATTTTCACAGAAAATGAAAACCGAAACCAAATTGAAATAAGTGTAGAGTCGCCATTAAAATTTTAATTTTTTTAAAGGTAAACCTTTAGAAAAACCTTTGTATAAGAAAAACAAAAATGGTCTGCAAACCAAAAAATGAGTTCGGGAGTTGATTGTGAGTGGGGACAGTGTTAGGCACCCCACAACACCCGTTACTAAGAACAGTTACCCTAAGTTAGTTGTGCAAAATCAATATGGCCTTTAATTTATTTTAATTCTTCTTAACAAATCACATGAAAAATAAGAAATAGAAATAAAGGAAATGAAATTGAAAATAAAAAAGGAAGAAAGAAATTAAAGAAACAAAATTGGAAAAAAAAAATAAAAGAAAAGAAATTAAGAAAATAAAAATTGAAAAGAAAAATTTATTTACAAGGGCAGACTTGACCTAGGATGAGAGCCTAAGGCCTACGTACCCTTCAGAAGGATCAAAGTCTACGTAGTTCGACCCAAGTGTTGTGTTGGTTTGTTTTTGTTTTCCTTTTCCTTTTTCTTTTATTTTATTTTATTTTAAATGACTAAGCTTTTATTATTATTTTTTGTGAAAAGATAAAGAAAATAAAAATTACTTTCCCCTTAACAAATAAAACGAATTTAGAAATTGGTTGATGTATTTTAATTTGTTAAAGGTAAATTTAATTTCTCTTTTCTTGCATTTTCAATTTTGCTTTCCTCCTTTCTCTTCATCATTTTTTTTTTATTTTTCATTTTTTCTTTCTACATCTTTTTGTTTTATCTAATTTATTATTTGTTTGTTTTTTGTTTTTTTATCTTGGCTATTATTTTTTTCTCTCTCTTTTTCATAAAGCCCATTTTAATCTCTAATTTTCTTATATAAAAGAAAATTTTAGGAAAAATTCAAAAGTTTGAGAGGGGAATTAATTTCTTGCTTTTCTTCTTTTGTTTTGCTTTCCTCTATCTCTCCTTTTTTAGCTTCTTGAAAGGAGAAGGCTCATTTGGCTTTTTTAAAAGGGTTATGTATTTTTCAATTAATTAGACCTTTCTTTTTTTGTTTGAAAAGAAAACCCACTTTAATTTCTTAAAAGAACTATTCATTCTATTTTGAAATCCTTTTCTTTTAAAATTTAATCCCTTTTCTCTCTTTTTTATTTAACGTGTTACTTATTGAAATCCAAAAAAATCGAACAATAGGTTTGATAACTCGATTAGGCGACTGAGGAGATTTATTATCACACACAGCCAGGATGCCTCTTAGATGCCTGAGGAGATATAAAATCTCACACGGCTACTCTAAAAAAATATAAGGAAAATAAAATAAGAAAATAACCATGTTTATAATAATGTAGTAACTTGTGATCAAGTGTGTTTGTGTAACCAATTAAATATCATATTCATATACATTTCAAGTACAGAGAAAAATAAAATAAAATAAAAATAAGACATCTGTAAAGTAAAACACAAAACCACTTTTGTCTTCATTGAATGTGCCTTCATCCTTTAGCTTCTTCATGCTTCCACCAAGTCTATAGTATCTGGATATACTGCCATGCTATTTTGTCCTCCTATCCAAACATCCCAAGGTGATTTGCACTACCACGGAGTACTCCCCATAATGTCAACAAGCCATGAAAGAAAATTGTGTCAGTTTCTAAACAATCATGATCAAATTAATTCTTTGACAATCCAATAGGTATGCAATCTCTAAAAGTGAAAACTCAAATCTATATTTCCACGCATCTATATATTCATGCAAGACACAAGCGATTCCATTATTCAGACCTTAATACATCAAACACTATAGGGTTCCAAAGACGCTCTTTCCAACGGAAATTCATTACTGCTCAGTATCATAGTAACATAACCCAACAAATGCATTTATAGAAATTACCAACCTGCACTTTCACAATTCAGGGTGCAATTTCCATGAAAACATTTGTTCAAATACATTACACAGGCATATAATCAGAGAAATAGCGCCAGAGAACAAGTATAGAGATACAGAACTAAGTAACATGACAACGCATTCAGAGGGGTCTTAGATTAAATCAAGAAGTGGCTCAAACGCAGCATAGGATGTAACACCATAATTTCCTAATTCATCTCATCATATACACATGCCTCATCTCATTATGTTCATGAAAGAATAAGGAAAAAAGGGAAAACTAATGGATTTCTTTGCGTTGCGTCATACTTAAAAATTTTAAAAAAATCCAATCCATGCAAATGATACCAATCTAGAAAGTTGTGGATGTTAGCTAGAGAGGAAAAATATCTCCAGACCAATTCATCAAGCTCAGACCTCGAAATTCAATGAAACAGTACCGCTGGTCGGGCAAAATTACTGATATTGGACAAAAAATTCAAAAATTCATATATCTCTCTCTAGACCTCTAAATGAGGTGCTTCTAGTTGGCACAAGTCACTGTAATTGTCTAGTTTCTCTGTATAAAATTTCATGGAATTTGGACATCTTTTGAGTCTCGTGTGACAGAATGCAATTTTCAGACCAAGTGAATAGTGCAGCAAACCAGAAACCATGAAAATTGCCAACTTTGAAAAATCGTCAAATATTCTGTAGACCTCTGAAAATTATGATCTTTAGCTTCCCAAAAAGCTCTTAATGAGACCTAATTGCATGCCAAATCTCATATCAAGACTAACTCATTTGGCCAAAAAGTGACATAAGGTTTCATTATGGTTAAATTTGGCTCCATATGGGGTACCAAACTTGCCAAATAGCTTTCCTTTGGTTGTGGCACCTTTTGGGCAAGTCTAAAAGTGCATTTAAGACTTGTGTGAGTTGCCTAAATGGTCCCAAAGCTCATGCATCTCATTTTGTCCATTCAACCCACACTTATGCACATTTCCATGAAACTTCCAAATTGCATACTTGAGCATTACATACTCAAAATATATGCTAGAGTTTATACATCATATCCATACCTCTAAACACATGTCTCAAGGGTCATAGACCATTTACAACATCATATACATTATGAAGCATTATTATGGTTCCAAAAAGAATAAAACTAGACATATAATTATCAATCTTCTTTCTTCATTGTTGTTAGCTCCCATTGCCATAGCTACTTGGTCCACCTAGCATGTTAGATCATTGGAGATGAGGGAATGAGATTCAAAGAATCCCAATAGCTCATCTCCCATTCAATCATACATAATATGTGTAAAGCAAGCCTTAAAAATGCATGCATGGACATAATACAATTCATGAGCATTCAAGAAGTAAGCTTAGTATGTGAACAAGTCATACAAGACATTCAAAAGCTCACCAAGTGTTTGGATTGGCCTCACACTTCTCCTCACAGATTTTGGACTTGCCTCACCCATTCTTTGAGCACTTTGAACTCAACCATACTCTTGGGAGCCCACTTTGCTTTTAGGAGACTCTTTACTTTATCTCAACTAAACTCAAGGGTTCTTGGCTCATCCTCACCATAGTGAAGAGTTCTTGGCCTTTCTATACTCAAGCAAAATCAAGAAACATCATACATTCACTTGAAAACATAACATGACATCATGAAATTATGACAAACAAGATCATGCTAGCATACTTTTCATGGCTTGAAAATACACATACACACATTTTAAGACAAGTTAAACACACATCCATGCATGAGAAAAGGTGGAGAGAGCTACCTTGCTTGCATTTACACACTTTTTCCTTAAGCCTTGACTCCTCTCTCTTGACCTCACACACCCAAGAAGGTGGAGATCATTTCTCTTGGCCTAGACACACCAAAAGAAATATGAATTACTCACGGGAACAAGCCTTGGCATTATACACACTTTACATGATGCTACTTTGGATTATGGCTCCATTATGCTTCCATAAGGCACTTAATGAAGCAACTTCAAGAATTCATGATCTTGGCTCCCTTCTCTCCTTTAATATATGATTCTTGACTCCATTTAGACTTTTTGGAGTTATCACACAATTATTTTAAAGAGTCTAGCTAGGAGTTGCTTCATTATGCTACATTATGGAGCCTACACCTCTATCTCACTATTTATAGCTTCTAAAATTTTTTCAAGGCTTCCTCTCATAGTCTCCCATCATATATGATACAAAACTAAGCTTGGAAGCAACTAAAACACTCTCTAAGTATTACTTCTGCCCTAGGCCAAGGAAAGGCTTTCTTAAGGAGCCCATAGGGTTTCTTTGCTTTCTTGGATGGGAGGTGCATGTGGGAAGCCCTCTAGGGGTCTTAGAAACTCACACAAACACTCACATAGGCTTGGGAACTCTTAGATAAAATCATATTTTTGGTTATGTTCACAAAGCCCTGGCTTTTCTATCTTATAAATTCATGGTTCTTTCTTTGTTCTCTTTGCATATTCTTGTTTCTCATGCTTGAATATTCTTGTCTATACCTTGTTTTGGCTTGAATTCCTTACCCTCTCTAGTTTCTCTCTTTAGACCTAATATGGAAGCCATTGGAATTAAAAAAAAAATAAGTTTTTCTAGTGCACATCATACCTCATTTAAAAGCTTGCTAAATGGTGATTCTCTTGCTCTATTTGGTTGCTCAAAACCTCCACTTTTTCTCATGAGGTCAGCCACCAAATTCCTCCTTTTAAGAATCTAAAACCATCAAGAGAAGGAGAATGAAGCGAGGAGAAAATTTTATAACTAACTTGTTGCAAAATTCCATGTATTTTCATACCTTTTTGCCTTAGTTTTCTTTCTCCCTTTTCTCCCAATTTTCACGCCATTTTTGGTCAGATTTTGAGCTCAAGAGACGTTCTTGGAAGGGTGGAGAAGCTACCTAGTCATTTAAAAAGGTGGAGGATGATTTTTATAACAATTCCCAAAATACTGATTATGTCCTTCCACTTCTATTACTTCATTTGGACTCATTTTAGCTCTTTTTTGATAACCTTCTTTTCCATCATAAAATTTAGGTCCTCTAATTTATAAAATTCCTTTGAAATCACTTAATTTGAATTTAAAATCATTCTAAACCATTTGGTCAAAGTTTTGATCAATCGATGGCCGAAATCGCTCACCAGAGGGGTTTCAACCGTTTTAGGGGTTCCCATGGTATTCAAGGCCTCTGAAAACCCCAGAGAACTTAAAACTTTCATTTAAAAGGCCCTCCTATGTGCTTTTCCAAAAGTGCCTATATTTACAAAAATGCCATTGGCCTTTCGGCAAATTTTTCAAATCACTTCGTCCCTGATTTCTGGGCAACTCAAGACTCAAAACCCTCATTTTCCATTATTTATAATTTTAACATAATTTTATTTGACCCCAATTGCTTCTATTTCAGGGACTTTCTTTTGTATCTGGCCCATTTCTGACGTTTACGGAGAAACCGAACATTGCGTTTCTCACATTTACGGAGAGATCGAATGTTACATAGGAATTGCCTTAAGTTTGATCAGATTAGAACACAATTCAAGAATAAAACATTTTAAAACATACAGGGAACAAAATGAATTCAAATTGTAATTTCTAGCAGCCAATAGACAGATTCTATAATTAACACAGCCAATATCCCAATCAAAAGAAAGTAGATTCCACAAATTAATGCAGCATATTCATGGATGATTACAATACCCAGGGAATAGGATGCATACTAATTGTAATTTCCAGCAGCCAAAAGACAGATTCTTTGGCAGGGATTGATACAATACTTAGGCGAATCTCGGCTAGGCTCTTCCTTTTGTCTTGCTACCTTCAATCGGTCTGTTCCCCTTCGTCTCCGCTTTGCGTTCTCTGCCTCTTAAATTAGAAAATCCCTCTTGCCTTCTTTGCCTCTCTTGCCCGAATCAGAAAAACCTCTCTCACCTTTTCTACCTCTTTTCCTTTTTATTGCTCCCAATCAGAAATCCTCCATCCCAATCTCTGGCTCCCCTCGATCAGAAATCCCCAAATCAGAAGGCCTCCCTTTCTCTCTCGAATATCTTGCTCCTTTAAATCAGAAATTTTTTGCTTTTGTCTCCTTCCTCAATCCTAAAATTGTTTTCGACAGAACCCCCTCCAGCTCTCCTCTAATCTCTTGCTTTGATGCATCCCTTTCAGCCCAATTCTTTGTGCTCCCTGCCTTCCTCGATTCGCGTCCCTCTTTCTCCTTTCTATTTTCGCATTAACGTTTCTCTGTCGTGCTCTCTCTCCTCTGCCCCGTATAGTCTCCATCGTGCTCTCTCTCCTCTGTCCCGGTTGGTCTGTATTTTCTTCGCTGGTGGCAGAGACAAAAGCGTGAAAGGGAGGAGCTGGGTCAAAACGCAGGGTTCCTGCATTTTGAACCCTTTTTTTTACATTTTATTATATTTTTTGTTTTCTTTATTTATCTCTTTTGGGTCTCTGAGTTAATAGACTAGACTTAGAAAGATTGGGCTGCATCTCCTTTCGGGTCTCTGAGTTAATGGACCAAACTTAGAAAGATTGGGCTGCAGGTTTTTTTTTGGATTTGGGCCATTTTTCTTTTAATTTAGTAGCTTGAAAGCTTTCTTTTTCTTCTCTCTCTTTCTTTTTTTATTTCTCTCTTTTAATTTCTTTTCTCTCCCTTTTTCAAAATTTTCCTCTCTCTTTTTTCTTATCTTTAATTTTTGATCTCTCTTTTTTTGTTTTTGTTTTACCTATCATTGTTTCACCTATTATTATTGTATTATTATTACCTTGCTTTTTTTTCTTTTGCATTTTGTTTTTTGTTTTTTTGTTTTGTTTTTGTTTCGTTCTTTCTTTTCTATTTTTTTTCAAACTTTTCATATTTTTTTCTTTTTTGTTATTTAGACTTTAGGAATTTGAGAGAAAAGAAGGCTAATACTTTTTTTAATGACTTTTCTTTATTTTTTAATTTTTTCATATTTTTTGCTAATTTGATTTTGTTATTATTTTTTTAGTTTGTTTGAACAAAATATGGTATTCACAGTAGCCCCTCTTTACTTGTTTCTTAGGCAAGGAAATTGAAAATGTAATTTTTGATATTTTTGCACAAGAAATGAGTAAAGATAAGAACACATATTTTGTCTGAGTTGATTTAATTGCCTCTTATCAATTAGACAATAAAGAAAAGGTAAGAGCGACCCAAACAAAATGTGGTATTTATAGGTTGCCCCTCTTTACTTATTCTTTAAGCGAAGAGATCGAAAGTGCAATTTTTGATATCCTTAGCTTAAGAATAAGTAAAGATGAAAACACATATTTTGTTTATGGAGCTAATAGATCAAGGGGAATTAACTTACCTGGAAGTGCTTGAACTTGATAAAAGATGCTTGCAAGTATAAGGTTTCTGAACATATGTTCGGTTTATACAAGGTTTTTGGGTACCTGTTCTGGCAGGACCTTAAGAGGGTACCTGGTCTGGCAGGGCTTTTGAAATTCCTGTTTTGTGTAGGACTTTAGTAATGCCTGTTCTGGTGCAGGATGTTGGTACTTGTTCTAGTACAGGACTTCGGGTGCTTGTTCTGGTGCAGGACTTCGTGTGCCAGTTCTGGAGCAGGGGTTCGGGTGCCTATTCTGAAGTAGGACTTTGAAAGGGTGCCTGTTCTGGAGTAGGACTTTGGTGCCTATTCTGTGTAGGACTTCGTGGTGCCTGTTCTGGAGCAGGACTTTGGTTGCCTGTTTTGGTGTAGGACTTTTGGTGCCTGGTCTATGCAGGGTTTTAAGGGGTGCCTGGCTTATGTAGGGCTTTAAAAAAGTGCCTAGTCTATGCAGGATTTTAAGGGTGCCTAGCCTGTACAAGGCTTTAAAAGGGTGCCTAGCCTATGCAGGGCTTTAAGGAGTACCTGGCTTGTGCAGGGTTTTAAAAGAGTGTCTGGCTTGTGCAGGGCTTTATGGGTGCCTGGCCTGTGCAGAGCTTCTAGGGGTGCCTGGCCTGTGTAAGGCTTTAGGGGTGCCTGGCCTGTGCAGGGTTTTAAAAGAGTACTTGGCTTGTGCAGAGCTTGGGCTTCAAAGGGTGCCTGACTTGTGCAGGGCTTTAGGGGTACCTGGCCTGTGCAGGGCATCAAAGGGTGCCTCTTTTTTTTTAAAATTTTTTTAAGTTTGAAAATTTTACTTTATTTATATAAATTTTATGCAAGGTGATGCACCTATATGAAATGTGCAATACATGCAAAATACTTGACTTTTGAGCTTAACAACTCAATTTTGCCCCAATATAAATCGGGGTCATTGCAGGTGTTGGAAGTATGAAGTATGTGGGATGCTGCAATTTATGGAATGCACATTTTTCGTTTTTCTTTGCCCCAATATGAAATTGAGGTCCATATAATGTATGCCCAAGTGAAATGCAAGAGGCATATAAGATGCTTTATAAAATGCAAAACAAACGTTTTCACTTGCCCCAGCATGAACTATGGTATATGTAATGTACGCAAGTGTGGAATGCATGAAACATGTGATGCTTTATGTTATGAAATGAAAATCTGTGCCTTTCATTTGCCTTATTGTGAACCAAAGTCCATATAATGTATGCATATGTGAGATGTGTGAAGCATTTGAAATGTTTTGTTTTATGAAATGCAAAATCTTTTTTTAGCTGCCTTAACATGAACCGAGGTCTATGCAACCCATGCAAATGTGGGATGCATGAAACATGTGATGCTTCATTTTATGAAATGCAAATTTTCCTTTTGTTTGCCCCAGTGTAAACTATGGGCTATGAGATGTATGCAAGTATGAGATATGTGGAACATATGATGCCTTATTTCCTAAAATGCAAATTTTTGGATCTACTTCCCTCAATGTGAGTTTAGTTTAATGTAATGTATGCATATATGAGATGCATGATGCATATGAGATGCAAGTTGTTCTATGTTTTGTGTGTGTGTGTGTTTTTTTTTAAATTTTTGAGCTTGAAATTTTTTATTTATTTCTAGAATATGCATAATTTATGCAAGTGAACTTAACTCCAAATGGAGAAAAAGATGAGAACATTATCTTTAAACATCCTTAAATTGATTTTGAGTTTTGAACTCCTTTTTTCTTCAAGATCACCTCAAAAGAAAGAGGAAGAAAGGGAGCATTATTTCTAAATGCTTTTATATTGATTTCGAACTTTGAACCCCTTTTTTTTCCTTTTTTTTTTGTAAACAAAATCATCTCGAAAGAAAAGGAGAAGAAAATGAGCATTATTTTTTAATGTCTTTAAACTGATTTTGAATTTTGGAATTTTTTTTTTTGGGAAAATGAACTGATGGGAATAAATGTGATCCCCTTTATTAGTTTTTTTTAATCAATTTAACTTTAAAGGAAAAAAATACTTCATCTATGTACAAGTTCCATACAAGCACATGATGCATGAAAAATTTCAAAGTTTGTCAAAATATAGGATTTTTAGCAATTTGTATTTGAAAAAAAATTCTTACACTAGCTCTTCACTCGCCCTGGTGAGAAAAATTAGACTTTCGATTATCCTACCAAAATTTTCCTTTGTTATTTGGACAAAGGAATTTATTAATGGCTTTTGGCTAGCCAAAAATGCCCTTGAATGAGTATCCTAAGCTAAGAAGACCCCAAGCTCTTACTTTGACTTATTTCTAAATGATTTTTCTCCAAGTGATTTGTTTGCCATCAACCTTGGACTGTTAACTTGACAAGGCAATCTCCTCTCGTCAACTCTTCATTGTTAATCCTTGAAAGGTTAATAAGTTAAATCCTTACTTACTTTATTTAACAATGTTAATGTAGTCATGCATTAAGGGATACAAACATATGGGTTTAAGATGAAAAATAGCCCTTAACATTAGAGGGATGCAAAGGCTAATGAGAAATGGGGTCATGTAAAATGTTTTGGGAGCGGAGAAATGGAATAGACAATGGCTTAGTATAATGTAACAGAATGAGAAGATGCCCTAGTTCTATACTTTAAGTATTCTCCTTTGAACCATAGAGAAGTGAAATGCTGAGAGTATGGATATGATAGGATAGAGAGAAGCTTTACTTCTGGATTTAAACTCCTTTTGAAAGAAACAATGGATGTAGTTAAAAGAATTTGCTTTGAATCAAGCTTTACTTCTAGTTTTTCTTTTAATCATTCTTTTCGATAAAACCTACCCCATTATTTTTCAAACGAGTTAAACCTCAACAAGGACTTTTGATGCTTATAGTGTGGCTTTGGTAAATAGGTTTATGAAATAAAAGATATCAAGCTCGAGAATAAACATGCCCCCTATCAAGTTTGCTATTAGTCTTCTTCTTCCATTTCCTTAACAAAATTCTATACTCAAAATTCACCTAGCAAGAGAGGATGTCTCAAGGTTGTAATGAGGTTTGATGGGTAAAAGTGTAGCTTAAGAAAGAAAGGTGTAAAGGCCCAAATATTCATGTGAGTTCATAATGAGAATTTTGCTCGGGTAATTGCATCCTTTTGGCAAAACTGATTAGCTCACAACATTCAACTTGAGTTTTTTCTTTTAAAAGGTCCTTTCTATGTAGCTTAACTCTCCTTTGAAGGATTTTTCTTTCAACTTCTTATGCTGTATAAGACTTTTCTTTAAGCACTTTTGCCCCTTGATCACATACTAATACGAAGCTCTATTTTGAAAACTTTAGCTTTCCCAAATTTAGTCCTTAAGAACTCCCTCTTTGCAAATTTCTTTTCTTACACCTTTTCTTTCCTTCCTCCAATGACATTCCTTAACATTAGTCTTTGTTTTTTTTTTCATCCTCATCTTTGAAGAAACCTATTATAATGCCAAGATCCCATTTCTTCATATGAAATTCTCATTACTCCTCAGGTTTAATCTATGTTGGGTATTTGAAAAGTACTAAAGGCTCAAAGTGGCTATCAATGGTTAAGTAGTGTTTGGAGAGATGGGAAAAAACTTGATCCTCTCTTGATATTTGAATTATCAATATAAAAAAATTGTTAAAGACTCTCTATCTCAAATGTTTCATGATTAGAGGCAAAAGAACTAAACCCTACTCCTGGCTTAATTAAGGTGACAAGAGATAACTCCTCTGTGTTTGGGAAAACAAAGAATGCCTCATATCCTTAGTATACCTTGTTTGTGGGACATGCATTTGTATCTTTGATTTGATTTAATTTTTTAAAAAAAAAAAAATTGAATTTGGGACATATAATTGGCTTCAAATTTGATCCCTTTTTTTTACATCAACTGAATCTTTTTATGTGGAGTTCCAGATATTATTGTTTTTGTAGGTTTTTGGTTATTTAGGAAAAATATGCAAGGAAAAAAGTTATGCCAACATAATTGATGAAATGGAAAGATGCATAGAAGGTGAGATGGAAGTACACGACTATTGCATTGACAAAGTTAAATAAAACAAGATCTAATTAAAAAAAAATCAACTTTTATTAGCCATAAACTTTAGCTAGATAGAAGGATATCGACCTCACAAGTATTAACTGACTATGATATGACAAGCCATTCTTTTAAAGTTCAATTGCCAAGAAATCTCCATGAAATCTTATTTTCTATGTCCTCTTACACCTCGTTTATAGAGAGGTTGCAACCTTTTGGAGTGCCCCACTACCTCAAGATTAAGTTCACAATTCTTTGGGCAATGCCATTTTGGGCATGGAGGTTAAAGGCTAGTGGAGGAAGGGTCCTGCTTTTGTTAAAGCTACTAATATGAAAGCTAGGCAACTAGCTAGTATCATAATTGAGGCAAATGACGAGCGTCTTAACTGAGGGGGCTTTTGATGCTTAACATGGCCAAATTTGATAGGTCTTGATGGGTTTTAAGATGAATGATTTGAATTTCTTTGAACTGGATAGGATGGTGGTGGGCAATAGTCATAAATTGAAGGATAGAGTGGTATGGAAGGTTAGGAAGTAATAAGCAACCCTATCAAGATCTTTGACAACTTCCTTTTGTCTAATCAAGTGACACACATTTACTTCTTGCACTTGTACCTCAATTTTCTCATTTTGGCCATCATGAGCGTAGCTTCTTATTTGGATTTTTAGATTAGGCTAATCTTTCCGTTGCAGAAGAGCAAAAATCCTATATTTTGCAAGTTTCAAAATTCAGCATGGGATGCAGTATGATTATGCATGAATGTAATTTTATTTCTTGTTTGATTTATGAAATGATGGGTGCTTTAATCTTGGTATGAAATTCTTTCAAGAGAAGGACCTTTATTTCTTTTAGGAAATTCATTGGCTTATGAGATAGGCTAGAAATAACAATTTATAGTAAAAATTAGAACTTTCCTGCTTGGTATTGTCCTTATGATAATCCTTTCCTTTTTTAGTAAACCTTTATTTTCCTCAGATGCTTATTGCACACAAGGATAAATAAAGTTGACAAATCATCCTAAGGGAGTAGAATAAATTCCACATGGATGCTATCTATGGGGAAGTCTAGCCAATCTGAATCTCTTTTGACAACTTGTAGGGTCATTTTCGAATCATACAATTTCCTCTGGGATCCTATTGTTTCCCAATGAGGGATAAAGTTAATAGGGTCAACCAATAAAGAGTTTCAATTTTTTTTTGTTGCTAGCAACTCAAGTTAAACTCTTAATCAACTCAACTCTTGCAATTGCTTCGACGCTTATCCATTTTGGAATGAGACATATGGTATTGTGTCAAAACTTGCTATCTTTGTGTAGGTTACCCAAGATTAGCTTTTCTGATGTGTCAGTGGATTATTAGCATTAGTTGTGGCTTATTGCTCCGCTTAAGAAGGGATGGTCCCTTCACAATTGATGCTTAGAACTTTGGCTTCAATGATATTTAATAAAGATAAGCCAATATAATGATCCACAGATATTGTGTATGTGCTAATACATCATTGAGAAGCATATCCAGGTATAAAAAAGAGGAAGAATTTATACTTTTTCTTGAGAAACTTATTGCTTCATTGGAGAAAAAGTAATTGACAATCAAACCAAGAGAAATATGCCTTCCCACACGATTGATGCCCCTCAAAAAAGTGATTTCAATCTCCAACCAAGACATGATATCCATTTATTGATGTAGCGAAACTCACGATTTCTCATAATCTTAAAATATACTTTTTTCTCTTCTTTTTTAAGAAGTTTATTATTTTGTAAAGATGAAAATTTTAAAGAAATGAATTTTTTTTTTCAGAAATAAAATTGAATTATACATTATTTATTATTCTATTTTATCTTCTTCTTTTTTTAATTATATAATAAGAAAATAGATGGAAGGTAAATGTTTCCCTTTTAAGGGATTATGATAAAGGTGGTTATGGCCTCTTCGAGGTTGGAAACCCACCAAGCAAGGGTTGGTTTAACTCATATCTTCGTCATAGTTAACGCATGTCTGGCTGTGCCATGACATCTCAT
This sequence comes from Erythrophleum ivorense, assembly GCA_026724425.1. NCBI lineage: Eukaryota > Viridiplantae > Streptophyta > Magnoliopsida > Fabales > Fabaceae > Erythrophleum > Erythrophleum ivorense. The sequence goes on from JAIUCV010000014.1 coordinate 11,401,057, forward strand.
TAACTACTCCAATAAACAGTGACAATGCATCATTTTCTTTACGAGTTTTATTGAATGCATGAGTGTGATGAGGAGACGGTTAAAAATGCCCTCCTTTGTCCTAATATGGGTAGACCCTAGGTTGTGATCACCGGTTTGTAGGAGTCTAGCTCTACCTATTTAGGAGGCATCTATGGCTTGACTATTAATGCAAATTTCCATGGCAGATCTATGACTCCTAAACATTGGCCCCCAAATTGCCCCTACCATGAGGTGAAGATCTCACTATATAAATTTGACCTTGAGAGGAAAAAGATCCTACACAGGTTAAACCCATATAATAAGGCACAATTTAGGTGAGATCTTCATGATAGCCTCAGGAAGCACAAGGCTTCACAGGAAAATCAATGTAAACCTCTGCTAACCTAGGGAGCACTCAGACCCAAGTATAGGGCCCATAATGTGTGTGATATGTTTGTGTCACAGTGGTGTGTGTGAGGAGAGCATTTACCTTTTCATCTTATAGGCTACGCAACCGTCATCTGCTAGGCAGATTGGTACGACAAAAAGTAGAGAAGTATATACACAGATATAAACAAAAGAAGTAAAATATGTATACACATAGTCATCTATCATAAGGTTTTATTCCACATGTTATCTATCCTAACACATGTTATATATACAATTAATGAAATAAAATAGATGAAGCAAGTATATGAATGGCATATCATCTACCCTTAATGTAACATCCGGTCCCTCCATAAACGTGAGAAACGCAATGTTCGGTTTCTCCGTAAACGTAAAAAAGGGGCCAAATATAAAAAGGAAGTCCTTGAAATAGAAGGAATTGAGGCCAACTAAAATTATGATAAAATTTTAAATATTAGAAAATGAGGATTTGAGGTTTGAGATGCTCAAAAACTAGAGCCAGAAGAGCTCAGAAAATTTGTCGAAGAAAGTAGGGGTATTTTTGTAATTTTTGAAAAATTTTGAAAACTCACAGGAGAGCTTTTTAAATGGAAAATTTGAGCTTTCTAGGATTCTTAGAGGCCCTGAAAACCATAGGAACCCCTAGAACAGTTGAAACCCCTCCGGTAAGCGATTTCGGCAAAGGTTGACCAAAACTTTGACCGAACGGTTCGGAATTGTTTCAGATCCTTTTTGAGTGATTCCAAAGGAAATTCTTATGATTAAGAGCCTAAGGAATATGATGGAAAAGAAGGATTTCAAAAAGGAGTTGATATGAGTCTAAAATGAAAAAGCCAAGAAAATGGACTAAAATGCAAAAGTAAAAAGTTGCATAAAGTGCCTTTTAGCTCCTTCTTATCCATGTTCTTTCTCTCCTCTCTAAGACCGACTTGCTTCTGCACAATTTCGGAGGAAAACTCCAGCTTCTTAGGCGCACAAGAGGAGGAGGATTTTGGAGGAAGAGATTCAAGAAAAAGGTAAGAAACTTTAAGAAATTCCATATCTTTCCTTCTTGAACCTTGCTCCTCTCCTCTCAAGCTTTCTTTCTATGATTTTAATGGAGAGTTTGGTGCTGTTTTTGGGGTAGAACAGAGAGGGAAATTTCGAAAATTGAGGGAGTAAGCCAACCAAGTGGAAGAACAAGCCAAAGGAAGCAAGAAAATAAGGTAAAACTTCCATTCTTTGGTAGTTTCTCCCTCCCCCTTCCTCTTGCACGAATTTGGGCATCATGAACCCAATTTTTAGGGGCTGTTTTCTGCCCAATTTATGGAAGGATTAGAGGTTTTAGATGGCAAGGATTAAGAAGGAACCAATAGAATCAAGAAAGGAGCATTAAGAGACAAGATAGAACCATTAGGGATCTAAATACTCCCTTGCAAATATGATTTTATATGAATGTTCTTAGAGTTAATTGAATGTTTAAACATGCTCCTAAGACCCCTAGAGAGCTTCCCACATGCACCTCCCATCCAAGAAAGCAAAGAAATTGCAAGAACAATTAATGAACTCTAAGTAGAAAAAGTGTAGTGCATTTGAAGGGATTGCAAAAACTGATTTGATTCATGCATTCCCTAGCATATATGAGTATTTGATTGAGCTCCTAAGACCTCTAGGAAGTCTCCCAAGTATGTCTCCCATCAAGGAAAAATCAAGAAGGCCATGAACTCTTCTCCCCCCTATAGTCTCGGCCTAGGCAAGTTCCTATAGCTAGGGAGAGTTTTAAATTTTTCTAAGGCTATTCTTGAGTCATATGTGAGATGAGTGAAGATGAGTAGAGGCCTTAGAAAAAATTTGGAGCTTAAAGCAAGTGAATTGGTGCCATAGGTTCCATATTAGGACCTAAAAAAGCAACATGATGCTAGGCCCTTTGTTTTAATGATGTGATGACTCCAAGAGGTTAAAAGGAGTCAAGAATCATAATTGAAAAGAAAGAATGAGGCCTAGAAGTCATTTGATGGGCGTTACTTCATTAGGTGTGATTATGGACCATAATGGAGCCTATAGAGCAATCTAGTATTTTATCAAGTGATGTAGCCTTAGAATATATTTCATAGACCTAATTGGCTCCCATAAATTGTATCTAGGCCAAGAGAAACTATCTCCACCGAATTGTGGGTGTGTGGCTGAAAGAGGAGGGTTGAAAGCTAAGGAAAAAGTGTGTGAAATTATGCAAGGTAGCTCTCTCCATCTTCTCTCATGCATGGATGTGTGTTTATCTTGTTTTAGAATGTGTGTATGTGTATTTTCAAGCTAAGAAAAGTATGCTAGCATGCCTTTATATTCCATGATCCTTGATGCCATGTTATCTTTTAAATGAATCTATGATGTTTGTATGAGTTTGCTTGAGTGAGGAGAGGCCAAGAACTCTTCCCTTTGGTGAGGATGAGCCAAGAACCCTTGAGCTTGGTTGAGACATAGCATAGAGTCTTCCAAAAGCAAAGTGGGCTCCCAAGAGTATGGTTGAGTCCAAAGCTCTTAAAGAATGGGTGAGGCAAGTTCAAAATCCATGAGGAGAAGTGTGAGGCCAATCCAAACATTTGGGGAACTCTTGAATGTCTTGTATGATTGATTCACATGCCAAAGTTGCTTTGAAAATGTCCATGACTTCCATTTTTTCATACATGCATTTGAAAAGCTTGCTTTGTACATATTATGTATGATTGAATGGGAGATGAGCTATTGGGATTCTTTGAATCTCATTCCCTCCTCTCCAATGATCTAACATGTTAGGTGGACCAAGTAACTATGGTGAAGGGAGCCAATATCAATGAAGAAGGAAGAATGACAAGTCTATGTCTAGCTTTAGCCATTTTAGAACCATAATTGTGTTTCTTGATGTATATGTTGTTGTAAATGTACCATGACTCTTGAGACACATGTAAATATAATGTTATATGATGTTTAAATGTATGAATATGATGTATGACTTCTAGCCTACATTTTGAATATGAGATGCCAAATTATGTAATATGAAAGTATGATGGAAGTGTGCATAAATGTGGGTTGAATGGCCCAAATGAGATGCATGAGGTTTGGGACCATTTGGGCAGCTCACACAAGTCTTAAATGTACTTTTAGACTTGCCCAAAAGGTGCCAAGACCAAGGGAAATCCATTTGGCAATTTTGGTACCCAATATGGAGCCAAAATTGACCATAATGGAACCCTATACCATTTTTTAGCCAAATGAGTTACCCTTGCCCTGAAACTTGGCATGCACTTAGGTCTCATTAAGAGATTTTTGGGAAGCTAAAGATCAAGTCATTTGGAGGTCTGTAGAATTTTCTATGATTTTTCAAAGTTGGTAATTTCGGATTTTCAGAAACACTGTTCATTTGGTCAGTTATGAAATTGTGTCATCCGAGGGGCAAACGTAGTCCAATGGCTATGATATTTTACAGGAAGAAACTAAACAGTTACATAGACTTTTAGAAACTGGAAGCACCTCATTTGGACGTCTAGAGAGGAAGATATGCATTTTCGAAGGTTCTGCCCAGTATCAGACATCTTGCCAGACCCGAGGTACTGTTCCATCGATTTCCTGTAGTTTGGCTTAATGAACTGATCCAGAGATATTTTTCCTCTCTAGTTAACATCTACATATTTCCATATTGGTATCATTTGTAAGCATTGGATTTTTGTGGAATTAGTTAGACATTTTTGAAGTTCATATCAGTAAACTGTGACAGTATCAGGAACCCCTCCGACCTGCAGTTGATTTCGTGGGTCAAACGCGTTATGTGTGGGATTTTATGACTTGGATATATTTTTCCCATGAAGTAGACAGTCTAAGATTTCCAGAATGACCAAGAGTGCATGTTTTTTATTTTTCTAGATTTACTTATGAATTTTCCAATTTTGCTCAGAAATGGGGCCAAGTCTGGCCGAGGAGAAATATGCATGTCCCATGTCTCCCTTCGGTTTCCATGAGTTGTGAGCTAGTTTTTGTGATTGAAATGAGTTGTAATTGTGCAATTAAATATGAGGATACATAGAATGAGCTCACACGGTCTACGTGACACCGAATGGGTTTTGGATAGGATGACTTACAAATAAAAGTCCAAATCTTCATGCCTCCTCTATGAGAATTATGTGTATGTTTCATGATAATTATGCTATTCAAAGGCATGAGATGAGCTAGAATGAAGGTGTTACACTTAACATGCGAGGTAAACAATAAACAGAAGGGAGAACCAAAATAAGGGAAGGTCATAATATATTGCACGACTAACTTAAATTAGGCTTGACTTTCAAACCATCCCTAGTGGAGTCACCATACTGTCACACCCAAACATGCGACCGCGTGGCGCTTTAGAAAAGGAATTTTTTGAAAAGAAATTTCGATTCAATTTTCACAAAAAATGAAAACTGAAACCAAATAAGTATAGAGTCGCCACCAAAATTTTAATTTTTTTTAAAGATAAAACTTTAGAAAAACCTTTTTATAAGAAAAACAAAAATAGTCTACGAACCAGCAAAATGATTTTGGGAGTCGATTGTGAGGGGGGAAGGTATTAGGCACCCCACAACACCCGTTGCTAAGAACGGCTACCCTAAGTTAGTTGTACAAAATCAATATGGCCTTTAATTTATTTTGATTCTCCCTAACAAATCACATGCAAAATAAGAAATAGAAATAAAGGAAATGAAATTGAAAATAAAAAAGAAAGAAAGAAATTAAAGAAACAAAATTAGAAAAAACAAAATAAAAGAAACAAAATTAAGAAAATGAAAATTGAAAAGAAAAATTTATTTACAAGGGCAGATTTGACCTAGGATGAGAGTCTAGGGCTTACGTACCCTTCAGAAGAATCAAAGTCTACGTAGTTTGACCCAAGAGTTGTGTTGGTTTATTTCTGTTTTTGTTTTTGTTTTCCTTTTTGTTTTTATTTTATTTTATTTTAAATGACTGAGCTTTTATTATTATTTTTGTGAAAAGATAAAGAAAATAAAAATTACTTTCCCTTTAACAAATAAAACGAATTTAGAAATTGGTTGATGTATTTTAATTTGTTAAAGGTAAATTTAATTTCTCTTTTCTTGCATTTTCAATTTTGCTTTCCTCTTTTCTCTTCATCGTTTTTTTTTATTTTTTATTTTTTATTTCTCCATCTTTGTGTTTTATCCAATTTATTATTTGTTTGTTTTCTATTTTTTATCTTGGTTGTTATTATTATTTTTTATTTTCTCTCTTTTTCATAAAGCCCATTTTAATCTCTAATTTTCCTATTCAAAAGAAATTTTGAGGAAAAATTCAAAAGTTTAAGAGGGGAATTAATTTCTTGCTTTTCTTCTTTTGTTTTGCTTTCCTCTATCTCTCCTTTTTTAGCTTCTTAAAAGGAGAAGGCTTATTTGGCTTTTTTAAAAAGGTTATGTATTTTTCAATTAATCAAACCTTTCTTTTTTTGTTTGAAAAGAAAACCCACTTTAATTTCCTAAAAGAACTATTCATTCTATTTTGAAATCCTTTTCTTTTAAAAGTTAATCCCTTTTCTCTCTTTTTTATTTAACGTGTTACTTATTGAAATCCAAAAAAATTGAACAATAGGTTTGATAACTCGATTAGGCGACTGAGAAGATTTATTATCACACACAGCCATGATGCCTCTTAGATGCCTGAGGAGATATAAAATCTCACACGGCTACTCTAAAAAAATATAAGGAAAATAAAATAAGAAACTAACCATGTTTACAATAATGTAGTAACTTGTGATCATGTGTGCTTGTGTAGCCAATTAAATATCATATTCATATACATTTCAAGTACAGAGAAAAATAAAATAAAATAAAATAAAAATAAGACATCCGTAGAGTAAAACACAAAACCACTTTTGTCTTCATTGAATGTGCCTTCATCCTTTAGCTTCTTCATGCTTCCCCCAAGTCTTTAGTATCTGGATATACTGCCATGCTATTTTGTCCTCCTATCCCAACATCCTAAGGTGATTTGCACTACCACGGAGTACTCCCCATAATGTCAACAAGCCAAAAAAGGAAATTGTGTCAATTTCTAAACAATCATGATCAGATTAATTCTTTAACAATCCAATAGGTATGCAATCTTTGAAAATGAAAACTAAAATCTATATTTCCATGCATCTATATGTTCGTGCAAGACACAAGCAATTCCATTATTAAGACCTTAATACATCAAACACTGTGGGGTTCCAAAGATGCTCTTTGCAATTGAAAGTCATTACTACTCAGTATCATGGTAACATAACCTAACAAATGCATTTATAGAAATTACCAACCTGCACTTTCACAATTCAGGGAGCAATTTCCATGAAAACATTTGTTCAAATACATTACACAGGCATATAATCAGAGAAATAACGCCAGAGAACAAGTATAGAGATACAGAACTAAGTAACATGACAACACATTCAGAGGGGTCTTAGATTAAATCAGGAAGTGACTCAAATGCAGCGTAGGACTTGCCTTAAGCTTGATCAGATTAGAACACAATTCAAGAACAGAACATTTTAAAACACACAGGGAACAAACTGAATTCAAATTGTAATTTCTAGCAGCCAATAGACAGATTCTATAATTAACACAGCCAATATCCCAGTCAAAAGAAAGCAAATTCCATAAATTAACACAGCGCATTCATCGATGATTAGAATACCCAGGGAATAGGATGCATACTAATTGTAATTTCCAACAGCCAATAGACAGATTCTTTGGCAGGGATTGATACAATACTTGGGCGAATCTAGGCTAGGCTTTTCCTTTTATCTTGCTACCTTCAATCGATCTGTTCCCCTCCGTCTCTGCTTTGTGTTCTTTGCCTCTCAAATCAAAAAATCCCTCTTGCCTTCTCTACCTCTCTTGCCGAAATTAGAAAAACCTCTCTCACCTTCTCTGCCTCTCTTCCTTTTTGTTTCTCCCAATCAGAAATCCTCTATCCCAATCTCTCGCTCCCCTCGATCAGAAATCCCCAAATCAGAAGGCCCCCCTTCTCTCTCAAATCTCATGCTCCCTTAAATAAAAAAATTTTCACTTATGTCTCCTCCCTCAATCCTAAAACCATTTTCGATAGAACCTCGTCCAGCTCTCCTCTAATCTCTCACTCTGATGCATCCCTTTCAGCTCGATTCTTCGTGCTCCCTACCTTCATCAATTCGCGTCCCTCTTTCTCCTTTCTGTTTTTGTGTTAACGTTTCTCTGCCATGCTCTCTCTCCTCTGCCCTATATAGTCTCCATCGTGCTCTTTCTCCTCTGCCCTGTTTGGTTTGTATTTTCTTCGCTGGTGGCAGAGACAAAAGCGTGAAAGGGAGGTGCTGGGTCAAAACGTAAGGTTCCTGCATTTTGAACCCTTTTTTTTACATTTTATTATATTTTTGTTTTCCTTATTTATCTCTTTTGGGTCTCTGAGTTAATAGACTAGACTTAGAAAGATTGGGCTACATCTCCTTTCGGGTCTCTGAGTTAATGGACCAGACTTAGAAAGATTGGGCTGCAGGTTTTTTTTTGGATTTGGGCCATTTTTCTTTTAATTTAGTAGCTTGAAAGCTTTCTTTTTCTTCTTTCTCTTTCTTTTTTTATTTCTCTCTTTTAATTTCTTTTCTCTCCCTTTTTCAAAATTTTCCTCTCTCTTTTTTCTTATCTTTAATTTTTAATCTCTATTTTTTTTTACCTATCATTGTTTTACCTATTATTATTGTTATTATATTACCTTGCTTTTTTCTTTTGCGTTTTGTTTTTTGTTTTTTGTTTTTGTTTTTGTTTCATTCTTTCTTTTCTATTTTTTTTTCAAACTTTTCATATATTTTTTCTTTTTTGTTATTTGGGCTTTAAGAATTTGAAAGAAAAGAAGGCTAATACTTTTTTTAATGACTTTTCTTTATTTTTTTATTTTTTCATATTTTTTGCTAATTTGATTTTGTTATTAGTTTTTTAGTTTGTCTGGACAAAATACAGTGTTCACACCCCATCAAACACTGGCAAGTTGTTCTCTCTTAATTGATTCAATTGTTTCTGGATAGATGGTGGAGTCTGAGCTGGTTCCTGGGGAGGTGGGGGTGGAGCACCGAAAGTGGAAGGTTGGGGTGCACCGAAGGTGGATGGCTGAGGCGGAGGCAACAGAGGGGCCCCTCTCCTAGCTTCTTCTTGCCTAGCTAAGGCTCCCTACAGCTGCATAATCATCTCATGCTGCTGTTGGATCATATAGTGTTGTTGGGCTATCACGTTCTCAAACTGGTCAATCCACTCCTTGATAGCTTGCACTAGATCCTCAGACTCAACCTCAGGTTCTCTAGGTGGTCTGCCCCTGCCCCTGCCCCTGCCCTGATCTCAACCATCTTTACTGAAAAGAAAAACCACAACCTTTAGCCCACAACATAATTTTAACACACATACATAGATATTCCACCTGAAAATAAGCCAAATATACCATTAAAAATCAAATGTCAAGAAAAAGTGCCTGAACCTTTGCTCTGATACCATAAAATGTAACATCATATATTTTTAGCTTGCTTCCTATCATTTCTAAGTCTCACATTATGAATTGCACAAAGGGAATGAAAAAATGGCATTAAAATAATGCCTTTCTTCGCGTTGCATCGCATATGAAAATTTCATTCGGTGTCACGAGGGCCATATGAGCTCATATATCACATTCTCATATTTAATTACATAAATACAACTCATTTGCATCACCAAAGTTGGCCCACAACTCGTGGAATTTAGAGGGAGCATCAAATTCACACTATTATTTTTGGCCAGAATTTTAGTTTTTCTGTCACAACTTTGAAAATTCATAACTAAATCCAAAAAAATTGAAACTCAACAAATTTTATCATTCAGAAAGCTCTGGATGTCTACCATATGATAAAAATAATTTTATCTCATGAATCATTAAGGAGAGAACATTTAACATCAAAAAATCCACTGAGATTGCTGCTGTCTGGGCTACTAGTTCAGATTACAGATATGAAGTTTCAAAATTCATAATTAATTTTAGAAATACTAAAATCATGCATTCTTGGCCATTCTAGAAAGCTACATATGTCTACTTTATGCCAAAAATATTTCCAAGCCATGAAACATAACATAGAAAGTGTTTGACATGTGAAAGGTGGCAAAGGTTTAGACAGCTATTGGTACTGATGCAAGTGTCTACTATAAACTTTGAAAATATCCAATTAATTCCAAAAACATCAATCCATGAAAATGATACCAATTTGGAAAGCTATGAATGTGAAATCTATGGTAAAAATAGACTCAAACTAGAGCAAGCATGTTCAGCCACTGAAATTCATGGAACAGTGACTCAAGTTGTGCTGCGCTACTGCTGCTGTTCCAGAAATTCAAAAATTCATATCTCTTAGCTCAGACCTCCAAATGAGGTGCTTCTAGTTGTTACAAGTCACTGTGAATGTCAAGTTTTTGCATATAAAATTTTGTAGCCATTGGACCACATTTTTCTCTCGGATGACACAATTTCACAATTAACCAAATGAACAGTACTAGTGCAAATATGAAATTCTGATACCAACTTTGAAAAATCATAGAAAATTTCACAGACCTCCAAATGGCCTGATCTTTCACTTCCTAAATATCTCTAGGAAAGATCTAATTGCATACAAAATTTCAATAAGAGGTCATTTGGTCAGACTTTTTTATAGCTTAAGATTATAGCACTTTTGGTTCCAACAAGAGGGCAAATTTGGTCCAAATGAGCTCTACATTGTTCCACACACATTTGAGCAACTTAGAAAGCATAAATGTAGTATAAATGAGCCTCTCATAAGGTCTGAATCATCATACAATTCAAATTCATCATGCCACTTCCATAAACATACATGCACAAGTGAGCTCCCAAGGGGTCAATTGTACAATGCCATTCATTTAACTCTATTTTTTTATACATATACTATCTTTACATAGTTTTACACTTGTTCAAAGTGTTATGGCTAAAAAATAACATATACTTATATTCTTTGACATTCTATACATCCTAGTACATCCAAAATGGGAAGATTTGCTAAGAGATGGAGATTTAAACTCCTTGGCTTCCATCCTTTGGATCTTGAATTCTACTTAGATCATATGAGATGAGAGAAAGGAGGGGGTGAGATTTATTAAATCTCAATAGCTCATACACCTATTCAAGCACATTTTCAAGGCATACAACATGTCAAAGGTACAAGTATGCAACTGCTCAACCGATGAAGCATTCAATTTTCACATTTTTATGTCACAAACACATGTCAAGAATAAGAATGAGCTATAGGGATTTTTGGTTTGGCCTCACCCCATTTCTAGGACTTTTAGATTGCCTCACTCTTGGTTTTTGGCACTTTTGACTTAGCCTCACCCATCCAAGGGACTCTTGGCTTTGTCTCACCCATGCCATGAGACTTTTGGCATCTCTTCACCCACATTAAGGGATTTTTGACACTACCTCACCCTTATGAGCCATTTCCATAATTCAATGACATTCAAGAAAGCATATTGGTACCAAAATAGCAACATAGCATCAAGTGGCATGTCTCAAACATATAAATATACACATAAGCACAAAATGACACATATGCAACAAGAAAAGGTGGAGAGCTACCTTGGTGCAAATTCAAACTTTACTTTGCTTATTCCTTCTCCTTTTTAGTTCCACAAACACAAGGAGGTAGGCTTGGATTTCCTTGGCCTATTTACAATAAACAACACTTAATTATACTCTTGGAACAAGTTATGACATCTAACTCACTCTTAAGACTACACTTTGTTCTATTTGTCATAATATGGTTCCATTCATAGCCTAATGAAGCAACTACAGCAAGTAAAATTCTTGGTTCCATTCTCTTGCCATATTTAGACCTCTTGACCTCATTTAAAGTCCTTGAAGCCATCACCCACTCACTTTCACAAACCTAGGTCCATGTTGCTTCATAAGGTTATATTATGGAAGCCATTGCCTCATCTCCCAACCTACGGCTTCTAAATTTTTCTCAAGGGTTTCTCCTATCTTCTTTTATCATATAAAGTCCCAAATCAAGCTTATAACCATTTAAAACATCCCCTAACTATCTCTAATAGTCTTGACCGATTTATGCTTCCATTAAAGACCCAAGGAGTTTGGGATTTTTTCTTAATGGATAGGGCACTTGGGAGGCTCCCTAGGAGTCTTAGAAACTCAAACAAGCACTCACATATGATGGGAAAGTCTTGAATCAACCCAGATTTTAAACTATGTTCAAGCACCCTACACTTTTTCTACTTGAGTTTTACTAGTTTTCCATGCATTTTTCTGGTGTATTCTATCTTCCTATGGCCTAGTTTGATGCTTTCTTTTAGATTATAAAATAGAAACTCTTTCCTCTTCATGGATCTGTTTTAGGCGTCCCACCATGGAAGAGACGAAGGAGAAAAAGAAGCAACAAAGGAAGAGAAACTACCTTGTAATCAAGCTTCCTTCATGAGTCCTTGCTCTTCCCTCTTCCTCCTCCTTGAATTTTGAATTTCTCTCCTCTAGTCTGACCTTAAACCAGCACCAAAAATTGCATTAAAACCATGGAAAGATGAAGCAAGAAGAGAAAGATGATGTTTCAAGAGGAAGAAGCATGAAAATCCTACACTTTCTCACCTTGCTTTAGCCTTTTCCTTCCTTCTTCTTGGTTCTCTTGTGAGTTCTTCTCCTTAGCTTTCTTCTCTAGTTTGGATGCTGTAGCAAGTCAGTTAAGAAGGGCCAAGCATAGGACGCCACATATAAAGGGGAATTAAGGGAGAATTGTTTTAAAAAATGACGATTTAGTCCCTTGCGCATGGCATTTTCATTTTAGGCTCGTTTTAGTTCCTTTTTGAGAACTTTCTTTTCCATCATAAAATTTAGATTCCTAATTTAATAAAATACCTTTGGAATCACTCAAATTGGAGCTAAAATCTTCCCGAATGAACTAGTCAAAGTTTAGGTCAACGGGTATTAAAAAAAGTACACAAGAGGGGCTTTACTTGTCCTGAGGCTACCCATGGTTTTTGGGGCTTCTGAGAACCCTGGAAAACTCAAAATTTCCATTTAAAAAGCCCTCTTAGGTGTTTTTCCAAAATTGCACTTATTTACGAAAATGCCACTGGCTTTTCAACAAATTTTTTGAATCACTCTGGCCCTGGTTTCTGGGCAACTCAAGGCTCAAATCCTCATTTTCTATTATTTAAAATTTTATCCAAATTTTATTTGGCCTTGAATCACTCATATCAAGGGACTTGTTTTTCAAACTGGCCCATTTCAATATTTTTACAACTTACTGGGCATTAAAGTTTTCTTCCTCCTTTCTCTTCTCCTCTTGTGCACCCAAGATGCTGCTTCTCTTTTCTATTTTTGGGCAGAGGAAGGTCGGCCTAAAGAAGATGGGAGAAGTAGTGTGAAGTGTGTGGAAGTTTCAAGAAGCTACTTTTCTCAAAAAATTTTAATTTTGCCATTCTATTATGGCATTTTTGTTTTAGCTCCTTTTTTAGAACCATCTTTTCTATTATAAAATTTAGGTTCCCAATTTAATAAAATACCTTTTGAATCACTCAATTTGGAACTAAAACCTTTCCAAACAAATTCGTCAAAGTTCGGGCTCACCATCGTTAGAAAATATACATTGGAGGGGCTCTAATGGTCCTAGGGCTTCCCATGGTTTTCAAGGCCCTTGGAAACCCTAAGCAACTCAAAATTTTCATTTAAAAAGCCCTCCTGTGAGTTTTTCCAAATGTTGCATATAATTACGAAAATACCACTACGTTTCCTCAATTTTGTAACAATTTCATTTCACCGTCCTAACTCCGTTTTTCTTTCTGTTTGAGCTTGGGATTATTATTTTTAGGAGCCTAGGATACTAAGTAATTATTTTGGGACATTATCTAGCTCATTTCAGGGGACTTGCTTTTATACAGTTCATTTTGTCATTTTACAAAATTTACCGTTTGTTATAGATTGAAGCCACCTATGGTAAGGAGACTTAAGGAATTTACCTATGATGTTCTTATTGGCTAGTTTCCATTCTTTCTCCACTTCTTCTCCATGGTTTTGACATCTCAAAGGAAGGTGTTTTGAATCTAAACTCATGGAGAAAAGGGCTTTTAACAAGGAACCAAACATACCAAATTAACCATCATAAAAAGCCATTTCATTTGAGATACGTTTTGGTATGGAAGGTTGCCTCTCCTTGTCTCTCCATCATCTTATAGGTTGGCCACCATGGGGGGAACATGGAAAGGGCTGGTTTTTCATTGAATCATGCTAGAAATTAAGGTTTTAGAATATAAAGATTAAGATTTTGCCATTAAAACCAAGTAAGAAGCCATGGAATGCATAATTAGGAAATTAGGGTTTTAGTTGCACCTAGGGATTTATGAAGCTTTCTAATGATGATTTAATTCACGTAAAAGTATGTTTGGGTTCTTAAGAGACCTAGGAAGCTTCATGGATGCCAATTTCCCAAGAGAAATGAATGAAACTCCCTTAGTGCCTTCCTTAAGCATAGTCTTGATCAAGCTCCATTCCAAGTACCTAGGGAGAGTTTTCTTTGATTCTAAGATTATGAATGATTTAGATATGAATAATAAATATCAAAGGAACTATTGGTTTGAATTTAGGAACCATATTTTGAAAGTTGGAAGTTTAGGATTCCATTAGGCATAAAGAAGCAATTTGGTGTTTGGCTCCTTGAATTAAGTTTGTGATTACTCTAATGAGTTTAAATGGAGTCATATGACTTAGATGGAGGGAGAAATTTGAGACAAGATGATGAATTATATGAGTTGCTTCATTATGCTACAATATGGAATCATATAGATGCCATGAGATGGAATTAACTTGTGTAGAGTTTATGTGAGGCTAGAAATGGTTCCATTGATGGCTTTGTGTGTTGTTTGATGTGTTTATCCCAAGCAAAGCAAACCTCTCCCAAGAGTGTGTGTGAGGCTAAGAGAAGAAGCTAGGGAGCCAGAGAAGAAGCTAGGGAGCCAAGGAAGAAAGTTGTGCTTCTTGACTCAAGATAGCTCTTCATTCATTTTTGTATGCATGTCTTAGTTGTTTGATTGTCATTGATTGCTTGCATGTGTATTTGAAATATAAAACATTTCTATTCTTATTAGTTTAATGATTTGATGACAATATATTTCTTGAATTGCTTTGACAATGTGAGATGGCTCTTGAAATGTCCTTTAAATTGGGTGAGGTGAAGCCAAAAGTTCTTAAGTAAGAGTGAGACAAGACCAAAAGTCTCATGGAATGAGTGAGGCTAAGTTAAAAGTCCCTAAAATGGGTGAGGCTAATCCAAAAGTCCTATTAAATTGGGTGAGGCTAGACCAAAATACCCTAAAGTTTGTTGTTGACATTGATGGATCCATATGGCTTTGTAAATATGTGTATGTTTGATATTTAGAAGCATTGGATGCATGCTTGCATTTCTTTGACATGATAACATGCCATATATGTATGCTTAAAAGGGTGAATGAGTTATTGGGATTCTTTAAATCTCAATCTTCCCCATTTTATGTCTAACCTTATCTAGGAAGTTCTCAAGGAGTAAAGAATGAAGGCCAAGAAACTTAAATTATGTTACTTTGACAATGCTTTAGAATTTTATGTAATTTAATGGTTGTATAAGTTATTTAGGCAATGTAACCCTTCATACATGTGTCAAAGCATGCTATTATAGTGCATGTATTATGGTTGGAACCATTTATACAAGAAAATGAATTTTTGGTATGCATGAGTTATGGAAAATGTGAGTAAGTTGCCAAGTGGATAGGTATTTTTTAGTTGCATGATGTTTAGAACCTTATGAGATGGCCAAATATGCTGCAAATCATGTTTTGGATGTGCTCAAATGGTCACTTGCATGGTAGAATCATATTATGGACCATTTGATGCCAATTTGATACTAAAATGAGCCATATTTTGCCCTTGAACCAAAATTAGACTAAATGGAAGAATTTTGGCATGAAATTTGGTAGCTAAATAGATCTCATTTATAAATTTTTACAAGTCTAAAGAACACAACTTTTGGAGCTCTGTAGAATTTTTTATGAGTTTTCAAAGTTGGCTAAATTATGCAAAAATATATTGTCACTGTTTATTTGGTCAGTTTTGGTTTTTTGTATATTTGAGAGGCCAAATGGACTCCAATGATTATGAAATTTTATAGACATTTAGTTGGCATTATAAGCTTTCCATAGATACCAAGATAACTGAATTTGGAGTTGTGTAGTTCAAGATATATATTTCCAAATTTTGGCCTTTACAAGCACGAAAACCTAATAGTGGTACTGTTCCATTAGATTTTCGTAGCCCAAGCAAATTTGTTTTGATCTAACATTTTTATAGTAGCTAGTTCATGTCTTGAGCTTTCCGTAGTGTCCTAATTTGCATCATTTAGAGCCCTTTAACTTAAAATATGAATTTTTGAAATTTTGACAGAATTATGGAATAACATGGGAAAGGGTATAATGATGTTAGTATATGAAACTTGTTTTAAACCCAAATTCCATGCTTTTTTTGTGGTATTTCTAATTGAATAAGTATAATAAGGATGAAAGATGAGATTGGTAAGTTGGAATGGTGCATTTAAGCAAGAATAGATTATTTTCACTTTTAATGTTGGTAAATTCTACCACTAAAAGTGCTGAATATATGAAAAATAACATTATAGGCACAAAGTGACATAGTAATTGTGCTATCTCATTATAGTATGACACGCAATCTTATGGTAATTCTATAGAGGAAGTAACTTTCTCTATGTTCTAAGTTTTATGTAGAGTTTTCTCTAAAAGGGAGAGAATTAAAGAAAAGGATGAGATAAGGGTCAAATCCAAGTACTATAAATTTTCTTAATGATTGAACATTAGGATCATGACTTGCATTAAATAATAATAATAATAATAATAATGTCACAAAGCTAGTTAGGGTAAAGAAATTACCCCGCTTTACCTAATAAATTTTGAAATGGCTGGGAGAGTATTAATGCTTTTATACTTAGTTTGGAAGGAAAGGGCCTAAGTAAATAAGACTACCATGGTGACTTATATTTTGGGTAACTTGCTTCCTAAGTTTTTGAATCATGGCTTTAATCTAATGGAGAAACTTTGCTTAGTAATACCTTAATGATTTCTTTGTTCTATAATTAAGACACATGCTAGCTTAATCATTACCTTAATTTTAAATTTACCTAAAGTTGAGAAAACATTAACTTAGCCCTTAAATGGGTTAATGTGAAGGGAGTCCAATTTGGAATCAAATTGGGATTTAATCTAATGAAAAGAATCCTATTGGATTTTATTTGCAATCATATTTAATTCTTATTGTGTTTTTAGAAAACTTCTAAATTTCCTTCCTTTCCTAGAAATGCCAAAGAATATGCCACAAAAATCAAATAAATATACTTGTTAAAATTTTAATTCAAACTAAGCACATAATTTATTTTAAATATTAATAATAATTATATGGAATGCATAATATAGTATGTAATATATTTTTATTTAAATTCAAACATAAATACTACACAAATTATTATGATAAATGATAAATAGATAGAGCACGTAAATTATATATATATATATATATATATGAGCCATACAAGAATGTTACACACACACACGCACACGCACACATGTATTAATTAGTTAGATATATATATATATATATATATAAATCATTTAGAAGAGAATGTTACACACGAATTTTTAAGTTTCTAATAGCCAACAAGGTAGGTTTATTGAAATATCCTATGGCTAACTTCTACTTATATGAGCCAAATATAGTTCACACCTATATTTGTTTAAGACTCTTTGAGGTTTAATGAATTTAGGATTAATTATAAATGATTAGACTCCTACTAGGATGAATTCAAGTATATTAATTCTAAGCTACACCTATTATAGAAGACACTTGGTACATTACATTCATATGCATTAGTTGATGGAAAAAACCTAATAACATATGGACTCAATTGTAAAATTATTTTAGAGCCAATATTAACATATTACCTAACCATTCCTAATTGAACAAAATTAAGTAACGATAATTAATCTAACTAAGGAATAATAACAACAAAGGATTTAAGTGCAAACACATACTCCATATAATAAAATCATGACATAAATCATCACAGTAATCTATACATTGCTATCAAATATACTAATCCTAAAATAATACAAAAAGTTAAAAAAAAACAAATAGAACATAAACATGGATAGAGAAGGGAAACATTTCTTAAGATAAATTTCCTAAGCAACTAACCATAAGAGACTGTAAATCTTTAACCTTGTTTAGTTCTTATTGGTCCCCAAGTATCAACAATAGTCTAGATTGTTAAATAAACACTCTAACAGTGTAATAGCTTTCTACTAATTTGTTTACCCCCCTCCCAAATGTAATGCCTATTCTAATTACCCATTTTTAGTGATTTCTTTTAATCTAATGAAAAATTCTAATTAATTTGAGTTTAATTACTCTTTTTAATATTTTAATCGTTCCTCCACGATAAAAATTTCTCTATAGCGTAGCAGAATACGCAAATGATGGAAATAAACTATAATTACTACAAATTGTTTAAAATTTTAGCATAAGGGAGCAAGATCTATATAAGTACAGACCAAAATATAACACTGGGGATTTAGTCTACACTACCTAAAAAGAATCCCCAGCTAGCTAAAAAGAGACTATAAAGTTTATCCCCTATTCACAAAAAGTCAATGTCAGTGACTGAATCATTAATCATGGATATGGCAGAGCTGGATGTTCAAATCCACTCAATGGGGATGAGTGAGATTCAAGCTCTCCGGGGGCCACAAAATACACAGGTACAGCATGAACGACGTCATCACATGATATGACTCGTATGTTATGAATGATAAAGACCCATCCCCAAGTGGAAACTAGATCCATTCTGCTTGAGGTTCTAGAGTCACTCGATATATTGGCATCTAAGAAAAGTATAAACCATAATAGAGTGAGAAATAATTTTCTCAGTAATATAGATATAATTAATATGGCATAATATTCATGAAGAAATGTCAAGTATAAATTTAACAAACAGTGGTTAATTTACAAAATAATGTAAATACAAAAAATGTACTAAATTTTATAATATTTAATAGGAATACAATATAACATAATGAATAGTAACAAAGGGTATCATTCAAACATGTAATGAAGTATATCCTATGAATCCCAAGGTTTTGAATATGTAAATGCAGAAAGCTATCAATATGCACAAAATACAAAAAGCAAAAAAATACAACCATCAACAATTGTCCAGCATGACCATTAGGCCTAGGAGATTGCCAAGTTTAATACCCAGATCATGTTGTACTGGCTTGGTAGGCTCAATACCTAGATCATGTTGCATTGCTATGACTTAGCAGGCTCACCCCTGCTTCCTTTACTGAGGCATCCCCTAGTAGGTACCCAAGGAAAATCATATAAAAATATTATAATAATATGTCATCCAAGCCATCATTTGATCTAGACATAATAGGTATACTTGGGGAAAAATTGCCTTGTATAACTCTATGCGTAATTAAATAATCCCAATAGTTTAAAAGTGCACTAGAGTCTGAAAAAATTATATTCAAATATATAAAATTATCTTTTCACTTTTCTAAGTCCATATTTGTCTTAGGCCCCATTCAATATCCAAAATAATTCATAAATCAAGGTCCAATGTCAAGGTATAGAATAAAGTCCAGTATAGCTATAAAAGACTCGTTTAGGTATACAAAAAGGCTCAATAAAGCCTAGTAAGTTCAAAATAGGTCCAAAATATCTGAATGGCCCTCACCGGTCCTAATTAGTAATTTAGATATTTTTAAATGTCTTTCTTAATTAAAATTGGACATTCAACACAACAGGAACTATCCAGTGGTCAACTTTGGCACACATAGGGCTTATTCCCTAAATAAGGCTACTCTATCATATTATATATATATAATGGCCAGTCTTTTACCAAATAACCAATATTCTTAAATCGGACAGTAAATAGCATATTGTCCATGTCAAGAATCAAACAGTATATCAGTACAGCAAACAGTACAAATCTAGAACATATGTTTATCACATATTTCATTCTTGACATAATGCTTCATAAATTTCTAACTATTACAAATGGATTCCAAAATTCACAAAATAAATATTAGCATAATCCAGACAATGTATAGAACATATTACATATTAGACCACATAAATCATTCAAAACACATCAAATAACATAAGTAAAAATTCAAGAACTTCTTGGTCAACATTTTTTCTTAAAAATTTGGCTTTGTATATAGTGATCCATAATTCACCAAAATTTCACTAAGCTTTATTTTTAATGTAGATTAACATAATTTAGTTGGATTTAAGAAAACTCTTCCCTAGGTGGCTCTAAAAGTCTTGGCTGAAACTATGTACCAAGGAGAGTATATGATTTTGCTTCATTTTCATGTCACCAAATAGCCATACATACATATTCAAAGGAGATGAACAAAAGCCCTCAGTCAATTTCTAGAAATTCCATGTATATTTTACAATTTTCTTAAATTAAAATTCAAGGGTTTCTTGCCAAATTCTTCATGAAAATCAAGGTTATATTAATCTATCTCTTCCTTAGGCTTCCTTCCATTATTTTCCCATTTAATTTCTCCCATGGCTTCTTAAAATACAAAATTTCATGGTTTGTAGAAAAATTTGCCAAGAATAGGAATTTTCTTGAATCACATGAATTCATAAGCCATACATATGATTTTTTTTCCATCTTTTCTTGGCTTGAATTCATGAAAACAACAAAATTCCTCTTTTGTTCTTGCCATGGTTGAAGTATGAAGAAGAAAAGAAGAGAAGATTCATGGAAGAAAATAGAAGAAAAACCAAGAAGAAGAGAGTTCATCTATGTTATCTTGATTCCACGGTATTCGTTTCATTCAGGTAGCTTTTCTTCTTTCCTTCATGCTTCATTTTCCTTCTCCTTGGTTGAGCTTTCCTTCCTTTTTTTTCTTCTTATCTTGGTCGAGTTGTGTGTGTGTTTTATGTGTGAGTATGGCATGAAAGAATGTGTGTTTTTGTAAGTTTTATTTACAAATAGATGGTTAGGATTTATTATGTTTTTATGAGGTAAAATCCATGCCTTTAGATTTATTGAATGGTTATGATTTAATCTTGATTTTAGAGATTTAATATAGGTCTTTGGATTAGATCAAGGGTTATGATTTGATCTTGAAAAGTAAAGAAATCTAAGTCATTGGATTGCATTAACGGTTAAGATCGCATCACGTTTTACAAGTGAATATTAGCCGTTGAATTTTAACTGTGGTTAAATTTTAACCATGGTTAGTTTCCTATAACTTGTGAAGATAAAGTTGCATTTATTATTGCTTAAGTCATCATTTATGTCATTTTGATGTCAGTGGTAACTTCTTCGTAATACATGAGATTTATTAAGATTTACTAACGTAAGCCTATGTCATTACTTCATAGTTCTTGTAATCTCCAAAATCTTCCTACACATGGTGCCACATTACCATTTTCCCTGCTCATGGCACCACATCAGCACTTCCCTAGTTAGAATTTATAAAATTACCACCATTTTGCCGATGTATCCTTTAGTAGGTTCTCTGTAATATTTTATTTAATTTGCATTCTCTAGATTCTCTACTATATTTTAATATTATTTGGGCCTACGTGGGTCTCATTTCATGTCTTTGATCATATATTTTATTATTATTTATTTTTTTAATATTTTTTATTTTAAGGTCTAAATAACTATTTTGTCCTTGGTAGTAACGTAATAGACAAGTACCTCTATTCATTTTTCACTTATATCTTTGTCTTAACTTCACATTTTTGGATTCCATCACCACCAACCGATATATCTTTTTGCACAGAATCTCCTGAGATAGTTAACTCAAGCTTAGGGGTTTAGTTCATCTTTGTATAAGTTCTTTGTCATACCTTATATTTCTAGTATCATACTCTTAGTGCACATTCATAAGACAAAAGTAAGGAAAAGTATGCAAATAATCCACTTTTATTGTGCTACGTCGGGATAAAATTTTTCAATTCGCGTTACATGTAACACTATAACTTTCTAGCCTTTCTCATGTAATTTCTATGCCTCATGCCATGCACTTCTCAAGGATCATAAGAAAATGGCATATAAATAATGAGTTTTCTTGCATTGTGCTATGCATAAATTATTCCTTCGGTCCTGTGGGCCATGTGAGCTCATACATTGCATTCTCATATTTAATTATCTAACTCATTTGTACCACCAAAAGTGGCCTACAACTCATGGAAATCAAAGGGAAGCATAAAATATATGTATGCATTTTCAGACAGAATTTTGCTATTTCTGTCATTAACTTTGGAAAATCATAACTAATTCTAGAAAAATTAAAATCATGCATTCTTGGCCATTCTGGAAATTTACTCATCTATAATTTATGCTAAAAATAATTCTAGACCATGAAACATAATACAAAAGACATTTGACATTCAAAATGGTCTAGAGGTTTGGCTATCCACTAGGGCTATCACAGAATTCTGTAACAAATTTAAAAAATATCCAATTAATTCCAAAAAAATCTAATCCATGCAAATGATATCAATTTGGAAAATTGTGGATGTTAGATAGAGGGAAAAAATAACTCCAGACTAGTTCAGGCACGCCTAGACCTCGAAACCTAATTGAACAATACTTGAAGTCAGTTGGAGCACTTAGTACTCGATAAAACCTTTGAAAATTCATATCTACCTCTCTAGACCTCCAAATGAGAAGATTCTAGTTGACACAAGTCACTGATAATGTCTAGTTTCTTTATATAAAATTTTGTGGCAATTGGATATCATTTGGGCCCTGTGTGATAGATTTCATTTTCAGACCTGAGTGAATAATGACATAACCAAAACCAAATTTTTGCCAACTTTGAAAATTCATCAAATATTCTCTAGATCTCTAAAAATTCTGTTCTTTAGCTTTCCAAAAATCTCTCAACAAGTTCTAATTTCATGCCAAATATCAAATCAAGAAGAGCTCATTTGGATAAAAAGTAACTAGGGTTTTATTATGGTCAGTTTTGACTCCATATAGGATACCAAAATGTCCAAATAGCTTTCCTTGGGGTTTGGCACCCTTTGGGCAAGTCTAAAAGCACGATTATGACTTGTGTGAGTTTACCAAAGGGTTCCAAACCTCATGCATCTCAATTTGGCCATCTCACTTGCATTTATACATACTTGTATCAAACTTTCAAGAAGCATACTTTGCCATTACATACTCAAATTACATTTTATCATTCAAATGACATATCCTCTCATTTCTACATCACATCTTAACATAATTACATATGTTTCAAAGGTCATAGACTATATACAATAATGGATTACACCATTAGATATCAATATGGCCTTAAAGAACAAAAACTATGCATTGTGATGTCAAGTTCTCATCTTTAGGGTGGTTGGCTTCCATTACCTTGCTCTCTTGGTCCACCTAGCATATTAGAATATTGGAGATGAGGGGATGAGATTCAAAGAATCTCAATAGCTCATCTCTTATTCAATCATGCATAAAAGATGCAAACAAGTTTTAAAAATGCATGCATGGCATATAGGCATGTATAATCATTCAAGAAGCAATTTCAACACTTGAGCAAGTCATACATAGCATACAAAAGTTTGCCAAGCAAGTGGATTGGCCTCACCCATTTACTTATGGATTTTAGACTTGCCTCACCCATTCTTTAAAAGGTTCTTAGACTCAACCTTGCTTTTGGGAGTTAACCTCACTTTTGGGAGACTCTTTGCTTTGTCTCAACCAATCTTAAGGGTTTTTGGATCATCCTCACCATGGCTAAGGGTACTTGGCCTCACTATGTTCAAGCAAATCAAAACAAATATCATTTAAAGACATAATGCATCATCATGGTACTATGGAATAAGAGCTCATGCTAGAACATTTTTCATGGATTAAAATACACATACACGCATTTAAAGACAAGTAAAGCAAACAATCATGCATGAGAGAAAGTGGAGAGAGCTACCTTGGAAGCAAACATACACTTTTTCTCTTGAATTTCCCTTCCTTGCTTCGATCTCACACACATAAGGGTGTGGGAATGATTTCTCTTGGTCTAAACACAATTTATGAAAGCTAATTAGGTTCATGAAATTAATTCTAAGGCCACACAACTTGCTTAGACTCTAGCTTAACCTATAAGCCCCTTTATAGTTCCAATGAAACAACACCCCTCAAATAAATTCTAAACTCCATTATTTCCTTTCAAATATGATTCTTGACTCCTTTTAAGCCTCTTGGAGTTATCACACAATCAAAACCAAGTGCCTAACTACATGTTGCTTCTTTAGGTTATATTATAGAACATAAAGTACCAACTCATTCTCTAAGCTTCCTAAATTTTTTCCAAGACTTCCCCTCATATTCATTCATCATATATGACTCAAAAATGGTTTAGAAAAATTTAAAACTCTCCATAGGTATATGAATCTCTCTTGGTCAAATCTATGATAGGTTTTAGGCTTCATGGACTTTGCTTTGTTTTCTTGATAGAGGAAGCACATGGGGAGACTTATAAGGATCTTAGGAGCTCATTCAAACACTTATTTAAGCATAGGAATTAAGAGATCAAATCAGATTTTAGAAGGAACACTTGAAACCCTAGAAATTACATCTTGAAATTCCATGATTTTTTGTTAATTCTCTTTTCATATTCTTAATCTCCACACCCTTTTTCCTAAGAATCACCCTTGGTTCTGCCTAAAATCAAACCCTCCTAGGGTTTCTTGAGTGGGGCAAAATGGTGGAGGAAGAGGAGGAAGGGATAGCAACCATGGAAGAAGAAATTACCTTGCTTTCTTGCTTTTTCTCACTTGAATCTTGTCTTCTTTAAGCTCTTCTCTTCAAATCTGAATTTTTCCGTCAATTTCTCCCTTAAAATAGATCTGTAAACTTCATTATAATCAAAGGAAACAAAGGAGAATGGAGAAGAAGAGGTTTGGATGGAAGAAAGTATAGAAAACTACTAAGAATATATACCTTTTTGCCTTGATTTCTCCTTCTTCTTCTCTCCCTTTGGTGCGCCTAAACCCTAGCTCCCTTCTCTGAATTAGGGTAGAAACAATTGTGTCTAAATGAGTGAGGAGGTGGGGCGCCACTTATATATAGGTGGGAGAAAGAAACATTTTTCAAAAATTCTCATTTTGTCCTTTATTCTTGGCATTTTCTTTTCTACTTTGTTTTAGCTCCTTTTTTAGAACCATCTTTTCCATTATAAAATTTAGGTTCCCAATTTAGTAAAATGCCTTTGGAATCACTCAAATTGGAGTTAAAATCTTCCCTAACAAATCCATCAAAGTTCAGGTACACTGACATTGAAAAATGTCCACCAAAGGGGATTTAACTATCTCGGGGCTTCCCATAATTTTTAAAGCCTCTATGAATCCCAGAGAACTCAAAAATTTCATTTAAAAAGCTTTTCTATGTGAATTCCAAAAATTACTCAAAATTATAAAAATGTCATTACATTTTATAAGTTTTTTATCAAAATTTGTTTCTTTATTCGAGCTCCATTTTTCTTTTTATCTGAGCCTAGAATTCTCATTTTTAGGAGTCTAGAATGTTACTTCAATTTTTCAGGACCTTAACTAATTCATTTCAAGGGACTTGCTTTGAAAACGCGCCCATTTTCGTCATTTAATAAAAATTGGACATTACATTACGGGGGCCCCGTGGATTATCCAACACCATTCTCTAGTCATTTATTACTTATACAATTCATACATAACTCAAAATGTCACACAATCCATGGACCTTGAGGTAAAAACCCCAGATTTTTCATTCCATCTCGCGGACAGCAAAATGCAAATTTCAGAGGCAACTTTGAAAAATCATAACTAAATGTAGAAAAATCAAAATCATACAATCCATAGCTTTCTGGAAAGCTCTAGGTGTTAAATTTATAGTAAAAATAAGTTCCAGCCATGAAAATCTCATCTAGTCCATGTTTGACAATAGATAAGGTAGGAAAGTCTGACTGCCCTCTGATACTAATATAACTTACTAATATAAACTTTGACAATTCATAATTAATTTCGCAAAATTCCAATCCATGCAATCTATACCCATTTGGAAATTTACATATGTTAAATAGAGGAGAAAAATAGTTCCAGACTATTCTAAGGGTATTCAGACCCTGAAAATTAATCAAATAGTAATACAGGTCTAACTGAGTGCTTGGTACTGATCAATAACTTTAAAAATTTATATCTCTCTCTCTGGATATCCAAATGGGGTGCTTCCAATTTGCACATAGAAGGCCTAGTTTCTTCCTATAAAATTTCATGACAATTGGATATCGTTTGCCCTATGAGTAATAGAATTTCATTTCGGACCAAAATGAACAGTGCATTGACCAAAACTAGAATTTTCGTCAATTTCAAAAATTCATCAAATATTCTATATACCCCCAAATAATACCCACTTTAGTTTCATAAAAAGATCTCAACAAGCTCTAGATGCATGCCAAATTTCAAACTAAGAAAAGCTCATTTGGATAAAAAGTGATATAGCTCTCTAAAATGGCTATTTTTGTCTTACATGAGATGCCAAATCTGTCCAAATGGCCTCCTTGAATGTTTGGCACCTCTTGGGCAAGTTTAAAAGTATGAATATGACTTGTATGAACTACCCAAGTGGTCTCAAACCCCATGAGCTTAAATTGGTCATTTCACTTCTATTAATACACTAATACATCAAGTCATCAAGAAGCCAAAATTTCCATTTCTATTGATTTCATACCACATATAGTCTATACAAAAGTCATACATCATATTACAATTGTTCATGATCTTACATCACAAAAATAATATATACAAAGCAACTTTGGCATTCAATTACATAACAAGCTATATAACTATCAAGACTTAGCTTTTCAACTCCCTAGGCTTGCATTCATTGTTTCTTGAGCACCACCTATTCATGTCAAGAGGAAGGGGTAGGGGAGTGAGATTCCTAGAATCTCAATAGCTCACACACCCATTCACATACATTCAAGGCATATACACATCAAGTGTGCACATAAACAAGCTATTAGAACCATAAATGCTCATTTACAAGATATTCACGCCACGCTTTCACAATCAAGCCATTAAGAAGCTCTAGGGACTTTTGGTTTTCCTCACCCATTTCTAGGATTTTTGGATATGCCTCACCCTTGGCCTAAGGACTTTTGA
This sequence comes from Erythrophleum ivorense, assembly GCA_026724425.1. Taxonomy (NCBI): domain Eukaryota; kingdom Viridiplantae; phylum Streptophyta; class Magnoliopsida; order Fabales; family Fabaceae; genus Erythrophleum; species Erythrophleum ivorense. Next base: position 11,427,721 of record JAIUCV010000014.1, read on the forward strand.
CTTGGCCTCACTCATCCAAGAGACTTTTTGCCTAGTCTCACCCATGCCATGAGACTTTTGGCACTTCCTCACCTACATCAAGGGACTTTTGGCATCACCTCACCCTTATTAGTCATTTTTACTATCAATGGCATTCAAAACAACACATTGGTACCAATACAATCTCAACATCAAGTGGCATGTTCTCAAATCACAAGAGCACACACAAGCACACAATTACATACAAATGCACATAAGAATGCAAGGAGAATGAGGTGGAGAGCTGCCTTGGATTTATGCAAGTTTTTCTTGATCTTTTCCTTCCCCTTTTTGATCCCACAAGCACACCTAGGTGGATGTATGTTCTCCTGTCCTAGACACCATAAAGAACACACAATTACACACTTGAAGCAAGCCAAGATACTAAACTCACTCTTGAACACACACTTGATTCCATAAGTGACATAATGGTTCCATAAATGGCCTATTGAAGCAACCTCCACAATTCAAGCTCTAGGCTCCCATCTCTTGTTATTTTTAGACTTCTTGGACTCATTTAAGGTCCTTGGAGCCCTCACACATTCACTTCCACAATTGGAAAACCAAGTTGCTTCATAAGGAACTATTATGGATACCATTATTCCATCTTCCAATCTATAGCTCCTAAATTTTTTCAAGGGTTTCTCCCATCTTCTAGCATCATAGGAAGTCTTAAACCAAGGTTAGAACAATTTAAAACACTCCCTAGCTGTAGAACTAGCCTAGGCTGAGACAAGCACCATAAATGGGGTTCTCAGACTTCTTGATTTTTCCTTGATGGGAGAGCCACTTGGGGAGGTTTCTAAGGGTCTTAGGAGTTCAATGGAACATTTAAATGGCCAAGAAAATTTATAGATTAAATCAGTTTTTACAATTCCTTTAAAAGCACTACACTTTTCCAACTTAGTTTCTACTAGCTTTTCATGCAATTTCTTAGTGTTTTCCTAATTCCCACATTCCAATTTTATAGTTTCTCATTAGTTTTAGGTCATAATCTTCCTCCCCTAATTGGTTCTGCATTGAGGCATCACACCCACAAGAAGAAGCAAGAGGGAAGAAGCAACAAAGATAGGAAATCACCTTGGATTTAAGCTTCCTTTCAATGATCTTTCTCCTTGGTTTGCTTTCCTTCAAAAATTTTGAACTCCCCCTCTCTGTTCTATACCCAAAAAAAATCGTATAACTCAAATAAATCATGGAAAGAAAGCATAAGAGGAGAGGAGCAAGGTTGGAAGAAGAAAGAGCATGAAATTCTCCAAGTTTCCTTACCTTTCTTGGCATTTCTTCCTCCTTCTTCTCCCTCTCTTTGTGTGCCTAAAGAAGTTCTTTCTTTTCTATATTTTGAGTAGAACAGAATCGTATAGGAGAGAGGAGAAGAATCATGAGTTTTAAAGAGGGTTCAAGAAGCTTCTTTTCTTGAAGAAAATTCCCATTTTGCCCTTTCGTAATGGCATTTCTGGTTTGGTTTCATTTTAGCTCCTTTTTTAGAACTACCTTTTTCATCAAAAAATTTAGTTCCCAATTTAATAAAATACCTTTGGAATCACTCAAATTGGAGTTAAAACTTTCCCGAACCAATCCATCAAAGTTCAGGCTTACCACCGTTGAAAAAAGTACACCATAGGGGCTTTGCCAGTCTCGGGGCTTCTCATGGTTTTTTGGGCTTCTGAGAACCCTGGGCAACTCAAAATTCCCATTTAAAAATCCTTCCTAGGTATTTTTCCAAAATTACACTTATTTACGAAAATGCCACTGGCCTTTTAGCAAATTTTTTGAATCACTCCAACCTTAGTTTTTGGGCAGCTCATGTAACACCATGCATTTCTAGCCTTGCCTCATGTTACTTCTAAGTCTCATACCATGAATTACACTAGAAAGTGGGAAAATAGCATTAAAATATTACATTTCCTTGCGTTACGCTATGCTGAAATTTTTCTCTCGAAGTCCCGTGGACCACATGGACTCATACATTACATTATCATATTTAATCATATGAATACAACTCATTTATACCATCAAAAGTGGCCTACATCTCAAGAAACTTGAAGGAAAGTTCAAAATATACATACATATTTTCGACCAGATTTTTTTACTTTTCTATCACAACATTGAAAAATCATAACTAATTCTAGAAAAATTGAAATCATGCATTGTTAGCCATTTTGGAAAGCTACAGATGTCTAATTCATACTAAAAATATGTTCCAATCATAACATCCATCACAGAGGATGTTTGACATTCAAAAAGGTCCAGAGATCAAACCGTCCACTGGTGCTATTATAGATTTTTGCAGCAAACTTCAAAAATGTCCAATTAATTCCACAAAAATCTAATCCATTCAAATGATACCAATATGGAAATATGTGGATGTTAGCTAGAGGGAAAAAATATCTAGACCAGTTTAAGCATGCCCGAGCTCGAAATCCAATTAAACAGTAACAGAGGTCGCTGGAATTCTTGATACTAGACCGATTCTTTGAAAATTCATATTTCCCTCTCTAGACCTCCAAATGAGGTGCTTCTAGTTGGCACAATTCACTGTGAATGTATAATTTCTCTGTATAAAATTTTGTGGTAATTGGACATCATTTGAGCCCTGTGTGACAGATTTTATTTTCAGACTAGTATGAACAATGACATGACCAAAACTAGAAAATTTGCCCAACTTTGAAAATTCATCAAATATTTTGTAGAGCTCCAAAAATTATGTTCTTTAGCTTCCCAAAAATTTCTCAACAAGTTCTAATTTCATGTCAAATCTTAGATCAAGAAGAGCTCATTTGGATAAAAACTGACATAGGATTCCAAATTGGTCAATTTTGGCTCCATAAGGGATACCAAAATGTCCAAATGGCTTCCCTTAGGGTTTGGCACCTCTTGGGCAAGTCTAAAAGTATAATTAAGACTTGTGTGAACTGTTCAAATGGTCCCAAACTCTATGTATCTCATTTTGGCTATTCCACCCACACTTATACACATTTCTATAATGTCATCCAAGAAGCTCATTTGCCAAGGCATGTTCAAATCACATTCTAATGGTCACCTAATATATTCTTTCATTCATACATGACATATTATTATAATTACATGTGTTCATGACATCACGATACATATACATCCTTGGATTACATTATTTGCCAATTGTATGGTTTCAAAGTAACAAAATTCAAGCACTTTATTGTCATCCTTTCATCCTCAAAGTGGTTGGCTTTTATTACCTTACTCTCTTGGTCCACCTAGCATGTTAGAACATTGGAGAGGAGGAGATGAGATTTAAAGAATCCTAATATCTCATCTCCCATTCAATCATACATAATGGATGTAAACAAGTCGCATAAATACATGCATGGCATGTAGACATGTGCAATCATTCAAGAAGTATTCTTAGCATTAAAAAAAGTCACACATAGCATACAAAGGCTTGCCAAGCAAGTGGATTGACCTCACCCAATTTCTTGTGGATATTGGACTTGCCTTACCCATTCTTTAAGAGATTCTTGGACTCAACCATACTCTTGGGAGCCCACTTTGTTTTTGGGAAACTCTTTGCTTTGTCTCAACCAATTTTAAAGGTTCTTGGCTCATCCTCACCATGGCTAAGGGTTCTTGGCCTCACCACACTCAAGCAAACCCAAGCACACATAATATAAAACATAATATGTCATCATAAAATCATGGCATATGAAATCATGCTATCATACTTTTCATGACTTAAAAATATACATACACACATTCTAAGACAAGCTAAGCACACATCTATGCATGAGAAAAGGTGGAGAGAGATACTTTGTACACAATCACACACTTTTTCTTTTGAATTCAAGCTTCCTCTTTCGGCCACACACACACACACACAAAAGTGTGGGGGTGGCTTCTCTTGGCCTAAACACAATTTATGGAAGCTAATTAGGTTCATGAACTCAATTCTAAGGCTATATAATTTTCTTAGACACTATCTTGACCTATAACCTTCATTATGGTTCCATAATTGCACCTAATGAAGTAATGTAAGACCATCATTTTTAATTTATACCCATCATCCCACACACACATGCTCATGTGAGGTATAGTAAGGATAAAGTGAGAATTTCCATTTGATTCATACACTTTCTTGCATTGTGTCATGGTTAAAAATTCATCGCGGTGTAACATAGACTGTGTGAGCTCATGCTATGCATCCTCATATTTAATTGCACCATTACAACTCATTTCAATCCCAAAAACATGTTTTAAACCCATGGAAACCAAAAAGAGATATGGGACATGTATATTCATTTTCGGCCAGACTTGGCCTCATTTCTGGGCAAAGTTTGGAAAATCACAACTAAATCTAGAAAAATAAAAAACATGTGATCTCAGTCATTCTAGAAATCTTGGGATGTCTAATTCATGCTAAAAATATGTACAAGTCATAAAATCCCACACACAGGACGTTTGACACGGAATTAGTCTGGAGGTCGGACTGGTCCTGATGCTGTCACAGTTTACTGATATGAACTTTAAAAATGTCCAACTAATTCCACAAAAATCCAATGCATGCAAATGATACCAATATGGAAATATGTATATGTTAAATAGAGAGGAAAAATATCTTCAGATCAATTCATCAAGCCAAGCTCTCAGAAATCGATGGAATAGTACTTCTGGTCAGGCAAGATGACTGATACTGGGCAGAAACTTCGAAAATTCATATCTTCCTCTCTAGACCTCCAAATGAGATGCTTCCAGTTGCTGCAAGTCAGAATGTCTAGTTTCTTTCTATAAAATTTCGTAGCCATTGGACCACGTTTGCCCCTCGGATGACACAATTACACAACTGACCAAATGAATAGTGCTGGTGCAAATCCGAAATTCTGATACCAACTTTGAAAAAATCATAGAAAATTCCACAGACCTCCAAATGACCTGATCTTTTACTTCCCAAAAAGCTCTAGGTAAGATCTAGTCACATGCCAAATTTCAAGGCAAGAAGAGGTCATTTGGTTAGACTTTGATATAAGGGGGCAAAGTGCCAATTTCTTTTGTTAAAAGAGACTCAAAGGGTTCAAATTTGCTTATCTTACTCCTAAGGCTCTATGAGCACATGGGAAAGCATCAACATAGGCTATTAAACATAGTTCAAATGTCTAACTACCCAGATTTTCAAAACTCACTCTCCGACACCAACACATACACCATGGACATAATGCCAAGATCTTACTATTCATACCGAAAACTTGCTACATCATGCACTATAGTTCTAATTCTCATACATATACATTAAGTACATCCATTTACAAGTATTCATAAGTGCACACCCAATGTACATCATTCAATTACATCTCTTAACAACAAAACGGTGACAAAATGGCTATTTTAAAAATCCTTTGTCAATTCCCCTAACTTCAAGCTTGGTGGCTCCCATGTCTTTGTTCACTTGGTCCACCTAGCATGTTAGGATAGTGGAGAGGAGGGGATGAGATTCAAAGAATCCCAATAGCTCATCTCTCATTCAATCATACATAATATATGTAAAGCAAGCTTTTCAAATGCATGTGTGGAAAAGTGGAAGTCATGGACATTTTAAAAGCAACCTTGGCATGTGAATCAATCATACAAGATATTCAAGGGTTCACCAAGTGTTTGGATTGGCCTCACACTTCTCCTCATGGGTATTGGACTTGCCTCACCCACTCTTGAGCACTTTGGACTCAACCATACTCTTGGGAGTCCACATTACCTTTGGGAGACTCTTTGCTTTGTCTCAACCAAGTTCGAGGGTTCTTGGCTCATCCTCACCCAAGGAAAGAGTTCTTGGCCTTTCCACACTCAAGTAAACTCATACAAACATCATAGATTCATTTAATACATAACATAGCATTAAGGATCATGACATGTAAAGGCATGCTAGCATACTTTTCATAGCTTGAAAATACACATACACACATTCTAGAATAAGCTAAACACATATTCATCAATGAGAGAAAGGGGGAGAGAGCTACCTTATAGGCTAACACAAGCCTTCCCTTTCAATTTGTCTTCTCCCTTCTTGATTTCACAATCACCACTAGATGAGAGTGTTTCTCTTGAGCTTAGACACACAAGAGCGTGGGATTACTCTCTCATAACTCAACACTTATTCACAAAGCTAGGGGTTTCTTTATAGCAAACCCTACTAAGCATATAAGAAACTAGGGTTTCTTTCTCTCTCTAGAAGTTCACTGACTATCCTTCCTCTCTCAAGCTCTCAAGAAAGGAAAACAAAGAAGAAGAAGTGAAGATACATGAGTTTCTTGCTCATTCTTAACTAGAACAGAGCTTCCTTACTCAACAACCCATGGGAAGGAAGCTTAGAAGGAGAAGAATAAAATCAAGAAGAAGAAGCATGAGAGCTTTGAAGGTTCTTACCTTTCTTCCTTAGTTTCCCTTCTTTCTCTCTTAGTTTCTCCTAGTTTCCCTTTCTCTCTCTCAAGCCTTTTTTCTATGCTTGGACGAAGCTTAGGTCGGTTAAAGGAGAAAGGAGGAATTTGGATGCTTTAAAAAGTCAAATTCTCTTTTTTCACACTTTTCAGAATTAACCTTCGCTATGGCGAGCATGTATCAGTCCCAGACCCCTGCCTTCGCTATGGCGCACTACAACGAGTAGCTCCTTGGTTTTTGTATGGGATGCCCGCACTCACTATAGCTAGAAGCATTCTCGCTATAGCTAGAAAGCACTCTCGCTATAGCTAGACCATTTCTCGTTATAACGAACAAGTACATTCGCTATAGCTAGGTCATTTCTCGCTATAGCTAGCAGACTTAGAAAATTTTCAATCATTCGAAAATTTTTTAGCTTTTTTTTTCTGGTTGTTACAAGCAACACCCCTCAAATAAATTTTAGGCTCCATTCTTTCCTTTCATATATGATTCTTGACTCCTTTTAAGTCTCTTGGAGTCATCACACAATCAAAACTAAGAGTCTAACTACATGTTGCTTCTTCAAGTCTCATTATGAAACATAAAGCACTAACTCACTTTCTATAATTTCTAAATTTCTCCCAAGGCTTCCCCTCATATTCATTCATCATATATAACTAAAAAATGGGCTTAGAAAAATTTAAAACTCTCCCAGCTACACAAACCCCTTTAGGCCAAGGCTATGGAAAAAATAAGGATTCTTGGAGTTTGCTTTGTTTTCTCAAAGGAGGATGCATGTGGGGAGCCTCTTAGGAATCTTAGGAGCTCATTTAAACTCTTATTTAGGCCTAGGAATCATCATACAAAATTAGATTTTACAAAGTGCAATTGAAACCCTAGAATTGCATCTTGAAATCTAATGGGTTTTTGTTAATTCTCTTTGCATATTCTTAATAATCTCCACACTATTTTTCCTTAGATTCATTCTTGGTTCTACCTAAAAATCAAGTCCTCCTAAGGTTTCTCATGTTAGGTGAAATGAAGGAGGAGAAGAACCAAAGGTAGCAACCATAGGAAGAGAAATTATCTAGTTTTCTTGCTTTTTCTCCCTTGAATCTTGCTTTCTCCAAGCTTCTCTCTTCAAATCCGAAATTTCTCCTTAATATATCCCTTAAAATAAATTTCAAAACTTCATTTTAATCAAAGGAAAAAAAGGAGAATGGAGGAGAAGAGGTTTGGATGGAAGAAAGCATAGAAAACTACTAAGAATCCATACCTTTTTCTTGATTTTTCTCTTCCTTTTCTTCCCCTTCTTATGAGCCTAAGAGAGCACACGATATTCTGTATTTTGGGTAGAAATTTCATGCTTAACAAAATGGGAAAAGAAAGGAGAAGTGTGTGGGAGCTTCTAGAAATACACTTTTTCAAAATTTCTAATTTTATCCTTTTATAATGGCAATTTTGTTTTAGCTTCATTTTAGCTCCTTTTTTAGAACTGTCTTTTCCATTATACAATTTAGGTTCCCAATTTAATAAAATGCCTTTGGAATCACTTAATTTGGAACTAAAACCTTACTAAACAAACTGATCAAAGTTTAGGTCAACTAACATTAGAAAACATCCACCGGAGGGGATTTAACTGTCCTAGGGCTTCCCATAGTTTTCAGGGTCTTTGAGAACCCTGGGCAACTAAAAAATTTCATTTAAAAAGACCTCTTATATGTTTTTTTCCAAAAATTACACTTATTTACGAAAATGTCTTACATTTCGTCAATTTTTCATAAGAAATTATTTCTTCATTCTAACTTCATTTTTCTTTCTGTCTGAGCCTGGGATTCTCATTTTTAGGAGTCTAGAATGCTTTCCAAATTTTTTGGGACCTTAACTACATCATCTCGAGGGACTTTCTTTTGTATCTGGTGAGTTTCATTCGTTTACGGAAAAATTGTACGTTATGTTTCTCACTTTTTCTCTTATTTTTAGAGAACCGGATGTTACAGCTTAAGGCTCAAATCTTTATTTTTCATTATTTTAAATTTTATCCAATTTTTATTTAGCCTTGAACACTCATCTCAAGGGACTTGCTTTTCAAACTGACTCGTTACGGTGTTTTTACCATGTACTGGACATTACATTCTTAATTGTTCGGGGTCATTTTCTAGTCCTAACGATTTCAGAATTTTATAGAACAAATTTTATAATTTTCTACGCATTATTTCCTAACTATTGATATTTATATTGGACTAATTCTAAATTCCTCTTTCTTCCAGAAAAAATTATCAAAGTTCATCTAAGTGACAAATGATGATTTTCTCCTAAACCCCCTAAAATCTAAAAAAATTTTGAGTCCCATTTTGTCTTATGCTTTTCATATATGAAGTTATTTTGTTCAAATTTATCTTATTAAAACTTAATAAATTCATTACATAAAATACTAAATAATAAAAATCTTAATTTTTAGGGATGCTACACCCCATTTCTCACATCATAATGTGGTATTTATAAGCAAAGAAAGAGAAAGGTGGCTAGCTCATGTCAATTCTGATTCTACCATGTACCACAGCTATGGAAGATGTACCTTTCATAGTTACAAAAATCTTCAAGTTCTAAGGTTTCCAAAGTGTCTTGCATCGTAGCTGTGAAAAAAATCTTTTATAGTTACGGTAATATCTCACTAAGGTTTTGCAACCTTCGTGTCACATTTGTAGAGAAAAACATCTTTTACAGCTAAGAAAACACATTGACTCAAACTCTAGTCAAAGATTTGACTTTTTGACTTTCCTTAATTTTGATTGGCCATCATTGTCCTTTCTACACAGATAAGCATATCTTTAATTAGACTTATTTAATTGCTAAAAATTAATTAAAATTCCAAAGTTATTAATTATTTGTAAAAGTATAGAAATGAAGAAAACCATAATAAAATACTATAAAATTAACTAAAAACCCATGATAAGTTCTCAAAATAAATATAAAAATATAAGTCTAATTAGAACTTATTACATCCCTGAGCTTAAGAATATTCTTGTCCCCAAGCAAAACCCAACAATTAAGCCAAAAAAGGATAAATAGATTATCCCATATAGGGCTTCTTAATCTATTGAAAATGTTGGATACTCAAGAAGTATGTAGCTCAACATATCAACTAGGAAACAAAAGATATGTAGCCAATATTATAGTCTGACACATAATAATAAATTTTTCCTTACTCTTAGGTGTGAAGCCATACATCAATCTAATCATTAGTGTTAAAGTAGAATATGTAAGGCATACTACATATTCCTAATCTAGAAGTTTTATATACCTACTTTTCTATTGACATACTGCATATTCCTAGTCTAGAAGTTCTATATACCTGCTTTTCTATTCCCTTTCCACTAATGTAGACTATGTGTAACTTATAGATTATCATATCTTTATAGCTTGTAATGTGGTGAGGAGTTACGGTTATCACCAAAGAAAAAAAAGGATATAAGAAAATAATGAGCAAAGTTCAAGAAGTACAAATGAGAATAAAAGAAAAAAATATAAACTCTCTTTCACTCCTACATACACTCACCACTTCCTTACTTCTATTTCCCTTAAATTATTTCTTCTTTTTATTTTCATTTTATTTCCTTTTTCTTTTTCTAAATACTCCCAAACTTTAATTTTTTCAATATTTATTTCTTTTTCTTTAGGGTATTTTATTCTTTTTCTATCCTATGTTTTTCTCTTTTCAAAAATATACAATAAAACTAAAAAAAATTTATACCTAACTATAATTAATATCTTTCCTCAAACACACTTATATTTTGCTTAGCCAAAATGTATGCCCTCTCGTGAAGAAATATAAAATTTGTAATCTCTTGAAAAAAGGGTAATATCATGGTTTTTAGGGTTAGGTAAAATACTGTATGTGAAAAGAAGAAAATCTATACATTTAAAATGCATATACTATCATTAGGCTCAAAAGGGAACTAGTGATAGTATACAAAAAATTAAGCTTAAAAGTCTTAACATTTCAAAGAATTTCTAAATTATGTCCATAAATGATACGTAGCCTAGGATTTCGCCTTGAGGTTATATAGAACAGGTTCTAAAGTTCTAAATCCATAACTTGTCCTATAGTCTCTAACTGTAATATCCTATGATTTGGTAATTTAAAATAGTTCCTAAAAAATGGAATAAATTACTTAAGTGTGGTCATGGGCCTAGAGAATGGCAGTATGAATTAAGTAAAACTGAAATTTGAACTGTGTGGTTAATGAAAGAGGACCTTAGATTAAAATGAATTGAGATAAATTAAGACTAGAATGCTAAATAGAGCATCTAGAAATGAGGTTGGAAAACTAGTGATGGCCCAAAATTGGAGCTGAAATGGCTAAATAAGATAAACCAAAAATATAGTGGCAAAATCCTAATTTTAGGCAAATTTTGAGAAACTTGAAGGAGGAAGTTTTAAATGGTAAAATTGAGCTTACTAGGGTTTTCAAAGGCCTAGAAAATCAAAGAAATTGTTAGAATAGTAAAAAAAAATTCAATCTACAATTTAGGTCCTCGGTTGACCAAAATTTTGATCTGATGGTTAGGTAAGGTTTGGATCATCATCTATTCCTAGGTCAATTTTTGAATCTTATAGACAAACCACATAATCATTTGAGATAGCATGCCTTCTTTCTCTTTGAGATCTCCTTAATATTGTCTCTTATGGTTCCCTTACTACATGTTCATTTTAAATTGTGGGATTATTAACTTGTTACTTGTCTTCTTTATTTTGTTATTCAACAAGTTAAGGAGTAACTTGTTTAAAAGAATTTCAGGCTATAGAAACTTCATTCTTATTTCTTCAATTTCCATATTATGTGGAACTTTACTCCTTCTAGGTTCACCATTCTCAATGAACCTTGCATTTATAGTTTCAACTATTCTTGTACCATGATTAGGATAGTAAAATATGTACCCTTGTGATTTTTTTTTTGGATAACCAATGAAATATCCATTGAGTGTTCTTTCATCCAATTTATTTTCTTATGGATTATATATTCTTATTTTTGCCTAACAACCCTAAACATACAGGTGTCTTAAACTAGGCTTCCTACAAGTCCATAGTTCAAAAGGTGTCTTTGGAATTGCTTTACCAGGAACCCTATCTAACAAATACATGGCAATCATAAGTGCATATGTCCATAATGAAATAGGTACATTAAACTTACTTATTATACTCCTAACCATGTCCATTAATGTATAGTTGTGTCTCTCTGATATACCATTTTGTTGTGGTGTACTTGGCATTATGTATTAACCACATATGCCTTGTTTCTCTAGGAACTTAGCAAATGGATATGGGTGTTGCCTAGTTTCATCATATCTTCTATAGTATTCACCACTTCTATCTTATCAGATTATTTTTACTTTCCTATCCAATTTTCTTTCAACCATAGTTATGAATATTTCTAATGCATTTACTACTTAAGACTTTTCATATTGAAAATATACATATCCATAACATGAGTTGTTATCAATAAAAGTGATAAAATACTTTTCTTTATTAAAAGAATTAACATCAAATGGTCCACATACATCAATGTGTAATATTTCAAGAACTTGGATGCTGGTTCCTTTCTTTGTGTGTTTTGTTTATTTTCTTTTAATATAATTCACACAAATATTTAGATAAGTGAAATCCAATTCTGAAAGGATTTCATTCCTTATCAATCTTTTCAGTCTTTCCTTAGAAATTTGGCATAAACATCTATGCCACAAATTAGCACATTCTTCATCCACTAAACTACGTTTAGTACTAACATTATAATTGCAAAATCCCAAAATTAATTAAGGTGTTAATCATAGATTTGGGTTAATTAAGAATAATTAATATGGAATAATTGGGCAAGTTATGTGAATAAAAATTTTAGATAGATAAATTATTAATATAAGTTTGAGATTTAATTGGATTAGAAACTCATCTAGGCACAAATTAAAATTAAATAGGCCATGGTTAGAGACTAATGGAGACCCAATGATTTTAGGTGCAGACTCAACCTTTTAATGTGAAACTTGGCCTAAGAAAGAGCACCTAGTGATGGCCCAATTTGATTTAGTGAGATACGAGCCCAAGACCCAACTTACATAAACTCTTATAATTGGCCCAACATCCCTTATGCAGACCTCAACTAAATGGGCTCTTGAAAACTTGACTCAATCCTACTAAAAATCTGAACTCTTGTATTTGGCCCAACAGATTAAAACCTTAGCCCAATAACAAGTAGGAGCCCAATAGGTCCTTGGGCTGGTGGGTTAACCCATAACCCATTTAAGACCTAACTTAAACCCTAAAAATTATCCACCCCCCATTCTACAAAATCATAAGAAGCACAAACACAAATTCGGAGGTCCAAAGGGGAGGTTAGGGTTAACAACAAAATTTCATCATTTCCCACTTTTAGAGCAAGATTCAGCCAAGGTAATAGTTATATAACTTAATCCTCTCCTCTTTCTCTTCGATTTGACCCAATTGGTTTCTCATTTGGAATACTTTCACCCACACCCAAAATTTGAAACTTGCTATTTGATGTTTCCATGGTAAAATTTCATAGGTTGAGGCCAGGGGTGTTATTAGGTGAGTATAAACTCTTCATTTTGATGTATTTTCTACTGGTTTAAGACCCCCATATTAGATTTATAGAATGGGCCTTAATTTTGTGCTAATTTTCCTAGAGTTTGAAATGATATTTTGATGTTTCTGGTCTAAGGAAGGCAAAACCTGGAATTAAAGGCTCTTGGTGATTGGGTAGGTGTCCCTTAAGTAACTATTGGTAATTTAATTCTTTACACATTGGGTTATTACCATAAATGATGAATGGGATAGTAATGGACTGATATAAAGTGATAATTTTTCAATATTGTGATTATAGGAGGATTTTGGTATTGTTGTTAGCTTCCCAACTTGTCTACAAGTGAGGTAACTGGGGTTCATGCTAATTCCATGCATATGTCTATTTTAATTTTGTATTTCCTGCATGGTTATGATTTTGATACTAAATGAATTAGTTGGCTATCTATTTTATGTGATTGGACCTTGTGAGTCCATGGTGGAGCTATGGTGCTGTTACCACCAGTGCATGTGTTTCAATCGAGCACCGAGTTGTAATCAAACCCCAGATGCACTGAGCCTTAGTTGTGCTCATTGGGGAATAGGTGTCGTGGATGGGCCTCTCCTGGTATTATTGGCCTTTAACATGTGAAATTGTAATTGCTAGTATGGGATAGTAATCATAGATAGTTTAATTATTTTATTTACTAATATGGTTAGTATATTTTCTCATACTTATATGAAATCATGCATATATGTGAATTAAACTGGAATATGTGAATAAAATTTGCCTTGGTTACTGAGATTTGCATCTCACCTCATTTCATGGGATCATACTTTCATGTGAAGGCCCTTTGGGTAAGGATAAGGGGAAGTAAATGGATGAAAATCCATGAGCTCTAGCCATGTATAGAGGAAGCTACACTTGGGCTGATCTAAGTAGAGTAAATGCAATTTTGTTATTCTTTTATATAGCATCATCATCTAATCATATTGTCAAGTGTAGGTGTTTATATTTTGATTACTTAAGATGTATCTATTGAGGAGTTAGGCCTCATCTTAACTTGGTATTGGATGTATGAACTTATAACATCTGATGCATGAACTTTGTTGAATTTATGATATGGTCTACTATTGGAAATGTAATCATATGATACATTAGATGTTGATTTGAACCAGTGATGTATGGAATCTCTAATGTAATGTGTATCGAATGATAATTGTTGATAGTTCATGAATTCTTACTATTATTACTCTATGAACTTGCTAATATAAGGTAGTTGGAGGAGTAAAAATTAACACTTAAGTCTTGAACTAGTAATGATAGATAAGTTGAGTAAATTAGGTAAGTGAAGGCTAATAGAGCCCCACAAATTAAGGTAGATTATGTAACACCTTCATTTCTAGCTCTCTTGCATCATGCCTTACATGCTCATATACATATGGGAAGCATAAAAAGGAGATCATTTCCTTTGGGTTCATATTCTTTCTCGCATGGCATCATGCATGGGTAGACATTCACTTTAGTGTCACATGGACCTGATGAGCTCTTTCTATGCATCCTCATGTTTAATTGCACTATTAAGACTCATTTTAATCCCAAAAATATGCTTTAAACCCATGGAAAGCAAAGAGGGATATGAGACATGAAAATTCGTTCTCAGTAGATTTGGCCTCATTTCTGGGCAAAGTTTGGAAATTCATAACTAAATACAGAAAAATTGAAAACATGTTCTCTTGGTTACTCTGGAAATCCTAGACTGTCTACTTCATGGTAAAAATATATACAACTCATAAAATCCCACACATAATGCGTTTGACATGCGAAATCATCTGAAGGTCGGAGGGGGTTCTGCTACTGTCACAGTTTACTGATATAGATTTCAAAAATGTCTAACTAATTCCAAAAAAATCCGATGCATGCAAATGATATCACTATAGAAAGATGTGGATGTTAACTAGAGAGAAAAAATATCTCCAGATCAATTCATCAAACCAAACTCCCGGAAACTGATGAAACAGTACCTTGGGTCTGGTAGGATGACTGATTCTGGGCTGGAACTTCGAAATTGCATATCTTCCTCTCTAGACCTCCAAATGAGGTGCTTCTAGTTGATACCAGTCACTGTTACTGTCTAATTTCTGCCTATAAAATTTTATAATCATTGGATCACGTTTGCCCCTCGGATGACACAATTCCATAACTGACCAAATGAACAGTGTTTCTGAAATCCGAAATTTTGATACCAATTTTGAAAAATCATAGAAAATTATATAGACCTCCAAATGACTTGATCTTTAGCTTTCCAAAAAATCTCTAGACAATATCTAGTCACATGCCAAATTTCAAGGCAAGGAGAGGTCATTTGGTCAGATTTAGACATCATGGACAAAAGGACCTAATTCATGTATTAAATGAGGCTTCAAGGGTTCAAACTTGCCTCTTCTACCTCTAAAGCTCTATGAGCACGTGGGAATGCATCCACATAGGCTATTAAACATGACTCAAGTGTCTAATAACCCAGATATGCAAAACCCACTCTCCCATACCAACACATACACCTTGTACATATTGGCAAAATCTTACTATTCATACCGAAAGCTTGCTACATCCCTCAAGATGGTTTTAATTCTCATGCATACATGTTATATACATTCATTTACAAGTATTTAGACTTGCTACATCATATACATCATTACATCATTAGAGTACATCCTCTAGCTTAACTACAAAATAGTGGCAAATGGCTCTTTTACAATTTCTTCATTACATCCCTTAGCTTGAAGCTTGGTGGCTCCCATCTCTTGCCTCACTTGATCCACCTAGAATGGTTGGATGGTGGAGAGGAGGAGTGAGATTCAAAGAATCTCAATAGCTCATCTCTCATTCAATCATACACACAAAGCATGCAAACAAGTCTCACCATGTATGCATGGACATATTAGCATATGAAGACATAAGAAAAGCATTTGCAACATTTAAGTTGGCCATACATAAAAAAAGCATTTTCAACATGTGAGTAGGCCATACATAACATATAAAAGCTTTCCAAGTAAATGGATTAGTCTCACCCACTCACCTGTGGATTTTGGACTTACCTCACCCATTCTCTAAGAGGTTCTTAGACTCAATCCTTGCTCTTTGGGAGTCAACCTCACTTTTGGGAGACTCTTTACTTTGTCTCAACCAACTTGAGGGTTTTTGGCTCATCCTCACCATAGCTAAAGGGATTTTAGCTTTTCCATACTCAAGCAAACCCAAACAATCACATAACATCATTGAAATACATGAGGCATCATCATGCTAGCATACTTTTCATGATTCAAAATATACATACACACAAGCAAGGCAATGTAAGCACACATCTTATGCATGAAAGAAGGTGGAGAGAGCTACCTTATTAGCTATTCACAACTTTTCCTTTCAACTTGTCTCATCCCTTGTGATTTTCACAATCAACTCTAGATGGGAGTGCTTCTCTTGAGCCTAGCCACACAAGAAACATGGAATGATTTTTCTGAATACTTATTCATAAGTTAGGGATTCCTTTCTAGCAACCCTATTAAGCATGTAAGAGCTAGGGTTCTCTCTCTCATTAGAAACTCATCCCCTCTCCTTCCTCTCTCAAGCTCTCACAAAGGAAGCAAGGGAGAAGTAAAGATGTATGGATCTTGGTCTTCTTCAAGAGGGGTTTTCCACTCTCCCTCTTCTGAACTAAGCTCAAAACATGGCTACTTTAACTACTAAAACCGTGGGAAGAGAGGATAAAGAGAGAAGAACAACATGCTAAGAGAAAAGCCATGGAAATCCTTACCTTTCTTATTCTTCCTTCCTCCTCTAGGCTTCTCTCTCTCTCCTCTGCCCTTTTCTCTCTCTTAGAGTGAGCTTAAGTCGGTTACAGAGTGAAAGAAGGAGTTGGGACGCTTTAAAAAGTCAAATTCTCTTTTTTCACGCTTTTTTGGACTAACCCTCGCTATAGCGAGCCATAACTCTCACTACAGCGAGCTCGAATCAGTCTCAGACCTCTGCCTTCGCTATAGCGTTCGCTACGGCAAGCAGCTCCCTGGATTTTGTATGGGGTGCCCGAACTCGCTATAGCTATAAGCATTCTCGCTATAGCTAGAAGGCACTCTCGCTATAGCTGGGCTATAGCGAACAGGTACATTTGCTATAGCTAGGTTATAGCTAGCAGACTTAGAAAATTTTCAACTTCTAAAAATTTTCAGCTTTTCTTTTCTCTTCTCTCTTTTTTTTCTTTTGCTTTTCTTTTCTTCTTCTGGTTGTTACAGATTAGCCCTAGGGTATCACTAGGGGGAGAATGGGAGTGTATGAGACACAATTTAGACATTGTAGAATTAGAAGGCGTTTCACCGTAGCTAAAATAGACTTAGCTACAGCCAATAAAGGCGAAGTTGCCCAGGGAGAGTACCAGAGAGCAATTCACTACGGCAAAATGTGAGAGGCCAAACTAGAAGTCGTCTAGAGGGTAATTCGTCATGGCGAAGTGGAGAGTTGGCTGTGACGAACTTTGTGAAAATGTTCCAAGTGTTCCAGAGAGGAATTAGCTGCGGTGAAAATGGAATTTGGTCGCAAGCAATAGTGAAAGGCGAGTGAGGTAGGCTCTAGGAGGTCTCCTCACCGCAGCGCCATATAGGCTAGCCATGGCGAAGCTTTAACTCACAGCCGCAGTGAAACCTATAAAGATATAAGAGTGAACCCGAAAGCAATTGGCCATAGTATAAAGACATTTAGCCACGGCTAATGGTCCCAAACTCTCATTCTAACCTAGAAACCTTGGTTTTTCCTATGATAACCTCAAGGGATGACTTAGAAATATTAGTAGAAGATTCTTATGAGTTGGAATTAATGGGTAATAGAATCAAAGGCTTATAAATGAGGGTTTATTTTTCTTGTATACATGAATGCTTGTAATTATTTGGTTGATGACTCTAACAACATTAAGGTTCAAATTTCCCAACATTTTTCGAATGAAATTAGTCGTAATGACTTTTAACCCTGATTTATGATTATTAATCACGTATTTAACCTTAATTACAATAATTAGAAATTAGGGTCGTCGCAATAATACAAGGTCAAAAGTGTTTCATCATAAACATTATCTAAATTCAATTTGTATAATCTATTATAGAGTATACCGATACCAATCAAATAATTATGCTTAAATAAATTTAAACATCCATTACCAAAATTACATGAATATATAGTAATATCAAGTTTAGATAATAAAACTAAATTCTTAGATATACTAGGTATATAAAAAGTTTACAATAAATCTAAATGATGTAGAGTGTTTAGGATCAAATAGCAAGTGTCATACCATAATGTGATAGTACAACATTTACATTATATAGTGTTTACAAATCCATTTCTATATTTTCAACACTTTTAGCAGTAGAAAATACCAACATTATAGGCTCTTTTTTCTTAAATCCTACATAGATGCATCACTTTAAAATTCCAAACTCAAATCCTATCCTTAATATACTTGCTCAATCAAGAACATCACAATAATAAACAAGAAATTCAGGTTTTAGGCATGCACCACAAATTAACGCAAGTTGCACTCATTCTCATGCATCCATAATTTTGTCACAACTTTAAAATTTCATAACTTGAGCTAGAAAACTCCAAACTATGAAAGGAGGACTTTATGGAAATCTTATGACATAAGCTACATGTTATAAAAATTTTAGAGAAAAAAAAATTCATTTGGGCTTCAAAAATCTAATAGAACATTAACACTATTAGATTTTCATGCATATGCAAACCTGAAATTTTGGAAATGCATATCTTGATTTACACAACTCCAAATTGAGTGATCTCAGTGGCTATAATATTATTATAATGTCAACTATATGCTTGTAACATTTCATGAGTATTTGAGTTCATTTAATCCTAAATACACAGAAAACTAGAACTAACTAAATAAACAGTGCACAGGCAAATTTGCATAATTCAGCCAACTTTGAAAAATCATAAGAAATTCCATAGAGCTCTAACAATTATGTTCTTTGGTTTTGTAAAAGATCTAGATGAGATCTAAATTCTTGCCAAATCTTATGTCAAAATTCGTTCATTTGATTTGGTTTTGGTTCAAGGGTAAAATATGGCTCAAAATGCTATCAAAGTGGCATCAAATGGTTCAAAATGAAATTTCTTAGTGCAAGTGACCATTTGAGCACATCCAAAACCTAAAATACAACATGTTTAGCCATCTCATCCAATCTAAATCATTATGGAATTCAAAATCACTCCCTTACTTGGCTTTACACACACTTTTCATAGCACATGCATACCAAAAATTCATATTCTGGTACATATGGCTCTAAATATGGTACATACATTATAATCTCATATATTTACATATGTGAGAGAGTTTACATTACATAAATATACAACCATAATTTGACATTAAATTACATAATATCCTAAATCATTGTCAAAGTAACAAAATTCAAGCTTCTTAGCCTCCATTCTTTGCTTCTTGAGAACTCCTTAGATAAGGTTAAACATAAAATGGGGAAAAGTGAAATTCAAAGAATCCCAATAGCTCATTCACCCTATCAAACATACATATATGGTATGTTATCATGTCAAAAAAAGAAAGCATACATCAAATGCTTCCAAATATTAACCATAATCATATTTACAAAGTTATATGGATCCATCATGGTAAAAAACAAGCTCTAGGAATTTTTGGTCTAACCTCACCCAATTATTTGGGACTTTAGATTAGTTTCATCCACTTTTAGGGACTTTTGACTTAGTCTCACTCATTCTTGAAAATTTTTGCCTTGTCTCACCCTTAATTAAAGACTTTTGATTCACCTCACCTAAGTCAATGGACTTTTGGCACAACTTTACCCATCAAGAGCCATATCACATTTTCAAAGCAATTCAAGAAGCATAATGTCATCAAATTATCAAACCAATAGCAATAGGCATGTTTTCACGATTCAAACACATACAAGAAATTAATGGCAATCAAATAACCAAGATATGACTCCATTGAAACTCATTAGAGTTATCACAAACTCAAATCAATGAATCTAACACCAAGTTGCTTCTTTATGCATAATGAAACCTTAAACTTTCAACTTTCAAAATATAGTTTCTAAATTTAAATTAATAGTTCCTTTAGTATTTATAATTAATATCTAGACCATTATTATTATTAGAATCAAAGAAAACTCTCCCTAGGTACTTAGAATGGAGTTTGGCTAAGACACCTATATAATAGAGCACTCATAAAGTTTCATTCATTCTCTTAGGGAATTTAGCACTTATATGAGTTCCTTGACCTCTTATTAACTCAATTATACTCTTACATAGTCTAAAATATCACTTTAAAGTTTCAAATTTTCCTAGGTGCAATCAAAACCCTAATTTCCATAAGTTGCCATATATAGCTTCTTTTTTAATTCTATTTATTCCATGTGATTCTCCATGCCTCAAAACCCCATTTCCTATTAAGTTTAGACTAAAATCAAACTTCCTACATGGCGCCCTAGGTCTAGCTGAAATGGTGATGGAAGGGAAGAATCAAGAAGAGCAAGTTATCCATGGAAGAATTACCTTGTTAGCTTCCTCAGCAAATTAACTTTCTTAGGCTTCCAAGAATTTCTCTAAATTCTTTCTTCCCTCTACTAAACTAGCCACAAACACATCACCATTTAAAGTTTCAAAACCATGGAAAAAGAGAGGTGAAAGAGGAGAAGAACTTTAGTGAAGGAAAGAACATGAAAAAGTATCAATTTCTTACCCTCTTTTAAGCTTTGTTTTCTTCCTCCTTGCTTTCTCTTTGGTGCACCACTCAAGCTTGGTTCTGGTTCTATTTTAGGCTAGATGAAAGTTATTTTAGATAAGAGGGAGAGGTGGGACGTGTTAAAAAAGAAGAGGGAGGCTAGTTATAATAATTTGAAAATGCCAATTATGTCCCTAAATATTTGGTTTCTCCAATTAAACTCATTCCAACTCCTTTTTGAAAATTATCTTTTCCATTATGAAATTTAGATTCTCTAATTGATAAAATGCCTTTAGTTTCACCACAATTTGATTTAAAACAACCCCGAACGATCTGGTCAAAGTTTTGATCAATTGATGATCTAAAATGTACACTAGAGGGGTTTTAACTATTCTAGGGATTCTTATGATTTTTAGAACCTCTGAGAATGTAATGTCCAGATTTCATGAAAACGACATAAATGAATGCGGTTTAAAAGCAAGTCTCCTTATATGAGTTATTTAAGGCCAAATAAAATTAGGATAAAATTAAAAATAATAGAAAATGAGGATTTGAGTCTTGAGTTGTCTAGAAATTGAAGCCAGAATGGTTCAAAAAATTTGCCAAAAGTCCAGTAGTATTTTCGTAAATATGGACACTTTTTGAAAAATTCACAGGAGGGCTTTTTAAATGAAAATTTTAAGCTTTCTGGGGTTCTCAGAGGCATTAGAAGAGTTAAAACCCCTCCAATGAGCGATTTCGACAAAGAGTTAACTAAAATTCTGACTGAATGATTCGGGAAGGTTTTAAATCTAATTTGAGTGGTTCCAAAGGTATTTTATAAGTTAGAGAACCTAAATTTTATGATGAAAAAGACAGTTTTCAAAAAGGAGTTGGAATGAGTCTAATTGGACAAAACCAAGAATAGAGACTAAATTACAAAAAAGAAAAGTTATAAAAAAGTAACTTTTGGACTTCTTAAAAATGCCCAACTCCTTCTCCCTCATTTTAACCGACTTTGGCTGGCTAAAAAATAGATTCTCAAGGCTCTTGAAGTGGGGCACCAAGGAGGAGAAAGAAAGAGAGGAAGAAACCAAGAAAAGGTAAGGAAATTGATGGAATTTCATGGTCTTTCTTCTTGAAACCTTGTTCTCCTCTTTTTGCTTCATCTTTCCATGGTTTTGGATGTCCATATGGTTCTATTTTGGCTTTGATTTAGAAGAAAAATTTTATAGTTTCAAAGAGAAGGTTAGGGCAAAGAGAAACACTCTTGAAGAAGGCTAGAATTCAAGATAGTTTTCTTCCTTTTATTACTTCTTCTTCCCTTGCCCTCCATGTATATGTTTTGGTCAAAAATAGAACCATTATGGGGGAGGAGATTATGTCTAAAAATAAGAGAGAATCTTAGGTTTTAGACCATGGGGAGTTAAAAAATATAAAGAAATTGGAAGTTTATCCATTGAAATTCAAGATAGGAAAGTGTAAAGCTCTTGAATACTTTGTAAAAACTGATGTAATACATGAGTTTTCTTGGATGTTTGAATGTTTGTTTGAGTTCTTAAGACTCCTAAGAAGCTTCCCAAGTGCCTCTTCCATTAAGAAAAAATCAAAAACTCCATGGACTCCAAATAGTGTGCTAGTTTCGCCAAAGACAAAAACTATAGGCTAGGGAGTATTTTAATTGGTTCTAAGCTTGGTTTTGCATCATATATGATGGAAGATGATGAGAAAAAGCCTTAAAATAATTTAGGAAGCTTAGGGAATGAGATGGTAACATAAGTTTTATATTGTGATTTAAAGAAGTAACATATAGTTAGGCTCCTCAAATGGATTGTGTGATGACTTCAAGAGGTCTAAATGGAGTCAAGAACCATAGATGAAAGGAAAGAATGGAGCTAAGATCATAAATTATAGGTGTTGCTTTATTAGATGCATTATGGAACCATAAATGAGTCACAAGGACAACCTAACTTTTAAAATGAATGTGTAGCTTTAGAAATTGTTCCAAGAGTGTAATTGACTTCCATATGATGTGTCTAGGTCAAAGGAATCTAGCTCTTCCTTTTTGTGAGCATTTGGCCAAGGGAGAGGAAGGATTTTCAATAGTTAAAGTGTGCTCTTACAAACAAGGTAGCCTTCTTTCCTTTTTTTCATACACGCGTGGGTGTTTTCTTGTCTTTGAATGTGTGTGTACATGTTTAAGTTATGAAATATGTTTCTAGTGAATGATCACATGGCATGGTACCATGTTGTTATGTGTATATGCTTGAAAGTTGTTTTTATGAATGTGTTTGGCTTTCATGAGCTTGGTGAAGACAAAAGTCCCTAAGAGTAGGTGAGATAAAGCCAAAAGTCTCTAGAAAGAATGGGGCTTAGTCAAAAGTCCCTTGAAGGTGGATGAGGCAAGTCTAAAAGTCCCAAAAAGAATGAGTGAGACTAAACCATTGTCTTGGCAAGCATGTGTATGTTGTTTGTGACTTCTTGAATAGAAGAAATGCTCTATGTATGATTGAGAAACCTTATGAATGCCATACATGCATCTTAGACATGGAACTTGCATATATTATGTATGTTTGAAAGGAAGACGGGCTATTGAGACTCCTAGAATCTCACTTTTTTCTCCCCATTACCTAATATGTCTAGGTGGACCAAGTGAACCAATGAATGAAAGCCACCAAGCTTAAAGGAAGGAGATTGGTAAGGAGATGTGTCTTTTGTTTTCTTTGTAACCATGATAATGTCAAGAATGTAATACCATGATATATGTATGATGTTTAACCCTTTGAATATGTACAAATATATGGATATGAAATGTATGTATAAGAACTAGAACTATATAAATGATATTACATGAGTTTGGCAATGAATGACAAGAGTTGTCATGTATCTGCTTATGTATATCTTAGTGTGGGAGAGTGAGTTTTCAAGATCTACATTATTGGACCTTTTAAACATGTTTGATAGGTTCTTTCCATGCTTTCCCACGTGCTCATGTGCCTTAAAGGTAGTGGAAGCAAAATTGGACCATAATTGACCCCTTAGATGACCCAAAAGGACCAGTGCAACCTTATGTCACAAATTGGCCAAATGAATGAATTTTCTAATGAAATTTGGCATGCATATAGATCTCATCTAAATTTTTTTAGAAAGTTAAAGATTAGATTATTTGGAGCTCAGTGGAATTAATTATGAATTTTCAAAGTTGCCAATTTTCTGTTTTCCTAATATAAGCACTGTTCATATGATTAGTTTACGTTTCTATGTCATTTGTGAGTCAAACATGGTCCAATGAATGTAAAATTTTATAGAAATAAACTAAATATTACTAGTGACTTGTAGCAACTAGAAGCACCTCATTTTGAGGTCTGAGCAAGGAGTTATGAATTTTTGAAGTTCTATGTCAGTATCAGTAGCACTAGTTGAGTCCATGTACTGTTCTATTAATTTTCAATAGCTAAACGTGTCTGAATTGGTCTGGAAGTATTTTTTCCTTAAATTTAACATCTTTAAATTTCCAAATTAGTATAGTTTTCTTGAATTGGATTTTTTGGAATTAGTTATGGATTTTTGAAGTTTATATCAATAAGCTATATTAGAAATGCTAGACAGTCTGACCTATGTCACTTTTCTATTATCAAACATGGTCCGAATGATGTTTTCATGGCTTGAGATTATTTTTATAATAAATTTAACATCTAGATATTTTCAGAAAGCTATAGGTTGCTTGATTTCAATTTTTTTAGATTTAGTTATGATTTTCCAAAGTTACACCAGAAATCTATCAAGTTAGACTCGAGATTGACTTGCATTATTTTATGTATATATGCTATAAGCTTGAGTTCTTAGCAATATTTTGAAATGGTTATGAGTTATATGCATGTAATTAAATTGGAGTATGAGATGGATGGATTTTTATGGTCCACGAAACATGAAACGAAGTTTTTATCCGCTATGTAATGCAAATAAATTGAATATTTTAATGGCATTTCCATATGAAACCTTGCCATCTAAAGGACTAAGTCTAGGAATGAACTGAGTTGAGCTAATTAAGAATGGTGTTACAGAGAACTCCAAGAGACTCAATTTTTTCATTTAAAACTCTCTCCTTTGAGTTTTCAAAAAAGTTGCTCGAAATTATGATATTGCCACTACGTTCTTCCTTAAATTTGTTTAGCTGTTTTAGCTCCAATTTTGGGCTATCATTAGGCTTTTACCCACATTTTTAGATGTTTTAATTAACGTCCTAATCTTATTTAGTCTTAATTTGATTTGCTTTAGGGTGTTACAATATCAATTTATCAATTTCATTTCAATTTCTAAAAAATTGGTTATTACAGTAAGTCTCAACACCTTCCACTCCCAATAAAGATAAACTTATTATTTAGGTTTATGATTAGGATTGTAAGGAATCCTTGCATTGTATTAGAAACATAAATAGTACATCTAGAGTCAATTCACCATGTATTATGAGGAACTCCAGTTAAATTTGATTCAAAACATACATTAGCATTAAGTTTACCTTTTTTAAAAAAAAACAAGCCTATTGTTTCATATAATCTTTTTGGAAATTTCTTGGCTTCTTACAAAAATAACATTCGTCATTCTTTTACTCCTTCTTGTAGATCTAATAAGAGGATTCATTTTATTTTAATGGTCTTTTACTCTTAGCATGTTTCTTTCCTGCTTTCTTGATGGGTAACATAATGGATTGAATGATTTCCTAAATTCTTTAGCCTTGTTTCCTCTTAAATTAACATACTATGCAACTCATGCACATTCCATTTATCTTTCATGGTATTATAGTTCATTTGGAAAGGGCCATATTCAGAAGGCAATGAGTTCAAAATAAATTGAATTAAAAAATTTTCATCCTAGTCATACTCAAAGACTTAAGTCTTACTATGATATTTGTCATTTCTATAACATGTTTGTGCATGGTACATAAACCATTAAATATCATAGTGGTTAATGTACCCATTAATGTTCCAGTAAAAGACTTATAAGCTGTTTGGGAATGCTTTTCTGCAAATTTCATAAATTCTTTTGCATTCTGTAGTTTGGAAAGAGTAGTCTTTATGTTATTAGTTATGCTCATTCACATAAACATTAAGATTTATCTATTTAATTTTTCCTAATTTTTGAAATGGGTATTTTCTGTATTGCTACTAAATGTAGTAATAGCAGCAAGCTTTTTAGTTAGGAGTGCCAAATCAAGATCTAACATACCAAGGAAAAATTAGACCTATTCGTTCCAATTTGAAAAGTTTGGCCCATTAAAAATTGGAACAAATGAAACATGTGAATGTAATAAGTTCAGAACAAATATTGTTAGAAAATAATTATGCTTAATATTAATACTTTGAGTCATACCAAAATACTATAGATTTAGACAATCATTCATATAACTATCATAAGTATATCAATGTTCTCCTTTTGGTGATACACTAATATACAACGAAAAAAATAATGATACTATTAAGTCTTAATTTTATTTGATAAAATGCATGTGCTTATTAAAAAGATTTATGGTCTTTGGATATATAGATAAAACTAATAATACCTACATATTGACATTCATATTCAATAATTATGACAACAATTAATCTACCCGTGGGCAATTCATCAATGTATTATAATTTTGAACTTATTAATGTACTCATAAATAACAAATCATTAATAGCATAAAAAATTACAAGTAATTGAAATCAAATTCATTATGTAATTTAGAATAAAAACAACTTAAATATCTTCCTATTTTGGTGATTAACAAATAAATTTTAATATATTTTAAATTACTAAACATTAAAACTTTAAATAAATAAAATTCATTATGTAATTTGGAATATAAAATGGTTTAAATATCTAATTATTTTGGTAATTAACAAATATACTTTAATATATTTCAAATTACTAACATTAAAATTTTAAATAATATATATAATTTTTTTGGTACATGAATTTTGATCATTCTAATCCAATTCTAAGCTTTTTTTAATCAATTATGAATTTATATTGGTCGATTATAAGGCTAAATAACATAATTCCACCAATTATAATTATTTAATTTGTCTATAATAGAAATTTTCCAAATTTTCCCTCTTCAATGAAACCTAGGGTTCTTCATTCTTTTTTTTTTCAAAATTAATAATTAATGGTCTCTTTGTAATCCATTTATGAATCTTAGAATAATTTTAAATTTCATTCTTCAATTAACTCAAATCTCTAGTTTCATAAATAGGGTCCTATCATAATTCCTAAATTAATGTTCTTTATTGGAGTGCTTCATTCATGGATGTTATAGATTTCTCTAACCTTGCTATGATATCACATGTTAGTTTAGTTGAAGTTATATAATTTAAATTCATAATTTCATCTATCTATCTAATTCAAAATGAATTCATCCTTATGCTATAGGATTTTCAGAAAAAAAAAAAAAACATCACATCACTTTATTGAAGCTATACATAAAACATAAGAAGGAGAAGAGTAATTTACCAACCTTAATCTATTAATGCAGAGATTGTCTTTTTGAATCTTTTTTCGTCTTAAATTACAAGAAAAAAAAAATATTTTCTCTCTCTCCTTTTCTCTTCAACACGCTAAAAATTTTTTTATAGATATTTTCTTCTTTTAATGTAAACTTATATAGTTAAAAAGAGGGAGCATTTTCTTTATTTTTAATATTATCTTTAATTATTCATTCCTTATCAACTAATAATTGCTTTTATCCATTTCCTATTATGTGCTAATTGCTTTTTCATTAATTAATAATTAATCAATTAAAGTAAACAATAGTGACTTATCTATTTATTTAATTTATAAATCACTTGTGCCACATAATTAGGAATATTTGTTAATAAAATATTATTTAATTTATTTAAATATATTTATTAATAAAATCTTATAATAGATATTTTTAACGTATATCCTGTAACACCATAATGACTTAACTCCAACTAATCTCCCTCTAGGCTTGATTCCATATGATTTCCAAGGAACAAGTATAAACCGTGGCATTTTCATACTATAAAACGGGTTTAAACGCTCATATTTTGCTCCGTGGGTCCCATGAACCCATCAATCACATACTCCACTCAAACTCCATTTATACAACTTATACATAGCATCAAACAACTCATAAACCACGGATATGAAGCCAAAAATCAAGAAAATGCAATTTCTCAAATGAGCTTAAAAGTCAATTTTTGGCTTTAACTTTGAAAAATCATAACTAATTGTAGAAAAATGAGAATTAAGAAAACCATAGCTCTTTGGAAATCTCTAAGTGTTAAATTTACACTAAAAATACTTTCCAACCACAATCTCAGTATTTGGACCATGTTTGACATTGAAAAAGAGACAGAGGTCCGGCTATCCCTAGTACTGATGCAGCTTGCTATCATGAACTTTAAAAATTCATAACTAATTCCAAAAAAATTCAATCTAGGAAAACTATACCAATTTGGAAAGCTACAGATGTTAACTAGAGGTAACAAATAAGTTTAGATCATTTCAGTAGCCCTTGGACCTCGAAAACTGATAGAACAGTAACGAAGGTCGGATGGCTTCCCTGATGCTGACATAGAACTTCAGAGAGTTCTTTCTCCCTCTACAGACTTCCAATTGAGGTGATTCCAATTGGTATAGGTCACTGTGAATATCTAATTTATCTATATAAAATTTCATGACAATCAGACACCGTTTGGTCTATAAACGACACATTTATTTTCGGACCTAGTTGCACAGTACAATAACCAAAACTAGAAAATTTTACAACTTCAACAATTCACCAAATATTCCCTAAACCTCCAAATATTACCTACTTTATCTTCCCAAGAAGCTCTCAATAGGCTCTAGAGGCATGCCAAATTTCATATCAAGAAAAGCTCATTTAGTCATATCTTGACGAAGCTCACAAATTTGGCGATTTTAACACACAAAATGGTTCAAAGTGAGTTCAAATGGCCTCCCACATGTTTTAGCACCTCTTGGGCAAGTTTTAAGGTATAAATATAGCATATATGAAATGCTCAAGTGATCCAAATCATCATACATTTCAAATTTACTATACTACGGGCCAAAATACACTATTACATATAAGCCACAAAAGGGCCAAATTTCACATTTCCATTGCTTTGGCTCTCTACATAATTCATACATCATTTATATATATTTCTACACTTGCTCAAATATTTACATCTCAAAAATAGTAGGTGCATATTCATTTTGGCACCTCTTTACATCAAAAGAACTAAAATAGCTACACAACTCCCTAAGCATGCTCAATTGGCTCCTTGGTGTACACTTGGTTCTTCTTGAACTCTACCTAATATGTTAAGATGGGAGAGGGAAGGGGGTGAGATTCAAGGAATCTCAATAGCTCATACTCATTCAAGGAAGCAATCAAGGCATATAAACAAGTCAAAGCATGTAACTATTCACAATTACACAACACATGCTTTCCATGCCATGTCTATCATATCAATGCCAAGGATAAGCTCTAGAGACTTTTGGTCTAACCTCATCCGAGTTTTGGGACTTTTGGATTGGCCTCACCCTTAGTTTAGGGACTTTTGGCTCTACTTCACCCGTTTCAAAGGACTTTTAGCACCACCTCATCTGAGCAATTTTCATAATCCGTATCATAAGCATATTGGTACCAATGCATCAAGGCAACATCAAATGGCATGTCTCATCATACAAGCACATACACAAGCATACAATGACTATTACACATCCAAGAATGCAACAAGAAAGAGTGGAGAGCTACCTTATCAGCTAACACAAGCCTTCCCTTTCAATTTCTCTTTTCCCTTCTTGGTTTCACAATCACAACTAGATGGAGTTGCTTCTTTTGAGCCTAGACAGAATAAAGAGTATGAAATTACTCTCTCATCAACAATTATTCACAAAGTTAGGGGTTTCTTCAGAGCAAACCCTACAAAGTATAAGAAACTAGGGGTTTCTCTCTCTCTAGAGTTCTACTAACTCTCCTTCTTCTCTCAAGCTCTCAAGAAAGAAAGCAAAGAAGAAGAAGTGAAGATACATGAGTTTCTTGCTCATTCTTGACTAGAACAGAGCTTTCTTACTCAACAACCCATGGAAAGGAAGCTTAGAAGTAGAAGAATAAAATCAAGAAGAAGAAGCATGAAGAGCTTTAAAGGTTCTTACCTTTCTTCCTTAGCTTCCCTTCTTTCTCTCTTAGTTTCCCTCTTTCTCTCTCAAGCCTTTTTTCTATGCTTGGATGAAGCTTAGGTCGGTTAAAGGAGAAAGGATGAGTTTGGACACTTTAAGAAATCAAATTCTCTTTTTTCACGCTTTTTCGGACTAACCCTCGCTATAGCAAAGCATAATCCTCGCTACGGCGAGCACGTATCAGTCCCAAACCCTTGCTTTTGCTATGGCGCGCGCTATGGCGAGCAGCTCCCTAGTTTTTTTATGGGATGCCCGCACTCGCTATAGTGAAAACGCTATAGCTAGAATCATTTTCGCTATAACAAAAAGGCACTCTCGCTATATCTAAACCCTTTCTCACTATAGCGAACAGGTACATTCGCTATAGCTAGCCCATTTCTCGCTATAGCTAGCAGACTTAGAAAATTTCAGGACTTTAAAGATTTTTCAGCTTCCTTTTTTTTTCCCGGTTGTTACATACCCAGGATTTTGTAATTTTTAGTGACAATATTTTACTCTCACTGATACATTTATTGCGAAGAAATTTTTAGCCAAGGAACTATGTGGGTAAGCGTGAGATTCAGGGTATATTTCTGATATTTTTTTATGATTTCTTTTTATTAGTCTAATGTAGTTATTTTTGTTAAACATAATTTATTTAAATTTTTTTGGATATTGAACTAAATAATTATGGTCACATTATTTTTCATTGCAATATGCAAGAAAGCTATGTGAGATGATTTTTAAATAAAAATTGTACTTCAATTTTATAGGGAGTCCTTATTCTGTAACTATGATTTGATTTGCAGTTCAATTTGGTCACAAGATGAATGGACCTTATTTTATCCATATACTCATTGGGCCATAAATAATTGGGTAATAACAACGTTGAGTTGAGTGGTTAGCTGAATATGGCTGTTATTACGAAGCCTGCTTATAAACCCTATGTAAACCAACAATTCACCAAAAATGAGAGATAAACCAAAACAAAAAAGATAAGGGCATGTTTGATTCTGTTTTTGTTTTATTGTTTTTAAAATAGATGTTTTTGAGAATAAATTTTGAGAACCAAAAAAAAATCCATTTGAATTATTATTACAAAAAATAATTATTTTTTATTTTTATTTTTTCTGATTCTACAAAACACTTAAAAAATGTTCTGATTTTTCTATTTCTGAAAACAAAATTCTATTTTTTTTGTTTTACAAAATACTTCATTAAAAACACATTATTAAACAAGTTTTTTTATTTTTTTATTTTTAAAAATAGAAAACTGTCTTGAAAACAAGATACTAAATAGACCCTAAATTTTTATGTATTTTAACCTTTCAACTTGTTTCCCCACTTTGGTTGCTAGTCAACTTGGGCTTCTGCCACGTCATTATTTAAAAACGTTGAAGTATTTATATATTTTTTATAATTTGAGTTGAGTTTTAATTTTTTTCTCCAAAAAAATTTTATTTATATTAATTTTTTTCTATATTTTTAGCATATTTTTAATATTTTTTTTAGTAACTAACTATGTTAGTTAACGAAAAATGTTGACTTGACAAAAAATAATCTTATATGACATCTATGGTCGATGTCACTCAAAAAGTCCCATCATAGCCACATCATTCTCCTTCAACGTCCTCCTTGTTAATTGATAGACCTCTAGCAGCGGACAATATTAATGTTCAGTCTCACATACACACCAACTCAGATTGTAGCAGAAGATGTTCAACAAGAAGCAGCAGAACATTCATTAAGCATATTCATTCCCTATCCAAGATACACCGGAATATGAAAGCTGATAAGTGACAGTAAGCATGACCTTTCGAAATGGCAGAAATCAACCCTAAAAAAGGCAGCTAATCTCCCACTCAGAAAAGAGAAGATAGGTAGGGATAAGAACATATCGGCTCAATGATTGCTTGACCATGAGAGAGGGACAAATTTGGATCTTTAATGGAGTCCAATGGAAGTAGAGTGACTGAATAAGAGTAAGGTTTAATAGGACTTTTTATGTAGACCTCACTCTCACTCAATCACTCCTTCTTTCACAAAACTCCCATCTATACAAAAAAAAAAAAAAGTTCCAAACTAAGAAACATTGAATTGAAATCTTTTGTCCAAGTTGGTGGTCTTTTCTTTCTTCCTTTAGGTGCTTCTTTCGCGGGTTCTTTCTGCCCAGCCTCATGTTGAACCCAATGTCTACTTCCCTTCTTTGCTCTGCTAGCCCAGTTTCATTCATATCATTAATCCTCAACTAAAACAAGCTAGCTACCTAATAGTTGTCTTTCATTTATTTGGTATTGTTATTTAATCGAATCGAGACATTTGATTATCTTGTAAAATTGTGTTACTTAGGCATAGTTTTAAACAAGGGTTTCCCGAATTGACAAAGAGTCCAATTGTGTTAGTAACTGTGTTTCTAAACAAATTAGAAATGCAAGCAAAAGTAGAATAAAAGGTCAGAAACCAAAAGAGCCACAATATAATATTGTTTTTAATTGTGCACTTTTAATTGTTCTCAACAGGCAGCAAGAAAGGCCTTTCCAATTTTGCTAGCCTGATTGAAATCTCTGATTACTGCCGCAGGAGTGAAGGAAAAAGCAAGAAAGTGAAAATAAGCAATGGAAAACATTATAATGCTCGCAAGATGTGGTATGATGAAATCCATTTTCTTTTGGTATTGTGTTCTTGCTTTGCAATTATAAAGATGAAGAGGAGTTAGAAGGAGAGTGATGCGGCTATAGGGGACCCAGATTTTTGGGTGAGATAGATGTCATATTGGATTTTTTTTTATTGTTAATGTCAGCATTTTCCTTTAACTATTAATTTGAACTCTGCTATTTATTAAGAAATATTAAAATTTTTTAGAATGATGTAGAAAGAAATTAATATACAAAATTAAAATTTATTCCAAACCTAAAGATTGAAAAGAATATCTTTTCCTTAAAAAAAAAAGATGTTTACAATTCTAAAATATATAACTCTGCACTTGAATTTTTCACTATTCAAGTTGAACACTATGACCTTCCGTATTTTTTTTTTTCATTCCCAATTATTTAACTTTTTATTCTAATATATATATTTTTATTTTAAAGGAAGTATAATACCTAAAAATTAAAAAATTATTTTCATCTTACATTTTGCTTTCTTAAATAATAAATAGCTAAAATTGAAAAAATACAATGAAGATAAAGGGTCCAGATTGTTGCTACTGTAGCAATACATACTCAATCTGCACTCTCATGTATCTTTGTATTATTTTTATGCAAGCGAAGCTTGGTCTTTTTACTCATAGAAAACAATTATTGTTTACCTTTGTAAGGTAGAGATTGTGCCAAACACTAATCCGATAAGGTCAGAAACAATTTTTGAGAAAAAAAGAAAAAAGTGAACAACATTAACATTAAGAAAATACAGCCATTAAGTGCAACAGCTCTAGCATCCCAAGCTCTCTATGAGCAAAACTAATTTAGGGGAAATGTTAAAAGGGATTAGGTTGATTTTGAAATCTTATGAGGTATGCCAAACTTGAATTATGCATGTAAGGCAGGTGAATATCAGATCAGATTTGTGGACAGGGTCTTGACAAAATGACGAAAAAATAGAAAACGTTGATAAATTTGTGAATGGTGAATTCTTTAGTGCACGTACAATTAATAATATCTTCTCGTATTGGTAATGATGCTGCAATATGCTGATAATGTTTATTAATA
The DNA here is from genome assembly GCA_026724425.1 of Erythrophleum ivorense. Taxonomy (NCBI): domain Eukaryota; kingdom Viridiplantae; phylum Streptophyta; class Magnoliopsida; order Fabales; family Fabaceae; genus Erythrophleum; species Erythrophleum ivorense. The sequence continues at coordinate 11,461,317 of JAIUCV010000014.1, forward strand.
TGTAGAAAATTGGTAACTAATAGTCTCTGCTGTGAAATTATTTATGTTTTATCTAATTTTCAATTAATCATGTTTATCTTTTACCTAATTTTCAATTACTATCATGTCAAGCATGATTCATGAATGGATATACAGGGCCTCGTCTGCATGATATATAGAAAAGTTGGAAATAAAGACAGGAATTTTCTCATGAAATACAAAGCCACAACCAAAAAGTGGTGCAATAGTAGGAAATTCTAGCGGGGGAAAAATTCCCTTTTTTTATGAGGTACGACTAAAAATCAACTTAAGTAAAAGAAGGTAAAAAGGAATTGAGGACTTTTCACCACTGTCCTCTAATTGTTAGCAATTATCGTTGATGTGAAAAACTTTATCAAAGTATGAAATCATTCATGTCGGATTACTAAGGATTTATGAACTAAAATGGAAGCATATCTGAATTAGCTATAGTAGAAATAAATCACAATTCTTTCAATTTGTCTACCAAATCTACATATAGTACTTTGAGTTTTTTTTTTTTTTCCTTAATAATTTACTCTATTTCTCTCTAATGATGGGATGCCAGAAAGGAAAAAAAAATGTGCATATGATTTGAAGAGCATAATCCTATATAAATTAATTGCTTGTCAACATTTATTATTTCTAATTTGGCCCACTGTAAAATTAGAAATAATAATTTAATCTCTACACATAAAAATCCAAATTTTACGTAGATGCATTAGAGCTCAAAATTATCCAACACTTTATTTTATCACTTTAATTGGACTTGATATAATATATGATAGCTTTTAATACACAATAATCAATATATAAGCCCGCATAATTAATTATAAGCCAACAGTAATATCATGCAATAGATAATTGACTCCGAAATCGTGGAAAGATTGTATCAACTATTGAATGTCTCCGGCAATGGATTCCAAGTGTGCCATTTCCTGCATCTTCAAGTGCAGCAATGAAGCTAGTTTCCCGTTGATGGAGAGGAATTGCGGCGAGTAATACTAGGGAACGGGAACAAGGTCAATCCGGGAAATCCACACAAGAATTCTTCTCATGGTCAGTAGGTAGCTCGTTCTCTTGGGCATCTGGCCAATTCAAGTCGCCACCTTGGAGCTAGTTTCCCATTGATGAAGAGGAATAATTCCCTTGTCAATCTCTTGTTAGCAAGGGCACAAAACTCCCTCGCTGATTTATTGTAGTTCAGCAATATGTGAGACAATACTGACTGACCCTTTTGATCAATTTCCATCAATCTTCTTTTGGGTCAGTCTTCAACTACATTTTAGAAGGAATAATAAAAAACTAGCAACCGTTCTTTCATCTTTTCATTTTCAATTACAAATCTGGACGAACCAGTTGTTTATATATATATATATATATATATATAATTTTCACATGCTTTCATTATAGAATTAAAAGAACATGTCATATTTTTTATTCACAAAATATAAAATTATAATTTGATCCGGCTGCAATTCAAACAGATAACCTTTTTCTATCTTATAAAGAATATAAATTAAAAATTATTTTAGTACAATATATATATATTAATATTTGATATTTAAATATATTATTAGAATACAATAAATTGTGTGCATATTAACGTTGGTGCTTGAGGTAATAGTTAATGAGAATAAAAGGACTCAGACTAGCAAGAATGTAATATGAAGCTTAATATAGGAATGGTTTACAAGCTCTTCTGAAATTTTTTTTTTTTTAAATTACTTCTGAACCGCATTCCACACTTGCTAACTGGGATGAAGCAGTTGATATGTGCAATTTCACTGGTGTTAAATGCGATGAATTCCAGCACCGAGTAACACAACTAATCCTGTATGAAACATATCTAGTGGGATTGCTTTCTCCCCTTCATTTCCAATCTCACTGGACTGCACATCCTTGAGTCATTGTTGACAATCACTTATTTGGCATTATTCCACCAGAATTTTCCTCCCTTAGACGTCTCCAGCAACTGTCTTGAGAGCAACAATTTGCAAGGTTCCATACCAGACACCTTTTCCAGGCTTTCCGAACTTAAAAGTGTTGTGAACCTTTTTTGAATTTTGTTAAAATTATATGAACTTCATATTTATTTTCAAAATATATAAAATATACAATGATTTCTTTTGAAACAAAAAAATTATATTACACTTTAATATAATTTTAAAATTTTAAATTAAAATATCTTTTATTAACTACTCTTACATAATTTTTATAAAATGAATTTTACTCAAAATTTAAAATGAAACTGAAGTATATGTTTTAAAAATAAAGAAAATTTTATGTAATTTTGGCAAAACTCAAAAAAAAAAAAAGGAAATGTATAATTTACTCAAGAAAATAATATCACTGGTTCACTCTCCATCTCTCTTCTCCAATTGCACTCTACTGGATATTATGGACCTTTCCAGCAACTTCCTCAATGGTTAGATCCCAGAGGGGATTGGAAACTATCCAAGTCTGTGGGGTCTTAGTCTATACAATAATCAATTTAGTGGATAGATCCTCTCTCTCTCTCTCTAACTAATCTGTCACTTGTAAACTTGGAGTTACAGTACAATCTACAATCATATGTCCGGAGAATTGCCGAGAGTTTGTAAGCAGCTGCTCTGAACTTCTTTACCTACATTTTATCATACCACCATATGGTAAATCATGATAATAACACCAATCTTGATCCATTTTTTGCTAATCTTAGAAACTGCAGTAGTCAAGACGAGCTTGAACTGGCTGGCATGGGCCTTGGGCGAAGGTTCTCCAATACCGTTAGTTAAATTGGCATCAGTCTACTACTGCAGGAAAACCAAATATATTGATCAATCCCTCACTGTGTATCAAATCTTTCCAGCCTTTTGATCCTGAATCTAACATCCAATCTTCTCAATGGAACTATTTCACCTGAGATCAGCAAGTTGTCAAACCTGGTACGACGTTTCTTATCAATCAACCATTTCAAAACTGCAATTCCAGAAACACTGGACTACTGTCTGCATCTGGGTCTCCTAGATCTGTCACACAATGAATTTTCAGGAGGAATTCTAGAAAGCATGGGAAATTCGGTTAGACCAAATTCTTTGTTTCTCAACAATAACATCTCACAGGAAAAATACCCTCTCCATTAGGACAGTACAATGATCTGCACAAGCTTGACTTGTCCTATAATGGATTAACAGGAAGCATCCCACCAGAACCCTCAGGCCTGTATGAAATTAGAATTTTCATAAATCTACCACATAACCACCTTGAAGGTCCCCTGCCAATTGAGCTCAGCAAACTAGAAAAGGTTGAAGAGATAGATTTCTCGTCAAATTACCTAAGTGGAAGTATCTTCCCTCAGATAGCATGCTGCATTGCTGTATCGATGATTAATTTTTCAAACAATTCTATACAAGGTGAGCTTCCGGAATCCATAGGTGAACTGAAGGTGATGCGAAATCAAGGGGTGACCCAATCTTCACGACGTAGGTTGATGGAAAGATGATGGTTCGAGACCCGACGGAAACAAATAGCCAACCAACGTTATAAGAATGTTGACCTGCTACTTAGACAACGCGCCTAACCACGAACACAATAAACCAACCCACACAACGACACACTTGGATCGAAGTACGAATTGGGGGCTTTTGTGAACTTGAATCACCAACCTAAATATAGGTTGACAAGACAATGGTTTCACAAGAGCAAAGAAAAGATAAAATTCTCACAATTAGAGAAACACTCAAAATAATTCTATTACTTCCAATTGTGATTCAAATGAAGGCAGAATACATATATTTATAGTGTAGCTCAAACCTATCTGCTGGAGGAAAAGTAGGAAACTAACTACATAATCCTAACTGAAAGATCTAAAAAATAGGGATACAAAATTCAAATCTTTTGAAAACAGAAAAGGAAAGATAATCAGCCTAATAAAAACTAATTAATACTACTGGGCTGGACATCTTGCATTTGAAGTACTATTCACGTCCTCTAGCTTCAATGGGCTCTCTAAGCATCAACTTGGGCTTGAATAAGCATGATTAAGGCTCCATTTACTTCCTCAATGCATGCACTAACATTATGGGCTTTTAATTTAGCAAATTGAAGCCCAATTGCTCTTTGTAGACACTTAACTCTTCCTCTTGTCATTGGACCATCTATCATCAAGTCTTTCTCCACATGAGCATCCTTCCTCTCATGAGTCTGGTTCATATCAGAAGGACCTCGAATCTTTTGATGTTTCACGAAACCAATTGTCTGGATTCATCCCCAAAACTCTTAGCAAAATTGACATGCTTCCTTTCCTTAATCTGTCATTTAACAACCTAGAAGGAATTATTCCATCTGGTGGTATTTTTAATTCAGCATCAAATTTATCATTCTTAGAAAACCCACGTCTCTATGGTCAATTACAAGCAAAATCTTGTGTTTCTAAAGGAGACCGTGGTTCCACAATTGCTTGTTCTTGATTAGATACGTCTTAGTCATCCCTATATCAAGTGAAATGCATTAAGGATAAAAAAAGGAAGGTCTTGGTCACAAAATAAGATATTAAGGAACAATAAAAAGATTATTTTCATAAGCTGTTTAATGAAATGCATGGGATTTTATTGCAATCAAATAGGTTAAACACTAAAAAAGAAAACCAAAATTATACTTTTTATTGTAGGAATTGAGGGTCAGAGGTAAAAAACGTATTAAAAGTGAAAGGGTTTAAGAGTGAAAGGTATAAGTTAGCTCACAAAGTTATTTAATGAAATTATGAGATTTAAGGGAATGCTAAACGAGTAGAGGAGAAGTACTTTAATCCCAATTTATAAGAACAAAGGAGACATACAAAACTGTGCAAATTATAGGAGAATTAAACTTACAAGCCACACTATGAAATTATAGGAGATGATAATTGAGCGAATGTTAAGGCAAAAGACTTAAGTTACGAGAATCAATTTGGTTTTATGTCAAGAAGGTAGAGGAGAAGTACTTTAATCCTTATTTATAAGAACAAAGAAGACATACAAAACTGTACAAATTATAGGGGAATTAACTTCATGAGCCACACTATGAAGTTATAAGAGAGGGTAATTGAGCGAAGGTTAAGGCAAGAGACTTCAGTTACGGATAATCAATTAGGTTTTATATCAAAAAAGTCGACCATTGAAGCGATATACTCATTGCGAAGATTGATGAAGAGATATCGAGGGAATAAAAAAGATTTGCATATGGTGTTCATCGATTTGGAGAAAGCATATGATAGAGTACCAAAAAAGGTGTTATGGAAGGCTCTAAAGAAAAAAGAAACTCATATGACTTATATTCAAACAATCCAAGATATGTATGATGGAGTTATAACTAATGTAATAACAAAAGGTAGACCTATAGAAGATTTTTCAATAACTATTGGTTTGTATTAAAACTTTGCCTATGACGAGCCTTGATGCAAATTATTTTTCATAGTCGATCCCAAGCCCGAAAAAAAGAGGAGGGTTGTGTTAGGCAATCGACAGTCAACGTAAAACTTTGTCGAATCTTTATGATATGGACAATCGATATATTAAACGTAATGCTAGAGCGTTGCCTGGAAGTAACGCGCTGTATAACTCGAGTACAATGATAAGTGAGCAAGAGCCACTACATCGTCGCCTGAGTGTAGTGAAAAATAAGCAAGGGCTTCCACATTTTCGTGAACGAATGTGGGTAAAGAAATTAGTTCATGAGAGTAGGATTCGTTTTGGGACTTGAAATATAGGTACACTTACGGGTAAGTCAATAGAAATAGTAGATACCATGATTAGGAGGAAAATTAATTTTATGTGTTTACGAGAAACTAAATAGATAGGAGAAAAAGCGAAAGAATTAGACACTTCTGGTTTTAAACTTTGGTATACTGGGAAGGCTAAATCTAGAAATGGAATAGGTATAATTGTAGATAAGTTTTTGAAAAATGCTATAGTGGATGTAAAAAGGTTAGGAGATAGAATTATTGCATTAAAGTTAGTAGTGGAAAGGAAATTTTTAATGTCATTAGTGCCTATGCACCACAAGTAGGATTAGAAGAATATCACAAAGTAAAGTTCTGGGAGGATTACAATGTTTAGTTCAGGAAATACCATTGGAAGAAAAGATTCTTTTAAGAGGGGATCTAAATGATCATGTGGGAAGTGTATCTTCAGGTTATGAGGGTGTTCATAGAGGATATGGCATAAGGGAAGCAAATGCAGAAGATAAAACTATTCTAGACTTTTCATTGACGTTCGATCTTATATTAGCTAACACTTGTTTAAAAAGCGTGAGAAACATCTTATCACGTACAAAAGTGGAAAGGTATGTTCTCAAATCAATTTCTTTCTTATAAGAAAATTGGATAGAAAACTTTGCATGGATTGCAAAGTTATACATTGAGAGAGTTTAACTACTCAACATAGATTTCTGGTTATGGATGTACAAGTTAGGAGAGGAGTAAAAAACAAAGGCCAAAATAGGGTGTTAAGGACTAAGTGGTGGCAACTAAAGGGAGATAAAAAAAAGAATGTGCAGAAACGGATTGTGGAGGAAGGACCTTGAGAAATATAAGGAAGTGCTAACGATATGTGGAATGGAATGGCTAAAGAGATTAGGAAAGTGGCAAAGGAAATATTAGGTGAATCAAAAGGTTTTGGACCTAGAGATAAAAAATCTTGGTGGTGGGATGCAAACGTGCAAGATAAGGTTAAAGTTAAGATGGAGTGTTATAAAGTGTGGTCATTATGTAGGAGTAATGAAAATTGGAAGAAATATAAAGTAGCTAAGAGAGAGACAAAGAAGGAAGTGAGCGAAGCGAGAATAAGGGCATTCGATGGATTATACCAATCTTTAGGTACTAAAATGGGAGAAAGAAATATTTATAAGTTAGCTAAAAGTAAGGAAAGAAAGACAAGAGACGTTGACCAAGTAAAATGTATTAAAGATGAAGAAGGTAAAGTCTTGGTCACGGAACAAGATATCAGAAAACGGTGGAAGAATTATTTTCATAGGCTTTTTAATGAAGGCCATGAGATTGCATTACAATCAGAAATGTTAGACACTAGAGAAGAGGATCAAAATTATACATTTTATCGTAGGATTTGTAAAGTAAAGGTAAAAGAAGCATTAAAGAGAATAGAGAGTGGCAGAGCAGTTGGACCGAATAATATACCTATTGAGGTATGGAAGGATTTAGGAGGGAAAGGTATAAGTTGGCTCACAAAGTTATTTAATGAAATTATGAGATCTAAAAGAATGCTAGATGAGTGGAGGAGAAGTTCTTTAATTCCTATTTATAAGAATAAGGGGGACATTCAAAATTGTGCAAATTATAGAGGAATTAAGCTCATGAGCCACACAATGAAATTATGGGAAAGAGTTATTGAGCAACGATTAAAGAAAGAGACCCAAGTTATGGAGAATCAATTTAGTTTTATGCCGGGAAGGTCAACTATGAAAGCAATATATTTGTTGCGAAGATTAATGGAGCGATATCGAGAGAATCAAAGAGATTTACACATGGTGTTTATCGATTTGGAAAAAGCATATGATAGAGTATCAAGAAAAGTTCTATGGAAGGCTTTGGAGAAAAAAAGAATTCGTATAGCTTATATTCGAACAATACAAGATATGTATGGTGAGGCTACAACTAATGTAGTAACAAAAGGTAGACGTACAGAAGATTTTGCGATAACTATTGGTTTACATCAAGGGTCAACTCTGAGTCCTTATCTTTTTACTTTAGTATTGGATGTGCTTACTGAATATATCCAAGAGCCGGTACCCACGGTATATGCTATTTGCAGACAATATTGTCTTAGTTGGAGAATCGAGAGTGGAAATGAATGAGAAGTTAGAGAGGTGGAGATTAGCTTTGGAAACTCATAGATTTCGTTTAAGTCGAAATAAAACCGAGTATATGGAGTGTAAGTTTAGTAAGAGACACATCACTTCTAACGTAGAAGTAAAAATTGAAGAACATATTATACCACAAGTCACACGATTTAAATATCTTAGATCTGTCATACAACATAATAGGGAAATAGAAGAAGACGTAAAACATAGAATTCAAGCGGGGTGGATGAAGTGGAGGAGTGCTTCGGGTGTTATTTGTGATAGGAGAGTACTACTCAAACTTAAGGGTAAATTCTATCGTACAGTTATAAGACCTGCAATGTTGTATGGAACTGAATGTTGGGCAATAAAAAATCAACAAGAGAATAAGTTCAATGTTGCATAGATAAGAATGTTGCGTTGGATGAGTGGACACACTAGATGAGATCAGATTAGAAATGAATACATTAGAGAGAAAGTAGAAATCGCCCCTATTGTGGAAAAGATTGTAGAATCAAGACTTAGATAGTTTGGTCATGTTGGGAGAAGACCTATAGAAGCCCCAGTTAGAAGAGTAGATGAGATGGAGAATAGTTCAATAATTAGAGGTAGAGGAAGACCAAGACAAACTATAAGAGAAATTATTAAGAGAGATTTAGATTTAAATAGTTTGTCTAAAAATATGATTTACGATAGGTGCTTATGACGTCGATTGATCTATGTAGCCGACCCCACTTAGTGGGAAAAAACTTTGTTATTGTTGTTGTTGTTGTATTGGTTTGTATTAAGGGTTAACTTTGAGCCTTTATCTTTTTACTTTAGTCTTAGATGTGCTCACTGAATATATCTAAGAGTCGGTGCCACAGTGTATGCTTTTTGTAAACGACATAAACCTAATTGGAGAACCGAGAGAAGAAATGAACAAGAAGTTAGAGATGTAAAGATTAGTTTTGGAAACGCATGGATTTCGCTTAAGTAAAGGTACAACGAAGTATATGGAGTGTAAGTTTAATCAAAGACGCACCAGTTCTAGCACAAAAGTGAAAATTGAAGAACATAACATACCATAAGTCACATAATCTAAATATCTTGGATCCATCATACAACATGACAGAAAAATAAAGAAAGACGTAAAACATAAGATTCAAACAGGGTGGATGAAATGAAAGAGTGTTTCGAGCGTTATTTGTGATAGAAGAGTATCACTCAAATTTAAGAGTAAATTTTATCGCACAATTATAAAACCTGTAATATTGTATAGAACTAAGTGTTGGGTAATAAAAAGTCAACAAGAGAATAAACTCAATATTACAGAGATGAGAATGTTGCGTTAGATGAGTAGACACACTAGACAAAATAGAATTAGAACTGAATATATTAGAGAGAAAGTAGAGATCACACCTATTATAAAAAAGATTGTATAATCGCAATTTAGATAGTTTGGGTATGTGTAAATAAGACTTATAGAAGCCCCAGTTAAGAGAGTAAATCAAATGGAGAGTAGTCCAATAATCAAAAGTAAAAAGAAGTCAAGAAAAACTATAGAAAAAACCATTAAGAGAGATTTAAACTTCAATGGTTTGTCTAAGAATATGATTTACGATAAGACTTTATGGCATCCATTGATTCATGTAGTCGACCCCACTTAGTGGGAAAAGACTTCTATATCAACTTTCTAGTGAACAATATGCTTGTGTAATTGGATGCATGTGTCTTAAACTGAATATTTCCTCCAATTAAGTGACATAGGTAGAAAACCAGCTAGATTCAAGCTGATATGTAACTTCCCAAGAATCACATATAAGGAACCATCAGAGGCCATTGGAGGATTTGATGATTAGAGACTAGTTTGATCAAGTAGCTATAGGTGTCTCTACAAGGGAATTCTTCCAGACGGAACACCAATAGCAATCAAGGTGCTGCATTTGCAATCTGGAAATTCCACCAACACCTTTAAGAGAGAATGGCATGTTTTAAAGAGGAATCGATGCAGGTACCTAATAAGGATTATCATTGTATGTAGTTTATCTGATTTTAAGGATGTTGGTCTAACTTATATGGCCAATAGGAGCTTAGAGGGTCACCTCTATACTTCTTTTGAATCTTTTGACCTTGTATCATCCAAAGGGTGGACATTTGCAGTGACATAGCTGAAAAGATGGCCTAACTGCATCATCATTCTCCAGTTAGAATCATACACCATGATCTAAAACCAATCAATGTTCTTCTTAATGATGATATGACAGCACTAGTTTCGGATTTTAGGATTGCAAGGTTATTTAGGAGTGCCAAAGGAGGAAATGCTGGAGTTAATGATAACATGGGGAGCTCCACTGCAAGCTTGTTATGTGGATTCGTTGGATATATTGCACCAGGCATTGAATTTAGATCTTCCCTACTCTTCACTTAGCAAGTTGCGAGAATCAAGGTAACTTAAAAAAAAGTTTTTTTTTTTCTTGTTGGGGGTGGGGAGGGGGGGGAGAGAACATTAGAAGGAACATAACACCAAGCTAAGCTAATTATAAAAATGGTTACCAACTGGCCTACATATCAGTTTTTGACTTTGAGTTCTAAGAAACGTAGTATAAACATCATGCAAGCTAGCTTTACTTCAACATGACAGCAAGAACACATTACCACATGCATACTAGTAAAATAACATTCGTCCTGCTTATCATGCTAAGCTCAATATTATTATGTCAATAGGTTTTGTATATTTTAGATAAATTTAATCTATTTCAAACACTGAGCATTAATATTATTGTTACACGGGATTCTATTCTGTTAATCTCTTACTTGGTAAGGAGTTCAAAGGATTCTGTTAAAGGGAGTGAATGATTTAGCCAATAGATAAGGGTAATCTGATGTAATAAGTTTGTGTGAATTGAAATCAAGTGTCTTTGGGTTTTCCCTGTACCAATTAGTATCAAGCTCATGAAGCTCCAGCAGGAGTTGAAGAAGATGCAAACAGACCTTGCCAATGCGTAAGGTGCTGTAGTGCAAATGGAGGACCAACTCGAGAAACGTGCAATGAATTTTTAAGGATTGAATGTTCAAGAAAAGGAGGATCCTTGATTCTTCACAAATTCGAAGAAGAAAATCAAGTTCCAAGGATTGATCACAAGATGTAGAAGTCTTCCAAAGATGAAGAAGAAAAAGAAGACTGTGGAGGAGTCAAAATCAAGAAAGCGACAGGATCAAAGGTGTCATCCTAAATTTTTCCAAGTTGAATCACACATTAAAAAAGGAGTATTGAGTTACATCATTAAGAGTAATCACCTAAATAAGCAAGGAAAAATTTAAAAGAAGAATCTAAACAACTCTCAGAGAATTAATTAAGATTTCTTGGGAGATAACTTAGTTAGTTTAGGATTAGTGGAAACTTGGAAATGAATTAAAGAGAATAATGGAGAAAACACATTAAACACTCTTTAATCATAGGTTGGCTGTCCATCTTGAAAGAAAAAGGGGAGGCATTTAGCATTATATAAAAAGAAATTTAACAACTTCCTTTGGATGCAAACTTTTGGCCACCTCATGCCAAAACACTAAGCCAAAGTCTTCTTCCCAATTGGCACGTCATTCTTCATCTAAATCTATAAACAAATACATATATATATATATATATATTCTCCATTCCTATTTGCATAACCGGTGGATTGGCAATTTAGTAAGATAATAAGAGATAAAATCTTCAAGTCAATGCCACATTGACCATCCCACTATATATATATATATATATATATATACAACAACAACAACAACAAAGCATTTTCCCACTGAGTGGGGTCGGCTACATGGATCAATCGACGCCATAAGCACCTATCGTAAATCATATTTTTAAACAAACAATTTAAATCTAAATCTCTCTTAATAATTTCTCTTATAATTTGTCTTGATCTTCTTCTACCTCTAATTATTAGACTATTCTCCATCTCATCTACTCTCCTAACTGGGACTTTTATAGGTTTTCTCCCAACATGACCAAACCATCTAAGTCTTGATTCTACAATTTTTTCCACAATAGGGGCGACTTCTACTTTCTCTCTAATGTATTCATTTCTAATCCGATCTCGCTAGTGTGTCCACTCATCCAACGCAATATTCTCATCTCTACAACATTGAACTTATTCTCTTGTTGACTTTTTGTTGCCTAACAATCAGTTCCATACAACATTGCAGGTTTTATAACTGTACGATAGAATTTACCCTTAAGTTTGAGTTGTACTCTTCTATCACAAATAACACCCGAAGCACTCCTCCACTTCATCCACCCCACTTGAATTCTATGTTTTACGTCTTCTTCTATTTCCCCATTATGTTGTATGATAGATCCAAGATATTTAAATCGTGTGACTTGTGGTATAATATGTTCTCCAATTTTCACTTTTACGTTAGAAGTGATGTGTCTCTTACTAAACTTACACTCCATATACTCAGTTTTATTTTTACTTAAACGAAATCCATGAGTTTCCAAAGCTAATCTCTACCTCTCTAGCTTCTCATTCATTCCCACTCTCGATTCTCCAACTAAGACAATATCATCTGTAAATAGCATATACCGTGGTACCGGCTCTTGGATATGTTCAGTAAGCACATCCAATACTAAAGTAAATAGATAAAGACTCAGAGTTGACCCTTGATGTAAACCAATAGTTATCGAAAAATCTTCTGTACGTCCACATTTTGTTACTACACTAGTTGTAGCCTCACTATACATATCTTGTATTACTCGAATATAAGCTATACGAACTCTTTTTTTCTCTAAAGCCTTCCATAAAATATTTTTTGGTACTCTATCATATGCTTTTTCCAAATTGATAAACAACATGTGTAAATCTCTTTGATTCTCTCGATATCCCTCCATTAATCTTCGCAACAAATATATTGCTTCCATAGTTGATCTTTCCGGCATAAAACCAAATTGATTCTCTATAACTTGGGTCTCTTTCCTTAATCATTGCTCAATTACTCTTTCCCATAATTTCATTGTGTGGCTCATGAGCTTAATTCCTCTATAATTTGCACAATTTTGAATATCCCCCTTATTCTTATAAATAGGAATTAAAGAACTTCTCCTCCACTCATCTGGCATTCTCTTAGATCTCATAATTTCATTAAATAACTTTATGAGCCAACTTATACCTTTCCCTCCTAAACCCTTCCATACCTCAATAGGTATATTATCCGGTCCAACTGCTCTACCACTCTCCATTCTCTTTAATGCTTCTTTTACCTCTGCCTCACAAATCCTACGATAAAAAGTATAATTTTAATCTTCTTCTCTAGTGTCTAACTTATCCGATTGCAATGCAATCTCATGGCCTTCATTAAAAAGCCTATGAAAATAATTCTTTCACCGTTCTCTGATATCTTGTTCCGTGACCAAGACTTTACCTTCTTCATCTTTAATATATTTTACTTGGTCAACGTCTCTTGTCTTTCTTTCTCTACTTTTAGCTAACTTGTAAATATTTCTTTCTCCAACTTTAATACCTAAAGATTGGTATAACCCATCGAATGCCCTCATTCTCGCTTCGTTCACTGCTTTCTTAGTCTCTTTCTTAGCTACTTTATATTTTTCCCAATTTTCATTACTCCTACATAATGACCACACTTTATAACACTCCCTCTTAACTTTAACCTTATCTTGCACGCTTGCATCCCACCACCAAAATTCTTTATCTCTAAGTCCAAAACCTTTTGATTCACCTAATATTTCCTTTGCCACTTTCCTAATCTCTTTAGCCATTCCATTCCATATATCGTTAGCACTTCCTTGTATTTCCCAAGGTCCTTCCTCCACAATCCGTTTCTGCACACTCTTTTCTTTATCTCCCTTTAGTTGCCACCACTTAGTCCTTAACACCCTATTTTGGTCTTTATTTTTTACTCCCCTCCTAACCCGTACATCCATAATCAGAACTCTATGTTGAGTATTTAAACTCTCTTCAGGTATAACTTTGCAATCCATGCAAAGTTTTCTATTCGATTTTCTTATAAAAAAGAAATCGATTTGAGAACATACCCTTCCACTTTTATACGTGATAAGATGTTCCTCACGCTTTCTAAAACAAGTGTTAGCTAATATAAAATCGAACGTCAATGAAAAGTCTAGAATAGTTTTACCCTCTGCATTTGCTTCCCTTATGCCATATCCTCCATGAACACCCTCGTAACCTGAAGATACACTTTCCACATGACCATTTAGATCCCCTCCTAAAAGAATCTTTTCTCCTAATGGTATTTTCTGAACTAAACATTCTAAATCCTCCCAGAACTTTACTTTGTGATATTCTTCTAATCCTACTTGTGGTGCATAGGCACTAATGACATTAAAAATTTCCTTTTCCACTACTAACTTTAATGCAATAATTCTGTCTCCTAACCTTTTTACATCCACTATAGCATTTTTTCAAAACTTATCTACAATTATACCTACTCCATTTCTAGATTTAGCCTTCCCAGTATATCAAAGTTTAAAACCCGAAATATCTAATTCTTTCGCTTTTTCTTCTACCCATTTAGTTTCTTGTAAACACATAAAATTAATTTTCCTCCTAATCATAGTATCTACTATTTCCATTGACTTACCCGTAAGTATACCTATATTCCAAGTCCCAAAACGAATCATACTCTCATGAACTAACTTCTTTACCCACATTCATTCACGAAAATGTGGAAGCCTTTACTTATTTTTCACTACACTCAGGCGACGATGTAGCGGCTCTTGCTCACTTGTCACTGTACTCGAGTTATACAGCGCGTTACTTCTGGGCAACGCCCTAGCATTACGTTTAATATATCGATTGTCCATGTCATAAAGATTCGACAAAGTTTTACGTTGGCTGTCGATTGCCTAACAAAATCCTCCTCTTTTTTCTGGGCTTGGGACCGGCTATGAAAAATAATTTGCATCAAGACTCGTCATAGGCAGAGTTATCTATATATATATATATATATATATATGTATATATATATGTCAGATGTATGGCATTAGAATCCTTTAGCCGTGCAAATTATGAAGCTCCACTTCCATGAGTTGTCCAAATGTATATGGGAGCAATTGACACTTAGCATGACTGATGGATTTCGAGTAGCAAAAGGGAACAAATAATTTTCAATTCACTGGCACATTAACTATCCCATTATCTCTCTTGTCAGTCTTGTGTATTAGGTGGCCATTTACAATTGTTTTCTTTTCCATTCTGGTTCATTTAGGCCAAGAGTAACTTTGAGAGAAAGAAATAAAATGCTTCAAGCTTCAGCCAAGGAGTTTAGAGAGAGAGAAGTATGAACCATGGCTGCTTGTGGATAACTTCAAGGGTTTCATCAAAGGTGAGCGAAAAAAAAAATTGCTCTACTCCTTGTTTGCTTTCATTCTATCCGATTAGAATTCTAAATTGTGGCACTCTGCTATTTGGTCAGCCATGAAAAATTGAAGTTAAGGCTGTTAAAGAAGTGTAGGAAGGAGCAAAAAACTTTCTTAGAGGTGAGAGATTTAATTCTCCTCTTGAACTGTGGGTATTTACCGAAAGGTAGTGTGGGAAGACTAAAATTCTGCTGCCATATTTAGTTATAGGAATTTGCACGGTGAGGATTTATTAAGTTGTGATTTAGAATGAAAAGAGAAGGTGTAGAATGTGTATGGGTTGTCGTGGCAATTAATGGTATTATATATGCCTCAATGGTAGATTGTAAATTCACTTTGCTGTCATAAATGGACAGAAATATTAAGACAAAGAGGAAAACTTGTTAGTGAGCCTAAATTGTTATTTAAAACGATGTTTAGGAGCTGGACTTTATGATCATAAATTTGTCATTGTGAATTCCAAATAAGTTAAATTAGTAAGGAAGGGGAAAATGGAGATTTGAATGATTCTTGGACTAGAATTTTGATTTTTAATTGACAAGAAGTAAACCATAACTTATGGCACTTGAATTTAGTGATTCCATTTTATTTTGGAGCTATGGCCATGACTTGTCCTTAGCTTGGGATATTGTGTGATTAAAATTGTAAGAAAAGAACTTAACAATAAGAACTGGGAATTGAATTGGCTAGATTTTTACAATTGCATAAACCTTGGTAAGATCCTCTAAAACTTTTGAATTTAATTGTGCTAACAAGTTAGAAATTATATTCAACTATAGCTGATTTATATACATTTATGTGTATTTATAATTGAAGTAGATTTTGGGTCCTTGACTTGCTGAAAATAGGAGCTTGATAGGACCTTGGGGTTGACTGATCAAGTAGTTAGTAGCACATTTATTTTGTATATGTTTATGTACTAAACTGAATTGTGAGTTTAACTATGCTATGTTGAATGTTTGATTGCATTTATATCTGTTCTCTGATTAAGGCAGATGTCTTGGGTAGTAATCCCTCTATTGTTAGCCAATAACCTAAATATGATAGTCTAATAAATGAATAAAAACTACTATCTAGCAACTAGACGGTTTCTTTATTGAGTCTATGCATCTAATGTGATCTAAATTCTGATTCAGTGCCACTAATGTATTCTTTAAATGTGATGCTAACTTTTGAGATTATTATCTCATTATATGACTAACTTTTCTCTCCAAGAGTTAGTTCCAAAGCTAACAGAGCCAAGCCTACAAGAAATTAATAAATGAAATGTTTAACTTATGTATCATCTGTATAGCTAACTCTTTGTAAATCTTTTGGCAGTGTAAATATAAATGGATTAATCTGGCTTTGGTAGTTATGACGTTAAACGTATATTTGTGCATATGTGTGTTGTGTTGTAAAGATATGAAGCTAATCCCTAGCTTGGTTGTACTATTATATCAGTTATAAATTTGATGTTGTGGAACAAATTTAAATTATGTGATTGTTATGTATGAAACTTTTGTTAGGGATATCTTGTTGACAAAGTGTACAATCTTGTTGACAAGGCCTTCTAGTAATCTATAATATCCTAAATCAAATTAATAACATCAATTTACAAGGTCTACAATCTTGTTGACAAGGTCTTCTAGTGGTCTATAGGATCCTAAATCAGCTAAGTAACATCAGCTTACCAGGTCTATAATCTTGTTAACAAAGTCTTCTAACAGTTTACAAGATCCTAAATTGGACTTTAAACTTTAACCAAGCATTAAACCAATCCCTGACTGAAACAAGAAACAAGTCCAAAATTAGATTAACTTGAGCCTATACTAATGCTTCATGTCTTTAGAAAAAAATTAAAAGAAATGGATAATTCCATAATGTTACAACTTGGCAAATCCATAAATTAACTTTTGTTCGACATAATAATTAAATCAAAACTCTCTAGGTTTGACAAAAGGAGATCAGAAGTGGAGGAACAATGATGAAAGATGTGAAAGCAGATACCAAACGACGATGTGGAAATAGAAGCAGAGGATTGGAGTTGCCAAGAAAAAGAAAACGACTCAGCTTGCAATTAAGCTACAGTTCAGGTCGAGTTTGGATCACCATAGTTTCCTATTGCTACCAATGTTCTCATGACTTTGAAGGCAGTATCCCCACCACTCACGAACAGGTAGAATCAAATGCCAACAAGAAGCAAAGCTCGATATGAATCTTGCTTGAACATTGGAAATCGATGTCACATTCACTAAGATCGTCCAATTTTGTGACTAATTTGTAGAGCCACCAGTCTTTAGGAATAGCAAGAATGGATCTTATGTGTTTGATCTAACCACTAGCCACAAAGGGTGACTCCTACTCTCACTATCATGCCCAACTTTCACAACTCTTGATTCGTCCATGTGAGGCAACCCATCTTAAATCCTATATGGGTGCACTTTTGCACTCCCTACAACTAACTATAACCAAATTCAACCATTTAGTTGTTGTTCTGCAAGGAAACAAGTGTCGCAAACGTTTCTTTCTCTTCCACCACAAATCATGGTTGCTGTGTACTAAGATCTGCTCTCTATCTTTAACCGGAGCTTGGCTTTAATAACAGAAGAAATGGAGGGATCCACAATCTTGACTTCAACTAGTGACTTTCAACAAAACAACATCATGATTTTCGAAGCATTAATCAGCCACCTTTGAACCTAGAACTCCAGAAGCATTTGAATCTTTATAGCCTCTCAACTGGAGATATGAACTTTTAACTAGAGTCAATAATGCTATCTTCTCCTTCTTGGCCTCTGGTTTTCACAAGTTTCAAAAAAAAGGTCTCTAATGCTTTCAAGTATTTGGTATTAGCCTATGATGGTTTAGAGAATGGGTCTCCAGCAGATGGCCTTAGTCAAACATTAAAAAAGAGGATTGAAGAGTTTGCATCTTCAATGAAGGGATTTCTACATGTGGCTGAGGACATAGCTTTATTCATGGCAGTAGGTTGGGTTAATCTAGAAACATTTAAGGGCTCTGTGAAGAATGAAAATGGACCCTGGTGTTTAGGCAGCCATACAAGCATTGGGCTCAATTACACTGAGCCCAACTACATTCTTTTTCATGGTGAAGCACCTAAGACCATCGATATGGATTTGACAACAATTTTTCTTTTGTACCTGTGAATTTCTGCATTTTGAAATTGTACTGGATCATTGAGGACAAGGATCTTTTTTAAGGGGGAGTATTGTTACATGGCAACTCTATTCTGTTAATCTATTAGTTACTTGGAAGCAGTTCGAAGGATTCTATCAGAGGAAGTAAATGACTTAGCCTATAAATAAGGATTATCTGATGTAATACGCATGTGTGAATTGAATTCAATTATTCTATAATTTCTCATCCATAGTATGGATTTGGATCAAATACATCTACAAAAGGAGATGTGTATAGCTCTGGCATTCTAGTTCTTGAGCTGGGGATCCTTTGCAGACAGGTGTCACTTTCTACTAGGCCAAGCATGCTTGATGCAACAGATGACTTGAATCTCAAAAGATACCTTACTGGGGACACAACTAGGACTTTTGCCTCATCTCTTGGAATTTCCATCTTCCACTATAGGTCATTGTTAACAGTTTTTCATGTGTATCACATAATGGGAAATGTCACATATTGTCATTTATACTTCTGCAGTGTCCAATAGCAGCGCTTACTTAAAATCAGTGAAGGATATATTGATTTTTAACTTCTAATCATAAAACAGGATTGTGACAACTGAATTTATTTAAGGTTACTAAATCATTCTAAGTAACTGCTAAATCCTCCTACTATCAGCGATAATAGTCATTAAAGGATTTCCCTTGATCACTTTTTCATAACTACAGACAAATATTATGTATGATTTACATGTTTTAAAAGATATATAGGACATGATTCTCATCAGACAAATAAGACATTATTGTTTTCTTTTGCACCAGTATCATTATTCTCACACAAAAATAGCAAAATGACATAAGGATGACTTTGGTTTCAAAGTCAATAATACCATGAGATAAAAAACAGTACTCACTGAGGTTCTCTGCACCAGAAAGCAGCATTAAGTACTTTCTTGAGTCACACAACCCAAATGACATTAGCTGCTAACAAATTTAATTAAATTACAGAGATCTAATGACCCTTACATAATGATTTTACACAACCATACACAAGCATGGGCACATATTGGATGTCTTTTTTCTTCCAATTAACACTAACATGATCGATGAAAATGCCCGAAAAGAGAAAACAATAGGTAGGAAACACAACAGAAATTGAAAAGCTTAACTGCTTGATAATAACAGAAATCTACCCACATCCTTCAAGCACTTTCGCGTAATATCACATGAAATAGGACATATATCAAACAAATTCAGAAAAACCAACCATTAACCTGCAGTTATCATACTAGGTGGGGATCATAACCTCCCCTTGTCAATGAAGTTGAATTAATAAATTTGAATTAACTATCAAGTATTGATTAAAATTTTCTAAATTCAACCTAAAACATTTTTTTGTCACACTCATAACCACTCCAAACCATTGTCATAGCATCACATCTTAGGATGCATAGTTCTAGTCATCGATAACACCATCTTAAATGTGAGAAAGACAAGAGGAGCAAAACTCTAAATAATAATAAGACGGCATGTTTTATTGGGTGGTTTATCAGTACTCAATTGTTGACATTGAGAGAGTCCACTAAGCATATTAAGAATATTAGCCAATTGTTACTTCATGCAGTTAAGCTAGAAACTAGAGAAAACTTATGCAATTCGAAATTTATGTCGTCTTATATTTAATTAAATTAAACTGCAATTATGTGATTATTAAGGATGAACAATAATTTGTCGAGCAAGGAGAAGTAGATCCTCAGGATGCAATACTGATGTATCTGATAGTCTCCCCGATCATCACTATTGACAATTGGAGAATTTAAAAAGAAGGGCAAGAAAAGGGAACCTTGAATATAATATTCATGGTGCCTTCATGCAAAGCCACTGTACTCTAATAGGGTTCAAAAAATAATAATAATTATATATATATGTTATCATTTATTAAACCTTCAGAGGCCCAATTTTAGCATTCTTTAAACAACTACTCGTCGCTCTTCGTCGTCCTTCACCAGTCCAACGAGTAATTTCCCTTAAAATTTTAAATTGCCTTTCTAATCTGACTGAACAATAAATAAGATACTGGAGAAATGGGAGCAAAAAGAAAACTGACCTCTAAACTAGTCAACGCGAAAAAAGAGTCCACGACCCACGCAACCGAAAATCGAAATCTTCACAAAGAGTGAAGTTTACAATCACAATGGCTGCGCTGACTACTGAGGAATGAAGGTCAAGTTCCCCAACAGGAGCAACTCGACGAAGTGAAAGAAAGACCTCGTTGCCGTTTACTGTAAACGACACGTCGTACCATTGTTAAGAGCAACAAGGAAAAATAAAAAATAAAAAATAGGTCCACAGTTTAGTTCAACCGCATGACCATTGCGTAAAAACAGACACTCATCCACCAATTTCAAATAGACAGTAACATAATGGCATTCATCGTCATATATACACACACATATATTTGCATATATATATATATATATATATGCCATAAAATTTTGCAAAATTTATAATAAAAAGTCATAAAAATTAAAATTATTTTTAAAATTTAAAATTATTTTAAATTTTAAGAAACTTAAAAAAATTACTATTAAATTTTATAAAAATTATAACTTTCCAAAAATTTATCAAACTCTAATGGGAAGTAATAATAATTTTAGTCTTTACAAAACTTAGGTCTAGTACTGATTACCATTAAATACGATTTGTCTAGCAGTAGTGCTGTAGTGTTACTGCTAACTAGTTAGATACCTTTGGCTAACAAGAAAAAAATAACAGTTAGCTACTACGTAGAACAACTAGTTCCCTGAAAAAATCGCAAGATGCAATAATCACTTTCTCATTCCAAAGCTAAACAAATAAAGTTTACATCTAATGAACTTATTCTTCCATGACCTTTCTGGACTCGACACAGAACACTCGAGCACAAGACATTACAACTCAAGAACCGATTTATCAGACGGAAAACTACAGGACACAGGCTTCCCTTGTACATTTAATCAACTTCTTCAATTTTAGGCCCCGCACCAGCGCCACCAGAGGATGATTTGCCATAGCCACCATTAGGCATGCTAGCACCATCGTCCATGGGCACATCCCCACCAGCCCCCTGGTACATTTTAGCTATAATGGGGTTGCACAACCCTTCCAACTCCTTCAACTTGTTCCCAAATTCCTCCACCTCTGCTAATTGGTTCCTGTCAAGCCACTCTATTGTCTCATCAACTGCCTTCTCAATCTTCTGTTTGTCCGCAGGATTCAAATTTCCCGCAAATTTCTCATCTTTCACTGTATTCCTCATGTTATAGGCGTAGTTCTCCAAAGAGTTCTTGGCCTCCACCTTCTTCTTCACTTCCTCATCCTGTGCCTTATACTTCTCTGCCTCCTGCACCATCCTCTCAATCTCCTCTTTGCTCAATCTTCCTTTGTCATTCGTAATTGTAATCTTGTTCTTCACCCCTGCCGTTTTATCCTCTGCTGACACATTCAATATGCCATTTGCATCAATGTCAAAGCACACATTGATTTGAGGAACTCCTCTTGGTGCTGGTGGGATCCCCGTGAGCTCAAATTTCCCAAGCAAGTTGTTGTCCTTGGTTTTTGCCCTCTCACCTTCATAGACCTGAATTAGCACTCCAGGTTGATTATCAGAGTAAGTAGAGAAAATTTGCTCTTTCTTTGTGGGAATTGTTGTGTTTCTCGGAATCAACACTGTCATTACACCTCCTGCAGTTTCAATACCAAGGCTAAGAGGAGTAACATCAAGCAGAAGCAAGTCTTGAACCTTCTGGTTCCCTTCACCACTCAGAATTGCAGCTTGCACGGCAGCTCCATAGGCCACAGCCTCATCTGGGTTTATGCTCTTACAGAGCTCTTTGCCATTGAAGAAATCCTGCAGAAGCTGCTGCACTTTGGGAATTCTTGTCGACCCACCAACAAGAACAACCTCATGAACCCTACTCTTGTCAATTTTTGAGTCCCTAAGACATTTCTCCACAGGTTCCATGCATTTTCTAAACAAGTCTATGTTTAATTCCTCAAATTTCGCTCTGGTAATTGTAGAGTAGAAATCAATACCCTCGTAAAGCGAATCAATCTCTATTGTTGTCTGACTTGTCGAAGAAAGAGTCCTCTTTGCTCTCTCACACGCAGTCCTCAATCTTCTCAAAGCTCTAGCGTTGGTGTTAATATCCTTCTTGTGCTTCCTCTTAAACTCTGCCACAAAGTGATTCACGAGTCTATTGTCAAAATCTTCACCACCCAAGTGGGTATCACCAGCAGTAGCCTTCACTTCGAAAATCCCCTCTTCAATTGTGAGCAGGGAAACATCAAAAGTACCTCCTCCGAGGTCGAAGATAAGCACGTTCTGTTCACCAGACCTCGAAGCCTTCTTATCCAAACCATAAGCAATAGCAGCAGCAGTTGGCTCATTGATGATTCTCATCACATTAAGCCCTGCAATAGCACCAGCATCCTTCGTAGCCTGTCTCTGAGAATCATTGAAATAAGCAGGTACAGTAATCACAGCGTTCTTTATTGTTTGACCCAAATAAGCCTCTGCGGTTTCCTTCATTTTGGTCAACACCATGGAGGAAATCTCTTCGGCTGCGAACTGCTTCTCTTCGCCTTTGTATTGAACGACGATCATGGGTTTGTCACCAGGACCAGAGACAACCTTAAACGGCCAGTGCACCATGTCGCTTTGAACAGAAGGGTCGGAGAATCTTCGGCCTATGAGTCGTTTTGCGTCGAAAACAGTGTTCCGTGGGTTCATGGCAACTTGGTTCTTGGCAGCGTCTCCAATAAGACGCTCTGTATCAGTGAAAGCAACATAGGAAGGAGTGGTTCTATTGCCTTGATCGTTAGCTATGATCTCAACGCGGTCGTTTTGCCACACACCCACACAGCTGTAGGTGGTTCCGAGGTCGATGCCAATGGCCTTGCCTTCTGCCTTGGAAGCCATTGATGGAAAAAAGCTAAGCCAGGCACTCAAGAGAGAATGCTAGAATGTGGGCTTCGTGAAGGAAGAAAATAGAGAGGAACAGAAGTTTGACTGGAGATAAGGAGTATGTGTTGGTGAATGCTCAGTGACAATTTCCAGACGCAGCTTTGATGGGTAACGGAGAATCGGAGGGTGAGATATATAGGAAGTAGAGAAGCGTGAAGAAATTTCGAGAGGTTAGTCGAAGAGGGCTGAACGGAAGACCTTCAAAACTTGAATTAGGAGCTTAGGCCCAACTAGAGACTTCTGGAGAGGAGAGGTCGGTGCGCATGCTCAGTTTCTTCCCTCCTAATTTTGCTTACCTATTATGAAATATCGTATAAATCATACAGAATTTTTTTTATTTATCAAAATTATATCCACATTTTTTATTTTTAATATATATATTTCTTAAAAATAAAAAAATTATGTTTTACTCAGCCTAATTTTTATTTTATTTAACTAAAATACTTTATATTAATTTAAATATATATTTTTAACTAAATTTATTTAATTTAATAAAAAATATTTTGATTAAAAAATTTAAAATTAGACTAAAATTTATATTTTTAAAATAAAAAAATGCTTATATAATTTTATCAAAAATTAAAAAAAATCCATGAAATTTATTCTAAAATATTTCCCTTTTCCTTTTTGGCAAAAAGTAATTCCTCTTTTTATTATACAAAAGGCTCCCCAAAAAATATAGAGAATTATAACAGTATATTATATTCAAATTTTATCACCTTTTTTAATTATCAAAATATATATGCATGTTTTTTAAATTTAAATATTTCTAAGAATAATATTAATTCCGTTTGTTAAATTATATTAATCATCTTTACAAAAAAAATAATTTTTTATTTACTTGTTTATATAATATTACAAGTATTTAATTAAAAGATACATCACAATACAAAATACTTTAAATATTTATAGTTTATTTATCTATCTATCTATCTATTATATGCTATTTATATTTTTTAAAAGATTGGCTCCTCAAATATTCCTTTTTTTATTGTTAATTGAGTTTCCCCAATAACTAATTTATGTAGATGGTGAATTTTTTTCATAACAGAAATGTTTATCTCATCAAATACTTTCTTTTTTATTGTTATTTGAGTTATTGGCAATATTCTATTGACTTTTGAAGATTAATAACGGTCAAGGAATATTTTGTTGGCATTGCTAGTTTCATTATAATCTCATTATACTACTTCTTTATACGTTTTTTATTATTTAATGTACAATTGAGTCAAGAAATATAATATTTATACATGCACATAGCATAAAACTTGTATTTGACAGTTGTGACCACAAAACTATACAAATATAAAGCATCAAGTATTGTCATTAAATTGGCTCTTTTTTCACTTTTATTATACTATTCAACATGTATTTAAAATTATTTACTCTTTACAGTTTTTTGACAACACTGATTGCCACCTATAATTATTGTCGAATTTTATATCTTGTAAATAAATATTTGTATTCATTATTCACTCCTCATAATATTTGTATTATAATTTAATTATTTAAAATCAAATAACATAACATTTTGTACGTGGCACGAGTGCTACTCTAATTATAAAAATATTATTTTACAGAAACAATTTTATAATATGGCATAATTAGAAGTTATTTCAATAAATTACATAAATTTATTATTATTATTTGAAATTGTTTTTAAACTGTAATAATTTTTTTAGCTAATCTTAAATCATTTGTTACATTGATTTATTATATTTAAAATTTTACATCTAAAATATTTTGATCAAATGACAATGAAAGATTACTCTGACTAGTACATGTGAAACAATTGGAGCTATCAACAAATATGTTGGTGCACCGGGTGTATAAACATCTAAGAGTCAGAATTTAAATTGTATATATAAAATTTATCTTAAAAATCAAATTTTGATCGTTGAATGTATTAACGCCCGCTGCATCAAAAGATTTCTCCCAGCTATCTGCCATATTCTACATAACCACCATTACAATGGATAGGAATCCTCTCTCCTGATTTGGTGTAATCAGAGGGCCCCATCTTTTCAAAGCCATTAAATTCAGTCAATGGCTTTGATGTTTTTTTTTTTCAAGTAAATTATATAATTTTTTAATTAAATTTTATTAAAATTATATAAATTTCTCTCCTACCTCCAAAATATATACTTTAATTTAATCTTAATTTTTTTATTGAGATACTTTCTATAAAAAATATATATATAAAAGAAGCTAATTGAAATATTTTAATTAAAAATTTAAAATTAAATTAAAACATGTCGTAACTTTTGAAAATAAAAAAATTTCTATATAGTTTTAATAAAATTTATAAAAAAATACATATAATTTACACTTTTTTTATTTTTTTCACATATTATTTAACCACTAATTTTTTTATTCACTATTCTATTAGTATAGAATAATAAACAATCACAACTGTAAAAGACTAAATCTTTTGCAATTAGTAAATAAATTATCTACAATATTACAATATGTACAATAGAAATAATAGTATGTATAAAATTTATTTATTTATTTTCTTTTCACTTGTTTTCTTTCTTTTTGGTTGGGGAGAGGGCCGCGGGGGCTTTTGCACAATATACAATCATTTACTTAAATACAAAAGACGGGTTCCTCTCTCCTGTTCTCGCCAATACTGGAGAGGATCCCTATATCATTTCATTATAGCCACGCAACCCAACGAAATTGCCAAATCAATCTCTCTCCAGAATCCTCTGGCACTTGCTCCTCCTTTCTTTCTCACTTCTCCTTATTTCTCTCAAAACTCCGTAGTCCCTTCCACCACCTTCTCTCCACCAAAAATCACAATCCTCTGTTTCCTTCACTAAACAACCCCACTTAATAATTCCTTCATCTAATTCTAAAACGAATGGAGTCTACCGACGCTCCCAAAAAAAGAAGAAAGAAGTTTTAACCCAATCACGTTCAAACCCAAAATGGATGAAGTTTCATTAATAAAAGGCTTCAGGTTAAAGCATCCTTAAATCATAAATGTAAGTAAAAGCCCAAAGTGATATTAATGGGCTGTTTCTTGTATATATTTAGCAGAGCAGGCCCATTCAAACGAATTGAGTTGTCGGCTTCAAGTTGACCTACTTTATTTCTTCAACAGAAAAGGTGAGAAACGAATATAAATAATTTTTTTAAAAAAAGCATTTTGTTTTGAGCTCATAAAAGTGCAAAATTTCTGATACAAATAATGTATGTTTCCTTTTTTTTTTTAACTAACACTTATCACCGATTTACAAAATCCTCATTATAATGAATTTAAACTAAAAATTGGCCCAAGAAAGAAATTAACCATAAATCTCACGCAATCATTAACAAGTTACACAAAAACTATCAAAGTATTCATGAGTAACTAGAACTAATAGAGAAATTAAGAGATTAAATAGAAACTCCTTATTAAAAAGGTATGAACAAAGGTAATGTAACTTAAATGTATAGCAAATAATAATATCAATCATAAATAGCGTTCTGATAATTGAAAAATATCCTAACTAATCAAAATTAAAGTATAAGCTTAACAAAAGAAAGTTAAGAGATTCCAATAGTACTGAATATAAGAGAGAGGTATTAAGAAGGAATCCCCATTATAAAGTGATGTAAGGGGAATGTGCCCATACCATTAGAATCTTGAAGGGGAAAAAAATTAAGCAGCACAAATTATGCATGTGTAGTATGAGTCCTTTAAAATATAACCCAACGAAATGTTAAAGGGACTAGCATATCATACTTATCTTGCAAGAAAAGTTAGACATACTTAATGTGTAAGATGCCTTATGAAATGCAAAGCATACCAATGCTAAAGGCACTTGAATGTAAGATATAAGCATGATAAAAAATCATAGGATAACAAGGAAAAGACAAAATGAATACATGTAAAGTGCAAGCTTGGTTTATATCACTAAACAAAGAAAGTAAAGTAAAATAAGCTAGTAAGAGTAAAAAAAGTAAAGCAAAGAACAATAAGATAAACTAGCAAGAGAAGGAAAAAAAGAAAGAATGATGAGTTTAGGGAAGTAAGAAACTGATGATTCCATAGGGAGTGATGAGTAAATGCCATAATATCCCCAAGTGTCATTACTATGGGATAGTTACAGAAATGTGAATGGTTACAGGACCTACTTTACATGAAGAGCATAGCAGACATATGTGTTTAGCCTTAAAGATTATGAGTAATAGTTGCCAGACTTAATGAGTATAAATTTTATCTCTAGACAAAGTGATCTTAGGCTCAAAACCTTCCAAAGTGGATCATAGTAGATCTTAGCACAGTATAGTGGGTTGCAATATATTTTAGCTATAACACCATAATATATTAGCCTCATTTAACCTTTTATTTAAGCTTGATTCCATGCAATTCCAAAGAAAAGGAGTAAAATTATAGCATTTTATTGTGTTACGTCAGGGTTTAAACGTTTATACTTCATCTTGCGGACCCTCGTGTACCCATTAATAGCATTATCTACTTATAATCTATTTATATAACTCATGCATATCATAAAACAATCCATAAACCATGGATTTGAAGCCAAAAACAAAAAAAAATTTCATTTTGCCTGCCGGTCCAAAATTCATATTTTGACCCCAACTTTGAAAAATTATAATTAATTCTAAAAAAATGAAAATCAAGCAAATGATAGCTTTCTAGAAATCCCTAGATGTCAACTATAGGTTAAAAATTATTCTAGGCCATGAAAACCCCAATTGGACCATGATTGACATAAGCAAATCTCAAAAGGTCTGGCTGCCTAGATTTACTGTCACGAGTTATTGATATGAATTTCAAAAATCCATAACTAAATATAGAAAATTCCAAACCTAGAAAATCATACCATTATAGAAAGCTGTGAATGTTAAATTGAGGGGAAAAATAAGTCCAGATAGAAATAGAAGCAATTAAAGAATGAAAACCTATGGAATAGTAATAAAGGTAAACTACATCCCTGATATTAATCTAGAAGTTCAAAAATTAGTTTCTCCCTCTCTATAAATCCAAATAAGGTGGTCTTAAGTGCTATAGAAATATTATCATATTTAGTTTATGTCTCTAAAATTTCATAGCCATTGGATACCATTTGACCTTTGAGTAACAGAGGCAAAGAATCTGACCATTTGCACAGTAACAATGCCAATTCTGTCAAAATTTGCCAACTTTGAAATGCACATTAACTTCCCAAAAAGCTCTATGTGAGATCTATATGCATGCCAAATTTCAAGCCAAAAAGAGCTCATTTGGTTAGATCTTGATATAGCTCACGAAAATGGCAAATTTAGCACCATATGAGGGTCCAAGTTAGTCTAAATGGCTTTTTAATTACTTTGCCACCTCCTGGGCAAGTTCTAAAGCATAAACACAACATATAAAAGCTTTCCAAATGGTCCAAATTATCATGCATCATAATCTCACTATGCTACATGCCATAATACACATTTAAGAATGGTCCACCAAATGGGAAAATCATACATTCTCATTGATTTGGCTTTAATATTGATATATATAATGTATTCACATACTTTTACATTTGCTCAAGCATTTACATCTAAAAAATATTAGGTACATATCTACTTTGACAATGGAATACAACAAAACTATATTAGTGTCGAAGTATAGCCAACTATGCTCATTGGCTTGCACTTTAGTCTCCTTGAGCTCCACCTAAACATGTTAAGATGGGAAAGGGAAGGGGTGAGATTCAAAGAATTTCAATAGCTCATACACTCTTTTAAAGAAACAATCAAGGCATATAAATATGTCAAAGTATGCAAGTAAGCATCCAACACCATTAAGAATCATTCAACATGTAATTTACATGCCATGAAAATTATATCAAAGCTAAGAATAAACTTTAAGGACTCTTGGTCTAGCCTCACTCTATTTTTGGGACTTTTGGATTAGCCTCACCCTGAGCTTAGGGACTTTTGACTTGGCCTCACTCATCTATAAGACTTTTGGTCTTGTTTCACCAATGTCTAGGGACTTTTGGCTTCACCTCATCTATCTCAAGGGACTTTTGGCACCACTTCACCTTTAAGAGAAATTTTCACAACCAAAATATAATTCATAAAATATATTGATATCAATGCCACAAGGCAACATCAAATGGCATGTCTCATAATACAAATGCATATACAAGTATACAATGACCATTATACATCCAAGAATGCAAACACAAGCTTCTCTCTTGATTATTCTTTTCCCTTTTTGGTCTCACACCTACAATTAGATGGAGCTTGATCTCTTTGGCCTAGACACCGCAAATAGGATTCAATTATGCTCTTGGAACAAGCTAAAGCATTAAACACAGACTTAAGAAGCATACTTGGTTTATTGGCTCCATAATAGCTCCATTAATGGCCTAATGGAGCAACTATCATAATTCAAGCTCTTAGCTTCATTTCCTTCTCATATCTAGGCCTCTTGGTTCCATTTAGACCCCTTAAAATCATCACAAGCTCATTCCCAAGAGTTTACATACAAGTTACTTCTTAAGGCTATATTATGGAACCTATTGACCCAACTCTCAATCTATAGCTTCTAATTTTTTTTCAAGGGTTCCTCTCATCTTCTTCCATCACATATGACCCCAAACCAAGCTTAAAACTAATTAAAATACTTTTTACCCCTCTTAAGTGCTCTAGGTCGAGCTATGAAGAGCATTCGGAGTCTATAGAGTTTCTAATTTTTCCTTGATGGAAGGGGTACTTCGGAGGCTTCCTAGGGGTCTTGGGAACTCAAACAAATACTCACATAGGATAGGGAATTCATGAATCAAAATAGATTTTACAAGATGTTCAAGAATCCTTAGTTGCTCTTTCTTAAAAGTCACTAGCTTTTCTTCCATTTACTTTACATTTCCTAGGTCCCCACATTGTAAATCAATGGTTTCTTACTTATTTTGAGTCAGAACTTCCTCCCCCTACAAGCTCTCCTGTTGGTCGAAACACACACATAAAGGAAGCAAGAAGAGAAAAGTAAGAAAGGAGTGGAACTACCTTGAATCCAAGCTTCTTCCAAGAGCTTCTTTATAACACCATAAATTCTAGTTCATTTTATGCCATTCATAAGCTTTATATCGTCAATTCCATAAGAGCACATGAAAACGGGATGAAAATAATGGGTTTATTTGCGTTGTGTTATGCTTAAAAATTTTCAATCGGTGTCATGTGGATCGTGTGGGCTCATACTATACATCCTCATATTTAATTACATCATTACAACTCATTTGCATCACAAAATCATACTTACAACTCATGAAAACCGAAATGGAGCATGGAAAATGGAAGTTCATTCTCGGCTAGAATTGGCCTCTTTTCTGGGCAACTTTGGAAAATCATAACTAATTCTAAAAAAATCCAAAATCATGCAATCTTGGTCATTCTAGAAAGATTTGGATGTCTACTTCACACTAAAAATATGCCCAGATCATAAAATTCACCACAGAGGACATTTGACATCTAAAATGGTCCAAAGGTTCGACTAAATTCTGGAACTGTCATAGAATTCTGCAGAAAATTTTGAAAATATTCAATTAATTCCAAAAAAATTCAATCTATGCAAATGATACCAATCTGGAAATCTGTGGATGTTAACT
This sequence comes from Erythrophleum ivorense, assembly GCA_026724425.1. NCBI lineage: Eukaryota > Viridiplantae > Streptophyta > Magnoliopsida > Fabales > Fabaceae > Erythrophleum > Erythrophleum ivorense. The sequence goes on from JAIUCV010000014.1 coordinate 11,492,220, forward strand.
AGAGATAAAAAATATCTCTAGATCATTCCATCAAGCCTAGATCTCGAAATTCAATGAAACAGTACTTCTGGTCGGGCAATTTTATTGATACTAGATAGAAATTTTAAAAATTCATATCTCCCTCTCTAGACCTCCAAATGAGGTGCTTCTAGTTGGCACGAGTCACTGTGATTATCTAGTTTCTCTGTATAAAATTTTATAGCAATTGGACATCATTTGGGCCTTGTATAATAGAGTTTAATTTCGAACCAAATAAATAGTGTCGTAAACCAGAAACTATGAAAATTGCCAACTTTAAAAAATCATCAAATATTCTGTAAACCTCCAAAAATTATAATCTTTACCTTCCTAAAAACCTCTTAATGAGACTTAATTGTATGCCAAATTTCAGATTAAGACTAACTTATTTGGCTAAAAAATAATATAGGGTTCTATTATGATCAAATTTGGCTCCATATGGGGTACCAAATTTGCCAAATGGCTTTCCTTAGTTGTGGCACCTTTTGGGCAAGTCTAAAAGCACATTTAAGACTTGTGTGACCTGCCCAAATGGTCCCAAACCTTATGCATCTCATTTTGGCTATTCAACCCACACTTGTGCACATTTCCATTAAACTTTCACATTGTACACTTTGGCATTACATACTCAAAGTAAATGCTAGAGGTCATACATCATATTCATACATCTAAACATCACATAATAACATATTTATATATGTCTCAAGGGTCATAGACCATTTACAACATTATATACATCATATGGTACAATCATGGTCTTAAAGTGGCAAAAGCTAAACATATGATTGCCAATCTCCTTCCTTTAGTGTTGTTGGCTCCCATTAGTATATCCACTTGGTTCACCTAGCATGTTAGATCATTGGAGAGGAGGGGATGAGATTCAAAGAATCCCAATAGCTCATCTCCCATTCAATCATACATAACATGTGCAAAGTAAGCTTTAAAAATGCATGCATGGAGAAAGCGGAAGTCATGGACATTTAAAAAGCAAACTTGGCATATGAACAAATCATACAAGACATTCAAGAGCTCACCATGTGTTTGGATTGGCTTCACACTTCTCTTCAGGGATTTTTAATTTACCTCACCCATTCTTTAAGAGTTTTGGACTCAACCATACTCTTGGGAGCCCACTTTTCTTTTAGGAGACTCTTTACTTTGTCTCAACCTAGCTCAAGGGTTCTTGGCTCATCCTCACCAAAGGGAAGAGTTCTTGGCCTCTCCACACTCTAGCAAACTCATACAAACATCATGTATTCATTTGAAAACATAATATGACATTAAGAATCATGGCATATAAAGGCATGCTAGCATACTTTTCATAGCTTGAAAATGCACATTTACACATTTTAAAACAAGCTAAACACACATCCATGCATGAGAGAAGGTGGAGAGAGCTAGCTTGTGTACACTCACACACTTTTTCCTTGAAATTCAAGCCTCCTCTTTCGGTCACACACCCACAAATTGGTGAAGATGGTTTCTCTTGGCCTAGATACAATTTACGGGAGCTAATTAGGTTCATGAAACACATTCTAAGGCTACATAACTTAATGAAACACTAGATTGCTCTATAGATTCCATTATCGTCCATAATTGCACCTAATGAAGCAACACCCCTCAAATGGTTTCTAGGCCTTATTCTTTCCTTTCAAATATGATTCTTGACTCCTTTTAAGCCTCTTGGAGTCATCACATCATTAAAACAAAAGGCCTAGCACTATGTTGCTTCTTTAGGTTATAATATGGAACCTAAGGCACTAAATCACTTTCTATGAGTTCTAAAATTTTTCCAAGGCCTCCCTTCATTTTCATTCACCAAATATGACTCAAGAATGGCCTTAGAAAAATTTAAAACTCTCCTCCACACATAGAACCCTCCTTGGCCGAGACCATGAGCATTCTTGGGCCACTTGGAGTTCTCTTGGTTTTCTTGAAGGAGGAAGCTTGTGGGGAGCATCTTAGATGTCTCAAGAACTCATTTATACTCTTAATTAAACTTAGGAAGCATCACATAAGTTTAGAATTTAAAAGGTGCACTAGAAACCCTAGGTTTTGCATTTTGAATCCTAATGCCTATTTCATGGTTTTCTTTGCATATTCTTATTTCTCTCCATCAAATACCTAAGATTCATGCTTGTTTGGGCTTGAAAATCAGATCTTCCTAGGGTTCTTAGTGTAAGTTGAAATGGAGAAGAAAGAAACATCAACATAGCTACTATAGAATGCATTTTTACCTTATTTCCTTAGTTAGTTTGGCTTGAATCTTGCTTTCTCCAAGCTCTTCTCTTCAAATCCGAAAATTCCCCTCTGTTCTTCCTTTAAAACAGCCCTCAAAACTTCAAAAAAATCATGGAGAAGAAGAGGGGAAAAGAGGAGAAGAGATTGGTGAAGAGAAAGCATGAAAAATAATCAAATTTCATACCTAAAAGCTTGAATTTCTCCTCCTTTTTCTCTTTCCTTGGTGCGCCACTCTCCTAGGGTTTTACTTCTAGTTTGGGGCTGGAAAATCTGAAGTGAAATGAGGGAGAGTGTGAGGCGCCACCTATATATAGTTAGGGCAAAGTGACTTTTTCAAAAATTCTAATTTTGCCCTTCGTACTTTACATTTTCGTTTCTCTTTTATTTTAGCTCCTTTTTTAGAACCATCTTTTCCATTATAAAATTTAGGTTCTCAATTAAGAAGAATGCTTTTGGAATCACTCAAATCGGAGCTAAAACCTTTCTGAACGGACCCGTCAAAGTTTGGACATACCGACATTAGAAAACATCCACCGGAGGAGATTTAACTGTCCCAGGACTTCCCATGGGTTTCAGGGCCTCTGCGAATCCTAGAGAATTTAAAAATTTGATTTAAAAAGCCCTCCTGTATGAATTCCAAAATTTTCTCAAAATTACGAAAAAACTATTACATTTTGCAAGCTTTTCGTAAGAAATTGTTTCTTCATTCTAACTCCATTTTTCTTTCCTTTTGAGCCTGGGATTCTTATATTTAGGAGTCTAGAATGCTTCCCAAATTTTTTGGGACCTTAACTACTTGGTTTCGGGGGACTTCCTTTTGTATCCAGTGAGTTCCGTTCGTTTACGGAGAAACCGTACGTTATGTTTCTCACGTTTTTTTTTTCTTATTTTCAGGAAACTAGATATTACATTCTTCCTTTGCCTTAGCCTTCCTTCTTGAGATTCTAAACTTTCTCCTTTGAACTAAGCCCAAAACAAACTCAATTCATCCATCAAACCATGGAAAGGAAGAGCAAGGAGAGGAAAACAAGATATGTAAAGGCAACTTTGTGAAAATCCTTAGTTTTTCTCACCTTTTTCCTTGCTTCTATCTCCTCTTGAATTCTCCTTATCTCTCTCTCTCTCTCTTAGACAGAGCTTCTTCTATTTTTAGCCAGCTCAAAGTCAATCAGAAAAAGGAGAGGGTTCTGGACTTTTTAAGAAGTAAAATTTCACTTTTTACAATTTTTCTAGAACGAGTCTCGCTATAGCGTGAAGCACCTCTTACTATAGTGAGAACTTATCAGTTCTAGGTCCTAACTATTCTCACCACAGCTGGTGCTATTATGAGGAATTCCCCAAATTTTATATAGGACATGAACTCGCTGTAGCAAACTGGCACCCTCGCTGTAGTAAACTGGCACCCTCGTATAGCAAACAAAGATCTTGGTTATAGCGGGAAGACTTAGAAAAATTCTAAAACCTTGGATATTACATTAGCAGTGCTCTGAGAGGTTATAGTAGACCCAAGGATCGTAGTAGATCCTATAAAGTTATAGAAAGCTCATAGTTATAGTATATCAACTATTTTGGTAGATGATGGCTTAAGATAGTTTTATAAATCTTATTAGTCTCAAAGACCAGTACAGTTTCAAATAGTTTTTGTCTCAAAGACTAGAGATTTCCTAGATTTGACAAACTGTTAAATAGAGATATTAAGGCTTTACTTAGGCAGGCAAGCTACTGAAAAAAACTTCCTTAATAGATTAGTACAATAGGTCAAATGAGGAAAGCAAGATAGTATCTTTCCAAGGTTATAGCTTGATAAACCACTACCCAACAATTATTAAGCTTGGCCAAGGGAGAGAGAAATTCCTTTATACTAGAGTTGTGTATCCAGAAAAGACGTTAGGTGTAGTTCTTTATAATAGGGTAAGTGGTAGAGTATGTCTCTAGAAGCTAAAGCTATGAAAAGTCAACATCCCACATGAATCTAGTGTTAGTCAATGGTAGTCTCCAAAGTTAGTACAGAAGAGTTAAGGATTATGAAAAGTCAGTAGTAAAATTAAAAATTTAAATAATGCTTACTCTCAAGTAGCTAAAGAGAGTAAAGGAAATTTCAAACCTAAAAGGCAAGTATAGTAGTAAATAAGGAACTAAGACAATTAAAAATATATGCTCATTAGTAGAGCTATAATCCCAATAATTAGATAGTATATGAGGCCTAAGATGGGAGAAGATATAAACCTTTATTATGTCATGAGCTAGTAAAAGGGAATGTAAAGGTGAACAATGGACTAAATGATTAAGCAAGTTAAACAAGAAAGAATCTCTGATGACTTGCAATGAATAGAGAAAGATAAAAAGATTATGTAGACAGCTATTGGAATTAGCAAAATCCCTTTCAGTACACTAAAAAAGTCAGACAGTGCCGAGACTTTAAGCATAACTATTTTTTACTATTTTATCTAAACCCTAAAAATAATATTTTTATGTGAAAGAACACCCAAAATTGTATAGGGAGCATTCAGATCCTAAAAAGCTTGAAAAATGAGTTTGAATGGACCAAATGTGCAACTAAGGGCAAAATTGTCATTTTGAAAAAATTATAAAGGAGCCTTATATGAAAGCCATGTCCCACCATCTTCTTTACACTTCCATTTTCAGAATTTTTAGCCATTAATAGAGTCTTGAAGAAAGGAAGAGAGAGAGATATTAAGAGCCTCCATTGAGATAAATAAATAGTCTCGTTTCACCTCACGCCAATTAGGAAGATTGATATACTTTCTAAGAGCTTTCTAGTGGTGATTTTCTTTTTATGAAAACTTGAAGTTCAGATCTGACCCAATGCAAAAAGAAGCTCTTTTTAAGAAATTAGCAAGTGAGAGTATGGGGTTTAGAAAGTGAAAATAATAGTTACTTTTTATTGGGCCTAAACTAACCTTAAATTCCATATTGGGCTTTAATGGGATTAATTAAAGATAATAAGAACCTAAAATGGGCAAAACAGACCCATAATGAGTTTGAAAATGTATCTCTACCCATGGAGGCCTTAATGGACGAATTTGGATATGAAACTTGGTAAGCATTTAGAAAACATCCTAAAGTTTCATATGAGTGAAAGTGCATAATTTTTGGGTAAGTACATAATATTTTATGAATTTGCCCCAATAAAACTGCCTTATATCAATTTTGGTCTCTAGTATAGCCATGATTTTCATGTTCTTTGATAAGTCAAATGGATTCATTTTAACTTAAAATTTTTATAGTAGATAGGGCACATCAAAATCTTTCTAACAAGTCTTAGTTTGTCCAATTTGGATACTCTTAACTAAAGTTATAAATTTTCAAAATTTTTAAGGGACTATGTGAATTCAATTAAATCTGAAATTTATAAGAGAAAGTAAACATTAGAATCCTTTTAGAAAGGTATTATTTGCCTAATTTGGAGGTTCTTAGCCAAAGTTATGAAACTTTAAATTTAAGCCATAATATGTAATATAAGGGGGAATCTAGACAATGGATATGACATTAAAGTTGCTAGGATCCGCTGTTTGATGTAGAAAAGAGAATAAGACTAGAAAAAAAAAACTAAAAGAGTCTAGTGATAGTATATAGTGAGCCCAGGTGAGCTAGCTAGATCCATAGTAAGTTACTATCTAGGGATTACAAGGAACCTTTAATAAGGAAAGTGTCTTAGGTTAAGTTATGAGTATAGCCTGAGAATGGCCATGCTTGGAAGTTCAGATCAAAGGAGATGAGTAGAAAAGAAAATCATAATTTAAAGGGAAATGGCTTAGAAAAGCAACTAGAGAAAGGTTCTTCTCAGTTTGAAAAGAAGAGGATAAGATCACTTAGTTAGTGGCCAGTAACTTTCCAAGAGATAAGACTCCTGAATTAGTAATTACAGGAATGTAGAGAAAGTAGGAAGAGTTGAGAAATTAGTACATGGAAAGAAGAACTCTTGCTTTAGTGGTGACAAAAGAAGAGTTATTAAATCAAGCATAGTAAAAAAAAAAGTAAAAGAGTTAGAACCCAATAGATGTAATAAAAAAAGGAATTCATGGCTGAGTTAGATGATTTTCCTTAGTATGAAATAAAGGGTAATATAAAAGCACAAGAACAATAAAATTAGTATGTGGAGTATAGAATTGCTAGCAAATTAGATTCAATGTAGTTGAATACGTGTGACCAGAATAAAGAAAAGAATTGAGGCAAGCAATTAGAGCCTCAATGCAAATCATGTTGGTTTGATATGAGATCACCTGCCATCTATAGCTCTCCATAGAGAACCAACCAAAAGCATCTTATAAGAGCTATAGCTCTCCACTATTTGGTTTTTAAATTTTAGAAATACATTATTTAATTTCTACAAAGTTTAATCTCTTAGTCTTTCATTTATAAAAAATAGCACAAAAATAAAACACAAACTAATAGATAGCAAGTCAAAATTTTAAAGAAAATAAATTAAATATTTTTAAAATTCAAGATTAAAATAGTTGAGGTTTGTAAAGAGAGTCAAGTTTTCATGGATTCAATGTGTATTTTTAAGACTCTAGAGTGTTAATGACATTTTCACTTGAAGAGGTTTTCTTTCCTTATAATGGAAAATGCCAATTTCTTGCTGCTCTAAAGTCAACTAATTCCACCATATATGCATCTAATTAAAGCTTGAACTGAAAGGTGGTAGCAATTACATTTGTTTTGGAAGCCATTAGCCTAAGCAAGACTTATAGGCCTGAGACATATTATCTCTATTTTGTAATCTAAATTAAAATTGACAAGAAGAAATATTAGAAGCCATGCCAACGCACAAGCATAAGATTAATGCAAATTGCTAATTATTGCTCCTTCAACTTAGTATCAAAAATAAATATCAAGAAGTAGCATTGGCAAATATTTATTACACCCTTGTAGCATTAAAAAATTAAATAATACTATCATTTATAAAATGTTAAATAAGTAATTCTCATTTAAAATTTATAATTAAATTAATCATAGTTTAAAATTAAATTGTCTAACTTAAAAAAACTAAATTACATGATAATATATAAATAATGATAGTGTTAATTTCTCAATACTATAAGAATACCTAATATAAACTTGAAACATATAGATAAAGTTCGGAAACACCAAAAATATTGAATTTAAATGCTCAAATCTACAAGTGACAAGTGACCACACTCAAAAAAGTTTACTGTGATCGACAACATTACATAACACATTTTTCTCCAATAAAAACAAAGTATCAATCGCATTCTCCTACCATACTAAACTTTTCATAACCCATCTCCTCTTATGAAAGAATTATCCTCAACATGTAACAAAGCCATTCATAAATATCCCACATAATGTTAATTGATTTTATTTTGCCATATCCATTTTTGGCTTCTCTAATGGTTAATTTCTCTACCCTTATTTCTCTCTGACTCTTTTATTGTGAGAAGACTACATATGCTTTTTTAATTTTTAAATATCTCTTTTAAAAAGAAAAAAAAAAAAAAGACAAGAAAAGCCAGTTACAGTTGGATGTTAATTGAGGCCAACTAATTGAAAAGCTTTAAAAGTGCGTATGCATGCATCTTAACATTTGTTAATACAATTATAATATATATTTAGGCCTCTAAAGCAATGGTGAATGAACCCGTAGCACATTATTAATGATTTGATTTGTTAATCAAATTATAAGCTTCCCCTAGTACATCTAATCCAAAATTCAAAATAAGTCTAAAAGGGGTTCAATTGTTCAAGTGTTGAATGAATAAACTTGCAACACTAATGGCCCATTTGGTTACTCCTCCACAATGTAATCTGCAATGCAATAATTTTTCTATAATGTTTATTATATCTTTATAATCATTGCTTAACAATTTTTATGCCTTTTTTATTATTTTTTAAAAATAAGGGTACGAGAGATATTTCTATCCTCAAAATCATTGTTTTCATTTCATTCCCCATTACATTCCTTACATTATGTGTGCCAAACAAGATCTTAACAATGGAAGTGTTTTGATTCGATCAGAATACTTAACAATGAGGTAAGCTCCCAAAGCTCAATTGTGGGAGTAAAGTTGTCAAAATCATTGATGATGTCGGTGGTCTTAGCATTCGACGAAGAGCACTCTTTTATTATTGCAATCAATCTCCATGCAATTGTTGTTAACATTGTCATGGAAAATTCACCTAACAATTGGGTAGAATGAAACAAGAGTCTTGCTCAAAGAATCCTTCATGACCTTGGTATCAAAATATTGGAGGCACCAATGGGCCTGTAAAAGGTCACGCTTGGTGTGTGGAAGTTTACACCATAAAATCTAGGTGGGAGTTCTGTAACATCCTATAGATATTTAATATCAGTTGTAAAGGAAAAATAATTAAATAAGGAATTATTAAGAATAAATTTATTTATGGGTTTTGATTAATTTAGTGAAAATTTAATAAGTTACTCTAAGAAAAATTAATTATACCATATTTACCCTTCATAATTGAAATAAATTAAGTTGGAAAATAATTTTAATATGAGATTCCCTTTTCTTTAGAGTGTGGACTAGAAACCCAACTTATAAAGCCCAAATCTAAGGAAATATGTAAAGACCCATGACCTATGACCAAACTCAATCAAATTATCATACTTAACCTAATTCTCTCCTTCTTTCCCTCAGATGCATATGCACACACACATAGGAAAGGAGAGAAACATAGAGAAAAGGAGAAAATCTTTGGGTGTTATGTCTATAGTCAGATTCGAGGAAAAATGAAAATTTTAACTTAGATAAGTGAAGAGAAACTTGATTTACTTCTTCTCCTCTTTGTTGTAGTCTAATTGGTGTGTGATTTTATTGCCATTTGTAGAACCATAGGTTAGTGGATTTGGAGTTTTTGATGTGTTTTTGGTAAAGAAGAATAAGAAGAGATGGACCTAAGGTGTTGGTAAGCATATCCCCTTTATTTTTGGTTTTATTTCCCTTAAAATCCATCTTGAAGCTTGAGTTTGTGAAGGCTTGGCTTTTATGTGCAAAAATCTAAGGAGCCCATTGCCAAAATTTTGTACTTAGTGCTAGGAGCAAGGATTTAGGACTCTAAAAAGCTTGGGCAAGGCGGAATTATTTGATTTGGTGGAAAGTTTAATTGTTAAGGGTAAGGGTTCCCTTAAACTAATAAGCATATGCTTGTTATCTATGATTACCAAGGTTTAAATCCATTTGTAACACCTGAAATTAATTAAGAGTAATTATGCATAATTATGTAATTATTAAGAGGAATTTATAGAAATTATAAGAAAATAAGAATTTTAAGAAAAATGACAAATTTGAGTATCTTAACATAATAATTATTAGTTAGATCATTTTGAGAAAAATAGAATGATGTTCATAGATTTAAATATGATTTGGATTACATGATTAATTTATGTGTGTCAAGAACTAACTATAGAAGCCTAACCTCAATTTTTATGAAGGCCTAACTTATTTGAATCAACTAGAACCCTTACACCTATGCCCAACATGTAGATTTTTGAGCCCAACTAAAATAAGGGCTTTTGGGTCAACCCATGTAGCTTAAAAACCTAAAGAAAAGGTTGCCACTTATTACTCTTGAGTTGAAACAAAGTGTGGGTAGCAAAGCAAAGAGAGAAAATCATGCTTGGGAATGAGGCTAGGGCTTCTTTAGCACCTTGCCACCATTTTTCACTTCAAGAGAAAGATTTAGCCAAGGTAACTAATATAAGACTTAATCCTCTTATTTTTCTCTTCAATTTGATTTGAATGGTTTCTAGTTTAGTGGATTTTTACTTTCTTCCTAAATTTGAAACTTGTGGTTTTGGTAGTTTCTTGTTGTTTTTTCGAGGTGCAGGTTAGAAGGACTAGTAGGTAAGCTTTTTTCTCCTTATTTTGATGTGTTATGTGTTTGAAAATGGCCTCAATGACTAGGTTTCTTATTGGGCTATGTTATATTATGAAAATACAAGGGATTAGGAGTAAAACGTTGTGATTTCTGGCATAGGGAGGCTCAAGTCTGAATTTAAGATTCTTTGGTAATTAGGTAAGTAATTCTAAGTAGCTTGTAATGATTAAATTCCATTGTTGTTTGATTTATGTTGTGATTAGTGACTACGAATATATTTTGATTTAATTTAAGACCTTTGGAGTGTTGGAAACTAATATTAATTTTAAAGAGTTTGGCACAAAAAATGAGGTAACCAGGGGATTTATTTTTAATTCCATGCATATGTTCATTTTAACCTTATATTTGCTGCATTTATATGATTTTCTGTGCTAATAATTAGTTGGCTACTTATTTGTGTTCGGATTGTGATCATGTCTATGGTGGAGTTGTGATCATGCTGTTACTTATGCATTATACTTCGATCTGGCACCAAGTTATGATCAAATTCTAGAGTGCACCAAGCCATGAGCGTGCTTGATAGGGTGTTGGTATCGTGGATGGGTCTTTCCCTTTATTATTGGTGATTAACATATTATATGTGATTATTAGTATGGGATAGTAGTCACTAGTAGCCCAACTAGTTCATTTGCTGATTATGGTGATATATCTATCATTTACTTGTTCATGATGCATTTATGTTGGTTAATGTGTACATATATATAGAATTTCCTTTTGGTTATTGAGATTTATGTCTCACTCCTTTTTAAAGGCCAACCATTTCAAGTAAAGGATCTTTGGTTAAGGAAAAAGATAAGCAAGTAGATGAACAGCCATAGCTTAAGACCTTGTGTGGGATATCTACACTTGAACACATTTAGAATTAGTATAGATGCTATTATTTTGTAATCCATTTTGTATAGCATCATGTTGCATTTATTTTTGCCAAGTATAGGTATTTTGACACTTTGAAACTAATGGATTAATCATTAGTAGTTTAGGTGTGACCTATATCGAATCTGATATAACTACTTAATGCTGAACAAATATGAATATTTATAGGTTTATAGAATATGTTATGTATTTTTATGAACATGGTTAAGTAATTGATCAAATGTTTAGTTTGAATTTGGTTATGTGAGATTTCTGCTATCATATGTTTGGTGAATGTGGATTTGAGATGTGCCATGCCCATAATTTACATTTGAGATTTTGATAGAGCTTAGAGGTTAGGAATGTATTAGATTGACCTAGTAAAACTTGTCTGAAGTGATTTGAAGTTAGTTGATAGGGACTAGCACAATTTAAGGTAGACATATAAGGCTTCACATTTCTTCTTGCTATCATAGAAGGAGATTTGTTGATCTAATTTAAGGTTTAGTGACTCCAACATAAACTTTAGGTCCCTAAATCATGGAAGCTAGTAAATTGTAGGGTTTAAAGAGGAATATAACATTAAACCATGTATTTTTGTCTTAGAAGGATCCTAGACACTAATGGGAGGGAGTTACAAGTGAGTGGGCATGAGCATCAAAGAGTTTAGAACTAAAAAGGAGTTAAGTGGTGGCCAAAATTATTTGAGTCATGGCCAAATTACATCTAGGGGATAACAGAACCAAATTGCATTGTGGCATAGCTTGAGAAGAGTTAGTGGAGAGTGCTCCTGAGAGCAATCTCATCCTGTGCACAAGAAGGTTTTACCATGGTGAGAATCGAGGAACCTAGAACAGTGGTTCTAAAGATGTGCCTCACTATGGTGCAGAGAGTTTGAGTTGCAATGAGAATCGTGTAATTTTGGGAAAGAGGCTCTAGTATCACATCAAGTCACAGTGTAGGATGTTTGAGTTGTGGCGTGGGTGTGTTGAGAAGCTTTTAATGATTCCAAAAACCAATTTAGCGACAACAAAGTAACTCCAAGTTGTGGCCTAAGTTTCCAAACTATGAATTTAGCTTAGAAATTTTGGTTTTCTTATGGTAATGACGTGTATTGACTTATAAACCAATGTAAATGAGTTTTATACTTCTTTGAATTATCTAGGAAAGTAAGGAAAGTCTGATATGAGAATTCAATTATCCTCAAACATGAGTTGTCTTGTTTCTTTGTCTAGTGACTTGGAATGATTAAAAAAAAAGGTGTAAATTTTCTTTGAATTTCCATTCTTTAACAAAATATTAACAATATTTGACTTAAAGTATCAATGATTAAGAACTTAGTTATGACTAATTAACATGATTAGTGGTTAGGGTTGTTACACCATTTATATTGGTTAAAAAAATCATATATAATAGCAACATGCATATATATATATATATATATATATGATGCCATGATTGAGTTTGATTGCTCATATTATGTTTCTTCATGGACCTTGAATAATATTCTAATGACTATCGTGGAGCTTGAATAATGTTTTGATGGAATGGGAAAGTCATGGACTTTGAATAGTGTTCTGACCACTTATGGGGGCCTTGAATAGTGCACCCAAGTTATTAGCCAATGACTATGTTGAATGCATTGCTAGTATGGGATTGTAGTAGTATTGTTATCAAACTCTCTTATTTTGATTTCTTTAGTATGGTATGTTTAATGATTTCCTCATGTAAAGCATTAATATTAGTTGGTCTATATAAATGTGAATGGAAATGACATACTAGTTTTTGGGATTTCACATCTCACTCTAGTCATGAGCTAATCTTTTCTAAGTGAAGGTTCAAGTTCCAACAAAGACAAGTAAATGGAGAATTGACTAGCTAGACTACGCATATCCTTTTATGGACTATGTTTTGATTTGTATTTTGAAGCTTGTAATTATCCTAGAGAATTCTAATATGAGATGCCAAGTGTAGGATTTTGTTGTATTTGTACATGTGAGGATGATATTTAGATCTTGGATGATGCTCGATTTTTTTGTAAAGGGATCTTACATGTAATTATGGTTACTTTGGGTTGCCCTATGAATAGTGGTTGATTTTATGTATCCATATCTCTTTCAGCTTAAATGGTCTTTTATGGATGTTGAACTTTTATCTTGTTGATTATTGGTGATTGTCATGTTGTTAGTTTTTAATGGTTTAAAATTGTTAATGCAATTGTTAGTGATTGTATGGGAAGGGGAGGTAAGAAGTCGCTTTTGATTCATAAGGGTTTAGATCTTGGTTGTACCATTTTGGGAATGATTTGATATTTTGAAATTTTTCTTAAAGAAAGTTGGTTAGGTTTAGGGAGAGTGCTAAATTGAGCACCTAAAGTGCCATTTATGGCATTTAAAGCCAAAACTAAGCTATTTTGGGGTTGTGTATATGGGTCAGACAAGATGGTTGAGTGTTAGAGTGAGTTTTGGGCATGCTATTTGTCACATCTTATATTTCAAACCCTTGTAGTCATTTAGAACCATTTCTAAATGCAATTTGAACTTTTACAATCTCCAAAATTTATATCCTTAAACCATAATATCGTGGAACACAATAGTGGGTTAACTTTTAGATTCTTTCTCAACTTCAAAAATTCATAACTTAATATACAAAAATCATTTTCATATGCTTCAAAATTACACTTAAAGCTTGATGAGTCAACTTTAAGGGAAAAATAGTTCCAATTCATATTCCATGTCAATTGATTCAATTTATTCCTTTTCAAAAGCTGTTCAATTCACTGACACAGTAAAGTTCCAGAAGCTGACCCCTAACTTTGAAAAATCATAACTTTTTGTACAGAGATCCAAATGAGGCAAATTATGACTTCACTTAAACCTTAGAATGTATGCTTTAACATACTAAAAGCTCATGTAGACACTCAGAAAGTGGTAGAAATCGTATGAGCTACAGTACATGCGACTTAGCAACGGTTATCCAGCACTTCATGACTAAATTGTAAGAATCATATATGAGGTTACAGAAATCCAAATGACTTGATTTTTGACTTCTTGGAAAGCTTAAGATGTCTAGTTTTTACCTTAAAAATATCATGACCTAATTCAAACATTTGCTAGGAAGTTTTCAATGAAATAGCAATGTTACTCAGAATCCAAACAGATTCACAGCATGAAAACTTTTATATAACTAAGCATACTTCCAAGCCATAAACATCCATGAGTTCATTTCAACCATAATTAGACATAATAAGGGGTTACCACCCATAGACCAAGTAAATGCTTATAAGGTTTTTCACATAATTTTACAACTTGGTCAACAAAATCATGAACATTCATGCTTCCACAAAACATAGCATAAAACAAGGAATACATCTCCATGAATCAACTTGCTATCTCCTTGCCTTTGCCCTTAGATGTGCTTGCACCTGAAAGTGGGAATTTTGAGGATAAGATTTCGGGAAATCTCAGTAGTACAGTACCCATCCATATTCAAGTATGCTTACATCATTTATAAAGCATAGCTTAGCCATAATAACCTTAAACATACATGATCAAGCAAAGATATCTATCCATGGCCATGAAATATATCAAGCATTAGGACATGTGAGCATTTAAATTCATAACATTATGACAAACCATCAACATTTCATCAATCATCAAACCATACTTAAACAAGAATAGGTAAGAGTACTACCTTGGATTCTTCCAAGTTCTTGGTGTGATTCCCTTTCAAATGTGTCTCCACAAATATCAAATCCTAAATATTCATAGTCACATATAATCATCAACACAAGGTTTATTATAGCTTAATTAGCTTAAAACCCAAGCTCCCCTTTACTTTTCATTTACTTTGACTTTTAGGAGCCTAACTTTAACATTTTGTATGTTTGTCCTAAATTTAATTATATACCTTTTTTCTCCTTCTCTCTTTATGTTGCCTCTCCTTCTCCCTCTTCAATGGATGAAGCTTGGTGTGAAGAAATGAGGGAGTGGGAGGGGGTATTTATAGGTGGAGGAAGATAGTAGAAGTTTGAAGTAAATTTAATTATTGTTTCAAGTCCATCGTTGGATCAAATCTCTTTAATTGTGGGCCATTGATCTTCAGGTTTTGCTTTTTAACTTTTCCCTTCATTTGCATGTCTAAGGGCCTATTTGATTGGCCCAATTTCTTTTAATTCATTATTGGGCTTGGTCTTGATTTTTACTAGCCCAGTTTCCACCTTTAGACTTTATTTTGGGCTTCTAGGCTTTCTTTCTTATTGGGCTTGATCCTTTCTTTTATGTTTGAACTTCTTTCCTAATAGGCCTAAACCTCTTTTACCTATTAGTCTTAGTCTTTTCTTCTTATTGGACTTAGGCTTAAACTTTAAATTATTGGGCCTCTCTTCTATTTTTTATTTGGGCTTGGTCCTTTTTATCCTTATTAGGCTTTTCTAAAAATATTTTTATTTTATGGTATGCCATCTTTAATCATTATTATCAAAGCACTGGATGTTACACTATTAGGTCTCTTTTGGATGACCATATATTGCTCATAAGTGCCTTGTTTTACTATAAAGGGTATGCCTTAAAGAGTTTGGGAATTTTCCCTCTTTTTTGTGGTCTGCTACTAGTTATAATGCAACTAGTTAACCAATTGAGGTAACTAATTAATTGACTTGATTCCTAACTACATAAGGTGCATTATGTGAACCATCAACTATCTAGATGCCAACAACTAGTCAATTGTCATGGCCTTTAGAACAACCTATTGGCTTTGTGAGTGGCAGGTCAATCACCATCTAGCAAGTAGTTGATCGCTTATTACAAGATCTACCGCTATTTTTCTGGGTAAGATTCCAAGTTTTCCAAGGGCTTTAAAGGGGCTAGTAGGAGCTCTATGTGATATTTGAAAGATAAGGATTAGTTTACTTGCCTTGATAATTCTATAAGGAAAATTTTAAATCCATTTTAGTTAACCATGACCTAGAATAAATTATTTAAAACTTAGTGTCCATGAAAATCCTTAAGTTTAGTTCATAATGGATAGAAGATATGAAGATTGAAATAGTTTCAATTTTTCCAAACATCCCTGCAAGCTTTAGGCCAAAATTTAACTTCATTACATATTCATTTTTATCATCTTATATTTATCTCTAACGTATAGTATAATCTAGTTTTAGGTTTTACAAGTTTCATAGCACATACAACATCAAATTATCACTAAATAGGTAGAAATGTCACATAAAAGAAGTTAAAACTCTTTTTAATTTCCTACCACACAAACAACCTCATGTATCAATAACTTTGACAACCATTGCATTGAAACATATTTTCCAACAATTCCTCGGCAACGATGCCTAAAACTTGATGTGACTATCTATAATTGGTAAATAAGTGTACTAGTCATACTAGTAATAAAATGGACAAAGAGTGCAAGTATCGATCCCATGAGAAATGCTAGGCAATAGTGAAAGTTTTACATAAGGAAAGAATGAATGTGTAACATCCAGTTCTCTAAAAAAATAAGAGAAAACGTGAGAAACGTAACGTATGGTTTCTTTGTCAACGAACAAAATTCACCAAATATAAAAGGAAGTCCTTTGAAATGATGTAGTTAAGGTCTTGAAAAATTTGGGAAGTATTCTAGACTCTAAAAATGAGAATCCCAAGCTCAGACGAAAAGAAAAATAGAGCTAAAATGCAGAAATAATTTCTTACAAAAAACTTATAAAATGTAATGATATTTTTGTAATTTTGAGCAAATTTTGGAATTCACACAAGAGGGCTTTTTAAATAAAAGTTTCGAGTTCCTTAGGGTTCTCAAAGGCCCTAAAAACCATGGGAAGCCTTAGGACAGTTAAATCCCTTCCGATAGACGTTTTCTAACGTCAGTGTAATCTAACTTTGATGGATTTGTAAGGGAAGGTTTTAGCTTTGATTTGAGTGATTCCAAAGGCATTTTATTTAATTAGGAATCTAAATTTTATAATGGAAAAGACAGTTCTCAAAAAGGAGCTAAAACGAAGGAGAAATGAAAATGCAAAGAACGAAGGGCAAAATGGAAATTTTTGAAAAATGCTTCCTCCTCCCCCTATATATAGGTGGCGCCTCACTCTCCCCTTCATTTAGCTTCAGATTGTTCTGCCCAAAATCAGAAGAAAAACCCTAGGAGAGTGGCGCACCAAGGGAAGAAGAAGAGGAGAAGAAATTCAAGTTTTAAGGTATGATTTCTTGGTAGTTTTTCATGCTTTCTTCCATCCAAACCTCCTTTCTTCCATTCTCCTTTGTTTCCTTTGATTAAAATAAAGTTTACAAATCTGATTTAAGGGAGAAACTTAGGGGAAATTTCGGATTTGAAGAGAGGAGCTTGGAGAAAGCAAGATTCAAGTGAGGAAAAGCAAGAAAACTAGGGAATTTCTCTTCCTATGGTTGCTACCTTTGGTTCCTCTCCTCCTCCATTTCGCCTAACATGAGAAACCCTAGGAGGACTTGATTTTTAGGCAGAACCAAGGATGAATCTAAGGAAAAAGGGTGTAGAGATTAAGAATATGCAAAGGGAATTAACAAAAAGCCATTAGATTTCAAGATGCAATTTCTAGGGTTTCAAATGTACCTTGTAAAATATGATTTTGTATGATGATTCCTAGGCCTAAATAAGAGTTTAAATGAGCTCCCAAGATCCCTAAGAGGCTCCCCACATGCATCTTCCCTTGAGAAAACAAAGCAAACTCCAAGAAACCCCATTTCCTCCATACCCTCGACCTAAAGGGGTTTGAGTAGTCAGGGAGAGTTTTAAAATTTTCTAAGCCTATTTTTGAGTCATATATGATGAATGAAAATGAGGGGAGGCCTTGGGAAAAATTTAGAACCCATAGAAAATGAGTTAGTGCCTTATGTTCCATAATATGACCTAAAGAAGTAACATATAGCTAGACTCTTGGTTTTGATTGTGTGATGACTCCAAGAGGCTTAAAAGGAGTCAAGAATCATATTTGAAAGGGGTGACAACCCTAACTTCTAATCATTGTAATTAAAGTTAAATACATGATTAATAATCCTAAATTGGGATTACAAGACATGATGACTAATTACATTCTAAAAATGCAAGGAAATTTGAACCTTAATGTTATTAGAATTATCAACCATATAATTACAAGCACTTATGTACATCAGGGAAACAAACATTTATTTATAAGCCATTGATTCTATTACCCATTAATTCTAACTCACAAGAATCTTCTACCAATATTTCTAAGTCATCCCTTGGGGTTACCTTATGAAAAAAATAAGATTTCTAGGTTAGAATGAAAGTTTAAGACCATTAGCCACGACTAAATGTCCTTGCGCCGCAGCCAAGTACCCTCGAATTCACTCCTTATCTTCACAGATTTCGCTGCGGCGAGTTGGACCTTCGCCGTGACTAACCTACATGGCGCCACAACGAGGAAGCCTCCTAGAACTTACCTTGTTCACCTCTCACTATTGGTCGTGACTAATTCCCCCTTTTGCCGTGGTTAATTCCTCTCTGGAACTCCTGACAAATCCTTACAAAAGTTCATCGCAGCCAATTTCCATTCAGCCGCGGCAAATTACCCTCTAGACGACTCCCAGTTTTGCCTCTCTCATTTTGCCATGACTAATTCCACTTTTCATCGCGGTGAATTGCTCTCTAGTACTCTCATTGGGCAACTTCGCCTCTATTGGCTACAACTAATAATATTTTAGCTACAACAAAATGCCTTCTGATCCTACAACTCTTAAAATCTTATCCCATACTCTCCACTCTCTATCTAGGGGCTCTCTAGGGCTATTCTCCCACTTGTTATGAGATTTTAATAGCATCTATCTAGCTGATTTGCCCCAGCCATTATATTATTACCCATCCCACATTTAAAGGTGGATTCTCCTACTCATTCATTAGTCTTATATCAGCAAATTTATAAATTTCTTACAATGGTCATTCAATCATGTTTTCATCGAATAATTCATGCATCGCTAGCTCAAATCCATAATTAATATATCACATGATTTCATTACTTAAATAGTCAGTTAAAACATAGGTTTACGAGCCATAATAAGTGTCATAAGCTCGTACATCCATCAACTAATATGAAGCCTATTTCTCATTGGTTACATTCTATGTTATCAAAATACAAACTCCTACACTTGGCAATACAAATACATGATAATGCTATACAAAGGTTAACAAAATTAGCATCTACACTATTTTACTCAGACCAAGTGTAGCTCCCCACACCAAGCCTCAACTCATGGATGTTCATCCACTTGCTTGCCCTTATCCTTACCTAAAGAACCTTTACTTGAAATATTTAGCCCATGAAATGGGGTGAGATGAAAATCTCAATAACCAAGGCAAATTTCATTCATATATTCCAGTTTAATTAACATATATGTATGATTTCATATAAGCATTCGAAAATATACCAGTTATATCAGTAAATGAAACAATTAGGCTATCTATGATTACTATCCAATACTTGTAATCACAATTCCACTTGTTATAGGCCAATAACACCGGGAAAGATCCGTCTATGGCACCCACTCCCCAATGAGCACAACCAGCGCTCAGTGCATCTAGAGTTTGATTATAACCCGGTACCCGATCGAAGCACATGCACAGGTGGCAGCCTCACCACAGCTTCACTAAGAACTCATAAGGTCCAATCACAATATAATAGATAGCTAACCAATTCATTCAGTATTTTAAATCATTCATGTACAGTAAATGTGAAATTAAAGCAGATATATGCATAGAATTAATATAGTCCCGGTTGCCTTACTTGTAGCCAATCCTTTAAGAGCCAATTGAATGTTACTTTAGCCTATGGATACAAAACCAAGCTATTACTATCCCTAATTGCAATTTGTATAAGCAAACCCATCACTTAAAAAGTTAAGTTATATAGGACTACTCAGAAACACTTACCTAATTACCACTAAAACCAAATTCGAATTCGGTTGAGCCTACCCTAGAAACCTCAAAATAACACCTCAAATTCTGAGTAAATTTGCACAAAAACAATACCTATATTATAAATAAGCTATAGGGGTCTCAAACTAGCAAAGAAAGTATTAAAATGAAGAATTTATACTTACCTAATAATACCCTTAGTTCCAACCTATGAAATTTCACTAAGAAAATCCCAAACAATCACATTTCAGATTTTAGGTGTGGTGAAAATACTCTAAATGAAAAATTAATCGAGCTAAAATGAAGAGAAAGAGAAGGGGGATTAAGTTATATAACAAGTACATTGGCTGATTTTAAGCTTAGAAGTGAGAAATGGTGGATTTCTTGCCCCAAACCCTAGCCTCCCTTCAAACCTCTGAAAATAATTTGTGTTTTTGTGTTTCAACAAAATGGGGAAGGGCTGAAGTGTTTAGGATTTTAGTTGGGTTAAAATTGGGTCTAATATGAGTCATGGGCTGACCCAAGGGTCCAATGGCAAGTGAGTTCTGATTTAAACCTTGTTGGGCTCGCTTTAATGTGTTGTGCTGCAGAAATTCAATTGGGTCATACCAAGTTTGAAGGACTCAATTGATTTGGTTCTGCACAAGGGTTATTGGGCCATCACTAGGTGCTTTCTCTCTTAGGCCAAGTCTCACAATAAAAGGTTGGGTTTGCACTTAAAGTTATTGGGCCTCCATTAGTCCCTAACCTTGCCCTACTTAATTTAATTTGGGCCTAGATAGGATTCCTAACTCAATTAAATTTCAAACTTATATTAATAATTTATCTCTCTAAAATTTTCATTCACTTAACTTGCCTAATTATCCTATATTAATTATTCTTAATTAACTCAAATCCATGATTAACACCTTAATTAATTTTGGGGTGTTACAATAGGAAAGAATAGAGCCTAAAATTTATTTCAGGGGTGTTGCTTCATTAGGTGCAATTGTGGAACCATAATGAGGTTGTAGATTAAGCTAGTGTCTAAGCAAATTGTATGGCCTTAAAATTGAGTCCATGAACCTAATTGGCTTCCATAAATTATGTCTAGGCTAAAATAAATCTTCCCCACACTTTTATGTGTGTGTGGCGGAAGCAAAGAAGGGAGATTTAAAGGAAAAAGTGTGTAATTATTTTCAAGGTAGCTCTCTCCACCTTCTCTCATGCATAAATGTGTGCTTACATTATCTTGAATGTGTGTATGTATGTTTTAAGCCATGAAAAGTATCCTAGCATGATTTTATATGCCATGGTACCATGATGATACATTATGTTTCTAAATGATATTTATGATGCTTGCTTGGACTTTCTTGAGTGTAGTGAGGCCAAGAACCTTTAAGATTAGTTAAGACAAAGTAAAGAGTCTCCCAAAAGCAAGATGGACTCCTAAGAGCATGGTTAAGTCTAAGAATCTCTTAAAGAATGGGTGAGGCAAGTCCAACATCCACAAGAAATTGGATGAGGCCAATTCATTTGCTTGGCAAGCCTTTGTATGCTATGTATAACTTTCTCAAATGATGAAAATGTCTCTTGAATGTTTGCACATGTCAACATGACCATATATGCATTTATGAGACTTGTTTGCATCCATTATGTATGATTGAATGGGAGATGAGCTATTGGGATTCTTTGAATCCCATCCCCTCCTCTCTAATGTTCTAACATGCCAGGTGGACCAAGTGGGCAAGGTAATGGAAGCCAACTACCTTGAAGATGAGAAGATGCCATGAAAGTGCTTGAATTTTACTACTTTAAGGCCATACCAATGTCAAATGATGAATCCAATGGATGTATATGCATTATAATGTTATGAACACATGTAATTATGATAATATGTCAGGTATAAATAGGAGAATGTATTATGTGATCACTAGAATGCAATTTGAGCATGTTTTGGCAAAGGAGCTTCTTGGATGACATTATGGAATTATGCATATGTGGTTGTGAAATGGCCAAAATGAGATGCATGAGGTTTGGGACCATTTGGGTAGTTCACACAAGTCATAATCATGCTTTTAAACTTGCCCAAGAGGTGCCAAACCCCAAGGAAAGCCATTTGAATATTTTGGTATCTTATATGGAGTCAAAATTGACCATAATGGAACCCTATATTACTTTTTATCCAAATAAACTCTTCTTTATATGAGATTTGGCATGCAGTTAGAGCTTATTGAGAACTTTTTAGGAAGATAAAGAATATAATTTTTGGAGGTCTATAGAATATTTGATAAATTTTCAAAGTTGGCAAATTTTCTAATTTTGGTCTGATGCACTGTTCACTTGGTTCGAAAATGAAATCTATCACACAGGGAACAAATGATGTCCAATTGCCACAAAATTTGATACAAAGAAATTAGACATTCCCAGTGACTTGTACCAACTAGAAGAACATCATTTGGATGTCTAGAGAGGGAGATATGAATTTTCAAAGAATCTATACAGTATTAGGAACTTCACCCAACCTCAGTTACTGTTTGATTAGATTTCGAGGTTTGGGCATGCATGAACTGGTCTAGAGTTATTTTTTCCCTTATTTAACATCCACAGATTTCCAGATTGGTATCATTTGCATAGATTGGATTTTTATAGAATTAATTGGACATTTTTGAAGTTTGCTACAGAATTCTGTGACAGCACTAGTGGATAGCCTGACCTCTAGATAATTTTGCATGTCAAATGTCCTCTATGTTGAATGATATGGTTTGGGCATTTTTGTAGCATAAAGTAGATATGTGTAGCTTTCTAGAATGGCCAAGAATGTATGATTTTGATTTTTCTATAATTAGTTATAATTTTTCAAAGTTGTAACAGTAATGAGGATAAATTTAGCTAAAAATATATATGTGCATTTTAAACTTCCCTTTGAGTTCCACAAGATATAGGGCACTTTTGATGATTCATGTAATTAAATATGAGAATGTGTTATATGAGTTCACATGATCCACATGACATTGAATGAAATTTTTATACACGACGCAACGCCAAATAATGTATTATTTTAATGGATTTTTCTTACTTCCTTCATGGAATCTATGTTGTCAAGCATGAGAATGTTTTGAAATGAGCTATAAATATATGGTGTTACAGAATGCAATAAGGAATCTAAGTAGTTACAAGTATCTTAAGCATACAAACTAGTACCCCAAGTTTCCCTCGTTATTAGTGAACAAATATCTATATAAGAGTATAAAGTAAAATAAAAAGAAGACAAAATGACTCAAGATTTCGACTCTAACTTAAAAGGCAAAATAAACAAATTAACTAAGTTCATTAATGGTTTAGCACTCACTACCTTATGCCTCATCATTATGGATAGCTATATCCTAATGCAACAACAGCTAGAGACGGATCCATTGTACTATCTTAATTCCAAACCGTCCTTAAGGAGCTAAAAACTAATCTTCCTTAAGTTCATTTAGTTATAAGATGCATTACCATGCACAAATTCCTAGGCTATCAAGCATTAAATGTAGATCCACCTAAACCATCATACTTCTAATTTTACCTAAGTGGCCAAATGTAGATCTTACCTAGATACATTAAGGATAAGTGAATTTAGGATTCATTGTGTAGTTGATTAAACTCCTAACTAGATAAATTCAAATACAATTATCCAAAGTTATATTTCGTTGAACACTTTATGGGTGACAATGAAATGCCACATACATTCAACATTAATTTAACATTCCTATATAGCCACTCCTAACCAAATGTAACCACTTTAAAACTTAATTACATCATTATTCATAATAATAAGCTTAACATCATTATCTAATAACTCCTAACTCGACTCAATTAGATAATGACCATCAATCCATATGATAAACAATAATCACTAAGGCATTAAGTATAATGTATACTCCATCAACAAATAAAACATAGCAGTATATCCTTATAGCAATCCAAATAATAATTACTTAGTATAATTTATCTAATCCTAAATTAATACAATAAAATCAAATGACAAATATAAAAATAAAACTATAGGGAAAATGAGAAAATCACATAAGACTATGAATTTGCAATTGAGCTCAGCTCTTAGTAATCCTTCAACATTAGTGGCACCCCAATACCACAAATATGCTCTCACACCCCCCAAGGTTACCCTCTCTCTCTTTCTCTTTCACACACACACATATATTATTCTTTGTCATTTGGGCATAATATTGAGCTAGAGGTGAAGCTATGTCATTTTATGTTAAGCTCACATTATAGTTGCAATATGACTTATTAGAATTGTTCAAATCCGATGTCTAGGGTACCAAAGGCTTTTGCATCACAACCATGATACAAGACTTATTGTGTAACATCCGATTTTATGAAAATCCAAGAAAACGTAAGGAAATGCGAGAAACGTAACATATGGTTTCTCCGTCAACGTACGAAATTCACCGGATATAAAAGGAAGTCCCCCAAATAGAATAAATTGAGGTCCAATAAAATTAGAATAATATTCTAGACCATAAATAATGATGAGTCAAGGCCAGAGGTGTCCTAAAATTGGGGCTAAAATAGATGAAAAAAAAGAGATCAGAAAAAGGTCCCGAAGAGCCTCCAAAGTCAAGTATGAAGGAGTCAGGGACTAAAATGCAAAGAAAAGTTATATGTCGGGCAAAATGTATAAATTTCCCTAAAGATCAGGGAACCCTAGTTTCACCCTTTATTCGTGGCTTTAAACACGAATATCAAAAAATCAGGCAAGAATCTCAAAAATCTGTGACCCACGGTTAAACTCAGTTTGATGAGACGGGTCTAATGATGCCAAGTTGTCCGGATGGCCGGGCGGGATCCGGTCTGGGATCTGGTTAGCTCGAACAGTAGCCATGAGCAAAATAGAAAAAGAAAGTTGTAACAACTATAGAAATAAAAATAGCTAAAGGGCTAAGAAACCCTGAAGGAGTTTCAGGATAGAATTGCAGTAAATGAAAAGTTTATAGCACAATCATAATACAGAATGGTGAAAATTACACCTATAGACCTGAGTGTTCGATTGACACCGAAATTTATGAGGATTAAGGTTAAGGGCCCATGACCCATGTTTGAAGCTTAATATGGCCAGAAAGTAGAGGAAATAATGTTCATAAATTTTAGAAAGTCTAAAGGTATGTATTGTACCATAAAACCTTAATTGGGCTCAGACACCCATGGTTAGACTGCGGTAAGGCCCAATAGTTGATTCTAAAGGCCCAAAAAGAGAAGAGAAGATATAATTAGGGTTTTAGAGAAGATGAAACCCAAATATAATTATAAAATGAAAGGGAGAGAAGAAAAAGATTTTAGTTATTTTAAAGGATTAACCATGGTTAAGTTAGAAACTAACTATGGTTGAGTTAAAAGTTGACCATGATTGAGTTAAGAAATTAACCATGGTTACTCTCCATAACTTAAGGGCTAAGGCAAGGCTTCCAAGTGTGTGGCCAAGAATTTTTGGAAGAAGATATTTAGTTATGAAATTAGAAAATCAAAAGAAAAAAAGGAATGGAAGGTTAAGATTTGATCTTGAAAAGGTTGATTCAAGGGTCCAAATTTAGTATGACCATTTAACTTCATTAGATTCATCTTATTCACCTCCATTCCACCATTTTCACGCCACACACAAGGAAGGAAGAAAGAAAAACGTGAAGAGAGAGAGAGAGGGAGAAAAAGTGGAAGATGAAGTGAAACCAAGCAAAACTACCACCATTCTTCACCAAATTTCTCCATCTTCTCCATCCTCCAACCATTTCTTCCAAAGGGCAGCTGCATATTCATCTTTTCTTCAAGGTGAAATGTTGCTCTAAGTGGGAAAAGAAAGGATTTTAGTGTGAGAAAACCAAAAGAAGCAAGGCTT
The DNA here is from genome assembly GCA_026724425.1 of Erythrophleum ivorense. NCBI lineage: Eukaryota > Viridiplantae > Streptophyta > Magnoliopsida > Fabales > Fabaceae > Erythrophleum > Erythrophleum ivorense. Next base: position 11,517,997 of record JAIUCV010000014.1, read on the forward strand.
AAACTTAAAGAGTAAGTTTTCTCCTTCTTATACTTGTAAATCACATGCTTTAAGCTAGTTTTGTTAAACCCTAGCTATGAGTTATTTTTGGACAGCATATGAATCATTAGAAATAGAGTTTATATGTTGAATATGAAGGCCTTGAAATGATGTTTATAAGTTGAACATGAAGGCCATATGAGCTTAGTTATTGTTGTTATATGCTGAGACTTTGGAAAACACAAAGACTGTAATTTTTGGGAAAATAGAAAGCATGGGGAGATGCTGTCCGAATTTTTCGAATATTTTTATGGTGTTTTCTTAATGTCTTAAAGTCATGTATACCAAATTTCCAGTCCTAAAACATAAAGGAAAAGGCTATGAAATTTTTAGAACCAAAGAAACGCACTTTGAGCCTAAAACAGAGCTAGATTATGTGATGACCAAAACGTGATGTTGGGGCTGGAATTTGATGATTTTACCCATTCCAATGGATTCAAAAGGGTGTTTTTAGCTAGGAATACCTATGGGAAAGCCCCCAAAGCTCATGGGATAAAATTTCTAAATTTTGGCCAAGAAAGGCATACTATTCAGCCATAGTGAATGGGAAGGGAAGGAGTTAGATTTTTCCAATTCCAATGGTCCCATTAAGTTTAAAAGGGGTCATCCTATTTTAGAAGCTAAGGTTTATATGTTGATTGTAATGAATTATCATTATGATTATAGGGTTTGATGTTGTTTTGGGAACTCCAAAAGCAAGTAAACTGAGTCCCAAGGATTGAAGAGCAAAGTTTGCTAAGGTAGTAGTTTTCCTCTTTCTTTCCTTAAGCTTGTATGTTTGTATAATGATGAGTGTTATGCTATATCAAGTTGTCATTTATGCTATAAGATGAGACATGTATGTTTAGATTGTGCTTGGCCTTGTATGAAATTCTTTGTATTGCTATACGATATGCGGCATCTTGACTGGCTTTATGTTATGTACTTACATGCTTGCTTGTGTATGAGATTGGTTTACTACTACTGAGATTTCATAATCTCATCCCAAATATAACCCATGCTAGGTCCGAGTTCAAGCAAATAAAGGAGCAAAGAATGTGGAGACATAAATTAAGGACCTTACTTTTATGCACCACATTTTGTTATGTAATTAAATGTTTTAGATTATTGCGTGTATGAGTTATGTTATGATACTGTAAGGTACTCAGTTATGGAATGGAAAGTCATGAATATAATCAACCCTTGAGTAAATAGAATATGACTGATGAGCCTAAAATGCAAAAATACATCTGCTTATATAAAGGCAAAATAATAATAATATGTCAAGTGAGGGGTAAAACTGTCCAATTTGTTGTAGGGGCAACTTTATATGAATTTATATGCACTCTGTTAAGTAAGCATTTTCCCCGTATAAAGGGCTTAAAGAGCTTGAAGTAGAGCCCTGAATTAACCTCATACGATTTTTCTATAGTTAAGTATGTATTTTCAAAGTTAGATAAGAATTTGGAAATGACCAAATGAATAGTAAAATTGTATGAGGAAGTTTTAAAATGGAAAATTTTTATTAGTTCAGGTTTTCGTTGACTCCTCTAAGTTTTATATGAGGTAATTATAGTAAGAAAAAGTGTTATAAAATAAGGTATTACATATTGTAACTGTGAAAAACCCATGTTGTAAAGCTCTATGTCAACTTTTGGCCCTCTAATCTAACCCAACCTCAACTCCAACCCTACATCAAAAAAATTAACTATAAACTTATTTTATTTAATTTTTACACAAAAAATCAAAATAGAAGAATATATACTAAAAATACTAGAAAAACTATTGAAAAAATATGATAAGTCTCCAAATAAAGTACATAAATATAGGTATAATTAGGACTCATCATGTACAAACCTAAGGATAAGACACAAGTTCCTATACAAAATACACTACTTAAATGGCACATATCACTTCTATACAACATGCAAGCAAGCTATATCTCAGCTATCCTTAATCATCTTAGAACTAGGAAAAACTAAACAAAGGGTACAAGTTCCTATATAAGGTGACTCATCACAATTGATCAGAATGAATGAATATAAGGATTAGAACTTAACAAAAAGTTTGGATATTGAGAAAAGGAATAGGACTAACAAAAGGATCAGATTTGAAAGGCAAAAGCATAGGTTCAAAGATCAAAACTAAAAGGGTAAAGTATAAGTTCAAAAACTAGTAGGAAAATGGCAAAGCATAAAGTTAGAAGTATAACATTGAATTCAGTACTCAAGGATAAAAGGTAAAAATAGAAATTGAACTTAAGAAACATTTAGGGATAAAGATAGAGGTTGAAGCCAAATTTAGCAAATTATTACAATCGAAGTTAAAGCCATAATATTGAATCCAGTAGTCGAAGACAAAGGGTAAATTAGAATTGGATTTAGCAATCCCTCAAAGCTAGAACTAGAAATATAAAATTAAAAATTACAAACTTTCAAGGATATAACTGAAAATGGCAAACATTTGAGAATGGAATTAAAGGCATAATGAGCATTTGAGGATGGTGTTAAAGCTTAAAGTTGAATTTGGTGAGCACTCAAGGATAGAAGTATAAACATAAAAATAGAATTTAGAAGCATGAACACAGAATTGAATATGATTAATGGAGAATTAAGATTATTAGAGTTGAACATGACTAGTTGATAAGTCCCATTTTGTGCATAAATTACATAATATTTTAGGGACTTACTAATGTTTATTTTGTGAAAATATCCTTCATTCATGCAACTTTTATAGGTTTTTACAAATTATTTGAATTATGATCTTAAACTTCACTATTATTTAAATTAATCTTTGTTTGTATTGTTTTAAGTTAAAAAAAAGAGTTTAAGGAACCTAAGTAGACCAAAGAAAGCTAATGGACTTTAAAGGAAGCCTAAAACATAAATTTAGACTCCAACGTTATGAAGATTTAGGCCTTAATGAAAAGATTTGAGCTAACACTAGATTGCATGATGTAGTAAATTAGGCATACTTTATCTTACAAACCTACAATTAGATTGGTTCTTGAACCCATGCAAAGCTAAGATAGAGCCTTACGATTTTCTAGATTAAAGCCTAACTCATGAAGGACATAGGTCAAAATGGCATCAGAACAAACCTAAATGGAATAAGCTTACTCTTCTAAGCATGTCTTGATAATTTAAAGTATAACTCATGATCCAGAAGTCCAAACTAGATGAAATCGGTGGCAATAAAAAGTTGATAGAAAATCCTACAACTTTAATGAAGACCAAGGAAGAAAATTTATGTGTTTTGAAGGAGTTACATATTCTCTAGTTCAGGATGGGGACTAATGAGTCAATGCTTTCCTATTTTAGAGAGAGTTGGTTATTTTGTGATTGTATCATTTTCTTAGGATTTCTAAAATATTATGGTTGCCCAAAGCCCCCTTTTTTTATTGTAAATGTAAATCCTAGTTCTAACTTTGCTCTTCCTTGGCTATGTTCTATAAATAGCCATCTTTTGCCACCATGAGGTAGGGTGTATGTTAAACTAGGGCGACAAACTTGTTTTAGTGCAACCAAGAACTCTTTTGAGTGACATAAAGGAGTTACAATCAAGCTACCAAGGAAGCCTTTTTTGTTATTCACCATATTGGTGATGTCCTCCATCAACCCTTCTTCCCTCTTTTTTTCTTTAGTCTCTTATTTTATTTCATTTCATATTGAGCTTTTACGGTTTTGTTAAATCTAGGATGTATTGACATTTAATTTCTTATCAATACATTCATGTTTAATTTTTCCTTTCATGAATATGTCTTATGATTCTTTTATGTGATTAGTAAAGAGGATAGGTAGATTAATTGGAACTATTTCTTGAAAGATGAATTTTCTCTTAATCTCACTTTGAATTTATGCTAATTGAATCTTAAGCCTAATGATATGTTAAAAGATAAAATTAGGTGAGAAATACCATTCACATAACATATATCACAATTTTTTATGTTGAAAGACAATGAGTTTTATAGCTAACTTGGAATTACAATGATGTGTTGAAAAATGAAATCTTAACAACTAAGGGATGCTAGATTGAATAGAAAAATTAGCTAGGATTAATTGTGAATTTACATGTTCATTGTAACTAGATGTTGTTGAGTCTTTTGAGTCATTTTGCTCTTTAATCTTAAGTTTACTAACAAACTAAACATTACAAGGAAAAGAGTAAATAGAGAGGGAATATAATGAGGGACAACTTCCCTCACTAATTAGCAAGGGATTAATGATAAACGATAAATCTCTCACTAAGCCTCATAGTTTTAGAGAGAAGAAAAGCACAAATAGTTATGCAAATTTTTGTGATAGATTAGCTAAGGATTGAGAAGGGAAAGACTCCTTGCCATATGGCAAGCAATAGCTTCATTACTAGTCCATCACTTACTAATAGGAGATTATTGGGTGTTCAAGTTTCCTTGTTAAATCCAACATTCTTACATTTAAAGATAAAATAATGATGGACTATTCCCTTGCTAATTAACTTTTAAGTTAGCCAAGGAATCTTTATTTGTTGATTCCTTGTTAAATGCTTTTAAAATTGAATCCTTAATCCCTAAAATTAGAAATGAATCTTACACTTTCGCTCTCTCTCTTTCCACGACATTTATCATTGTTGAGTTGTCACCATCGTAGGTTTCCTATGGACCTTTACCTTAGCCATTTGTCATCATTGCCACTATGCCGCCTTTACCTATGTCACTAAAAAAGTGACTTTTTTATTTTGTTTCTAGATCTAGCTTGCCCCTACACCATGAAGAATCTTTGGTTTACTAGTTAGGTTTGCTACTTACCATGAATATCGTTAAAGAATCTGAGTTAGGTTTGCTTTATTTGCACTCTATTTTCTAGTGAGTTTGGTGAAAAGTTTTATTTTTACAATATGGGTTTTGACTCATTGTGATTAACATTGATTAGGATAGATTAACTTGATTAATATTAACATAGATAGCTAACTTGATTGACATAGACTAGGAAGCATACAATGTATAATAGTGATGTAGTTAGTTGATTGATAATTTATATTTGATTGATTTATTACATTCAATCATACAATGGATTTCTATATGTAGCTTTTTTCCAATTAGAATTGGTTTTATAGCATAGGACCTTGTGTAGTTTGACATATTTTAAATTTTGAATTTAAAATTAATAAAGTGATTTTTTATATTTATCTTGTTTATGCATTATCTCATTTATTACATATTTGTTATCCGTCTAATATCTATACTTTAAGAATTAGAATTGGTGGTAATCCTTATCTAATCACTAAGTGGATAACACTAAGTAACTACTTTCCTAATGACAAGAAATAGTTATAAATACCTAATTATAGGATCCCTAATTTAGCAATTCTTATTTATATTTTACCATGTAAAATTGTTGTAAATTGAAACTTTAATAGCTTGTTCAAAGGATTTGGTTTGCTATGATTGGAGATTAGTATTTATTTTGTAGTTGTTACTATTTTCCATATGTAATATTTAATTAATGGTCTAACATGTGCTACCTATCAACTTGTTCTAATTGTATACCTCTGAAGTTTATACTTGAGGAACTTCTTTGTTTTAGAGTTTCAAAATAAAGACTTTACTTTACCTTTAAAATATAAGTAAAAAATGGACCAATGATACTTTTACCTTGTCGAATTGCTGGTAGTTGCATATTAATCATATAAGGATGCAAATAAATGTAACACCATAAATTCTAAGACTCAACTCATGCAAATTCCATACCTTATCTCATGCTAGTTATATAGGAAGTAACATAATGGCATTGGAATCATAGATGAGGTTGCATTTTGTCACGGGTAAAATTTTCATTCAATGTCCTGTGGTCATATGGAGTCAATAATCTCATTCTCATATTTAAATACATAAATATAACTCATAACAAGCTCAAAAAGTGGCCTATACTCGAGTAAAGGAAGTGGATAAATAAATTTTACTAATGCAACCTTAGGTAGAATTCCATATTTTGTGCTTGAACTTTGAAAAATCATAACTAATTCTAGCAAAATCAAAATTAGACACACTATACATTCTAGAAAGCTACATATGTATAATTTATACGAAGAATAAATTCAAACCATAACAGAGGTTGATAGCTATCAGAAACTGATATAACAATACTAGAGGTTGACTATCATCCTTGATACTGATCTGCAACTTCAAAAATTCATATCTCCTTGCGTAGAGGTCCAATTAGGGTGATCTTGGTGGAAATGGAAAGTTCATCAAGTCTAGTTTATGCCTGTAAAATTTCATAAGCATTAGACATCATTTGGCCCACGAATTATACAGTCTAAGTTTCTGACCATATGAATAGTGTCTGCATCAGTTTAGCAGAAAAATATCAACTTTGGAAATTCATAATTAATTTCACATAGCTCCAAATAATCTAATCTTTCACTTTCTAAAAAGCTTTAGATAAGATCTACATTTGTACCAAATTTCATGGGCAAATTCATTCATTTGGTTAGATTTTGACATTATGTTGCAAAATAGCTCATTTTGTATCATCAAAGGGGTTCAAATGGTCCATTTCAAGTTATAAGGAAACCATGACCACTTGAACACTTGGGAATGCACCAAAATGGCTCTCTAAATGTGTCTCAAAGGTGCATAAACCCATATTCCTTAAACTCACTCTCTCACCCCATGCCATACACAAGCATGCACACACTTTCTCTTGCCATTCAATACCCAAAATGCACATTACCACTCATTTGGCACTAAAACTCATACATACATCAAGCATTTGGGTAATTACATATGTTCATATGATTGCACAATAATTTTATCATGAGATTACTTCATATGTCATGTGTATGGTTACAAAAGAGTCAAAACTAGGCATTTTCATACACTTGATGTCAATATCCTTTTTCTAGGCTTGGTGGCTTCCATTACCTTGCTCAATTACTCCACCTAGCATGTTAAGACATTGGAGAGGAGGGGATGATATTCAAAGAATCCCAATAGCTCATCTCCCTTTTAATCACATATAAAGTATGTAATACAAGCCTTAAAAATGTATGCATGAGCATAAGGACATGTATGAGCATTCAAGAAACATCTTTAGCATTTAAACAAGTCATACTTAGCATATATAGGCTTGCCAAGTTAGTGGATTAACCTCACCCATTCACTTATAGATTTTGGACTTGCCTCACCCATTATCTCTAAGAGGTTTTGACTCAACCTCACTTTTGGGAGTCAACCTCACTCCTGGGAGACTCTTTGCTTTGTCTCAACTAATTTTAAGGGCTCTTGGTATAACATTCGGTTCTCTGAAAATGAGAGAAAATGTGAGAAATGTAACATACAGTTTCTCTGTCAATGAACGAAATTTATCAAATACAAAAGGAAGTCTCCCGAGATGATGTAGTTAAGGTCCCAAAAAATTTAAAAAGTATTCTAGACTCCTAAAAATGAGAATCCCAAGCTTAGACGGAAGGAACAATGGAGCTAAAATGAAGAAACAATTTCTTATGAAAAACTTATGAAATATAATGGCATTTTCGTAATTTTGAGCAAATTTTAGAATTCACATAAGAGGGCTTTTTAAATGAAAATTTTTAGTTCTCCGGGGTTCTCAAAGGCCCTGAAAATCATGAAAGCCTCGAGATAGTTAAAACCCCTTCGATGGACGTTTTTCAACATCAGTATACCTAAACTTTGACGGATTCGGTCGGGAAGGTTTTAGCTCCGATTTGAGTGATTCCAAAGGCATTTTACTAAATTGGGAACCTAAATTTCATAATGGAAAAGACAGTTCTCAAAAAGGATTTAAAATGAATTAGAAACAAAAATGCCAAGAACGAAGGGTAAAATGAGAATTTTTGAAAAGTTCTTCCTCTTCTTTTATATATATAAGTGGCACCCCAGTCTCACCTTCATGTAGCCTCATATGTTCTTGCCCTAAACTAGAGAAGGAAGCCCTAGGATGAGGCGCACAATAGGAAGAAGAAGAGGAGGAGAAATTCAAGCAAAAAGGTATGGAATTTTGGTAGTTTTTCATGCTTTCTTCCATCCAAACCTTCTCTTCTCCATTCTCCTTTATTTCCTTTGATTAAAATGAAGTTTACAAATCTGTTTTAAGGGAGAAACCTCAGGGAAAATTCGGATTTGAAGAGAGGAGCCTAGAGAAAGCAAGATTCAAGTGAGAATAAGTAAGAAAATAAGGTAATTTCTTCTTCCATGGTTGCTATCTCTTCCTCCCCTTTCTCCACCATTTAGCCCCAGTCAAGAAACCCTAGGAGGGTTTGATTTTTAGGTAGAACCAAGGGTGATTCTAAGGAAAAAGGGTGTGGAGATTAAGAATATGCAAAGGGAATTAACAAAAAATCATGAAATTTCAAGATGCAATTTCTAGGGTTTCAATTGCACCTTATAAAATCTGACTTTGTACAATGATTTCTATGCTTAATAAATAAGAGTTTAAATGAGACCTAAGATCCCTAGAAGTTTTCCCATGTGCTTCCTCCATCAAGAAAACAAAGCAAAGTTCAAGGAGATCATAAAGCTTCCTAGTCTCGACCTAAGGGAGTTTGTATACCTAGAGATAGTTTTAATTTGTTCCAAACCCATTTTTGAGTCATATATGATGAGTGAAGATGAGGGGAAGCCTTGAGAAAAATTTAGAAACTATAGAAAGTGATTTGGCCTTATATGTTCCATAATATGACCTAAAGAAGCATTATATAGTTAGGCTCTTTATTTTAATTATGTGATGACTCCAAGAGGCTTAAAAGGAGTTAAGAATCATATTTGAAAAAAAGAATGGAGCTTAGAATTTATTTTATGGGTGTTGCTTCATTAGGTGCATTCTTGAAAACTAAGTCTAAGTAAGTTGTGTGGCCTTTGAATTAATTCCATGAATCTAATTGGCTTTCATAAATTATGTCTAGGCCAAAAAGAATGATTTCCACCTTCTTGGGTATGTGAGGTCAAGGGAGAGGATTCAAGGCTTAAGGAAAAAGTGTATAAATGCTAGCAAGGTAGCTCTCTCCACCTTCTCTCATGCACGATTGCTTGCTTTACTTGTCTTTGAATGTGTGTATGTGTATTTCAAGCAATGAAAAATGTTCTAGCATGAACTATTACTCCATGGTACCATGATGTTACAATATGATTTCATATGATGTTTATGATATGTGCTTGGGTTTGCTTGAGTGTGGTGAGGCCAAAAGCCCTTAGCCATGGTGAGGATGAGCCAAGAACCCTTAAGATTGGTTAAGACAAAGTAAAGAGTCTCCTAAAAGTGAAATGGACTCCCAAGAACATGGTTGAGTCTAAGAATCTCTTAAAGAATGGGTGAGGCAAGTCTAACATCCATAAGAAATTAGGTGAGGCCAATCCACTTACTTGACAAGCCTTTGTATGGTCTATATGACTTTCTCAAATAATGAAAATGCCTCTTGAATATTTGCACATGTCAACATGACCATACATGTATTTATGAGACTTTTTTACATCCATTATGTATGATTGAATGGGAGATGAGCTCTTGGGATTCTTTGAATCTCATCCCCTCCTCTCCAATCTTCTAACATGCTAGGTGGATCAAGAGAGCAAGGTAATGGAAGCAAACTACTTTGAAGATGAGAGCATGACATCAAAGTGCCTTGAAATTGCTACTTTAAGGCGTTATGGATAGCAATTGATGAAATCCCTAGTAGTATATGACTTATGATGTTATGAGTATGTATAATTATGTTAATGTATTGTGTATAAATGAGAGCTAGGGTTATATGTATGAAAATACTCATTTTGGTCATGTAATGGCAATTTTGCATTATGGAATGTCATGTATTAATGGAAGTGGAATGACCAAATTGAGATATATGAGGTTTGAGACCATTTCGGCAACTCACACAATTCCTAATTATGCTTTTAGACTTGCCCAAGAGGTGCCAAAATGTAACACTATAAATTTTAGCTTATTTCATGTCATTCTTAAGCATTCTATCATGATTCATATAGGCTTTCCATAGAAAAAGTAAGGAGAATAGAATTAATTTTGCTTTGCGTCATATTTAAAAATTTTAATCCATGTCACGTGGACCGTGTGAGCTCATACTATGCTTCCTCATACTTAATTACATCATTACAAATCATTTGCATCTTAAAAACATGCCTACAACTCATGGAAACCAAAATGGGGCATGGAAAATGAAAGTTCATTCTCGGCCAGAATTGGCCTCTTTTCTGGGCAAATTTTGGAAAATCATAACTAAATCTAGAAAAATAAAAAACATACAATCTTGGTCATTCTGGAAAGATTGGGATGTCTACTTCATGAAAAAAATATGTACAAGTCATAACATCCCACAAATAGAGCGTTTGACATGCAAAATGGTCCAGAGGTCGGATTAAGTCCTAATGCTATCACAGTTTACTGATATGAATTTCAAAAATGTCCAATTAATTCCAAAAAAATTCATTCCATGTAAATGATACCAATCTGGAAACCTATGGATGTCAAATAGAGAGAAAAAATATCTCCAGATTAGTTCATCAAGCCTAGATCTTAGAATTTGATGAAACAGTACTTCTGATCGGGCAAGGCTACTGATACTGGACAGAAACTTCAAAAATTCATAATTTCCTCTCTAGACCTTGAAATTAGGTGCTTCCAGTTGGCACAAGTGATTGCCTAGTTTCTCTGGATTGAATTTCATGGTAATTAGACATCATTTAAATCTCAAATGACAGAAAACAATTTTGGACCAATTGAATAGTACAGCAGACCAAATCCATAAAATTTGCCAATTTCAAAAATTATGAATCTTTAGCTTCCCAGAAAGCTCTCAATGAGACCTAATTTCATGCCCAATCTCAGATCAAGACTAACTCATTTGGCCAAAAAGTGACTTAGGGTTCCATAATGGTCAATTTTGGCTCCATATAGGGCATCAAAGTTGCCAAATGGATTTCCCTTGGTCTTGGCACCTTTTGGGCAAGTCTAAAAGTACATTTAAGACTTGTGTGAGCTACCCAAATGGTCTCAAACCTCATACATCTCATTTTAGCCTTCTCACCCACGCTTATACACATTTACATCAAACTTCCAAATTGCATAATTTGGCATTACATACTCAAATTGTATTCTAGAGCTCATACATCATATCCATGGTTATAAACATCACATAATTGCATATTTATACATGTCTCAAGGTTCATAACACATTTACAACCTCATATACATGATGAACTATCATTATGGTTCCAAACTCAATCAAACAAGGCACAAGGTTGTCAATCTCTCTTCCTCACCAAAAATGTCATATCTTAACCCTAAGAAACTCATATCATAGCATTCATGCAATAAACACCATATTTGCACACAAAGCATAGCATATGGACCGAAATCACATAAACAAACCCACACAGTTCAATCCCACTTTGGTTTAAGCAATTTTGTCCATATAATATCCATACAACATTCATTCAAAGCAAGAATATCATTACATAAGCTCTTGAGGTCCATTTTGCACTACTTGAACTTTTCACATAATTTACTTGCACATACAACACATAACAATGGGAAGCACACTACTAAGAACCTCTAGCTTAGCATTAAATCACTTCCAAAGCCCATGAATTGATCCTCAACTCCTCTTAGACCACAACATATTAAAACATATCATATTCATAGCCATTTAGGTCAAGAAACTCGGGTTTGGAGGTTTGGAACACATATCAGAATTTTTGCCATGGGTTCCAATTTTTAGTTTTCTGGGGTAAACTTTGGAAAATCATAATTAATTCTAAAAAAATCAAAATGAGGCACATGATAGCTTTCCAGAAAGCTCTGTATGTCTACTATAAGGTAAAAATAATTATAGGTATGAAAAACCCAGTTGTACTGTGTTTGACAACCGAAAAGTATGAAAGGTCAGGCTGCCCTTGAGTTCTGCTATAGCTTACTGATATGGACTTTAAAAATTCATAACTAATTCCAAAAAACTCCAAATCAAGTAAACTATATCAATCTGGAAAGATACAGATGTCTAGATTAAGGGAAAATATCTCAGATCCAGAGAATGACATTAAACTGGAGAAACTCGATGGAACAGTGCTGAGAGTCCTGCTGCGTCACTGACAGTGAGTTCTAACTTTAAAAATTCATTTCTCTCTCTCTAGATCTCCAAATTAGGTGTTTCTAGTTTCTATAGATTACTGTTCATTTCTAGTTTCTCCATGTAAAATTTCAGGACTATTGGACCTCATTTGCCCCATGTTTGACATAGATGCATTTTTGGACCAAAGCTAAAGTACACTGACCAAAATCAGAAAAATTCCTAACTTCAAAAATTCACCAAATATTCCCTAGACCTCCAAAAATTCTACACTTTAACTTAACAAAAATATTTAGATGATCTCTACATGCATGCAAAATTTCATGAGGAATTTTGTCCATTTGGTCAGTTGGTGACATAGGGTTGCAAAATGTCCTTTTTAAGCTTCATATGGGGTCTCAAGGGGTCCATTTTTGCTTCTTCTCATTCTATGGCTACATGAGCACGTGGGAAAGCATTAAAATACTCTATCAAACATGTCTCAAAGGGATAATAACTCAGATTCCATAATCTCACTCATCCACACCAAGATATACACAAGAGCCATACTTGTATAACTTGGCATATCCAAGTCAAATTCATGAAATATCCTTCACACGGGTCTAGTTCTCATACATATACAATATACCCATACTTTTACAAATATTCATAAGCTCATACATCATATACATTATGGAGATACATCATGTGACAACCATATGGCTATAATACAAATATGTTATAACTCCATTGCTAATCTTCTTGCTTCCAAGTGTGGTGGCTCCCATTTCCTTACTCTCTTGATCCACCTAGGCATATTAAGTAATGGGGAGGGAAGAGTGAGATTCTAGGAATCCTAATAGCTCATCTCCTAGTCAATCATGCATAAAGAATGTAATACAAGTGTTAAGGATGCATGCATGGCATATCAATATAGAAAATGGTGCAAAACACCTTATTGGCATTTACACAAAGCACACATAACATACTTAGGCTTGCCAAATGAATGGATTAGCCTCACCTACTTTCTTCAAGGTTCTTGGACTTGCCTCACCCTTTTTCTCAAAGGCCTTGAACTAAGCCTTGCTCTTGGGAGACTTTCTCTTGGTTTCAACCACTTCTAAGGGTTCTTGGCTCATCCTCACCGAAGATAGAAGGTTCTTGGCCTCTCCACATTCAAGCAAACCAATGCAACATTTATAGGCATCATTTGAATACATAGTGCAATACTATGGTTCCATGGAACATAGGCATCATAACTAAATACAATTCATAGCTTAAAATACTCATACACACATTCAAAAACAATGTAGACATTCATTCATGCATGGGAGAAAAGAGAGAGAGCTACCTTGTTATCTATGCAAGCTTTACTTTGCCTTACTCCTTCCCTTTTTCTGTTCCATAAGAACACTTAGGTGGGGTCGGTGTCCTTGGCCTAAACATCATGAATAATACTCAATTATATTCTTGAAACAAGCTAAGGCATTCGATTTACTCTCAAGAACATACTTGGTTCCATAAGTCACATAATGGCTCTATAAATGGCCTATTGAAGCAACCATCATGATTCAAGTTCTTGACTCCATTCTCTTTTCATTTCTATACCTCTTGACCTCATTTAAGATCCTTGGAGCCATTACATATTCATTTACAAAAGCTTAAACACAAGTTGCTTCACAAGGTCACATTATAGAAGCCATTGCCTCATCTCCCAATCTATGGCTTCCAAATTTTTCCCAAGGGTTCCTCCCACCTTCTATCATCATAAGAAGTCCCATTCTAGGCTTAGAACAAATTAAAACACTCTCTAGGTGACTAGACCTTGTGTGGCCAAAATATACATCATGAAAAGAGCCCTTGAACTTTGCTTTGTTTTCTTGGGAAGAATGTCACATATGTAACTTCCTAGGGGTCTAAGGGACTCAAACCATGTCTTACATAAGCTAGAATACCTCTAGGAAAAATTAGATTTCATCACTTATTTCAAAACTCCAAGTTGTGCCAACTTGAAATTTAAGGCTCTCTTTTTGTTTCCACTTGTCTATTCTAAATTCCCACACTCTAAATCACTTGTTCTTCCCTTGTTATGGTCAAAATTCAACTCCCTTTGGATGGGCTCTAGGTTGCACGAAATTCATATGGAGGAGAACAAGCAAGAAGTGCAAGAAAAGTCATGGAAAGGAATGGGAACCTACCTTAAATTCTTGCTCTTCCAAGTGGCTTCCTCTTGCACCCAAGCCTTCCCTCCAATCCTAACTTCTCCTTGCTAGACCAGAACCAAAATAGCATCAAAATACATTATGAACCCATGGAAATATGGAGGAGAAGGAGGGGAATATTTATTGTAAAGACAAAAGGAAGAAAACACACCCTTTCATACTTATTCAAGGCTTCTTCTTCTCCTTCGTTGTTTCTCCTTCCACATGATGCCTTGGCTGGAGTTTTTTAGCAGTTTCATAAATGGGTAAAACATTGGTGCAGCTTGGGGAAGGCTGGAGCGTGTTTTAAAAGAGCAAAAATCAACTTTTCCTTTTTGTATTTTAGTCTGTATTCTTGGCTTTTTCATTTTAGACCCATTTCAACTCCTTTTCGAAATCCGTCTTTTCCATCATAATATTTAGGCTTTCTAACTTATAAAATAATTAGAAGATGTTGTTGGTAAGTTTCTGGGGGTTCACAGATCGAAATTTGAATCCTCACCCTGACATAACGCCATTAAGTCATGATTTTAATGCAAAAGTCTTGGAATTTCCTTGCTACTTTGTGTAATCCCACCTTGATTAAGGAAATTGATGCTAGGAATAATATGGTGTGACACCAAACCCCAAAAAAAGCCATTTGGATATTTTGGTATCCCATATGGAGCCAAAATTGACTATAATAAAACCTTACGTCACTTTTTATCCAAATGAGATCTTCTTGATCTAAGATTTGGCATGAATTATAGCTTGTTAAAATATTTTTAGGAAGCTAAGGAATAGAATTTTCAGAGGTCTAGAGAATATTTGATGAATTTTCAAAGTTGAAAAATTTTCTAATTTTAGTCATGTCACTGTTCATACTGGTCCAAAAATAAAATCTATCACATAGGGTTCAAATGATGTCCAATTACTACAAAATTTTATATAGAAAAACTAGACATTCACAGTGATTGTGTCAACTAGAAGCACCCCATTTGGATGTCTAAAGAGGGAGATATGAATTTTTAAAGATTTTGTCCAGTATTAGGAATTTCAACTGACCTCAGGTACTATTTGATTGATTTTCAATGCCTGGGCATACCTGAGCTAGTCTGGAGTTATTTTTTTTCCTCTATTTAACATCCATAGCTTTCTAGATTGGTATCATTTGAATGGATTGGATTTTTATGGAATTAATTGGATATTTTTTAAATTTGCTATAGAATTTTGTGACAGCACTAATGGACAGCCAGACCTCTAGACCATTTCGAATGTCAAAAATTCTTTGTGTTGAATGTTATGGTCTATTCATATTTTTAGTATGAATTAGACATGTGTAGCTTTCCATAATGGTAAAGAATGCATGATTTCAATATTTTTAGAATTAGTTATGATTTTCCAAAGTTTGTGACAGAAATGAGAAAATTTTGGTTGAAAATGCACACATGTATTTTATGCTTCCCTTTGAGTTCCACAAGATGTAGGCTACTTTTAATGATGCAAATGCATTGTATTCATGTAATTAAATATGAAAATGTGATGTATGAGCTCATATGGTCCACGTGACATTAAATGAAATTTTTATACGCGATGCAACGCAAAGAAATACATTATTTAATGCTATTTTTGCTTACCTCTTTATGAGTTGCTTGATATGAGGCATAGAGATAGTATGAAATGAGTTAGAAATATATGATGTTACACTTGGCTCATCCTCACCATGGCTAGAGGATTCATAGCTTCTCCACACTCAAGCAAACTAAGGCAAGCATATAAAACATTATTTAAATGCATAAAACATCATCATGGTACCATGACATATGAAATCATGCTAGAACACTTTTCACAGCTTAAAATACACATACACACATCCAAAGATAATGTAAGCACACATTCATGAATGAGAGAAGGTGGAGAGAGCTACCTTTGCCACATAAGCATACTCTTTCTTTGAGCTTTGGGTCTTCTCCCTCGACCTCACACACCCAAGGAGGTGGAGATCATTTCTCTTGGCCTAGACATATCATATGGAAGCTAATTATACTCTTGAATCAAATTTTAAGGCCATACATTCACTAGAAAAGTTAGGTGGTTCATATGGCACTTGTATGGTTCCATAATGCACTTAATGAAGCAATCTTAATAAAACATCATCTTGGCTCCATGTTCTCTATCTATTTATGATTCTTGACTCCATTTAAACTTTTTGGAGTCATCATAGAATCAAATCAAAGAGCTTAACTAGGTGTTGCTTCTTTAAGCCATAATATGGAACCTATGATGCCATCTCACTATCCATGGCTTCTAAATTTTTTTTAAGGCTTCATCTCATCCTCTTCCATCATACATGACTCAAAACTAAGTTTAGAACAATTTAAAACTTCCTCTTGGTACTCTTTCTAGTCTAGGCCAAAATTATGTTCCATATGAGTACTAAGTGGGTTTGTTTCACTTTCTTGATGGAAGATGTATATGAGGAGCCTTCTAGGGATCTCAAGAGCTCATCCAAATACTCATTTAGGCCTATGAATAATTACATCAAATCAAATTTTCAAGGGAGTACTTAAATCCCTAAATGGTGCATCTTATTCTTTAATACTTTTTACTTGATTCCAAATTTATATTCTTAACCCTTGCACTTTAAAACCCTTAGTTCCTCTTTGGTTTGGACAGAAATTATCCCCTAGGGATTGGGTTCCATGGTGGTCGAACCATACAAGAGAGGGGGGGGGAGGAAGAAGCTACCATAAAAGTGAGATTTTACCTTGTTTCTTGATTCTTCTTGCTTGTTTTTCACCTTTTTTGGTTTCCTCACCTTAAACACAAAATTACTCTCTATTCTACCCCCAAAACAGCACCAAGACTTCATTAAAACCATGGAAAGGAAGCTTGAGAGGAGAGGAACAAGTTTGGAAGAAGAAGGAGCATGAAAATTTATGTAATTCCTTATCTTTTTCTTACTTTTTCTCCTCCTTCCTTTTCCTCTTTAGGGTGCCTAAGAGAGTTGGTATTTTTCTAGTTTTCTGGTAGAACTAGTCGTACAAGTAAAGGGGAGAAGAAACAAGAAACTTAAATAGTGTTTAAGAAGTTTCCACTTTCTTAAAAATTTTAATTTTACCCTTTGTTCTTGGCATTTTCATTTCTAATTCGTTTTAGCTCCTTTTTAGAATCGTCTTTTTTATCATGAAATTTAGGTCCCTAATTTAGTAAAATGCCTTTGTAATCACTCAAATCAAAGCTAAAACCTTCTTAAACAAATTTGTCAAAGTTCAGGTCAATCGACATTGAAAAACATCTATCGGAGGGATTTTAACTATCCCGGGGCTTCTGATGGTTTTCAAGACCTCTGAGAACCTTGGAGAACTCAAAACTTTCATTCAAAAGGCCTTCCTATGAGAATTCCAAAATTTGGTCAAAATTACGAAAATGCCATTACGTTTCGTCAGCCTTTCATTCAAATTCGTTTCTTCATTCTAGCTCCATTTTTCTTTCCGTCTAAGCCTGGGATTCTCATTTTTTAGAGTCTAGAATGCTACACAAATTTTTTGGGACCTTAAATCACTCTATCTGGGGGACTTTCTTTTGTATTCAGTGAATTTCATACATTTACAAAGAAACAGTACGTTACATTTCTCGCGTTTTCTCTCGTTTTCAGAGAATCGGATATTACAATATAAGACAAAGCAACACTTCTGTCATTTCTTAATTTTTAGTTAATGTATGTTAGTTGATGTCACATTTGCATAAGAGAATTAAGGTTGAAATAGAAACCATCAAAAATTAATTCACAATGCTTTATAGTTATGTTGCTCGCCTTCTTTGCACTAGTTTGCATGCCAATGTGTTTTTATCTATTTAATAGATCATTTGATATGGAAATTTGGTTCTACTCTTGTGTTTATCAATTGATATTTGAATTTATGAGAGAAAGAAATAAATGAAAGAAAGAGAAAGGTAAAGAGAAGTCAAACCTTTGACCCCTTGCTTTCTTTATATGACAATGGGTGATGAGATTACAATATTATGGATACGTGAAGGGTAAGTGTAAATGTGTGTCTAATGTGGTGTGACACATGAAGACAACCTTTAGAAGTGAAAAAATAACATTGTTTCCTTGAGTACAATTTCTTTTTTATTTTAATCTTTATTTTACCCTTATTTTCTAAGTTCCTTGAGTATGACACATGAAGACAACCTTTAGAAGTGAAAAAATAACATTTTTTTTAATAATTTTTGTTATAAAAAGAAAATTTTAACTCTTTGTGTAGTACCATATCTTTCTAGCCTTCCTCATGCAATTCACATGCTCCATAACATGCATTGCTTAGGAGTTGTAAGAAAATTGGATATAAATAATTGATTAAATTTGTATTGCGCTACATATAAAAATTCCATTCGATGTCACGTGGGCCGTATGAGCACATAATATATTTTCCCATATTTAATTACATCCATACAACTCCTTTGCATCACAAAATCATGCCTACAACCCATGGAAACCGAAATGGAGTATGGAATATGGAGGTTCATTCTCGGCCAGATTTGACCTCTTTTCTGGTCAAACTTTGGAAAATCATAACTAAATCTAGAAAAATCGAAATCATGTAATCTTAGTCATTATGGGAAGCTAAGGATGTCTAATTCACACTAAAAATATGCCTAGATCATAAAATCTATCACAGAGGGCGTTTGACATCCAAAATAGTCCAGAGATCAGACTGCATTCTATAATTATCATAGAATTCTACAGAAAATTTTGAAAATGTCCAATTAATTCCAAAAAAATCCAATCCAGGAAAATGATACGAATTTGAAAAGCTATGGATGTTAGCTAGAGAGAAAAAATATCTCCAAACCAGTTCATGAAGCCTAGACCTCAAAATTTAATGGAACAATACTTCTGGTCAGGCAAAATTCTTGATACTAGACAGAAATTTAAAAAATTCATATCTTTCTCTCTAGACATCCAAATGAGGTGCTTCCAGTTGGAACGAGTCACTGTGATTATCTAATTTTTTGTATAAAATTTTGTGGCAATTGGACATCATTTGGGCCTTGTGTGATAGAATTCAATTTCAGACCAAATGAATAGTGCAGTAGACCAAAACTAGAAAAATGGACAACTTTAAAAAATTCTCAAATATTCTGTAGACCTCCAAAAATTATGATCTTTAGCTTCTCAAAAAGCTCTTAATGAGACCTAATTTCATGCAAAATATCAAATCAAGACTAACTCATTTGGCCAAAATGTGACTTAAGGATCTATTATGGTCAATTTTGGCTTCATATAGGGTACCAAAGTTGTTAAATGGATTTCCCTTGGTCTTAGTACTTTTTGGGCAAGTCTAAAAGTATATTTAAGACTTGTGTGAGCTGCCCAAATGGTCCCAAACCTTATACATCTCATTTTGAACATTCAACCCACACTTATGCACATTTACATCAAACTTCCAAATTGCATACTTTAGCATTACATACTCAAATTCTATTCTAGAGTTCATATCTCATATCCATACATTTATACATCATATAATATCATATTTACACATGTCTCAAGGGTCATAGACCATTTACAATATCATATACATCATGGAGCATCATTATGGTTCCAAAAAGATAAAAACTAGGCATATGGTTGTCAATCTTCCTTCTTCAATGTTGTTGGCTCCCATTACCATAGCTACTTGATCCACCTAGCATGGTAGATCATTGGAGATGAGGGAATGAGATTCAAAGAATCCCAATAACTCATCTCCCATTCAATCATACATAATATGTGTAAAGCAAGCTTTACAAATGCATGCATGGAGAAAATGGAAGTCATAGACATTTAAAAAGTAAGTTTGGCATATGAACAAATCATACAAGACATTCAAGAGCTCACTAAGTATTTGGATTGGACTCACACTTCTCCTCATAGATTTTGGACTTACCTCACCCATTCTTTAAGAGCTTTGGACTCAACCATACTCTTGGGAGCCCACTTTGCTTTTGGGAGACTATTTACTTTATCTTAACCAAGCTCAAGGGTTCTTGGCTCATCCTCACCATGGTGAAGAATTCTTGGTCTCTCCGCACTTAAGCAAACATCAACAAACATCATGTATTCATTTGGAAACATAACATGGCATCAAGAATCATAGCATATAAAGGCGTGCTAGCATACTTTTCATAGCTTGAAAATACATATATACATATTCTAACACAAGCTAAACACACATCCATATATGAGAGAAGGC
The DNA here is from genome assembly GCA_026724425.1 of Erythrophleum ivorense. Classification (NCBI taxonomy): domain Eukaryota; kingdom Viridiplantae; phylum Streptophyta; class Magnoliopsida; order Fabales; family Fabaceae; genus Erythrophleum; species Erythrophleum ivorense. The sequence goes on from JAIUCV010000014.1 coordinate 11,538,494, forward strand.
GGAGAGAGCTACCTTGCATACAATCACACACTTTTTCCTTGGATTTTGTAACATCTGGTTTTTTGAAAATCCAAGAAAACGTAAGGAAACGCGAGAAACGTAACATATGATTTCTTCGTCAACGTACGAAATTTATCGGATACAAAAGGAAGTCCCTCAAATAGAGTAAATTGAGGTCTAATAAAATTAGAATAATATTCTAGACTGCAAATAATGATGAGTCAAGGCCAGAGGTGCCCTAAAATTGAGGCTAAAATAGATGGAAAAAAAAGAATCAGAAAAAGGTCCCGAAGAGCCTCCGAAGTCAAGTATGAAGGAGCCAGGGACCAAATGCAAAGAAAAGTTATATGCTGAGCAAAATGTATAAATTGCCCTAAAGTTCAGGGAACCTTAGTTTCACCCTCTATTCGTGGTTTTAAGCACGAATATAAAAAAATCGGGCGAGAATCTCAAAAATCTGTGACCCACGGTTAAACTTAGTTTGATGAGATGGGTCCAATGATGCAAAGTTGTTCGGATAGTCGGGTAGGATCTGGTCTGGGATCTGGTTATCCTAATCAGTGGCTATGAGCAAAATAGGAAAAGAAAGTTGTAACAACTATAGAAATAAAAATAGCTAAAGGGCTAAGAAACGCTGAAGGAGTTTTAGGGACAAAATTGCAGTAAAGGAAAAGTTTATAGTACAATCATAATACAGAACGGTGAAAATTACACCTATAGACCCGGGTGTCTGATTGACACCGGAATTTGTGAGGATTGAGGTTAAGGGCCCCTGAACCATGTTTGAAGCTCAGTATGGCCAGAAAGTAGAGGAAATAATATTTATAAATTTTAGAAAGTCTAAAGGTATGTATTGTACCGTAAAACCATAATTGGGCCCAGACACCGATGGTTAGACTGCGGTAAGGCCCAATAGCTGATTCTAAAGGCCCAAAAAGAGAAGAGAAGATATAATTAGGGTTTTAAAGAAGATGAAACCCAAATATAAATATAAAATGAAAGGGAAAGAAGAAAATAATTTTAGTTATGTTAAAGAATTCACCATGGTTAAGTTAGAAACTAACTATGGTTGAGTTAAAAGTAGACCATAGATGAGTTAAGGAATTTAACCATGGTTACTATCCATAACTTAAGGGCTAAGAAAAGGCATCCAAGTGTGTGGCCAAGGATTTTTAAAAAAAGATATTTAGTTATGAAATTAGAAAATAAAAAAAAAGGAATGGAAGGTTAGGATTTGATCTTGAAAATGTTGATCTAAGGGTCCAAATTTAGTATGACCCTTTAACTTCATCCTAATTCATCTCCTTCACCTCCATTCCACCATTTTCACGCCACACACAAGGGAGGAGGAGAGAAAAATGTGAAGAGAGAGAGGGAGGGAGAAAAAGTGGAAGATGAAGTGAAACCAAGCAAAACTACCACCATTCTTCACTAAATTTCTTCATCTTCTCCATCCTCCAACCATTTCCTCCAAAGGGCAGCTGCATATTCATCTTTCCTTAAAGGTGAAATGTTGCTCTAAGTGGGAAGAGAAAGGATTTTAGTGTGAGAAAAGCAAAGGAAGCAAGGCTTAAGCTTAAAGAGTAAGTTTTCTCCATCTTATACTTGTAAATCATATGCTTTAAACTAGTTTTGTTAAACCCTAGCTATGAGTTATTTTTGGACAGCATTTGAATCATTAGAAATGGAGTTTATATGTTGAATATGAAGGCCTTGAAATGAAGTTTATATGTTGAACATGAAGGCCATATGAGCTTAGTTATTGTTGTTATGTGCTGAGACTTTGGAAAACACAAAGACTGTAATTTTTGGGAAAATAGAAAGCATGGGGAGATGCTGTCCGAATTTTCCTAACATTTTTGTGGTGTTTTCTTAATGTCTTAAAGTCATGTATACCAAATTTCAAGTCCTAAAACATAAAGGAGAAGGCTGTGGAATTTTTAGAACCAAAGAAACGCACTTTGAGCCTAAGGCGGGGCTAGATTATGTGATGACCAAAATGTGATGTTGGGGCTGGAATTTGATGATTTTATCCATTCCAATAGATTCAAAATGGTGTTTTTAGCTAGGAATACCTATGGGAAAGCCCCTAAAAATCATGGAATAAAATTTTTAAATTTTAGCCAAGAATTGCATACTATTCGGCCATAGTGATTGGGAAGGGAAGGAGTTAGATTTTTCCAATTCCACTGGTCCCATTAAGTTTAAAAGGGGTCATCCTATTTTAGAAGTTAAGGTTTATGTGTTGATTGTAATGAATTATCATTATGATTATAGGGTTTGAAGTTGTTTTGGGAACTCCAAAAGCAAGTAAACCAAGTTCCAAGGCTTGAGGAGCAAAGTTTGTTAAGGTAGTAGTTTTCCTCTCTCTTTCTTTAAGCTTGTATGTTTGTATAATGATGACTGTTATGCTATATCAAGTTATCATTTATGCTATAAGATGAGACATATATGCTTAGATTGTGCTTGGCCTTGTATGAAATTCCTTGTATTGCTATGTGATATATGGCATCTTGACTGGCATCATGTTATGTACTTACATGCTTGCTTGTGAATCAGATTAGTTTACTACTACTGAAATTTCATAATCTCAACCCAAATATAACCTATGCTAGGTCTGAGTTCAAGCAAAGAAAGAGCAAAGAATGTGGAGACATAAATCAAGGACATTACTTTTATGCACCACATTTTGTTATGTAATTAAATATTTTAGATTACTGTGTGCATAAGTTACATTATGATACTGTAAGGTACTCAGGTATGAAATGGAAAGCCATGTATATACCTAACCCCGAAGTAAAAAGAGTATAACTAGCGTGCATAAGATGCAAGAATGCCTGTACTTATATAAAGGCAAAATAATAATAATAATAATAATATGACTAATGAGGGGTAAAACTGTCCAATTTGTTATAGGGGCAACTTTATATAAATTTATATGCACTCTGCTAAGTAAGTATTTTCCCCGTGTAAAGGGCTTAGAGAGCTTGAAGTAGAGCCCTGAATTAACCTTATACGATTTTTTTATAATTAAGTATGTATTTTCAAAGTTAGATAAGAATTTAGAAATGACCAAATAAATAGTGAAATTGTATGAGGAAGTTTTAAAATGATAAATTTTTATCGGTTCAAGTTTCTGTTGACTTCTCTAAGTAATATATGAGGTAATTGTAGTAAGAAAAGGGTTATAAAATAAGGTATGATAGATTTCAAGCCTCCTCTTTTGGCCACACACCCACAGACTTGTGAAAATGGTTTCTCTTGGCCTAGATACAATTTATGGAAGCCAATTAGGTTCATGAAACAATCTCTAAGGCCATACAACTTGCTTAAACACTAGATTGCTCTATAACCCCCATTATGGTCCATAAATGCACCTAATGAAGTAACACTCCTCAAACCATTTCTAGGCCTCATTCTTTCCTTTCAAATATGATTCTTGACTCCTTTTAAGCCTCTTGGAGTCATTACACCATTAAACACAAAGGGCCTAACATTATGTTACTTCTTTAGGTCATAATATGGAACCTAAGGCACCAAATCAATTTCTATGAGTTCTAAATTTTTTCCAAGGCCTCCCTTCATTTTCATTCATCATATATGATACAAAAATGAGATTGGAAAAAATTAAAACTCTCCCTAGCTACTCCATCTATGCTTGCCCGAGACATAGAGAACAAGTTTGGCCTTCTTGGAGCTTTCTTTGTTTTCTCAAGTGGAGAAGCATATGGGGAGCCTCTTAGGGATCTTGGGAGCTCATTTAAACTTTTATTTAGGCTTAAGAATTATCATACAAAGTCAGATTTTATAAGGTGCACACAAAACCCTAGAATTTGCATCTTGAAATTTAATGATTTTTTGATAATTCCCTTTGCATATTCTTAATCTCCACACCCTTTTTCCTTAGATTCATGCTTGGTTCTGCCTAAAAATCATCTCCTAGGGTTTTCTCAAGTGGGGTGAAATGGTAGAGAAGGAAACCAAAGATGGCAACCATAAGAAGAGAAATTACCTTGTTTTCTTGCTTTTTCTCACTTGAATCTTGTGTTCTTTGAGCTCCTCTCTTCAAATCCGAATTTTCCCTCAATTTATCCCTTAAAAAAGATTTGTAAACTTCATTTTAATCATAAGAAACAAAGAAGAATGGAGGAGAGGAGGTTTGGATGGAAGAAAGCATAGAAAACTACCAAGAATCCATACCTTTTTCTTGATTTTTCTCCTCCTTTTCTTCCCCTTCTTGTAAGCCTAAGAGAGCAAATCATATTCTATATTTTGGGCATAAATTTCGTGCTTAAGAAGATGGGAGAAGAAAGGGGAAGTGTGTGGGGGCTTCTAGAAACACACTTTTTCAAAAATTTTAATTTTATCCTTCTGTTATGGCAATTTCATTTCGGCTTCGTTTTAGCTCTTTTTTTAGAATCGTCTTTTCCATTATAAAATTGAGATTCCCAATTTAATAAAATGCCTTTTGAATCACTCAAATTGGAGCTAAAACCTTCTCGAATGAATCATTCAAAGTTCAGGTTAACCAACGTTATAAAACGTCCCCCGGAGTGGTTTTAATTGCCCTGGGGTTTCCATGATTTTTTAGGGCCTCTGAGAATCTTGGAAAACTTAAAACTTTCATTTAAAAATACCTCCTATGTGAATTCCAAAATTTGCTCAAAATTACAAAAATATCATTATGTTTTGTAAGCTTTTCGTAAGAAATTATTTCTTCATTCTAGCTTCATTTTTCTTTCCGTCTAAGCTTGAGATTCTCATTTTTAGGAGTCTAGAATGCTTCCCAAATTTTTCAGGACCATAACTATTTCATTTCGGGGAACTTCCTTTTGTATCTGATAAGTTTTGTTCGTTAACTAAGAAACTGTACGTTATGTTTCTCATTTTTTCTTTGGTTTTTGGAGAACCGGATATTATACTTTGACTACATACCTAGCTTTACAAAAACTCATTTATACTATTTATTCTCAAAAGTAACCAAAACATTACCATTACTAAACTTTTGGTAGTAGTTTTAGTCTATTTTATAGTTCAAGTGCAATTATAGAGCTCAAATTTTGAATTTCTTCCCTTTTCACTCATGGTTACCATAGACAAGTTTACTTTGATCCATAGGACTCGAATATGGGATGCATGTGCATATGGAAGCTATATAGCGCAATTTGGTCACTTTGACATAAAAGAGTCTCAAGTTTCAAAAAATCATAACTTAGGCTATGTAACTCCATTTTATGCAAAGTAGGTGTCTATAGAAGGCTTATGATATGAAGTTTATGCTGTAAAAATTTCAAGTAAAAATGAATTTTTTTGACATCTCAAAAACCACAAAAATAATAGCTGTATTAGTGTGAATAGTACTAGTGCAAATATGCATAATTTTGTCAAATCCAGAAATTCATAAAATATTCTATATAACTCTAAAAAAATTTATTTTTAACTTGTTAGAAAGCACTATAAATTACTAATTGCATTCCAAATTTTAACCTCAAATTAGGTCATTTGGACTGTCAAGGGTAGAGATGTAATTTATGACTCATTTAGACCAAATTTTGGTTTTAAATGGGTCCAATTGGCCTCTAATGTGTACTCTTTCACTTTCAGTAAATTTTAATCATTTTAAACATCATCTCTATAAGGTCCCATGCATAAAATAAGGCTTGCATTAAAATATGACCTTTCCATATCCATTCATGCTTATATAACTCCTTGGCTTCTAATATGCAAAGTTTGTACTAATAGCCATATTATGAATTAAAATGGCATACATTTATATTCTTAATCTCATATGTAGGTTACTATTACATATTTAAGTCATACATAATATATTTCCTTTCTAATACATTTCATACAACAACAAATACATTCTTTACAACAAAAGCCTTTAATATGCCATATCTAAGTCCTAACTCTTCTCAATTTCTTTTCCTTTTCTTTGAGAACTTGAAATGGTTAATGGGAGGAACAAGGATGAGATTCTAAGGAGAATCTCAATAGCTAATCTCGACCATATCAATACATACAAGAATACCATGAGAAAATGCAATGTATGTTATGCAAACATGTGATTCACATACATCATGTAACTCAAATATAACTTTTAACATGAACACTCATTTATCATCAATCCACAACATCTTAACATATTGGCTAGGCTCGACTAGACTCATTTTTGGGCTAAGGAAGAGCTACTGCACTCAATTCCCTATCATAAGAAGCTAGGAGCTAAAAGCATTCAATACTCATGCATAAAACTCACTACAAACTTATATCAAAGCATAACTCATGAATAAATTAAGTAACTACACATACAAGTATCTCAACTTAATTAAACATTCAAATGTATGCAAGATAGGGAGATAAAGCTACTCGTGGAGCTAGGAGCTTCAAGCTATTACTAAGTCCCATAAACCTTCTCTTTTCTTTGGTCCTTTACCTCTTCCTTCCCAGTTCACACCTCCATCAAGTGGGCTTGCATTTTCTCGACCTACATATAGCAATATAGCATGCAAAAAAAACTTATCAAAACCATTGTAACTTATACTACTACCATTTAATCCTAATAGAACTTAACATGCCATTTTCAGTCATTTTAGGTTCCTTAAGAGGCAACTCTTGGATTTTACTTTCTAGGCTCCAAAATCTCATATGCTATGAGCCATATAGCTTTAATAGAACTCATTAGGATCATCATACACATGATTAGGTAAGTCAAAGGTAAAGTTTCTTCTTTAGGCTCCTTTAAACCCTAAAAATTCACCTTTCAAAATAAAGCTTTTAAATTTAATCCAATGGGTCCATTAGTTTTATAATTCATATCTAGACCACTTGTAACCTTAGAATTGGTAAAATCTTTTACTAGCTACCTTAGGTATGCCTTGGTCAAACCTATACCATGGTTATAGTGTAATAACTAGTTTTTCAAAAGATAAATCAAAACCTATATTTTGATAAAAGAATACCCTAAAGAAAAACAAAATAAGGCTAATTATAGGTAGGATGCTAATTAGAGCATCTAGAAATGTGGCTAAGAAACTAAGAATAAGCTAGAACAGGAGCCAAAACGGCTAAATAAAATGAACCAAAAACCCACTGGCAAAATTATAATTTCTCAAAAATGACTGATTCATTTTAGATTGTTCTAAATCTCATAAATTTGAAACTTAATGTTTTTAATAAATTAGAAGATCTAAATTTTATAATGAAAAAGATAGTTTTAAAAAAGAGTAGAAAGACAACTCACAAATTGTGAAATTAAAGATTAAGAGCAAATTTGGAATATGAAAAAATTATAAAACCCTAGCTCCTTCATATAAATAGCCACCCCACCCCTTCTTCTTCATTTGGCCAACCTTGAGCAGCTCCAAACCAGACCCAAGAGGCATGCAAAATACCCAAGGAAGCAAGGAGAGGAAAAGCAATCTAAGGTTAGTAAACATGAGGATTTTTTCTATGATGTTCTTATAAACTATTTCTTACTTTTTCTCCTCTTTCTTTCTATGATTTTGGCTTCTTAAAAGAGTAAATTTCTTGGCTAAAACCTTAGAGGAAGAAGCTCCTTCGAGGAAACTAATTCCACCAAAATAACCTTCATCAGAAGCACTTTCATATGGCATATGGTTTAGGCTAGGAAAACCTTATTTGCATGGAATCCTAGCCCTACATGTAACAGCATAATGCATTAGCCTCATTTAACCTACACTTCAGCTTAATTCTATGTAATTCCAAAGAAAAGGAGTAAAATCATGGCATTTCATTGCATTACGTTGGGATTTAAACGTTCATACTCTGCCTTGCGGACCCCCATGGACCCATCCATATCATTCTTTACTCATACTCCATCCATACAACTTATACATATCATAAAACAATCCATGAACCACGGATTTAAAGCCAAAACCCAGAAAATTTTCAATTTGCCCTCGGGTTCGAAATTCATATTTTTGACCCCAATTTTGAAAAATTATAATTAATTCTAGAAAAATAAAAATCAAGCAAGTGATAGCTTTCTAGAAAGATCTTGATGTTAACTTTATAGTAAAAATAATTTCAAGCCATAATAACATCATTTGGACCATGTTTGATAATAGAAAAACTCAAAAGGTCAAATTGCCGAGTGTTTCTAATATAGTTTACTGATATAAGTGTCAAAAATTGATAACTAATTCCACAAAAATCTAATTCAAGAAAACTATACCAATTTGAAAAGCTACGGATGTTAACCAGAGGTAAGTTCAGACCAAAAGGAAAGCAATTAGGGCATGAAAACCTATGGAACAATAATAGAGGTTAGGCTGCGCCCCTGATACTAATTTGGAAGTTCAAAAATTCGTTTCTTCATCTATATAAATCCAAATGAGGTGCTCTTAAGTGCTATAGAAAGCTTATCATGTCTAATTTATATTTGTAAAATTTTATAGCCATTGGATACCATTTGATCCATGAATGATTGTAGCAAAAGATCTGACCATTTGCCCAACAATAATGCCAATTCAGTCAAAATTTGCCAACTTTGAAAATTCATCAAAAATTCTATAGAGCTTCAAATATTATGCACTTTAGCTTCTAAAAAATCTCTAGGTAAGACCTATATACATGCCAAATTTCAGGTCAAGAGGAGCTCATTTGGTTAGATCTTGACATAACTCATGGATATAGCAAATTTGGCACCATATATGGGTCAAAGTTGATCCAAATGGCTTCTCACTTACTCTACCACGTCTTGGGAAAGTTTTAAAGCATAAAAACAACATATACAAAATTCTCAAGTGGCCCAAAATCTCATACCACTCAAATTCACTATGCCACATGCCATAATACACATTCAAAAATGGTCCACCAAATGGGGAAATCATACATTCTCATTGATTTGGCTCTAATATTGGTATGTACAATGTATTCATATACTTTTACATTTGCTCACAAGTTTACATCTAAAAATGAACATGTACATATGAACTTTGACATCTCTTTACATAAAAAATCATATAAAACTATACAATTGTCAAGAGATAGTCCTTCAAGCTCATTGGCTTTCCTCTTTAGCCTCTTGAACACCACCTAAACATGGTAAGATGGGAGAGGGAAGAGGGTGAGATTCAAAGAATCTTAATAGCTCATATACTTATTCAAGGCATATAAACATGTCAAAGTACACAAGTAGGTATCCAATAGCATTAAGAATCATTCAACTATAATTCACATGCCATGAAAATATACTAAGGCTAAGAATAAGTTCTAGGGACTCTTGGTCTGGTCTTACCCCATTTTTGGGACTTTTGGGTTAGCTTAACCCTTGGTAGGGACTTTTGACTTAGCTTCACTCATCCATGAGACTTTTAGCCTTGTTTCATCCATTCCTAAGAACTTTTGGCTCCACCTCGCTCATCTTAAGGGACTTTTGGCACCCCTTCACCCTTAAGAGCAATTTTCACAATCAAAACATAAACATATTGGTACCAATGCAATAAGGCAACATCAAATGGCATGTCTCACAATACAAATGCACATACAAGCTTACAATGACAATTACATATCCAAGAATGCAAAGAAGAAGGAGTGAAGAGCTACCTTGGCAATTAAACACAATCTTCCCTCTTGATTATTCTCTTCCCTTTTTGATCTTACAACCATAACTAGATGGAGCTTGAGTTCTTTGGCCTAGACATAAGAAATAGGATCCAATCACACTTTTGAAGTAAGCCATAGCATTAAATCTCATTAAAAAAGCATACTTTATTCTATAGTTCCATTTTTGTTCCACAAGAGGCCTAATGAAGCATCTAACATAATTCAAGCTCTTGGCTTCATTTTCTTTTCATATCTAGATCTCTTGATTCTATTTAGACTCCTTGAAGTCGTCACAACTTCATTTCTAAGAGTCTAGATACAAGTTGATTCTTAAGGCTACATTATGGAACCTATTACTTCAATTCTCAATCTATGGCTTTTTAAATTTTTTCCAAGGGTTCCTTTCATCTTCTTTCATCACATATGATCCCAAACCAAACTTAAAATCAATTAAAACACCCCTACCCCTCTCAAGTGCTCTAGGTCAAGCCATGAAGAGCATTTAGAGTCCATGGAGTTTTCAATTTTTTCCTTGATGGAAGGGGCACTTTGAAAACTTTCAAGGGTCTTAGGAACTCAAACAAACACGTACATATGCTAGGGGATTCATGAATCAAAATATAATTTACAAAATGTTTAAGAATCCCTAGTTGCTCTCTTTTTGAAATTCCATGGTTTTTCTTCTATTTACTTTGCATTTCCTAGGTTCCACACTCTAAATCAATGGTTTTTTACTTGTTCTATGTTAGAATTTCCTCCCCTCTACAAGCACTCTTCTTAGTCAAAACACACACATAAAGGACACAAGAAGAGAAAAGCAAGAAAGGAGTAGAACTACCTTGAATCCAAGCTTTCTCTCCAAAAGCTTCTTCCTTTGCCTTAGCCTTCCTTCTTAAAACTCTAAACTTTCTCATTTGAACTAAGGCCAAAACAAACCAAATTCATCCATCAAACCATGGGAAAGGAAGAGCAAGGAGAGGAAAACAAGGTATGTAAAGGAAATTCCATGAAAATCCTTAGTTTTTCTCACCTCTACTCTTGCTTCTTTCTCCTCTTTCTTGGCTCTCCTTGAATTTCCCCTTATCTCTCTCTCTCTCTTAGGTAGAGCTTCTTCTATTTTTAGCTAGCCCAAAGTCTGTCAGAAAAAAAGAGAGGCTTTTGGACTCTTTGAGAAGCAAGATTTGCTTTTTTATGCTTTTTAAGGATACGGTGAGACTTATTAGTTCCAAGTCCCAACCATTCTAGCCACAGCTAGCGCTATTGCGAGGAATTGCCTAGATTTTGTATAGGACATGAACTCGCTATAGTGAACTGCCATCATCGCTGTAGCAAACTAGCACCTTCACTATAGTGAACAGGGATCCTAGCTATAGCGGGAAGTGTCATATCTTAACCCCAAGAAACTCATATCATAGCATTCAAGCCATAAACACTAGACTAGCACACAAAGCGTAGCATATGGACCGAAATCACATAAACAAACCCACACGGTTCAATCCCACTTTGGTTTAAGCAATTTTGTCCATATAATATCCATAAAATATTCATTCAAAGCAAGAATATCATTACATAAACTCTTGAGGTCCATTTTGCACTACTTGAACTTTTTACACAATTTACTTGGACATACAACACATAACAATGGGAAGCACACTACTAAGAACCTCTAGCTCAGCATTAAATCACTCCCAAGCCCATGAATTGATCCTCCACTCCTCTTAGACCATAACATATTAAAAACATATTGGATTCATAGCATTTAGGTCAAGAAACTCGGGTTTGGAGGTTTGGAACACATATCAGAATTTTTGCCACGGGTTCCAGTTTTCAGTTTTCTGGGGCAGACTTTGGAAAATCATAATTAATTCTAAAAAAATCAAAATGAGGCAACTGATAGCTTTCCAGAGAGCTCTGTATGTGTACTATAAGTTAAAAATAATTACAGGTATGAAACACCCAGCTGTACTGTGTTTGACAACTGAAAATTATGAAAGGTCCGGATGCCCTTGAGTTCTGCTACATACTGATATGGACTTTAAAAATTCATAACTAATTCCAAATAAACTCCAAATCAAGTAAACTATATCAATCTGGAAAGATAAAGATGTCTAAATTAAGGGAAAAATAGCTCCAGACCCAGAGAATGACATTAAGCTGGAGAAACTCGATGGAACAGTGCTGAGGGTCCTGCTGCGTCACTGACAGTGAGTTCTAACTTCAAAAATTCATTTCTCTCTCTCTCTAGACCTCCAAATGAGGTGCTTCCAGTTGCTATAGCTCACTGTGCATGTCTAGTTTCCCATATAAAATTTCAGGACCATTGGACCTCATTTTCCCTATGTTTGACACAGATGCATTTTCGGACCAAAGCTACAGTACACTGACCAAAATCAAAAAAATTCCTAACTTCAAAAATTCACCAAATATTCCATAGACCTCCAAAAATTCTGAACTCTAGCGTCCAAAAATCTCTAGATGAGTTCTACATGCATACCAAATTTCATGAGGAAATTTGTCCATTTGATCAGTTTGTGACATTAGGGTTGCAAAATGCCCTTTTTAAGCTTCATATGGGGTCTCAAGGGGTCCATTTTTGCCTCTTCTCATTCTATGGCCACATGAGCACGTGGGAAAGCATTAAAATACTCTATCAAACATGTCTCAAAGGCTATTACCCAGATTCCATAATCTCACTCATCCACATCAAGATATACACAAGAGCTATACTTGTATAAGCTTGGCATATCTAAGTCAAATTCATGAAATATCATTCGCATGGGTCTAGTTCTCATACATATACAATTTAACCATACTTTTACAAATATTCATAAGCTCATACATCATATACATTATGGAGATACATCATGTGACAACCATATGGCTATAATACAAATATGTTACAACTCCATTGCTAAGCTTCTTGCTTCCTAGTGTGGTGGCTCCCATTTCCTTGCTCTCTTGATCCACCTAGGCATATTAAGTAATGGGGAGGGAGGAGTGAGATTCTAGGAATCTCAATAGCTCATCTCCCATTCAATCATGCATAAAGAATGTAATACAAGTGTTAAGGATGCATGCATGGCATATCAATATAGAAAATGGTGCAAAATACATTCTTGGACTTTACACAAAACACACATAACATACTTAGGCTTGCCAAGTGAATGGATTAGCCTCACCCACTTTCTTCAAAGTTCTTGGACTTGCCTCACCCTTTTTCTCAAAGGCCTTGAACTAAGCCTTGCTCTTGGGAGACTTTCTCTTGGTTTCAACCACTTCTAAGGGTTCTTGGCTCATCCTCACCGAAGATAAAAGGTTCTTGGCCTCTCCACATTCAAGCAACCAATGCAACATTTATAGGCATCATTTGAATACATAGTGCAATACTATGGTTCCATGGAACATAGACATCATACTAAAATATAATTCATAGCTTAAAATACTCATACACACATTCAAAAATAATGTAGACATTCATTCATGCATGGGAGAAAAGAGAGAGAGCTACCTTGTTATCTATGCAAGCTTTACTTTGCCTTACTCCTTCCTTTTTCGGTTCCACAAGAACACTAAGGTGGGTCAGTTTCCTTGGCCTAAATATCATGAATAATACTCAATTATATTCTTGAAACAAGCTAAAGCATTCAATTTACTCTCAAGAACATACTTGGTTCCATAAGTCACATAATGGCTCTATAAATGGCCTATTGAAGCAACCATCATGATTCAAGTTCTTGACTCCATTCTCTTCTCATTTCTTAGGCCTCTTGACTTCATTTGAGGTCCTTGGAGCCATTACATATTTATTTACAAAAGCCTAAACACAAGTTGCTTCATAAGGTCACATTATGAAGCCATTGCCTCATCTCCCAATCCATGGCTTCTAAATTTTTTCCAAGGGTTCCTCCCACCTTCTACCATCATAAGAAGTCCCATTCTAGGCTTAGAATAAATTAAAACACTCTCTAGGTGACCAGACCTTGTGTGGCCGAGATATACATCATGAAAAAAGTCCTTGAACTTTGCTTTGTTTTCTTGGAAGGAATGTCACATATGTAACTTCCTAGGGGTCTAAAGGACTCAAACCATGTCTTACATAAGTTAGAATACCTCTAGGAAAAATCATATTTCATCACTTATTTCAAAACCCCAAATTGTGCCAACTTGAATTTTAAGGCTCCCTTTTTGTTTCCACTTGTCTATTCTAAATTCCCACACTCTAAATCACTTGTTCTTCCCTTGATATGGTCAAAATTCAACTCCCTTTGGATGGGCTCTAGGTGCACGAAATTCATATGGAGGAGAACAAGCAAGAAGTGCAAGAAAAGCCATGGAAAGGAATGGGAACCTACCTTATAATTCTTATTCTTCCGAGTGGCTTCCTCTTGCACCCAAGCCTTCCCTCCAATCCTAACTTCTCCTTGCTGGACCAGAACCAAAAAAGCATCAAAATACATTCTGAACCCATGGAAATATGGAGGAGAAGGAGGGGAATATTTATTGTAAAGACAAAAGGAAGAAAACACACACTTTCATACCTATTCAAGGCTTCTTCTTCCTTCCTTGGCCTCCCCTTTTGTGCGCCACTCTTAGCCCTTATTAATTCTGTTTCAACATGTGAGAGAGTGGGTGAGGAGGTCTGAGCAGAGGAGGGACGTTTTTTATAAGCTAGGGATTCATTTAAGCAACTTTCAGAATTTGCAATTTAGTCCCTCTTCGTAGTTTTGTTCGTTTTGGGATCATTTCAACTCCTTTTTGAAATCCATCTTTTCCATCATATTCCTTAGGCTCTTAATCATAAGAATTGCCTTTGGAATCACTAAAAAAGGATCTAAAACCATTTCGAACGTTCAGTCAAAGTTTCGGTCAACTGCGCGATGAAATCGCTCACCGGAGGAGTTTCCAACTATTCTAGGGGTTCCCATGGTATTCGGGGCCTCTGAGAACCCAGAAAGCTTAAATTTTCCATTAAAAAGCCCTCCTATGAGATTTCAAAATTTTCTAAAAATTACAAAAATGCCCCTACTTCTTCGGCAAATTTTTTTAGCTCTTCTGGCTCTAGTTTTCATGCATCTTAATCTCAAATCCTCATTTTCTAATATTTAAAATTTTATCATAATTTTGTTTGGCCCCAATTCCTTCTATTTCGAGGACTTCCTTTTATATTTGGCCACATTTACGGAGAAATCGAACATCGCGTTTCTCACATTTACGGAGGGACCGGATGTTACAGGAAGACTTAGAAAAATTTTGAAACCTTAGATGTTACATTACATCTATTCGCCCAAGAGAGAGGGGAAGAGGAGGGGACTTAAATTTGATGAAACCATGATGGAATTAAGGTTTTGAGGGGTAAAGATTAAGGTTTTACAATTGGAATCAAGTAAGAAGCTTTAAAATGCAAAATAGCCCACCTAGGGTTTTGGTTGCACCTTGAAAGCTTTGGAACCCTAAGACGATGATTCAAGCCATGTAAGATCATCTCTAGATTAAAAAGGAACCAAGGATAATTCATATGCCTCAAATTATCCAAGAGAAATGGCAAAACTCCGAAGAACCCACATATATGCATAAGTTTGGCCAAGAGGGGGAGCGGGGTACTTAGGAAGAGTTTTCAATTATTTTAAGGTCATAAATGGTCTAGATATAAATTGTAAATACTAACAGAACCACTAGTTTGAATTTATAAGACTTATTTTGAAAAGTGAAAATTTAAGGTTCAATTATACTTAAAGAAGTAACTTGGTATTAGGATCCTTAAATCAAGTTTAAGATGGCTTAAATGAGTTCTAGTAGAGTCATATAACTCATGTTGAGTGAGGTTTTGGAGCCAAGAAATGGAATTGTGGAAGTTGCTTCATTAAGTATTTAAATAAATCATATATGCACCTAAAATCCTAACTTGTATATGTAAGGCTTAAATAAGTACAAGCATGGTTCTATTGTTAATTTTATGCTTTATTTGATGTGTATAGGGCAAGCAAGTGAAATTCCATTCAAGTGTAAGTGTAAGGCTATGAAGAAGAAGAAAGAAACCAAAGGGAATTCATTGAATCATTTGTGTCAAGGTAGTTTTTCCTTTATTCTTATATATGTATGTTGGTTGCTTGAGTGTCTTGAATTGCTTGTATCTATCATTTGCAAATTATGTATATTATTGATTGCTTAATGATCATATGCAATTACATAGGATTTGATTGCATTTAGAATTGGTTTGGCTCTTGAAAGGGTGAGGTTGTGTTAAAAGTTCCTTGCAATGGGTGAGGTGAGGCAAAAAATCTTAAAATATAAGTGAGACTATGCCAAAATCTCAATTACGAGTAAGGCTAAGTCCAAAGTCCCTAAAAGATGATGAGGCTAAATGAAAAGTCTCTAGAGTATGAGATTACTCTTGATGGAGTCATGGAATCCCTAATGCATGAATTTGAATGATTTATGGTTGTATGACATGCATGTTTGCATCCTTGAACTTGAGGTGAACCATATATGTATGTTTGAATGTTATATTAGTTATTGGGATTCTTGAAATCTCATTTTTTTCTCATATTTCTACTAACTATGTCTAGGTAGCTCTCAAAGAAGCAAGAATATTGATCCAAAAGCATGAGAAAAGCTACTTTGACAATAAAGTTCATATTTAGACATATTCTTGTACCTATGTCTATGCATTTAAATATTTTGATGTATGATAATTTTTTTAACATATTTAAAAGTATAAGAATATAGTAGAAATCATTTATGAATAGTAATATGCAATATTACGTAAATTGACCTATTGAGTTCTTGGAAATGTGTGTATTGAATGGCAAGTGGAGAGGTTATTTTGAGTTATGTTGTATTTGAGACATGTTGAGCCAGCCATATATGATGCAGTTATCATTTAAAACATGTCCAAATGGAGACATGGCATCATATGGCTCATTTAGAACCATTTGGCACCAAAATTTTCATTCTTTGAGCCATAATATATCTATGAACTATTAACAGACCAAATGGATGATTTTTGGGCTAAAATTTGGCAGGCATTTATAACACATTTAGAACTTTTTATAGAGTTAAATAACATAAATTTTGAAGCTCTATAGAATTTTATTATAAATTTTGAAGTTAGTTATTTTTTGCAAAATTTATTGATATATTGTTCATATGATTAGCTTCTATTTTGGTGGATTTTGAAGAACTAAATAAACTCATTTTGACCTAAAATTTTTATAGTAGATAGCTATCATTATAAGCTTTCCGTGGCTACTAAGTTTGCGTAAATCAGAGTTGTGTATCTCATGTTATGATTATTTTAAAGTTTGGCCCCTAATATGTGTTAAAGTGGTAAAAAATGTGTATATGAAGCAACCCATGAAATTTATGCCTCTTTTTATGATATTCTAAGCATAAAAAACTTGTTTGACATAAATTTGGAGAACAAAATGATAAAAATCCATATTTGGGCACCATTGGATTATTGAGGCTTTCAATGACTGTTATTTCCGCTGTAAAAATTATGAATTTGAATACTTGTTGGTAAATGAGAAACATAGCATGAGATTTTTTTTTATAATTATGTTAGTATGGCATTAGGCTAAGGGAGTTTTTGTCATTCTTCTTGGAAATTTGGCATATGTGAAGGATCCTTAACTCTTTTCTAGTTTAAATATGATCTTACATGACTTGAAACATGTAACACCTTAACCTCTTAGCTCTTACACAATTGTCACATAGGCTATCTCAACACATTTCATGCATATTAAAATACATTTGCAAGAAAGCATGTACTTTAATGCATAGATAATTGCATAATTGGGAAGCCATATACATGATTCATAGCTTTAGGAACCATGTGAACTCATCAATATCATTTTTCAACTATAACATATCCAATCATATCATAAATATCACAATTCATCTCATATACCATGGATTTGGAGCCAAAATTCAGAACAACCAGAATTGCTCTCGGGTTTGTTGTCACAAGTTTCTAATATAAAATTTAAAAATTCATAACTAATTTTAGAAAAATTGAAATTATGCATATGATAGCCTTTTGGAAAGATTAGGATGTTAACTAATGGCAAAAATATTCTAGACCAAGATAGAAGCATTTAACCTATGAAAAATAATATAACAGTACTTTAGGTCATTTCTCAAACAGCTCCAAGGCTTAAAATTTTAAAAATTTGGTTCTCCCTTTACAGAGTTCCAAATAGGACGATCTGATGGTTATGGAAAGATTATAATGTCTAGTTTATGTCTATAAAATTTTATGAGCATTGGAATTTATTTGTCTCACATGTGACATAGAGAAGCAAACTGACCATATGAATAGTACACATACTAATTTTGCACAATTTGCCCAACTTTGAAAAATCATAATAAATTCTCTAGAGCTTCAAATTAAGTAATCTTTGGCTTTCTGAAAAGCTTAGATGAGTTGGCCAAATTTTATACAAAAACTCATCCATTTGGTTAGACTTTGATTTAGCTTAAGAAGTGGTCAATTTTGAAGTCCTAAAATGAGATAACAAGGCACCAAATGCTCTTGCATCTTTCCAAAACCACTTGAGCAAGTCTAAAAGCATAGTTATAGTCTATAGAAACATGTCAAATGTTTCTATAGCAAAGATGCCAGTTCACTATAGTGAGTTCATGGCCTATACAAAATCTAGGGAATTTCTCGCAATAGCGCCAGCTGTGGTAAGAACAACCAAGGAGCTCTAGTAATAGCGAGAGTTGTCTCTCACTATAGCGAAACCTAGTTAAGAAAACACTAAGGAGGGATTTTTAAATAGAAATTTTAAGTTATCTAAGGTTCTCAAAGGCCCTAAAAATTATAGGAACCCGTGAAATGGTTTAAAACCCCTTCTGGTGTATGTTTTTGAACGTCGATTAACCTAAACTTTGACCGTTCCATTCAAAAAGGTTTTATGTTGAAAAAAATGGTTCTAAAAAGGAGCTAAAATGAGTCTCAAATGAATTAGCCAAAAGATGGATGTAAATGTCATTTTGAATGAATAAATCCTTCTAAATTCTTCTACATAAGAGGCATCCCATTCTTCTCCCTCTTAACTAAATTTCTTTTTTGCTGAAAATAGAGGAGAAGACCAAGGGAAAGAACACATAAGAGAGAGGAGGAAAGGGGAAGAAAAACTTCAAGCAAAGGTAAGGAAAATGGAAGATTTTCGTGGCTCTTCCTTCTTTAATGTTGTTATCCTTCTCTTAAGCTTTCTTCCTATGATTTTGGTTATTCATTTGGGTCTATTTTAAGCTTCGTTTAAAGGGGAAAGATTAGACTTTGGAAGAGGAGGCTACACAAAGGAAGAAGCTCTTAAAGAAGCAAGGGAATCAAGGTAAATATCTATGTATCTTTGCTTCTTCTTCTTTTCTTCTTGTGTGTGTTGGTTTGGCCAACTTGAGAGCTAGTAAAGGGAAGGAATTTTTGACCAAGAACAAGCAAGAATCCTATGATTTAGAGTGTGGGGACCTAGGAAATGCCAAGAAAGTGGAAGAAAAATCATTGAATTTCAAGATAGCAAAGTTAGGGGTTCTCAAATATCTTGTAAAATTTGTTTTTGATTCAAGAATTCTCTAGCATATGTAAGTGCTTGTTTGATTTTCTAAGACCCCTAGGAAGCCTCCCAAATGGCCTTTCCATCAAGAAAAATTTTACAAACTCTATGGCTCCCATTTTCCTCCATTGTTTTGGCTAAGCATGTTGATAAGGCTAGAGTGTTTTAATTTGCTCTAAGCTTGGTTTAGGACCAAATGTGATGGAAGAAGATGAGAGGAAGCCTTGGGAAAGATTTATAAGCCATGTTTTGAAAGTTGGAGGTATAGATTCCATAATATGACCTATAAAAGCAACATGTGTTTAGGCTCTTATAAATGAGTGTGTGATGGCTTTGAAGATTCTAAATGGAGTCAAGAGGCCTAGATATAAGAAGAAATGGAGCAAAAAGCTTGAATTATAGTAATTGCTTCATTAGGCATTTTATGGAACTAATATCTGACCATAAAGTTAAGTGTGCTTCCTTGGTATGTATTTAATGTTGTGGCTTACTTTAAGAGTGTAATTAAATCCTATTTGTTGTGTCTAGGCTAAAGAAATCAAGCTCCATCTATTTGTGGGTGTGAGATCGAAAAGGGAAGAGAGTAATCAAGAGGGAAGCTTATGTTGGATTGCAATCTTGTTTGCATTCTTGGATATGTAATTGACATTATATGCTTGTATGTGCATTTGTATGATGAGACATGCCATTTGATATTGTCTTATTGCATAGCCACCAATATGTTTCTAGATTTATGATTTGGTTGTGAAAATTGCTCTTAAAGGTGAGGTGGTGCCAAAAGTCCCATGAAATAGGTAAGGTGGAGCAAAAAATCCCTAGGTATAGTGAAATAAGGCTAAAAGTCTCATGGATGAGTGAGGCCAAGTCAAAAGTCCCTAGACCAAGGGTAAGGCTAATCTAAAAGTTCTAAAAAAAAGATAAGGTGAGGCTAGACCAAAAGTCCTAAGAGCTTATTCTCGGCTTTGATATGTTTTCATGGCATGTAAATTATCTATTGAATGATTCTTAATAGTGTTGGATACCTACTTGTATGATTTGACATGTTATATGCCTTGATTTCTTACATGAATGAGTGTATGAGCTATTAAAATTCTTTGAATTTCACTCCATTCCCTCTCCTATCTTAACATGTTTAGGTGGAGTATAAGAAGCCAAAAGTGGAAGCGAAGGCACTTGATAGACCATACTTTGCCATTAATGTAATTTTTGATGTAAGGAGATGTTAAAGTTTATATGTACATATAATTTTTGAGATGTAAATGTTTGAGCAAATGTAAAAGTAGGTATATGTAATGTATAAACCAAAATTGGAACCAAATCAATGAGAATATGTGTTTTGGCACTTGAAGGACCACTCTTGAATGTGTATTATGGCTTGTGGCATGGTGAGTTTTTATGCATGATAGTTTGGACCAGTTGGAAAGCCCATACATGCTATGTTTATACTTTAAAACTTGCCCAAAAGGTGGTAGAGAAATTAGGAAGCCATTTGGACTAACTTTGACCTTTTATATGGTGCCAAATTTGCCATATTCGTGAGTTATGTCAAGATCTAACCAAATGAACTCCTCTTGGCTTGAAATTTGGCATTCATATAGGTCTCATCTAGGGCTTTTTGAGAAGCTAAATTGTATATTATTTGTAGCTCTAGATATTTTTTGGTGAATTTTTAAAGTTGGCAAATTTTGATAGAATTGGCACTGTTACTATACAAATGGTCAGATTCTTTTTTTGTATCATTCTTGGAACAAATGGTGTCTATTGGCTATACAATTTTACAGGCATAAACTAGACATGATTAGATTTTTATATCACTTGAGAGAACCTCATTTGTATTTATATAGAGACAGAAACAAAATTTTGAAGTTCCATATTAGTATTAGGGGTGCAGCCAGACCTCCGTTATTGTTTCATAGGTTTTTATGCTCTAGTTCTTTTGTTTTGGTTTGGACTTATTGTTTCCCTTAAGGTAACATTCATACCTTTCTAGAATGGTATTTTTTGCTAAGATTTGATTTTTTTTTATATTTAGTTATAAATTTTTGAAATTCATATTAGTAACCTGTGACAGCAAACTTGGGTAGTTAGACCTTTTGAGTTTTTTTATGTCAATCATGGTCTAGTTAAGGTTTCATGGCCTAGAATTATTTTTAGGTTATATTTAACATCTAGTGCTTTCTAGAAAGCTATAATTTACTTAATTTTGATTTTTTATAGAATTAATTAGGATTTTCCAAAGTTGGTGTCAAAAACTTGAATTCTATACCTATGAGTAAATTGTAATTTTTTTGGTTTTTGGCTTCAAATTCGTGGTTCATGGCTTGTTTAGTGATATGTGTTGTATGAATGGGGTATGAGTGGATAATGATGATGGTATGTTTATATAGGTCACGAACATCAAATGGAATTTTCGAGCCCTATGCAACGTGATAATATGATATTATTTTATCTGTTTTCTTGGAAATTCTAGGGAATCAAGCATGAATACTAGTCTAATGAAGTTAATGCATTATGGGTATTATACTTGGGAGACTTTCTAGATGTCTTAAAAACTCATTCACACTCTTAGAGAACCTAAATTGTCATTAGAATGTCTCACACATCTCCTAGTGCAATCAAATCCCTAACTTTGCCAACTTAAATTCTGATGCATCTTATTTGAATTTTTTTCCATATACATATTTCTCATACTATAAAACCTAGATTTCTTGCTAAGTATAACTCACTCCCTTTTGGTTGGACTAGAGTTAGCCGAAACTCACATGGAGGAAGAGGAAGAAAAAGAAGCATGAAGGGCTATGGAAATTACCTTGTTTCAAGACTTTTTCAAGATCTCTTCCCTCTGTTACAAGCTTCTCTTCCAAATTCTGGGTTTCTCCCTCTAAGCTACCACAAACCAGTCCTAAAACAATCATTAAAACCATAGAAAGGAAGAGAAGAAGGAGATGAACAAGTTTAATGAAGGATGGAGCATGAAAAACCAAGAGTTTCCTTACCTTTTTTGCTAGTCTTTCTCCTTTTCTTCCCTTCTCCTTGTGCATCCTTCTCTGCTGGTCTCTCCACTGTTTTGGGAAAAGCTAAAATCAGTTAAGAAAGGAGAGGAAGTGGGACACCAAATATAAGAAGAAGCATTCTTAAAATTCTTTTTAAAAATTTCTTTTATGTCCCCTTTTCGTGGCTCTTGTTTTTTAGGTTTATTTCAACGCCTTTTTGAGAACCGTATTTTCCATCATAAAATTTAGGTTTTCTAACTTATAAAATACCTTTGGTTTCACCTAAATTGGATTTAAAACCTTCTCGAATGAACTGGTTAAAGTTTGATCAATCGACGTTATAAAATGTAAACTGAAGAGGTTTAAACCATCCTAGGAGTTCCTATAATTTTTAAGGCCTTTGAGAACCTTGGGAAACTCAAATTTTTTATTTAAAAACTCATCCTTTAAGTTTTCTAAAAAGTGCACATATTTACAAAAATGCCATTATGTTTTTGGCAATTTTGTTGAACTACTCTGTCTCTGGTTTTCGAGCATTTAAGCCTTGTATCCTCATTTTATATTATTTAAAAATTTCTTCTAATATTATTTTGCCTTAAATCATTCATTTTAGGGGACTTCCTTTTATAACTGGTTCATTTCTATTGTATTTACAAAAATCAGTTGTTATAAAACATCTTTCTAGGATTCCAAAACTTCTAAGGTGCAATTTGAACCCTAAGTGGTCTAACTTGAGTTCTATAGCTTTTCATGGAATTCCACTTGCATAATATTATTCTACACCCTTCAAAAACCTTGTTATTCATAAGTTTTTATCAAGCTAAGGCCTCTTCCTCACACACTCTCTCTAGGCCATGGCTTGGGAGGATAATGAATCCAAGAAGAAGCAAGTTTTTCATCTTAACTCATACCTTATTGAAAGCTCTTCCAATGGTGATTTTTGTTGCATGGTTAGTTGTACCAAAGCTTCTCTTTTCTTCATGAGGTCAACCATAAACTTCATCCTTTCAAGAATCTAAAACTACTATTAGAAAGAGCATGAAGAGAGGAGAAGGTTTCATAACTAGCATACCATGAAATTGTGCAAGTTTTTTTACCTTATTGGCTTCTCTTTCCTCTTTCTCTCCTCCCATTTCTTAAATGCCATGGCTACTAGTTTTGAAGCTAAGAATGTTAGTTCTAATATGCTAAGGCAGTTGGTGCATCATACTTAAATAACAAAAAAAAAATATTTTAACTTTTTCCTATAATTATATTTTTGCCATTACATTTTGACTTTGTCGCTTAAGCTCATTTTAAATCCTTTTTTAAAATAGTCTTTTCTACTTGAAAATTGTGATTATGTACTTTATTAAAAATATTTACTTGAAAATTTTTAGGATTTAAAACTATTTTGAAAAGTTTGGTTAAAATTATAGACAACCAATGTCCTAAACCATACACCATCAAGGATTTAATCATTCTAACAGTCCTTATGGTTTTTAGAATATCTAAAAATCTTAGTGAGCTTAATTTTGACATTTAAAAGTCTTTCTTTTGAATTTCTAAAATTTGCTCAAAATTACAATTTTGCCATTGATACATTAATTTTTCTCCGTTTAGTTGCTTCGACTCCATTTCTGTTATTTCTACTCTTTCCTTTCATCTTGCATGAACTTATAGTCCCTCATTATCATGGTTATTTACTTTGCTTTTGGTGTCTTAGTATTTAGAAAACACAGGGTATGACATTTCACCCCCCTAAATAAAATTTCATTCTTGAAATTTGGGGATATCATCCTTACCTAGTTCTTTTTTCTTATATTTCTCTTAGTTAGTCTTTTCTTTTATTTGTCTTTATTTATTGTTCTCAGGGACTAATCTCTTTCAGATCTATTTCTCTCTAGAGAATTTTGTCTCATTAATTAATTCAAACCTTGTTGTAAATTACTCTCTTCCTCTAGTGCTATTTCTATAGAGCATATAAATTGCTCATTATTTTCTTTCTTAGCTTTCTTGTCGTGAGAGGGACTACCTTTTGATACTAAAACATACTCTAATAACTTTGGCCTATCATTGGGAGAGCTTATTGTAATATCTGGTTCTTTTGAAACTAAACTAAAACTGATGAGATAATGAGAGAAAACTCTAAAACAAGATGAATTAAGGAAAATTAAAGGTCAAATATTAATAAGAGCATCCATAGTTGGTTTCAAAGCTTTGGATGGCCTAAAATTGGAGCCAAAATACCTAAACAGAGAAACTGATATACCAGTAGCAAAATCGTAATTTTAGGGAAAATTAAGAAACTTAAAGGAAAGAGTTTTAAATGCTAAAGATAAGTTCACTAGGATTTTCAGAGGCCCTGAAGACCATAGAAAACCATCAAAATGGTTAAAACCCTTATAGTGTACAATTTAAGATGTTAAATTCAGTGTAACTTTGACCATACTATTCGGTATAGTTCTAAATCCCAAAAATTCCAAAGTAAAGGCTTTTAATAAAGTAGAGAACTTAAATTTTTATATGAAAAAATGGTTCTAAAAAAGGATTTAAAACGATTTCAGACAACAAAGTCAAAATATAGTGGCAAAATTGTAACTATGGAAAAAGTTAAAATATCTTCTATTTTATAAATATTTAGGCTAGCCCTATTTTCACTGCCAAAATTGAAATTCCAGCACCTTGACATCTTCAATGGAGGAAAAAGAAGGAGGAAGAGAGAGAAAGACTTCTAGCCACATTTAAGGAAGAACTATACACTTTTAGCCTTTCTCTTAGTTATTAAAGATGATCCTCTCCTTCTAAGCTTCCAATACCATCATTTCAAAATCTTGATAGGAGGGAGTGAGTGTTTCTAAGAGGGAGGAAAGAGCTCTTCTTGGAAAATCAATTGGTGCAAATTAAGAAGCTCAAAGAGGGGATTCGTTTGAGGTAAGTGCCATTATGTCTGAAACAAACATACTGGGAAATCTAGAGCTCCTTTGCTTCTTGTAGAAAGAAAAAGTGATCTCTTACATGTTTTCTTGCATGCTTTTGATAGTATAAGGCATGTAGAATTAGGGTAGAGTATGAAAATGGAGAGAAAATGGCAAGAAATTTGAAGAAATTCCATGTAAGCTTATTTAGTGCACCTCTCAGCCACTTTCTAGTTTGATGGGCTAGGGAGTTTTTTTTTTAGTTCTATGGAATTTAGAGATCCTTTTGAGAATTATGGAGGCTAGGGAAAGCATTGGTTTCAATTATAGAGACCAATAATGAAAGTTGAATTTTTCATGTGCATAGAAAACCCTTAGCTAGAGTATATGGTCATGCATGAGTGCGACATTATAAGTAAGACCCCTAATGAGATTCATGTAAGCCTATTGATCTATCTAAGAGGTTAGAAGAAGGCCTTAGTGTAAGAAAATGATAAAACTCCATGGAAGCCAATAATGGTGCTAGTCTCAACCTAAAGGGAGAAAGAGTGGTTAGGGAGTGTTTTTATGAATTCTTTGGTTTCAAGAGGTCTAGATATGAGCATTAAACACTATGGAACCATTGGATTGAATTTAAAAGTGTTACTTCGAAAAGTGAATTTTTAAGGCACCTAAAGAGTTTAAAGAAGCAAGTTGTTCATAAACTTGTGTAATCTTGCAAATGATAATCCAAATTGAGTTTTATTAGAGTTATATGACTTATAGCAAATGAGATTTGGGGAACCTAGAAGTGAAATCCAAAAAATGGCCTCTTAAGAAACCTAAATGGCTTAAAGTTGCATATTAGGTTTTAAGGAAGTTAAGTATTAATAATAAGACTTGAAATGGATCTCAATGAGTTATTTGGCATTGCACACTGCTATAGGTAAGCCGAACAAATACAAGCTCCCTTGATGGAGGTGTGAACCAAAAGGGAAGATGTCATACCATAATAAATTAACACTTATTTTACATCATAATAAGCTTACAATATCAATTCTCGTATTTTTTAACACTTTTAGCAACAGAAAATACCAATATTAAAGGTCTAAATTCTCAATTTAAGCATAAATGCATTGTAACACCATCTATTTTTAGCTTGCTTCCTATCATTTCTAAGTTTCCCATGATGAATTGCACAAAAGGGAATGGAAGATAGCATTAAAATAATGCCTTATTTCGCGTTGTGTAGCGTATGAAAATTTCATTTGGTGTCACGCGGACCATATGAGTTCATACATCACATTCTCATATTTAATTACATACATACAACTCATTTACATCACCAAAGTTGGCCCACAACTCATGGAAACCGAAATGGAACCTAGAATATGGATGTTTATTTTCTGGCCAGATTTGGCCCCTTTCTGGTGCAATTTTAAAAAAATCATAAATATTCTAGAAAAATCAAAATCACACATTCCTTTCCATTCTGGAAAGCTACGGATGTCTACTTCATATAAAAATATGTACAGACCATAAACACCCATCAAAAGGGCGTTTGACATCCAAAAATGTCTAGGGGTCAAACTGCCTCCTGATGCTGTCACAGATTCTGCAGCAAACTTTGAAAATGTCAATTAATTATAAAAAAATCCAATCCATGCAAATGATACCAATATGGAAATTTGTTGACGTTAGATAGAGGAAAAAAATCTTTCAGACTAGTTCAGGTACCCAAAGTCTCGAAATTCAATAGAACAGTACATCAAGTCGGGTAAGGGTCCTGATACTGGACAGAATGTTCAAAAATTCATATCTCCCTCTATAGAACTCCAAATGAGGTGATTCCAGTTGGAACAAGTCACTGTAAATGTCTAGTTTCTTTGTATGAAATTTCGTGGCAATTGGACATCGTTTTCCCCATGAGTGACAGAATTCAATTTCGGACCAGTGCTACAGTACCAAGGATCAAAACCAGAAAATTTTCCAATTCAAAAATTCGCTAAATATTCCACAGACCTACAAAAATTACCAACTTTATCTTCTCAAAAAGCTCTCAATAAGCTCTAGATGTATGTCAAATTTCAGGTCAAGAAGAGTTCATTTGGACAAAAAGTGACATAGCTTCATGAAATGGTCATTTTTGCTTCCTACCAATAGTCACTTTGCACCAAATGTCCTCTTCTTGAATTTGGCACCCCTTGAGCAAGTTTCAAAGCACAAATATGACTTGTGGAGGCTGCCCAAGTGATCCCAAACCTTATGCAACTCATTTTGGTCTCTCAACATCTATTTATGCATAGTTACATCAAGCCATCCAAAAGCCAATTTGCACAATACTAGAGATTTAGTGTCATATAAAGTATATATCATATTCATACATCATTTTACACTTGTCCCATGGTCTTACATCACAAAAAGATTACATACATCATTACTTTGACATTTAACCACCATTTAAAGTACATAATACACAAAACAAAGATGTTCAATGTCCTTGGCTTGCATCTCCTTTGACTGGAACACCACCTAGACAATTCAAGGATGAAAGGGAAAGGGGGGTGAGATTCCAAGAATCTCAATAGCTCACACACCCATTCACACCACATTCAAGGCATACATATACCAAATGCATAACCATATAAGCATAAAGTGTGCAATAAATTCCATTCCATGCCACATTCACATGTCAAGATTACTTTCATGCTCTAGGGACTTTTGGTTTAGCCTTACCCCATTTCTAGGATTTTTGGATTTGCCTCACTCTTGGTCTAGGGGACTTTTGACTTTGCCTCACCCATTCAAGGGACTTTTGGCCTTGTCTCACCAATGCCATGAGACTTTTGCATCTCCTCACCTTCATCAAGGGACTTTTGGCATCACCTCACTCTTATGGGCTCTTTCCACAACCATAGTCATTCAAGACAACACATTGGTACCAATGCACACCAAGGCTCAAGTGCATATTATCAAGCATCAAGAATGCATGCAAGCACACTAAGACGTACATATGCACACAAGAATGCAAAGAGAATGAGGTGGAGAGCTACCTTTTTATGTATGCAAGCACACTTTGCAATTTTCTTCCCCTCCTTGGTTTCACAAGAGCACTTAGGTGGAGTAGGGTTCTCTTGGCCTAGACATTACAAACATCACACAATTACACATTTAAAGCAAGCCAAGACATTAAACTAAAGCTTATTACACACTTGGCTCCAAATAGACATATTGGTTCCATAAATGGCCTATTGAAGCAACTCATATTATTCAAGTGCTAGGCTCCATTCTCTTGTTCTTTCTAGACTTCTTGGACTCATTTAAGGTCCTTGGAGCCATCACACATTCAATTGCACAATTGGAAAACCAAGTTGCTTCACAAAGCACCATTATGGACACCATTAGGCCATCTCCCAATCTATGGCTCCTAAATTTTTCCCAATGGTTTCTCCCATCTTCTAACATCATATAAAGTCCCAAAACAAGGTTAGAACAAATTAAAACATCCCCTAGCCTAATGAATCTAGCTTGGCCGAAATATGCACCATAATGGAGATTCATAGACTTTGTGATTTTTCCTTGATGGGAGAGCCACTTGGGAGGCTTTCTAAAGGTCTTAGGAGTTCAAGGAAACATTCAAATAGCCAAGGAAACATTCACACAAAATCAGATTTTGCAAAACTTTATAAAATACTACACTTTTCTAACTTGTTTTCTATTAGTTTTTCTTGGAATTTCTTGCCATATGCCATCTCCCCATGGCCTAAAACCCTTGTTCCCTCCTTGTATTTGGACAGAACATCCTCCCCTCCTTTGGTTCTGGTTCTTGGCTGAAATACACACAAAGGGAGGAGGAAGAGAAGATGCAACAAAAAGCAAAGATTACCTATGGTTCAAGTGAGCTTTCAAGTGTCTTTCTCCTTCATTCTTTTCTCCTTAGCAAATTCGAAATTATCCTCTTTGGTCTGGGTCAAAAATAGAACCAAATCATTCAAAAAATCCATGGAAAGAAAGGAGGAAGAGAGGAAAACAAGATTGGAGGAAGATGGAGCAAGAAATTTCATGAAATTACCTAGTTTCTCCTTAGCTTTCTTCCTCTTTTTCTCCTCCCTTTTGTGTACCTAAGAGAGCTGAAGATTTTCTGTATTTTGGGCAGAATGGGTTGTGCTCATTAAAGAGGATAAGAAGGGAGAAAAGTGTGAAACTCTTTAGAACATTCAAGAAACCATAAATTTCAATTTTGCCCTTCTGTAATGGCAAGTTCGTTTCGGCTTTGTTTTAGCTCCTTTTTTAGAACCATATTTTTCCATCATAAAATTTAGGTTCCCAATTTAATAAAATGCCTTTGGAATCACTCAAATCGGTGTTAAAACCATCATAAACAAATCGGTCAAAGTTCGGGTCAACTGACGTTGAAAGAGTACATCGGAGGGGGCTTTATCAGTCCGGGGCTTCCCATGGGTTTTTGGGGCCTCTGAGAACCTTGGGCAACTCAAAATTTTCATTTAAAAAGCCCTCCTAGGTGTTTTTCTAAAATTACACTTATTTACGAAAATGCCACTGGCCTTTCGACAATTTTTTGAATCGCTCTGACCCCAATTTTTGGGAAACTCAAAGCTCATATCCTCATTTTCTATTATTTAAAATTTTGTTCAAATTTTATTTGGCCTTGAATCACTCATCTCAGGGGACTTGCTTTTCAAATCAGCCCGTTCCAGTGATTGTATAATGTATTGGGCGTTACATTTCCACCAAAGGCAGGAATGATATGAATTAATGAACGAGAAAGCATTGTGATCCTTGGCTTAGATGTCCACAAAGCATGGGTTACGGCCCTAATTAAAGATAATGGAGAAATATAAAGCGACCTCAGGTTAGAGCAGAGAATTCAGTCAGAAGTTAGAGGAAGAGCCTTTGACCC
The DNA here is from genome assembly GCA_026724425.1 of Erythrophleum ivorense. Lineage (NCBI taxonomy): Eukaryota > Viridiplantae > Streptophyta > Magnoliopsida > Fabales > Fabaceae > Erythrophleum > Erythrophleum ivorense. The sequence goes on from JAIUCV010000014.1 coordinate 11,568,414, forward strand.
CTGGACATTTTCGGATGTCAAACGCCCTCTGTGATGGGTGTTATGGTCTATACATATTTTTACTATGAAGTAGACATCCGTAGCTTTCCAGAATGGCCAAGAATGTGTAATTTTGATTTTTCTAAAATTAGTTATGATTTTTCGAAATTGTACCAGAAAGGGGCCAAATCTGGCTGAAAATAAACCTCTATATTCTAGGTTCCATTTCGGTTTCCATGAGTTGTGGGCCAACTTTGGTGATGTAATGAGTTGTATGTATGTAATTAAATATGAGAATTGATGTATGAACTCATATGGTCCCGCGTGACACCGAATGGAATTTTCATACGCTACGCAATGCGAAATAAGGCATTATTTTAATGTCATCTTCCATTCCCTTTTGTGCAATTCATCATGGGAAACTTAGAAATGATAGGAAGCAAGTTAGAAATATATGGTGTTACATGCATGACTTTTGTATTTAGATCTTAAATCCATCCTTAACATGTTTTCCCAACCAGAAACATCACAAAAAAGAGCAAGGAATTTGGGTTTCAAGCCATGCACTTCAAACTAGCATAATAGGACCATTCCTCATAAGTTCACAATTTCAGTCACTGATTTTAAAAGTTCATATTTTGAGTTAGAAAACTCTAATTTGCACAAATTAGGATAATGGAAAGCTCATGACATGAACTACATGTTGTATTTCATGTTTGGGATATGCTCAAATAGTTACAAAACTTGCAAGATGTCATTTTGAGCCATTTGAATCCATATTTATGCCATTTTGAGCCATTTTCTACCCCTAAACTAAAATTTGACTAAATGGATGAATTTTGGTGTAAAATTGGGTAGGCATTTAGATCTCATTTAGAGTTTTTTACAGAGTTAAAGAACATAAATTTTGGAGCTTTATAGAATTTATTATAATTTTTTAAAGTTGGTTGAAAAATGTGGAATTACTTGGGGTACTATTCATATCATCAGTTATTATTTTGTGTATTTAAGGGGTCAAATAAACTCCAATGCTTATGAAATTTTATACGCACATAGTTGGCATCATAAACTTTCCATAGCCACTAAGATCACCTAAATTGAAGTTGTGTAACCAAAGATATACATGCTCAAAATTTCAAGTCTGGGTTGGGTCACAAACTAAAATGTCATACCTAGTTTTAACTAACTTATTCATACAATACATAAAGATCAAAGTAAAGTTCACATCCTTTTATAGGTTTTCCAACACCGAAATCGGTCTGTCTACAGGTTATATAGAGTTATAGGGGTCTAAATTTGATATTTCCTTTTTCTTTATTCATTTTCATTATAAACAATTTTGTTCATACTCATTTTATCATGTTTAGCTCAAGGACACCTTAGGAATGCATACAACCTAAAATGACACATGGACCAAACATCTGCACAAATTTTGAAAAGTCATAACTCGGGCTATATGACTCCAAATCATGAAAATTAGGTGTCTATGGAAAGCTTAGGATGTGAACTATATGCTGTAAAAATTTCATATAAAATTGAATGTTTGCCCTATAAAATGTGATGGAACAATAACCTAGTTCAGTAAAGAAGGCATATATTAGACCCAAACTTTGGAAATACATATCTTAAGCTACACAACATCAATTTAGGTAATCTTAATGGCCACAGAAAGCTTATAATGTCAACTATATACTTGTAAAATTTCATGAACATTGGAGTTCATTTGGGCCCTTAAAGACATGAAATATTAGAGTTGCACTAGATGAACAGTACATGACCATTTGAAAATTCTATACAATTTTAGAAATTTATGAATAATTCTGTATAACTCCAAAAATTTTGGTTCTTAGGTTGTTACAAAGCTCTAGTAGAGGGGTCTAAGTGCATGCCAAATCTTAGACTCAAACTAGATCATTTATGTCACTTTTGATATAAGAGTTATTTATAGCAAATTTAATACCAAACTTGGTTCCAATTTGGACACAGATGCCATAACATAATGAATTGGCACTTATTTTACATCATAATAAGCTTACAACATCAATTCTCTTATTTTTAACACTTTTAATAGTGGAAAATACTAACATTAAGGGTTTAAATTCTCAATTTAAGCATAAATGCATGACTTTTGTATTTAGATCTCAAAATTCATCCTTAACATGTTTTCCAATTACATTTGTTGGTCTCCATTCTTGGCTCCTTGAGAGTTCCCTAGATATGGTTCGAAATAATATGGGAGAAAGTGAGATTCTATGTGTAATACCCGTACATCCTAAAAATCCTAAAATGGGGAGATTATAAAAGGAAGTGTCCAAAATTGAATAATTAGAGGCCAAATGAACTTAGAAAAAATGATCTAGACACCTAGAAATGAGAATACAAAATTAAGATTAGCCCGGAACTAGAGCTAAAATGGCCAAATAGAAAGCTACAAAGACCAGTGGTATTTTTGTAATTTCAGGCAAATTTTAGAAAACTCAAAAGAGAAATTTTTAAATGAAAAAAATTGAGTGTCTTGGGTTCTTAAAAGCCCTAAAAAACCATAGGAACCCCTAGAATGATCCAAACCCCTCTTGTTTACGTTTTTCGTCATCGGTTGACTAAAACTTTGACCGATTCATTCAGAAAGGTTTTAAATCTAATTTGGGTGAAACCAAAGGCATTTTATGAATTAGAGGACCCAAATTTCATGATGAAAAAATATGGTTCTAAAAAAGAATTTAAAATGAGCCCAAATGGAGTAAAGTAAGAAGAAGGACTAAATTGTAATTTTTAAGAGTTGCATAAATGGACTTTTGAGCTTCTTAAAAACATCCCTTTTCTGCCCTCTCTCTTGACTAACTCACTTGCACTCCAAAACAGATTCAAGAGCTACTCTAATAGGCAGACAAGTGGGGGAAGCAAAGGGAGGAAGAAGAAGCTTTAAAAAGGTGAGAAATCAACACTTTCTCATGCTCCTTCCTTTACTAACCTTATTCTCCTCCTTCTCTTTTCTTCTCCCATGGTTTTATTGATTTATTTGGGGCTATTCTATGGTTGTTCAATAAGAAGAGGAGAGACTTTGCAAGAAAGACTAAGGGCCTATTTGGTTTCTTGTTTTCAGAATAATTTTTTGTTTTTAAGAACAAAAAAATAAAAAAACTTGTTTGATAATATGTTTTTAATGAAGTGTTTTGTAAAACAAAAAAAATAGAATTTTGTTTTCAGAAATAGAAAAATTAGAACATTTTTTAGGTGTTTTTAACTTTTGTTTTGCAGAATTAGAAAAAAATAAAAGATAGCTACTTTTCAGAATAATGATTCAAATGGATTTTTTAATTTTTTTTGTTCTCAAAATTTGTTCTAAAAAACATTTGTTTTGAAAATATTAAAAAAAATAGAATCAAACAAGCCCTAAAAGTTTTGAAAAGCACCTTGGGAAAGCTAGAAACCAAGGTAAGAAACCATTGCTTTTGTTGCTTCATTTTGTCTTCTTCTTTTTGGGAAGTCTTGGCCAGACCTAGGCCATGAAGGAGAAGGTGAATTTTGAGCAAGGAAAAAAACAAAAGTTTTAGAGTATGAGAAAAAAAGAATACGCAATTAGATTTAAACGAGAAGCATTAGAATTCAAGTTATGTAATTTAAGGATTTTGTTGCATCTAGCCATTCTTGAAGCTTTCTAAGGATAGTCTAACTTATGTAAGAGTATATATAAGTTTATAAGACATCTAGGAAGCTTCATAAGTGCCAACTCCCTAAGAAAAACCAAGACAACTCCAAGGAGCCCCAAAGTTTGTATGTGTCTTGGTCTAGAGAAGATGGAGCACCTAAGAATATTTTTCTTAAATTCTAAGGATATGAATGGCCTAGATATGATTAGTTAGCACTAAGGAAACCATTGGTTAGAATTTAGAAGCCATAGTTTATAAGATGGAAGTTTAGGCTCCATTTTAAGGCATAAAAGAAGCAACTTGAATTTAAGCTATTTGAATTGATTTGGAGATGACTTTAATGAGTTTAATTGGAGTCATACGACCTAAAATGAATGAGGAATTGGAGCTAAGATCATGTGTTCTAGAGGTTGCTTCAGTATGCTCTTTTATGGAATCATATTAATGTCATAAAATAAAGTAAGCTTGTATAGAGTTTATGTGAAGTTAGAATTGGTTCCAATGATTGAATTATATTTTATTTGATATATCTAGGCTAAGTAAATCAAGATCCCCCAAGGTGTAGGTGTGTGGCCGGGAAGGAATAGCTAAGAAAGAAAGTGTGTGATTCTTGGCACAAGGTAGTTCTCTAACCTTTCTTGCATGTATTTTTTTTTATGTTTAATTGTCTTTGGATGCTTGTGTGTATATTTGATCCATGATATATGCCTATAGCTTTTGATTAAGTTTTTTGGTGCCATTATGCTTCTTGAATAAAGTTTTGGATGCAAAATGACTTGAATGGATGTGGTTATGCCAAAAGTCCTTTAAAATGGGTGAGGATGAGTCAAAAGTCCCTAATAATAGGTGACACAAGGCCAAAGTATCAAGAAAGAGTGAACTAAGGTCAAAAGTCCCTAAAAATAGGTGAGGCAAATCCAAAAGTCCTAAAAAAAATTGGGTGAGGCTAGACTAACATCCTTTAGAGCCTATGTTTGACTTGTATGAACTTATGTGACATGAAATTATGCTTATGTATGGTTATTAGAAGCTTTCTTGGCATGCTTGCGCTCTTTGACATGAAAATGTGTCATTTATGTAGGCTTGAAAGGGTAAAAGAGCTATTAGGATTCTTTGAATTTCACTCTTCCCTATATTATGTCTAACCATGTTTAGGTGAGTCAAGTGGAGCAAGAAATGGAGGCTAAACATCTTGAAGAACAAGACTCTGACAATACAATAGAAATTTAGGCATTTTGATGTCAAAGTTTGTAACCATATGATGTATATGTGAAGTAAACCCTTAAGCATGTTTGTATGTAACTATGATGTATGTATCAATTTTGAAGTCAAATGAATGAGTATGTGAGAATTTGACATCATGGACCCTTGATGCATGTATGTATAAAGTCATGTATGGCAAGTGGTTTTGAGATGTATGATGATTTGGACCATTTAAGAAGCTTATATATGCTACATTTATGCTATGGGACTTGCTCAAATGGTCATGCCTTGGTTAGAAGACCATTTGACCCCATTATGGTTGCAAAAATGACCATATTCTTGACCTGAATCATAAATTGACCAAATGAATGATTTTATGCATGAAATTTGGCATGATTATAGATCTCGTCTAGAGATTTTCATAGAGCTAAAGAGAATCTAATTTGGAGCTCTAGAGAATTTATTATAAATTTTCAAAATTGGCTAAATTATGCAGAATTGTCCCAATCACTATTGATATGGTCAGTTTGCATTTTTGTATCATTTGTGAGCTAAATGGAGTCTAATGTTCATGAAATTTTATAGGAATAAAATTGACTTCATAAGCTTTCCATAGCCATCAAGAGAACCTCATTTGGAGCTCTGTAGAAGGAGATATGAGTTTTTGTAATTTGAGTTTAGCTATAGGATACATCAGTGACTAGTGTTACTATTCTATCAAATTTCATAAGGCAATCCTAGTTGTTTTGATTTGAAATGTTTATAGTAGTTAGAAGACATCCATAGCTTTCTAGAATGGTATAATTTGCATGATTTCAACCTTTTTAGAATTAGTTATGATTTTCCAAAGTTCATATCAGATTATGAAATTCTTGGAAAAAGCCAAGTGTGATACCATTTCGTGTTGCATGGCTTGGACGATGCTTCAAATTATGATAATTTTGGCTAAACAAATGTGTTAGGGCTGGAAAATAAATATGGTAAGCTCATATGGTCCATAAGGCCAAGAAAGCATTATTTTAGCTTATAATATCAGTTATTTCTACTGACTAAAGTGTAAATTTATTGAAATTGACTACTTTAAGCCATTTGACATGCATTTTAAGTAGCATCTAAATATGGTATGACACTATGAATCTTAATAGTTCATTCACCCTTCAAGCATACTTATAAGACATATTATCATGTCAAAAAAAGCAAACATGTATCACAAGCATCCAAATATCAAACATAAACATATTTGTGAAATCATATGGATCCATCAAGGTTAAAAATAAGCTCTAAGGACTTTGGTCTAGCTTCACCCAAGTATTTAGGACTTTTAGATTATCCTCACTCTTTAACAACATTTTACTTTGCCTCATTCATTTCTTGAGACTTTTGGCCTTGTCTCACCCTTACTTAGGCACTCTTGGTTTCACATTAATTAGATTTAAAATAACCCTGAATGATCCTGTCAAAGTTTTAGTCAACTGATAACATAAATTATAAATTGAAAGGGTTTTAACCATTCCAATGACTTCTATGTTTTTTTTTGGCCTTTAAAAACCCTAGTGAGCTCAATTTTATTATTTAAAGCTCCCTCCTTTGAGTTTTCAAAAAGTTACCTCAAATTATGATTTTGCTACTACGTTTATCCTCTAATTCATTTAGCCATTTTGGCTCCATTTTCGGGCTATCTTTAGGCTCTCAACCATGTTTTTAGATCTTCTAATTAACATCTTATTCTCAATTAGCCTTAATTTGCATTGCTTTCAGGTTCTCCCATATCAATCTATCAATTTTATTTTAGTTTTTAAAAATCAGTTATTACCAAAGAGGTGAGGGATGAAAGAAAAGAAAATGTTTATCTCCTTATCTTGCATGCATTTGAATGCTTGAATGAGTTGAGATACTTATGTGTATTATTGCTTGATGTATTCTTAATCTATACTTTGATATGCTTTCCATTATGAGCTTTATGCTTGAGCTTGATATGTTTTTGGTTTCTTGCTCTTTATGGCAGGGAATTGACCACAGGAGCTCTTATTTGGCTCAAAGTTGAGCCCAATTAGTATGTTGAAATACCATGGCTAGTTGAGAAATGAGTTTTTATGTTAAAAGTTACATTTTAGTTTCATGGTGCATGAGAATTACATGCTTACACCACATGCATTGCATTTTCTCATGGCATTCATGTATGCATTAATTTGGTTGAGATTAGCTACTGAGGTTCTCCTTAGTATCTCACCTATGTCCCTCACACTAACCATTTTAGGATTCTTAAGCAAGGAGAAAGTAAATGAGAAGTAGAAGAGATTAGAACTCATGTACTTGAAGCCTTAATTGTAATCATACAATTTAGAATATATATGATATATTAGCAATGTTATATCTCATATATGACAGGAATATGTGATGTTAATTGTGTATGAATTTGAACATGTTAATATATAGATCATTTTGATGTAAAATGCAACCATGTGTATATGTTGTCCATATTAGAAGCCATAGAGATGTACATGCATGAATGAATAGTAAGCACAGTGTATATTATGAATCTTGTGTAAATGTCAAGATTAGGTGATAGGAACATATGCAAAAGCTTGAGTACATGAATATATGCCATTTTGATGTATGATTGGTGTATGGATACTTGAACTCGTGTATAAGGTGTTGGATGGTCACATTTTGATGCAAGCACATTTTGATGCATTAGAACTTATAAAAATGATGCTTGGAATGATTGAAATTTACTTAAGGGAAGAGATTGCATATGGCTTATCTAGGCAATTAGTTAAGCATTGGTTGTTGATTAAGGAAGAATTTAAACCATACAAAGAACTAGCTAGGAGATTCAATCTAGAACTATTGTAAAAAATTATGGAAGAAATATAGAGGCTATTGAAAGTAGGATTTATACATATAGCTAGATACATAGAACGGCTTTCAAATATAGTTCCTATCATAAAAAAAAAAGTGAAAGTCAAGATTTGCATAGACTTTCAGAACTTGAACGTAGTTACTCCTAAAGATTAATATTTCACGCCAATAGTTGATATGTTGATTGATATTATAGTCAATCATGGAAGTCTCACTTTTATGAATGGATATTTCAAGCTATAGTCAAATTTTTTAGTTGAAAAAGACATCCATAAGATGGCATTCCATTGCCTTGGTGCGTTGTCCATTTATGAATGGCTTGTTATATACCATTTGGCTTAAAAAAGCAGGTGCTACATACCAAAGAGTGATGAATGCTATTTTTCCATGACTTAATTGGTAAAAATATGGAAGTTTATATAGATGATATGGTGGTAAAATCTAAAGATTTTGATCAATATTTGGCTGACATAGAGCGAGCATTTAAAAGGATGAGATTTCATAATCTAAAGATGAATATAGTTAAATGTGTATTTGGAGTCTTAGCTAAGAGCTTCCATGGTTTTCTTATACTTCAACAAGGAATTAAAGTAGACAAAAATAATGCCAATGTAATTTTAAAAGTAAGACCACCACAAAATAAAAAAATAATTGTGGAGTTTAATTAGAAAGATAAACTTTCTAAGAAGATTCATTACCAACTCAGTTAGGAAATTAAAATCTTTCTCGCCTTTACTAAAGTTGAAATATGCTGATGAATTAATGTAGGAAGAATAACAACAAGTAACTTTCGAATAGATCAAGTAATGCTTAGATAACCCACTGATCTTAACACCTCTCCTACCAGGTAAACCATTGAATCTCTACATCTCAGCTGCTAAGGAATAGATTAATTGCCTTCTTGCATAGGATGTTGAGAATGGAATTGAAAGAGCTATTTACTATTTTAGTTGATTGTTGAATGATGTTGAAACTAGATATACTTTAATTTAAAAATTATGTATTTCTTTATACCACGCATGTACAAAATTTGAATACTATCTTTTACCAAGAGTAAGTTTTAGTCATGTGCAAAATTAACATAGTAAAATATTTACTCAATCAACCTATCTTACAAGGAAGATAAATGAAGTGGACCATTAAGTTAAATGCATTTTCTTTTAAATATTTTTTACTTAAGGCTATCAAAGGACAAGCCTTAGTTAATTTCTTAGCTTAGAATCCATGTATTGATATTAAAGACCTTTAGGAGAAGCCAACAATTAGGTACAACTAAAACCATAGGCATTACCTTTTGATGGATCTAGAATTTGGAAAGCTCTTAGGGCAAGAGTTACTATCACTAAATTAATTAGTTAGATTGGAAAAATCATGTCCCAATTGAAACTAGGTTGTTTAAACAATCAAGTTGAATATGAGATCTTAATTATCAGGCTAAGATTGTTGATATCTATGAAGACTCAATTTGTTCATATAATGGGAGATTCTTAGCTAATAATCAAACAACTTAGTAGAAAATATAATTGCAATAATCCAAACATATCACATTACTGTGAAATAGCTAATGTTCTCTTTAGGCAGTTTACTGTTGTGATAGTTATGTATAAACCTAGAGCAAAAAATATAGAAGTTAATGACTTAGCCTAATGAGTTTTTGGGTTCAAACCCATGGATTTTAAGAGTGATTAAGAAATTCTTTAGACTTATGAAGTAGCAATTATCGATCAACAACTAGCTACTAATGATTAGAGAACGCAATTAATTAGCTACCAAAAGAATCCCTCATCTACAGTAGATTTCAAGCTCATAAAAAGCTTAGAGGAATATCTAATAGATAATTAGTTATACAAAAGGGGGCATGAAGGTTTGTTGCTAAAATGTTTGAATAGAATGAAAGCTATAAGGGTCATAGGGGAAGTTTATGAGGGAATTTGTGGTTCCTGTAGATCTAGACGCACGATGACATGGCTGATTCATAGATGTGGCTATATTGGCCAACAATAATAGATAATTATTTCAAAAATGCTAAAGGGTGTGAAACTTGTTAACTGCATGGTTCTATTTAAAGATCACTAGCTAATGACTTACATCTAGTTATCAAACTATAGCTATTTAAAGGCTGAGCTATGAATCTAATAGGTAAAATTCATCTTCCTTCATCTAAGTAGAATGCATTTATTATCATAGCAATAGATTACTTTACAAAATAGGTGGAGGCATGACAGATGGTGAATGTCTGAGTGACTCGTCGCGCAACCCTCAAAATAAAACTAGGTTGATAAAATATGTAGCTAGTGGCATAACCTAGGTCATCTCCTTTGGAATTAGAGTTCAATGCCTAATTGAGTTTTCCAAATGTTAAAAGACTCTAAAATTTCTAAACTAAAGGGGGTTTTAATTGAATTAAACTAACCTAAAACTAAATTGAATTAAAATTCCTAAATTCTACCTAATTGGGTGAATTATGGGTGAAAGATTGGCTTGTGACTAGCTTTAGATTCGTCCCTTGGTATCCACTATCCTTATCCTAATCTAATTGTGATTAATTCTGGTCTAAGAGTTCCTAATTGTGTTCATAACAAATTATCTTGGGTAACCACTCAAGATTCAAGAGATTAACGATCTAACGTTGAATTGAGACCTCAATCCCGCATTAAACTGTTAAATCTTGTCTTTAAGATCTTGAACACTCAATTTGATTGATTAACTAATTAATTAGCCTCTGAATCATCATCCTAAATGTTTAATTAACCAATTAAACATTAAGGAATCCTCAAATTAAACATTCAAGCACATAATCTCACTCATGTATTTTATTGAACACCTCCGAAGCACACATGGGAAATTAGATAAAAAAAATCAATGTCCAATCAGATCAATTAATCAACAAAAAGACTTCCTAATTAGTGTCTAACCAGCCACTAATTACAATTACACAAATTTCCTATCAAATACAACTTAACCAAGATAATATATGAAAGAGAAAAAATGTAGGAAAATAGAAAAGTCTTAGCCAAAATTTTGAATTTTCTCCATGGATTCAAGTTTCTCCAAGAGCTTCCTCCTAGCTAGCCTCAAGATGGATTAGAGCTTCATGGGATGTTGGATGAATGATGGAGTGGTGTGGAGAGGATGGAGGATGAAGGATGGATGAATGTGGCTGAATGAATGGTTTAAGGGGTGGAGTATGGATTGGAATGCCACCTGGATGAATGATGAATTGTGGATATATATAGGTGAGGGTTTCCGGAAATATAGAGACGTGAATATATGAATGAATGATGATGGATCAGAGGCGTGAATGGGGTGGAGTCTGGACGATGGAATCTGCTCCCTTTCACGTGCTTTTTAATGAATCACATGCAGCCTCCACATGAGCTTCTTATTTCCTTCTTCCTGTATCTTAGCTGCTGCCTGCGTTCTATCCGAAGGTAATTTTTTTATTCACCTCACGTGCTCAGCTATTCACAAGCTTGTATTGTATATGAGTGTGGGCCCTATTTTAAAGCTAAATATAATATTCGAATTCATGTGAGCTGCCTTCTTTTCACGTAGCTTTCTTTTTGTTTCTGCTTCTCTTCGTTCTGCTCGTGGCTTCTGCGTTTCTCAGCTCATGCAGCAGCTTCTTCACCACGTAACTTTCTTCTTTTTTTTACGTGCTACTGTACCACATGATAATCCTTCTCAACCCGTCATTTTTTTTTCAAGCTGATGTCTGGCCAAGCTTCCACATCGATTTCTCTGTTTGCATGAATGTGAGTTCACGAGATAGCTTCCAATCCAGCTCAGCAAGCTTCTTCGTCCAGCCCAGCACCCAACTCTTGCTTCTCTTTATTTGTTTCCATGTTGGCTCCTTCTGCTGTTCCTTTATTCATTCATCTCATTTCTGAACCTCTGTTTCAGCTGCAGCTCGTTGCTTCCTTGACTTGATGCTTTTTATTCCTTCAAAACCTGAATGAGTGTACTGCTGTTTGCATGAGCAACTCGAGCCTCCTTCTTCCTTAATCCCTTCAACCTGTGGCAAGCTCCTTTCTTCATGTTTGCTTATGTTCTTCTTCATCATTCAGCTCATGACAATCCAGCTCAACAAGCATCTCATGTCTACCCTTCATTAGTTCGTGTTGCTGCTTCTGTCACGTCTTCTTAGACCCTGTGGCTTTCTTCCTTCATTTCTGCTGCTGCCTCTTCATTCATGTCTCTTCTTAATCACGTTAGAAACTTCCTTCGCTCACTAACTCGAAACTTCATGCATGGTTCTGCTTTACACTTCTTTCCACATTGCTTTCTTTGAATCATGCAACTCTTCGTGGCTTCTTGCATTTGCTGCTTCTTCACGTGAAGATTCTGCATGCATGTAGTTGACTTGAGCTGCCCCTTCCTTGAGTGTTACGTGAAGATGGAAGTCTTTGTGTGAATGTGCTACAACGTGGAGTATAAAAGCTTGTATGAGCTTATGTGTGTCTTCCACGAGAGAAACAAGGGAGTTGGAGCTGACTTCTTCTTCAAGACCCATTGCTCCTATTTAAATGTTATTTTATTCTTCCATTCCAATTCCATTGCCCATAAAAAAAATCTGCAGAAGTAATAGGAAAAATGTCCACAAAATTATTTGAAATAAAATTGAGCATTAAAAACCAATAATTTGTAACTTAATTCCTTAAATATAGAAAATGGCTACTAAAATCAAATTTCATCTAATTAGACCCCTAAAGCCATATTTGGATACTAAAATACTTAAGATAAGGAGAATAAAACATATAAAATATCATGCTTATCAATGTCACACAAGTTGATGTGATCAAATTCATCTAAAAACAAATCATTCATAGATTTGGCATTCTTTAAACCATAATAGCTAATCAGGGTACAATGTTCACAAGGGCTAAAGCAGTGGCCTTTGCTCAAGATTATGGTATTAAAATGATCCATTCAACTCTATACTATGATAAAGCCAAGTGGCAAGTCGAGGTTACCAATAAAATCTTGATTGATATAATTAAGAAATCTTTGGAAGAAGCGCCTAGAAAATGGCATGAAGTCCTATTTGAAGTGTTTTGGACATACGGAAATGCTAAGTGTACTGCGATTGGTCTTACTCCATTTTAGCTAACATATGACCAATTCAAACATGTCATTTCAGTTTCTTCCTATTATCATTGTCATTAGCTGAACAAATGCATAAGGCAAAGTATTAGGACCAAAAAATAAATGGGCTAGACCAAACCTTAGGCCTATAATTTGGGGTGAACATTTAGAGGATATTAGTTAGACTAGGTTATATTTGTTGCAAGTTAGCTAAATTAGGCTTAAGGCTAAAATGGACTTTTGAGGCTAAAAATGGGCTATAATATCTTTTGGGCTATCTATTAAATCTATTGGATTTTCTAAAATACTTAAGAAAAATAGCCCAATAACAAATAGCTAAAATATATAAGAATATTCAAATATTCATTGGCAGTTTTCAACCATTTGACCACCTTCCTATAAGATAAGGATTGAGCTTGCAAAATATTTTAATTGGAAGCAAGGGATAATTTATGAGTTAACAGGGTTGATGGAAGTGTAAAATACACTTGAACACCCAATTTCCTAAATTTTAGGGATATAGGTGTTATGGTCAGCTAATGAGATGGTTAGTCAACAAATAACTATATCATTTTAATCTTCAAGAAAGTTGACACGGCACTTAATTACATTAAAATTGTTGGCTACGATCCTACATTATTGTTAATATGAGCCAAAAAATCAAGAAGTGGTAAACAATTTTAGTAGAGTTAATAGTTAGTATTATGCTTATAAGTACTCATTATTCATTCATTCTAAAATACATAATCCAATCAATCAAATACAAGCCTTTCACTTTTATCTTCTACTTTCATACTTTTAAATTCCAAAATTTATTACTTTATTTACAACTTTCTTTATCACATTCATAACTTTATTTTCTTTTACTACTATTTCCAACCATAGGTGTTAATTGCCCTTCAAACTAGACACTTCCTTTAGTAGCTTAGGGACCCAAAGCCAAATAATAAAGTCCCTTCCTTAACGTATAACTTGAAAGTGGTAATCAAATATACTAATTAGCTTATTAATGCAACTAATTATTCCAAATTCGTAAGCAACAAGTATTAAGCCCTTTTTCTTTCATAATTGAAATTTTAATCTTGAAAGCCCCAGTGATTCATAAGCTTATATACTTTCAACACTTACGATGATAATTATATTCTTTACAAATGTAGATGGAACCAAAATGGGAAAAAATATTGAAAATTACCCTTTTTTGTTAGAAAAGAAATTTTGGTTTAAAGAAAATGTAAGGAATGGACATAATCATTTAGAAGTTTTAATTTAAAATGTTTTATGATCCCTACAATTTAATGGGAAATGATAAAGCTTATCCATTTCTTCATTAAGATAACTAAATAAAGATAAAATAATTATCCTTAAAAGTATCCTTTTCTTTAAATATCACTTTTTGGGCCTTGGCAGATTTTAAGGTCTAGTTGGGCTATATTTTTGGTGAAAAACCATTTAAAGGCTTTTTCTTTTGGAATTTTTGTAGGTTTTTTTTAGCAAAAATTTGTTTTCAACCTTTGGACAAAATTATTTTTTAGTCTTTTTTAGGCCATTTTTTGTTTGCTTTGTCATAAAATGAGTAGTCCAAGTTATATTTTTGGTCCAAAAAATTTTGTAAAATAAATTTAGGTGCCATTTAATTTTGTTCAATTTTTGTGAAGTTATTTTTTAGGCAAATTTTTGGCACATTGAGATAAGTCAAGGGAGATTATTTTTAATTAATTCATCACATATATATTTAGTTTATCAATTAATTATTTAATTCTTGTAAAGTATATTTATTTAGGTGCATATATTTGTTTTAATGCACATTATGAAATTATATATCTTTTGATAAGTATTTTTAGTTAAAGAGTAGTTACAGCATCCTTATATACTTGTAAATATAAGGAGTCATATAAGGAATTAAAGATAAAAATTCTGATTAAATGTGTAAGTAAAATATATCTTTCCCCATAGGGAGATAGTTATATTTGCATACTTAATTAGAATGAAATAGAAATGCTTTATGTTTTCCAAGTAGCTTGCAAGTATTAAGGAACATAAATGTTGTTTAGTTTCATCATAAGAAATACATAAATCTGTAGTATGCTGACATTTTAACCAATAGATAGATTTTAATGATATGTAATTTGTAATAGCCGGTTCTCTGAAATGACAGAAAATGTGAGAAATGTAACGTACGGTTTCTCCGTAAATGTACAAAATTCACCGGATACAAAAGGAAGTTCCCTGAAATGACTTAGTTAAGGTCTCAAAAAATTTGAGAAGCATTCTAGGCTCCTAAAAATAAGAATCCTAGGCTCAGACAGAAAAAAAAAAAAAAAAAAGCAAAGCTAGAATGAAGAAATGAAGTGTAACAAAATATTGATGAAATGTAAGGACATTTTCGTCATTTTGAGCAAATTTTGGAATTCTCATAGGAGGGCATTTTAAATGAAAGTTTTGAGTTTTTTAGGATTCTCAAAAGGCTTTGAAAACTATAGGAAGCCTCGAGACAGTTAAAGCTCTTTCGATGGACATTTTTCAATGTCGGTTGACCCCAAATTTGACCAGTTTGTTCGGAAAGGTTTTAAATCTAATTTGGATTAAACCAAGGGCATTTTATGAATTAGAGGACCTAAATTTTATGATGGAAAATATGGTTCTAAAAAAAGAGTTAAAATGAGCCTAAACGGAGCAAACAGGCATGCAGTGTAATGCCCGGTACGTTATACAATCACCGAAACGAGCCGGTTTGAAAAGAAAGTTCCTTAAGATGAGTGATTCAAGGCCAAATAAAATTTGAATAAAATTTTAAATAATAGAAAATGAGGATTTGAGCCTTGAGTTGCCCAGAAATCGGGGTCAGAGTTATTCAAAAAATTCGTCGAAAAGCCAGTGGCATTTTTGTAAATAAGTGTAATTTTGGAAAAACTCCTAGGAGGGCTTTTTAAATGGAAATTTTGAGTCGTTCAGAGTTCTTAGAGGCGCCAAAAACCATGGGAAGCCCCAAGACAGGTAAAGCCCCTCCGGTGTACTCTTTTCGACGTCGATTGACCTAAACTTTGACTGATTCGTTCAAGAATGTTTTAGCTCCAATTTGAGTGATTCCAAAGGTATTTTATTAAATTGGGAATCTAAATTTTATGATGGAAAAGACAGTTCTAAAAAAGGAGCTAAAATAAAGCCAAACTGGAAATGCCATTATGGAAGGGCAAAAATAGAAACAAATTGCACAAAGGAAGCTTCCAAATCTCCTTTTTAATCCACATTCAGCCCCTCCCTCTCTAAACTAAATTTCTTCTGCTCATTTTTAGAGAAAATTCTCAGCTCCTTAGGCACACAAAAGAGAGGAAATTTTGGAGGAAGAAAAGCCAAAGAAAGGGTGAGAAAATGTAAGGTTTTCATGCTCCTTTCTCTTGAAACTTCATCCTCCCCTTCTTGCTTCATCTTTCCATGGTTTTAACGCAATTTTTGGTGCTGATTTGGGTCTAGATCAGAGAAGGGAAATTCAAAATTTAAGGAGGAGAAAGAGGGAAGAGGAAGGGCTCTTGAAGGAAGCTTAATTGCAAGGTAGTTTTTCTCCCTTTGTTGCTTCTTTTTCTCCTTCTCCTCTTCCATGGTGGGATACCCAAATAAAACCATGAAGAGGAAAGAGTTTATGTTTTATAATCCAAAAGAATCCATCAAACTAAGCCATGGGAAGATGGATTATACTAAAGAAATGCATAAAAAACTAGTAAAACTCAAGTTAGAATAGTGTAGGGTGCTTGAACATAGTTTAAAATCTGGGTTGATTCAAGACTTCCCCATCATATGTGAGTGTTTGTTTGAGTTTCTAAGACTCTTAGGGAGCCTCCCAAGTGCCCCATCCATTAAGGAAAAATCCCAAACTCTATGGGTCTTTAATGGAAGCATAAATCGATCAAGACCCTTAGAGATAGCTAGGTGATGTTTTAAATAGTTCCAAGCTTGATTTGGGACTTTATATGATAAAAGAAGATAGGAGAAACCCTTGGAAAAAATTTAGAAGCCTTAGGTTAGGAGATGAGGCAATGGCTTCCATAATATAATCTTATGAAGCAACATGGACCTAGGTTTGTGAAAGTGAGTGTGTGATGGCTTCAAGGACCTTAAATGAGGTCAAGAGGTCTAAATATGGTAAGAGAATGGAACCAAGAATGTTAATTATGGTAGTTGCTTTATTAGGTCCTTAATGGAACCATATTGTGACAAATAGAACAAAGTGTAGTCTTAAGAGTGAGTTAGATGTCATAACTTGTTCTAAGAGTATAATTAAGTGTTGTTTATTATGAATAGGCCAAGGAAATCCAACCTTACCTCCTTGTGTTTGTGGAACCGAAAAGGAGAAGAAACAAGCAAAGTAAAGCTTGAATTTGCACCAAGGTAGCTCTCCACCTTTTCTTATTGCATTTTCTTGTTGCACATGTGTCATTGTGTGCTTGTGTGTATGTTTATATGTTTGAGACATGCCACTTGATGCTATGTTGCTATTTTGGTACCAATATGCTTTCTTGAATGTCTTTGAATGGTGGAAATGGCTCATAAGGGTGAGGTAGTGCCAAAAGTCCCTTAATGTGGGTGAAGAAATGCCAAAAGTCTTATGGCATGGGTGAGACAAGACCAAAAGTCCCTTGCATGGGTGAGGCTAAGTCAAAAGTCCTAAGAACTAAGAGTGAGGCAATCCAAAAGTCCTAGAAATGGGGTAAGGCCAAACCAAAAGTCCCTAGAGCTCATTCTTATTCTTGACATGTGTTTGTGACATAAAAATGTGGAAATTGAATACTTCATCAATTGAGTAGTTGCATACTTGTACCTTTGACATGTTGTATGCCTTGAAAATGTGCTTGAATAGGTGTATGAGCTATTGAGATTCAATGAATCTCACCCCCTCCTTTCTCTCATCTCATATGATCTAGGTGGAGTTTAGGATCCAAAGGATGGAAGCCAAGGAGCTTAAATCTCCATCTCTTAGCAAATTTTTCCATTTTTGATGTACTATAATGTCTAGAATGTCAAAGTAGATATGTAAATATTATTTTTGAGCCATGACACTTTGAACAAGTGTAAAACTATGTAAAGTTAGTATATGTATCAAGAATAGAGTTTAATGAATAGAATTGTGTATTTTGACCACTTGGGAGCTCACTTGTGCAAATATGTTTATGGAAGTGGCATGGTGAATTTGAGTTGCATGAGGATTCAGACCCTATGAGGGACTTATTTGTGCTATATTTATGCTTTCTAAGTTGCTCAAATGTGTGTGGAACAATGGATGGCTCATTTGAACTAAATTTGCCTCTTGTTGGAACCAAAATTGCCATATTCTTGAGCTTTAGTAAAGTCTGAACAAATGACCTCTTCTTGACTTGAAAATTTTCATGCAAGTAGATCTTGTCTAGAGCTTTTTGGGAAGCTAAAGATTAGGTCATTTAGAGGTCTGTCGAATTTTCTATGATTTTGCACATTTGGTATCAGAATTTTAGAATTGCACCAGTACTGTTCATTTAGTCAGTTGTGAAATTGAGTTATCCGAGGGGCAAACGTGGTCCAATGCCTATGAAATTTTATAGCAGAAACTAGGCATTCATAGTGACTTGAAGCAATTAGAAGCACCTTATTTGGAAGTCTGAGCTAAGAGATATAAATTTTTGAATTTCTAGAATAGCAACAGTAGCACAACACGACCTAAGTCACTATTCTATCTAATTTCAGTAGCTAAACGTGCTTGCTCTGGTTTGAGTCTATTTTTAACATAGGTTTAACATTCATATCTTTCCAAATTGGTATCATTTTCATGGATTGGATTTTTGTGGAATTAATTGGACATTTTCAAAGTTTATAATAGATACTTGCATCAGTACCAGTAGCTGTCCGAATCTTTGCCCCTTTTCACATGTCAAACGCTTTCTGTGTTATGTTTCATGGCTTGGACATATTTTTGAAATAAATTAGATATTGTATCTTTCTAGAATAGCCAAGAATGCATGATTTCAATTTTTCTATAATTAGTTATGAATTTTAAAACTTCATATCAGTAAACTGAACTAGTGGCCCAAACAGCAGCGACCTTAGTGGATTTTCATATGTCAAATGTTCTCCCCTTAATGATTCATGAGATGAAATTATTTTTAGCATGGGTTAGACATCCAAATTTTTCTGGAATGATAAAGTTTGTTAGGTTTCGATTTTTGTGGATTTAGTTATGAATTTCCGAAGTTGTGACAGAAAAACTAAAATTCTGGCCGAAAATAATAGTGTGAGTTTGATACTCCCCTTTGAATTCCATGAGTTGTGGGGCAATTTTGGTGATGCAAATGAGTTGTATTTATGTAATTAAATATGAGAATGTGATGTATGAGCTCATATGGTCCACGTGACACTGAATGGAATTTTCATATGCGATGCAACGCGAAATAAGGTATTATTTTAATGCCATTTTCCATTCCCTTTTGTGCAATTCATCATGTGAGACTTAGAAATGATAGGAAGCAAGTTAGAAATATATGGTTTTACACGCAAGGATAAAATGGTCATTTTGAAAAATTATAAAAAAGGCTTCTTAAGTAAGATTACACCTCATCACCTTCTCCAAGCTTCCATTTGTAGAAAAATGGGCAGCAATGGCGTGACATTAAGAGGGGAGAGAGAGAAGAAGTTTAAGCTTCCGTTTAGGTAATTAAACGACCCCATTTCATCCCATGCGCCAATTAGGAAAGTTTTTCCTCTCTCTAAGAGCTCTCTAATGGTGGTTTTCTTTTCTTGAAAACTTGAAGATTTAGGTCTAATCCAAACCAAAAAAGAACTCTTTTCAAGAAATCAATCGGTAAAAAATAATCTACGCAAAGAGAACTCTATTTTAAGGTAAGACTTCACTTGAAAAACTTGCAAAATCTTGTGTTTCCAAGCCATTTAAGCTTCAGTCTAGAGGGAGAAAGTGTAACATCCGGACCCTCCATAAACGTGAGAAACGCAATGTTCACTTTCTCCGTAAACGTCAGAATTAGGACAAATATAAAAGAAAGTCCTCAAAATAGAAGGAATTTGGGCCAAATAAAATTATGATAACATTTTAAATATTAGAAAATGAGGATTTAAGGTTTGAGATGCCAAAAAACCAGAGTCAGAAGAGTTTAGAAAATTTGACGAAGAAAGTAGGGACATTTTTGTAATTTTTGGAAAGTTTGAAAAACTCATAGGAGGGCTTTTTAAACAAAAATTTGAGCTTTTCGGGGTTCTCAGAGGCCTTAAAAATCATGGGAATCCCTAGAACAGTTGAAACCCCTCGGTGAGCGATTTCGGCTATTAGTTGACCGAAACTTTGACCGAATGGTTCGGAATGATTTTATATTCTTTTTGAGTGATTCCAAAGGCAATTATTATGATTAAGAGCCTAAGGAATATGATAGAAAAGACGGTTCTTAGAAAGGAGTTGAAATGGGCCCAAACGAATAAAACTACAAAGAGAGACTAAATTGTAAATTTTAAAAGTTGCTTAAATGAATCCCTAGGCTTATAAAAACGTCCCACCTTTGGTTAGATCTCCTCACCAACTCTCCCACATGTTAAAAAAAAATTAAGAAGGGCTAAGAGTGGTGCACAAGAGGGGAGGCCAAGGAAGAAAGAAGAAGCTTTGAAAAGTGTAAGTTTTAGTCACTTTTTCCTACTCCTTGCCTTGTTAAGCTTCTTCCTCTCTTCTTCCTCTTCCTTCTCCTGCTTTTGGCATTTAATTTGGTGCTGCTTTGGGGGCAGAACGGAGAGGAAAATTTCAAAATTTGAGGGAGCAAGCCAACCAAGTGGAAGAACAAGCCAAAAAAGCTAAGAAAGTAAGGTAAAATCTCCACTCTTTGGTAGCTTCTTCCTCTCCCTTCCCTTGAAGGTATTTCGTCCAGCAAGGAGCCCATCTCCTAGGGGCTGTGTTCTATCTAAATCATGGAGGGATTAGAGGTTTTAGAGGGCAAGGATTAAGAATGAACTAATAGAATCAAGAAAGGGGCATTAGGAAACAAGATGGAACTATTAGGGATCCAAATGCTCCCTTGCAAATCTAATTTAACATGAATGTTCTTAGGCTTAAATGAATGTTTAAATGTGCTCCTAAGATCCCTAAGAGGTCCCCCATATGCCTCTTCCTTTATGAAAACAAACAAAACCCCATAGAAGGCCAAATGCTCCCATGTCTCGGGCAAGAAGGGATGAGGCACCTAAGGAGAGTTTTAAATTTTTATAAGGCCACTCTTGAGTCATATTTGATGAATGAAAATGAAGGGAGGCCTTGGAAAAAATTTAGAACCCATAGAAGTTGATTTGGTGACTTAGGTTGCATATTATGACCTAAAGAAGCAACATGGTGTTAGGCCCTTTGTTTTAATGGTGTGATGACTCCAAGAGGCTTAAAAGGAGTCAAGAATCATATTTGAAAGGAAAGAATGAGGTCTAAAAATTATATGAGGGGTGTTGCTTCATTAGGAACATTTATGGACCATAATGGAGCCTATGGATCAATCTAGTGCTTAAGCAAGCTAAGTAGCCTTAAAATATGTTTCATCATTCTCATTGGCTCCCATAAATTGTATCTAGGCCAAGAGAAACCATCTCCACCAATTTGTGGGTGTGTGGCCGAAAGAGGAGGCTTGAATCCTAAAGGAAAAGTGTGTGATTGTACACAAGGTAGCTCTCTCCACCTTCTTTCATGCATGGATGTGTGTTTAGCTTGTTTTAGAATGTGTGTAGGTGTATCTTCAAGCTATGAGAAGTATGCTAGCATGCCTTTATATACTATGATTCTTGATGCCATGTTATGTTTCCAAATGAACACATGATGCTTGTTTAAGTTTGCTTGAGTGTGGAGAGGCCAAGAACTCTTGACCATGGTGAGGATGAGCCAAGAACCCTTGAGATTGGTTGAGACATAGCAAAGAGTCTCCCAAAAGCAAAGTGAGTTCCCAAGAGTATGGTTGAGTCCAAAGCTCTTAAAGGATGGGTGAGGCAAGTCCAAAATCTATGAGGAAAAGTGTGAGACCAATCCAAACACTTGGTGAGCTCTTGAATGTCTTGTATGATTTGTGCACATGCTAAGCTTGCTTCTTGAATGTTCATGATTTGTATTATGTCCATGCATGCATTTTTAAGGCTTGCTTTGCATATATTATGTATGATTGAATGGGAGATGAGCTATTGGGATTCTTTGAATCTCATTCCCTCCTCTCCAATGATCTCACATGCTAGGTGGACCAAATGGATATGTTAATAGGAGCCAACAACATTGAAGGAAGAAGATTGACATCCATATGTCTAGCATTTTCCTTTTAAAGCCATAATGAACCATAATGATGTATATTAATGTTGTAAATGGTTTATGACCCTTGAGACATGTGTAAATATGATATTATGTGATGTATAAATGTATGGATATGAGGTATGACCTTTATAATGGAATTTGAGTATGTAATGCCAAAGTATGTAATTTGAAAGTTTGATATAAATATGCATAAGTGTGGGTTAAGAGGCCAAAATGAGATGCATGAGGTTTGGGACCATTTGGATAGCTCACACAAGTCTTAAATGTGCCTTTAGACTTGCCAAAAAGGTGCCACAACCAAGGGAAAGCCATTTGGCAAGTTTGGTACCCCATATGGAGCCAAATTTGACCATAATGGAACCCTATATCACTTTTTATCCAAATGAGTTAGTCTTGATTTGAGATTTGGCATGCAATTAGTTTTCATTGAGAGCTTTTTGGGAAGCTAAAGATCATAATTTTTGGAGGTTTACAGAATATTTGATAATTTTTCAAAGTTGGCAAAATTTATGTTTCTGGTTTGCTGCACTATTCATTTGGTCTGAAATTAAACTCTGTCACCTGAGACTCAAATGATTTCCAATTGCTATGAAATTTTATACAGAGAAACTAGACAATCACAGTGACTCGTTCCAACTAGAAGCATCTCATTTGGAGGTCTAAAGAGGGAGATATAAATTTTTGAAATTTCTATCCAGTATCAGTAAATTTACCTGACCAAAAGTACTGTTCCATCGAATTCTGAGGTTTGAGCTTGATGAACTAATCTGGAGATATTTTTCTTCTCTATTTAACATCTACAACTTTTCATATTAGTATATTTGTATGGATTGGATTTTTTTGGAATTAATTGGACATTTTCAAAGTTCTCTGCAGAATTCTGTGATAGTTCCAGAATTCAGTCGAACCTTTGGACCATTTTGGATGTGAAATGCTCTTTATGATTGATTTTACATTCTAGGCATATTTTTATTGTAAAGTAGACATCCAAATATTTCCAGAATGACCAAGATTGCATAATTTTGATTTTTCTAGATTTAGTTATGATTTTCCAAAGTTTGGCCAGAAAGTGGAGCAATTCTAGCCGAGAATGAAACTCCATATTCCACACTCTATTTCGGTTTCCATGAGTTATAGATATGATTTTGTGATGTAAATGACTTGTTTTGATATAATTAAATATGAGGATATATAGTATGAGCTCACAGGATCCACGTGACACCGATTGCAAATTTTTAGATATGACGCAATGGGAAAATAATTCCATTTTCCTTACTTTTTCTATGGGAAACCTATATGGTTCATAATATTATGCCATTTAAAAGCATGAGATGAGCTAGAATTTATGGTGTTACAAAAAGTGAGGAGGAGAGTTTTTCTTTATGTGTTCTTGATGGAACCAAATGTTATGGAGTGTGAGGATTAAGAATATACAACTAGAATTAAAAAGGGAGCTTTAGAACACAAGTTATGGAATTTAGGGTTTTGATTGCACCTTGAACTATACCATGAACCCTAGCCATATTTTATGATGTTTAAGTATTCATATGAGTTCCTAAGATACCAAGAGAGCTTCTTATATGATTCTCCCATCAAAGGAAGCAAAGAAACTCCAAGGATGCCAGGAAGAGTATATGCTTTGACCTAGAGTAGAAATGGCACCTAGGGGTAGTTTTAATTTGTTCTAAGCTTATTTTTGAGTCATGTATGATGGGAGAGTATGAGAATGTCTTGAAAAAATTTTAGAAACCATAGAAAGTGAGATGGCCTTATATGTTCCATAATATGGCTTAAAGAAGCAACACCTAGCTAGGCTCCTTAAATTGATTGTGTGATGACTCCAAGAGGTTTAAATAGAGTCAAGAATCATAAATAGATGGAGAGAATGGAGCCAATATGATATTTTCTTAGGGTTTCTTCATTAAGTGCATTATGGAGCCATAAAAGGACAATATGAACCACCTAGCATTTCTAGTAAATGTATAGCCTTAGAATTTGATTCAAGAGTATAATTAGCTTCCATATAATGTGTCTAGGGCAAGAAAAGTGATCTCCACCTTCTTGGGTGTGTGAGGTCAAGGGAGAGGATTCAAGACTCAAGAAAAAAGTGTGTAAATGCAAGCAAAGTAGCTCACTCCTCCTTCTCTCATGCATGAATGTATGCTTGGCTTGTTTTTAAATGTGTGTATGTGTGTTTTAAGCCATGAAAAGTATTCTAGCATGATTTCATATGCTATGGTACCATGATGATGCATTATGTATTCAAATGATGTTTATGATGCTTACTTTGGTTTGCTTGAGTGTGGTGAGGCCAAAAACCCTTGGGCATGGTGAGGATGAGCCAAAAACCCTTAAAGATTGGTTGAGACAAAGTAAAGAGTCTCCTAAGAGTGGGGTTGACTCTCAAGAGCAAGGCTGAGTCCAAAAACCTCTTAAAAAATAGGTGAGGCAAGTACAAAATCCATAAGTGAATGGATGAGGCTAATCTACTTACTTAGCAAGCCTTTGTATGCTATATATAACTTGCTCAAATGTTGAAAATGTCTCTTGAATGATTGCACATCCTATGATACTCATGCATGCATTTTCAAGATTGGTTTTGCATCTTTTATGTGTAATTGAAAGGGAGATGAGCTATTAGGATTCTTTGAATCTCATCCCTTCCTCTCCAATGTTCTAATATGCTAGGTGGACTAAGAGAACAAGGAAATGGGAGCCAACCACTTAAGAGATAAAAGTTTGACATTAAAGTGCATGGATTTGGTTACTTTAAGGCCTTATGAATGGCAAATGATGTAATCTATTATTGTATATGACCTATGACCTCTTCATCATGTGTAATTATGTTAATATGTTATGTATAAATGAGAAACTATGTTATGTGACCATTAGAATGTAAATTGAGCATGTTATGGCAAATTAGCTTCTTGGATAGCTTAGTGCAAATGTGCATAAATGGAAGTAGAATGGCCAAATTGAGATGCATAAGGATTGAGACCACTTGGGAAGTTCATACAAGTCATATTCATACTTTTAGGCTTGCCCAAGAGGTGCCAAACACCAAGGGAAGTCATTTGGACACATTTGGTCTCTAATATGGACCAAAATTTATCATAATGGAAACCTATACCACTTTTTGTCTAAATGAACTCTTCTTGGTTTGAAACTTGGCATGCATTTAGCGCTTATTGAGAAATTTTTGGAAAGCTAAAGTACATAATTTTTGGAGGTCTATGGAATATTTGATAAATTTTAAAAGTTGGGAAAAATTCTGATTTTGGTCAGGTTACTGTTCATACTGATCCAAAAATGAATTCTATCACTTATGGGGCAAATGATGTCCAATTGCCACAAACTTTTATAAGAAGAAAATAGACATTCCCAGTGACTTGTACCAATTAGAAGCACCTCATTTGGATATCTAGAGAGGAAGATATAAATTTTCAAAGTTTCTACCCAGTATCAGGCATTCAGATAGACCTCAGGTACTATTTGATTAATTTTTGAGGTCTGGATGTGCTTGGACTGGTCTAAAGTTATTTTTTTCCTCTAGATAATATCAGTAGCTTTCTATATTAGTATCATTTATATGGATTGGATTTTTTTGAAATTAATTGGACATTTTTGAAGTTTACAATAGAAAGCTGCATCAGTACCAGTAACTAATTGGACCTCTGGACCTTGTTGAATGTCAAAGATCTTTTGTGTAGTGTTTCATGGCCTGGTTATATTTTTAGCATAAAGTAGACATGTGTAGCTTTCTAGAATGGTAAATAATGCATGATTTCAATTTTTTTAAAATTAGTTATGATTTTCCAAAGTTCATGACAGAAAAGAGAAAATTATGGCCGAAATAGTTATCATGGATTTTATGTATTCCCTTGCCTTGCACGAGTTGTAGGCCATTTTTGGGGATAGAAATGAGTTGTATCTATGTAATTAAATATGAGAATGTGATACATGAGTCCATATGGCCTATGAGACTCTAAAGAAAAATTTTATTCGTAACAAAGTGCATGCACATTCATTATTCTCATGCTACCTTTCTTACTTCATTATGAAATGCATAGAATAATACCTAGAAATGGCTTAAGGAAAGTTGGATAAATATGGTGTTACATAATTTATGTTATTGTATAGGTTGCATTGGTGATATATACTTAATTAATTGTGATGATTAATGGCTTAAATAATGTTATGTAAGCATGTTTTAATATAGTATATTTACTTTGCAGCATTTTTTGCGTCTTTTATGTTAGCTGATACTTCTCATAAATTTATTCTAAGTGAAAATAATTACAAGGTCTAGAAGTATTATGTTCTCTGTAATGAACGTAATTTTCGTAAAATGATGAAATAAGTTGTATAAAAGCAAGTTTATTGAAATGAGCTAGAAAATGCCTAGAAAAATTTGGATAGAGTCTTAAGCTCCTAAAAATGATAATTCCAAGCTCAGATGGAAAGAAAAACAGAGATAGGATGGTGAAATAAATTATGATGAAAACTAATGAAACGTAATGGCATTTTCGTAACTGAGTGTAACTTTTGGAAAAACATATAGGAGGACTTTTTAAATGGAAAATTTGACTTGCCCAAGGTTCTTAGAGACTCCAAAAATCATGGGAAGTCTCGGGACTGATAAAGCCCTTCCAGTGTACGTTTTTCAATATCGGTGAGCTTGAACTTTGATAGATTTGTTCGAGAGGATTTTAACTCCAATTTGAATGATTCCAAAGCCATTTTATTAAATTGGGAACCTAAATTTTATAATAGAAAAGAAATTTCTAAAAAAGGAGCTAAAATGAAGCCAAACAAAATTGCCATTACAGAAGGATGAAATTGAAATTTTTGAAAAAGCTAGCTTCTTGAATGTTCCATAAGCTTCTTGTCTCTTCTCCCACCTTTTTAAGCACGACCCTTTTTGCCCAAAATATAGAAAATTTTCAGCTCCTTTAGGTGCACCAAGAGAAGGAGAAAAAGAGTAAGAAAAAGGCAAGAAAGGTAAGGAAATCCAAGGAATTTCATGCTCTATCTTCTTCCAATTCTATTCCTCTCCTTTCCTCCTCTCTTTCCATGGGTTATTTGAGTGAATTGATTCTATTTTGAGTCTAGAACAAGGAGGAAGAGTTCAAATTGCTTGAAGAGGAACAAACCAAGAAGGAAGAGTTTTGAATACATAGTTGAATCTAAGGTAAATTCTTGTTTATGTTGCTTTCTCCTCTTGCCTCACCTTGGTGTATGTTTCGGCCCTAAACAGAACCATATGAGGGGGAGGTTTTTTATTCAAAAACAAGAGAGGAACTAGGGTTTTAGACCATGAGGAAGAGGAATATGGTAAGAAATTGCAAAAAAAAAAAAATAGAAATCAAGTTAGAAAAGTGTAGGCTTCTTGAGGGTTTTGGAAAATTTGATTCTGTATGAGTAATTCTTTGACTATTTGAGTATTTCCTTGAGCTCCTAAGACCTCTATAAACCTTCCCAAGTGGCTCTCCCATCAAAGAAAAATTAAGAACTCCATGAACCTCCATTATGGTGCATATCTCGGCCAAGCTAGGTTCATTAGGTTAAGGAATGTTTTAATTTGTTCTAGCCTTGGTTTGGGACTTTATATGATGTTAAAAGATAGGAGAAACTATTGAGAAAAATTTAGGAGCCATGGATTAGAAGATGAGACAATGGTGTCCATAATGGTACTTTGTGAAGCAACTTAATTCTAAGCTTGTGCAAATAATTGTATGAGGAATCCAAGGACTTTGAATGAGCCCAAGAGGCCTAGAAATGGAGAAAGATGGAAGCCTAAAGCTTGAATTGTGAAGGTTGCTTCAATAGGCCATTTATGGAACCATTATGCCACTTATGGAACCAAGTGTGTGTTCAAGAGTGAGTTTAATGTCTTGGGTTGCTTCAAGTGTGTAATTGTGTGTTCTTTATGGTGTATAGGACAAAAGAACATACGTCCACTTAGGTGTGCTTGTGGGACCAAAAAAGGGAAGGAAAAGGATCAAGAAAAGCTTACATAAATCCAAGATAGCTCTCTACCTCATTCTCCTTGCATTCTTGTGTGCATATGTATGTCTTTGTGTGTTTGTGTATGCTCTTGTGACTTAAGAACATGCTACTTGATGCCTTGACATGACATTGGTACCAATGTGTTTCCTTGAATGGCTTTGGTTGTGGAAATGGCTCATAAGGGTGACATGATGCCAAAAGTTCTTTAATGAAGATGAGGAGATGCCAAAAGTCTCATGGCATGGGTGAGATAAGGCCAAAAGTCTCTTGGAAGGGTGAGACCAAGTTAAAAGTCCTTAGGCCAAGGGTGAGGCAAATCCAAAAATTCTAGAAATAGGATGAGGCAAAACCAAAAAGTCCCTAGAGCATGTTCTTCGCTTGAATGTGAATAAGTAGCATGGAAATTGTGACTTCGCATACTTTATGGTTGCTAAACCTTTCATATATATACTTTGATGTGTATATGCCTTAAATGTGTGTGTGAGCTATTGAGATTCAAATAATCTCACTCCCCTTCCCCCTTCTATCTTGATATGTTTAGGTGGCTCCCAAGATACAAGAAAAGCAAGCCAAGAGCCTTAAAGAATTACAATTGGAATATTTTGTTGTTCTCTTTGTCTATAAATGTCAAAATGAACTTGTAAAATTTTTTTTTGTAATTTAAGACCTTGAGCAAATGTAATATGATGTATAAATGTTATGTAACCCATGTGTGACATTAAATCAATGCAAATGTCGAATTTGGCCTCTTGAATGGTTTATGTGTGCAGTGTATTAATGGATGTGGGATGAACAAATTAAGATGCATGAGGTTTGGGACCACTTAGGCAGTCCACACAAGTCATAATTGTTGATGCAAGACCCACTAGAAACATGCCCTAGAGAACCTTCAACAATTCAAAACTTTGCCTGGGACCAGCTAGAAACAAGAATGTTGGTCAAAGGAAAGACCCTAAGAGAACTTGTCTCTTAGAACCTTAACCTCAAGACGCCACAAAGGAAGACCAATCCTTTGATAAGTCACTTATACTCTCAGAGAATACAAAGAAACAAAAGCCTCACAAAGTATTGAATAATACTCAAATTTATTTATTCATGATCTTCTAAAATAAAGTACAATAGGGGGCCTTTTATAAGCAAAATTTCTAAAAGACTTAAATCCTACTAAAACTAAAACTCTTAAAATTTAATTAGAAATATTTTAAACAATGCCTAAAATCAAGGAACAAGATTAGGATATTAATTTTAACTTAATCTCCTAGATAAATTTCTTGACTAAATCCAAAAATAATAAAAAAATAAAAAAATGAAATTCAAAAAGAGTTCTAGTCAAAACTAGAGTCCTAGTCAAAACTAATTAATATTAATGGGTTGGACATCTTGTATTTGAAAGACTATTCACGTCCTCTAGCTTCAATAGGCTCTTTAAGCATCAACTTGGGCTTGAATAAGCATGATTAAGGCTCTATTTGCTTCCTCAATGCATGCACTAACATTATGGGCTTCTAATTCAGCAAATTGAAGCCCAATTGCTCTTTGTAGACGCTTAACTCTTCCTCTTGTCATTGGGCCATCTATCATCAAGTCTTTTTCCACACGAGCATCCTTCCTCACATAAGTCTGGTTCATATTACTTGGTGTTATTGCATCACGCTTTTGAACTTGTCCAAGAGGAGCCAAACCATTGGAGAGGCCTTTTGGACAAGGTTGATGTAACATCCGGTTCTATGAAAACAAGAGAAAATATGAGAAATATAACGTACAGTTTCTCTGTAACCGAACGAAACTCATTGAATACAAAAGGAAGTCCTCCAAAATGATGTAGTTAAGGTCTCAAAAAATTTTGAAAGCATTTTAGAATCCTAAAAATGGGAATCTCAGGTTAGATGGAAGGAAAAATGGAGCTAGAATGAAGAAACAATTTTTTATGACAAGCTTACGAAATATAATGACATTTTTGTAATTTTGAGAAAATTTTAGAATTCATACAGGAGAGATTTTTAAATGAAATTTTTGAGTTCCCCAGGGTTCTTAGAGGCTCTAAAAATCATGGAAAGCCTCGAGATATTTAAAACCTCTCCGATGAACATTTTTCAATATCAATGTACCCGAATTTTGATGGATTTATTCGGGAAGATTTTACCTTTGATTTGAGTGATTCCAAAGGCATTTTACTAAATTGGAAACCTAAATTTCATAATGGAAAAGAAAGTTCTCAAAAAGGAGCTAAAACGAAAGAGAAACGAAAATGCCAAGAATAAAGGACAAAATGAGAATTTTTGAAAAGTGTAACTTCCTCCCACCTATATATATGATGCGCCTTTCTTCTCCCTTCATGTTGCATGACCAAGTTCTACCCAAAACCAAAGGAAAACCCTAGGGAGAGTGGCACACAAGAGGAAGGCAAAGAGAAGGAGAAATCAAAGGCTTAAGGTATAGAAATTTAGTAGTTTTTCATGCTCTTTCTCTCCCAAACCTCTTCTCCTTTATTCTCCTTTTATTTCCTATGATTATAATAAAGTATATGGATCTGTTTTAAAGGAGAAATTGAGGGAAAAATTCGAATTTGAAGAGAGGAGCTCAAAGAACACAAGATTCAAGTGAGAAAAAGCAAGAAAACAAAGTAAATCTTGCATCCCATGGTAGCTACTCCTCCCCCCTTCTTCTCCATATTTTGCCCCATGTATGTAGATGCTAGAGGGCTGGAATTTTGAGGGGAACCAAGAGTGAATTCCATGAATTTAAGGGAGGAGAGTAAGAATATGCAAAGAAATTCAAGAAAAAGCCATAGATTTTCAAGGTAGCAAACATAGGGTTTCATGGATTCCCTTGAAAATCTGATTTGATATAATTATTCCTAGGCCTAAATGAATATTTAAATGAGTTCCTAAGATCCCTAAGAGTCTCCCCATATGCATCTTCCATGTAGAAAACAAAACAAACTCCATGAAGGCTAAAAGAAGACATAGGCTCAGCCTAAAGGGGATGAGACACCTAGGGAGAGTTTTAAATTTTTTTAAACCCATTCTTGAGTCATATATGATGAATGAAAATGAGGGGAGGCCTTGGGAAAAAGTTAGAAAGCTTAGAGAATGAGTTAGTGCTTTATGTTCCATATTATGACCTAAAGAAGCAACATATAGTTAAGCTCTTGGTTTTAATTGTGTGATGACTCCAAGAAGCTTAAAAGGAGTCAAGAATCATATTTGGAAGGAAAGAATGGAGTCTAGAATTTATTTGAGGGGTATTGCTTCATTACGTACAATTATGGAACCATAATGAGGTTTATAGATCAAGCTAGAGTTCAAGCAAGTGTGTGGCCTTAGAATTAATTCCATAAACCTAATTGGCTTCCATAAATTATGTTTAGGCTAAGAGAAATCATCCCCACACTTTTGTGTGTGTGTGTGGCCTAAAAAAGGAACTTTCCTTTAAAGGAAAAGTATGTAATTGTATCCAAGGTAGCTCTCTCTCCACCTTCTCTCATGTATGGATGTGTGTTTAGCTTGTCTTAGAATGTATGTATGTGTATTTTCAAGCCATAAAAAGTATGCTAGCATGATTTTATGATAATATATTATGTTTCTAAATGATATTGTGATGTTTGTTTGAGTTTGCTTGAGTGTGGAGAGGCCAAAAATCCTTAACCATGGTGAGGATAAGCCAAGAACCCTTAAGATTGGTTGAGACAAAGCAAAGAGTCTCCAAAAAGCAAAGTGGACTCCCAAGAGCAAGGTTGAGTCCAAAAATTATCTTAAAGAATGGGTGAGGCAAGTCCAAAATCCATGAGGAAAAGGGTGAGGCCAATCCATCCACTTGGCAAGCTTTTGGATGTCTTATATGACTTATTCACATGCAAAGCTTGCTTCTTGAATATTCATGACATCTATTACATCCATGCATGCATTTTCAAAACTTGCTTTGCATATATTATGTGTGATTGAAAGGGAGATGAGCTATTGGGATTCTTTGAATCTCATTCCCTCCTTTCCAATGACCTAATATGCTAGGTGGACCAAGTGGACAAGGTAATGGAAGCCACCTACCTTGAAGAAGAGAGCTTGACAATATAATGTATGGTTTTTAGTTCTTTAAGGCCATATTTATGTCAAATGATGTAATCCATTGATGTATATGACTTATAACCTCTTGAACATGTGTAATTATGTTAATAAGTGATGTATGAATGAGAGTTAAAGTTGTATATATGAATATGCACATTTTGGTTATGTATTGGCAATTTTCATTATGGAAGCATGTGTATAATTGCATGTGGCATAGCCAAAATGAGAGGCATGGAGTTTAGGACCATTTGGGCAGCTCACACAAGTCTTAATTATGCTTTTAGACTTGCCCAAAAGGTGACAAACCCCAAGGAAAGCCATTTAGACATTTTGATATCCCTTATGGAGCCAAAATTGACCAATTTAGAACCCTATATCATGTTTTGTCCAACTGAACTCTTCTTGATCTGAGATTTGGCATGAAATTAGAACTTGTTAAGGGATTTTTTAGAAGTGAAAGAACAGAATTTTTGGAGGTCTATAGAATATTTGATGAATTTCTAAAGTTGGCAAATTTTCTAGTTTTGGTCATGTCACTGTTCATACTAGTCCAAAAATGAAATCTGTCACACAGGGGCTCAAATGATGTCCAATTATCACAAAATTTTATGCAGAGAAACTAGACATTCACAGTGACTTGTGCCAACTAGAAGCACCTCATTTGGAGGTTTAGAGAGGGAGAGATGACTTTTCAAAGAATCTGTCCAATATCAAGAATTTCATCCGACCTCAGTTACTATTTGATTGTATTTCAAGGTTTGGGAGTGCTTGAACCGGTTTGGAGTTATTTTTTTCCTCTAGCTAACATCTACAACTTTCCAGATTGGTATCATTTACATGGCTAGATTTTTGTGGAATTAATTGGACATTTTTGAAATTTGTTGCAGAATTTTGTGACAGCACCAGTGGACAGCCTGACCTATTGACCATTTCACATGTCAAACATCCTCTATGTTGGATGTTATAGTCTAGATATATTTTTATATGAAGTAGACATCTATAGCTTTCCAGAATGGGCAAAAATGCATGATTTCGATTTTTCTAAAATTAGTTATGATTTTCCAAAGTTGTGATAGAAAAGTAAAAAAATTTGGCCGAAAATATGTATGTATATTTTAAGCTTCCTTTCAATTTTCTTGAGATGTAGGCCACTTTTGATCGTGTAAATGAGTTGTATTCATGTGATTAAATATGAGAATGTAATGTATGAGTCCATATGACCCACGAGACTCCGAGAGAAAAATTTCTGCATAGCGCAATGTAAAGAAATATAATATTTTAATGCTATTTTCCCACTTTCTAGTGTAATTCATGGTATGAGACTTAGAGGTGACATGGGGCAAGGCTAGAAATGCATGGTGTTATAGTTGACCCCTCACATAAAGCAAAATTGACTATTTGAGTGAGCTATGTCACTTTCTATCCAAATGAGCTCTTCTTAGTCTGAAATTTGGCATGCATCTAGAGCTTGTTGAGACATTTTTGGGAAGCTAAAGTGGGCATTATTTGGAGGTTTTTGGAATATTTGGCGAATTTTTGAAGTTGAAAAATTTTTTTGGTTTGGCCACTAGTACTGTGCAATTGGTCCGAAAATGAATATGTGTCAATCATGGGGCAAATAATGTCCAATTGCCACAAAATTTTACAGGAAGAAACTAGACCTTTCCAATGACTTGTGACAATTAGAAGCACCTTATTTGGATGTCTAGAGAGGGAGGTATTAATTTTTGAAGTTTCTATCTAATACTAGGTGCACAGTCAGACCCGTGGTATTGTTTTATTGAATTTCAGGGTCTAAATGCATCTTGATTGGTATGGAATTGTTTTTTTCCTCTATTTAACATTTGTAGCTTTCTAAATTGGTATAGATTGTATGAATTGAAATTTTTTGGAATTAATTATGAAATTCCAAAGTTTATATCAGTAATTTGTATCAGTATTAGAGAGCAGTTGGATCTTCTTGCTTTTTTGTTGTCAAACATAGTCTAGATGGGATTTTCATGGTTGGGAATTATTTTTAATGTGAATTTAACATCCAGAGATTTCTAATAAGCTATATTTTGCTTGATTTTAATTTTTCTACATTTAGGTATGATTTTTCAAAGTTGCCCTTAAAATTTACTATGTGCTATCCGCGAGCTTAAATGTAAATTTCAAGGTTTTTGACTTGGAAACCGTGGATTGTTGGATGTTTGGAGTTGATTGTGATTTGTTCTAATGATAAATGACTAGAGAATGTTGTTGGATAATTCATGAGGGCCACATAATGCAAATTGAAGAATTTTACCCCAATGCAACACAATAGAAGTGTATTATTTTCATACTTTTCCTTACTTTTGTCTTGTAAATGTGCAACAATTGCCCTAAATGGAAGAGTATGATAATAGAAATATAAGGCATGTCATTCTCCTCCATCTAGAATGCCTTGACCTGAACTAAGCTCTCTATAAGGATGAGCTAATGATGTCCATGAGTACTAGTACCTCTCCTGATGTGGCACTATACAAGTGCTGGGAGAGATCTAATTGCATCATCAACTTGATATTGGTTAAGTCTTGAATATTGGGTAGCATTCGTGGGTCTATACCTAACTATACCAAGTTCAAGGATTACATGAAGGTCATTGATGAGCAATTTATGTCGTTGGATATGTTATTAGCTAATATGTTGATAGCTCAATTGTCATCAATGAGGTTCTTTGTTAATTTTAATTGTATAATCTAATTCTCCATGCTTTAAAACCCCTATTGTTATCAAGTTTTTCTCATGAACAAATTCCCTTTAAGTGCTTCTCATCTTGGCTGAACATAGAGGGAGAGGAACTCAAAGGAAAAGCAAACTTTTCAAACCTATGTTATATACCATTTAAAAGTGCTTTGAATGGAAATTATTATAGTGTAATTGGTTTCATTTAAGGTGCTTCTTCTTCCATGGATTCAGCCATAAAACTCTCTCTTTTAGAACACTAAAACCATGGAAAGAAAGAGGAGAAATAGTAGAAGAACTTTTCATACTTGCATGATAGGCAAATTCTCCATATTTGCTTACCTTTCTTGGTTTTTCTTCCTCTTCTTTCTCCCTCTTTCTTGTGCAACTTTGAGTGCTAGTTTAGAGCTATGTGAATCTATTAGAAGCTCCTAGAGAGATGGAGTGCTCATATATAAAGGAAGAAGGGAGGTTTATAACAATTTATAAAATTCCTGTTATGTCCTAATAATTCATCTCCCTATTTGATCTCATTTTAAATCCTTTTTTAACATTGTTTTTTCCATTATAAAATTAAGGCTCTCTAGTATATTAAAAATATTTACTATAAAACTTTTAGGATTCAAAATAATTTGAAATGACTTAGTCAAAGTTTCGGTCAATTGATATTATAATTCATACACTAAAAGAGTTTTAACCATTCTAATGGTTCCAATGGTTTTTAGAGCCTCTGAAAATCATAGTGACCTCAATTTTACCATTTAAAACTTCTTCCTTTAGGTTTCTTTTTTTTTTTTTGAAATTATGATTTTGCCACTACGATTTTGGTTCATTCTGTTTAGCCATTTTAGCTATAGTTTCGGGCCATTCTTGGTATTTTAACATCATTTCTAGATGCTCTAATTAGCCTTTTATCCTTAACTTGCCTTAATTCATTTTACTTTAGGGTTTTCTTTTATTAATATAGCAATTTAGATTTCAGTTCTGACTGCTCTTCTCTTGCCCTATGACTCCTTTTTAAATAATTTACTCCACTCTTTAGGAACTATTTTAGTTACCAAATTATAGGATATTACATAGATCACATTTGGCACCATTAGTCTAAACAAGGTATGTTTAAGTGATGAAATATGAATTATTAGTTTGGTATCTCTATTTCATTTGTATATAGATGTTATAAGATTAATAAAAATTTGAGTTTGAATGTAAAAAAAAAAAACATATTTAAAGTTTATTCATAAAGTATATACCATCATTAAATTCAAAAATATGTTATGAGTGATATATCAATGGTAATACTCATTAATTAAAGGACTTATCTCTATTATCCTTGTAATGTATTTTTGGTTGTGTTATATGGAAAGACTACACTCAAACCAAGTGAGAGAATATTATATGCTAATGGTCCTCATTATGTCCATTATTTGTAACATCCCATAATTAATTAAGGTATTAATCATGGATTAATTAATTAGGAATAATTAATATGGGATAATTGGGCAAGTTAAGTGAATGGAGATTTTAGAGAAAAAAATTATTAATATGGGTTTGAGATTTAATTAGGAGAGAAATTTCATCTAGGCCCAAATTAATATAGGAGGTCATGATAAGAGGCTAATAGGGGCCCAATCAGCTAGGTGCAGGCCCAATATAATTCAATCTGATAGAGGCCCAATATCCACCTCATATAGACTCTTATAATTGGCCCAATAACCCTTGTGTAGACCCAAAACCTTTGAGCTCTTAAAACTTGTTCTGGCCCAATGGAATTTCAGTAGCCCAATGCATAAGAGTTAGCCCAACAAGCTAAAATCTGAAGCCCAAATGGATATGGATCTTGGAGCAACCCGTGACCCATATTTGACCTAACTTAAACCCAACTAAAACCCTAAATGCTTAAGCTACTATCCATTTTTCTGCAACACAAAGGAGAAAATCGGAGGTCCAAAGGGGAGGCTAGGGTTCTTGGCCTAAATCCATATTTTCTCATATTTAAAGCAAGATTCAGCCAAGGTAATAGTTATTTAACTTAATCCTCTCATCTTTCTCTTCATTTTGGTCTGATTAGTTTTTCATTTGGAGTATTTTCACCATATCCAAAATCTGAAATGTGGGTGTTTAGGGATTTTCTTGATAAAATTCGTAGGTTGAGGTTAGGGCTGTCATTAGATAGGTATAAACTCTTCTTTTTAAGATAATTCTGCTGATTTGAGACCCTAATGACTTGATTATAATATGGGTATTAATTTTGTACGAATTTGATTATGATTTTAGATGAAATATTGACCTTTTTTGGTAAAGGACACTTCAATCCGAATTTGAGACTTGTAGTAGCTGGGTAAGTGATTCTTAGGTAGTCATTAGCATTTTAAATTCTTTGGGTACTGATTGCAACTATTAATGATGAATTAGAGTAGTAATTCTATGATGCTATGGTTATAGGAGGATTTCTGCACCATTGGTGACTGTTGCAATTGTCTACTAGTGAGGTAATCGGGTTTATATTAATTCCATGTATATATATCTGATTTAATTTCATATGTTGTTGTACATGAATGATTTGAAATGTTGAATGAATTGGTTAGCTATCTATTAAATTGTGATTGGACCTTGTAAGTCCATGGTGGAGCTGTGGTGCAGCTGCCACCCATGTATGTGCTTCGATCGGGCACTAGGTTATGATCAAACCCCAGATGCACTGAGCCCTGGTTGTGCTCAATGAGGAGTGGGTGCCGTAGACGGGCCTCTCTAGGGTTAATGGCCTTTAACATGTGAAAATATGATTGCTAGTATGGGATGGTAATGATAATAGCCTACTTGTTTCATTTACTGATATGACTGGTATTTTGCTATTGCTTATGTAAAATTATGCATGTATGCTAATTAAACTGGAATATATGATGGAATTGCCTTGGTTATCGAGATTTATATCTCATCCCATTTTATGGGATTAATATTTCAGGTGAAGGTTCTTCTGGTAAGGATAAGGGGAAGCAAGTGGATGAAAATCCATGAACTTCGGCATATAGGGCGAAGGTTACACTTAGGCTGACTTATTTAGTGTAGATGCTAAATTTTGTATTCTCTATGGTATAGCATCATCATGTATTCATGTTGCTAAGTGTAGGCGTTTATATTTTGCCTTATTGAAATGTAACCATTAAGGATTTAAATCTCATTATAGTTGGATATTGATGTATGAACTTATAGCATCATATACATAGCTTTGTTGAATTTGTGATATGGTTTACCATTTGGGAATTGTAGTCATGTGATGCATTGGATGTGGACATAAACTGTTGATGAATGAAATCTCTATGGAATGTGTATGGGATGTTAATTGTTGTTAATGCATGAGTTCTTGCTGTCATTAATCTATGATTGTGCTGATATGAGATAGCTGGGCAAGTAGGATATAGTATCAAAGTTTTAAATTGGTAATGGAGAGTTAAATGGGTAAATAAGGTGCATAAACACCATTAGAGTTGCATAATTTAAGGTAGAGTGACTCTAGGGGGTTATTGGAGGGAGAGTGGAGAGTTTAAGGCAAGATTTTAAGAGTAATAGGATCAGAAGGCATTTGGCCGCGGCCAAAATATTGTTAGCTGCGGCCAATAATGGTGAAGTTGCCCAGGGAGAGTCCCAGGGAGCAATTCACTACGGCGAATGTGGAATTGGCCACGGCGAAATATGAGAGGCTAAACTAGGAGTTGTCTAGAGGGAAATTCGCCGCGGCGAAGTGGGTAATTGGCCGCAGTGAACTTTTGTGAAAATGAGCCAGGCATTCCAGAGAGGAATTGGCCGCGGCAAAATAAGGTATTGGCTACGGCCAATAGCGAAAGGCGAGCAAGGGAAGTCCCAGGAAGCTTCTTCGCCACGATGAAGGTAGCCGTGACGAAATTAGTAACAATGCGAGGGGTGAAGTCAAGGGGAATTGGCTGCAGCTAAGGGGAAATTGGCCGCGGCGAATGTCTTGAAACTCCTATATTGACTAGGAAATCTTGGTTTTCCATATTGTAACCTCAAGGGATGACTTGTAAACATTGATAGAAGATAAATGTGAGTTGAAAATGATAGGTAATAGAATCAAGGCTCATAAATGAATGTTCGTTTCCCCTAATGTACGTAAGTGTTGGTAATTATATGGTTGATGACTCTAATAAAATTAAGGTTCAAATTTCCCCGTATTTCCATAATGTAATTAGTCTTAATGCCATGTAACCCTGCTTTATCGTTTTTAATCACGTATTTAACCTTAATTACAATGATTAGAAGTTAGGGTCGTCACATTATTTCCATACTATTGCATTAGCAATTTTTCCTATTAATTATTGGGTGGTTTTATTTGTTAGGATTATTAGTTTTTATGGGGAATTATTTCTATTGAAGGTGGATTTAATTCTTAATTGGCTATACATTAGGGAAGGGTTTCTAATTGAGATCACACTTGAGATTCCCTGCTTTCTATATGCCCATCACACTAGGGTGGCTTATCAATAAAAAAGCTTGTCACTTTATTTGACATTGTGTTGCTATGACCGAAGGTATGCAATAACATCTAGCTTATGCTTATAGTTATGTTATGGTGCAAGTACTATATATCTAGTATTTATTTGATTATT
This sequence comes from Erythrophleum ivorense, assembly GCA_026724425.1. Lineage (NCBI taxonomy): Eukaryota > Viridiplantae > Streptophyta > Magnoliopsida > Fabales > Fabaceae > Erythrophleum > Erythrophleum ivorense. The sequence goes on from JAIUCV010000014.1 coordinate 11,607,892, forward strand.
GTAAGAATTATATTATGTGGTTTTGTTTAAAAGTCTTACATTAATTGTTAAAGGATTTTGATGTATCTAGGTTCAATCCATACCATGGCTTTTTGTACTACACACACACATACCCCATTTTATCTACCTAAGAGCCAAAAAAAAAATTGACTACCCTTTTAACTGGATAAAATACTAATATCAAGGGCAATTTTTTAAAGAGATTAAAATTTTAATTAAGTAGATTTTTTTCATTGTTGTATAAATACATAATTTGAAATTCTATTTTATTTTTATTTTAAAGTGTAATTTAATTAATAAATTATTAACATAAGAATTTTGAAATGTGTTTAATGACGAAATACTCAAATTTTTAGAAGATCATTCTTTTCATTAAAGATAAGAATATGTTGCACTAACCTCCCTTGAAATTTGGTGAAATTATTGTTGATATTACATTTTTTAAAAAAAAACTAACTCCCCTAACATTTAATAATATATATTGCTAAAATCTCCCTTATAATTTTTTTTATAAAGTTGCCATAATATACTTTCCTTCCAAAAACAAAACTATTTAATTGCTTTTATTGTCATATTAAGAATAAAGTCATAATCTTAATATCTTTCTTACCATATTAGAATAAAATCATAGCTTATATTGTGCAAAAATTTCATTTCATTGATAGAAAGCAAATAGTATAAAAGGTTTTTGCAATATATATCAAATGTTAGCAGAGATATTTTTTAAAAAAGAGAGGTATTAAATGTGACTTAAACAAACCTCAAAAGAGATTAGTGTAATTTAATCTCGCTAGCACCAAAAAATAGTGAGTTGGATCAAACATTAGGCCTATGATTTAGGTTAAACTATAAGAAGATATTAGCTAGACTAGGCTATATTTATTGACAAGAGAGTTAAATTAGGCTTCAGGATAAATTCAATTTTTGAGATTAAAGTGGTTATAACATCTTTGGGCCATATATTTAATCCACTGAATTTTTTGAAATATTTAAGGAAAATGGCCTAATAATGTGTAGCTAAAATAAAGGAGAATATTCACAAATTCCCAAGTAGTTTTAGCCATTTAACCACCTTTCTATAAATTAAGGATTGAGCCTGCAAACTATTTTGAAGGTGGTAAATCAAATTAGTTGGAAACAAGGGAAGAATCTTAAGTTGATCAAGTTAAAGGATGTGCATAATAAACTTGAAGACCACTTTCTTGAATTTTAGGTATATAAGTGATGTGGTCAGCTGATGAAGTAGTTAGTTTGCAAATACATATATTAATATAATCTTAAGAAAAGTTGACATGGCACCTACTATAACACCATATTCATATAGGCTATCTCATCTCATTTTTAATGCATATTCATTGGCCAAGCTACTTTCTCAAGGAAAATACAATAAAAATAATGTAATTTTTTTGTGTTACGTCGTGGATAAAATATTTGTTTCATGTACCATGAATCATATGAACTCATCCATCTCATTCTCACATTTAAATACACAAATGCAACTCAAAACCATCCCAAGAAGTGGCCAAAAGCTCGAGCTCATGAACCAAATACATAAAATTTACAAGTGCAGCCTTGGGTTCATGGGCCAGTTTTCTGTCATCAACTTTGAAAATTCATAATTAATTCTAAAAAAATTGAAATCAAGCACATTATATCATTCTAGAAAGCTACAGATGTCTATTTTATGTAAAAATAATTTTATACTAGAATAGAGATGTCTAGCCATTGGAAATCTATGGAACAATAACCAATGTCGCTTGTTGTAACAACCGGGAAAAAGAAAAAAAAAGCTGAAAATTTTCGGAAGGCTAAAAATTTTCTAATAGCGAATGTACCAATTCGCTATAGCGAGAAATGGTCTAACTATAGCGAGAGTGCCTTCTCACTATAGCAAAAATGCTTCTAGCTATAGCGAGTGCGGGCATCCCATACAAAAACTAGGGCATTACTCGCTGTAGTGTGCGCCATAGCAAAAGCAGGGGTCTGGAACTGATACGTCCTCGCCGTAGCGAGGGTTATTCTTCGCTATAGCGAGGGTTAGTCTGGAAAAACATGAAAAAAGAGAATTTGACTTCTTAAAACATCCAAATCCATTCTTTCTCCTTTAACTGACCTAAGCTTCGACCAAAAGAGAGAAAAGAGCTGTAGAGAGAGAGAGAGACCTAAAGAAGGAAGCAGAACAAGCAAAAAGGCAAGTAAGCTTAAGATTTCCCTAGCTTTTCTTCTTAGCATGTTGTTCTTCTCTCTTTGCCCTTTCTTTCTATGGTTTTGGTAGTTGATTTGGGTTTGGGTCAGAAGAAGGAAAGTGGAAAACCACTCTTGAAGAAGGCTAGAACTCATGTATCTTCACTTCTTCTTCTTTGCTTTCCTTTTTGAGAGCTTGAGAGAGGAAGGAGAGTGAGTGGAATTCTAAAGAGAGAATCCCTAGTTTCTTACATATGCAGTGAAGGTTTGCTTCGATGAAGAGCCCCTTAGCTTTGTGAGTGTTTATTTGAGTTATAAGAGAGTAATTCCATGCTCTTTATTGTGTCCAGGCTTAAAGGAAACAACTCCATCTAGTTGTAATTGTGAAACCAAGAAGGAAGAAGAGAAATTGAGAGGGAAGGCTTGTGTTAGCTGATAAGGTATCTCTCCACTCTTTCTTGTTGCATTCTTGGATGTGTAATAGTCATTGTATGCCTGTGTATGTGCTTGTATGATGAGACATGCCATTTGATGTTGCCTTGATGCATTGGTACCAATATGCTTATGATATGAATTATGGAAATTGCTCAGGTAAGGTGGTGCCAAAAGTCCTTAAACCAAGGGTGAGGCCAATCCAAAAGTCCCAAAAACTCAGGTGAGGCTAGACCAGAAGTCCCTAAAGCTTATTCTTGGCAATGGTATGATATTCATGGCATGGAAAGCATGTATTGTGTAATTGTGAATGGTTTGCATGCTTTGACTTGTTTATATGCCTTGATTGCTTCCTTGAATGAGTATGAGCTATTGAGATTCCCTGAATCTCACCCCCTTCCCTCTCCCATCTTAACATGTTAGGTGGAGCTCAAGGAGAACCAAGTGCACACCAAGGAGCTTAGTTGAGCATGCTTAGGGAGTTGTGTAGTTATTTTGGTTCTTTTGTTGTAAAGAGGTGCCAAAATGAATATGCACCTATTATTTTTGAGATGTAAATATGTGAGCAAATGTAAACATATGTATAAATGATGTATGAACTGTAGAGCAAGTCAAAGCAAGGAAAAGATGAAATTTGGCCCTTTTGTGGCTTACATGTAAAAGTGTATTTTGGCCCGTAACATAGTGAGTTTGAGATGTATATTGATTTGGACCACTTGAGTATTTCATATATGCTATGTTTATACTTTCAAACTTGCCAAAGAGATGCTAGAACATGTGAGAGGCCATTTGGACCCATTTTGAACTATGTTAGGTGCCAAAACCGCCATATCTGTGAGCTCCATCAAGGTATGGCCAAATGAGCTCTTCTTGATATGGAATTTGACATGCCTTTAGAGTCTATTGAGAGCTTCTTGAAAAGCTAAAGTGGGTAATATTTGGAGGTTTAGGAAATATTTGGTGAATTGTTGAAATTGGAGAATTTTCTAATTTTAGTTATTGTACTGTGCAACTAGGTCCGAAAATGAATCTGTGTCATTCATGGACCAAGTGTCAGATTGTCATGAAATTTTATGGGTATAAACTAGATATCCATAGTGACCTATACCAACTAGAAGCACCTCAATCAGAGTTCTGTAGAGGGAGAATGAACTTTCTGAAGTTCTATGTCAGTATAAGGGAAGCCATCCGACCTTCATTACTGTTCTATCAGTTTTTAAGGTTCAAGGGCTATTAAAATGATCTGAACTTATTTTCCCCCTCTAGTTAACATCTTTATCTTTCCAAATTGGTATATTTTGTTCAGATTGTATTTTTGTGGAATTAGTTACGAATTTTTGAAGTTCATGACAGCAAGCTACACCAGTATCAAGGACAGTTGGACCTCTGTCTCTTTTTTGATGTCAAATATGATCCCAATGCTGATATTGTGTTTGGAAGTTATTTTTAGTATGAAGTTAACATCAAAATATTTCTAGAGAGCTATGATTTGCTTGATTCTCATTTTTTTAAAATTAGTTATGATTTTTCAAAATTAGAGCAAAAAATCTGACTTTTGGGATCATTTGAGAAATTGCATTTTCTTGGTTTTTGGCTTCATATCCATGGTTTATGAGTTGTTTGAGGCTATGTACAAGTTGTAGAAATGGTGTTTGAGTAGAGAATGTGAATGATGGGTTCACGGGACCCACGAGACAAAATATGATCGGTTAAATCCTGACTCAAAATAGTAAAATACCACGATTTTGGTCATTTTCCTTTGAAATCATATGCAATCAAGCCTAGAGGGAGATTAGTTAGAGTTAAGTCATTATGGTGTTACACTTGTCACTACTGGTACTGTCACTAAATTTCAAAAATTCATATTCCCTGCTTAGATATCCAATTGGAGTGATCTCAGTGGCCATAAAAAGCTTATCATGTCTAGTTTATGTTGTAAAATTTCATAAGTATTGGACACCATTTAACCCTTAAATAACACAGCACAAGAAACTGACCATATGAACAGTGCTTATACCAGAACAGAAGAAAAATGACAACTTTGAAAAATCATAATTAATTCCACAGAGCTCCAAATAATCTAGTCTTTAGCTTTCCTAAAAGCTTTGGATGAGATATATATGCATGCAAAATTTCATGGGTATATTCATTCATTTGGTTAAAATGTGTCATAGAGTTGCAAAATGGCACTTTTTGTGTCTTATAAGGGTCTCAAATGGTCCAAATCTACTTCTAAGACATCCATGGCCACTTGAGTACGTGGGAAAGCACCAAAATGTTCTACTAAATATGTCTTAGAGATGCACAAACCTAGATTTCACAAACTCACACTCTCACCCCAAGGTATACACAAGAACACATATGCCATAACTTGCCATTCAAGGTCCAAAAGTTGCTACATCATTCATATGATATCAAATCTCATACATATACAATATATCCGTACATTTATAAGTGTTCATGGGCTCATACATCATATACAACATTAGATTACATCATATGCCATTCATATAGCTACAAAATGGATATTTTCATACACTTTGTTATCAAACTCTCTTCTTTAAGCTTGGAGGCTTCCATTTCTTAGCTCACTTGGTCTACCTAGTCATGTAAGACAATGAGAAGGAAGAGACAAGATTCTAGGAATCCCAATAGCTCTTCTCCCTTTCAACCATACATAGAGAATGCAAATCTAAGTCTAAAAATGCATGCATGGATATCATAGAATATGTAATTGTTCATGGAATATCTTGGCAATCAAGGAGTCATATGAAACATATATAGGCTTGCCAAACAAGTGGTTTAGCCTCACCCAATCTCTTTAGGAGAGTTTGGACTTGCCTTAACCATTCTTGGAGACTTTTGCCTCATCCTCACCCTAGCTAGGGGACTTTTGACTTCACCACACTCAACAAACCTAAGCAATTTCACAAAACATTATTTAAATGCATAACATAACATTATGGTACCATGGCATTTAGACACATGCTAAAACAATTTTCATAGCTCTAAACATACATACACACATTCAAAGACAAGATAAACATTCACTCATGCATGAAAGAAAAAAGAGATAGCTATTTTTGTTACAAATGCACACTTTTCTTCTTGAATTTGGTTGCTCTTCCTCAGCCACACACACAAAAGAAGGTGGAACTTGGTTTCTTTAGCCTAGACACATAATATGGAAGCCAATTACACTCTTCAAACAAATTCTAAAGCTATACATTCATTAGAAAAGCTAGTTTGCTTCTAAGGTTCAATTATGGTTCCATAAGGCACCTAATAAAGCAACCTTGGGTAAACATAATCTTGGCTTAATTCCTTCCTTTAATATATGATTCTTGACTCTATTTAGACCTCTTGGAGCCATCACACAATCATTTTAAGGAGCCTAGATAGGTGTTATCTCATTATGCTACAATATGGAACCTATATCTCCATTTCACTTTCTAGGCTTTCTAAAATTTTTTCAAGGTTTCCTCTCATACTCTCCCATCATACATGATGCAAAACTAAGCTTCAAAGAAATTAAAACACTCCCTAGGTGCATGAACCCTCCTTGGCCGAGGCTATGATTCTTAAGGACACCAAAGGAGTTGTTTTGATTCCTTTGATGGGAGAAGCATGTGGGAGGCTCTCTTGGTGTCTTAGGAACTCACATAAACTCTTAGACACCTTAAATTATGGCTAGAAAGCTTTCTACAAACTAAGGTGCAAGTGAAACCTTAGGCTAGACATCTTGCAAATCAATGGCTGTTTCTTGGATTTCTTTGCATATTCTTGTTTCCTAAACTCTAAATCTTAGGATTCATTCTTGGTTTGGTTCAAAAATAACTTCCTCCTGGTTGTCCATATAGGGGGTGAAACACATGCATGAGAACAAGAAGAAGCAAGCATGGAGGGAAGTGGTTTCTACCTTGATTCAAGCTTTCTTTGGATGCTCTTTCCCTTGGTTTGGTTCTCTTCTCTGAATTCAAACTTTCCCTCTCTGTTCTAGGCTCAAAACAGAACCCATTTCATCAATAAAACTATAGAAAGAAAGGTGGAGAGGAAAAGAATCAAGTTGCTAAAGGAATGAGCATGAATTTTCACACTTTTCTTACATTTTTCTTGGATTTTTTCTCTTCTTTTTCTCCTCCTATGGTGCACCCTTCTTAGCAGAATTCTCCCTTAGTCTTAAACAGAATTTAGGTTGACTAAAATGAGGGAGAAAGGGAGGCACCACCTATATATAGCTAGAGATTCTTAAGGAGATTTTTAAAATGCCAATTTTGCCTTTTATTCTTGGCTTTTTCGTTTTAGGCTCATTTCAAATCCTTTTCAAGAATCATCTTTTCCATTATAAAATTTAGGTTCCCTAACCTCTACATAGTCTTTGGAATCACTTAAATTGAGTCTAAAACCTTCCCAAATGAAAGGGTCAAAGTTCGGGGTCACCACCGTTCTAAAATGTAAACTGGAGGGGTTTTAACTATTCTAAGGGTTCCTATAGTTTTTAGGGCCTCTAGGAACATTAGGAAACTCATTTTTCTTATTTAAAAATTCCTTCTATGAATTTTCTAAAAAGTGCCTGAAATTACGAAAATGCCATCATCTTTCGTTGAATTTCGTCTGGTCATTTTGGCTTTGTTTTCAGGGCACTTCTAGCCTTGGATCCTCATTATTTGAGATTTAGATTATCACTATAATTTTATTGGACCTTAAATCATTCTATTTGAGGGACTTTCTTTTGTATTCGGTGAATTATGTACGTTTACGGAGAAACTGGGCATTACGTTCCTCACGTTTACAAAGATATCGGATGTTATACCTACTTACACTAAAGTTGTTAGCCATGATCATTCATTATTGTAAACATAGGTTGAAATTTTAAGAAGTGGAGATAGTTTTAGTGGGTAAACAACTATTATTAGGTTTATAAATAGTCATTGTACATTCATTTTGAACATACACATCTAATTAATTAAACATGAGCCTTTTAATTTTATCTTTTCCTTTCATGCCTTTAAATTTCAAAATTTATTTCTTTATTTACAGCTTCTACAACTTTCTTTATCACATTTCATGGCTTTACTTTCCTTTATTGCACTTTCCAACCATAGGTGTTTGTTACTTTTGGCCATTCTTTATACTAGGCACTTCTTTTAGTAGCCTAGTAACCTAAAGTTGAGGAACAAAGTCCCTTCCTTAGTGTATTGCCTAAACGTGGGAACCAAACATATGAGTTAGCTAATTAGTTCATTTAATTAATCTAAATATGCAAGCAATAATTTTGGCACTCCCAATAGGACTAGAAGAAGAGCTTCTGGTGAAGTTCTCATCACCTAGTCATGACTACAAGTGGTTATACACTTTTAGTTGGAAAAAAGCTTAAGTGACATGGATATTCCATAATCAACTACAAAAAAGAATGGTAGTTGAAACCTTTTTGACTCTCAAGCTTGTCAGTCTATTATTATGTCAAGTTTAGGCATGCCATCTTTATCTACTATGGCATTAGTAGCTATGGGACAACTTGTTATGACAGCTCCACCATCAAATATGGGACAAGAAACTCCAACCAAGGAGGATGTAACCAAATGAAGCCAACTTATAATGATGACAATATCTTTCATTTGTCAGCAAATTGACATGGAGCTTAATGATCTCATGTATCAAATGTTTCATTAACTTGTTGAGATTGTCGAGTTAATAGTGCATAACAAAGTGCATAATGCTCAAAAGCAAAGGCAAGTACAAATTAAAGAAAATTCTACATTATCCTTCAATATTGGTCAATCAATTCAACATTTGATTCCAATTTTGAGTGCCCCTATAGTCACAAATCCAATTAATTTTAAGGGCAAACACTAAATGAACTAATACAATAGCCTGTTTTGCAATATAAGCAAATACATATGGCTTTACTTCCACCTCAAATAGCTAATCAACCAGTCTACCTAGCATCCCCAAAGCAGTTGATCTTTTAGTAGATGAATCTGATTCATCCACTATGAGAAACTACATATAGGCTATCTGGAGATTTAGCTAAGAAGCAACCATGGAATTTAGCTCCACCTCTTATAGCTATTCAAAGTGTATATCCACACACAAGAGCAATTGAATAGTCATTAGTTAATTCAAAACCCTCTTGCACCACTAAGACAAATTGGTCTAGTTTTAGTATAATTGCCAAACCATAATTAGGTGGTGACTACTAAACCCAAACCTATAGTGCCTCGACTAATTAACCATAACATGATTGCTAAAATAATAAGAAGACACTTTGGAATACAACTAGGGCCTCTTAATAGGCATGTTTATAAGAAACCATATCCTAACTACGTAGATAGAATGATGCCCTTGCCAACAAAGTTTTAGAACTCTTGATTTTACTACCTTCTCAGGTGAAGATGGTAAGTTTACTATAGAACATATAAGTAGGTATTGCCCAATGTGATAACATGAATTAAATGACTATTATAAGTTTTAGTTGTTCCCTTTATTATTAGCCAAAACTTCTTTCACTTGGTATTTGTCTTCGTCACCTAACTTTATACAAATTGGGCAAATGTGAAAAGACTTTTCCATAATAGGTTTTACAAGCCATAGCCAAAAGTGACTATAGCTAATTTCATGAATTTGAAAATTGTAACACCATATATTTCCTACTTATTTCATACACATTTGCAAGCTCATATGATACATTCCATGAAGGAAGTGAGAAAAATCCATTAAAATAATATATTTCTTTACGTTGCATCGTGTATAAAAATTTTATTCGGTGTCACGCGGGCCATGTGAGCTCATACATCACATTTCCATTTTTAATTGCATGAATACTACTCATTTTCACCATAAAATGTGGCCTACAACTCATGGAACTCAAAAGAAAGCTCAAAATATTCATGCATATTTTCGGCCAGAATTTGGCTCATTTTTTACTAAATTTTGAAAATTTATAACTAATTCTAGAAAAATCAAAATCATGAATTCTTGGCCATTCTAGAAAGCTACGGATGTTTACATCATACTAAAAATATGTCCAGACTATAGCATCTATCATAGAGGACATTTGACATCCAAAATGATCCAGAGGTCAAACTACTCACTGGTACTATCACATATTTCTGCAGCAAACTTTGAAAGTATCCAATTAATTCCAAAAAAATCCAATCTATTCAAATGATACCAATATGAAAATATATGGATGTTATCTAGAGGGGAAAAATTAGATCAGCTTAGGCATGACCAGACCTCGAAATTTGATAAAACAGTAACTGAGGTCAGGTGAAGCTCCTAATACTGGACAGAATCTTTAAAAATTGATATCTCCCTCTCTAGACCTTCTAATGAGGTTCTTCTAGTTGGCACAAGTCTCTAGGAATTTCTATTTTCTTAGTATAAAATTTTGTGACAATTGGACATCATTTGAGCCCTGTGTGATAGATTTTATTTTCAGACCAGTATGAACAGTGACATGACCAAAACTAGAAAATTTTCCAACTTTGGAAATTTATCAAATATTCTGTAGACCTCCAAAAATTATGTTCTTTAACTTTCAAAAAAATATTTTAACAAGCTCTAATTTCATGCAAAATCTCAGAGCAAGAAGAGCTCATTTGACTAAAGAGTAATATAGGGTTCCATTATGATCAAATTTGACTCCATATAGGATACCAAATTGTCCAAATGGCTTTTCTTGGGGTTTGGTACCTCTTAGGCAAGTCTAAAAGCATAATTAGGACTTGTGTAGGCTTCCCAAATGGTGCCAAACTCTATGCATCTTATTTTGGCCATTTCATCCACACATATACATAATTCCATAATACCATTCACGAAGTTACATTGTCCATACATACTCAATTTACATTCTATCATTCACACAATACATTATTTCATTTCTACATAATATATTATCATAATTACATATGTTCCAAAGGTCATAGACCATATATAAGCATAGGTTACATAATTGAACATGAGTATGGCTTTAAAGAACTAAAACTTTGCATTATGTTGTCATCCTCTCATCCTCAAGGTGGTTGGCTTCCATTACCTTATCCACTTGGTCCACCTAGCATGTTAGATCATTGGAGAGGAGAGAATGAGATTCAAAGAATCCCAATAGCTCATATCTCATTCAATCATACATAATGGATGCAAACAAGTCTCATAATTGCATGTATGGTCATGTTGACATGTGCAAACATTCAAGAAGCATTTTCATCATTTGAGAATGTCATACATAGCATATAAAGGCTTACCAAGCAAGTGGATTAGCCTCATCCAATTTCTTGTGGATATTGGACTTGCCTCACCCATTCTTTAAGAGATTCTTGGACTCAACTATACTCTTAGGAGCCTATCTTGCTTTTGGGAGACTCTTTACTTTGTCTCAACTAATCTCAAGGATTTTTGGCTCATCCTCACCATAGCTAAGGGTTTTTGGCCTCACCACACTTAAGCAAAACCAAGCACACATAAAAAACATCATATAAAACATAATATGTCATCATAAAACCATGGCATATGAAATTATGCTATCATACTTTTCATGGCTTAAAAATACACATACACACATTCTAAGACAAGCTAAGCATACATCCATGCATGAGAGAAGGTGGAGAGAGCTACCTTGTATACAATTACACACTTTTTCCTTTGAATCCAAGCTTCCCTTTTCGGCCACACACACACAAAAATGTGGCGATGGTTTCTCTTGGCCTAAACACAATTTATGGAAGCCAATTAGGTTCATGGAATTAATTCTAAGGCCACACAACTCACTTAGACACTAACTTGCTCTATAAACCTCATTATAGTTCCATAATTGCACCTAATGAAGCAACACCCTTCAAATAAATTCTAGGCTCCATTATTTCCTTTCAAATATGATTCCTGACTCCTTTTAAGCCTCTTGGAGTCATCACACAATCAAAACTAAGAGTCCAACTACATGTTGCTTCTTTTGGTCATAATATGGAACCTAAAGCACCAACTCACTTTCTATGGGTTCTAAATTTTTTTCAAAGCCTCCCCTCATTTTCATTCATCATATATGACTCAAGAATGGGTTTAGAAAAATTTAAAACTCTTCCTAGCTACACAAACCCCTTTTGGCCGAGGCTATGGAAAAAATGGGGCTTTTTGGAGTTTTCTTTGTTTTCTCAAGTGATGATGCATATAGGGAGCCTTTTAGGGATCTTAGGAGCTCATTTAAACTCTTATTTAGGCCTAGGAATCATCATACAAAATCAGATTTTACAAGGTGCACTTGAAACCCTAGAATTTACATCTTAAAATCTAATGGTTTTTTGTTAATTCTCTTTGCATATTCTTAATCTCCACACCCTTTTTCCTTAGAATTACCCTTGGTTCTACCTAAAAATCAACTCCTCTTAAGTCTTCTCAAGTGGGGCGAAATGGTGGAGAAGGGGAGCAAAGGGTAGCAATCATGGAAGAAGAAAATACCTTATTTTCATGATTTTTCTTACTTGAATCTTGTGTTCTTTGAGTTCCTCTTTTCAAATCCGAATTTTTCCCTCAATTTCTCCTTTAAAACAGATCCATATACTTCATTATAATCATAGAGAGAATGAAGGAGAAGAGGTTTGGAAGAGAAAGAGCATGAAAAACTACTAAATTTTCATACCTTAAGCCTTTGATTTCTCCTCCTCTTTACCTTCCTCTTGTGCCCTACTCTCCCTAGGGCTTTCCTCTGGTTTTGGGCAGAACTTGGTCATGCAACATGAAGGGAGAAGAAGGGTGCATCATATATATAGGTGGGAGGAAGTTACACTTTTCAAAAACTTCCATTTTGCCCTTCGTTCTTGGCATTTTTGTTTATCCTTTGTTTTAGCTCCTTTTTTAGAATCATCTTTTCCATTATGAAATTTAGGTTCCCAATTTAGTAAAATGCCTTTGGAATCACTCAAATTGGAGCTAAAACCTTCTCGAACGAATCCATCAAAATTCGAGTACATCGATATTAGAAAACGTCCACTGGAGGGGTTTTAGCTGTCCTGGTGCTTTCCATGGTTTTTAGGGCCTCTAAGAACCCTGGGGAAGTCAAAACTTTCATTTAAAAAGCCCTCCTGTGTGAATTCCAAATTTTGCTCAAAATTATGAAAATACCATTACATTTCGTAAGCTTTTCATAAGAAATTATTTCTTTATTCTAGCTCTATTTTTCTTTCCGTCTGAGCCCAGGGTTCTTATTTTTAGGAGTCTAGAATGCTCCCCAAATTTTTTAGAACCTTAACTACATCATCTTGTGGGACTTGTTTTTGTATCCGGTGAATTTTATTCGTTTACGGAGAAATCGTATGTTACATTTCTCACGTTTTCTCTCATTTTCAGAAAATCGAATGTTATAAAAATAGCAAGTAGATAAGCCTGTAGTTAATTTCTTGGAAGGATTAAGGAAGCTAAGAACTAGATATCATGTGTAATTCCTAGAAGTAGAATACACCACCATAGTCGTTGGTAACATGCATCCTCAGCTGAGAGAAAATTTTATAGCCTAGGAATGTTTAGACTTAACTTAGTTAGAAATTAAAGCCATTTGAATTGAGCAATTCATTCTAGGAAAAAAAGCAAAAGAGCTAATTGAGGAGGAAAAGGTCCATATGTAGTTTTATAGTGGACTGCATTTATGATCCAAAAGGAGTTGTTGAGTATTAGTAAGATCAGTCAACTGATGTCCTAGCAACATAAATCTTGAGAAGGAAGCCGTTTTCATGTCTAGATTTAAGGCCCTTCAAAGATAAAGAAATCATGAAACCAAAAAGCATAAAGGATTAACTATTCAATATCTTGAAAGCCAATCAAATTCTTGACTATTTGTTCAAAGATCAGCAGATTAAGGTACCAAATGGACACAAAATTCCATCCACATAAGAGCTAAAGAACAAAATATATTATAAGTGGCATTGTCACACCATAATATATTAAGCTTCATATCCTCATATCCAAGGTTGGTCTAAGGTGAATTCAAGGAAAAACTAAGAAAATGAATAAAAATATTGGATTTTCTTGCTTTACGTCGAGGTTAAAAAATTCATTCTGGGTCCCGTGAACCCTATGGATTCACCAATATCATTTTCTACTCATACCCTATCCATACAAATCACAAACATTTCAAAATATTCCATAAACCACAGATTAGAGACCAAAAACTAGAAAAAATCACATTTCAGCCTTGGGTCCAGAATTCAGTTTTCTATTAGAAAATTTGAAAAATCATAACTAATTCTAGAAAAATCAAAATCAAGCAATCCATAGTTTTATAGAAATCCCTAGATGTTAACTTTATACTAAAAATAATTCTAAGCATACAAATATCATTTGAAACATGTTTGACAATAGAAAAGTGACATAGGTCAGACTGCCCAACTTTTCAAATACAGTTTACTAATATAAACTTCAAAAATTCATAAATAATTCCAAAAAATACAATGTAGGAAAAATATACTAATTTGGAAAGCTACAGATGTTAACTAGAGGAAAAAATAATTTCAAACTAATTCAGAAGCTTTCAGACCCAAAAAATGATGTAATAGTAACCAAGGTCTGCTGGCATCCTTGATGCTAATCTAAAATTTCAAAAATTTAGTTCTCCCTTTACAGACTTCCAATTGAGGGGCTTCTAGTTGGTATAGGTTATTGTGAATGTCTACTTTCTCTCTGTAAAATTTTATAGCGATTGGACGCCATTTGGCCCACGAGTGACAGAGCAAAGCTACTGACCATTTGCATGGTACCATTATCAAACTGGAAAAATTTTGCCACCTTTGGAAATTCACCAAAAATTCTATAGAGTCCAAATAATATGAACTTTAGCTTCTCAAAAAGTTATAGACAAGACCTATAAGCATGCCCAGTTTCAAACCAAGAAGAGGTCATTTGGTCAAACCTTGACATAACTTTTGAATTTGGCAAGTTTAGTAGCATAAAATGGTCAATATGGTTCCAAATGGCCTTTTCTTGTTCTAGCACCTCTTGGGCAAGTTTTAAAGTAAGAATACATCCTATATAAACTACCCAAGTGGTCCAAATTATCATGCATCTCAATTTCATCGTGCCACATGCAAGAATACACTATCATTTACAAGCTGTCAAATGTCCAAACCTCCCACTTACATTGATTTAGTACCAAACTTGGTTCATACATCATTCGTATATACTTTTACATTTGCTCACATGTTTATAACTCAAAAATAATATATACATAAGTATTTTGACATTCCTTTACATTCAAAAGCCATACAAATTTCATAATTGTCACAATATAGCCAATTATGCTTCTTGGGCTCTTGAACTCTACCTAGGTAATGTGACATGGGAGAGGGAAGGGGATGAGATTAACGGAATTTCAATAGCTCATACACTCATTCAAGTAAACATTCAAGACATGTAAGATGTCAAGGAGTACAAGTATGCATTCTAATGAAATCATAAAGCAACCAAATTACATTTCCATGCGACAACATCATCACAAAGTTAAGAATAGACTCTAGGAATTTTTGGTTTAGCCTCACCCCATTCTTAGGACTTTTGGATTAGTCTCACCCTTGGCCTAGGGAGTTTTAACTTGGCCTGGCCTCACCCATCCATGCGACTTTTGGCCTTGTCTCACCTATGCCTAGATATGTCATACCTTATTTTATAACACTTTTCCTACTACAATTACCTCATATAAAATTTAGAGAAGTCAACGGAAACCTGAACTGATAAAAATTTTTTATTTTAAAACTTCCTCTTATAATTTCACTATTCATTTGGTCATTTCTAAATTCTTATCTAACTTTGAAAATACATACTTAATTATAGAAAAATCGTATGAGGTTAATTCAGGGCTCTACTTCAGGCTCTCTAAGCCCTTTACACGGAGAAAATACTTACTTAGCGGAGCACATATAAATTCATATAAAGTTGCCCCTACAACAAATTGGACAGTTTTACCCCTTATTGGTCATATTATTATTATTATTATTATTATTTTGCCTTTATATAAGCACAGGCATTCTTGCATCTTAGGCACGCTAGTCATACTCTTTTTACTTCAGGGTTAGGTGTATACATGGCTTTCCATTTCATACCTGAGTACCTTACAATGTCATAATATAACGCATACATGCAGTAATCTAAAATATTTAATTACATAACAAAATGCGGTGCATAAAAGTAAGGTCCTCGATTTATGTCTCCACACTCTTTGCTCTTTCTTTGCTTGAACTCGAACTTAGCATGGGTTATATTTGGGGTGAGATTATGAAATCTCAGTAGTAGTAAACCAATCTCATTCACAAGCAAGCATGTAAGTACATAACATAATGCCAATCAACGTGCCATATACCACATAGTAATACAAGGGATTTCGTACAAGGCCAAGCACAATCTAAGCATACATATCTCATCTTATAACATAAATGACAACTTGATGTAGCATACCACTTATCATTATACAAACATACAAGCTTAAAGAAAGAGAAAGGAAAACTACTACCTTAGCAAACTTTGCTCCTCAATCCTTGGGACTCGGTTTACTTACTTTTGGAGTTCCCAAAATAACATCAAACCCTATAATCATAATGATAATTCATTACAATCAACACATAAATCTTAACTTCTAAATTAGGATGACCCTTTTAAACTTAATGGGACCATTGAAATTGGAAAAATCCAACTCCTTCCCTTTCCATTCACTATGGCTGAATAGTATACATTTCTTGGCCAAAATTTAGGAATTTTATCCCATGAGTTTTGGGGGCTTTCCCATAGGTATTCCTAGCTAAAAACACCCTTTTGAATCCATTGGAATGGATAAAATCATCAAATTCCAGCCCCAACATCACGTTTTGGTCATCACATAATCTAGCTCCGTTTTAGGCTCAAAGAGCGTTTTTTTGGTTCTAAAAATTCCATAGCCTTTTTCTTTATGTTTTAGGACTTGAAATTTGGTATACATGACTTTAAGACATTAAGAAAACACCATAAAAATGTTTGGAAAATTTGGACAGCATCTCCCCATGCTTTCTATTTTCCCAAAAATTACAGTTTTTTGTGTTTTCCAAAGTCTGAGCACACAACAACAATAACTAAGCTCATATAGCCTTCATGTTCAACATATAAAATTCATTTCAAGGCTTTCATATTCAACATATAAACTCCATTTCTAATGATTCATATGCTGTCCAAAAATAACTCATAGCTAGGGTTTGACAAAACTAGCTTAAAGCATGTGATTTACAAGTATAAGATGGAGAAAACTTACTCTTTAAGCTTAAGCCTTGCTTCCTTTGCTTTTATCACACTAAAATCCTTTCTCTTCCCACTTAGAGCAACATTTCACCTTGAAGAAAAGATGAATATGCAGCTGCCCTTTGGAGGAAATGGTTGGAGGATGGAGAAGATGAAGAAATTTAGTGAAGAATGGTGGTAGTTTTGCTTAGTTTCACTTCATCTTCCACTTTTTCTCCCTCCCTCTCTCTCTTAACGTTTTTCTCTCCTCCTCCCTTGTGTGTGGCATGAAAATGGTGGAATGGAGGTGAAGGAGATGAATTAGGATGAAGTTAAAGGGTCATACTAAATTTGGACCCTTGGATCAACCTTTTCAAGATCAAATCCTAGCCTTCTATTCCATTTTCTTTTGATTTTCTAATTTCATAACTAAATATCTTCTTTCAAAAATCCTTGGCCACACACTTGGATTCCTTTTCTTAGCCCTTAAGTTATGGATAGTAACTATGGTTAATTTCCTTAACTCATTCATGGTATACTTTTAACTCAACCATAGTTAGTTTTTAACTTAACCATGGTGAATTCTTTAACATAACTAAAATTATTTTCTTCTTTCCCTTTCATTTTATATTTATATTAGGTTTCATCTTCTCTAAAACTCTAATTATATCTTCTCTTCTCTTTTTGGGCCTTTAGAATCAGCTATTGGGCCTTACCGTAGTCTAACAATCGGTGTCTGGGTTCAATTAAGGTTTTACGATACAATACATACCTTTAGATTTTCTAAAATTTATAAATATTATTTCCTCTACTTTCTGGCCATACTGAGCTTCAAACATGGTTCAGGGGCCCTTCACTTCAATCCTCACAAATTTTGGTGTCAATCAGACACCCGGGTCTATAGATGTAATTTTCACCGTTCTGTATTATAGTTGTGCTATAAACTTTTTCTTTACTACAATTTTGTCCCTGAAACTCCTTCAAGGTTTCTTAACCGTTTAGCTATTTTTATTTTTATAGTTGTTACAACTTCCTTTTTCTATTTTGCTCATGGCTACTGATCAGGATAACTAGATCCCAGATCGGATCCTGTCCGGCCATGCAGACAACTTGGCATTATTGGACTCGTCTCATCAAACTGAGTTTAACCGTAGGTCACGAATTTATGAGATTCTTGCCCGATTTTTTGATATTTGTGCTTAAAGCCACAAATGGAGGGTGAAACTAGGGTTCCCTGAACTTTAGGGCAATTTATACATTTTGCTCGGCATATAATTTTTCTTTGCATTTTAGTCCCTGGCTCCTTCATACTTGACTTTGGAGGCTCTTCGGGACCTTTTTCTGATCTCTTTTTTCTTTATCTATTTTAGCCCCAATTTTAGGGCACCTCTGGCTTTGACTCATTATTATTTACGGTCTAGAATATTATTTTAATTTTATTAGACCTCAATTTATTCTATTTGGGGGACTCCCTTTCATATCTGGTGAATTTCGTACGTTGACGGAGAAACCATATGTTACGTTTCTCCCGTTTCCTTACGTTTTCTTGGATTTTTAGAAAATCGGATGTTACAAGAGACATTTGGCATCTCCTCACCCTTAACAAGGGACTTTTGGCATTACCTCATCCTTATGAGCTATTTTATAATCAAAATAACATTCAAAAAAGCATACTGGTACCAATGCAACATCACAACATCAAGCGGCATGTCTAAAGATACAAAAGCACACACAATCTCACAATGACACATACACATCTAAGAATGAAACAAGAATAAAGTGAGGAGCTACCTTGGTGGAAATTCCAAGCTTTAACATTGACTTATTCCTTCCCTTTTTTGGTTACACACCTACAAGTGGATGGAGTTAGACCTATTGACCCTAGACACCATGAATAAAGTTCAATTACATTTTTGAAACAAGCTAGAACATCATACACACATTAGAGACACACACTTTTTTTTTATAGTTACGTTTATGCTCCATAAAAGGCCTAATGAAGTAACTACCATAATTCAAAGTCTTGTGACGAATGTGTCGTGTAATCTCAAATAAAACTAGGTAGCAAAATAAATTTTGTAGGAAATAGTGCAACCTTGGTCATTTCCCAATGAGTCTTTGTGCCTCAATTTGTTGTGAAAGAGTATTCTAAGTATTACTAATTGGAACTTGTTTTGGGGGTTTTGAAATGCTAGAATTTAATTGAACTAAATTTTAAATGACAAGAATAAAAAACTTAAGACTAAAATGAAGTGAACAATTAAGAAATATGATAGCTAGCCTTTAGATGGACTCCCTAGAATTCAATTATCCTTACTCCCTTTTTAGTGTACCAAATTTGGATTTAATTTTTTGCTCATTAGTGTATTCCCCATAAAAGCTCTTGAATGACCATCCAAGATTCCATTCATCAATTATTCAAGGAATTTGCAACCATAAGAAACCTTGGAAAATTAATTAATTGAATTAAGAATAAGAACACACTATAACCAATCCCAGTTGATCAATAAAATCCGTTACACAATTCACTTAAGATGCTAATTAACCAATTAGATTAATTAATTCCTTAAACAATTAATTGCATAAAAATTCCAGCCACTTAATCCAATAACTATTGCATAATTAGTCTAAAATCAAGAGGAATTTAAAAGTAATTTGCACAACACTAATTCTAGAATTTTCACAAACATGTAATGATCATAATTAACATTCCAAAGATCAAATTAAACTCAATCCATAAATCAAACCAATCCAATAATTTCCAGCAATTAAATTCCTAAATTAATAAACTAGACCTAGTTAAATTAATAAAAGAATTAATGATGGAATTAAAAGAGTAAGCAAGGAATTTTTATCCAATTTGGTGAGAAAATGTGGAGCTCAAATCTGTATCTAGGAGTTTCCAAGCTTCAGCTAGCCACCAAGGATGATTCAAGCTACCATAGAGAATTTAATCGGAGGAGAATCAATGGAATGAGCAGCAACCATGGAGAAACTGATGAGAAAATGCTTCCTCGTTCAGCCTCTGGAGCTCTCGCATTTTACGTCATGTTTCCTCCTCTTTTCCTAGCTCCTAGCTCATATTTTTCCCATGTTGAGGTCACATTTTTTTTCGATGAATGCTTTAGCGTCTCTCCTTAATGAGTCACCTGCCCCTCAGCTCACTCTCTCACGTTTTTCTTTTGCTAAATATTCACGTTGTACGTGTTTTCTTTTCTTAACTTAATCTCCAGCTCATGCTTCATTAATACACATTAGCCCATAGCTCATTTACCTTGCAAATACTCCCACATCAATCCGTAGCTAAATTATAGCTTATAATTCATTAAAATCTCATATGCTTTTCTTGCTGGAGCCCTTAGCTGCTTCTGACGTGCTCTTATGTTGCTTCATTCCTTCGACGTGCTCTTTTGGTTTTCCACATGCTTAATTCCAAGTAAATTGATCAAGTTGCTTCTTCTTCATTCATTCAAGTGTGCTGACTTTCTCAATGTGGAGTTGCTTCTTATTTGCTCATTAATTCTACTCAACCTGTAGCTAAATCCTCCTAGCTCATGCACACTTCGTGAGCTTATTAATGACGTGGCTTCATACTAAATTAAGCCACAGCTCCTTCCTTTAACTTGTGGCTAGTTCTCCCAACTCATTCCACGTGATATTCAAGCTCATGTCCACGTGTTTCTTCTTCTTCGTGTCTTTTTCTCCAGCCAAGCACCTAGCTCTTGCTTCACACGAGTTATTTGATTATTCCCACGTCAGCTCCCTAAGAAAAACATGCTTTGTTCCATGTTTTGGACCTTCCAATCTGTAGCATCTTCTCACAAACTTCAGTCCCTTGCATACTCTGTTTTACTCACTTAAGTTCTCCTCCTATCTTTGTTGCTGCCCTATGTTAACTTTGTATGCTCCAGTTTCTATTTACAGCACCTAAACTTAAGCTTCTCACGTGGATTTCTCCCTTCGTTTCTTAACCAGAACCATGGCTAGTTCCTTCTCAAATCAAAGCTCACATTCTTCCACGTGACTTCTTTACTCTGGCTGCATGCCTCGTGTTTTACTTCTTGCTCTCATTTAATTCTTCCAGCGTCTTTCTTCACACGTTCTGCAACCCTTCTCACATAGCTTCATTTGGTTTTGCCCATGCGAGCTTTGTGTGCACATGGATATGAATGAAGGAGCTGGACGTGGATGAAAATGTGAGATGCAAATGGGTGGATAAGTGTATCTAGCCCGTGAGTGAGATGAGAGAGTAGGCTGCATGAAACAACTTGAGACCTCTCTACTTTAGCATCAAATCTTTGGCATTTCTTTCTCTGGTGTTTCATGTGTGCTTCTGCCCGTTCAAACCATAACTTTTCTTTATTCTTCTCTGCTCACAAGCTTCTTCACATAACACTACTTTGCCTTCTTTGTTCGTGTTTCTTCCTCTGTTACTCTCAAGCATGAAACCTATGCTCTTCCTCTGTTTCTACTACTATAGTTTCCTTCAAAACCCACCGTGCTCTCTTCAGCCCGTACTCCTCCTCTTAATCTTCTATTCACAGCTTTATTCAATTCATCATAAGTCTGCTGCCTTCTTGAGTGTAAACCATGGCTGTCTCATGCTTCTTTAATCATTCCTTTCTCTTTTTTAATTCAAATTCTCATTCAAGCTTCAATTGCCCATTAAAGTCTGCACAAAAGAATGAAAATTATTAAGTAGAATTATCCACAAAATTATTTAAAAGAAATTCATGCATTAAAACTCAATAATTTTGCCAATTAATTCATAAAGTGCATAAATGGCTAATGAAATCAAATTGTATCTAATTAAACCCATAAGGCCATATTCCATCATCAAAATGCATAAGTTAAGAGGATTATAATGTATAAAAATCATGCTTATCAAATTCCCCCACACTTAAACCTTTGCACTCTTGGGCAAAAGAAAACTAAAGCTCCAAGAAAGAGATAATTGAGAGGAAATCAAGAAAAATAGAACTGTGTAGGTCACTTAGCACAAGGAAGCTCAAAGCAAGTCAATAGCTTAATTCTCCAAGTTATATCACTTGAATCAATGCAACAAGTACCATGGCAATACACTTAATCAAAAATGAAATACAATGAAAGTCCCTCACTTGAATTAGTGTTTAGCACTCTACTCTTTAGTGTTTAGGATGAAGTGCTTACTCTCAAATTTCATCCTATCCAACCTTACTATCATAAGCTTAGCAATTATCTACATCTCCACCACCAAAATCAAATGCCAATGAATGAATCAAAAGGTCCTTATTATGATTGTAATGTAGGGTAAGATATGAAACAAGTGGTAAACAAAAGAATGAAGGAAATTCAAAAAGCAAATTAGATGCTTAAAATCATCAAGAGCATTAAAATAAGAATAGGGATGGAATGCAAGTGCATTTTAAGGCCCTAATTACCACAAACAAAAAGATATGCACTAAAAGAACAACTTTTCTTTCCTTTTTCTTCCTTTTCTCTTTCTCTTTTCTTTTTTATACATTTCAAATGCTTTTCTTTTGCTTTGCTTCTTTTTTTCTTTTTTTTTTCTTGGAATATTTTCAAAGAAGAACAAACAAATGGCCTATAAATGATGTGAAAAATGCACCTCCACCAACCTTAACAAGATACAATGCCCTTAATAATCTAAAGCATCCTAATCAAGGTAGGAAAAACATTCATCTGGTTTCCATGGCTAAAAGGCTAAAAAGGAAACATATATATGGCTCAAAAAGGGTAAAGCAAATGGATTAAACACATGTAGGATAGCTTTTTGGCTTTAGCTAAAACAAAACAAACAATGAATGCCTTAATCCTTTTCATGCATGGCAAATGAATAAATGTGGCCTTGAATAAGATTCAAGCCAAGTTCTAGAGTAAAAGTAAGATAGGGGATACACACTAGAAAAAAATGAGCAATAGGTTCAAAAATCTCACAAGGTAAATTAACCATCATCAAATTTCATTAAAGCAAAGCTAATTGCCATTTAATTTGCATTCTTAACACAAGGTCAATTCCCTATCAAATCAAGATATATCAAAGCTATGATCCCCTTAATACCAGTAACTTCCATAAAAGCACAGTTTATTTTTTTTTCACAAACTGAAAACTTTAACACTCTAAAAGTAAGACTAAAAGCTTAGAAACTAGAAAAATCAACTAACCAAAATAAAACTAAACTAAAAATTCTATTTGTATCCCCCCCACACTTAAACATTGCATTGTCCTCAATGCCAGCATACAATCCAGTAAACAGATAAAGACAACACAATATAAAAGGGAAAAGAAAAAGAGTACAACCAGGGATCAGGGTGGGTCATGAAGTTAGATCTCCTCCTTGTCATCCCTTAGAACTCCTTCATGAAAGTGTTTAAGCTGATGTCCATTAACTTTAAATTTAGCTCTCATCTGCTCATCCAGAAACTCAATTGCACCAAAAGGGAAAACATTAGAAACTATGCAAGGACCTTCCCATTTAGAACGAAGTTTACCTAGCATAAGCCTCAAGCGGGATTTATAAAGTATAACTTTTTGGCCGACAACAAACTCCTTTCTTGCAATCATCTTGTCATGGAATGCCTTTGTCTTTTCTTTATAAATCCTTGCATTCATAGGCTTCCAATCTGATCTCCTCAAGCTCTTGGAGTTGGAATTTTCTGTGAGATTCTACTCTATTCAAATCCAAATTGCATTTCTTTATAGCCCAGTAAGCCTTATGCTCCACTTCTACCACTAAGTGACAAGCTTTTCCAAATACCAGCCAATAGGGTGACATGCCAATAGGAGTCTTGTAAGTAGTCCTATAGGCCCAAAGTGCATCATCTAGCCTTTTGTTCTAATCTTTCCTATTTGGCTGCACTGTTTTCTCCAAAATTTGCTTTACCTCTCGGTTAGAAATTTCTACCTGGCCATTTGTTTGAGGATGGTACAGAGTAGCTACTTTATGCATAACATCATACTTGCTAAGCAAGCTGTGCATACTCTGGTTACAAAAATGAGTGCCCTGGTCACTGATAATGGCTTTAGGAATACCAAACTTACAGAAAATGTAAGAGCGAACAAACTTTACAACCACAAAAGAATCATCAGTCTTAGTGGGTTTTGCTTCCACCCACTTCGAAACATAATCAATAGCCAATAAGATGTATAAAAATCTAAAAGAAGTAGGAAAATGTCCCATAAAATCAATGCCCCACACATCAAAGACTTCACAAAACAAAATGGGATGCTGTGGCATTTCATTTCTCCTAGATATGCTACCTGTTTGTTGACACCTGACACATCTTTTACAAAAATCAAAGGCATCACGAAACAAAGTAGGCCAATACAATCCACTATCTAGAACCTTCCTAACTATGCTTTTTGGATTAAAATAACCTCCACATGCAAGGGTGTGACAAAAATTCAAAACAGAATCAAATTCTATATCATGCACACAACGTCTAATCACTTAGTCACTGTATAGTCTCCACAAGTATGGATCATCCCAAATATAATACCTAGCTTCACTCCTAAACTTATTCAACTGATGTTTATTCAAATCAACAGGCAATTCAGAAGCAGCTAGATAATTCACTAAGTCAGCATACCAAGAATAGAAACTATGCACAGCACACAAATGCTCATAAGGGAAATCATCATCAATAGGTAAGGAATTTACCTTTAGAGCTTCAATTCTGCTCAAGTGGTCTGCCACCAAGTTTTCTGCTCCACTTTTATCCTAGATGTCAATATCAAATTCTTGAAGTAGATGCATCCATCTGATCAATCTTGGCTTTACATTAGGCTTTTTCAGCAAGTACTTCAAGGCTGCATGATTAGTAAAAGCAATAACTTTAGTATCAATCAAATAAGATCTAAATTTATCCAAAGCAAAAACAATAGCAAGAAACTCTTTTTCTGTGGTTGTATAATTTGCTTAGGCCCCATCCAGAGTCTTAGATGCATAAGCAATCACATTTTTCAAAATTAAGTACAAAGTTCTTCTCTATGCATCTAGCTAGGACTCTATCTAGACTACACAAGCAATCATCAAAAGAGTTCCCATATACAGTGAAATCATCCATAAAAATTTTTATACAATGTTCAAGGAAATCACTAAAAATGGAAACCATACATCGCTGGAAAGTTCCAGGGGCATTGCAAAGACCAAAAGGCATTCATCTATAGGCATATGTTCCAAATGGGCATGTGAATGTCGTCTTCTCTTGATCCCCCAGGGCTATGCATATCTGGAAATAACCTAAAAATCCATCCAGAAAATAATAATGAGATTTTTCAGATAAACGCTTGATCTGATCAATAAAAGGGAAGGGGTAATGACCTTTTCTAGTGATTAAATTAAGCCTCCTATAGTCAATGCAAACCTTCTAACTGTTTTGTACATGAGTGGGCACCAATTCATTATTCTCATTTTGGACAACTGTGATCCCTGATTTCTTTGGAACCACATGCACAGGACTAACCCACTGACTGTTAGAAATAGGATATATAATACGAGCAAATAAAAGTTTAGAAACTTCCTTTTTAACCATATCTAGAATAAGTGGGTTCAGTCACCTTTGAGGTTGCCTTACTGGCTTTGCCCCATCTTCCAACAGAATTCTGTGCATGCGTGTATCAAGGCTAATGCTAGGTATGTTAGTTAAGGTCCACCCTATTACTTGTCTTCTCCTCCTCAAGACCTCAAGAAGCTTCTCTTCCTCTCTGGAATAATGTCACTGGCTGCAATCACCAAAAGCTTCTTATTTTTCTCCAAATAGGTATACTTAAGATTTTCTAGTAGTGATTTGAGCTCTAAGGTGGGAGCTTGCTCAACCGATGGTATGAGTTGTTTGATTTCAATCTCTTCCATGCCAAATAGCTATTCAGACAACTCACAGACAGAAGAAATAACTTTCCCATCTTTAGGAATATCAGCAGAAGGAATATCAATAAGAGAACTAACAGAAGTAACAACATTAGTATCACTACTGGATGAACTAGTTACACAGCATCTAATACCATTATCAATAGGCAAGGTAAGGGTAGAAATAGATAAACTAGCACAATAAACATATCCAAAAGTGACATCAACATGCAACATATCCTAAGAATCAGTAAATCCAGTAACATCAGAACAATCAGGGAAAACAACAGCATGCACATCATCTCTAGAACAAGAAGATTAACCTGGACCAGTATAATCATCCAAATCAGTCACAAGCTGACCAACAATGAAATCAGCATAAAAAGAAGAGGTCTCAGAACCATGATAATCAATACATGTATGGAACTCACTATTCTTAATAAAAACACTAATCTGGGTACATCTGTGACATATAGTAGTTCTAAAACGTATACAATCAAGAGAATCATCCAAGTCAGCAATATCACAGGAATCATCCAAGTCAGCACTGGCACTATCAACTAGCATATCAATCAAGTTAATACTAAAAGCAGAGTTATCATCACAGGGGTATTTCATGGTATTAAATATATTAAATTGTATCACATTGCCAGCAAACTCCATTTGAAGAGTACCCTCATGTACATTTATAATTGTCTTTGCAGTTTTTAAGAAAGGCCTACCTAGAATGAGTGGGGCATGTCCACTAGATTTATATCTATCATCCTCCATGTTAAGGACATAAAAATTAGCTAGAAAAATCAAATCCTTTACCTTA
This sequence comes from Erythrophleum ivorense, assembly GCA_026724425.1. Taxonomy (NCBI): domain Eukaryota; kingdom Viridiplantae; phylum Streptophyta; class Magnoliopsida; order Fabales; family Fabaceae; genus Erythrophleum; species Erythrophleum ivorense. The sequence goes on from JAIUCV010000014.1 coordinate 11,634,400, forward strand.
ACTAGAACATCCTCCAACACTCTTGAAGGATAAGCAATGCTCCTGTTTGCCAGCTACGTAACCACTTTAGTAGGTTTCAGCTCTCCCATCTGCAAAGATGAATAAACAGATTTAGGCATAACATTTATAGCAGCACTAAGATCAATCAAAGCATTAGAAAACTCAAAATTCCCAATAGTGCATGGAATTGTAAAAGTGCCTGGATCTTGACACTTAGTGGGCATTGTTGGATGTATGAATGCTGAAACATTCTTGCCAAAATTGACTTTTTCATTCCCTCTTAGATGCCTCTTGTTGGTACATATTTCCTTGAGAAACTTGGCATATTTGGGGATGGTCTTGATTGCATTCAACAAGGGTATATTGACCTCAACCTTCTTGAAAGTCTCAAGAATTTCTTTTTCCATATCTACTTTAGTTTGTCTCTTTCCTAAGGTAGGTCTATGTGGGAAAGGCAAGATCTTCTTTGGCTCCTCTTCTTTGTTAGGCTCATTTGGTGCGACATGTGTTTTTGATGACGTTGACTTATCCATGGCATTGGTACCTGAGGATCCCTAAACCTTTTTTTCACTCCTAAGAGTGATAGCACTAACATTGCTACTATTCCTTGGATTGACAACTGTCTGTGAAGTTAATTGGCCTGATCCTTGGCTTTTTACCTCATTGAGAGAGCTAGCCAACTGACCAATCACATTCTCCATATGCTTGTTCTGAGTTTTCATGTTATCCATTTCTTGTTTGTGTCTAGCCTCATTCTAATCCATCTTTTCCATAAGTTGCTTCATCATAAACTCCATGCTGTTATCTTTTCTAGGTTCCTCTTGGATAGGAACTGATTGCCTAATAGGTCCTGCAACATTGTATCTATTTTGTTGTTGCCCTCCCCCATATCTCAGGTTGGGGTGATCCCTCCATCTTAGATTGTATGTATTAGAATAGGGATCATATTTTTATTGCCTTTATTGCATTGGCCTAACTAGAAACATCCCAGCACAAGTCTCTACCCTTTCCCCTAACATAGGGCACTGATCAGTAGCATGGGTGGCCAAACAGCATATATCACACAAGGGTCCCACCAAGGTAGTAGAGGTAGATGTCTGCCCAGGTGCATAGCACTGTGGATAAGAATGTGTCTGAGTAGGGTAGGACTGTGGTGCATAAGTCTGAGATGAAGTAAAGGATGACTATTGTTGCTTCTGAGCTAAAGTAAGTTAACGAACCATAATGGTTAACTCATTCAATTGACTCTTAACTTCAGTATCATACTGAGGAGTACACAACTCATTTACTCCTCTTACCATTTGCATTGATCTAGAACCAAATTGTTGAGCATTCTGAGCTATCTTATCAATTAACTCCCAGGCCCTTATAGGTGTCAGATCACCTAAGGCTCTACCAGAGGCAGCATCAATCATGTTTCTGTCCATGTTCAACAGCCCCTCATAGAAGTATTGAATAAGTAACTAATCAGAAATTTGATGGTGAGGACAACTAGCCAGCAATCTCTTGAATCTTTCCCAGTACTCATACAAAGTTTCTCCACCATTCTGTCTGATCCCACATATTTCCTTCCTTATTGATACAGTGCGAGACGCTGGAAAGAATTTTTCTAAGAATAGCCTCTTCAATTGGTCCTAAGAAGTGATGGCACCAGGGGGTAGATAGTACAACTAGTCCTTGGCTAAACCATCCAGGGAAAAAGGAAATGCTCTGAGCTTAATTTGTTCTTCTGAGATGCCCTGTGGCTTCATTGTAGAGCAGACAATATGGAATTCGTTTAGATGTTTGTGAGGGTCATCTCCTGCAAGTCCATGAAACTTAAGAAGTAAGTAAATCAAACCAGATTTAAGCTCAAAATTTGCATCTAATTCTGGGTATTGTATACAAAGATTTTGATAATGCATATTAGGAGCTGTCAATTCTCTAATAGTTCTAACATGCATGTTATCATTTAAATTAGCATTTGCATTCAAGTTAGCCTAAACATGCATATTCATGTTAGTATTCATTTGATCTTGTTCAGCCATATTATCACCAGCAAATTGAAGTACACAATCAATTCCTTGCACACAATCAAAAGTAGAAGAAATAGAACTACTGATTCTTACACTATCCTTATTCTTCTTAATCCTTACTTGTCTTTTAAAGGTTCTTTCAATTTTTGAATCCAAATCAATTAATTTTTCATCAAAGCTCCTTGTCATAAACCAATTAGACAAACAAAAACTAAGAAGGAACATAAGAAATCAACAAAGAAAAATTAAAACAATAAATCTAAAAAAATTAGAAAAATCCTACAAATTTCGAAAAAATACTAAAAAATTAGAAAAAGTGTCTAAAACGTTGGAAAATTTAGCCAAAAAATGATACACCTAATAGCTTTGCTATTTTTTTTAAAAATACCCAAAAACCTTAGAAAACAAAGTTTGAGAATTTTCTAGGCACTTTAAACAAAAATTTCAACAAGCAGCAAAATCAGATCAAGCAATCGAAATGTCCAAATCCAAGCTTAAAACAGGGGAAAAATAGAACAAAAATAGAGCAAAAATAGGGCAAAAATACTAAGAAACCCTTTCAAACAATTAAAAAACTAAACTCCCCGACAACAGCACCAAATTTGACGATTGTGTCGCGCAATCTCAAATAAAACTAGGTAGCAAAATAAATTCTGTAGGTAATGGTGCAATCTAAGTCATTTCCTAAGGAGTCTTGGTGCCTCAATTTGTTGTGAAAGAGTATCCTAAGTATTACTAATTGGAACTTGTTTTGGGGGTTTTGAAATGCTAGAATTTAATTGAACTAAATTTTAAATGACAAGAATAAAAAACTTAAGACTAAAATGAAGTGAACGATTAAGAAATATGGTAGCTAACCTTTAGATGAACTCCCTAGAATTCAATTATCCTTGCTCCCTTTTTAGTGTACCAAATTTGGATTTAATTTCTTGCTCATTAGTATATTCCCCATAAAAACTCTTGAACGACCATCCAAGATTCAATTCATCAATTATTCAAGGAATTTGCAACCATAAGAAACCTTGGAAAATTAATTAATTGAATTAAGAACAAGAACACACTATAACCAATCCTAGTTGATCAATAAAATCTGCTACATAATTCACTTAAGATGCTAATTAACCAATTAGATTAATTAATTCCTTAAACAATTAATTGCACAAAAATTCCAACCACTTAATCTAACAACCATTGCATCAATTAGCCTAAAATCAAAAGGAATTTAAAAGTAATTTGCACAGCACTAATTCTAGAACTTTCACAAACATGTAATGATCACAATTAACATTCTAAAGATCAAATTAAACTCAATCCATAAATCAAACTAATCCAATAATTTCCAACAATTAAATTCTTAAATTAATAAACTAGACCTAGTCAAATTAATAAAAGATTAATGCTGGAACTAAAAGAGTAAGCAAGGAATTTTTATCCAATTTGGTGAGAAAATATGGAGGTCAAATCTGCATTTAGGAGTTTCCAAGCTTCATCTAGCCACCAAGGATGATTCAAGCTGCCCATGGAGCATTTAATTGGAGAAGAATCAATGGAATGAGCAGCAGCCATGGAGAAATCAATGAGAAAATGCTTCCTCGTTCAGCCTCTGGAGCTCTTGCGTTTTACGTCGTGTTTCCTCCTCTTTTCCCATCTCCCAACTCATTTTTTCCCATGTTGATGTCACATTTTTTTTCGATGAATGCTTTAGCATCTCTCCATAATGAGTCACGTGCCCCTCAGCTCACTCTCTTGCATTTTTCTTTCGCTGAATATTCATGCAATATGTGTTTTCTTTTCTTAACTCAATCTCTAGCTCATGCTTCATTAATACATGTTAGCCCACATCTCATTCACCTTGCAAATACTCCCACGTCAGTCCGTAGCTAAATTCCAGCTTATAATTCATTAAAATCTCACGTGCTTTTCTTGCTAGAACCCTTAGCTGCTTCTGATGTGCTCTTATGTTGCTTCATTCCTTTGACGTGCTCTTTTGGTTTTCCACGTGCTCAGTTCCAAGTAAATTGATCAAGTTTCTTCTTCTTCATTCATTCAAGTATGCTGACTTTCTCAACGTGGAGTTGCTTCTTATTTGCTCATTAATTCTACTCAACCCGTAGCTAAATCCTCCTAGCTCTTGCAAGCTTCATGAGCTTATTAATGACGTGGCTTTATACTAAATTAACCTACAGCTCCTTCCTTTAACTCATGGCTAGTTCTCCCAGCTCATTCCATGTGATATTCAAGCTCATGTCCATGTGTTTCTCCTTCTTCATGTCTTCTTCTCTAGCCAAGCACCTAGCTCTTACTTCACACGAGTTATTTGATTATTCCCACATCAGCTCCCTAAGAAAAACGTGCTCTGTTCCATATTCTGGACCTTCCAATCCGTAGCATCTTCTCACAAACTTTAGTCCCTTGCATACTCTATTTTACTCACTTAAGTTCTCCTCCTATCTTCGCTGCTGCCCCACATTAACTTTGCATGCTCCAGTTTCTATTCACAGCACCTAAACTCGAGCTTCTCACGTGGATTTCTCCCTTTGTTTCTCAACCAGAACCATGGCTAGTTCCTTCTCAAACTAGAGCTCACATTCTTCCATGTGACTTCTTTACTCTGGCCGCATGCCTCATGTTTTACTTCTTGCTCTTATTTAATTCTTCCAGCATCTTTCTTCACACGTTTTGTAGCCCTTCTCACGTAGCTTCATTTGGTTTTGCCCATGCGAGCTTTGTGTGCACATGGATATGAATGAAGGAGCTAGACATGGATGAAAATGTGAGATGCAAATGGGTGGATGAGTGTATCTAGCTTGTGAGTGAGATGGGAAAGTAGGCTGCATGAAACAACTCGAGACCTTTCTACTTTAGCATCAAACCCATGGCATTTCTTTCTCTTGTGTTTCTCGTGTCTACCCATTCAAACTATAGCTTTTCTTTATTCTTCTTTGCTCACAAGCTTCTTCACATAACTCTGCTTTGCCTTCTTCGTTCGTGTTTCTTCCTCTGTTACTCTCAAGCATGAAACCTATGCTCTTCCTCTATTTCTACTGTTGTAGTTTCCTTCAAAACCCATCGTGCTCTCTTCAGCCTATACTCCTCCTTTCAATCTTCTATTCACAATGTTATTCAATTCATCATAAGTCTGCTGCCTTTTTTAGTGTAAACCATGGCTATCTCATGCTTCTTTAATCATTCCTTTCTCTTCCTTAATTCAAATTCTCATTCAAGCTTCAATTGCCTATTAAAGTATGCACAAAAGAATGAAAATTATTGAGTAAAATTATCCACAAAATTATTTAAAAGAAATTCATGCATTAAAACTTAATAATTTTGCCAATTAATTCATAAAGTGCATAAATGGCTAATGAAATCAAATTGTATCTAATTAAACCCCTAAGACCATATTCCATCATCAAAATGCCTAAGTTAAGAGGATTAAAATGTATAAAAATCATGCTTATCATCTTGGTTCCATTTTCTTCTTATATCTAGGCCTCTTGGTTCCATTTAGGCTCCTTGAAGTCACCACAATCTCATTCCCAAGTGTCTAGACACAAGTTACTTTTTAAGGCTACATTATGGAACCCATTATCTCATCTTCCAATCTATAGCTTCTAAATTTTTTTCAAGGATTCTTCCCACCTTCTTCCATCATATAAGGTCCTAAATCAAGCTTGGAACAAATTAAAATAACCTCTAGCCCATTCTTCTAGCCTTGGCCGAGATACACACACTTAAGAAAGACCATAGACTTTTTGATTTTTTCTTGTTAGGAGACACACTTGGGAGGCTTCCTAGGGGTCTTAGAAACTCAAATAAACATTCACACATGCAAGGAAATTCATGTATCAAATTAGTTTTTACATTATATTCAAGAGTCTCACACTTTCCTAACTTGATTTCCATTAGTTTTTCTTCCAACTTCTTTGCAATTTCTAACTCCCCATGGTCTAAAACCCAAGATTCTTTCTTGTTTTTGGACAAAATTTCCTCCCCCATGATGGTTCTGTTCTGGGCCGTGGCACTCAAGGGAGAGGAAGAAGGAGAAGAAGCAACAAGAAGAAGATGTTACCTTGTCTTCCTTAACTCCTTCACGTGCACTTTCACGTGGCTTAGCTTCCTTCTTGAATTCCCAAACTTCCTTCTCTAAACCAAGACCAAAATAGAACCATATGAATATTGAAAACCATGAAAAGATAAAGCAAGAAGAGGGGAATGAGGTTTCAAGAAGGACCATGGAAATCTTAAAGTTTTATCACCTTTTTCCTTGATTTCTTCCTTCCTCCTTGGCTCTCTCTTGGTGCGTCCCTCTTAGGTAGTGTCTCTCTCTATTTTGGATGAAGCTCAAGTCTATTAAAGAAGCAAGGAGATGGGATGCCTATTATGTAGAATTTTTAAGCAAGAATTGTTAAAAGAAATGACGTTTACATCCCGTGTTTATGGCAATTTTGTTTTAGCTTCGTTTTAGAACCATCTTTTCCATTATAAAATTTAGGTCCTCAATTTTATAAAAGGGCTTTGGAAGTACTCAAGTTGGATTAAAAACTTTCATGAATAAACTGGTCGAAGTTTGGGTCAACTGATGTTCAAAATCATACGCCGGAGGGGTTTTAACTGTCTTAGGGCTTCCTATAGTTTTCAAGGCCTCTGAGAACCCTGAAAAGCTCAAATTTTTCATTTAAAAAGCCCTCCTGTAAGTTTTTCAGAAAGTGCCCATATTTACAAAAATACCATTAGACTTTTGGCAAATTTTTTTGAACTACTCTGACCCCAATTTTTGGGTAACTCAAGACTTAAATCCTCATTTTTTATTATTTAAAATTTTATCCAAATTTTATTTGGCCTTAAATAATGTATCTCGGGGGACTTACTTTTTAAACTGACTAATTACGGTGTTTTTTACGAAATACCGGTTGTTACAGGCATCATTCATATAGTTCATTCATATAGTTATACTACTATTAATTACATTACTTTCAAGAATGCAACTAGAAGGCTTTAAAGAATGGGAGATTCAAGCTAGATGATAAAAGGCATAGCTAAAATGATAGTAAATACAAATCCCTTTCTAGTAGTTTTTACAAACATGGTTTCAACATTAGGCTTACCATTTCATTCACTTAAAATATAAATGGAAACAGCTAATGTAAATCAATAGAAAGTGAAGGAAAGAGCACCAAAACCTAACAAAAATGGTGGACAGAAAGTTATACAACCCAAGCTGCCAAAGTCTACCATTCACAAGCCCAATATTTTTGACAAACTATAATACCCAAGATGAAAGAAGAATAATAGTGTGTTTAATAGGCTCTAAACTTCAAAAGTGGACAAAGAACTAGTTCAGAAAGGAAAAAGACAAGTAGCCAAGGTTAACATTAAGAAGGGCATATCTATCTTGAGGATAATTGTCTACAATTATGAGCAAATTAAGTTATAAAGAATGATCAAGCCAAAAGTTGATGTTGAAAAAGGGCAATGGTTCCTCAACAAATATGTCAAAAATAAGTCACAATACCCATCCTAACTAATTTCCTTCACTCATACTTAGAAAAGGAGGAGACAGAGGTAGAGATTTACCTAAAAGGTAAGGCAAATGCTTAAGATGTTAAAGGGCTAAAAATGTGATTAAAGAAGAAGTAAAGTCACTTAAAAGGACTAACAAACTTGAACTAGAATTAAGTCCTAAGCTACTAGAGGAGAAAATTAGCCTAGAAGAAGATGACCTCTTAGATAGGGATGATGCTAAGACACTTTAGCAAGTAATGATATCATTGGTATTATCCCAAATGAGTTATAGGCAAACACAAGACAACCAGAAGGTTTAGAAGAGGATGTTTTCATGAGGAAGTTAAATAGGCAGCCTTGATAGAAGATAAAATATCTGAGCCAACAATTGTTCAGTTTAAAAAACCCTCAAGGCTATGACCAAATATTTAAAGCCTTTTTATGTTAAATCTCACATCAATGGCAAGCTAGTCCCTAGGGTGTTTGTAGATGATGGAGTTATGCTAAATGTAATGCCAACCAACACATTAAAAAAGTTGGGAAAGACCAAAGCAAATCTAATCTCAATTGATATGAAGATGACCAATTTCACAAGGGAAGTAATAGCTGTTGTTGAAGTATTAACCATTGATATAACAATAGGGTCCAATGTTGTTAAGTAAGGATTGGATCCATTCCAATTAATGCATTCCTTTTACATTGCATTAGTAGCTCATGTTTTAGCAAGGTGATAAAGTTAAAGTGGTATTAGCTAAGAAGAATCCTTTTATAGTTGATGTAAAGATGGAAAAAGCAATATTTTAAAGAAAGGTCCTTGGAGTCATGTATCCTTACTTCCTAAGGTTTCAAAAGTGAACGTCCAAGCTGATGATGCCAGTCTGCAGCCTTCTACATAATTGATTTATGAATTAACAACATAAAGCTATCAAAGACATTATGTATTGGCTAACCTTATTTAGGCCAAGGCTAGGATTAAACAATCAACCTATAATACACTTAGGGGTTAAAAGGATAATTTGGAGTCATTAACAAGCCAACCATTAAAAGAAGAATGGGAGTCCTCAATCAAGAGGCATGTCCCTAGTTTTAAGGTTCAAGACCTTTTTATTTATGTCTACTTAGTCATAAATGAAAATCCTAGGTTTACCAAGACCAATGGCTTGTTAAATAAGGAAGACCAAAGTTAGCTAATCAACCTCATAAAATAGTACAAAGAAATTTTTACCTAGAAGTACCATAAAATGCTTAGGCTAGCTAGAGTTTTGGTCGAGCATTGATTACTAATTAAAGAAAGATTAAAACTACATAAGCAGCTAGCTAAAAGATTCAATTTAGAATTGCTACCAAAGATTAAGGAAGAAATAGAGAGACTATTGAAGGTAGGCTGTATACACACTACTAGATATGTGGAGTGGCTTATAAACATAGTTTTTGTCATAAAGATAAATGGACAAGTTAGAATTTGTATAGATTTTTGGAAATTGAATTTGGCTACTCCTAAATATGAATATGTCATGCTTATAGTAGATATGTTGATTACTGCAGTAGCCTACCATGAGATTCTTACTTTTATGGATGGATATTTAGGCTATAATAAAATCTTTGTGGTTGAAGAAGACATCCATAAAACTGCATCCCATTACCCTAGTGTGTTAGGTATCTATGAATGGCTTGTTATGCTATTCAATTAAAAAAAAAAGTAGGTGCCACCTACCAACGAGCGATGAATGCTATCTTCCATAACTTACTTGGTAAAAGTATGAAAGTTTATAAGGATGATGTGGTGGTAAAATCTAAAGATTTTGATCAATATTTGGTTGATATAGAGCACACATTCAAAAAGATGAGATTTCATAACCTAAAGATGAATCCAGCCAAATGTATGTTTGAAGTCTCAACTAAAAACTTTCTTGATTTTCTAGTATATTAGTGAGGAATTAAAGTAGATAAAAACAAAGCCAAAATAGTTTTAGAGGTAAGGCTACCATAGAGTAAAAAAGAGTTGTAGAGTTTAATTGGTAAGATAAATTGTTTGAGAAGATTTATTGCTAACTTTATTGGAAAGTTAAAAGCCTTTTTGCCTTTGCTAAAGTTAAAAAAATGCCAATGAGTTAATCTAGGGAAAATAGCAACAAGTAACTTTTGAATAGATTAAGCAAAGCTTGGCTAACCTACCAGTCTTGGTACTTTCCATGCCATGTAAACCATTAAAGCTCTACATATCAACTGTAAAGGAATCCATCAGTTGCCCTTTTGCAGAAGATGTTGAGGATGGAACTGAAAGAGCTATTTACTATCTTAGTTGATTATTAGATGATGCTAAGACTAGGTATACTCCAATGGAAAAATTATGTCTTTGTTTTACCTATGCATGCACAAAACTTGAATAATATATCCTACCTCAAGAAGTTTTAGTCATATGTGAGGTTGACATAGTGAAGTATTTACTTAATATGCTTCTCTTACAAGGAAGATTGATTAAGTGGGCCATTAAGTTAAATGCTTTTACTTCAAAATATGTTCCATTGAGGGCTATTAAAGGATAGGCCTTAGCTAATTTTTTAGCTCAACATCCCTGCATTGATATTAAAGACCTATTAGCATAAATCAAGAATTATGTGCAACTTAAACCATAGATATTAGCATTTGATGGATCCAAATCTCAGAAAGGTGTTGGGCCAAGAATTGCTATCACTATCCTAATAAGATAGCATGGGAAATTTATGTTCCAGTTAAAGAAGGTTGTTCAAACAATCAAGCAAAGTATGAAGCTTTGATTATCAAACTCAAATTGTTGATATCTAAGAGAGTTCAATTTATCTAAATAATGGGAGATTTTCAACTAGTCATTTGACAAATCACTAGAGAATATAAGTGTAGCAAGCCAAATATATTGCATTATTATGAAATGGCTAATGCTCTTTTGTAGCAATTTGTCGACGTAATAGTTATACATGTACCTAAAAAAGAAAATAGGGAAGCTAACGACTTAGCCAAGTGATCTTTTGGTTTCAAGACTATGGATTTTGATAGTGATAAGTAAATTCTGAAGGCATATGAAATTGCAAGTATTGATTAGCAATTAGTTGCTGAGGATTAAGGGACAAAATTGGTCAACCATCTAAAGAAACCCTCATCTGCAAAAGATTTCAAGCTCAAAAAAAAGCCCTGAGGTATGTCCTAATAGATGATGAGTTATACATAAAGGGGCATGAAGGATTATTATTAAAATGTTTAAGTGACTTGGAAGCTTTAAAAGTCATGGGCAAAGTACATGAAAGAGTTTGTGATTCTCATAGATCAAGACCCAAGATAAGATAGTTAATTCATAACCATGGCTATTATTGGCCAACTATAACACTGATTGTTTCAAATTAGCTAAATGGTATGAACCTTGCCAATTGCATGGTCCCATTCAAAGATTGCCAATTGACAAATTACATCCAATGATCAAATTATGGCCATTCAGAGGTTAGGCTAAGAATCTAATAAATAAAATTTATCATCTTTCATCTAAGCAGCATGCCTTCATTATCTTAGTAATAGATTATTTTACAAAATGGTTGGAGGCACAGCTGTAACATCCAATTCTCTACAAACGAGAGAAAATGTGAGAAACGTAATATACGGTTTCTTTGTCCATCAGAGGTTTCTGTCTGTCTATTTACTTATTTACATGTATCGTCCACTACTAATCTTTATGTTCTTCCTTACTAGCTTATCCCATGATTACAATTCACATTCCTTTTGTTACAGGCCTCACATCTCAATTACTTACTAGGATTACAGCTCTTTTGAGGAGTTTCTGCTTTTATGATCCCAATTTCTCTATTTACTACTACATCTTTTTTTGCAGGTCAGGACTTTTTCTCACTTTCTTTGCTCATTTGTAGTGGCATTTGATAGTTCCTCATTTCAACACTAATAGGCCTAACATGTGTATCTCATACTAACACCGAATAGCTACTACCACTGACTACTGCTGAGTTCTGGTGGGATGCTAGCTATTCTCACAGTTTTACTCACTGGAGATATACTGTACCACTTACCTCATATAAAAACTGCACCTGACCTCTTTCTGAATACATAATCTAGCATGCAGGGATCTCTCTATTCCTTGGTCATGGCTACTGTCTGCTAGGTAGTGGTTCATTTGGCTCTAACTCTACAAAGCTAATTTCTTAGGCATTACAACAGCTAATGGCAAAGGTAATACAAGTTGATTTGATCAAACTTGTTCAGCAACAAATCATCCACAAGTTTAGAATTCCTCAAACTCTAATAGCTTATCAATGTACAATGTTTATGGAGGATAAAGTGGTAGCCTTTGCTTAAGAATATGGTATCAAAGTGATATATTCAACTTCATATTATGGTCAAGCGAACGGGCAAGTAGAAGCTACCAACAAAATCCTAATTGATATGATTAAAAAGTTTTTGGAAGACAAACCCAGGAAGTGGCACAAAGTTTTATCTGAAGTACTTTAAGTTTATAGAAATTACAAGTGTATTGGAACTTGTCTTACTCCATTTTAGCTAACATATGGCCAATTCAAATACATCATTTTAGCTTCTTCCTATCATCATTGTCATCAGCTGGAAAGATATAGGGGGCAAAGTGTTAACACACAAAATAAAAAGAAAAAAAGGTTAGATCAAACCTTGGGGTTATGATTTGGGCTAAAACATTGAAGAATATTAGTTGGACTAGGTGATATTTGCTTATAAGAAAGCTAAATTGGACTTGAGGCTAAATTGGATTTTTGATGTTAAAATGGCCTAAAGCATCTTTGGCCATATATTCAATCCATTGGATTTTTTGAAATATTTAAAGAAAATGGCTTAATAACATGTAGTTAAAATATAGGAGAATATTCAAATATTCTTAAACAATTTTCAACCTTTTAACCACCTTCATATAAATTAGGGATTGAACTTATAGAATATTCTAAAAGTGGTTAATCAAATCAATTGGAAACAAGGGAAGATTATTGAGTTGACCCAGTCAAGGGACATGTAGAATACACTTGAAGACCCACTCTCTTATATTTTAGGAGTATGGGTGACGCAATTATCTAACGAGCTAGTTAGTTAGCAAATAAATATATTATTTTAATCTTAAAAAAGCTAACGTAGCACCTACTTACACTAAAGTTATTGGTCATAATCTTATATTATTGTAAATATAGGTTAAAAATTTAGGAAGAAGTGGCAAACAATTTTAGTGGGTTAATGGTTAATTTTAGACTTATAAATAATTGTTATACATTCATTTTAAATACACACATCCAATTAATCAAACACAAAGCTTTTAATTTTATATTTTACTTTTATGCCGTTGAATTTTAGTATTCATTGCTTTATTTACAGCTTTCTTTATCACATTTTATGCATTTATTTTCCTCTATTCCAATTTTCAACCATAAGTATTAGTCACTTTTAGTCATTTTTCAAATTAGGCACTTTCTTTAATAGGTTAGGAAGCCAAAATTGTGGAACAAAAATCTCTTAACGTATCAATTGGACGTGAGAATCAAATATACAAGTTAGCTTATTAGTTTAGCTAGTTAATCTAAATTTGCAAGCAACAAATCTAAAGATAATTATGTGAAAAGCTTTATCTTTCAAATAGTTAAACTTTAAGAACTCAATTGTGAACAATATAATGCAAGGATTAAATAAAAAAAATTTCCTGAAACTATAGGAACAAAATGTAAAAGTGAAAATATATATAGAGGATTAATATATTCTTAGGTAATATGTTCGTTTGCCATGCTAGCGCTTTACAAACAATGATATGCAGGTCATTGATGGCATAGACCATGTTGAAAAAGATTTGAAATTATAAGAACTCACTTTAAAAAAATAAAAATCTAAGGAGCAGTAAAAAATAGAGTGAAATCATAAAGGTTAAATGTTTAATTAAATCGTAAAATTCTAAAATATTGAATTTTTTTAAAGGAAACATGAACTTATAAAAATTGTGCACATATTCTATCTTATCAATAAATACAATAGTAAATATCTAAAATTGGACAAAAATGCATTTTTGGTCCTTTAATGTTATATGAAATTTTACTTTCATATTTTAACTTAATTTGATTTTAATGTGATCCCTTATTTTACTTCAAATTCTACTTTAATCCATTAACTTTATTTGGTTTCACTTTGGCTCTTTAACTTTCTCATATTTTACTTTTACCCCCCATATTTCTTTTTTTTTTTTTCCCTTTCCCTTTTAATTTGATCTCTTAACTTTCAAAACTATTCAAATGTTATCTATTAATGTCAAAATAAAATCCAAGTTAACAAGAGGTTATCAAGGTTAAGCCATTGATAAAGAGCCAATGTCAAAATAAAATCCCATAAAACTTTTTTTTTAACAACTTGATAGTATTAGAGAGATAGAAACATTTGAGTGGTGTATGTAAGTTAAAAGACTAAATTTGAATAAAATAAAATTAAGATGGCGAAAGTGAAAGTTAGAATAAAGTTAAAATATCACTTTGAAATAAAATAAAATTAAGGGACAAAAAAAAAATATAAAATAAATTTAAAAAATTAAATCAAAACGAAAAAGTTAAATGATAGAAGTCAAATCTAAAGTAAATTTAAGGTATTAAAAATGTATTTTAACACTAAAAAACTAACTTTTATGACTCTTTTCTCATAAAATTACCCTAAATACAATCTATAATATCACATAGAACATCGATACAATATTAATTTTATAGATTTTCTTTTAGTATCAGTATTTTTGGGCTAATTTGTACTTAGAAAGAGATTATGTCACTCCCTTTAACAATTTTAATAGTGCACACTCTACCTTCACGTCGTTTAGAGTTTTTTCTCTTATTTCTTTTTAAGTGTTAGTTTCAAAATTGGAACAAGAATAATTGAAATAAGATAAACACACTTTCTTCATCTGAAGCAATCCTTTCGGTTTATTAATTTTGTGGTTTGACAAACATATAGCTATAGGATCCATATGTCTCACGCTCACGCACATAAAAATGCGTGTCACTTCTGCGTTGTGTGTAGCCGCAAACTTCTTGAATGCTCTTACGATATTTTACAATTAATTAACTAATCACACTTGTACAGAAAGATTTATCTAATCACACTTTTAAAAATAATTAATCCAAATAAAAAATAAGAGGAAAAAATGGAACACCGACCAAACAAATAAAAGTATATAATTATAATATAACAAGTAGGAATAATAGATAAATAAAGAAATCACAAATATTCCAATATGCAAACAGTCTAACACGCTCCACTAATACTGACCATTGCATATTTCTATTAATACTTTTTCTGTTAACACCTGTTTAGCTTCATTATTACTGCTATGAAAACAAAAGCTCATTGTGGTCCATTAACAGGACCAGGGTTTGGAGGATTCCACGTCGATCACTTTTGTGTCTCATTCCAGGAGCATATCAACCTTATCATGTTCTTACTTAGATTATTACATGTCCGTCCTTCCTAAGTCAATTATGGGTTTAATATGCACAATTAATATTGATTCCAGAGAGTACAGAGACTATTGTGTATTAGTCAAATATGAAATTGAGGAGCTTAATTGATTCTTTTCATCAAAGTAAATATGCTACTGTAAAAAGTTTCAAATTGTAAATTTTTTTTATATACTTTACTTGATTACTTCAGAGATAATAAATTAAAACTGTTCTTAAAATTTTTATCAGACATTTTGAAAATTTGGATAATGATTAGTTTTTTGTCACGATCTCCACAATTGAATGATCATTATTTGATCTTAATTAATTTGCTATTGCCCATGTTAGAGATATAATTCAAAAATACCAGACATGCATCTTAACCCTTAATAAAAGTTAATTCCTTGACAGTGGACAAACTAAAATTGTACTATATTAGTTAATTCCTTCATAATAGTTAATTCCTTGAAAAAATAAAAAGTCAAAGTCCCCACTAAAAAAAAAACGCAATATTTATACCCTGAATCTGACATAGTTAGCTTTTTAACTAGCTAGTTCATAAGCAAACCTAAAAATTTTAATTGTTTTAAAAAATTATTTCAAAGATGTTTGAATATAATAAATATAAAAATAAATTTAAAATTTATGTGTTATTCGTGTCTCATAAATACTAGAGGGATAATTTTTTTAATATCTATCAAACTCAAATATTTTATAAATACTTTTTTAAGAATTTGAGAAATTATGATTCTCACATACAAGCGCTACCTAAAGGTTTAATTATGATATTTTAATATTAATTTACTAAATTCAATATTTCATAAACTGGCTACAATATTAAAATATTAGTGGACTACTCTTAAATAATTAAAACATATCTAACTGACCCTTTTATCAACTGTTGAATAAATTTATATATTATCATTCATTGGTTAATACTGTTTAATTTACAAATTATGATACATACTATAGGCATCATGTGACTTCGAATAGATCAAAGTTTATCCATTTGTGGTTGGTTAAAAATTAGCTTATTCCTTATAATTTAAAATGTATTATTCAATACTTTATGATTTGTTTGTTATACTTGACCATGTTTTGGTATTTTTATTCAATTTTTAAACAAAATAATCAGTTAAATATTAAAATAATGAATTGTGTTAATGTTAAATGTCTGTTTTACTTATAATTTTTTTTCACTCTTTTAAGTTTCTTGTTAAAATTTATTCGATATCTATAACTTCTAAATGTAAAGGTACAAGTGAAGTGTACTTTTAACAATGAAATATTCTTTATTTAATTTTTGTATTAATATTTTGGTCAAAACAATTAAGATTAAAAATGTCAAGATTAAATAGTAATCAGGACAAATGAAAAACATTAAATGGCATATGCTTTAAATTAGAAGGAGATGAACTCAGTTGAGTCAAATCATATGGAGTAAATTTTATTTACCCCATAATTTTTCAAGAATGGTATACTACCTTCATCTTGTTTCTTTCGAGTTAGAAACTCGAGGAACAAATTGAAACAATCACGTAACTTGAATTATGTATGGCAGAATTATGGAATTCGACAAGCTAACCATTAATCTCCTCTTGTACCTTGTGCCCAATTACTACTATAAACATAAGTACTAAATAGACATTGACAATTTTTATTTTCAAAAATAGAAACTTTTCGACAACGCCATTTAATTGACAAACTTTTTCTCTATAACCTCCTAGAGTGTGTTTGGTCCTTACAGCGATTATCACAAGTGAATTATTAGGTTTAATCGTTGTTGACGATTTTTTGTTAGTAAGTATTTAATAAATACCGTACCTGTGTTAACCTAAAGTTTGTTTAGAAATTTTCCCGTTACAAATACCTTTTTTTTGGGGGGGAGGGGGGGGGGCGGAGGATTATCTTTTCCAACATAATTATGAAAACAGATTTAGAAGAGATGCAAAGGCAACATGAACCTGAACAAACGCAACTACTTCAAAAGGAAATTTTTTATTGATTTTTTCAGCCAGTGGCTACTACACTTTAACCCAAAATAACAAGAGGCACTAACTCGCGCGGCTGGCCTATTTCCTATGAAAATTTCCATTAATATGGTGAGTGGGCCCAATAACCTTTTGGACGTGTGGAATTCGTGTAGACACACCAAAACGATAAGACTTCCATTCCATTGAAGCTATATATTTTGAGCAATATATGACTCCATTAATTTCTAGCAGCTCTAGCTGTGTGGTACCTTCTGGGCCATTCTTATATTTGCTTAATTAGTCTTTAGTGCAAAGCAAATTTTAGCTTAGAAATGGGTTCTGTGCGACAAGACAATGAGAATAGAGAGCTGTGTGGCCGTGTTGCCCATAGAAAAGGTATTAGGGTTACCTCAGTTAATGCACCAAGAAGGAGAATGAGAAGAAGGACAACAATGAAGTGCTGCCATTGTGTTCTCCAATATCCAAGTCTTATGGAAAGGTCAGTGACTTTTCTTTATCAATCTTTCCCTCCCTAGCTCTTACTGCTTTCAAATAAAGCTTAATAACTTCATGCAAATTAACTCTCTCAGAACTTGAAGTAAAAGGCCCTTAATTTAAGATAGAATTACACGCGCACACACACCAGTGAAGAAAGCAAAATTGGCTTCTGAAGATTCATTTTTGAACGTACTCGGCCATTATAATTAGCGTTTTAATTTGGACTACTTTTATAATTTTTGATTAAACAGAATAGAGGGATTTTATTAGTTTCTAAACTTCAAATATATCTAGCGATTAACCATATATTTAAGACACCGTTATTCCAGACTCTTGCATGAGCCGCGTCTATAATTTTATGTTATAATAAAATTATTCAATATTCTTGTTATAGGTTATATTTCTGAGTTAGAAATGGTTTTTAATATGAAATTTAGGTTCTTCATGACTAAATGATCTAGAGTTTTGATCCATAAAGATATATCGCAGGTTTATATTTTGTCTAAACTTTAAAGACATTTTGTGTGAAACAACGTCTCGTTAAAAATTATGGTTAAACTATTTATATATTTTTGCTTAATAAATTAAACTTCTGAATTGAGATGAGTGTTAACCGCGCTAATATATATATATATATATATATAGGTATATATGCTAATTATGAGCTTGAATCAAACTATATGTTACATATTAGAGACCGCGAACCTTAATTATGATGCAATATTTGACTGCAAAAATATGAAAATATGGTAATATGTAGAGCAAAAACAAGCATAGCAAGGTCGGATATGTCATGTATGATTGTTTCAGAGTAACAAGTTAATCAAACAGCTGTGCGTTTGCCAGCAATGAGAATGGAAAAGTCGGAGTGAAAAAAGGAATGTAAAAATAGACACATAGATACATGCATTAAACTTAAATGTTCAACTTTGATTTATCATTCAATATTTCATCCCATTTGTAATAGTATGAAGAACACACACGAAGCGAACTGTAGTAATATTTATAAACTAAATCCACCTGTTTTATGCCATTGAAGCTCAAACGAGTTCATGTCCACAATCCCAACCCACGCAGTGTTCATATTTCTGAACCCTCTAATGGTGGATCTCTTACAACTGGAGTATCAGAACAAAAAAGTAACCCCATTCGAAGCGCACGCGCCGAACATGTGGATCTTCTTCGTAGCCACGTGCATCCACTGCCTAGGGCTTGCGTTTGAGATGAAGATCCAGACCTCAGGTGCTCTCTGCTGCAAAATCTTCAGCAACTTCTTTCTCTTTTCGGGAGCTCTTTCCTCAGTCTCCCTTGCCTCCACCTTCCTCCCACGCACTCTGGGTTGGGTTTGTCTTGGTCTATGGACCCTCTTGCCCTTCACTGTGGGATTCCCATTGCTTATTTCTGCTCTCAAATGGCTCTGCTCAAAAACTGTGGAGTTTATGAAAGGCTTCAGTGCAGAGAAGCTTTGCCTTCCAAAGTAATGTGGTGAACGTTTGATCTATTTTGGCTGGCTATGCCTATAGATGATTAGTTTTTACCAGCCTGCTGAAACTGCAATTTTGTAATGTTCTACACGGGAAATAATGAAATATAGTTAGCTACTTTTAACGTTTTAATTGGATGCAACTTTTTTGGTTTTTTTGGCTTTGTTTCCCTAGAATGATGTCCAAACTACAAATTACATGTAAAATGATAAGAAGATTCTAGGAATTTGTTGGGCTAAGCCTATGCCAACATCTTCCTTTCATCTGCATAAATAACAATCCAAGTGGCACTACATTGTTCAACTTTGACCTATTTAATTGGTGGAATAGGCAAAATTACAAATCTCTAATAATGCGCATGCCATTTTATTTTATTAGTTTTTATCTTATCTCATGTCACTATAAATTTGACAACTTGTATAAATTCTATTGACTCTTTGCACGATGGGTTATTGATGTTGTTACAAGATATAAATATTATTTAAGACTATAGTCACTATCCCATTTGAACATAGTTATTAAAAAAAATAGTAAATATTAATTTAAAGGATAAATTATACTCTCCTTGCTTAAAACATACCAAAATGACACAATCCTCTTCTGCATTTTGAAAAGTTACACTTCTTTTTCCAAAACTCAAAAGATATGTTAACTGAATCTATAACAAAAAATAAATTAGTACTACAACTATTTTTACAAAAAGATTCTTATATTTATTACTTATGTAATATAACAGATATTAAATATATTTAACTAATATAAAATATTAAATTTTTTAAATCAAAATTAAATTAAATTTATACTTTTTAACATAAAATAAAGAATACTGAAATAATAGTTTAAGAAATATATTTATATAATAAATGTATTTTTAATAAAAGAAATAAATATTATCTTTGAGGATATTTCGATAATCTTTTGGTTTCAAGAGAATTTATGAATATTTTCATGATAAAGGAGATGAATGTGCATTTGGGCATCTCTTAGAAAAAGAAAGAGTAATTCACCCAATTTAAAATTAGCTAGTGATGAAAAATATGTGTAATTACCTATTACTTTGAATTTTTGTATGGATTGACTTATAAGAAATTGTGAGATTTCATAAATTACAGTTTTTCATCTCTCCCTCAATCTAGATTCAAATTTTATAAGGAATACTTTAAGAGCAAAATCGTGAATCCATGAAGCTAATGCAGAGGAATGTGCTATTGAGATTGCCTAGTAAGAGGACTTAGAGCCTAATTGGGATTGCTATTGATTTATGCTTATTTTTAAAAAGAGCTTCACATAAAGTAGTATGAGAAAATCAGCTTGTGTTTGGCAAAATTATTTTATAATTTTTTATCAATATTATTTTATTTGGCAAATCTTTAAAAGAAATTTTTTTTCTCAAATTACTTTACAGCCGATTTGGCCAAGAGTGGAGAAGCTTATTGTTTTTTTTTTTTTGATAGAAAAAAGCTTCTTATTGTTTTAAAAGCCTCTTGTTTTGCAATTTGTGGTGTTTGGTCTAGCTATTTAAGAAAAAGTATGTTATAAAGCAAAAAGTTTTTCTGAAAGAAATAAAAAATAAACACTTCTCCTTTAAAACAAAGCAAAAACATAACTAGAAAATTATTTTTTAAGAAATAAAAATACTCTCACTCAAAATTATTAATTATCATAACTATCCTTAACCTCTAATTTTTTCCCAACTTCTTAATTACCATATTTGTTATATATTTATTTTAATTTTGTATATTATATGAATTTATTTTGATTTAAAATATTTTACATACTTATTGTGATTTTTTATATTTCAATTAAACAAATAAATTTCTAATTTTTTATATTTCAATTAAACAAAAAATTAGAAATCTATTCAAAAATAGCAAAAATTAATATTTAAAATCATAATCCTTGCAAATAATATTAATTGCAAAGTCAAATCTATACATGCCTTTAATAATTTAAAAGTGAAAACGCGTTTTTTTCCCTTCAAAATTGTCAAACGAAAAGCACTTATCAAACGACTGTTCCAAACACAAGCTGCTGCTCTCTCACAATGTTTCCTATGAAACTGCATTTGAAAGCAAAAACTATTAAACATAAGAAGAAATCCAGCAATCCCAAAATGAACAGAAATATACAAAAATTAATATCATTTGCATGGATAAATTAGTTAATTTTAATTAAGTTTCTAATTTTTTATCTGATAGAATATTAAAACAAAACCATAATAAATATTTAAATATTTTAATCAAAATACATCATAGTAATATATAAATTTAAATAAACATATCAAAATACAACGAGAAACATCACTCAAAATAAGTATATAACGATAAAAAAAGAAACAAGAATAGAAAAAAGGAGACTAGAAGTTAAAAATGATAAGTGGTAAATATAATAATTAATAATTTTAAGTTTCTTTTTGTTTTGTGTTTTTTTTTTTTTAACTTCAAAAGAGATGTTCTAATTTTTTGCTTCCTTTCTGCAGCTACCACTTAGAAGAAGCTCAGCTTTTGTAAGGAGCTAAGCCAAACACAACAAGATTGCAAAATAAGCACATTGTTTTTTGGGGGGAAAATTAACAGTTTCTCCCCCTGGAGAAACCTGGCCAAATATGCCCTTGGCTTAGACCCCAAAAAAAAAAGTACATACCCTCAAGTGGTATAAATCAATTTGCTCTCCTCTAATTTAAAGTGTGTTATCAATATTCTTATGATTTAGAATAAAATCAAAACTTACTCTTTTAGTTCTTAAGAGATGACTTAGAATAAAATCATAACTTACTCTCTAATTTCTTAACAGATGACTTAATTACACCATCATTTGCTCTATTATAAAATATTACTCTTCCTTTTTTAGAACTCAAAATTATCCTACAATTCAACCCATTTTGACCAAAATATCCTAAGCAATAGAATTTATGTTTTTAATTAAAAATTCATTTCTTAAAAATTTTATTTCAATCTTATTTATTTTTTAAAAAACAATAAAATTAATTTATTTTATTTTTTATAAAATTTATAATAGTGCTTATGTTGATTAAATATAAATTTCCTATGTTATTGTTGAAATTAAATATTAAAATTGTTATGTTTTAATTGATTAAGTTTCGTTAAAAATTATTTTGTAACTAATGTTCTTATTTTTTGTAATTGTCTGATTTTTCTATAAAATTCTTTTAAATTTTTCCAAACATAAAAGGTAGTTATCTTATAACTTTCAAAATTTATAAAATTAGTATTTTAATCATTTGAGGATATTTTGGTCAAAATATGTTTAGTTGTTTCTTATCTCTTAGTTTTGGAGAGAGGAGAGTAGTAAATTTTCATAATAGAAGGGAGGAACCATTTAATTAACTCATTTATTAGGAGAGGATAGAATAACTTAGCCTATAATTTATTTGTTACCATATATATATATATGTATGTATATATCTGGTAAGTTATTTATGGTAACTTATCCTATAATATATATATAGATGTGTGTGTGTGTGTGTGTGTGTGTGTGCGCGCCTTCAAGTGACTATGATATTTTACATTCAATACTTTAGCATATGTACACAGATATTAATACGGTGAACAGTTTTGTTATTAAAAGTATACTCCTTTATATCTTAAACAATTTCATGATATTATTTTTGAAAGTAAGTGGACATTTTCAGTTTTCTTAATTAATTTCCTCGACTCGCTTCGCGGTAGGACATAATGCGCCGCAGCGAGTTTTGGTTCTGTTACTCTCCTGAACGATTTTTTCCACTTTGCGCCGTGACGAGATTTATCAGGCCGCGGCGCTCCTCGCCACTGTCACTCCTTGGGCCAATTTTCTTCACTTGCGCCACGGCGGGATTGGTTATGCCGCGGCACCCTTCGACTCTGTCTCTTGTTTGGCCGCGACAAAACCTTCTTAGCCGCGGCGTGACTCCCTCCTGTAACCACATTACCCAAATTTCATCCCACACACTCTAGCTCTCATCTTAGGAACTCTCTAGGACCGCTTTGTCTCATTTTATATGACCCTAATGGTAGTTTCCTACCCTATTTACTCATCTAACCCTCTATTTCCAATTCAAAATTCAAATGTGGATCCTTAACCCTCTAGCTACCATAAACTAGTGAGTTCATAAATTAATGACAGCAAATATATTATGGTCACAAGGTGCATGAGGTCAATGCTTAATGTTCATATAAAATCGAATCACTTATCCATTATTAGCCAATTACAATCAAAATGTTCAATTCCATGATAATCAAATTACATATACAATCCCTATACTTGGCAACTCATGATGCAATGCAGCAATGATACAAATCTAGCAATTTAATTACAATACATTATCAAAGCTCCCAAACCTATGTGCTACCAAACCATTTAGCAAACTCCAGTTAATTTCCTCCTTGCCACTAAGAGGTTCGGTCCCTGAAAATGTTAGCCCACAACGGGGTGAGATATATAATCTCAGTAACAAAAGGGCAGATTCCATATATATGTACAAGTTAATCAATCCAATGCAATTTCATGTCATCAATACCAGAATCATCAATTCAATTTGCAAATAAGCTAGTTGAACTACAAATAAAGCAGTAGTCTTACACAACATGTTAATAGCCAATAACACCGGGAGAGGTCCGTCCACGGCACCTACTCCGTAATGAGCATAACAAGGCTCAGTGCATCTGGGGTTTAATCACAACCCGGTGCCCAATCAAAGCACTTGCACGGGTGGCAGCCACACCACAGCTCCACCATGGACTCACAAGGTTCAATCACAATAACAATTCAAGTAGTCAACCAATCATTTAACATTTCAAAATCATATATGTACAAACAATATCATATCAACATAAACATATACATGGAAGTGAAGAATAACCCCAGTTACCTCAATGAAGCCAATTACTCTTTCCCTAGCTACCATAATAATCCAAATGCACACCAAGCCTATAACAAGCATAATTATCATTATTTCTAATCACAATCAAATATCCAAAGAGTTGAACTACTAATGACATACTAGAGGTTACTCACCTAATTACCAAGGAATTTAATTTCGGATTCCAACTTTCCCACACCAAAAATTGCCATAGTTCACTTTAATTTTTGGGTAATTTCACATGAAACTAAAGCCCATATCATAGGTCAACCATAGGGGTCTCAAACTAATAGAAAATGCATCAAAATGGGAAAGAGATACTCACTTAACAACAGCCATAGCCTCACCTCCGAAAATCCACCATGGACTCACCAAAATTCGCATTTCAATCATCAAGCCCAGAAAATTTGGTTTTCCACCATTATCTCCTTGTAATTTCACACAATAACAGAACCCATTATGATAATACATCCTTACGGGCATTTTCCAGCAATTTGATACACAAAATGGAAGGGAAAAGCTTACCTAATCCTCCCTCTAACCTCCAAGTCTGAAAATCTTGCAAGGAATCACCCAACACCAAATTTCAGATTTGAGGAGAAGATGAAAATACTCAAACCCAGAAATTAATCAGACCAAAATGAAGAGAAGGATGAGAGGGTCAAGTTATATATAACTCACCTTGGCTATATCGTCCTCTAGGAGTCAAAAATGGAGCTTTCATGTTGGTAGAACCCTAGCCTCCCTTGAACCTCCGAATTTCCTCTCTTGAGTTTCAGCAAAATGAGGGAGAGGCTAAAGAGTTAGGGTTTAGTTATGTTTGTGTTGGGTCCCAAGTGGGTTATGGGTTGACCCATCAGCCCAAGGTCCAATTAGGCTCATTATTTCAAGTGGGCTGGTGCTAGATGAGATGGGCTACAGAAAATTTAAAGCTAGAAGTGGGATGTGCTTACCCAATGGCCCAATTCTTTGTGGGTTCAGATTTTGTACACTTGTTGGGCCTTATTTCATGAGTTGGATTGCAGAAATTTGATTAGGCTAGGCCAAGTTCCAAGAGTCAATCCAACTTGGGTCTGCATAATGTGTGTTGGGCCAACTATAAGGGCTCATGTAAATTAGGTCTTAGGCCTCTCTTTTCACTAAATTAGATTGGGCTATTACTAGGTGATCTCTCTTGGCCCAAATCTCATGATAAGGAGTTGGGCTTAACCTAAAATCATTGGGCCCCCCATAAATCCTTACCCATGGCTTATTCAAATTAATTTTGGGCCCAAATTAGGTTTTAATCTAATCGAAATCTTAAACCCATATTATTAATTTATTTCTCTAAAATCTCCATTCACTTAACTTGCCCAATCATCTTATATTAATTATTCCTAATTAATCTGAATCCATATTAATACCTTAATAATTTTTGGGGTGTTACATTCATAGGTAAATTTGTTGTAGTTTACTTTAATGATATCCTTGTGTACAGTAGGACTTTGCATGAGCATGTAGATCACTTGAGATAAGTCCTAAAGGTTCTAAGAAAAGAAAGATTGTTTGGCAATTTGAATAAGTGTGATTTTTGCACTAATAAAGTTGTTTTTCTTGGTTTTGTTGTGAGTGCTGAGGGGGTTGAGGTTGATGAAGAGAAAATCAAAGCCATTCAAGATTGGCCAACCCCTACCACCATCGAACAAGTGAGAAGCTTCCATGGACTTGCAAGCTTTTATAGGAGATTCGTGAGGGACTTCAGCTCACTGGCAGCCCCTTTGAATGAGTTGACAAAGAAGAATGTTCTATTCAAGTGGGGAGAAGCTCAAGAGAAAGCCTTCCAAACCATCAAGGAGAGGCTCATACATGCACCTTTATTAGTCCTTCCAGATTTTGGTAAGATTTTTGAGGTTGAATGTGATGCTAGTAGAATTGGCATATGAGGTGTACTCATGCAAGAAGGTAAGCCCATTGCATATTTTAGCGAAAAGCTAAGTGGTCCTACTCTTAACTATCCTACATATGATAAGGAGCTATATGCTTTAGTTAGAGTGTTGGAAACTTCGCAACATTATTTGTGGCCAAAGGAATTTGTTATACATTCTGAACATGAGACTCTAAAACATATTAAGAGCCAAAAAAAATTGAATCGAAGACACACTAGTTGGGTTGAATTCATTGAATCTTTTCCATATGTGATTAAGCATAAGAAAGGTAAGGAGAATATTGTTGCTGATGCACTTTCACGTAGGTATGTTCTTCTTTCCATGTTAGACTCTAAGGTTCTTGGTTTTGAGTTCATCAAGGAATTATATACTAATGATGTTGATTTTGGTGAAGCTTTTAACTATTGCAAGCCTGGAGTTGGTTGGGATAAATTTTACTTGCATCAAAGATTCTTGTTTCATGTTGATAAGCTTTGCATTCCTAATTGTTCTCTGCGTATGTTATTAATGAAGGAAGCACATTCAGGAGGTTTAATGGGACACTTTGGCATTGTTAAAACCTTTGATATTTTGAATGATCATTTTTATTGGCCTAAGATGCGTAGGGATGTTCAAAAGCTTGTGGGGAAATGCGTTGTATGTCATAAAGCAAAATCTAAATTAAATCCCCATTGACTGTATACTCCCCTCCCTATTCCTAGTGTACCTTGGGAAGATGTTTCCATGGATTTTATTGTGGGATTACTTAGGTCTAAGAGGGGGAGGGACTCTATTTTTTTTGTGGTGGACAGGTTTTCTAAAATGGCACACTTCATTGCATGTCATAAGGTTGATGATGCTTCTAATATTGCAAATTTGTTCTTTCAGGAAGTTGTGAGGTTCCATGGGATTCCGAGGACTATAGTGTCAGATCGTGATGCTAAGTTTCTAAGTTATTTTTTGAAGACTTTATGGAGCAAGTTTGGAACTAAATTGTTATTTTCTACTACTTGTCATCCGCAAATTGATGGACAAACTGAAGTTGTTAATAGGACACTATCTTCTTTGTTACGAACTGTGGTTAAAAAGAACCTGAAGAATTAGGAGGAGTGTCTACCATATGTCGAGTTTGCATACAATAGGGCTGTTCATTCCACTACTAAATATTCACCATTTGAGATTGTATATGGTTTTAATCCTCTTGCACCCATTGACTTAGTTCCTTTGCCTTTGCAGGAAAGAATCAATATGAATGGACAGAAACATGCTGAGTTTGTTAAGCAAATCCATGAGAAAGCAAAATAAAACATTGAGAGGATGACTCAACAATATGTAGAATGTGCTAATAAGGGGTGAAAGAGGGTTGTCTTTGAACCAAGAGATTTGGTTTGGTTGTACTTTAGAAAAGAGAGGTTTCCTGACAAAAGAAAGTCTAAACTTATGCCTTGTAGAGATGGGTCTTTCCGCGTGCTAGAGAGAATTAATGATACTGCCTACAAGACAGATTTACCAGGTGAGTATGGCATAAGTGCTACTTTTAATGTTTCTGACCTTTCCCCTTATTTTAGTGCAGACTTTAAAGAGTCGAGGATGACTCCTTTTCAAGAGGGGGAGGATGATATGAACCAGACTCATGGGGAAGGATGCTCGTGTGGAGAAGGACTTGATGATAGATGGCCCAATGACAAGAGGAAGAGTTAAGCATCTACAAAGAGCAATTGGGCTTCAATTTGCTGAATTAGAAGCCCATAATGTTAGTGCATGCATTGAGGAAGCAAATGGAGCCTTAATCATGCTTATTCAAGCCCAAGTTGATGCTTAAAGAGCCTATTGAAGCTAGAGGACGTGAATAGTATTTCAAATGCAAGATGTCCAGCCCATTAGTATTAATTAGTTTATATTAAGCTGATTATCTTTCCTTTTCTGTTTTTTAAAAAGATTTGATTTTGTATCCCTATGTTTTAGATCTTTCAGTTAGGATTATGTAGTTAGTTTCCTACTTTTCCTCCAGTAGATAGGTTTGACCTACACTATAAATATATGTATTCTACCTTCATTTGAATCAGATTGGAAGTAATAAAATTATTCTGAGTGTTTTTCTAATTGTGAGAATCTTATTTTTTCTTTGCTTTTATGAAACCTTTGTCTTGTCAACCTATCTTTAGGTTGGTGATGCAAGTTCACAAAAGCCCCCAATTCATGCTTCGATCCAAGTGCGTCGTTGTGTGGGTTAGTTTACTATGTTCGTGGTTAGGCGCATTGTCTAAGTAGCAGGTCAACGTTCTTATAATGTTGGTTAGCTATTTGCTTCCGTCGGGTCTCGAACCATCATTTATCCATCAACCTACGTCGTGAAGATTGGGCCACCCCTTGATTTCGCATCACTAACAAAGTACCAAAATTCTCCTATAATCACAATATCAGAAAATTACCACTCTAAGTTAGTCCATTACCATCCCCATTCATCAATTATGGCAACAACCCAATAATCAAAGAATTAATCCATCAATACTTGCCTAAGGGACACTTACCCAGCTACCAAGAGATTCAATTTCGGATTTTGCCTTTCCTAGTCCAGAAACTTCAAAATATCACCCTATATTATGGATATTTTCGCATAGAAATGGATCCCATATCATAAGTCAGCTAATAGGGTTTCTAACTAGTAAAGAAAGCATCAAAATGAGGAGTTTATACTTACCTAACAACACCCTAGCCTCAACCTACGAAATTTCACCATGAAAACACCAAAAACAAGTCTCAGATTTTAAGTGTGGATGAAATGCTCTAAACGAAACATTAATTGGGTCAAATTGAAGAGAAAGAGGAGAGGATTAAGTTATATAACAATTACCTTGGCTGATTTTTGAGCCTAGAAGTAAGAAATGGTGAAAATGTGTCAAGAACCCTAGCCCCTTTCCAAGACCTCTGAATTTTGCTTTGCCTCTTATGTTTTTCTTCTGTAGAATGGAGAGGAGGATGAGTGTATTTAGGGTTTAGTTGGGTTTAAGTTAGGTCTTAAATGGATTATAGGTTGACCCAAATGCCCAAATCTGCATGGGTTCAGATTTTATGCTTGTTGGATCAGATTTCATGAGTTAGGTTGCAGAAATTTGACTGGGTTAGGCTAAGTTTCAAGAGTCAATCCAATTTGGGTTTACATAATATGTGTTAGGCTAACTATAAAGGCTCATGTAAATTAGCTCTTGGGCCTCTATCTCATTAAATCAGATTGGGTCATTGCTAGTTGATCTCTCTTAGCCTAAGTCTCATAATAAAGAGTTGGGTCTACACCTAAAATCATTGGGCCTCCATTAATCCTTACCCATGACTTACTAAAATTAATTTAGACCTAGATGAAGTTTTTAACCCAATTAAATCTTCAACCCATATTAATAGTTTATTTCTCTATAAATTCTCCTTCCTATTACTTGTCCAATTACTCCATAATAATTATTCTTAATTTATCCAAATCCATGATTAAACCTTAATTAATTTTGGAGTGTTATGGAGAGAGCAAAGAGAGGAGTACAAAGTTTCTAAGAGGAAAGCCATGAGAAACCTTAAAATTCCATACTTTCTCCTTGCTTCCTTCCTCCTCCTTTTCCCTTTCTCTTGAGTGTCTCTCTTTTAGGCAGAAGTTCCCTCTGGTTTGGGCAAAATAAGTCGGTTAGAAGAAGCTCCAAGTGGGATGCCTCTTATGTGGAAGAATTGAGAAGAATTTGTTCTAAAAAATGCCGTTCACGTCCCTTTTCTTGGCTAATTCTTTTTAGGCTCATTATACCTCATTTCGAGAACTGTATTTTCCATCATAAAACATAGGTCCTCAATTTTATAAAATAGCTTTGGAATAACTCAATTTGTATTTAAAACCTTTCCGAACAAAGAGGTCAAAGTTTAGGTCAACCAACGGCAGAAAACATACACCGGAGGGATTTAAACTATTTTAGAGGTTCCTATGATTTTTAAAGCCTTTGAGAATCTCAGGCAATTCAAAATTTTTATTTAAAAATCTCTCCTTAGAGTTTTCTTAACTAGGTTTCACTATAGCGAGGGACATCTCTCACTATTACGAGAGCTTCCCAGCTATTCTTGCCACATTTGGCGCAATTGCCAGAAGTCTCTTGGATTTTATATGGGCCACAAACTCATTATAGTAAACTGGTATCCTTGCTATAGCAAATAGGTATCCTAGGTATAGTGAGAAGACTTAAAAAAAATTCTAAAACTTGAGTCATTGTTTCTATGAAAACTCAGATATTACATTTTCGGTTGATTCTATTTAGCGATTCTGGCTTCCATTCTAAGCCATTCTTAATTTTCTAACTACATTTCTAACTGCTCTAATTAACATTTTATCCTCAATTGACCTTAATTTGTTTAGCTTTAGGGTCTTCTTATATCAAGATATTAATTTTGGTTTGACTTTTGTTAAACCGGATATTACATGTTCAATTTAGAAAAGTGACATCAAACACACAATTAATACCTTTAATATTCTATAAGTAATATATATAAGAGTATTTTAGTTAAAATAGGTATAATTATAGCCTATTTTTTATTGCATGGAAAGGAAGTGTAACCTATTTTTTGGTTTTAGGAAAGCTAAATGTAATTTTTCAAAATAAAGAGAAGGGTCAAGTAAATTGAATACATCTAAGATAGGAGAGGGGAGTAATTTACTTTTTTCTTAGGTTCTTTTGAGGGGATAAGACATTTTAAAATTAAAAAAAATTGGACTTCTTATGATTTCAAACCACTAAGCTGGATTAATTGTATGGAGATTTATTTTTCTTTTTCCATGTGTTTGGTAAGGGAATTTTTAATTTATCATGTTAAATTAGTTACTCAAGCAACCTAAACCCAAGTTTTTCTTTCTCAGGAAATTACTAAATATTGTGCTTGGTTTGAAAAACTAAAAAAAAGAAATCTCATACCAAACATGTACACCCTGAAGGATCTGACCCAAGACCAAAAGACAACAAAGGAAACCCTACTTCATAGTTGGTCACCGTTAGGACATGCCATAAGACCTCAATATCTTAATCTTAAGTTTCCATTTATACAAAAATAAAAAATAAAAATAAAAAACGACCAAAGAAATCATCTCTAACATGTTGCAAAGTTGTGCGTCAATTTGTTCAGCAACAAAATATTCTTTTGGTGGTGCGGCACAGAACCACATCCCAGTCCCTTTTGATAATGGAAATCTTTTAATACCTAACACCAAAAGAAGAACTAGACGATGAATGCTAGCTGACCCATGGTTCATTTAGATTATTATTGCAGCAGTGTAAATGGTCAGTCAAAGATTGAGCCTGATCCTATTTGGTGATTTTATTCGCAAAGCTTACCAAACAGCAGATAGAAAGTAATTAACTGAAGTCAACTTAAATGCTTATAAGCCTTTGAGCTTGCAGTCAACTAGGGATTTTCAAAGATATGGACATAGTGCAGTCAAAATATTCAAGTTTTTATAAATAACTTTTGAAGTCATCAATACAATTTTTGATGTTGGATGCTTTCCAGTTCTCATAATATAGACATGACGTTACTAGACTTGGTTTAGATATGGAAATAGTAGTCAAAATTCAAGTTTTTACAAATAACTTTTAAAGTCATTAGTACAATCTTTGGTGTTGAATACCTTCCGGTTGTCATAATATGGAAATGACGTTACTGGACTTGGTCTAGATAGTCAAATGGTTTAGGATTTTGGAAAAGTTGTACTAATTTTTATCCTTATTAATATACTAAAAAATGAGTAGTTGTTCACTTTTTGTTACGTGAGACTAGTGTGTTAAGGGGTAATCATAAATTATTGGATTCTATTTCATACCTAAACTTAAAGTAAACCACTATGGAAATATGAACAATATTTTAATGTAGACACTTTTGAGATTAGAGATCCTTTTTTGTTACCACGGTGTCACACGATATCTCCAACCTTAGAATGCTTTTCTCCCCTCTCTAAGCCAGTAGATACACTATAATATTAAGATATTATATTAGATTGCAAAATATTTTATACTTTATAGTCTATATATGGCACCTAATATTTATAACTTGGTTAGCGATTAGATGGTGGATATCTTGAAAGGAAAGGAATAAAACGAAAACAGTGAAGTAAATTAATGATAATTATTAAACGTTAATTAACTGGATTCCATCAGTTTGGATGGACTTAATCGCGACTTGATTGGAATCAATTGGCGCCTTGATGTTACTAGGCATTTGGAATGATATTATTTTACACATTTTTTTTTGGGAATAAATAGAGTGATGTTTGTTTTTAAAATTAACATGCGCTGGCTCTTAGTTGATTCAATTGTTAAATCTGGAGTGGGTGTGCAAGACTATGAATAGTTCAATTAATCACGCATGTGACTACTTTTAATGTTGGGTTGTTTGCAACTATATTGAGCAGGTTTAGTGTTTATGAATTGTAGGTATGTCTTAGAAATGAAGATTTCATACGAAAGAATTTTTAAAGATTGAACTCCATAAAACATATTTATTATATTTCTCACAATTAGGTAATGGGTAAATTACTATATGTCCTCACTTGGTAGGCCGAAAGTTAATTTGCTACATGTAATTTAGAGTGTGTCCTTCAATGTTTGGATGGATGGAACAGAGAGGAAAGGAATGGAATGGAAGAGGAAAAAAATAATATTCTATTATTTGGATGATTTTTAAATAAGGGGAATTAATGGAATGGAAAGAAAACCATTCCATTTTTGTCTCCCCTCCAAAACCTTAAAATTTTTTCACTTCCAAATTAGAGTAAAGCCAATGGAATGGAACGTCCTTTTAATTAAAATATTATAAAATTATTATTTAACCATTTTAGAGTTGTGCATATATTAAAAAACCTTATTTTGGCAGGTTTTTTCTTTCCATCTACTCTCTCTTCTCTTCTACAATGTGCTCTTTTATCTTCTTTATTTGCTTTCTTATCCTTTTCTTGGGTAACAAATACCCTATCCAAGTACTTTTGCTATCTACAACATGCTATCTAGCTCTCTCCAAGCTTAAATTTCTCTTAATTCAGGATGAAAACTAAACATGAAATTTTAAGAATAAGATTTAGGATTTCAACATACATGATCTTAATCATAATTATAGCCAAGTTGAATTTGGTTTTTTTTTTTTGAAAGATGAAGTCAAATAGGTGCATTACAACAAGTTTTTTGTTAGGCATATATGCTTTTCTTATTGTTTAATTTAAATAGTTTAATTTATTATTCTATTTTTTTTGTTTTATTTTAAAGTTTAGTTAGCATTAGTATTTTTTTTAATCTCATTTCTCCCTTATCTAATTGAAGAAGATATGAGAGAATTAGGATAGTTTTTTATTGTCTGCTTTTTATCTTATTCTGCCTTATCATGAAATATATTCAAGTTAATTTATATACTTTTTAATATTTTGGTGCCTTTGTTTTCTTTTTAATATGAATTCTATCTGAAGATTTGATTAGTTAATTTATTTTTGTAAAAGTAGAAAATTTTTTTCTAGTAGTGTTATTATATTCAAATTATTGAAATAAAAATTTTGTGTAGTTATATTAGACCAATTTCATATATTATTACTTGTATATTGAATTAGATATGCAAAAGCAGAAATAGTTAAATGATCCAATCTAAGTAGCACAACCAAATTCTTTTGAGACGTGTTTGGATAGATGATATGACTAAAGCTATGCTTGATGCACATTTACATCAACAAATTTTGGGAAATAGGGTTGGCGGTACATTTAAAACAAAGGCAATTGATAATGTCTTGTAAGACTTGAAAGAGTGTTTTCCTTACAAATTGTTAAACAAAGCAAAAGTAAAAGATCACATGATATTTGTAAATGGAAAATTTTCAAGTTGTTATGATATATTTAAAAATGGTTTTGGTTAGAGTTCAACTACATATACATGGGAAGTAGAGCCTAAAGCTTGGGCATATTTGATTCCACTATGTATCTCTATCTTTTATAATTTACTTTAAAATTTTTTATGTTAATATTTAGTCAATCTTATATATATATCACTTTTTTTTAAGGAAAAACATGAAATTGCTGAATGGAAAAACAAACCCATATCATTTTATGACAAATTGATGCAACTTTTTGCACAAGATAGAGATATAGGAGAGTATGTTGAAACTACATTTGAGATAAGTAAAAGAAAAGATGTATCTATTGGAAGTCATTTCATTGGAACCATTAACAACATCGACAATTTAGAAGCTATTAATGAAACAACTTTGGAAAGTTTTGATATAGTCAATGATGAAAATCAAAACTTGGATTCCCCTAATATGCATTTTGAGACACCTTTTGAAAGTGGAGCTTCATCCAAGAATAAGAGAAAAAATAATAAAGTTATAAAAGGGATGCAACCATGAAAATGATTATCAAATCACTAGATTATGGTTGAGACATTTGGTAAAAGCACAATATATTTGGTCAAGTGTCACAAAAATTGCCTTGTTCTAGAGGCACAAGAGATTTGGAATCTTTTGAGGCTTTAAGCAACCCTTGTTTTCCAAGCATATTGGTAAAGAAATTTATTGTTCACTCGTAGTTGTCGAACTGGCCAATATCAGTGATTTTCGCTAGTTTGCAGTATAATGCCTACCACGTTGTCTCTCATGGAGCTTTTAATCAAATCAATTAGTTTAGGAATGAAAAAACTAGAATTATGATGATTTGGGTTTTGAATATAAAGTCACATTAATTAAACCAAATAATAAATCAATGAATGAAAACAAAACAAAACAAAATTCAATCAAAATGATGTGTAATCAATCCAAAATTCTTCCCCTGATAGTTCACTATCCTTATCACCTAAAAATACCTTTAGTTTGATTTTTAATCCTCTGGTTATTTCAATTAATATTCTTAAACTACCGTTCAGGATTTCAATTGGTTTGTATTACTAATCAGGATGCAACCGCACTTCTGTCAATAATATGAAACCAAAATATTTCGCACTTGATCAGAGATATACACAGAATCCTAACGTGATTTAAAATTAATTTAATTGATTAATCTACCGATTAAATCAAAATATGTTCTCAGATAAATTAAACAAATTATAATTCATATAATAAAAATCATCTAACCAGAATGATAATAATTATACAAAAACAAAGAGAATAAAAATGAAATACATTCTGAAATAAAAATTCAAACCAGAATTCTATACAAACATGGACTCAAGTTCTTTATCAGGTTCAGACTCCAAATTGATCACCGAGAAAAAATAGAAAGACATGGAAGAAGATGAAAACAAGAATAAGAATTAAAGAAGATAGAATGTATTCTATGGTGACCTCTTCTCCTCCTTAAATAGGCGAAGTTGCCTTCTCCCATAAGAAATCTAATACTAATCTTGAAGCTAATTTTGAAGTAATATCCAATTCTTTTTAGGACTTAATAAGATAATATCTAAATCCTTGTAAGAGTCTTCTAACCTAATCCTTTTAAGAATCTTTTATCTTGCAAAATACAATTAAAAAAAAATTGGGCCTCCATTGGATTAATATAATAAAAAATCAATTAAAGTCCATTTAATATAAAATAAGCCCACTAATATAAAATAAGCCTAAAGTCATCAAATTATCCATAATAACTTATTATTAAAACTAAATATAAGGAATATAAAATATAACAATATTGAAATATCAAATTCTCCCACACTTAGGCTTTTGCACCCTTGGGCAAAGTAATGAAAAAAATAAAAAGGAAAACAAAACCTAAATACAAAATTGCAAAGCTAAATACAATTCAAGTTTTTTAGATATTCAACAATCAAATGTAATCTTTCTTGCTAATTGAGGATGAACAAGTAGTATAGCAATTCCAATTGATAAAAAAAATGAATTAAAGTGGTAGCTCCTCACTAGTTATGTGTTTACTCTCAATTCTCTCAAGTGTTCAGGTTATGTGTTCCTTTCAAATTCAACTTTTCACAATAACACTACCATAGGCTTTTATATCTTCTCAAGTGCACCAATCCATCTAGAATGTAACTTACCAGGCATCAACTTTAAGCAATAATTGTAGAGGAGGACTCTTTCACCAACATGAAACTCTTTTCTTTCAATCATCTTATCATGCACGACCTTAGTTTTCTCATTGTAAATTCTAGAGTTTTCATAGGCTTTCAACTGAATTTCTTCAAGCTCTTGAAGTTGCAATTTTCTTTGAGAACTAGCTTGAGATAGATCCATATTACACCTCTTTACTGCCTAATATACTCTATGCTCAACCTCAATTGGTAAGTGACATGCTTTATACCAAAAACCAACCTATAGGGTGACATGCCTATAGAAGTTTTATAGGCCGTACGGTAAGCCCATAGTGAATCCTCCAATCTTGTACTCTAATCCTTTCTGGTAGGTTCTCCAAAATTTGTTTTATTTCTCTATTTGAAACTTCTGCTTGACTATTCATTTGTGGATGGTAGGGGTTGGTTACTTTATGGAGCACACCATACTTGTGAAGAAGGGCTTGCATGTTTCTGTTACAAAAGTGGAAGCCTTGATCACTGATGATTGCTTTAGATATACCGAACCTATAAAAACATGTGAGATCTAACAAAGTCCACAACCATAGAAGAGTCATCAGTCCTGTGGCTTTGCTTCTACCCACTTTGAAACATAATCAACAGCTAAAAGAATATACGTGAAACCAAAAGAAATAGGAAATGGTCCCATGAAGTCAATACCCTAAATATCAAATATCTCATAGAATAACAATAGTTGTTGAGACATCTCATTCTTACGAGAAATATTACTTGTCTGTTGACATTGTGTACAATTCTTACAGAAAGCATATGCATCCCTAAATAACGTGGCCCAGAATAGTTTAGAGTCTAGAACCTTTCTAGTAGTACGTTAAGGACCAAAATGGCCTCCATATGCAAGTGTATGACAAAAATGCAAAATAGATGTAAATTCATGGTTAGGAACACATCTCTTAAAAATCTGGTCACTACACATGGGCCATAAGTAAGGGTCATCCTAAACATAATATTTTGCCTCACGTTTAAGTTTATTAATTTAATACCTTTTAAAATAAGCAGGCAATTCAGAAAGCAACTAAGAAATTCATCATATCTACATACTAGGGATCTTTACCATGCAATGAGTACAACTACTTCTCTAGAAAAATATCCTTAATAGTAGATGAGTCTAAAGAGTGGGGTATTCTACTCAAATGATCAGCCACAAGATTTTCTGCTCCATTCTTATCTCTGATTTCTATGTCAAATTCTTGTAGGAGCAACATCCACTAAATGAGTCTTAGTTTTGCATCAGGCTTCTTGAGTAGGAACTTTAAAGTTACATAATCAGAATAAACAATAACTTTAGAACCAAGCAAATAAGAACAAAACTTATCTAAAGCAAAAACAACAGCTAAAAGCTCCTTTTCAGTGGTTGTATAATTAGCCTGAGCCTCGTATAAGGTGCACGATGCATAAGAGATCACTTGAGACTTCTTGTCTATCCTTTGGGAAAGAATTGCACCCACAGCAAAGTTGGATGTATCACACATCAGTTTAAATGGGATTCCCAATTAGGAGGTTGGATGATTGGTGGGGTGGTTAGACTTTTCTTCAACTCATCAAATGTTAATTTGCATGACTCGTCAAAATTAAAAAATTTACATCATTTTAAAGAAGTCTAAACATCGGTAGAGAAATCTTGCTAAAGTCTTTAATGAATTGCTTGTAAAAACCTACATGGCCAAGAAAAGAATGCACTTCTCGCACATAGGTAGGGTAAGGTAAAGAAGCATTTACATCTACTTTAGCTCTATCAACTTTAGTGTCATTTTTAGAAACCATATGGCCTAAAATAATTCCTTGCTCTACCATAAAATGACATTTTTGAAAATTTAAAATTAAATTTTTCTCAATGTATCTTTTTAAAACCATTCCTAAACTCATTAAACAGTCATCAAAGGAGGTGCCATAAACAAGAAAGTCATCCATAAAAATTTCCATGCAATGTTCAAGGAAATCAGAAAAAATTCTCACCATACACTACTGGAATGTACCTAGGGCGTTACAAAGTCCAAATGGCATCCTCCTATATGCAAAGGTACCAAATGGGCAGGTAAATATGGTCTTTTCCTAGTCCTCTAATGCAATATAAATTTGAAAATAACCAGAAAAGCCATCTAAGAAACAGTAATGAGATTTTCCTGTCAATCTCTGTAACATTTGATCTATGAAAGGAAGAGGAAAATAGTCCTTTCTAGTTGCCTGATTTAGCTTTTTGTAATCAATGTAGACTCTCAAACTATTCTAAACTCTTATAGGAATAAGTTCATTCTTCTCATTGGGTACCACTATGATATTGATTTTCTTAAGGACTA
The DNA here is from genome assembly GCA_026724425.1 of Erythrophleum ivorense. Lineage (NCBI taxonomy): Eukaryota > Viridiplantae > Streptophyta > Magnoliopsida > Fabales > Fabaceae > Erythrophleum > Erythrophleum ivorense. Next base: position 11,672,477 of record JAIUCV010000014.1, read on the forward strand.
CCTGCATTGGACTCGCTTATTTGCTATTAGATATAAGGTAAAAAATACTAGTTGACAGTAATTTACTTACCTCTTTCTTCACAATATCTAGGATCGTGGGATTAAGTCCTCTCTGTGGTTGCCTCATTGGTTTGGCTCCTTCCTCTAATAAAATTATGTGTATACATATGGAAGGGCTAATCCCTGGAATGTCTTCCAATGTCAAACCTATTACTTTCTTCTTTTTTCTTAATAATTCTAACAACTTCATTTCATGATCAGGTGGAAGGTTATTTACTATTATTATTGGTAATTTATTTTCTTCCAAAAAAGCATATTTGAGATTGCAGGTAAAGGTTTAAGTTCAAGTGTGGGTGTTTGCTGTATGGAAGGTACTAATCTTTGTGAATTTAAATGTACAATAGCCTCCACTTATTCATTTTTTTTTCAGAAGAGGAAGTAGTATCAAGTAAATTGATAGAATCAAGATCAAAATCAGAAGTGGAATTAGAATTCAAGTATACATCAATCGCAAAATAAGTAGTATATTTATTAAGTCCATCACAACACTCTAAATATTGAATTGCATCTATAAATTTAACCATGTCAGTATCCACATCCACACAAGCATAAGCAACTAACAAGTGTATCATTTTTACATGCAACATAGAGTGTTCTTCTGAAGGGTATTTCATGGCATCCAAAATATTAAAATGAACTACCTCACCATCAAATTTCATTCATAAAGTACCATCATGCACATTGATTATTATTTTAGCAGTTTTCAGGAATGGTCTGCCTAGAATCAGTGGTGTATGTCTATGTATATTATCATCCTCCATATTCTAAACATAAAAATCAGTAGGGAAAATTAAATCTTTTACCCTTACTAGAACATCTTCAAATACTCTTGTAGGGTAGGCTATGCTTTTATTTTCTAATTGAATTACCACTCGTGTCGGCTTTAATTTTCCAATTTGCAAAAAGGAATACACAGACTTAGGTATTACATTAATGGAAGCTCCTAAATCCAATATAGCATTATTGAACTGCATATTCCCTATTATGCTAGTAATGGCGAATGTGCCAAGATCTTTGCATTTAGTGGGGATAGCTAGTTGAATAAAAACTAATACGTTTATCCTTATGCTAATTTTCTCATTCCCTTTCAACTTCCTTTTATGTGTGCAGAGATCTTTAAGAAACTTTGCATATTTTGGAATTTGTTTGATTGCTTCTAAGAGAGGGATATTTACTTCCACTTTTCTAAACGTCTCCATAATTTTCCTATCCAATTCAGCCTCTACGATTTTCTTGGACTATGTAATTCGGTTGAGGAATGGAAGGGGTTTAGTGTATGTGGAATTCTCTCCCTTTTCTATGGTGATCTTGTTTTAGATTGATGAGGGTTGTTGTTCTCTGTCACTTTCTTTCTCTTATAGCACTTTTATTGAAGGTGTGATGGACCCATTCACTTACTTATCTTTCCTCAAAGTTATTGCACTAACATTGCCCCTTGGGTTAGTCATGGGTTGTGAGAGTAATTGGCTAGAACCTTGACTTCTCAACTCATTGATATTTGTTACAAGTTGGCCAATATGGGTTTCCAAACTCTGGATTGTTGTCTCTGTTCACTGTTGGAATTGGACTGTATTTGTTGCTAACTGCTTCACTATATCTTCTAGACTTGGTTCTAACTTGTTCATTTGTTGGATGGGTTGTCTTATAAACTATTGATTGTTTGGGCCAGGACATTAAATTTTTGTTGCTATTGCTGTTAGTTAGACCCACTACCATATCTCAAATTCAAATGATCTTTCCATCCAAAATTGTAAGTTGCTGCATAAGGGTCATATCTATTTTGTTGTTGCTGTAAAGCTCTACCAAGGAAGATGATAGCACATGATTCTATATTATCTTACAATTGGGGGCATTGATCTGTGGCATGTGTGGTTAACGAACAAATGCCACACAGGGGAGTAAGGAGTTGTTGAGGTCGTCTTTGCCTGAGTGCTAGCTGTCTGACCAAGGAAGCCAACTCCTCAAGTTTATTTTTTATTCTTTGTTGATTCATATAAGTGGCATAGATTTCGTTGACACCTCTTGTTGGTGTGTTTATTCTGGTACCGAATTTGTGTATTCTGTGTCATATTTGCAATGAGGTCTCTGGCTACAGCTAGGATTTTGTTAACCAATGCTCTGCCTGTAGCTGCATCAACCATACTTCTTTCCATGGGTAGCAAGTCTTTATAAAAAGTACTGAATCAGAAGTTGGTCACTAATCTGATAGTGGGGACAGCTTACACATAGTTTCCTAAACCTCTCCCAGTGTCTAATACTACTAATCTCTAATAATACTAATCTCTTTTCGAATAGCAGCAGTTCTTAAAGCAAGGAAGAATTTCTCTCGAAATATTCTCTTCAATTCATTCCATGAAGTGATGGCTTAAGGTTGAAGATAATAAAGCCAATCTTTAGCTGCCCCATCCAATGAGAAAGGAAACGCTCTAAGCTTGATGTGCTATTTTGAAACTCCTTGTGGCTTCATGGTGGAACAAACCACATGAAACTTCTTGAGATGTTTATGCAGATCCTCACCTGCAAGACCATGGAACTTTAGAAGCAAATGTATTAATTTAAATTTAAGTTCAAAAGTAACATCAAGTTCAGGATATTAAATACATAGTAGTTGATAACTAATATCAGGTGCAGCTAATTCTTTAAGAGTTATATCATTATTACTAGCCATATTTACTACTTCATAATCAAAATTAAAATCCGAATTCAAATTCAATTCACAATTATTTTGTGTTATTTATTATCTCAAAAACCAATTCAATAACTACAGCTTCTTTAATTTTACAGTTTTTAAGTTGTGTATGAAAACTCCTATCAATCTCTGGATCAAACTTAATCAAATATTTATTGGAGGATCTTTTCATACACTAAGAATGAATTAAAATGAAATAAAACACCCAAAAATTACCAAAATAAATCAAAATAAATTCAAAAAAAATTGTAAAAAATCAAAGCAAAAAATATTTAAAAAATTAAAAAGTGGTCTAAATGGTGGAATTTGACCAAAAGTGGCTTAGCTTGTAGTTAAGCTACGATTTTGATTTTTCACAACACCTAAAACCTATATACCAAGTTTTAGTTTAATTGGAGTTAGTCACCCTTTATACGGGTATTGCTTAGAACAATCGCAGAATACCGAAAAACACCAAAAATTGACTACAAATACTATGTAAAGATGCTAAAATCAAAATTGAAACTAAGAAATTTTCTATTCTAATTAATTATGATTAGTTGGTCCTTGGCAATAGCGCCAAAATCTTGGTAAAGAAATTTATTGTTCACTCATAGTTGTTGAACTGGTCAAGATTAGTGATTTTTGTTAATTTGCAGTATAATGCTTACCAAGTTGCCTCCCATGGAGCTTTTAATCAAATTAATTAGTTTAGGAATGACAAGACTAGAATTATGATGATTTGGGGTTCGAATATAAAGTTGCACTAATTAAATCAAATAATAAATCAATGAACGAAAACAAAACAAAACAAAATTCAATCAAAATGATGTGTAACCAATCTAAAATTCTTCCCTTGATAGTTCCCTATCCTTGTCACCTAAAAATACCTTTAGTTTGATTTTTAATTCTTTGGTTATTTCAATTAATGTTCCTAAACTATCGTTCAAGATTTCAATTGGTTTGTATTGCTAATTAGAACCCAACTGCGCTTCTGTCAATAATACAAAGCCAAAATATTTCGCACTTAACCAGAGACACATGCAAAATCATAACATGTTCCAAAATGAATTTAATTGATTAATCAACTGATTAAATCAAAATATGTTCTTAGATAAATCAAACGAGTCTGAATTCAAGTAACAAAAATCATCTAACCAAAATGACAATAATTACAAAAACAAAGAAAATAAAAATGAAATACATTCTAAAATAAAAATTCAAACCAAAGTTCTATACAAATATAGACTCAAGTTCCTTATCAAGTTCAAACTTTGGATTGATCACCAAGAAAATTAGAAAGACATGGAAGAAAATGAAAACAATAATAAGAAGTAGAGAAAATGGAATATATTCTATGATGACGTCTTCTTCTCCTTAAATAGGCGAAGTTGCCTTCTCCCATAAGAAATCTAATACTAATCTTGAAGTAGTATCCAAATCCTTTTAAGACTTAATAAGATAATATCCAAATCCTTGTAGGAGTCTTCTAACCTAATCATTTTAAGAATTTTCTATCCTATAGAATACAATTAAAAAAATAATTGAGCCTCCGTTGGATAAATATAATAAAAATGTAATTAAAGTCCATTTAATATAAAATAAGTCCAAAGTCATCAAATTACTCATAATAATTTATTATTAAAACTAAATATGAGGAATATAAAATATAATAATATTGAAATATCACATATGTTTTTCTCATTCAAAACATTGATGCTCAAAGAGTTGTAATAGGACATCCCTATGAAGAGCGCAAGGAATTTCTACCGATTTTAATGTCCAACCCAAGTATCCCACCAAACAACTAAGTTGTGTATCTTTTAGCAACTAACTATTATAGACAAATTATTTTGTCTTTCCTTTTGGTTTTTGAACTAAATTTAAACTTTAAGATATGTTGATAAATTACTAAATTTTATGATTTTTTTTCTCTTACATGCATGGTCTTTTCTTTTAGGCCACAAGAAGGTTTCTTCTATCCAACTGGAATTCTCCATGCACCCTGTAATCTTTATGACCAAACATGAAACCTTATTAGTGTATAGTATTGTATTATACATTGTTGCTTAGAGAATTATGTCAAGTTTCTCTAAAAAACTTCTCACAAAAAGACAAGATAAACAACTATGAAAAGACTAGATAAACAATTATGTCATGTGATAACTACTTTCTTAGCATGTGTAATGACAAACTAAAGTTTTCACCAACAACTGTTAGTTTGATTCTTTCTCATTTTATGAATGTTGGAAATTATCAGGTATGCTAATGTTCAATTTTTTGTAAGTAAGTTTTTAAATATGAGAACAATATTAGAAATTTGTTTTTAAATTTGTTCCATTCCATCTAGTTTCACTCAACTTCTAAATAATGGAAAGGTAGTTTTCCTTTCCTTTCTTACTTAAACATCAAAACAAGGAAAGGTAACTCCCTTTTCATTCCTCCATTTTCTCTTCCTTTCCTTTCCTTTATATTCCATTCCATTCCATCTCCTCCAAACTCCCAAACATAGCATTAGCCTTAATTTCAATAGAAATAATGACACTAATGTTACAACAATGAACAGAATTTTATTAATTGTGGAAAGCATATATTTTATTTAATTATATTAAGATCATTTTCATAATCTTTTAAAGCCATTATTGAAATTCAGTTTCACGTTTAGGTTAGATAATATGCTTGATGAATTAAATGGCTCCACTATCTTCTCTAAAATTGATTTAAAAAGTGGCTACTATCAAATTAGGATGAAAGAAGGAGACGAATGGAAAACTGCATTTAAGACTAAACATGGACTTTATGAATGGTTAGTTATGCCTTTTGGTCTCACTAATGCACCTAGCACATTTATGAGGTTGATGAATCATGTCTTGCGTGCATTCATTGTGACAACCCTACCTTCCTATCATTGTGACTATGGTTAAATATATGATTAATCATTAATTATCAAGGTTTGGAGTTGTTACAATTCATCACATTGTGAAAATATGGAGAAAATTTGAACCTTGATATTAGGGTCATCACTTAGCAACCACACAAGTGAGAATGCATAGAAGAAATTATATTATCATGAGGGGTCTGTGATTCAACCGTTCATCAGTTCCAACATACCAAAAACTTCCCACAAGGATTCCTATATCATTTCCTAGCATTACCATTGAAGAAACGGGGGTTTCTAGGTTAAAATTATGAGTTTAGAGACTTGTGCCGCGGCCTATACCTTCTTCGCCGCGGCCAAGTTGCTCTCTGGAATTACTGGGGCAAACTTTGCAAATCTCGTCGCGGCGATAGCTGCAGTGAGTTGGACCTTCACCGCGGCCAGCCTACATGGCGCTGTGACGGATGACGATATCTTACCATTATATTATTGATGGCTCGACAATCAATGCACATTCTCCATGTGTCATCCTTTTTAGGCACGAGCAACACTGGTACTGCACATGGGCTAAGGCTCTCCCTCATATTTCCCTTTTCTAGTAGCTCTTACACTTATCTTTGAATCTCCTTGGTCTCTTCAGGATTAGCTCAGTAAGCTGGACGATTGGGCAAAGGTGCTCCCGGTATAAAATCAATTTGATGTTCTATCCCTCTAATTGGTGGCAACCCAGGTGATACCTCTTCGGGAAAAACATGTTCATATTCCTGCAAAAGAGACACAACAACACTAGGCAAAGTAAAGGTTAAGTCGTTAGTATTCAATATAGCCTCTTTGTAGATAACTACTAAGAGGTTTTGTTGAGAAAATAAAGCTTGTTTGATCTCACTCTTTCTTGCTACTAACAAACTTTTCTCTCTTTCTCCCTCTTTCTCTCTTTTACCTTTAGCTCTCTCTCCTTTTCCTCTCTCTTCTCTTGGCTTACCCTCTTTTCTTTTCTCAATTTCACTCTTCTCTTTTTCAAACACTTTTACACACTCACTTTCTCTTTTCTTCTGTCTCTTGATTTGATCTTCTAACACTTGCTTTGGTGATATAGGAAGGAGGGTTATAGGTTCTCCTCTAAGTACAAAAGAATAACGGTTTAGAAAACCATCATGTGTAACACGTCTATCATACTGCCAAGGTCTACCTAGCAAAATATGACATGTTTTCATTGGTACAACATCACAAAGCACTTCATCCCTATACTTGCCAATTGAAAACATTACCTTAACTTGCTTGGTTACCCTCAATTCTCCAAATTCATTGAGCCATTGGAGTTTGTAAAGCTGTTAATGCTTGAAAGTAGAAAAATTCAACTTCTCCACTAGCTCAATGCTTGCCACGTTGCAGCAACTTCCTCCATCTATAATCACACCACATATCTTTCCCTGGATTTGGCAACTAGTATGGAACAAGTTCTCTCTTTGCTTATCTTTGTCTGCCATCATCTGGGCGCTAAGGGCTCTCCTAGTTACAAAGAGTTCTCCTTCTTCTACATACTCTCCATCTTCATTTTCCATGAATAGCTCTTCTTCTTCCTCTGTTGTTTCTCCTTCAGTTTCCCACTCACCAAGGTTGTTGATATTCGTGGTTCGCTTGTTAGGACATTCACTAGAGATGTGTCCTCTCCCTTGGCACTTAAAGCATATTACGTCTTGGTTTCTTGAAGGATTAGGCCCACTTTGAACCTTCTTGGGTGGTGCAGCCAGCTTTTCTTCTTTCTTTATTTCATTCCCCTTTGAATTTGAGTAGAGGGAATATCTTTCTTTGGGTTGCTCCTCCATGAGTTGAAAGAAGTTGAACTGGAGTTCTTCCTTGCAATATTCTTCCTTTTGAGTTGTTTTTCCACCCTGGCAGCTTGGTGGATTAAGTCATGAATCTCAACATAGTGGTATATCTCTACAACATCAGCTATGTCACGATTAAGCCCATCTAAGAAATGAGCCATTGTTACTTCTGGATCCTCCTCTACATTAGCTCTAATCATGGCTATTTGCATTTCCTTGTAGTACTCATCCACACTCTTGGATCCTTGAGTGAGGCATTGAAACTTATTGTGAAGCTCCCTTTGAAAATAGGATGGAATGAATCACCTCCTTATAATAGCCTTCATCTCTTCCCATGTTGAGATCGGGTGCTCTCCATATCTAATCTGCTCCTTTTGCATCTGGTCCTACCAAATAAGAGCATAATCAGTAAACTCAAGAGTAGCAATTTTGACCTTCTTACCCTCAGAGTAGTTATGGCATGAAAAGATTTGCTCTACACGTATCTCCCACTCCAGGTATGTTTCCGGATCACTCTTGCCTTGAAAGGAAAGAATTTTGACTTTGACTTCTCCAAGGCCTTCTTCTTTATCTTTAGGCCTCCTCGGTGGTCTTCTTTGTATGTTGAGTGGCCTTCTTCTTGGCTGAGTCTCCTCTCCTTCATAATCTTCATCATGGCTTTCCATGTCTTCCATATATTCTCGGTGTTGTGGGCGTACAACATGAGCTTGTCTTTGGTTAGCTTGAATAGTCCTTTGGCTAGAGGTTCTACTCTCCACTCGATCTAAATGTTCATGGAGTCCTTCCAACTTCTTATCAAGCATCCTTTCAAAATGACTCACTAGCACTTTCATTTGCAAAGGCGCTACTCCAAATGAATTGTGATCATCATTATCACTTTCATGTGCAACTCCTTTTTCTCGATTATCTGCCATGTTAGTGAAAAAGAAACAAAAGTATATAGGACCTCATAAATACTTCCTCACGTGTTTCACTCAATTGAGATATAACACTCTCACTCATGTTTACTCTCTCTTATTGGCTTTTTCTGCAATGAACTTATCCACTCTTGCCTTTTACCTCTCAATATCAAATGCCAAGCTCTTATGTTACCTAAGACCTCGTCAAGTGATCAAGGACTGCCAATTCTCGGTTCACCAAAAGTATGTGCTGGTGGATGGTATGAAAAGTTGTGATTGGCGCATATAAGTCACAAGTAAGGTTAGGGTTTGGTTAGGCTAGGGTTCTAATACAAAAAAGGGAAGATTTAACCACCTAACAATGCAAAATCAAGTTTAAAATACCAAAGAGCCAATTGCAATGATTCTAAAAACCCAAGATATGAGAAATCAATGGAGGATTAGATTAGGAAAGTTCAAATCAAAGGAATAGGAAACAAGTTGAAGTCATAATAGGAAAGTCCACAATCACAAGATAAAAGGAAACAATATAGGAATAGGAAAGTGGGCCACAAAAATTAGGAAACAAATGGAAGAGGAAACAATACTAATCACAAATGAAAGAAATCTTATCACAATTTTTTTTTCTTTTTTTTTTTGGCTAACCTTTTTTTTTTGCCTTTCTTTTCTATTCCTTTTCCTTTTCTTTTTTTTTTTTTTGCCTCTTTTTTTTTTAGGATTAGATGAAAGAGAATCAGAAGATCACACAATAGGAAACAAATCAGATCAGAAAACGTTACCACTAAAAATGACAATAACTCCCTCTAGAGAACTCTGAATTCGATGATTCCAAAATGAAATGAAAGTTGAAATTCTGAAACTTAGAATTGACCTATTAATCATCCAAAATCTCAAAAGGAAAGGGGTTGAACAGATAAGGGAAAAACAATAACATCCAAAAAAAAATTTTCAGATTACAAAATAAATGGCTCTTGTAGCATAAAAACCAAATCTTGCACACTAAGGATCAAATCTGGAAATAAGGGAAGGTAGAAAGTTTAGTATTTTTTTTTATAATAAAAGATAGCAATGAATAGATATGGAAAAGGAAAAAAATATGGAGGCTAGAAAGGAAGTAAAATGGTGGATGATGAATGTATGATAGACAACCTACCATGTAAACTGAAGCTCTTATACCAAATGATGCGAAATCAAGGGGTGGCCTAATCTTCACGATGTAGGTTGATGGATAGATGATGGTTCGAGACTCAGCGGAAGCAAATAGCCAACCAATGTTATAAGAACGTTGACCTGCTACTTAGACAACGCGCCTAACTATGAACACAGTAAACCAACCCACACAACAATGCACTTGGATCAAAGCACGAATTGAGGGCTTTTGTGAACTTGAATCACCAACCTAAAGATAGGTTGACAAGACAAAGGTTTCACAATAGCAAAGAAAAGATAAGATTCTCACAATTAGAGAAACACTCATAATAATTCTATTACTTCTAATCTGATTCAAATGAAGGCAGAATACATATATTTATAGTGTAACTCAAACCTATCTACTGGAGGAAAAGTAGGAAACTAACTACATAATCCTAACTGAAAGATCTAAAAAATAGGGATATAAAATCAAATCTTTTTAAAAAATAGAAAAGGAAAGATAATCAGCCTAATAGAAACTAATTAATACTAATGGGCTAGACATCTTGCATTTGAAATACTATTCACATCCTCTAGCTTCATTGGGCTCTTTAAGTATCAACTTAGGCTTGAATAAGCATGATTAAGGCTCCATTTTCTTTCTCAATGCATGCACTAACATTATGGGCTTCTAATTCAGCAAATTGAAGCCCAATTGCTCTTTGTAGATGCTTAACTCTTCCTCTTGTCATTGGGCCATCTATCATCAAGTCCTTCTCCACACGAGCATCCTTCCCCACATGAGTCTGGTTTATATCAGTTAGCTTCCCAAATTGGTTACAAGTAAGGTAACCAGGGATTATATTAATTCTATGCATATATCTACTTTAATTTTATATTTGTTGCATGTGAATGATTTAAAATGCTAAATGAACTGGTTGGCTATCTATTGTATTGTGTTTAGACCTTATGAGTCCATGGTGGAGCTATAGTGTGACTGCCACCCATGCATGTGCTTTCATCGGGCACCGGGTTATGATCAGACCCCAGATGCACTGAGCCCTGGTTGTACTCATTATGGAGTAGGTGCCATGGATGGACCTCTCCCAATGTTATTGGCCTTTAATATATAAAAATATGATTGCTAGTATGGGATAGTAATCATGGTAGTCTAATTGTTTCATTTACTGACATGACTGATATAATTCTTATACTCATTTTGATTCATGCATATATGTTAATTAAATTAGATTATATGAATGGAAATTACCTCGATTACTAAGACTTGCATCTCACCCCATTTCATAGGCTAACTATTTTAGGTAAGGGATCCTTTGGTAAGGATAAGGGTAAGTAAGTGGATGAGCATCCATGAGCTGAAATCATGTGTAGGGAAGCTACACTTGGATTGACTTAACTTAAGATAGATGCTAATTTTTTTAATCATTTGTAAAGCATCATCATGTAATCATATTGCCAAGTGTAGGAGTTTTGTATTTGATAACTTATGACATACCTATTAGGGACATAGGCCTTATACATTCTATAATCTGATGTATGAATTTACAACATCTAATATGGAACCTTATGGATCTAATGATTTGGTTTATTATTTGGAAATGTAATCATGTATTAACTTAAATGATGATTTAGACTAGTAATGCATGGCACCATATAGGGATTCCTATTTGAATGAGTTAATTAGTTATTTATGAATCTTGTTGTTTATTAATGTCACATGAAACTTGCTGATACACTGGTAGATTGATGAGTAGGAACCAATACTTGAATCTTGAAATGGGTAATGTTAGATTAACAGGGTAACTAAAGTAGATAAATGCCATTAAAACCCCACAAATTAAGGGAGAGTGGGCCCAGGGCGTTACTAGAGAGAGAATTGGAGAGCATAGGATGAAATTTGATAGTTCTAGGAACAAAAGGTAATTGTCACGGCCAAAATAGTCGTAGCCACGACCAAAAGTGACAAAGTTTCCTAGGGAAGGAAACAGGGAGGAATTGGCCGCGGCAAAAAGTGAAATTAGCCACAGCGAAATGCAAGAGGCTAAACTAAAAGTCATCCAGAGAGTAATTCATCACGATGTAAGGGGTAGTTAGCTACAGCGAATTTTGTGAAAATGTGTTAGGTGATCCAAAGATGAATTGGTCGTAGTGCGAAGAGCATTTAGCCACGGTGAAGATACTCAATTCCTCATAATAACCTAGAAACCTTGATTTTTCCTATAGCAACATCAAGGGATGACTTGGAAACACTGGTAGGAGATTCTTGAGAGTTGAAAATTAATGGGTAATAGATTTAAAGACCTTTAATTGGGGATTTGTTTCACTTATGTACATGAATGCTTGTGACTCTAATAATATTAAGGTTCAAATTTTCTCACTTTTCCTAAATTGATTAATTTAAACTGTGCAAGGCCTTGATTTATGATTTTTAATCGCATGTTTAAGCTTAATTATTATGATTAGAAGTTAGGTCGTCACACTCTCTTTCCATAGTTTTAGTTGATGATATGGGTTTGTTTTGGCCTTGATTCAGAAGGAAAAAGCTATTCCTTGAAAGAGGAGGCTAAAACAAAGAAAGAAGCTCTTGAAAAAAGCTAGAAACCAAGGTAAATCTATTGGTTTTCATGCTTCTTCTCCCTTGCTTCTATGTGTGTGGTTCGGCCACCTATGGGACAGCTAAGGGGGAGTTGTTTTTAAACCAAACCATGTGTGAAACTTAGGAGTTAGAGTGTGGGAAACATGATAATGCAAAGAAATCCAAGAAAGAACCCTTGAAATTCAAGATACAATTTCTAGGGATTTTGTTGCACCATGGTTTGTGTAAAGCTTCCTAGTGGTATTTCCAATTGTCTAAGAGTTGGTATGAGTTCCTAAGACATCAAGGAAGCCTCTCACATACATCTCCCATCAAAGAAACAAAACAAAGTCCTTAGGTGCTTTGTGGAACCATAATTGAAGCAAATAAGAACCCAAGCTTTTCTAGAGTGTATATGGTGCTAAAGTTTGTTTCAAGAGTGTAATTGGGTCCTAATTGATGTGTTTAGGCCAAAGGAATCCTATTCCACCCACTTGCAAGGGTGTAGCTAAAGGAAGGGAAGAGAAATCAAGCAAAAGTGTGTGTATTTGCATTCAAGATAGCTCCTAACCCTTCTCTCATGCATGCTTAGTTGTTTCTTGTCTTTAGATGTGTGTATGTATGATTTTACCATGAGAAATATTTTTAGTGATTTTCTGCATGCCATGGTACTATTATGTGCATAATATGTGTTTTTATGATTGATGGTTAGTTTGAATAAACTTAATGGAGCCAAAAGTCCCTTAGTAAAGGTGAGGATGAGCCAAAAGTCCCTAGGATTTGGTAAGACAAAGCCAAAAGTCTCAAGAGGAGTGAGGCTTAGTCAAAAGTTCCTTGAAAATTGGTGAGGCAAGTCCAAAAGTCCTAAGAAAAGGGGCTGAGGTTAAACCAATGTCCTTGAAGGCCAACATGTGATGTGTATAAGTTTCTTGCATATGAAAATGATTTTATGTATGATTATTAGTAGCAAAATGTTCATATATGCATCATTTAGCTTGAAAGCATGGCTATTATGTATTATTGAAAGGGTTAAGAGCTATTGGGATTCCTAGAATCTAACTCTTCCCTCTCCATTGCCTAAACATGTCTTGGTGGACCAAGTGAGCAAAGAGACGGAAGCCACCACACTTGAAGAGAAGAGATTGACAAAAGAATTATGTATCTAGTCATTTTGTAACCATATTATTAGCAAATGATGTAACCCCATATTATAAATGATATGTAGCCACTTGAATATATTTATATATATGGAAATATGATATATGTATGAGATTTGAAAGCATATGAATGAGAATGGGTGTTTTTAACATTGAGATACATGGATGTGCCCTTAAGAACTTGTGCATATGAATAAGTAGGGCAGTGGTTTTGTAATGTATGGATATTAGACTCTTTAGACAAGTTTAATGGACTATTTTGAAGCTTTCCCATGTGCCCAAGTGATCTTGGTTCAAGGGGAAGACCATTTGGCACATAAATGGACCATTTTATGATAAAAAATGACCCATTTTGTAAGCTGAACCCAACCTGACTAAATGAGTGATTTTGAGGCTGATATTTTGCATACATATAGATCTCATATAGAAATTATTTTTGGTCTAAGAATTGCATTATTTGGAGGTCTATAAAATTTCTTATAATTTTTTAAAATTCAACTCAGAAGTTGGTTTTGGTCTGGGCATTGTTCACTTGAGTAGATTCCATTTTTGTGTCATCTGAGAGGCCAACAAGTTCCAATGGTTCTAAAACTTTACATGGAGAAACTAGGAATTCATAGTAACCTATAGCAACTATAAGCACCTCATTTGGAGATCTATAAAGGGAGAAATGAATTTTTGAAATTTTACATTAGAACCAGTGGTGCCAACTGACCTTCGGTACTATTTCATTATAATTCAATTTCTAAACAAGCTTATCCTAGGCTGAACTTATTTTTCCCCTAAATTTAACATCCATAGCTTTCAGAATGGTATGGTTTGCTAGATTTTGATTTTTCTAAAATTAGGTATGAATTTTTGAAATTCATATTAGTAATTTGTGATAGTAAACCAGGGTAGTCAGACCTTTAGTGATTTTCTGCTATCAATCATGGTCCAGCTAAGGTTTCATGGCCTAAAATTATTTTTAACCTATAGTAGACATCTAGAGCTTTTTGGAAAGCTATCATTTTGTTGATTTATATTTTTTTAGAATTAATTATTATTTTCAAAAATTGGTGACAAAAACTTGAATTCTATACCTGAGACAAAAACTCCATTTTTCTGATGTGTGGCTCTTAAACCGAATGGTATGGAATGTCTTGCAATGGTTATGACTTGATTAGATGGAATATGAGTAGGAGATAATGTTAGGGAGTCCACAAGATCCACGAAGTGAAATTCAAACTTTTAAAATGCTATGCAACGCTAAATTATGACATTATTTGATTGTTTTTCCTATGAATATCATATGTGTGAAGCTTGTTTATGAAAAAGATATCTTAGGGGCTTAAGGTATTATAGAAAATCTAGGGGCAAAATCATGATTTTGGGTAAATTTTTGAAAAGTTAAAGGAGGGGGAGTTTTAAATGATAAAATTAAGCTCAATAGGGTTTTCAGAGGGTCAGGAAATCATAGGAACTATTAGAATAGATAAAACCCTTCTGGTGTACAAATTAAATCATCAATTGACTCAAACTTCGACCAGATCATTTTGGATTGTTCTGAATTCCATAAAATTGAAACAAAATTTTTTTAATAAACTAGAGAGTCCCAATTTTGTAATGGAAAAGATAGTTCTAAAAAAAATTGAAATAAGCTCAAATAGTAAAATTAAAGATCAAGGGCAATATTGAAAATTGTAAACTTTATGAAACCCTAGCTCCTTCATATAAATAGCCACCCCACCCTTTCTTCTTCATTTGGCCAACCTTGTGTAGCTCCAAATCAAACCTAAGAGGCATCCAAGAACCACCAAGAAGCAAAGGGAAGGAAAGCCACCTAAGGTAAGCAAATGTGAAATTTTATTTATGATGTCAATATAATCTAATTCCCACTCTTTCTCATCTTTCTCTTTATGTTTTGGCTCCTTAAAAGATGGATTTTTATGGTTGAAATCTTGGAGGAAAAAACTCTTTAAAGGGAAACAAATACTCTATAATAACCTCCATAGGAAACACTTTCAAGTATCATATGATATGGCTTAGAAACATGATACTCCTTTGGACTCCACACCTCCTTAGGTTTCGCCAACTTGAGAAAAATATAAAGGGGATTGGTTTTTAATTAAAGCATGATGGGAATTAGGGTTTTAGAGCATAGAGATTAAGGTGGAATAAAAAAAAACAACTAAGAACCTATAAATTACAAGATATAAGAATTAGGGTTTTGATTGCACCTTGAAAAGTTTGAAACCTTAGAAGGGTGTTTCAAGCCATGTAAAGTCATAATTGAACTAGAAAGAAGTTAGGGAATATCTATAGGTGCCAAAAATCCCAAGAAGACTCACAAAACTCCCTTGGCTCTCAATAGGTGCATAAGCTCAGCCATGTAGGAGAAATAGCACTTAAGGAGAGTTTTCAATGAGTCTAAAAATGGTCTAGATATGAATTATAAACACCAAAGAAACTATTGGTTTGAATTTAAAAGTCTTATTTTAAAAGCTAAAAATTTAGGATTCAATTATATTTAAAGAAATAACTTGGTGCTAGGTGTCATACCATATCAAAATATCCCTTAAGTTATATTACAAACAGCAGTTGCATCCATTTTCACCACATTAACACTTTTAGTAGCAGAAATAATTGTTATCAAAGGCCAAAATAATTTATTTTTGGTCACATAGACCTTTTGAGCTTACCATTCTCATCTTCCATCCTTAACATATTTATTCAACCAGAAACGTCACAATTTGAAGCATGAAATTAAGTTTGGACCATACATCACAATTTCAAGATCAAACATGCATTTTCAAGAATTCCATATTCTATCCAGAATTTTGAAAATTCATAACTAATTCTAGAAAATTCCAAATCATGCAATTATGACTTTCTGGAAAGCTCAGGATGTCCTCTAACTACCATGAAAATTTTAGATCAAAAAAATATCACTTGGCCTATGAAAATTCAATGGAACTGTAGCTAGGTCTGGAATACATTCTGCAACAAACTAGAAACTTCAAAAATTCATATCTCCCTCTACAAAACTCCAAATTAGGTGCTCTTAGTGGCTATGGAAAGCTTATGATATCTAACTATATGCTTGTAAAATCTCATGGGCATTGGACTTCATTTGGCTCCTAAATGACACCAAAAACCAATCTGACCATACCTATAATACTAGTGATAGTTTCTGCATAATTTGGCCAACTTTGAAAAATCATAATAAATTCTCTAGAGCTCCAAAATCTTTGACTCTATGAAAAGCTCTATATGAGATTTATATGTCTGCCAATTTCATGCAAAAATTCATTCATATGATCTAATCTTGATTCTAAGCAAGAATATGACAAAAATTGGGATCAAATTGGCATCAAATGGTACCAAATGACCTCTTAAACATATCATGACCATTTAAGCACATCCAAAAGTTTAAACACATCATATAGAAGCATACCAATAGGTCTAAATCAGCATGAAACTCAAATTCACCATCCTACTTGCATATATACACATAGATCTTATGGCTCAAGGATGTCAAAATCATGCATTCTCATATATGGGTTTCCAAGTTTGGTTCATATAACATATTAACATGCTTTTACATATGCTCAAAGGTTTACATCTCATGTATAACTTGTACATACATATTTTGATATTAATTTACATTGAAACTATACTATTGTCGAAGTATTACAAATTATACTTCTTAGCTCCCATTCCTTGCTCCTTGGGCTTCACCTAGACAAGATTAGATGGAAAGTGGGGGAGAGTGAGATTCAAAGGATCGCACCCTTTCAAGTAAGCATACATGGCATATAATCATGTCAAAGAATACAAGTATGCACCAAACACTTTCAAGAACCATTTAAATCATATTTTTAACATCACATAAATATGTCAAGATCAAAATCAAGCTCTAAGAACTTTTGGTCTAGCCTCACCCTATTATTTGGGACTTTTGGATTAGTTTCACCCACTTTCTAGGGACTTTTGACTTAGCCTCATTTGTTCTTAAGACTTTTGGATTTGTCTCACCCATTCTTAAGGACTTTTAGCTTCTCCTCAACCATTCTAAGGAACTTTTAGCACAACCTCATCTATAAAGAGCAATCTCACAATTCAAAAGCAATTCAAGAAGCATAATGGTACCATAGCATCAAACCAATAGCTATAAGCATGTCTCATAATTCAAATACACATACATGCATTCAATGATAATCGAACAACCAAGAAATGCATGCAAGAAAGGATAGAGAATTACCTTGAATCAAGAAGTACAATTTTCTTCCTTGAACTCTACTTTCCCTTTTTGGTTCACACCCACATCTAGGAGGAGCTTGGTTTGCTTAGCCTAGACACATCAAACAAGATACAAACACATCAATAGAACCATCTTTAGCTTCACATAAACTCTACACAAGCTATTTCTAGTTTATGCCATGGTTCTGGTTCTATACAAGGGTATAATGAAGCAACTCATATAATCCATGATCTTGGCTCCAATTTTTCACTCAATCTAAGTCATGTGACTCCATTTAAAGTCATTAGAGTTATCACAAACTCAATCTAAGGAGCCAAACATTAAGTTGCTTCTTTATGCCTAAAAGGAACCTAAACTTTCAACTTTCAAAATCTAGTTTCTAAATTGAAACTAATAGTTCCTTTGGTGTCTATTATCATTTCTAAGCCATTTGTATCCTTGGAATTAAGAAAAACTCTCTCCAAGTATGGAATCCCCTTCTTGGTTGAGATGCACACACACTTAAGGAGCTCATGGAGTTTGCTTGGTTTTCCTCAGGAATTTTCCATCCATAAAGCTTTCTAGATGTCTTGAGAACTCAAACATGGTCTTACACAATCTAAATCATCACTAGAAAGTTCCATAAATCCCTAAGTGCAATCAAAATCCTAAATACCATAACTTGTTATCTATAGGTTCTTTCTGAATCCTAATTACTTCATATGATTCCTCATGCTTCAAAACCCCAATTTCTATCAAGTTTAGATCAAATTAAAGTCCTAACATATCATCTCTAATCTAGTCGAAACATGAAACCAAGGAAAGCCAAGAAGAAGCATTTTGGTTATGGTTTCCTTACCTTATTTACAAGTTTTCAAGAGCACTTTCTTATGCTTTAAAGCTTTCCCTTCAAACTCTCCCTTTCCTCCACTGAACTAGTCATAAAATATGTCCAAATAAATCATCAAATCCATGAGAAGAGAGAAGAGGAAGAGGAGAAGAAGTTTAGTGAAGGAGAAAGCATGAAAAGTATGAAAATTCTTACCCTTTCAAGGCTTCTTTCTCTTCTCCTTGCTCCCTTACTTGGTGCGCCTCTAGAATGGAGCTTCAATTTGTTTTAGACTAAAGGAATGTCGATTAGAAGGCTGGAGAAGAGAGGCACGTGATATAAGAGGCATAAAGGCTTATTTATAACATTTTTTCAAATTTTCAATTTAGTTCATCACCTTGGTTCTTTCCTTTTGGGCTCATTTCAACTCCTTTTTAGAACCGTCTTTTCTATTATAAAATATAAGTCCTCTAATTCATGAAATGCCTGTAGTTTCACCTAAATTGGATTCAAAATCTTACCAAATGATTTAGTTAAAGTTTTGGTCAACCAACATTCTAAAATACAAACTAAAGGGGTTTTGACCATTCCAGGGGTTCCTATGATTTTTAGGGCCTCTGAAAACCCCAAAAAACTCAAATTTTCTATTTAAAGATATATTCTTTGAGTTTTCTAAAAGTTGCCTAAAATTATGAAAATGCCACTAGCCTCTATAGCTTTCCGTTTGGCTATTTTGGTTTCGATTTCAAGTTAACCTTAGGCTTTAATCCATATTTTAAAATGCTTTAATTAACATCCTAATCTGAATTAGTCTCATTTTGCATTGCTTTAGGGTGTTCCAATATTAATTTATAAGGTCCAATTTAGTTTCTAAAATACCAGTCATTACATTAAGCTCCTTAAATTAAGTTTATGATGGCTTTGATGAGTTCTAATAGAGTTATATAACTCATATTGGATGAGCTTTTGGAGCCTAGATATTGATTTACAAGAGTTCCTCATAATACCATTCAATTGAACCATATATGAGCCTAAAGTTTTAGTTAACTTGTATCAGGTTTAAATGAGTACAAGTATGGTCCCATTGATGATTTTGTGATTCATTTGATGTGTCTAAGCCAAGCAAGTGAAATTTCACTCAAGTGTGGGTGTGAGACCGTGGAATGAAGTCAAGGAATAAAGGGAAATTAAGTTGAATTCTTTCATTAAGGTAGCTTTTCATCCATTCTTATATATGTATGTTGGTTGTTTAAGTATTTTGGATTACTTGCATGCATTACTTGCAAATTATGTGTATTGATGATTTTTTTATGATCATATGCAATTGCATAAAATTGATTACATTTGGAATTAGTTTAACTTTTGAATAGGTAAGGTTGTACCAAAAGTCTCTTGAAATGGGTGAGGTGAGGCTAAAAATCCCCAAATATGGATGAAACTAAGCCAAAAGTCTCAATTATGAGTGATACCAAGCCAAAAGTCTCTAAAAAAAGGTAAAACTAAACTAAAAGTCCCTAATTACTGGATGAGGCTAAACCAAAAGTCCCTAGAGCTTGTTTTTGCTCTTGGTGAAGCCATATGATCCCTGATGCATGAATATAAATATTATTTGATTATGTGACATACATGCTTGCTTCCTTTGACCTTGAGTATGCATTATATGTATGCTTCAATGATGAATTAGCTATTAGAATTCTTTGAATCTTATTTTTTCCCTTATTTTTCCTAACCATGTCTAGGTACCTCTTAAGGAAGAAAAGATGGTGAGCAAAGAGCATACGAAGAATTACTTTGACACTAGTTTAAGTTTTAATGCATATTCTTGCACATATAATAATGTATATGTATATTTTGATATATGATAATTCCCACTCACTCAAAAGCTTGAGACCACGATGTATAAATCATTTTTAGATGTAAATATATGAATTGTATTATTTGACTTTTTGAGTTCCACATTATGTATGTATATAATGGCAAATGGAAGTGTGGTTTTGAGTTGCCCAAATAGAGACATAGTGTAACATCCGGTCCCTCCGTAAACGTGAGAAATGCAATGTTCGTTTTCTCCGTAAACGTCAGAAATGGGCCAAATATAAAAGGAAGTCCTCGAAATAGAAGGAATTGGGGCCAACTAAAATTATGATAAAATTTTAAATATTAGAAAATGAGGATTTGAGGTTTGAGATGCTCAAAAACCAAAGCCAGAAGAGCTCAAAAAATTTGCCGAAGAAAGTAGGGGTATTCTTGTAATTTTTGGAAAATTTTGAAAACTCATAGGAGAGCTTTTTAAATGAAAAATTTGAGCTTTCCAGAGTTCTCAGAGCCTCTGAAAACCATAGGAACCCCTAGAACAGTTGAAACCCCTTCGGTGAGCGATTTCGGCAAAGGTTGACCAAAACTTTGACCGAACAGTTCGGAATAGTTTTAGATCATTTTTAGTGATTCCAAAGGCAATTCTTATGATTAAGAGCCTAAGGAATATGATGGAAAAGACAGATTTTAAAAAGGAGTTGATATGAGCCTAAAATGAAAAAGCCAAGGAAAGGGACTAAAATGCAAAAGTAAAAAGTTGCATAAAGTGACTTTTGACTTCTTCTTATCTACGTTCCAGCAGCTCCTCTGAGTAAAATGCTCTATTTCTGCCCAGAAAACAGAGAGAGAGAGTGGCGCACAAGAGCAAGCTCAAGGGAAGAAGAAAAGCCAAGAGAAATGTATGAATTCATGGAAACTTTTGCTCTTCCCTTTAGAAAACTTCTTCCCCTCCTTTCCTCCTCTCTTCCTATGGATTTAGTGAGGTGTTTGGTTCTATTTTGAGCCCAGAACAGAGGGGTAAATTTTGAAAACGAGAGAGTTAAAGCAAGGAAGAGAGCTCTTGAGAAAAGCTAGGAAATCAAAGTAATTTGTTGTCTTCCATGCTTTTTCTTCCCTTCTCCTCCTTGTGATAATTTCGTCCCATATAGAGCCCAATCAAAGGGAGATGAATTCTGGTCCTAGCAAGGGAGATTCATAGATTTTGGAGTGTGAGAAGCAAGTAGGTGCAAAGAAATCAAAGAAAGAAGCATGAAAACACAAGATAGAAAAGTGAGGGATTCATGGAGACATTGTGAAATCTGTTTTGATCCATGAATTCCCTAGCTTAGATGAGTGTTTGCTTGAGTTCCTAAGATCTCTAAGAGGTCCCCCATATGCCTCTTCCTCCATGAAAATGAACAAAACCCTATGGAAAGTCATGAACCTAAAAGTTAGAAAAGTGTAGAGCATTTAAGGGGATTGTAAAAACTGATTTAATCTATGAGTTCTCTTGACTATTTAAGTGTTTCCTTGACCTCCTACAACTCTTAACAACCTCCCTAAATGGTTCTCCCATCAAGGAAAAATCAAGAAGCCATGAAATCCCATTTATGCTCTAAGTTTCGGCCAAGTAGGGATGGCATAGTTAGGGAGAGTTTTAAATTGTTTCAAGCCCATTTTTGAGTCATATATGATGAATGAATGTGAGGGGAAACCTTGGGAAAAATTTAGGAAGCTTAGAGAATGAGTTAGTGCTTTAGGTTCCATATTGTGACCTAAGGAAGTAACATGATGTTAGGCCCTTTGTTTTAATGATATGATGACTCCAAGAGGTTTAAAAGGAGTCAAGAATCATATTTGAGAATAAAGAATGAGGCCTAGAAATCATTTGAGGGGTGTTGCTTCATTAGGTGCCAATATGGACCATAATGGAGGTTATAGAGTAATCTAGGGTTTAAGTAAGTTGCATGGCCCTAGACATTGTTTCATGAACTTAATTGGCTCCCATAATTTGTGTCTAGGCTAAGAGACACTATTTCCACCAACTTGTGGGTGTGTGGCAAAAAGAGGAGGCTTGAAAGCTAAGGAAAAAGTGTGTGAAATTATGCAAGGTAGCTCTCTCCACCTTCTCTCATGCATGGATGTGTGTTTAGCTTGTTTTAGAATGTGTGTATGTGTATTTTCAAGTTAAGAAAAGTATGCTAGCATGCCTTTATATGCCATGATGCTTGATGCTATGTTATGTTTTCAAATGATTATATGATGTTTGTGTGAGTTTGCTTGAGTGTGGAAAGGCCAAGAACTCTTCCCTTTGGTGAGGATGAGCCAAGAACCCTTGAGCTTGGTTGAGACAAAGTAAAGGGTCTCCCAAAAGTAAAGTGGGCTCCCAAGAGTATGGTTGAGTCCAAAGTGCTTAAAGAATGGGTGAGGCAAGTCCAAAATCCATGAGGAGAAGTGTGAGGCCAATCCAAACACTTAGTGAGCTCTTGAATGTCTTGCATGATTGATTCACATGCTAAAGTTGCTTTAAAATGCCTATGATTTCTACTTTCTCCATGCATGCATATATGAAACTTGCTTGCACATATTATGTGTGATGGAATGGGAGATGAGCTATTGGGATTCTTTGAATCTCATCCCCTCATCTCCAATGATCTAACATGCTAGGTGAACTAAGTGGATATGCTAATGGGAGCCAACAACATTGAAGAAGAGAGATTGACATTCATATGTCTAGCTTTTACCCTTTTTGAGCCATAATGATGTATATGATTATTGTAAATGGCACATGACCCTTGAGACACATGTAAATATGATATTATGTGATGTATACATGTATGGATATGATATATGAACTTTAGAAATAAATTTGGGTATGTAATGCCAAGTTATGCAAATTGGAAGTTTGATGCAAATGTGTATAAGTGTGGATGAAAAGGCCAAAATGAGATGCATGAGGGTTGGAACCATTTGGATAGCTCACACAAGTCTAAAATATGCTTTTAAACTTGCCCAAAAGGTGCCAAGACCAAGGGGAATCCATTTGGCAATTTTGGCACCCAATATGGAGCCAAAATTGACCATAATAGAACCCTATGCCATTTTTTGGCCAAATGAGTTAGTCTTGCCCTGAAACTTGGCATGCAATTAGGTATCATTAAGATCTTTTTGGGAAGCTAAAGATCATCATTTTCTGAGACCTAGAGAATATTTGATGAATTTTCAAAGTTAGGATTTTTCATGGATTCTGGTATGGGTACTGTTCATACTGGCAATTTTGAATTCTGTGTCACCCAATGGCTAAATGGTGTCCAATGCTTATGAAATTTTACATGCATAAACTAGAGGTCATAATATTTCTGTGGCCACTGAGATCACCTCATTTGGAGGTCTGAGCAGTGAGTTATGCATGTTTGAAGTTAACTGTCAGCATCAGTAGCGCCCCATGAGTCCGGTTACTGTTCCATAGGGTCCAGCTGACTAAACGTATTTGTTTCATTCTGGAATTATTTTTAGCATAAATTTAAGATTTGTAGCTTTCCAGAATGACTAAATTTGTGTGATTTCTATTTTTATATAATTAGTTATGAAGTTTAGAAGTTTGTATCAGTAATCTAAAATAGCAGCCCAGGCAGCAGCGACCTCTGGACCTTTTTGGATATCAAACGTCCTCTGTGATAAATTTTATGCTCTGGACGTATTTTTAGTGTAAAGTAGACATCCATAGCTCCCCAAAATGACCAAGATTGCATGATTTCAATTTTTCTATATTTATTTATGATTTTCTGAAGCTTGCCCAGAATTGAGGACAATGCTGTCCGAGAATGAATACCCATTTCCCATAGCTCCTTTCGATTTCCAAGAGTTGTAGGTGGGTTTTTGTGATACAAATGAGTTGTAATAATGAAATTAAATATGAGGAGGCATAGTATGAGTTTACCTGATCCACGTGACATCGAATGGGTTTTTGGATATGATGACTTGCAAATAAAAATTCAAATTTTTATGCTTCCTCTATTAGAATTATGTGTATGTTTCATGATAATTATACTATTCAAAGGCATGAGATGAGCTAGACTTAGAGGTAGGTGGCGAGTCGTGTCGCGCAACCCTCAAAATAAAATTAGGTTGAATTATATTTTATAGTTAGTGACGCAACCTAGATTATCTTCCTTAAAAATGGAGTTCAATGTTGAATTGAGTTTTTTAAATGTTAAAAGACTCTAAAAATTTCCTAACTAAGGGGGGTTTGATTGACTTAAACTAATTAAAATTAATTTGAATCAAAATCACTAACTACCTAATTGCATAAGCTAATGAATGAATGATGGACTTGTAACTAACTTTGGATCCGTCCCTTGGTATCCACTATCATTATCCTAATCTAATTGTGATTAATTCTGGTATAGGAATCCCTAATTATGTCCATTGGCAAATGATCTTGAATTACCACTCAAGATTCAAGAACTAGCAATTTGATGTTAATTGAGACCTCAACTACTATTAAATTACTGATTCTTGTGATTAAGATCTATGAACATTTGAATTGAATGATTAATTAATCAATTAGCCTCTGAATTAATACCCTAGGATGTTTAATTAACCAACCAAACTCCAAGAAATCATCAAATTAGACAATCAAGTACATAATCTCACTCATGCATTTCATCAAACACCTTGATGACATACATGAGAAATTAGAGAATAATGAAAATCCAACACTAAATCAATCAAATAATCAGTCAAATAATATCCTAATTAACCAGCCACTAACTATAGACAATACACATTCCCAATCAAATACAATCTTAACTAAGAGAATATAAGAGAAGAAAAGTGCTGGAAAATATAAGAAAATCTTAGTCAAAAATATGTTGCTGATCCATGGATTCAAGTTTGCACCAAGGGTCTTCATCCTAGCTAGCCACAAGGGAAATTAGAGCTTCATTTGAGTGGAGATGGAATGGGAATGGAGGATGAGAGGCTACGGGTATTGAGTGGACGAAGGATAGACTGCGTTCTGTGTATGCAAATGGAATGTTTTTCGATGAATGTGCGTCAGGATCATATATTCGAATGGAATGGTGTGTATATCGGATACCCTTCTCATGTGATTTCTTTTAATAATTCAACGTGCTGCCTCTCATTTATTTTTCCCGTAGCTTAATTCTTCCAGCTCATGCAAGCTTCTAAATGTGAGCTCATGAATGACATGGCTTCCTTGTGTTCACGTGTCATGCATGTGTATATTACTTCTCATTCCACGTCAAACCCATGCATATGCACTCCTTTTAGTTGCCATGTGAATTCCTTTCTGCTCGTGCTTCTTGAATCATTCCCCACGTGAAACTCTTCCATGTGGCTGCTGCTTCCTTTATTTTTGTCATTCCCTCTAATCACGTGCTCCTCATTCTCCCTTTCACGTGCTACTTTTGCTTTTATTCTCAGCCTTTGACTCCACGTCAATCCTTATGTGTTCATTCCATGGCTTTACATTTCGAGTCTTCTTCTTCTCTTCTCAAGCTTGAGCTTGCTTCTTGATGTAACTGTTGTGTTTCTCCTCCTCAAAAAGTACCAGAACCCATAGCCTCTTCTCTTCAAATAACCAGCTGGACTTATGCTTCCTCCACGTCAGCTCCCTCATAAAAACGTGCTCTGTTTCACGTTCTGTGCATTGCTTGCTTGCTCATTCGGAGTGTCTTATTTGACTTCAGAACTGCATGTGTGTTTCTCCACGTTATTTCTGCCTAGACTCATGCATTCTGCTGTTCTGGAGCTGCATTCTTCACGTTCTTCCCTCTCAAACAGTGGCACGTTCTGCCCAGCTTCTTCTTCCAACTCTATTCTAGCTCGTGTAGCTTCTTCGTCCAGCCCAGCACGTAGAACTCGAGCTCTGTAGTTGCTGCCTTATGTGTTGTCTCTCCCTCGTTCTGCCCATGCGTGGTTCTTCCACGTGAAACTCTCCCACGTGGCTTTTCATCCTCTGTTTTAGCCATGTTCAGCTTGAGGAACCAGTGCTTCATGCTTTTCTCCCTGGACTCGAGGTCTGCTCCAAGTTAGTTTATGTGTAGCTTCCATATAAAACGCGTAGCTTAGAGATAACTTATTCAACTCGTGGCATTCCTTCTCTACACTTAAGCTCAAAACTTTCTTGATTCATTCTACCCATAGTAGCTTCCTATTTCATTTCCCTCGTGACCTCCTTAGCCAGCTTCTTTAAAACCTTCTCTTCCCACGTGATGAACTTGAATATGCATCTCAATCCAAGAGTCCAAGATTTGGTCAAGCTATTGCATATATGATCTGCATGTATGGAGTGTGAATGTAAATCTCCTTGGCCAATTTATTCAAAATTAAAACTTCCCATTCATGGTCTAATTAATCTCCACCATTAGAAATTTAATTGCCCATAAAAATCTACACACAAAAAGAAGAAAAATTAAGTAGGAAAAATTCACAAAATTAATTAAAAGAAAATTATGCAATAAAATTCAAGAATTTTGTAAATAAATTCCTTAAGTACGGAAATGGCTATTAAAATAAAATCTTATATAATTAAACCCCTAAAGTCATATTTGGACACTAAAATGTTTAAGATAAGGAGAATAAAATATATATAAATCATGCTTATCAATAGGTGACTTAAACTAATGAAGAACATGCAGGTTTTTGCCCTTTGTGACTTACAAGACTAACACGACGAGTATCCATTTTGGTTTTCTATAAATTTTCCCTATGCTACTTGATAAGTCCCAAATTTTGTATATTTTATCCCACATTTATCTATGATTTTGATGATGATTTTGAGCTAATTCAAAAATGATGAGAAACCCCGTAGGAATAAGTCCTAGGAACCTTCAACAAGATGATACATTGCCCAGGACCAGCTAAGAACAAGAAATGTTGGTCAAGTGGATAAGACCCTAAGAGAACTCGTCCCTTAGAACTCTAGCCTTGAGATGCCACAAAGGAAGACCACTCCTTTGATAAGTCACTTGTATTCTAAAGAAGAACACACAGAAGCAAGACTTCTCACAATGAGAAATAAAATTCTGAATTCATTCCCATCTCTCAATAGTACAATAGGTGGCCTATTAAATAGGCATAAAAGAAAACCCTAAACCTAACTTAATCTCTAAGAATTCTCCTCCAAGAAATAGGAAATAAAGAATACAATTTTAATGGGAGGAGATGATGCCATTTACTACAAGAAATCCTAAAGAAAAGGAAAGAAAGTAATAAGTTTTCAGCAACTAACGAAAATGGAAATAAACAAAATCTGAAACTTAAATCCTAAGTCTTGACTAAATGGCCTTGTTCAAACTAATGGAAATGGAAACTAATGAAAATCAAATAAAAGACATCCTAATAAGATTTAAAACTCCTATTCACGTCACTTTTGTTGCCCATGTGAATTGCACATGCTTGTTAATTGATTTCTTCAAGTTGGACTCTATTTGGATCTTGCAGCATGTCTTGTTGGGCTTGGACAATGAGGATAAAGTCCCTTGGGCCTTGTAACTCTTCAAATTGATGCAAAAACATGGGTTCAAGCTCTTGAACTTTTTGGACAATGCAACTCAAAGCTTGCTTCATGACTTTAGCTTTTCCTCTAGTCATTGGGTCTCCTATGCCTTGTAATGGATCCATTTGCATGTTGGGCTCTCTTGCACACCCTCCATGCTCTTTTAGGTCATTACACCATGCTCCCTTGTCTACAAGCTCACGGGCCCCTTCATCATTCCCTCCTTCTTCAAAAGGATTTGTCCTCGAATTTGCATAATTAAAGAGAGATAAATCAGTAACATTGAATGTAGCACTAATATTTCCATAAGAGCTTGGCAAATCAATTTTGTATGCATTGTCATTAATTCTTTCCAAAACTTGGAAAGTTCCATCCCCTCTAGGGTGTAATTTTGACTTTCGTTTCTCAGGGAATCTTTCCTTTTTCAAGTGTAGCCAAACCCAATCTCCAGGTTCAAATACCACACGCTTTCTACCCTTATTAGCATGCTTAGCATATTGTTCATTCTTCCTCTCAATGTTAGCCTTAACTTTGGCATGTAATTCCTGCACAAACTTAGCTTTCTTCAAACCATCAAGATTAGCAAACTCATTAGAAGGTAAAGGAAGAATATCTAGAGGAGCTAAGGGATTAAAACCATAGACAACCTCAAATGGAGAAAATGAAGTAGAAGAGTGCACTATTCTATTATATGCAAACTCAATGTGAGGCAAGCATTTTTCCCAATTCTTTAAGTTTTTTTGAATAATAGAACGAAACAAGGTAGTAAGAGTACGATTCACAACTTCAGTTTGCCCATCCGTTTGAGGATGTGCCGCAGTAGAAAACAATAATTTAGTTCCTAGCTTAGACCACAAAGTTCTCCAAAAATGGCTAAGGAACTTTACATCTCTATCACTCACAATAGATTTAGGTAAACCATGCAACCTCACAATTTCACAATATGTATGGCATCATTAGTTTTTGAACATGCAATAAAGTGTTCCATTTTGCTAAATCTATCAACCACAACAAAAATGCTATCTTTTCCACTTTGAGCTCTAGGTAAGCCCAACACAAAATCCATAGAAATATGAGTCCAAGGTTGAGAAGGCATGGGGAGGGGAGAATACAAACCATGAGATTGAACTTTAGATTTTGCATGCTTACATGTCACACATCTATCACAAACAACAATTACATCTTTCCTCATGCTTGGCCAATAAAAATGTTCATGCAAAAGAGCTGAAGTTTTCTCCACACCAAAGTGTCCCATCAAAGCACCACCATGAGTCTCTTTAACAAGCAATTCACGCATAGAACAAGATGGAATACATAATTTATCTTTCTTAAACAAAAATCCATCAAATATGTAAAAGTCATTAAAACCATGTTTCTCACACAATTTCCAGATTTCACCAAAGTCACAATCAGATTCATACATGCTTTTTAACATCTCAAAAC
Source organism: Erythrophleum ivorense (assembly GCA_026724425.1). Taxonomy (NCBI): domain Eukaryota; kingdom Viridiplantae; phylum Streptophyta; class Magnoliopsida; order Fabales; family Fabaceae; genus Erythrophleum; species Erythrophleum ivorense. The sequence continues at coordinate 11,701,508 of JAIUCV010000014.1, forward strand.
CAAGTAATCTAGCATGCAATGATGTAAGAAGACTATATCTCCTAGATAATGCATCAGCCACAACATTCTCTTGACCTTTTTGTGCTTGATGACAAAAGGAAAAGTTTCAATGAATTCAAGCAATCTAGCATGTCTCTTGTTCAATTTACCTTGAGACTTTAAAAATTTCAAGCTTTCATGATTAGAATGTATAATGAATTCTTTTGACTACAAATAATGTTGCCAAGTCTCTAAAGTTCTTTTTAAAGCATACAACTCTTTGTCATATGTGGAATAATTCAAAGTAGCTCTGCTTAATTTTTCACTAAAGAAAGCAATGGGCTTAGAATCTTGCATTAAAACAGCCCCAATTCCAATTCCAGATGCATCACATTCAATTTCAAATACTTTAGAAAAATCAGGTAAAACAAGTAAAGGAGCATTAGTTAATTTTTCTTTCAAAGTGCTAAATGCAACCTCTTGTGTTTCACCCCACTTGAAAACTACATTTTTCTTTACCAAATCATTCAAAGGTGCAGCAATGGAGGAGAAGTCCCTCACAAAACATCTATAGAAGCTAGCCAAGCCATGGAAACTCCTTACTTCATTTGCATTCTTTGGTGTAGGCCATTCACGGATAGCTTTCACCTTCTCCTCATCCACACGAATCCCTTGAGCACCTACAACAAATCCAAGAAACACAACAGAATCCAAACAAAAAGAACACTTTTCTAAATTTATATAAAGGCTATTCTTCCTAAGAATGCAAAAGACCTCACGCAAATGACCAAGATGATCATCTAAACTCTTACTATAAATCAAAATATCATCAAAATAAATAACAACACATTTCACAATGAGAGAACGAAAAACATGATTCATTAAGCTCATAAATGTACTGGGTGCATTAGTTAATCCAAATGGCATAACTAACCACTCATACAATCCAAACTTAGTTTTAAATGCAGTTTTCCATTCATCACCTTCTTTCATTCTAATTTGATGATATCCACTCCTAAGATCAATTTTAGAAAATAAAGATGCACCATGCAACTCATCAAGCATATCATCTAATCTAGGAATGGGATAACGATACTTAACTGTGATTTTATTGATGGCTTTACAATCCATGCACATTCTCCACTTACCATCCTTCTTAGGCACTAGGATCACTGGAACCGCACAAGGACTTAAGCTCTCTCTAACAAAGCCTTTCTTCATGAGCTCTTCAACTTGGCATTGGATTTCCTTAGTTTCTTCCGGATTGGCTCTATATGCTGGTCTATTACGAATGGATGCTCTGGGGATGAAATCTATACGATGTTCAATGCATCTCAAAGGGGGCAAAGCATCGAGAATTTCCTTTGGAAACAAATCACCAAAATCTTGCAAAAGAGACACAACACTAGAGGGCAAAGAGGGATCAAGTTCATTAGTAGAAAAATAAATTTCCTTGTACAAGAGTACAAGTACTTGCTCATTAGCCAACATAGCTCTCTTAATCTCTCATTTTCCAGAAAAGAAACTCACTTTTTTTTCATCAATTTTCTCACTTTCATGCTTTTTCTTTTCAATCACTTTCTTTTCTTTTTCCCTCTCCTTTCTTTCTTTTCTCTCTTTCTCTCTCAATTTGCACTCATTTTCAATGGTAAGTTGATCCTCATAAGCTTGCATGGGTCTGAGAAGAGTAAGCACAACAATTTTACTGTTGAAAGGAAAAGAATGGCAATTTTTATATCCATCATGTTTAACACGTCTATCAAATTGCCATGGTCTACCAAGCAAAATATGTCCAGCATACATAGGAGCTATATCACACAAGACCTCATCATGATAATTACCAATAGAAAAAGAAATTAACACTTGCTTAATAACTTTAACTTCACTACAATCATTAAGCCATTGCAACATATAAGGACTAGGATGCTTTAAAGTAGGCAAATTCAGTTTATCAACAAGCAAGATACTAGCAACATTTGTACAACTACCACCATCAATAATCATGCTACATACCTTGTTCTGGACAAAACATCTAGTATGGAAAATGTGCTCACGCTGCTCTTTCTCATGATCTTCCTTAGGTTGAATATTTAGAGCACGCCTAGACACCAAAGCCTCTCCATGCACGGGGTCACTAAGCTCCAACTCAGAATCCTCCACCAAAGATGGCATACTTCCATCCGAATCTTCATCACTAGTCTCCTCACTAACTACATCACCATTCTCAAGCAAAATCATAGTTCTCTTGTTTGGACATTGAGAAGAGATGTGACCAAAACCTTGACATTTAAAACACTTAATTTTTGAAGTAGAAGAAGAAGAAGAGGAGTTAGAGTTATACTTACCTTTAGGAGGTGGATCTGAACTTTTAGGCTTTGCTTCCTCCTTTGGCTTGCTTGCTTTGGATTTGAAGGAGGATTTGGAATCCTTCAAACTTTGCTTCCAAGACCCAGAACCAACAGCAAATCTGAATTTTTGTTGAGATTTAAGTTGTTTCTCCACTTTAATAGCTTTGTGTAATAGCTCTTCCATGTCAACATAATGTTGGAGATCAACAATTACAGCAATTTCAGGGTTCAAACCATCAATGAATCTTGCCATGGTTGCCTCTTTGTCTTCCTCAAGATTGGCTCTAATCATAGCCATTTCCATCTCTTGATAATACTCCTCAACACTTATGGAGCCTTGTCTCAATTTCTGCAATTTCTTGTGCAAATCCCTATAGTAATAACTAGGGACAAATCTCTTTCTCATAGTGATTTTCATCTCATGCCAAGTCTGAATTGGAGGCTCTCTATTTTGCCTTCTATTGATGAGAAGTTGATCCCACCAAATACTAGCATAATCTGAAAATTCAACAGCTGCTAATTTCACTTTTTGCCCTTCAGAATAATGTTGGCACTCAAAAACATGCTCAACCTTTCTTTCCCACTCCAAATAAAGCTCTGGATCATTCTTTCCTTAAAAGGAGGGAATTTTCATTTTGATGTTGCCTAGACCATGCTCCTTATGTAGGGGAGCTTGCTTGTGCCTCCTTAGAGTGAAATCATCAAAGTCAGATTCTCTTTCATACTCCTCTTCAAGATCATGCCTTTTTGGAATTTTAGAGTTAGATGGAGATTCAAAGTCATCCAGTCTTGCATTGAGCCTTTTGAATTGCTCATAGACACTTTTCATGAAAACTTTAAGATCAACATCATTAGGCTCATTTTCAGCCATTTTACAACCTGAAATGTTAGTGACAGAATAAATAATAATAATATGAAGTAGGACCTCACACACTCTTCTCACGTGTATCACTCAAAATATTGTAAATCCACTCGTGTTTCACTCAAAATTTGGCTTTTATCTTTAATATGACACTCTTGCCTTTTACCACTCACTTGCTTCTTTTTAGTGCTCTTAATTAGAAACAAAAACAAATCAATAGGAGCAAAGAATAAAGTGGCAATCCCAAAACCAGAAAATTCCAAGTTAAAATCCTCAAAGAGCCAAAAGAAAAAGGGGCAAGGGGGTAGTAGTAATAATGCAAAAGAAAAGAAGAAAAACGTGTAGCAATATGGGGAAAAGAAAGAAATCAAAACAAGAAGGAAATAAGAGAAAGGAACATGAAACAACAATAGAGGAAAGAGAGTAGATTCAGCAAAAAAAAGGAAAAACAAAATTTGACAAAATGGATGTGAGAGGGAGAGGGTAAATCACGTTTTAGACCTGATCAAGGAAGGAGAGAGGCACAACTTGAAGGACTTGGAAAGAAAACAATGAGATCTAAAGCAAAAAAATGGAAAGAAAGAAAGTCAGCAAATTTAGAAGTAGAAAGGAAATAAAAAAAAATAGGCAAGAAGCAAATTAGGAAGTATATAAGAATTTAAAAGGGCAAGGATCAAAAACAAGTAGTTTGGAAAGAATTAAAAAAAAAGGAAAGTCAAGTTCAATTTAGGAAATTTGGAAGCTTACCACCCAAGTTTACAGAATTAAGAAAGCGATTGCTACTTGTAATGTAAGTTCTTCACAAATTGGTAACTTCCTACAACTTGCAATTCAGGTTATCCAAAATAGGAACTTTGAAAATAGGAAACTAATGGGATGCCAAGCAATTGCAATCCATCACAATGAAATAGGAAATTTGTTACTTGAACATAAAAGGACAGAACTTGATAGTTACTCAACTCAAATTGGAAATTCTTCTTTCTTTCTTTCTTTTTTTCACTTCTTTTTTTTTCACTTTTTTTTTTGAATTTATTTTATTTCTTTTTTTTCTTGAAATTTTTTTTTTGAGTATCACACACTCTTTTTTTTTTTTTTGAAGAAACAAAAAATGAAAATATGGCAAAGAGGACAAAACTCACACACAAGTTAGCAAATCACAAGAAAAAAACAAATAAACTATGGATGGTATGAAAAGGAAGATGGAGGCACACTACAATAGAAAAAGGAAAAAGATGGAAGATAAAGATGAAGATGAAAAAGGTAACACAAATGGAAGGAGAGAAGGTATGAAGAACAGTGGAAGGAAAACACAAAGATATACCTTGCACTAGCAAACCTATGCTCTGATACCAAATGATGAGAGACCCCGTAGGAATAAGTCCTAGGAACCTTCAACAAGATGATACATTGCCCGAGACCAGCTAAGAACAAGAAATGTTGGTCAAGTAGATAAGACCCTAAGAGAACTCGTCCCTTAGAACCCTAGCCTTGAGACGCCACAAAGGAAGACCACTCCTTTGATAAGTCACTTGTATTCTAAAGAAGAACACACAGAAGCAAGACTTCTCACAATGAGAAATAAAATTCTGAATTCATTCCCATCTCTCAATAGTACAATAGGTGGCCTATTAAATAGGCATAAAAGAAAACCCTAAACCTAACTTAATCTCTAAGAATTCTCCTCCAAGAAATAGGAAACAAAGAATCCAATTTTAATAGGAGGAGATGATGCCATTTACTACAAGAAATCCTAAAGAAAAGGAAAGAAAGTAATAAGTTTTCAGCAACTAACGAAAATGGAAATAAACAAAATCTGAAACTTAAATCCTAAGTCTTGACTAAATGGCCTTGTTCAAACTAATGGAAATGGAAACTAATGAAAATCAAATAAAAGACATCCTAATAAGATTTAAAACTCCTATTCACGTCACTTTTGTTGCCCATGTGAATTGCACATGCTTGTTAATTGATTTCTTCAAGTTGGACTCTATTTGAACCTTGCAGCATGTCTTGTTGGGCTTGGACAATGAGGATAAAGTCCTTTGGGCCTTGTAACTCTTCAAATTGATGCAAAAACATGGGTTCAAGCTCTTAAACCTTTTGGACAATGCAACACAAAGCTTGCTTCATGGCTTTAGCTCTTCCTCTAATCATTGGGTCTCCTATGCCTTGTAATGGATCCATTTGCATGTTGGGCTCTCTTGCACACCCTCTATGCTCTTTTAGGTCATTACACCATGCTCCCTTGTCTACAAGCTCACGAGCCCCTTCATCAATCTTTTATGCATTATTGGAATTATTGGACATTTTTGGGAAAAAGTATAAATATTGGAAATTTTGGGGCAAAAGTGAAAATGTTTTAGGGTTTCCAATTTTTGGTTGAGAATTAATACTCTCTATTCTTTGATTTACTTATCAAATTTTAAAATGTAGTTTTGGAGAATTTAATTTAGAAATTACAAATGTTATTTAGAGGAATTTTGAATTTAAATAAAATATTAATATTTTTTTCACTCATTTTCTCCTCCAAATGGTAAGCTCTTGTTAATTCTCATTATATTTTATTTTGCAATTTTTATTTTTCTCTTTCTTCCATCCTTACATGGTGCCACATGTTCTCTTTTTAGGCATTCTTGGATTTTATTTTACTTTTAGAGCTAGGTAATGTTGCATGCTACATGAATATATTTTGGACCTAACCTATACTAATAGGTACACTTTGACTTTTTAGACCATAGAAGTACAGTTAATGAAATCCTATGATGGAGATTAAGTCTTAGGCTCCAAGAGTCATCTAATAGCTAAGACTTTGGAAGACATTCTTAAAGATTATTAAAGGTATAATGGGCAAACCACTTCATGGAAAAATCAAGGGATTTGTTCTTTATCTTTTTAGTTTTATCTTGTTGGTTCGGTTTGAACTTGATGGCTAGGATTTCCCTAAAACTCTCTACCCACTCTTCTAACCATTGGATCAAAGCTCCTTCTCTCTTCTCTTCCCTAGCTGCCCCCTTTTCTCCCTTCTCTTCTCTTTATGTTGTCTTCTTCCCCCCTCTCCATCTCTCTCATGGCTACACACATACACTTCGTGCTCCATTAAAACTTAGGTTTCTAGGTTTTTTCTCTATCATCCACGCCTTCCCACCTCATCTCCATCATCATCCACTCACTTTCACGCCACCTTTCCTTTCATATTTCACCATGGTTGAAGCTTGCTTAATCCTTGGAGGAAGGACGAAATTCATGGTAGCTTAAGCAAGGAGGGAGGTGATTAAGGAGAGGTAAGGAGATGAAGTTTGAGCTCATGGAATGAAGATTAAAGACTTAGTGGGGCAATTTTTTTTATTATTCTATTTCAATTCAAGAGACTTAGAGTTCTTAATTTTAAGAATTTCTAAGTAGTTTTTCATATGTTTAATCTGGTTCTAAGTTGGAATTATCATTTGTCTTAGATTGGATTAGATAATAGGCTAAATTTTTTATATTTTAGATGATGAATTTGGATTGTAAAGCTATTGGAATTTTAATTTTGGAATGACATTTAAGTTCATTTAATTTGGGTTGATGTTATTTGCCTAAATTTAATTGGTATTTTATTTTACATTGTCAAATTGGATTGTCAATTAACCTCATCATTCAATTGGGTTAGTTTAGTCTTAATTCCATATTTAAAGGATCTAATTTTTGTTTAGATTAATGGGATTGATTGCTATTAACAAGCATTTATAAGTCAACATATACTAGAAATCTTTAGATATGTTGAATTACACTTACTTGTACTTAGGGTTCCTTAAGTTTTTACTTTTCAATCAAATCTATTAGTCTACTTTAATTCCCTTCCCCTAAGTCTAATTAATTAAAATTGAGTTAGGAATGTTAAGTCTCCTTAGCCAACCCTTAGTTGCCCCTTAACATAATTGAATTAAAAAAAATCCAATTTCAGAATTAGTAGTTAACTTTGTTAATTTCACTTAGTTTAATTCATTTAATTTTTAATTTAATTTCCTTCCAATGAAACTCCTATCAAATTGCATTTGCATTCATCATATTAGAATTGCATTTATCATATTGCATTTCATATAGTTTATAGGTTCTTTGATAGTACAATTAGGTCATAATCTTATAGGTTAGTTAGTGCATAATTAGTTTACCATCTTAGGTCTAATTTCATAACAATTTCATAGCAGTTTAGATATTTTTCATCTACAATTGCATATATTCCATGTTTTGTCCAATAGTTAAATCATAGTCATTTTGCATTCAATTAAGTTAGTTTCATCAATTAATAGGTTTTAGAGTTAGTGTGTGATATCTGCATAAACATAGTAGTGTTTAATGTGCATTGTACCTAATTTATTTGCATTTAGAGTTAGTATCTTGCATTTTAGTTTAGGTCCATTCTTTTGCATCTTTAATCACTTAAGAAATTGAACCTAAGAAAACCTGCAACTTTCTCCCTAGAAGTAATGACCTAGGTCAACTTTAACTACAAAATTAATTTGGACCTAGCTAATTGATAGTCAACACGACTAAGGCTAGTCAATTTTTGGTGCAGTTGTCAGGGAGCAATGGTTTTACTTAAGTTCTAGTTTTTAAGTGTTTCCCCTATCATTTTTCTCTTTTTTTTTTTGGTTTTGTTCTTGCTCTGTTTTAAGCTTTGGAAGTTATGCTTATCAGTTGTTGCTTTTAATTGTACATTTGCTAAAATTTTTGGGTAACTTGCCTAGAAATTTCTAAAACTTAGAATCCTTAAGGTTTTCAGTGAGTTAGGCAAAATTAATAGCAAAGGTATTAAGTTTGCTATTTTTAGGGCAAATCCTATTGTTTAAGGTACTTTTTTATTTTTCTTTTACTTTTTAGAGATTCTTTTTCCTTTTTCTTGATTTTTGCAATTCCTTGTGAACTTTCACTTGAAATTTTTGGTTGTTGTTTCTTGTGAGTTTCTTCTTGTTTTAGTATGTCTAGGTGTAGTAGAAGTGTGTTTACTTTGATTGTTATATTTTCCTTTACCTTCTTGGCTTGAATTTTCACTTTTCGGTTTGAATTTGCAATTTAGCTCAAATCTTGAACTTTTGTTGTCATTGCCCAAAATTGGATGAAATTTGGTTTCCTAAGGTTTTCAGGGTGTGCTAATCAATTCTAAGACCTTTAGGTATCAGATGTGGGTTATTTTAGCTAAATTCAACCATTTTCATCGAATTTTTGAATTTTCTTTCATTTTTGTAAATTTTCTTTCCTTTTTTTTCTTGATTTTTCTAGGTTTTTGTTTTAATTTTTCTTGATTGGTAGCTATTTAATGTATGACAAGATCCTCCATGATAAATTGAGTGAATTGGATCCTAAAATAGAAATAACTTTTCACAAACAACTGAGAATTCAAAAGCTTGTTTCCAATTTAGCTTGTGCTAGCTTACGTGTGATTGGTTTTGAACCTGTGCAAGACTTGGTTGTTGAAATTGATATTCCTCATGTAAATATGGTTGGACATGGTGAAGAAGAGAATTTGAATTCCAACTTGCATGATAATCTTAACCTTGCTTTGCATGAGAATAGGAATTTGAATGCTAATACGCTTGGGAATCCTAACATCCATGCGAATTTGGACGCTATGGTAGATCCTAATGTGAATGCACGTCATGCTAACCTTGTAGGTAGAACAATTAAGGAATTAACCTACCTAGATATGTCATATCAAAACTTATGTTCTTAATACCTTGGACTTAATGAAAATGCAAATTTTGAGCTAAAATTTGGATTGATTCACTTACTTCCTAAGTTTCATGGTCTCACAGGTAAGGATCCCACTTGGCACTTGAAAGAGTTTCATATGGTTTGTTTTACCATGAAACCACAAGGCATGACTGAAGAACAGATCAAGCTTAAAGCTTTTCCATTCTTAGTAGAAGGGATTGCTAAGGATTGGATGTATTGTTTGCAACCAAATGCTATTAAATCTTGGGATAAGCTGAAGCATATATTCTTGGAGAAATTTTTCCTTGCTTCTAGAATAGCTACAATCAAGAAGGACATCTATGGGATAAGACAAATGTAACAAAATTCTTTGTATGAATACTGGGAAAGATTTAAGAGATTTTGTGCTAGCTATCCACATCATGGCATCCCTGACCATCAACTCATTCAATATTTTTATGAGGGTCTCTTACCTATGGATCAATGTCTACTAGATGCACCTTCTAGAGTTGCTTTGGTGGATCAAACTCCTAAAGTAGCCATGGATCTAATCTCAAGGATGGCACAAAATGGTCAACAATTTGGAACTAGAATGGATTATCAAGTGAAGAAGGTCAATGAAGTCTATGTTCCTTAGAGTGATCCTATGATGAGCAAGCAATTGCAAGAAGTTCATGCAATGTTGAAGCAGCTTACCTTAAATCAAAGTTAGAGTTCTTTATCTCATCCTTTTACACTATATCCTATGGCATTTGCTTTTCAAGTTCTCAGTACTCAGAGTTATAGTTCTCCACTTAAAAGCTACTCATCTTAGTCTTCTATGGCTTCTACAACTCTTATTGGTTCGCTATGTGGCATCTATGCTTGGTCACTCATCTTACTGACCAGTGCCCACAGTTGGAGGATAAAGTTAAGTCATGCAATGAAGTCTTTCCTTTTAGGCCAATGCAACAACAATAGCAGAAGTGCAACCCTTTCTCTAACACATATAACCCATAGTGGAAAAATCACCCCAACTTGAGATATGGGAAAAGAAATCAAAATAAAGGGTTTAATGTTGTAGGACCGAGCAATCAATTGGTGAGGTAGAATATCCCCATTAAGGAGCCAAAGAAGGATAGTAGCTATGAAAACATGTTTAAACAATTGATGGAGAGGATGCAACAGAATGACATGTAATATAGGCAAGAGTTTCATAACCTACATACTCAGATTAGGTAACTTGCCACCTTATTTAATGAAAGGAACACTCAAGGTTCAAGATAACTCCCATCTTAGACAGTGGTAAATCCTAATTATCAAGCTTCTTTATCAAAAGAGGATCAACAAGGTTAAAAGCCTGGGAAAGAGAACATGAACTTCACTAGCAATGTTAGTGTCATCATTCTTAGAAGTGGCAAGGAAGTTTAAGGGCCCCAAGAGCTATCCACTTCTTCTCCTTCTTCTCTTAACCCTTCTTCTTCTTCCTTTAATGCTTCCTCTAATAATTGTGCTTTGCATGTTTCCTTTGATTGTATTGATGATGCACCTTCCTCTAATTCTAATGCAGGTAAGTTAAGGCTAACAAAAATAATGCCGTAAAAGCAATTAAAGAAAGAGAAAGAAGAAGAAGAGCAGATTAGGAGGAAAAGTTTACCCTTTCCTACTAGGGTGACACAAACTAAGAAGCTTAAGGAAGTTGAGATTGAGAAAGAGATCTTGAACATCTTCAAGAAGGTCCAAGTGAACATTCCATTGATTGATATGGTCAAGTAGATTCCAAAGTATGCTAAATTCCTCAATGACCTTTGCACCCACAAGAGGAAGTTTAAGCACAATGAAAAGGTCAACTTGGGAAGAAGCGTCTCAGCTTTATTTCGACCATTAGTACATATGCCCATGAAGTGTAAAGATCTAAGGAGTGTCACTATCCTTTATTGGGAACTTAGATTTCACAAATACTTTAATTGATTTAAGTGCTACCATTAGTGTTATGCCTAAGTTTTTATTTTCATCTTTGCAAGGTTGTAAGCTCAAGTCCACCGGTGTCATTATGCAGCTTGCAGATAGGAGGCTAGCCTATCCTAAGGGTGTGTTGGAAGAACTACCTATAAAGGTAAATAATCTTTCCTATTGATTTTTATATACTAGATATGTGAAAAGATAGTGCTTATGGAGCCCCACCCTTTATCTTAGGTAGACCTTTCATTAAGACAGCAGATACTATTATCAATGTTAGAGATAAATATTTGAGTATAGATTCACAGGAAAAATTGTTAAATTTAATCTTTCTGATGCTATGAGGCACTTTAATGATGATAATGCTTGTGTTGGGCTAAGTTTAATTGATATGCTTATTGATGATGCATGCATAGACTTTAGGGACTATATGGTATCTAATTACTGTGATATTGTTGAATTGGATGATTCTTTCAACTGTTCATGTTTTGGTAGCTCTCATGAGTGTATGGACTATGAAGCCATTAAGACTCTATTGTTGTTGAATGCTTCTAGTGAATTAAAGCCTAGTGCTAAGTCTAGTGATGAGATTATGCCTTGCATTAAATATATTGAATCTTTTGCATGCTATAATAAGATTACTGATTTGGTTGAGTCTAGTGAATCCATTGATATTTTGCATAATGCTGGTTGTGCTATTGATCATGATGCCAGCTTGATAAAGGTTAATGATGTAGCTACTTCCTATTCTTCTCTTTATGTTTCCACTATTATTGATGCTTCTTGAGCTAAGGGAGATATTTCTGTTGGTTGTGATATGATTGAATAATTCCTTCAATGGAAAAGGCCCCTACCTTAGAACTTAAGTCACTTTTACCCACACTGAAGTATGTGTACCTTGAAAAGGGCAAGAAATTATCGATCATAGTGGCAAGCAACTTGGATGATGATCAAGAGAAGAAGCTTTTGGAGGTGTTGAAGCAGAGGAAGAGAGCTATCAGATGGACCTTAGTGAATATCCTAAGCATTAGTCCTGACATGTGTATGCACCATATCCTCCTTGAAGAAGGTGCAAAGCTAGTTCACTAACCTCAGAGGAGACTCAATCCATTGATCTTGGATGTGGTAAAGAAGAAAGTTTCTAAACTCTTATCTACTGGTATCATTTATCCTATTTTTGATAATGTTTGGGTTAGTCCTATGCAAGTAGTTCCTAAGAAAATTGGTTTGACTGTTATGAAGAATGAGAGTGGGGAACTAATGCTTACTAGAGTCCAAAATAGTTAGCGTGTTTGCATTGATTATAGGAAGTTAAATGAAGTGACCAGGAAGGACCACTACCCTCTTTCTGCTATTAATCAGATGTTAGAAAGACTAGCTACTAGATCTTATTATTGTTTTCTTGATGGATTTTTTTGTTATTTTCAAATTGTGATTGCCCTTGAAAATCAAGATAAAATCACTTTTACATTCTCTTTTGGAATATTTGCATATAGACATATGCCTTTTAGACTTCGTAATGCCCTTAGTACATTTCAAAGATGCATGGTTTCCATATTTAGTGACTTTTTAGAGGATTGCATGGAGGTGTTCATGGATGATTTTATTGTGTATGGCAATTCTTTTTATGCATGCTTGCATAGTTTAGACAAAGTTTTGAAAAGATGCATTGATAAAAACCTTGTTTTGAATTTTGAGAAATGTCACTTTATGGTGCGTAAGGGTATTGTTTTGGGTCACATTGTGTTTGAGCATGACATTAAAGTTGATGGGCTAAAATAGAAGGGATTACATCTCTCCCATACCCCACATGTGTTAAGGAAGTAAGGGCATGCTTGGTTTTATTGTATATTTATGAAGGACTTTAGTAAGATAGCATTGCCATTGTCTCATTTGTTGTAAAAAGATACTATGTTTTCTTTTAATGATGCTTGTAGGAAAGCATGGGATGAGCTCAAGAAGAAGTTGACTTCCCCGCCTATCATTTAACCTCTTAATTAGGACTTACCATTCGAGTTGATGTGTGACTCATCTGACTATGCATTGGGCACGGCTTTAGCATAGTAGGTGGATAAAAAGTAACACATTATAGCTTATGCCTCGAGGACTCTGGATGCAGCACAAGTGAACTACACTATTACAGAGAAGAAGTTCCTTGTAATTATGTTTGCTTTAGAGAAATTTAGATCATATTTGCTTGACACTAAGGTTATTATTTTCACTAACCATATAGCTATCCGGCACATGATGAAAAAGAAGGATACCAACCTAGATTGATTTGATGGGTTTCTTTGCTCCAAGAGTTCGATTATAATATCAGAGATAAAAATAGAGCTGAGAATTGGGTAGCTAATCGCCTTAATAGAATTGAAGAACCTTTGGTAAACTCTTTCCCTATTTTTGATGGTTTCCTTAATGATGCTTTATGTGCTACAACTGTATGCACTCCATGGTATGTTGATATTATTAATTTCATTGTTGCATATGAGTTGCTTGTGTAACATCTGGTTTTTCGTATAAACACCGAAATAAGTCAGTTTGAAAAATAAGTCCCCTAAAATGAACAAGTTGAGGTTAAATAAAACTAGAATAAAATTTTAAATAATGGAAAATAAAGATCTAAGGTCTAAGATACCTAAAAACCAAAGCCATAATGGTTCAATAAAATCATTGAAAGTATAATAGTATTTTCAGAAATATGAGTACTTTTTGGAAAACTCATAAAAGGGCTTTTTAAATAAAAAAAATTGAGTTGTTTGGGGTTCTCAGAGGCCTTAAAAACCATGGGAACCCCCAGGATAATTAAAACTCCTTCTATGTATGTTTTTGAACATCGATTGACCTTAACTTTGACTTTTTTGTTTATGAGGATTTTAAATCCAATTTGAGTGATTCCAAAGCCATTTTATAAATTAGAGGACCTAAATTTTATTATCGAAAAGACGGTTCTAAAGAAAGAGCTAAAATGAACGTAAAATAAACTAGCTAAGAGGAGAGATACAAATGACATTTTTAAAGAACAATTTAAAAAGGTTATTGGTTTATAAGTGGCGTCCCCCTTTGCTTCTTCTTCTAATCGACTTTGTGTCTGTCCAAACTAGAGGAGAAGCCAGCAGAAATAACACATAAGAAGGATGCTCAAGAAGGAAGAAAAAATTAGGAAAAAGGTATAGAAAATCGAGGCATTTCATGGTTCTCCCTTTTGTAACTTTGTTCTCCTCCTTCTCACCTTTCTTTCCATAGCTTTAGTGACTCATGTGGGGCTATTTCAATTCTAGTTCAGAGAGAGAAGAGTAGAAATTCAAAGAGAGGCCTAAAGCAAAGGAGAAAGCTCTTTGAGAAGGTTTGGAATCAAGGTAAATATTATTGGTTTTATTGCTTTTCTTCCTTGCTTTCCTTGGTGTGAGTTTTAGCCTTGAAGAGAACATGTAGGAAGGAGTAAATTCTGACCAAGAGCAAGTAAGAAACCTAGGTTTTAGACTATGGGAAGCTAGGAAATGCAATGAAACCTTAAGGAAAATCATTAAAATTCAAGATAACAAGGCTAGGGATTCTTGAACACATGATAAAATTCGATTTCCTCCAAGGATATTCTAACTTATGTGAGGTTTAATTGAGTTCCTAAGACGCCTAGGAAACCTCCCAAGTGTCTTTTCCTTCAAGGAAACAAAATAAACTCCATGGGTCCAAACTAAAGGCATAGGCTCAGCCAAACATAGATGAAGCACCTAGGGAGTGTTTAAAATTTTTCTAAGCCTAGATTGGGACTAGATATGATGGAAGAACATCAAAGGAAGTCTTAGGAAAAATTTAGAAGCCATAGATTGAGAGTTGGAGGTGTAGGTTCCATAATGTGACATAAAGAAGCAACATATAGCTAGACTTCTTAAAATGAATATATGATGGCTCCAAGAAGTCCAAATGGAGCCACAAGTTATAGATTAAGGGAGAAAATGGAGGCAAGATCAAGAATTATCATAGTTGCTTCATTAGGTCCCTTATGAAACTATAATGGTGTCTTAGAACCAAGTATGCTTCTCTAGTATGTGTGTAATGCTAGAGTTTGCTTCTATGATGTAATGGTATCCTACTTGGTGTCTAGGCCAAAGGAACCAAGTTCCATCCACTTGCAAGTGTGTGACCTTGAGTGAGGAAGAATAATTAAGAGAAAGACTTGGATTTTGTTCCAAAGGTAGCTCTCTAACCTTTCTCTCTACATTCTTAGTTGTTTTCTTATCTTTGAATGTGTGTATGTATGTTTATGCCATGAGAAATATGTGTAGCTATTTTCTACATGCCATGGTACCATTATGTACATAAAATATGTTTTATGAAGGTGTTATGGCTTAAATGGGTTTGGTGAAGCCAAAAGTTCCTTAGCAAAGGTGATGATGAGCCAAAGGTCTCAAGAAGAGTAAGGCTTAGTCAAAAGTCCCTTGAAAATGGGTGAGACAAGTCCAAAAGTCCTAAGAAAAGGGGGTGATTCTAAACCAATGCTCTTGCAAGCCAATGTATGATATGTATGAGCTTCTTGAACATGAAAATGATTTTTTGTATAATTACAAGTAGCTTAAGTTTCATACATGTATGCTTTGAATTGAAAATATGGCTATTATGCATGATTAAAAGGGTTAAGAGCTATTAGGATTCTAAGAATCTTACTCTTCCCTCTCCAATGTCTAACCATATCTAAGTGAGTCAAGTGGGCCAAGAAGTGGGAGCTAACAACCTTGAAGAGCAAGAACTTGGCAATAGAGTAGTGAAGTAGCCTTTTTGATAGCTTTTTGTTGTCAAGAATTGTAATTACATATTGTATATATGATGTAGACACTGGAGCACACTCCAATATATGTAGACATGATGTATGTAATGATTTTGGGTTCATATAAATGAATATGTATGATTTTACCACTAAAGGCCCTTGAAGTGTTATGCTTCCAATGTGTATGATTACATGTAGCATAGTGAAAATGAGCTCCATGATGTTTTGAACCAAATGACATGTCTCCCTAGGCTGTAAATGTGGTTTTGGACATACCCAAGTAGCCATGGATGGTTAAGAAGCCATTTGACCCCTTAATGCACCATCTTGAACATTAAATTGGACTATTATGTATGTTGAACCAAAATCTAACCAAATGAGTGATTCTTCTCATGAAATTTAGCCAACAAGTAGGTCTCATCTAGCGCTTACCACAAAACTAAAGAGCACCTAATTTGGAGCTCTAGAGAATTTATTATGATTTTTCAAAGTTGGAAAAATTCTATAGAATGATAGGGCACACTATTCATATAGTCAGATTTTGTTTCTATGTCACAAGTAGGGCAAATGAAGTCCAATGCTTATGAAATTTTACAAGAATAAACTAGGAATGATAAGATTTCTATAACACTTGAGAACACTTCATTTGGATTTACACTAAGGGACATATGAATTTTTGAAGTTAGTGGCCAGTACTAGTGATGTAGACAGACCTCCTATACTATTCCATCGATATTCATGGGTCAGATGCCATTTCCTTGGTCTAAAATATTTTTAGTCGAAAGCAGACATCCATAACTTTCCTAAATGATATGGTTGGCTAGATTTTGATTTTTCTAGAATTAGTTATGAATTTTTGAAGTTTATATTAGAAATTATGACAACAAACCTAGACAGCTAGACCTTTGGTATTATTCTATTATCAATCATGGTCTAGTTGATATTCCTATGATCTGTAATGATTTTTAACCTATGGTTGAAATTTAGGGCTTTCCAAAAAGCTATCATTTGCTTGATTTTAATTTTTCTAGAATTAATTATGATTTTTCAAAGTTGATGTCGGAAACTTAGAAGCTAGACTCGAGAGTAACTTTTAATTTTTCTAGTGTGGGGCTTCCAATCCGAATTGTATGTGATGTTTTATGATGTTTATGACTTGTATAGATGAATTATGAATAAAGAATGATATTGAGGAGTTCACCGGGTCCACAAAGCTTAAGATGAATTTTTAAAGCTCTACGTAACACAATAAAATGCAATTAAATATAATATTTTCTTTGGAAATGCATGGCACCAAGCTAGTAGAACACTATGAATTTAAAGGGAAGGCTAGAAGTATATGGTGTTACAACCTACACATTTAAATAAGTATCAATTAGATAAGTTGAAGCATGAGGCTAGATTTTGTATTTGAAATGACCCCTACTTGTGGCACATTTATAATGTTTAGATTATTAGGTGGTGCATTCCTGATAATGAGTTTGAGTTTGTTTTAACTTTTTTCCACACTCTTGCATGTGGGGGGCATTTTAGTGCTAAGTGTATTGCTAAAAAGGTGCTAGATAGTCGATTATTTTGGCTTACCTTGTTCTATGATGCCCATGTGTTTTGTAAAAAAATTTTAGGTGTCAATTTGTGGGTAACACTTCTAGAAAGCAAGAGATGCCTCAACAATTATTCTGTGAGATTTTTATGTTTGGGGTTTATATTTTATAGGACCTTTCCCTAATTCATTTGGTTATCTTTACATTCTATTAGCTGTGGATTATGTGTTTAAGTGGGTCGAGGTAATCCCCACTCATACTGATGACTCTTCTATAATGGTTTCCTTTGTTACATCTCACATTTTTGTAAGTTTGGGATCCCACAAGCCATTATCAGTGATCAAGGCACTCATTTTTGCAATCAGAATATGCAGAGCTTTCTTAGCAAGTATGGTGTGAGGCATAAGGTGACTACTCCATATCACTCTCAAACAAACGACCAAGCAGAGATCTCCAACAAAAAAGTCAAGCTCATTTTAGAGAACACGGTGCAACCCAATCAAAAGGATTGGAGTAAGAAATTGGATGACGCACTATAGACATACCACAGAGCCTTCAAGACTTTGATTAGCATGTCACCTTTTAGACTTGTTTTTGGCAAGGCATGCCATTTGCCAATGGAGATTGAACATAGATCATATTGGGTGATCAAAAAGTGAAATTTAGACTTGGCAAGTGCCGGTGTTGAGAGGAAGCTACAGTTGCAAGAGCATGAGGAAATCAAGAAGGAAGCCTATGAGAACTCACGCAAATACAAGGAGAAGACCAAGGCAGTTCATGACAAACTGATTGTTAGGAAGAGTTTCACAATGGCCAAAGGGTTCTTCTTTATGTTTCTAAACTTAAATTGATGCCTGGTAAGCTTCATTCTCATTAGGAAGGTCCCTTTGTTGTTACTAATGTGTTTCCTTACAGTGTAGTTGAAACTTAAAGGGATCCAGATAGAAGTTGCTTCAAGGTGAATGACCAATATTTGAAACCCTTTTATAAGGGATTTTCCACTCAAACAGTAGAGGTTGCTGCACTATGGGATGCCATATAGCCCTAGTTGTATTCCTTCCTATTACTTTTTTTACTTTGCATTGTCATATTACTGAGCTAGGCTATGCTAGATATAATATTTATCTTTGTGATTTACTCTATTTGTTATGCATTGAGGACAATGCATTGTTTAAGTATAAAGGGGATAGTTTGGTTTTGCTTGTAAATAGTTTAGTTGGTTTTGTTGAGTTTTATTTGATTTGTACAGTTCTTGGTGTTTTTAAAAGCAAAATTTTATATACATATATATAATTTTTTAAAAATTTAAAAAAAAATTAATTTTGTTTTATGTGAAAATTACAAGCTTTAAGTGGCTTAGGTATGATGCATTCTTGATTTGAAGAGTAATTGATCATGTTTTGAGTGATTAAGCTAAATGGCAATGGATTTGACTTAAGTGAACTCTAGGTTAGTAGTCATAACCTAATGAGGTTTTGAGCCTATTGCATTTTTTTTCATGTGTGTGTACCACCTATCTCTTCCCTTAATCTAGAACTCGACTTGAATCTTATTTAAGGCCACATTTTTGCATTTGCATGGATGGATATGATGAAAGCATTCATTTTATTATTAGTTAGAGCCAAAAATCCCATATTTTACATGTACTTTATCCCTTGCTTAAACCCTTTGAGCCATATTTTGTTTTCTTCGTTATAACCCATAGCCATTTTAACAAAGCTTTTATACCCTTTTTAGATGCCTTAGGAGTTGAAAAGCATGTCAACTTATTAGTTTTGGATGGAAGAATATGTATATAGTTAGGATTTTAGGATAGTTTTAGGTCTTTCTAGTTTTATTTCATCATTATGAAAAGTTATTGCGGCTTCTTTGCATGATGCCACGGCATAAGAGTTCAAATAAAATAATAATAAAAAATTTAAATAAAAAAAAGAAGGAAAGACAGAATGAAGGACCAACCTAAGTTTTGTTTTATTTCTTTTATCCTATACTCTTTATTGTGATAATGCTTTTCACTTGCCTAAGATATTCACTTTTGTTTTTCCCTTTCATTTATCCTTTCCTTCTCATAGTTAGCCCTATTACAACCCTAATAGAAGTCCTTTTGATTTATATTTTGCATTTGCTTGTTAGTGGTGGAAAACTTAGATGATAGTCTTATGGAAAGAGGATTGAATAGGTTAGTTTTGAGTGAAACACAAGCTTATACCCTTTTGAGTAATGAATGACTTACACACTATCTTTGGTGATGGATTCCTAATCTAGGTTTACCTTTGTCAAGTTAATTACCATAGTGCTTTTGATCTTAATACATGTGAGGATTATACAACAAAATAGACTTTTAGTTGCCATTATATTGCATATTAGTGGCAATAATAATTGCCACCTACACTTTTACCGGCAACTAATCATTTGCCGGTTGTAACATCCGGTTTTTTATAAAACCATTAAAATGAGTCAGTTTGAAAAGCAAGTCTCCTAAAATAAGAGATTCGAAGCCAAATAAAATTAGAATAAAATTTTAAATAATGAAAAATAAGGATCCAAGGTCTAAGATGCTCAAAAACCCAAATCGAGGTAGTTTAAGAAAATTGTTGAAAGCATAATGGCATTTTCGTAAATATGGAAAGCTTTTGAAAAACTCATAGGAAGGCTTTTTAAATGAAAAATTTGAGTTTTTCGGGATTCTCAGAGGCCCTAAAAACTATAAAAAGCCCCGGGATAGTAAAAATTCCTCCGGTGTATAGTTTTGAATGTCAGTTAACCCGAACTTTGACCTCTTTATTCATGAAGGTTTTAAATCTAAATTGAGTGATTCCAAAGCTATTTTATAAAATAGAGAACCTAAATTTTATGATGAAAAAGACGGCTCTAAAAAAAGAGCTAAAATGAACCTCAAATGGTTTAGCCAAAAGACAGGACATAAACAGTATTTTAATGAACAAATTTTCTTCTTATTTCCTCCACATAAGAGGCATCCCACTTGGAGCTGCTTCTAACTAACTTATTTTGCCCAAAATAGAGGGAAAGTTTTCCTAAGAGAGAGACACCAAGAGAAGGAGAAAAGGAGAAGGAAGGTACTAAGAAAAAGGTAAGAAAGGCTAAGGTTTCCATGGATTTTCCTTTACATATCATATTCTCCTCTTTTTGCTCTTTCTTTGCATGGTTATGGTGGATGATATGGGTCTGTTTTGGCCTTGATTCAAAGGGAGAAAGTTAGTCCTTGAAAGAGGAGACTAAGGCAAAGAAAGAAGCTCTTAAGAAAAGCTAGAAACCAAGGCAAATCCATTGCTTTTCATGCATCTTCTCCATTGCTTCTATGTGTGTATGTTTTAGCCACTTATAGGATAACTAAGGGGGAGTTGTTTTTGAACCAAACCAAGTGTGAAACTTAGAATTTAGAGTGAGGGAAACAAGATAGTGCAACAAAATCCAAGAAAGAACTATTAAAATTCAAGATATAATTTTTAGGGATTTTGTTGCACCATGATTTCTGTGAAACTTTCTAGTGGTATTTTCAATTGTCTAAAAGTTTATATGAGTTCCTAAGGTCCCTAGAAAACCTCCCAAGTGTCTCTTCCTTCAAAGAAACAAAAAAAACTCCATGGGTCCAAATGCTTGAGGGTGTCTTGACTTAGAAGGGTTCATGGAGTTAGAGAGAGTTTTAAATTTTTCTAAGCCTAGATTAGCATCATATATGATGAGAGAATATGAAAGGAAGCCTTGAGAAAAATTTAGAAAGCCTAGGATGTGAGATAGAGCTATAGGATCTATAATGTAGCATAATGAAGCAACTCCTAGCTAGGCTCCTCAAAATGAATATGTGATGGCTCCTGTAACACCCTAAAAATTAATTAAGGTGTTAATCATGGATTAGGTTAATTAAGAATAATTAAGATGAAATAATCGGGTAAGTTAAGTAAATAGAGATTTTAGAGAGATGAATTATTAATATAGGTTTGAGATTTAATTAGGAGAAAAATTCATCTAGCCCCAAATTAATATAGGAGGTCATGATAAGAGGCTAATGAAGGTCCAATAAGCTAGGTGCGGACCCAACTTGATCCAATGTGATAGAGGCCCAAGACCCTCCTTGTATAGGCTCTTATAATTGGCCCCAATAACCCTTGTGTAGACCCAAAACCTTTGGACTCTTAAAACTTGGTCTAGCCCAATTGGATTTCAGCAACCCAACACCTCAAAATTAGCCTAACCAAAGCTAAAATCTAAAACCCAAATAGAGTTGGTGTGACAACCCTACCTTCCTATCATTGTAACTATGTTTAAATATATGATTAATCATTAATTATCAAGGTTTGGAGTTGTTACAATTCATCACATTGTGAAAATATGGAAAAAATTTGAACCTTGATGTTAAGGTCATCACCATACCACCACAAATAAAACAAAATTTGCATAAAAGAAATCCTACTATCATAAGAGATTTATGATTCATCCGTTCATCAGTTTCAATACCCAATAACCTCTCACAAGTGTTCCTATATCATTTCTTACCATTACTATTGAAGAAATCGGGGTTTCTAGGCACAAAGTAGGAGTTTGGGGACTTGCGCCACGGCTAGCCTTCATGGCGCCGCGGCGAAAATGCCTCCTGGATCTACTTTTCTCAACCCCACGATTCTCGCCTCAGCGCAATATATTTGCACCTCGGTGAGTTTCCATTCTGTCTGCTCCGCCTCGACGTAATATTTTTGCGCCTCGGTGCGTTTCCGTTCTGTCAGCTCCCCCTCGGCGCAATATTTTTGTGCCTCGGCGCGTTTCCATTCTGTCAGCTCCTAGGCGCTTTTTCTCACTTTGCGCCGCGGCACGATTTATCAGGCTGCGGCGCTCCTCGCCATTGTCACTCCCCAGGCCAATTTTCTTCTCTTGCACTGCGGCGGGATTGGTTATGCCACGGTACCCTTCGGCTCCGTCTCTCGTTTGGCCGCGGCGAAGCCCTCTTGGCCGCGGCGAGACTCCCTCCTGTGACTACATTACCCAAGTTTCATCCCACACACTCTAGCCCTCATCCTAAGAGCATTCCAGGACCACTTTCTCTCATTTTATATGACTCAAATGGTATTTTTCTATCCTATTTACCTATCAATCCCTCCATTACCATTGCAAAACTTAGATACTATTTCCTACTTACCCAACTAGCTTATATCAGCAAATTCAAGAATAAATAACAGCAAATGTATTATGGTCACAAGGTGCATGGGGTTAATGCTTAATGTTCATATAAAATTGAATCACTTATCTATTATTAGCCAATTACAATCAAAATGTTCAATCCCATGATAATCAAATTACATATACAATCCCTATACTTGGCAACTCATGATGCAATGCAGCAATGATACAAAACTAGCAATTTAGTTACAATACATTTTGTCAAAGCTCCTAAACCGATGTGCTACCAAACCATTTAGTAAACTCCCATTAATTTTCTCCTTGCCACTAAGAGGTCCGGTCTCTAAAAATGTTAGCCCATAACGGGGTGAGATATACAATCTCAGTAACAAAAGGGAGATTCCATATATATGTATAAGTTAATCAATCCAATGCAATTTCATGTCATCAATACCAGAATCATTAATTCAATTTGCAAATGAACTAGTTGAACTACAAATAACTACTATCCCATACCAGCAATCATACACAACATGTTAATGGCCAATAACACCGGGAGAGATCTGTCCACGGCGCCTACTCCGTAATGAGCACAACTAGGGCTCAGTATATCTGGGATCTGATCACAACCCGGTGCCCGATCAAAGCACATGCACGGGTGGCAGCCGCATCACAACTCCACCATGGACTCACAAGGTCCAATCACAATAACAATTCAAGTAGTCAACCAATCATTTAACATTTCAAAGTCATATATGTGCAAACAATATCAATCAACATGAACATATACATGGAAGTGGAAAATAACCTCGTTACCTCAATGAAACCAATTACTCTTCCCCAGCTACCATAATAATCCAAATGCTCACCAAGCCTATAACAAGCATAATTATCATCATTTCTAATCACAATCAAATATCCAAAGAGTTGAACTACTAATGACAGACTAGAGGTTACTCACCTAATTACCAAGGGATTTAATTTCGGATTCCAACTTTCCCACACCAGAAATTGCCATAGTTCACTCAAATTTCTGGGTAATTTCACATGAAACTAAAGCCCATATCATAGGTTAACTATAGGAGTCTCAAACTAACAAAAAATGCATCAAAATGGGAAGGATATACTCACTTAACAACAGCCATAGCCTCACCTCCGAAAATCCACCATGGACTCACCAAAATTCGCATTTCAATCATCAAGCCCAGAAAATTGGGTTTTCCACTATTATCTCCTTGTAATTTCACACAATAACAGAACCCATTATGATAATACATCCTTAGGGGCATTTTCCAGCAATGTGATACACAAAATGGAAGGGAAAAGCTTACCTAATCCTCCCTCTAACCTCTAAGTCCGAAAATCTTGCAAGGAATCACCCAACACCAAATTTTAGATTTGAGGAGAAGATGAAAATACCCAAACCCAGAAATTAATCAGACCAAAATGAAGAGGAGGATGAGAGGGTCAAGTTATATATAACTCACCTTGGCTAAATCATCCTCTATAAGTTAAAAATGGAGCCTCCATGTTGGTAGAACCCTAGCCTCCCTTGAACCTCCGAATTTCCTCTCTTAAGTTTCAGCAAAATGAAGGAGAGGCTAAAGAGTTAGGGTTTAGTTATATTTGTGTTGGGTCCTAAGTGGGTTGTGGGTAGACCCATCAGCTCAAGGTCCAATTGGGCTCATTATTTCAAGTAGGCTGGTGTTAGATAAGATGAGCTGCAGAAAATTTAAAGCTAGAAGTGGGATGTGCTGACCCAATGGCCCAATTCTTTGTGGGTTCAGATTTTGTATACTTGTTGGGCCTTATTTCATGAGTTGGGTTGCAGAAATTTGATTAGGCTAGGCCAAGTTCCAAGAGTTAATCCAACTTGGGTCTGCATAATGTGTGTTGGGCCAACTATAAGGGCTCATGTAAATTGGGTTTAAGGCCTCTCTTTTCACTAAATCAAATTAGGCTATTACTAGGTGATCTCTCTTGGCCCAAATCTCATGATAAGGAGTTGGGCTTAACCCAAAATTATTGGGCCCCCATAAATCCTTACCCATGGCTTATTCAAATTAATTTTTGGGCCCAAATTAGGTTTTAATCTAATCGAAATCTTAAACTCATATTAATAATTTATTTTTCTAAAATCCTCATTCACTTAACTTGCCCAATCATCCTATATTAATTATTCCTAATTAATCTAAATCCATGATTAACACCTTAATTAATTTTTAGGGTGTTACAGTTAGACCTTAGAGCAACCCATGACCCATATTTGACCTAACTAAAATCTAACTTAAACCCTAATGCTTCAACCACCTCTCCATTTGCTAAAACACAAACACCCATCTCAAAATTCGGAGGTCCAAAGGAGGCTCTAGGGTTCTTGGCATAATTCCACATTTTCCCACTTCTAGAGCAAGATTTAGCCAAGGTAATAGTTATATAACTTAATCTTCTCATCTTTCTCTTCATTTTGGTCTGATTAGTTTTTCATTTGGAGTATTTTCATCATACCTAAAATCTGAAATGTGGGAATTTGGGGATTTTCTTAATGAAATTCGTAGGTTGAGGCTAAGGCTGCCATTAGATAGGTATGAACTCTTTTTTTTAAGGTAATTCTGCTGATTTGAGACCCTAATGACTTGATTATAACATGGGTATTAATTTTGTATGAATTTGATTAGAATTTTGGATGAAATATTGACCTTTTCTGGTAGAGGACACTTCAATCCGGATTTGGGACTTGTAATGGCTGGGTAATTGATTCTTAGGTAGTCATTAGCATTTTAAATTCTTTAGGTACTGATTGTAACTGTTAATGATGAATTAGAGTAGTAATCCTATGATGCTATGGTTATAGGGAGATTTCTGCACCATTGGTGACTGTTGCAATTGTCTACAAGTAAGGTAATCAGGTTTATATTAATTCCATGCATATATATATTTTAATTTCATATTTATTGTACATGAATGATTTGAAATGCTAAATGAATTGGTTGGCTATCTATTATATTGTGTTGGACCTTGTGAGTCTATGGTGGAGCTGTAGGGCGGCTACCACCCATGCATATGCTTCGATCGGACACCGGGTTATGATCAAATCCCAGATGCACTGAGCCCTAGTTGTGCTCAATAAGGAGTAGGTGCCGTGGACGGGCCTCTCCCGGTGTTAATGACCTTTAACATATGAAAATATGATTGCTAGTATGGGATAGTGATCATGATAGCCTAATTGTTTCATTTATTGATATGATTGGTATTTTTCTTATGCTTATGTGAAATTATGCATGTATGCTAATTAAACTGGAATATATGATGGAATTGCCTTAGTTACTGAGATTTATATCTCACCCCGTTTTATGGGATTAACATTTCAGGTGAAGGTTCTTCAGGTAAGGATAAGAAGAAGCAAGTGGATGAAAATCCATGAGCTCCGGCATATGGGGAGAAGGCTACACTTAGGCTGACTTATTTAGTGTAGATGCTAAATTTTGTATTCCTTATGGTATAGCATCATCATGTATTCATGTTGCCCAGTGTAGGCGTTTATATTTTGCTTGATTGAAATGTAATCATTAAGGATTTAAGTCTCATTATAGTTGGATATTGATGTATGAACTTATAGCATCTTATATACATCTTTGTTGAATTTGTGATATGGTTTACCATTCGGGAATTGTAGTCATGTGATGCATTGGATGTGGACATAAACTATTGACAAATGAAATCTTTATAGAATGTGCATGGGATGTTAATTGTTACTAATGCGTGAGTTCTTGCTTTCATTAATCCATGAATTTGCTAATATGAGATAGTTGGGTAAGTGGGATATAGTATCTAAGTTTTGAATTGGTAATGGAGAGTTAGATGAGTACATAGGGTAGATAAATACTATTAGAGTCATATAAAATGAAAGAAAGTGGTCATAGAGTGTTCCTAAGATTAGAATTGGAGTGTAAGGGATGAAATTTGGGAGATGTAGCTACAGGAGGGAGTCACACCGCGACCAAGAAGCCTTCGCCATGGCCAAATGAGTGACAGAACCGAGGGACGCCGCAGCATAATGAATCCCGCCACGGTGTAAAGGAATAAAACTTTTCTGAAGGGTAACAGTGGCGAGGAATGCCACGGCGTGGGGAGTCTCGTCGCGGCGCAGAGTGAAAAAAATCACCCAACAGGGTAACAGAATGAAACCTCGTCATGGCACAGTATGTCCTGTCATGGTGCGAGTCGAGGAAATTAATTTAAGGTTACATAGTAGCAAAACTCGTCGCGGTGCAGATGTATTATGTTGAGGCGAGAATCGTGGGGTTGAGAACAGTAGCTCCATAAGGCATTTCCGTCGTGGTGCCACGTAGGTTGGCCGCGGCGAGGGTCCAACTCACCGCGGCAAGATTTGTGAAATTTACCCAGTAATTACAGAGAGTAACTTGGCCACAACGTAGAAGGTATAGGCCACGGCACAAGTCCCCAAACTCATACCCTTAGCCTAGAAACCCCAATTTCTTCAATGATAATGCTAGAAAATGATATAGGAGTACTTGTGGGAGGTTTTTGTGTGTGAAAACTGATGAATGGATGAATTATAAATCTCTCATGGGAGTATGATTTCTTTTATGCATCTTATTTTTTGTTGTGGTTGTTTAGTGATGACCCTAGCATCAAGGTTCAAATTTTCCTGTATTTTCATAATGTAACAAAATGTAACGACTCTAAACCTTGATCATCAATTATTATTTGTATATTTAACCATAATTACAATGATTAGAAGATAGGGTCATCATAGCTCCAAAGAATCCCAATGGAGTCAAGAATCTTAGATTGAATGAGAGAAAGGAGCCAAGGTCAAGAATTATTATAGTTGCTTCATTAGGTGCTTTATGAAACTATAATTGAACCATAAGAGAGAGTAAGCTTTTTTCGTGTATGAATGATGCTAGAGTCTATTTCAATCATGTAATTGGACCTTATTTAATGTGTTTAGGCCAAAGGAACTAAGTCCCGTATCATTATAAATGTGTGGCCAAAGGAAGGGAAGGAAATCCAAAAGGAAAGTATGCATTTTGCCTTTAAGGTAGCTCTCTCTCCTTTCTCTCATGCATTCTTGAATGGTTTCTTGTCTTTGGATATGTGTATGTATGTTTATGCTATGCAACATGTTTCTAGCAAGTGTCCACATGCCATGGTACCATGTTGCTTTGTTTATGCTCTTGAAAGATGTTTTATGAATGTGTTTTAGCTTGTATGAGCTTGGTGAAGCCAAAAATCTCTTAACAAGGGTAAAGATGAGCCAAAAGTCCCTAAGAATGGATGAGACAAAGCTGAAAGTCTCTAGAAGAGTGAGGCTTAGTCAAAAGTCCCTTAAAAGTAGGTAAGGCAAGTCTAAAAGTCCCAAAGAGAATGGGTGAGGCTAAACTATTATCTTAGCAAGCCTATATATGATGAGTATATTTTCTTGAATGAGAGAAATGTTTCATGTATGTTCATAAATTGCTAGGTTACCCTGCATTCATCTTTAGACTTGAAATTGCATTCATTATGTATTATTGAAAAGGGTGAAAAGCTATTGGGATTCCTAGAATCTCACTCCTCCCTCCCCATTGCCTAAATATGTCTAATGGATCAAGTTAGCAAAGAAATGGAAGTCACCACACTTGAAGGCAAGAAGCTTGACAAAGGAATTGGTAAATGCTTGTATTGTAACCATTTGTTGTCAAATGATGTAACCTCATGATGTATAACCACTTGAACATATGTAAATATATAGATATATGATGTATGTATGGGAATTAAAAGCGTATGAATGAGATGGAGTTTTTTTTGTCACACCATACTTTATTAGACTCCATGTTCCCATATTCAAGGTGACTTTCATGTGTTATCAAGAAACTCCAAGAAAAGACAATAAAAGTAATGAATTTAATTGCATTACATCAGGGTTTAAAAATTCATCTCGCGTCTCATGGACCCCGTGAACTTACTAATAACCTTCCCTACTTATTTTCCATCCATAGGACTTATAAACATCTCAAAAATTTGTATAAACCATGGATCAAAAGCTAAAAACCAGAAAAATGACTTATTCATCTCGGGTCTAAGGTAATAAATTTCTAAGGCATTTTTGAAAAATCATAACTAAATGTTGAAACATCAAAATCTGCTGAACCATAGCTTCCTAGAAAGTTCTGAGTGTTAACTTTAGGTTAAAATAATTTCAAGCCATGAAAACATCATTTGGACTATGTTTGACAATAGAAAAGTGGCAAAGGTCAGATTGTCTAGCGTTTCTTTTGCAACTTACTGATATAAACTTCAAAATGCATAATTAATTTCATAAAAATCTAATTCATGCAAACTATACCAATATCTCCCTCTCTAAACATCTAATTGAGGTTATTCGACATGGGTTACTGAAATGTCTAGTTTTCCTTTGTTAAATTCCATAGCCATTGGATACCGTTTGCCCCATGAATGACAGAGGTGAAATTTTAGACCATATGAACATTACCACTATCATTTTCTGAATTTTTAGCAAATTTCAAAAATTTGCCAAAAATTATATAGACCTCTAAATATTATGCATTTTAGCTTTCCAAAAAGATCTCAATAAGACCTATGTGCATGTCAAATTTCATATCAAGAAGAACTCACTTGGATAGATTTTGCCATATGTAGTATCTGGTCCTCTGAAAATGTGAGAAACGTAACGTAAGATTTCTCCGTCAACAAACGAAACTCACTGGATACAAAAGGAAGTCTCCCAAAATGAAGTATTTAAGATCCCAAAAAATTTGGGAAGCATTCTAGACTCCTAAATATGAGAATCTCAGGCTCAGACAGAAAGAAAAATGGAGCTAGAATAAAGAAATAATTTCTTATGAAAAACTTACGAAATGTAATGGCATTTTCGTAATTTTGAGCAAATTTCAGAATTCACATAGAAGGGCTTTTTAAATGAAAGCTTTGAATTCTTCGGGGTTCTCAGAGGCCCTGAAAACCATGGAAAGCCCCGGGACAGTTAAATCCCATCCAGTGAATGTTTTCCAACGTCGGTATACCCGAACTTTAACAGGTTCGTTCGGGAAGGTTTTAGCTCCGATTTGAGTGATTCCAAAGGCATTTTATTTAATTGGGAACCTAAATTTTATAATAGAAAAGATGGTTCTGAAAAAGGAGCTAAAACAAAGGAGAAACAAAAATGCCAAGAACGAAGGGGAAAATGGGAATTTTTGAAAAGTGTAACTTATTCCCACCTATATATATGATGCACCCTTCTTCTCCCTTCATTATGAACGACCATGTTCTACCCAAAACAAAAACAAAACCCTAGGGGATGAGGTGCACAAGAGGAGGAAGAAAAGGAGGAGAAATTCAAGGTAGAAAGGTATGGATTTTCATGGTTTTTCATGCTCTTTCTCTTCTAAACCTCTTCTCCTTCATTCTCCTTTATTTCCTATGATTATAATGAAGTATATGGATCTGTTTTAAAGGAGAAACTAAGGAAAAATTTCGTATTTGAAGAGAGGAGCTCAAAGAACACAAGATTCAAATGAGAAAAAGCAAAAAAATAAGGTAATTTCTCTTCCTATGGTTGTCATCTTTGGTTTCCTCCTCCTCCATTTCGCCCCACTTGAGAAAATCCTAGGAGGAGATAATTTTTAGGCAGAACCAAGCATGAATCTAAGGAAAAAGGGTGTGGAGATTAAGAATATGCAAAGAAAACAATAAAATAACCATTAGATTTCAAGATGCAAATTCTAGGGTTTTGTGTGTACCTTGTAAAATCTAACCTTATGTGATTATTTCTAGGTCTAATTAAGAGTTTAAATGAGCTCCTAAGATCCTAAGATGCTCCCCACATGCTTCCTCCTTTAAGAAAATAAAGAGAATTCCAAGGAGGCCAAAAAGGGGCTATGTCTCTGCCAAGCATAGATGCAGTAGCTAGGAAGAGTTTTAAATTTTTTCAAACCCATTTTTGCATCATATATGATGAATGAATATGAGAAGAGGCCTTGGAAAAAATTTAGAACTCATAGAAAGTGATTTGGTGCCTTAAGTTCCATATTATGACCTAAAGAAGCAACATGATGTTAGGCTCTTTGTTTTAATTGTGTGATGACTCCAAGAGACTTAAGAGGAGTCAAGAATCATATTTGAAAGAAAAGAATGGAGCCTAGAATTTATTTGAGGATTTTTGCTTCATTATGTGCATTTATGGACCATAATGGAACTTATAGATCAATCTAGCATCTAAGCAAATTGTATGGCCTTATATATTGTTTCATAAACCTAATTGGCTCCCATAAATTGTATCTAGGCCAAGAGAAATCATCTCCACAAGCTTGTGGGTGTGTGACTGAAAGAGGAGACTTGAAATCCAAGAAAAAGGTGTGTGATTGTGTGCAAGGTAGCTCTCTCCACCTTCTCTCATGCATGGATGTGTGTTTAGCTTGTCTTAGAATGTGTGTATGTGTATTTTCAAGCCATGAAAAGTATGCTAGCATGATTTTATATGCCATGATTTCATGATGTCATATTATGCTTTCAATTGAATATATGATGTTTGATGAGTTTGCTTGAGTGTGAAGAGGCCAAGAACTCTTGACCATGGTGAGGATGAGCCAAGAACCCTTGAGATTGGTTGAGACATAGTAAAGAGTCTCCTAAAAGCAAAGTGGGCTCCCAAGAGTATGGTTGAGTCCCAAGCTCTTAAAGATTGGGTGAGGCAAGTCCAAAATCCATGAGAAAAAGTGTGAGGCCAATCCAAACACTTGGTGAGCTCTTGAATGTCTTATATGATTTATGCATATGCTAAGTTTGCTTCTTGAATGTCCATGATTTGTATTATGTCTATGCATGTATTTTTAAGGCTTGCTTTGCATATATTATGTATGATTGAATGGGGGATGAGCTATTGGGATTCTTTGAATCTCATTCCCTCCTCTCCAATGATCTCACATGCTAGGTGGACCAAGTGGATATGTTAATGGGAGCCAACAACATTGAAGGAAGAAGATTGACATCCATATGTCTAGTATTTTCCTTTTAAAGCCATAATGAACCATAATGATGTATATTAATGTTGTAAATGGTTTATGAGCCTTGAGACATACATAATTATGCTATTATATGAAGTAGAAATGAAAGTATGTGTTATGTGAATGATGGAATGTGAATTGAGTATGTATGGCAAAGATGGCTTCATGAATGAGTTTATGGAAATGTGCATATGTATGCATGGAAAAGCCAAAATGAGATGCATGGGGTTTGGGACCATTTGGGCAGCTCACACAAGTCCTAAATGTGCTTTTAGATTTTCCAAAAGGTGCCAAAGCCAAAGAAAAGCCATTTGGTAATTTTAGTATCCCATATGGAGTCAAAATTGACCATAATGGATCCCTACATCACTTTTTAGCCAAATGAGTTATTCTTGGTCTGAAATTTGGCATGCAATTAGGTCTCATTAAGAGCTTTTTGGAAAGTTAAAGATCATAAGTTTTAGAGGTCTACAAAATATTTGATAATTTTTCAAAGTTGGCAAATTTTTTGGTTTTGGTCTGCTGCACTATTTATTTAGTCTAAAATTGAATTATGTCACATGAGACTCAAATGATTTCCAATTTCTATGAAATTTTATGCAGAGAAACTAGACATTCACAGTGACTCTTAACAACTAGAAGCAACTCAATTGGAGGTCTAGAGAGGGAGATATGAATTTTTGAACATTTTATCTAGTACTAGAGGTTTTGCCCGACCTGAGTTACTGTTCTATTAAATTCTGAGGTCTGGGCATGATAAACTAGTCTGGAAATATTTTTCTCCTCTAAGGAACATCCACAAATTTCCATATTAGTATCATTTTCATAGATTATATTTTTGTATAATTAATGGACATTTTCAAATTTTTCTGCAGAATTCTGTGATAGTTCCAAAGTGCAGTTAGACCTTTGGACCATTTCGGATGTCAAACGTCCTCTATGATGGATGTTATAGCTTAGGCATATTTTTATTATGAAGTATAAATCCGTAGATTTCTAGAATGACCAAGAATGCACATTTTTTATTTTTTTAGATTTAATTATGATTTTCCAAAGTTTGGCCAGAAAAAGGGGCAAATCCTGCCAAAATTAGACAAGTACATTTTGTGCTTCATTTCGATTTTCATGAGTTGTGGGCATGATTTTGTGATGCAAAAGAGTTTTATTGATGTAATTAAATATTAGGATGTATGATATGAGCTCAAACGGTCCACGTGACACCGAATAAAATTTTTATGCATGACGCGGTGCAATTAAATGGATAATGTTAATAGACTTTTCTACCTCCCTCATGGAATCTTAATGATGTGAGGTACATGAGCATCATGAAATGAGTTAGAATTTATGGTGTTACACCATTATGGTCATTTTAGTACCATTTAATGGTTCAACTTGGTCCAAATGGCTTTCTTTGTGTACTAGCACCTCTTAGGCAAGTTTGAAAGTATAAATACAACTTATATGAACTACCCAAGTGGTTCCAAACATCATGCATCCCATTTTGGTCATCCCACATCCAAGAATGTACTAGCATTTGCAAGTTAAGCAATATGCAAATCTCACAATTACAGTACTTTGGTGCTAAACATAATTCATACATTATTCATACATGCTATTACATTTGCTCAAGAGTTTACATCTCAAAAATAATATGTGAACAATTTGACGTTCTTTTACATTCTAAAACTATACAAACTATATCATTGTCACAATATTGCCAACTATGCTTCTTTGCCTCCATTCTTTAGTTCTTGAACTCCACCTAGACCATATGAGATAGGAGAGGGAAGGGGAGTGAGATTCATAGAATCTCAATAGCTCACACACTCATTCAAACACACATTCATGGCATATACATATCAAAGACACAAGTATGTAAACTAACATGAACATAAAGTATACAAAGTCACATTTCCATGACACAATTTCACATCAAAGTCAAGAATGAGCTCTAGGGACTTTTTGTTAAGTCTCATCCCATTTCTAGGACTTTTGGATTTGCCTCACCCTTAACTTAGGGACTTTTGACTTGGCCTCACCCATCCATGAGACTTTTGGCCTTGTCTCATCTATGCCTTGAGACTTTTGGCATCTCCTCAGCCACATCAAGGGACTTTTGGCATCACTTCACCCTTTTGAGCCAATTTCACAAACAATGCCATTCAAGGAAATACATTGGTACCAATGCAATATCATACCATCAAGAGGCATGTTCACAAGTCATAAAGGCACACAAGGCACACAATGACATATCCACAACCAAGAATGCAAGAAGAATGAAATGGAGAGCTACCTTGGTAAAAATCCAAGCTTTACTTTGCATGTTCCTTCCCCTTTTCGGTTCTACAAGCACAATGAGGTGTGGTTGGATTTCTTTAGCCTAGTCACAACAGACAACACTCAATTATACTCTTGGAACAAGCTAGGACATCCAACTCACTCTTAATAACATACTTTGTTCTATTTGTTACATAATGGTTCCATTAATGGCCTAATGAAGCAATCACTATAATTCAAGTTCTTGGCTCCATTCACTTGCCATATCTAGGCCTATTGACCCCATTTAAGGTCCTTGGAGTCATCATACTCTCACTTTCACAAGCCTAGGTACACGTTGCTTCATAAGGCTATATTATGGAAACCATTGCCTTATCTCCCAATCCATGACTCCTAAATTTTTTCCAAGGGTTCCTCCTACCTTCTACCATCATATGAAGTCCCAAACTAAGGCTAAAACAAATTAAAACACTCCCTAACATAATCATCTAAGCTTGGCCAAACCATGCACACCATCTAGAGCCCATGGAGTTCTTGATTTTTCCTTGATGGGAGAGACACTTGAGAGGCTTCCTAGAGGTCTTAGGAGCTCCATTAACCACTTACACATGTAAGGAAATTCAAGAATCAAATTAATTTTGGCATTATATTTAAGAGCTTTACACTTTTCATTCTTGCATTTCATTGATTTTTCTTGCAATTTCTTGTCATATTCCAAGTTCCCACATGTGGTTTCTTATTAGTTCTAGGTCAAAACTTTCCTCCCCTAGATGGTTCTATTTTTAGGCGTTACACACACAAGGAAGAATAAGAAGGAAGAAGCAACAAAAAGCAAGAAATTACCATGGATTCAAGCTCTTTCCAAGAGGTTTTTCCTTTGCTCTATTCTTCTCCTTGAATTTCTAACCTTTCCCCTCTGGTTCAAGGCCAAAACAGAACCATTTTATCCACCAAAACCATGGAAAGATGAAGCAAGAAGAGGAGAGCAAGGTTTCAAGAAAAAAGACTATGGAAACCTTTAAATTTTCTTACCTTTTGTTAGCCTTTTCTTCCTCCTCTTAAGCTCTCTTAGTGCATCTCTCTTAGGTAGTGCTTCTCCCTGGTTTGGACGAAGCTTGAGTTGGTTAGAAGGGGCTAGAAAATGGGACACCACTTTTAAAGAATTTTCAAGAAGCAATTGTTTACAAGAATGACATTTACGTCCCTAGTTCGTGACATTTTTTTTTAGCTTCATTTTAGCTCCTTTTTTATAACTGTCTTTTCTATCATAAAATTTAGGTGTCCAATCTCATATAAAATGCCTTTGGAATTACTCAAACTGGAGCTAGAACTTTTCTAAATAAATCAGTCAAAGTTCAGGCTCACAGCCATTGGAAAATATATACCGGAGAGGTTTTAACTATCTCGGGGCTTCCTATGGTTTTTAGGGCCTCTGAAAACCTCAGAAAACTCAAATTTTTTATTTAAAAAGCCCTCTTGTGAGTTATCCAAAAAGTGCCCATATTTACGAAAATATCACTAGACTTTCGGCATATTTTTTGAATCACTCTAGCCCTAATTTATGGGTAACTCAAGGCTCAAATCCTCATTTTTTATTATTTAAAATTTTATGCAAATTTTATTTGGCCTTAATTCACTCATCTTAGGAGACTTTCTTTTCAAACTGACTCATTAATGTGTTTTTATATAATACCGGACGTTACATTTTTTACATCAAGATGCATTAATGTATAAGGCCTTGTGTGTATAAACAAGTAGACTAGTGATTTTGTAATGTATGGATTTTTAAGCCTCTTTGATATGTTTAGAGGATCGTTTTTATATTTTCCCACATGCTCAAGTGGCCTTGGTTAGAGTAGAAGAGCATTTGGTCCATTCTTGACCTTTGTATATGCATAAAAATGCCATTTTGCAATTCTATATCACAAAGTGACCAAATGAGTGAATTTTTTCATGAAATTTGGCCTGCATATAAGTTTCATCTAGAGCTTTTTATAAAGCTTAAGAGCACCTAAATTGGAGCTCTATAGAATTTATTATGATTTTTCAAAGTTGGGAGAAATATGTTGAATGATAGGATGTACTATTCATTTGGTCAGATTCTTTGCCTATGTCATCCATGGGTCAAATTGTGTCCAATGGCTATGACATTTTACAAGCATAAATTAGACATGATAAGATTTCTGTAGCACTTCAGAGCACCTCATTTGGATTTATATTGAGAGATAAACAATTTTTTTGAAGTTCCATATCAATATTAGGGACGTAGCCAGACCTTTATCACTGTTCCATTCGTTTTCAGGGGCTATACACTTCTATTTTGGTCCAAAATTATCTATAACCTCTAGTTAGCATCAATAGCTTCCTAGAATGGTATGGTTTGATAGGTTTTGAGTTTTGGAGAATTAGTTATGAATTTATGAAGTTCATATCAGTAACTTATGACAGCAAATCTGGGCAGCTGAACCTTTGGTGATTTTCTATTGTCAAACATAGTCCAAGTGGTGTTTTCACGCCTTGAAATGATTTTTAACCTATAGTGGACATCCAAAGATTTCTAGAAATCTATTTTTTACTTAATTTTGATTTTTCTAGATTTAATTATGAATT
Source organism: Erythrophleum ivorense (assembly GCA_026724425.1). NCBI lineage: Eukaryota > Viridiplantae > Streptophyta > Magnoliopsida > Fabales > Fabaceae > Erythrophleum > Erythrophleum ivorense. Next base: position 11,737,684 of record JAIUCV010000014.1, read on the forward strand.
TTCAAAGTTGATGATAGAAACTTAAACCCTGGAGCCCGAGACTGATCTTGTATTTTTTAGTGTGAATGTCCTAAGCTCAGGTAAAATGGAACATTTTGGGATGGTTCTGACTTGTACGCATGTATTTGGAGTAAAGGAATATATTAGGGCGTTCACAAAACCCATAAACTGTGAAATGAATTTTTTAATGGCCTATGCAACACAAAAATATTTTATTATTTTATTTTATTTTCTTGTGGAAATTGTTATACCAAAGGATTTGCATTAAGTAAATGAGTAAGAAAGGCTAGTCTAATATGGTATTACACTGGTGTATCTAGGGTCACTAAAATTTTTAGTAGCAATTATAGCAAAAGCTTGTGAAGACCCATTCAATTGCTATTAAAAGTAAAGGGCTTTCATTGGCAATTATTTAGCAACAAATGTTATGGCTACTAAAAAGTATTCTATAATTGGCTAATGTTAACTTTTAATGGCATTTTTTATTGTCGGCAACAATAGGGGAATTATAGTGGTAATTCTTTATTGGCAATTGTTATTGCCACCAAAACGGAATCCATAATCAATTAACACCAACATTTAATAGCCTTTTTTATTGCTGATAAAAATGGACTTATAGTGGCAATTATATGCTAGCAAATATTATGGTCACTAAAATCGATTCCACAAATGACTAATATTAGTATTAACTATATTTTTATTGTTGATAAAAGAGACTTATAACAACAATTATATGCTAACAATTGTTATAATCATTAAAAATAATTTTACAATTTACTATTTGTAGTTGCCCTAAAACCAATTTAATAATTCTGGCAAAAAAAAATTATAACTCATTCTATTAAAAAAAATCCATTTACTCTATAATCAAAAGAACAACTACAAGTCATTAATTTCATGGATGTCAATAACAAAATACCAAAAAGTATACTATAAGTCTACTAACAAAATAGTGTCATCAAATAGAGTTATAAGATAATAGATATGATCATTTCTTCAACTCTTGAACTTGATCACAAAGAGTTGTTTTGCAGCAAATTAAAAATCATAGTGTATGACCTGAAATAATAAAATAAAAGGAATTGTTATTTAAAAAATGTTATCAACAAAAAAAAAATACAAAATATGTCTAAAATCAATCAACAAAATTTCATTTCAAATAACATACAAAATCAACTACAATTACATTAACATATTCAAGGGTAAATACAATACCATGGTTGGTTGCAGTATTTTTATTAGCACAAGGGAATTGAAATGGCATCTCTGGTCTTTGTGTAACTCTCTCATAGTCACTATTAGCATTAGGGGCCTAGTAAATATTAAAATATAACATAATTGTCTCATGAAAATGAATTTTAAGAATTTAAAATCTCTAAAAACATTACCTATCCATATGAGCTTCCATTTAAGTTTTGAGGTATAGATAATTCCATAAGAAGAAATTTACACACAACTTGTCTCATGAAAGTTAATTCAGCTTTCATCACATTCATTTCTTCATCATGTTTCTCCTTGATATCTTTCATCTGTTGTTCTAACTTTTGGACTGCCTCATTAGACACATCATTTATGGTAAAATCTCTTTGAGAAGATCTATTACCCCATAACAAAGAAAGAGTTGGACCAAGTCCTAAACCACGAACATGACCACTTTTTTCACTTCCAACACTTGGAAGTACACATCTCTTTCCCAAGCAACACTTCCAACATTTTGTTCATTAGATGTTTCAACATTACTTAATTTTTTCTTTCATCACATCCTAAGCACAATTAATGATGTCCAAATAATGATTAGCATTAACATAAACTAGCAACTATGTAAACAACACTTCAACAAGCCTATTATTGAAGCTTTATAAATTACATAACAATATCATACTAATGAAGCTCAAGAAGAAAAATAGGCTCTTTTTCATCAAGCTCATATACAAGCTCATTTCATGAAGCTTAAGAAGAAAAACAAAGCCTTTAACTCTCTCATGATTGACCCTCTTCTATTTTACAAGCTTGTTTTCAATAAAGTGAAACATCATCTATCATGACTATTTAATGAAAATAAAATTAAAAGTGAAAAAGAATTTGACATTTTAAATAAAAAAGAGAGGCATAAAATACAAGAAAATATGTAAATATATATACATATATACAATATATAGAGGAAGCACCATCAGGAATGAGCAAATGACAAATAAGGAATGGAATTGTGTGTCAGTTTTGACAATTTATGGCCAAAATTGAGGAGGTATAACAAATAACCAAGATATGAGTATAACAAATAATCAAGATAATGATCACACTACACATTATTTCTCCTCCTTTCTACAGATGTTACCGAATATTTGGTTTGTTTTTGTTTTGCTTTCCTAAAGCCTTAATTTTGTTCATATTAAGGAAATGTCACACCATAATTTTTAACTCATTTCATAACATTCCCGTGCTTTACATCATACGTGCCATGAAGGAGCAAGAAAAAGGGGATTATAATAATGCATTTTTTTAGCATTGCATCGCGTATAAAAATTTCATTCTGTGTCACGTGGACCATGTGAGCTCACACATCATATTTTCATATTTAATTACATGGATACAACTCATTTGTATCACCAAAAATGGCCTACAACTCGTGGAAACCAAAAGGAAGCATAAAATACATATATGCATTTTCGACCAGAATTTTCTTATTTCTATCACAAACTCTGAAAAATCATAACTAATTCTAGAAAAATCAAAATTATGCTCTTGGCCATTATGGAAAGCTACACATGTATACTTTATTCTAAAAATAAGTCCAGACCATGAAACACATCAAAGAAGACTTTTGACATCCGAGAAGGTCCAGAGGTCTGGCTGTCCACTAGTGTTGTCACAGGTTTCTGTAGCAAACTTTAAAAATATCCAATTAATTCAAAACAAATCTAATTTATGTAAATGATACCAATGTGGAAAGATAAAGATGTTAGCTAGAGGAAAAAAATAAATCTAGACCAGTTCAAGCATGCCTAGACCTCAAAACCTAATCAAACAATACCTAAAGTCAGTTGGGGCATCTGATACTGGGCAAGAACTTCAAAAATTCATATCTCCCTCTCTAGACATCCAAATGAGGTTCTTCTAGTAGGTACAAGTCACTGGGAATGTCTAATTTCTCCATATAAAATTTTGTGACAATTAGACATCATTTGAGCCCTGTGTGACAGAAATCATTTTCGGACCAAGTGAATAGTGCATCAGACCAAAATTAGAATTTTTGCCAACTTTGAAAATTTATCAAATATTCTCTAGACCTCTGAAAATTCTATTCTTTAACTTTCCAAAAAGCTCTCAACAATCTCTAATTTCATGCCAAATCACAGATCAAGAATAGCTCATTTGGATCAAAAGTGACGTAGAGTTCATTCTTGGTCCATACAAGATACCAAAATGTCCAAATAGCTTTCCTTGGAGTTTGGCATCTCTTGGGCAAGTCTAAAATTATAAATAGGACTTGTGTGAGATACCCAAATGGTCCCAAATCCCATGCATCTCCATTTGACCATTCTACTTCCATTTGAACACAATTGCATAATGCCATTCAAAAAGCTATTTTGCCATAACATATTCATTTTACATTCTAATGGTCACATAATATATTTTCTCATTTATACATCACTTATTAACATAATTACACATGTTCAAGAGGTCATAGACCATATACAATAATGGGTTACATCATTTGACATCAATATGGCCTTAAAGAACAAAAATCCAATACTTTAGTGTCATGCTTTCATTTCTCATGTAGTTGGCTTCTATTCCCTTGGCCTCGTGGTCCACCTAGGATGTTAGAATATTATAGAGGAGGGAATGAGATTCAAAGAATCCCAATAGCTTATCTCCCTTTCAATCACACATAATATATGCAAAATAAGTCTTGAAAATGCATGCATGGACATAATAGGTGACATGAACATTCAAGAAGTAAGCTTGGCATATGAATAAGTCATACAAGGCATCCATAGTTTGCTAGGTGAATGGATTGGCGTCACCCTTTCTCTTATGGATTTTGGACATGCCTCACCCATTCTTTAAGAGATTCTTAGACTTAATCTTACTCTTAAGAGTCCATCTCACTTTTGAGAGGCTCTTCACTTTGTCTCAACCAATTCTAAAGGTTCTTGGCTCATCCTCACCATGGTTAAGAGTTCTTGGCCTCTCCACACTCAAGCAAACCCAAGCAAGCATCATAACATCATTTAGAAATATATTGTATTATCATGGTACCATGGCATTTAAAATCATAATAAAATACTTTTCATAACTTAAAAAACACATACACACATTCAAAGACAAGTCAAGCATACAATCATGCATGAGAGAAGGAGAAGTGAGCTACCTTGGAAGCAACCACACACTTTTCTCTTTGGAAGGACACTCCCTTTCTCAGTCTCACACACACAAATGTGTGAGTATGATTTCTCTTGGCCTAAACATAATTTATGGAAGCTAATTAGGTTCATAAAATAAATTTTAAGGCCACATAACTTACTTAGACTCTAGCTTAACCTATAAACCCCTTTATAGTTCCAAAATGCACCTAATGAAGCAACACCCTTCAAATAAATTCTGGGCTCCATTATTTCCTTTCAAATATGGTTCTTGACTCCTTTTAAGCCTCTTGGAGTCATCACACAATTAAAATAAAAAGCCTAACTACATGTTACTTCTTTAGGTCATATTATGGAACATAAAGCACTATCTCACTTTCTGTGGTTTCTAAATTTTTTCCAAGGCTTCCCCTCATATTCATTCATCATATATGACTCAAAAATGGGTTTAGAAAAATTTAAAACTATCCCTAGCTATGTAAACCTCTCTTAGCCCAACCTATAGAGGATTTTGGCCTTCATAGACTTTGCTTTGCTTTCTTGATGGAGGAAGCACATGGGGAGGTTCTTAGGGATCTTATGAATTCATCCAAGCACTCATTTAAGCCTAGAAACAATCATTTCAAGTCAGATTTTCAAGGGGGCACATGAATCCCTAATGATTATATCTTGTGTTCTAATGCCTTTTACTTGATTCCAATGATATATTCTTAATCCTTACACTCTAAAACCTCTAATCCCTCCTTGGTTTGGATAGAAAATAGCCCCTAAGAGTTGGACTCATGGTGGAAGAAACACACAAGGAGGAGGAGAAGGAAGAAGCTACCAAAGACTGGAAGTTTTACCTTGTTTTCTTACTTTCTCTTGGTTGCTTTTCACTTTCCTTGGCTGCCTCACTCCAAACATGAATTTTTCCTCTCTATTCTACCCCTAAAACAGCACCAAATATATCAAGAAAACCATAGGAGGAAAGAAGGAAAGGAGGAGAACAACTTTGCTTAAGGAAGAACTAAGAAAATCCATGGATTCCATACCTTTCTCTTGATTTTTCTCCTCCTTTTATTCCCCTTCTTGTGAGCCTAAGAGAGCAAATCATATTCTGTATTTTGGGCAGAAAATTTCATGCTTAAGAAGATGGGAGAAGAAAGGAGGAGTGTGTGGGAGCTTCTAGAAACATACTTTTTTAAAAATTTTAATTTCATCTGTCCGTAATGGCAATTTCGTTTTGGCTTTGTTTTAACTCCTTTTTTAGAACCATCTTTTCCATTATAAAATTTAGGTTTCCAATTTACTAAAATGCCTTTAGAATCACTCAATTTGGAGCTAAAACCTTACCGAACGAATCATTCAAAGTTCAAGTCAACTGACGTTGAAAAACATACACCGGAGGGGTTTTACCAGTTCCAGGGCTTCCCATAGTTTTTGGGGCCTCTAAGAATCCTAGACAACTCATAACTTTAATTTAAAAAGCCCTCCTATATGTTTTTCCAAAAGTTGCACTTGTTTACGAAAATACCATTACATTTCTCAGTTTCTGTCATAATTTATTTCTCTATCCTAACTCCATTTTTCTTTCCATCTAAGCCTAAAATTCTCATTTTTAGGAGTCTAGAATATTATTCAAATTTTTTGGGACCTTAACTAATTTATTTCAGGGGACTTACTTTGAAAGCACGCTCACTTTCATCGTTTAATGAAAACCGGACATTACATTTTAATTTTGTTCGTTAATTGTATCTAACTTTCTTATGTAATATATATACCTATGATCAGTTTCCTATTAGGTTCAATGACTTGGTGGTTTGTCTGATTACATAACATATTAATTCCCATTTATTTTCATTTCACATGTATTATGGATTTTTTTCTTCTTTTTTTATTTACATATTTTTTGGGTTAATTTTTCACAAGATAAAAAATAAAAAAAATTTTCCATCACTTACATGTCAGTATACTTGGATTGTTTTTGTCTTCCAATTTTTGTAAGACCAATCCAGCAAAAAATTGAAGAGAGGAGTTTGCTCATGGTAGTCTCTAATAGGTTAAGGTAAACTAGGAAAATGAAAAGAGGAGGTGAGAATGGAAGAAACATGGAATTGACAAAACAATGTTTAATATCTACTTTATATGAGATATATAATAGAGAATGTTTCAAATGATTAACAAATGAGGAACAAAAACCAAAGAATATAATATAATAAGGAACAAAAACAAATAATAGGTTTTAACGCATAACAAGAACAAAAACAAATGATATAATAAGGAATGAAAACCAAATAAAGAATCACACACAGCAGTTAATCGAATGAAAATCAAATAAGGAATCACGCACGATAGGCAGACTAGCAACACGAACAACAAGCAATGTGATAACGTTTCTATCCTTGCACAAATAAAGGCATAATCAATTTTGAAAGGAAAGAACAAATCACATAGACTAGGAAGAAAAATCAAATAATATAATGAGGAATGAAGAATCACACACACAGCAGACTGGGAAGACCAATGTAATACCATATATTTCTAGCATGCTTCCGATCATTTCTAAGTCTCACATGATCAATTGAACAAAAGGGAACAGAAAATGACATTAAAATAATACCTTATTTCGCGTTACGTCACGTATAAAAATTCCATTCGGTGTCACACGGACCATATGAGCTCATACAATATGTTCTCATATTTAATTATATACATACAACTCATTTGCATCACCAAAGTTGGCCCACAACTCGTGGAATTCAAAGGGGACTATCAAACTCACACTATTATTTTCGGCCAGAATTTCAATTTTTCTATCACAACTTCGGAAATTCATAACTAAATCCACAAAATTCGAAATCCAACAAAATTTACCATTCTAGAAATATCTGGATGTCTACCCCATGATAAAAATAGTTTTTCTCATGAATCATTAAGGGCAAAATATTTGACATCCAAAAAGCCACTGGGGTTGCTGCTATCTGGGCCACTGGTTCAGTTTACTGATAGGGAGTTTCAAAATTCATAACTAATTCTAAAAAAATTGAAATGATTCATTCTTGGCCATTCTGAAAATCTAAACATGTCTAATTTATGCCAAAAATATTTCCAGTCCATGAAACATAACACAAAAAGCGTTTGACACGCAAAAAGGGGTAAAGGTTCGAACAGCTACCGGTACTGATGCAAGTGTCTGCTATGAACTTCGAAAATGTCCAATTAATTCTAAAAAAATCCAATCCATGCAAATAATACCAATTTAGAAATATATGAATGTTAAATTTATGGTAAAAATAGATCAGACTAGAGAAAGCACGCTTAACTACCCAAATTCAATGGAAGAGTGACTCAGGTCTTGCTGAGCTACTGCTATTGTCCCCGAAATTCAAAAATTCATATCTCTCAGCTCAGACCTCCAAATGAGGTGCTTCTAGTTGCTACAAGTCACTGTAAATGCGTAGTTTCTAACTATAAAATTTAGTAGCCATTGGACCACGTTTGCCCCTCTGATGACACAATTTCACAACTAACCAAATGAATAGTACCAGTGCAAATCTGAAATTCTAATACCAACTTTGAAAAATCATAGAAAATTACACAGATCTCCAAATGACCTGATATTTGCCTTCCCAAAAATCTCTAGGCAAGATCTACTTGCATGCAAAATTTCAAGTCAAGAAGAGGTCATTTGGTCAGACTTTGCCATAGCTCAAGCTTGTGGCAATTTTGATCCCAACAAGAGGCAAATTTGGTGCAAATGAGTCATCCATTATTCCACACACATTTGAGCAACTTAGAAAGAATAAATATAGCATAAATAAGTCACTCATAAGGTCTGAACCCTCATGCAACTCAAATTCACCATGTCACTTCCATAAACATACATGCACAAGTGGGCTCCCAAGTGGTCAAAATACACAATTCTATTCATTAAACTCTATTCTTGATATATACACTAACTTTACATAGTTTTACACTTGTTCAAAGTGTTATGGCTCAAAAATAACATTTACATATCTACTTTGACATTCTAGACATCATAGTACATCAAAATAGAAAGATTTGCTAAGAGATGGAGATTTAAGCTCCTTGGCTTCCATCCTTTGGATCTTGAACTCCACCTAGATCATATGAGATGAGAAAGGAGGGGGTGAGATTCATTGAATCTCAATAGCTCATACACCTATTCAAGCACATTTTCAAGGCATATAGCATGTCAAAGGTACAAGTATGCAACTACTCAATCGATGAAGCATTCAATTTCTACATTTTCATGTCACAAACACATGTCAAGAATAAGAATGAGCTCTAGGGACTTTTGGGCTGGCCTCACCCCATTTCTAAGACTTTTGGATTGCCTCACTCTTGGTTTTTGGGACTTTTGACTTAGCCTCGCCCATCCAAGGGACTTTTGGCCTTGTCTCACCCATGCCATGAGACTTTTGGCATCTCCTCACCCACATTAAGGGATTTTTGGCACTACCTCACCTTTATAAGCCATTTCCATCATTCAAAGATATTCAAGAAAGCATATTGGTACCAAAATAGCAACATAGCATCAAGCGGCATATCTCAAACATATAAACATACACACAAGCACACAATAACATCATATGCAACAAGAAAAGGTGGAGAGCTACCTTGGTGCAAATTCAAGCTTTACTTTACTTGTTTCTTCTCCTTTTCGGTTCCACAAACACAAGGAGGTAGGGTTGGATTTCTTTGGCCTATTCACAATAAACAACACTAAATTATACTCTTGGAACAAATTATGACATCCAACTCACTCTTAAGACTACACTTTGGTCTATTTGTCACAATATGGTTCCATTAATGACCTAATGAAGCAACTACCATAATTAACATTCTTGGTTCCATTCTCTTGCCATATTTAGACCTCTTGACCTCATTTAAGGTCCTTGAAGCCATCACACACTCACTTTCACAAACCTAGGCCCATGTTGCTTCATAAGGTTACATTATAGAAGCCATTGCCTTATCTCCCAACCTAAGGCTTCTAATTTTTTTCCAAGGATTTCTCCTATCTTCTTTTATCATATAAAGTCCCAAATCAAGTTTGGAACCATTTAAAACATTCCCTAGCTATCTCTAAGGGCCTTGACCTAGTTATGCTTCCATTAAAGACCCATGGAGTTTGGGATTTTTTCTTAATGGATGGGACACTTGGAAGGCTCCCTAGGAGTCTTAGAAACTTAAACAAACACTCACATATGATGGGGAAGTCTTGAATCAACCTAGATTTTAACTTATGTTCAAGCACCCTACACTTTTTCAACTTGAGTTTTACTAGTTTTTCATGCATTTCTTTGGTATAATCCATCTTCCCATGGCTTAGTTTGATGGATTCTTTTGGATTATGAAACAGAAACTCTTCCCTCTTCATGGTTCTGTTTGAGACATCCTACCATGGAAGAGGAGAAGGAGAAAAAGAAGCATCAAAGGGAGAGAAACTACCTTGTAATCAAGCTTCCTTTAAGAGCCCTTCCTCTTCCCTCTTTCTCCTCCTTAAATTTTGAATTTCCCTCCTTTGATCTGGACCCAAATGAGCACCAAAAATGACATTAAAACTATGGAAAGATGAAGCAAGAAGGGGAGGATGAAGTTTCAAGAGGAAAGAGCATGAAAACCTTACACTTTCTCACCCTTTCTTTGGCTTTTCTTCCTCCAAAATTTCCTCCCTTTGTGTGCCTAAGATAGCAGCTCCATTTCTGAGATTTAGGTAGAAGAAAGTCAATTTAGAGAAGGGGGAGCTGAACGTGACTTAAAAAGGGACTTTGGAAGCTTCCTTGTGCACTTTGTTTCCATTTTTGCCCTTCCATGATGGCATTTCCAGTTTGGCTTCGTTTTAGCTCTTTTTTTAGAATCGTCTTTTCCATCATAAAATTTAGATTCCCAATTTAATAAAATACCTTTGGAATCACTCAAATCGGAGCTAAAACCTTCCCGAACGAACTGGTCAAAGTTCAGGTCAACTAACATCGGAAAGAGTACACCGGAGGGGCTTTACCAGTCCCGGGGCTTCCCATAGTTTTTGGGGCCTTTGAGAACCCTGGGCAACTCAAAATTGCCATTTAAAAAGCCCTCCTAGGTGTTTTTCTAAAATTACACTTATTTATGAAAATGTCATTGGCCTTTCGGCAAATTTTTCGAATTACTCCGACTCCGGTTTCTGGGCAACTCAAGGCTCAAATCCTTGTTTTCTATTATTTAAAATTTTATTCAAATTTTATTTGGCCTTGAATCGCTCATCTCAAGGGACTTGCTTTTCAAAACTACCCGTTCCGATGATTGTACAACGTACCGAACGTTACAACCAATACAGCAACGTTTCTATCCTTGCACAAATTGTGACAACCCTACCTTCTAGTCACTGTAATTATAGTTAAATGTACGATTACTAATTAATTATCAAGGTTTGAGTAGTTACAATCTATCACATTGTGAAAATATGAGAAAATTTAAACCTTGACGTTAGGGTCATCACCATACCACCACACAATTCAAATTTGTATAAAAGCAATCCTACTACCATAAAGGGTTTATGATACAACCATTCATACTTAATAATCTTTCACAAGTGCTCCTATATTATCTCCTAATTTCACGCATCTCGCCGCAGCTGAGTTGGACCTTCGCCGCGGCGGAAACACCTCCTGGAACTGCTGCTCAACTCCCAGGATTCCAGCCTCGGCGCAATATATTTGCGCCGCGGCAAGTTTCGCTTCTGTCCAACCCTCATTTTAATTTTCTCGAATCACGCCGCGGCAAGACACACTGCGCCACGGCGAGTTTTGGCTCTGTTACCCTCCTGGGCGATTTTTTTCGCTCTGCGCCACGGCGAGATTTATCAAGCCGCAGCGCGCCTCGCCACTATCACTCCCTGGGCCAATTTATTTCCCTTACGCCGCAGCAGGATTTGTTGTGCCGCGGCGCCTTTTGGCTCTATCTGCCATTTGGGCGCGGCGAAGCCTTCTTGGCTGCGGCGAGATCCCCTCCTGTGACCACATTACCCAAATTTCGCCCCCTACACTCCAAATCTCATCTTAGGAACTCTCTAGGTCCACCTTCCCTTGTTTTACATGATCCTAATGGTGTTTTTCTACCTCATTTACCCATCAACCCATTCATTACCATTGTAAAACTTAAACGCTACTTCCTACTTGTCCCACTAGCTCATCTTAGCAAATTCATGAATATATAACAGCAAGAACACGCACATTAGCAGCAATTACATCCCATACAATTTCCATAGTGATTTCCATTCAACAATAGTTTACCTCCAAGGCACCATATGACTACAATTCCCTTATAGTAATCCATATCACAATTTCAGCAAAACTACATATATTTAATGCTATAAGTCCATACATTGATATTCACCATAACGCGACTTTAATCTTTAACGATTACATTTCATTCAAACAAAATATAAACACCTACACTTGGCAACATGATTACATGATGATGCTATGAAAGCTATTAACAAAATTGCATCTATCCTATCCTACTCAGACCAAGTGTAGCTCCCCACACCCGGCCTCAGCTCATAGATGTTCATCCACTTGCTTACCCTTATCCTTACCTGAAGAACTTTCACCTAAAATAGTAATCCCATAACACGGGGTGAGATATAAATTTCAGTAACCAAAGCGACTCCATCACATATCCAATTTAATTAGCATATAAGCATGAATCAAAATCACATCAGAATTATATCCATCATAACAGCAAATGAAATAATTAGGCTATCATGATTACTATCCCGTACTAGCAATCATATTATCACATGTTAAAGGCCATTAACACCGGAGGGGCCCGTCGATGGCACCTACTCCCTATTGAGCACAACCAGGGCTCAGTGCATCTGGGTTTGATCATAACCCGGTGCTCAATCGAAGCACATGCATGGGTGGCAACCACACCACAACTCCACCATGGACTCACAAGGTCCAATCACAATTCAACAGATAGCCAATTAATTCATTCAACATTTCAAATCATTCATTTACAGCAACATATGAAATTAAATCAAATATATACATGGAATTGGTATAAACCCGGTTACCTCACTTGTAGACACTTGCAACAATCACCAATGGTGCAGAAATCCTCCTATAACCATAGTATCATAAAATTACTACTCTAATTCATCATTAACAGTTACAATCAGTACCCAAAGAATTTAAGATGCTCATGACTACCTAAGGATCACTTACTCAGCCACTTTAAGTCCCAAATTCGGATTAAATTGTCCTCCATCAGAAAACTCAATATTACACCCAAAATCCTAAACAATTTCGTACATAATTAATACCCATTTTATAAATTAGCTATGGGGGTCACAAATTAACAAATGAAGCATCAAAATGGAGAGTTTAAACTCACCCAAGGTCAGCCCTAACCTCAACCTACGAATTTCACCAAGAAAATCCCCAAACACTCACATTTCAGATTTTGGGTAGGATGAAAATGCTCCAAATGAAAAACTAATCGGACCAAATTAAGGAGGAAGATGAGAGGATTAAGTTGTATAACTATTACCTTGGCTGAATCTTGCTCTAAGTGTGAGAAAATGCAGAATTTTGGCCCCAAACCCTAGCCTCCTTCTCCACCTCCGAATTTGCCTCTTGAGTCTTATGTTTCAGCAAGTGAGAAAGTGGCTGGGGTATTAGGGTTTAAGTTGGGTTTTTAGTTGGGTTAAATATGGGTCATGGGTTGCTCCAAGATCCATCTTCATTTGGGCTTCAGATTTTTTTTTTAAGTTTGTTGGGCCAATTTAGAGGTGTTGGGCTGCAGAATTTACTGGGCCAGATTTTACACTTAAGTTGCTGAAGTTTAACTAGGTTTGGGCCAAGTTTGAAGAGCTCAAGAGTTTTAGGCCTGCACAAGGATTATTGGGCCACTTAGAAGAGTCTATACAAGGTAGATTTTGGGCCTTTATCACACTAAATTAGGTTGGGTTTGCATCTTACCAACTGGGCCTCCATTAGCCTCTTCTCATAATCTATTAATTTAAGCCTAGATAGAATTTCTATCCTAATTAAATCTCAAACCAATTTTAATAATTTATCTCTCTAAAATCTCCATCCACTTAATTTATCCAATTATCCCATTTCAATTATTCCTAATTAGTCTAATCCATGATTAATACCTTAATTAATTATGAGGTGTTACACAAATAGCAGCGCAAGCTTTAGAAAATTAGGGGAAATTAGTGGAAAGTATTTTGCCTCTGTTTTAGAAAATTGGGGGAAAATATTTTGGCTTATTTTTAATGGCAATTGGTCTTAATTGCCATTATAATTATCTTATTACTGGCTAATAAATATTTGCCACTAATATTTCAATCCTAAAAATATATGAACAGCAATATAATATTGGCCATTAATTAATTACCACTAAATAAATATTTTGGTGTAGTGATTACCTAGATAAGAAAGATGCTGCAATGCTTTAATTTACTTTTAGCTTGTGATTAGAACATTCACTTTTGCAATTTTGTTTTGTTTTCTTTTGTTTTTCCTTGATTTTAGTTTAACTTTGCCCAGGAGTGCAAATGATAGGTGTGGGGGAATTGATAAGTCCCAATTTTTATATATTTTATCCCACATTTATCTATGATTTTGATGATGATTTTGAGCTAATTCAAATCTTTCATGCATTATCTAAATTATTAGACATTTTGGGAGAAAATTATAAATATTAGAAATTTTGGGGCAAAAGTGTAAATATTTTAAAGTTTCTAATTTTTGGTTGAGAATTAATATTCTCTATTCTTTGATTTACTTCCTAAATTTCTAAATTAAATTCTCCACTATTGGAGCAATAAAGGATGATAAGCTTTTGGCAAATACAATGTCCACTCTTGTAATAACCTATTTTTTCATAAAAACTAAACAAAAACTAATAAAATAATATGGGATCACCCTAAAGAAAAGAAAATTGAGACTAATTAAAAATAGAATATTAATTATGACATCTAAAAATGTGGTTAGGAGTTTGAGAATAGCCCAAAATATAAGCCAAAACAGCTAAATGAAGTAAATCAAGGCCCAATAGCAAAATTGATATTTCAGGTAACTTTTTGAAAACTCAAAAAAGGGAGTTTTAAATGATAAAATTGAGTTTATTAGGTTCTCAGAGGCCTAGAAAACCATAAGAACCTTCAAAATGGTTAAAACCCTTTTAGTATATATTTTAGGTCATCAATTGAATAAAACTTTGATTGAATGGTTCGGTAAAATTTTAAATCCAATTAATATGAAACCAAAGGCTTTTAATGAATTAGAGAATGTAAATTTTATAATAGAAAAGATGGTTCCAAAAAATGAGTTAAAATGAGCTCAAACCATAGAATTAAATAATATGGGCAAAATTAGAAATTTATCATTTTAGAAACCCTAGCTTCTCCTTATAAAAGGCCACCCCCATCCTCTTCACCTCACTTTGGTCAAACTCTAGTAGTTCCAAATAGACCCAAGGATGTCCCAAGAAGCACCATAAACCAAGGGAGATTGAAGCCCTTATGGTAATAAAACTTAAGGAATTTGCCTATGATATTCTCTTTGCTTAGTTTTCATTCTTTCTCCTCTCTTTTTCCATGGTTTTGACATCTCAAAAGATGGAGTTTTGGATCTGAACTCATGGAGGAAAGGGCTTTTAACAAGGAATCAAACACACCAAAATAATCACCACTGGAAGCCTTTTCATTTAGTAGCCTAGGAAGGATATGGAAGGAGTTGGTTCTTGATGAAATCATGATGGGAACAAGGGTTTTGGAGTGTAGAAATTAATATGGAACCAATAGAAATTATTAAAAGGCCATAGGTTGCAAGATTTCATACCTAGAATTTTGATTACACCTTAGGGAGGATAAGGCCTTAAATTGATATTTCAATCTATGTAAGAGTATAAGTGAGCTAAGAAGAGGCTAAAGATTTCACTTAGATGCCAATTCCTATAATATCCGAATTTTCAAAAACTAAATTGAAACCAATATTACAATATAAAAGGACCCTAAAGCAAAGAAAATTAAGACAAGTAAAGGTAGAATGCTAATTAGAGCATCTATAAATATGGGTAAGAGACTAAGAATAACCCAAAATTAGAGCCAAAACAACAAAATAGAATAACCAAAAATACAGTGGCAAAATCGTAATTTTGGGTAAGTTTTTTAGGAATGAAGGGAAGAAGTTTTAAATGGAAAAATTGAGTTTCCTGGGGTTATCAAAGGCTCTAAAAACCATAGGAACTCCTAGAATGGCTAAAATCCCTCCAATGTACATTTTAAGTCATCAATTTATCGAAACTTTGACTGAATAGTTTGGTAAGGTTTTAAATCCAATTTAGGTGAAACCAAAGGCATTTTATAAATTAAAAGACCTAAATTTTATAATGGAAAAGATGATTCTTAAAAAGGATTTGAAATGAGCTCAAACGAAGAAAACAAAATTTAAGGACATAGTTGGAATTTTGTAAATGTTATAATCACCCCTTCACCCTTCTTAAATCATGACCTACCTTTTTCCTCTCCTCTTAACTAACTTTGCTTTGGCCAAAAATAGAACCAAGACCTATTGGAAGTGGCACACAAGAAGAGGGAACAAGGGAAAAGAAACCAAGCTTGAAAAGTGTAAGATTTTGTCTCTTTTCATGTTTCTCTCTTCACTAAAGTTCTTCTCCTCTTTCTCCTCTCTCTTCTTATGATTTTGGCATCCTAAATGGTGCTATTTTGTGGCTGGTTCAATAAAGGAGAGGGAGTGTGGAGGAAAGCTTAGAAACCTAAGGAAGCACTCTTGATAAGTTTTGAAATAAGGTAAGAAACCATGACTCAACTTGCTTCTTCTTGGCTTCCTCTTGCTTGTGTATTTTGACCAGACCTAGGATGATATATAAGAAGTTTGATTTTGGTCCAAACTTGATATAAATTAGGGTTTTGAAGTAGAGAAAATCATATGAAACAATTAGAATTAAAAAAAAAAGCATTTAGTAACAAGTTTTAGCAATTAGAGTTTTGATTGCACCTAGAGATTTATGAAACTTTCTAATTGTGATTTAATTTATCCAAGAGCATGTTTAGGTTCTTAAGAGACCTAGGAAGCTTCATGGATACCAATTTCCTAAGAGAAATAAATGAAACTCCCTTGGTGCCTTCCTTAAGCATAGTCTTAGCTAAGCTCCATTCCAAGTACTTAGAGAGAGTTTTCCTTGATTCTAAGGTTATGAATGGTCTAGATATGAATTATAAACACCAAAAGAATCATTGGTTTGAATTTAGAAGTCATATTTAGAAAGTTGGAAGTTTAGGGTTTCATTAGGTATAAAGAAGTAACTTGGTGTTAGGCTCCTTAATTTAAATTTAAATGGAGTCATGTGATTTAAATTGAGTGAGAAATTAGAGCCAAAATAATGAATTGTATGAGTTGTTTCATTATGCTACAATATGGAACCATATGGATGCCATAAGATGGAATTGACTTATGTAGAGTTTATGTGAGGCTAGAGATGGTTTTATTGATACCTTTATGTGTTGTTTGATGTGTCTAGACCAAGCAAAGCAAACATCTCCTAAGTGTGTGTTTGAGGCCGAGAGAAGAAGCTAGGGAACTAAGGAAGAAAGTTGTGGTTCTTGACTCAAGGTAGTTCTTTATCCATTCTTGTATGCATGTCTTAGTTGTTTGATTATCATTGGTTGCTTGTATGTGTGTTTGAATCATGAAACATGTCTATTGCTATAGTTTGATGATTTGATGACATTATACTTCTTGAATTACTTTGAAAATGTGAGATGGCTCTTTATGGGTAAGGTTGTACCAAAAGTCCCTTGAATTAGGTGAAGTGAAGCCAAATGTCCTTAGACAAGGATAAGACAAAGCCAAAAGTTTCATAGAATGAGTGAGACTAAGCCAAAAGTCCTGAAAAAGTGGGTGAAGCTAATCCAAAAGTCCCAAATAATTAGGTGAGGCTAGACCAAAAGTTCCTAGAGCTTGTTTTTGACCTTGATGGATCCATATGACTTTATAAATATGTTTATGTTTAATATTTAGAAGCATTTTATGCGTACTTGCTTTCTTTGACATGATAACATGTCATATATGTATACTTGAAAAGGTGAATGTACTATTTGAATTCTTTGAATCCACTCTCCCCCATTTTATATCGAACCTTGTCTACGAAACTCTCATGGAGCAAAGAATGGAGGCCAAAAAGCTTAAATTGTGGCACTTTGATAATAGAATAGAATATGGCATAATTTAATGCCCAAGTGTGTATGTATATGTTATTTATAAGATGTAACATTTCACTCATGTGTAAAAGTATGATATTATGATGAATGTACCATATTTGGAGTTAAATATATGAGAATATAGGTTTTTGACATACTTGTGCCATGGTATGTATGTGTATATAATTAAGTGAGAGAGTATTTTTGAGTTCTATGATGCTCCTATATGCTGCATTTGAGCTTTTGGACGTGCTCAAATGGTCACTTGCACAAGTAGAAGCTATTATGGATCATTTGGACCAAATTGGTGCTAAAATGAGCCATATTTTGCTCCTAAACCAAAACCAGACCAAATGGATGAATTTTGGCATGAAATTTGGCAAGTATATAGATGTCATTTAGTTCTTTTCTTAGAGAAAAGAACACAATTTTTGGAGTTCTATAAGATTTATTATAATTTTTCAAAGTTAGTTAATTATGTAGAAGTTGTCTGTGCAATGTTCATTTGGTCAATTTGGTTTTTTCGGTATTTGAGGGGATAAATGAAGTCCAATACTCATAAAATTTTATAGGCATATAGTTGACATCTTGAGCTTTCCATAACCATCAAGATCACTCAATTTAGGCTATGTAACTTGAGATATAAATTTTCAAAGTTCTAAGTCTGCACTTGAGCGAATTCCAGATAGTGCTACTATTCTATTAGAATTTCATAGACCAAATGATATTATTTTGATCTAAAATTTTTACAGCATTTACATGATGTCCAGGTATTTCCAAGGAGTCCTAGTTTGCATGATTTGGAGTTTTCTAACTTACGTTATGAATTTTTGAAGTTAGAACAGAATTATGGAACCTTGAGAAAATGGAAAGTGTGATGCTAGTCTTGAGTTGCATGACTTATATCTGAATTCCATACCTCTTTTTGTAATGTTTCCATTTGAATAAGTGTATTAAGGATGGAAGATGAATTTGGTAAGTGAAAATAGTTCATGTAACCTAAAATGAATTAATTTGACATTTAATGTCGATAAATTTCGCTGCTAAAAGTATTGAGTTTATGAAAATTGATGCTTTAGGCACTTTGTGATATAAATCAAGTGCTATCTCAATATGGTATTACAATTCCCATGAAAGAAGGCAAAACTCCATGGATGCCTTCCACCATGCATGTCTCAGCTAAGAGTTACTTGAGATACCTAGAGAGAGTTTTCTTTGATTCTAAGGGTAGAAATGGTCTAGATATGAATTACAAATATCAAAGGAACCATTGATTTGAATTTAGAAGTCTTATTTTGAAAGATGAAGGTTTAGAGTTCTATTATACATAAAGAAGCAACTTAATGTTAGGCTCATTGAATTAAGTTTTTAATGGCTCTAATGAGTTTAAATGGAATCATATGACTTATATTGGGTGAGAAATTGAAGCCAAGATAATGAATTGTATGAGTTGCTTCATTATGCCACTCAATGGGCCATATGGAAGCTTAAAGCTAGAGTTAACTTATGCGAGGCTTATATAAGTTTAAAGATGGTTCCATTGATACATTTGTGTCTTGTTTGATATGTCTAGGCTAAGCAAGTGAAGCTTCTCCCAAGTATGGGTGTGAAGCCAAGAAGAGAAGCTAAGAATCCAAAGAGAGATTTTGTACTTCTTGAGTAAAGATAGCTCTTCATCCATTCTTGTATGCTTATATTGGTTATTTGATTGTCATTAATTACTTATGTGTGTATGGATTATAAATTATGCCTATTTCCAATGGTTTGAGGATTTTATACAATTATATGACATTGAATGCATTTAAAATGTGGATGGGTTTTAATAGGTGAGGTTATTCCAAAAGTCCCTTGATTTAGGTGAAATGAAGCCAAAAGTCCCCAACTATAGTTGAGACAAAGCTAAAAATCTCAAAAATGAGTAAGGTTAAGTCAAAAGTCCCTAAAAGTGGATGAGGCTAATGCGAAAGTCTCAAATAATTGGGTGAAGTTAAATCAAAAGTCCTTATAGCTTGTTTTTATCGTGATGGATCCATATGATTTTATGTATATGATTATATTTGATATTTGGATGCCTACCATGCATACTTACTTTCTTTGACATGAAAAAATGCCTTATAAGTGTGTTTGAATGGTGAATGAGCTATTGAGATTCTTAGAATTTCACTCTCCTCTATATTATTTCTAACTATGTCCAAGAAACTCATAAAGAAGCAAAGATGGAGACCAAAGAGCATACTTAATATTACTTTGACAATAGCTTAGCATTTTATGTATTTTAATGCACAAGAAAGGTTTTATATGATATTTGTGTAATGTAAACATTCCCATATTTGTAAAAGTATGGGATTATTATGTAAATGTCATTTTTGAATGTAAATATGCAAGAATGTGCAATTTAGGTATATGTGTATCTTGGAATATGTATGTATAATGACAAGTAAATGAATGAATTTGAGTTGCATGGGGTTTAAAACATAATGAACCAAGTATATATGCTGTATTTCATATTTGGGACATGCTCAAATAATCACAAGTTACCTAAGTTACTAGGAACAAGACAATTCTAGCGCAGCAAGCCACCTAATCAAATGACTTTTACAACTCAACTAGGCAACTTGCTTTACCATCATCATTATCTCGCTATCCCTAAAACTTATAAATAGAGACTTTCACAATTGCTCCCAATAAAAAAAAAAACCACAATCTTTATTAGCCAAGAGCATGTTCTCCATCTCTCTTAAACCTAGACTATAATAAGACTACAAATTATAGTTTTACCTTTATCTTGTGACTATATTATTATCTTTTTAAATCTTTTAATACAAGTTTCCGTCTCTTTATCATCTCTCTCTATACCAACTCATCAATAATCTCAAGGATCATAACCTCTAATTTTCAAGAACAGCCTAGTCAAAAACACAAATAATGCGGTAATATCTACTCAATATGTTTATTTTAAGCGTAGATTTCGAGATTAAACAAAAATAGCCGCTTATGAAGAAAAACCCAATGCCATAAAAAGGAGGCATCAGTTATCATTCCAAGGATCCATTATCTTTACATATCTCTAGGTCCTTTATACCATTGTTTAGAGAATGTATCAATTTTATTTACATATTGATCTGAAAGTCCATTATATCGTTGGCATGTATATGAGAAGAATCAAACAACCTAGTCGGAAATCATGTTCACATTGTGGAGCAACGGAGAAAGAGTATCGACCCTTTTGCGTCTCCCCAAAGCCTACATCCAGAGGAGCATCTTGACAAAATATATAATATAAATTCCCTTTTATTCCATTTTGACGAAGCCAATGGAAAATTCCATTCTTTATCTTAAAAAATTAATATAAATATTCTCTGTTAACTTTAACTCATTTGTAACTATCTCTTGAATTATAAAAACCAACTAATAGTATCTTTTAATAATGATCCCTTTGTAAATACCCCTTCACTTTTATGTAAATGTATTTAAATTACTTGTCTATTTTTGAGGTAATAGAATTTTCATGTCAAACTTCAATTGTGACCTAGTACAATTTTGCTAGCTAGAAAAAAACACCTGTATAATTAACTATGAAAAAAAATCCATACTTTTCCATTTAAATCACATTTTCAACCTCCATCCTAATAAATTTTTTCTTTCCTTTTTCAAATTAGTTATCCACATATTGTTTTTAAACTAGCAAAATTATATCAAGTCATAAGTAAAGTTTAACATGTCCGTCAACTCCATCAACAAGAGTGGGTAAATTGATTTAAATGTAAATATGTGAAAGTGAAGAAGGTATTTGCTAGTATTTCTTTAAAAAAAAAAAAAGTTTTCTTTCAAAAATTTTGCATGCTTTTCAAAAATTAAGATTTTAGTGGCCACTTGACATAAATTGATTTATGAAGTGCTTTGGAAAGTCTTATTTCTTTTTTCATGCCACCCGTTGCATTTTCAAGTGTGGTAGAATTCTTTTCTTTTTTTAATAAAGAAAATGGCCAAAGAGCCCGCAAAAACACAAAATGAAAAACGACAGCTCAAAAGAAACAAGACTGGGAAAGGAACTACCCTGGCTTCATTTGATCCAAAGGATTAGTTTTTGATAGAATATGAATGGGAATAAAAAAAAATCTTGTATCTCATAATTATGTTTGGTATGATGGAAAAAAAAAATATGAATGTTTTTACTTTTTTATATTTAGTTAGATAAATATGACATAAAAATAAAATGAGAAGAGAATTAAAAGATCAAAATACCTCTAACTATTTTTTACTAATAATAATAATAATATAATTGTTTTTAATTGCCAATAACAATAAAAAATAAAAAATAATATTTTAATTTAAAATTTTATTTTTTATTACCTTTAATAAAAAAATTATTTGAAAAGGGATAAAATGATCTCAATTTTTATTCTCCTACTTAATAAATTTCTCACCCACTCCAAAGTAAAGAATTGGACTCTCCCATGTTAGTGAGAAACAATTCACCTAAGAAAAAACTCTCCCACCTACAAAACATGCTTTTATCTCAATCTCACTCATTTTCCCTTTTCAACATTCAACTCTTCCATTTACCAAACATTAGCCTAAGATCAGCAACAAGCATTTTTTTTTTTTCTTTTGGTGTTTTTTTTTAAATAAAATTGCTCTGCTTCGATTTAAACTTATAAACTCTACATAAATATTGGTATTATATTTAAATCACCTAAATAAATCCTAGTCTTGCCTACATTATCATAAAAAGGAAAATTATTTTAATTAGCGTACATTACTGTTTGAGTTCTTAAAAAATGTATGTTTTATTCATTTAATACCTAAAAAGTAATTATTGTCATGATTTTAAATTTTTTAAAAAAAAATTCATCAATATAATCTTTTCCTGAAATAAATTAATGGTTTCATGGTCAAGTGATTGTAATTATTTAAAAATAATAATAAATTTCTTGATTATTCGAGTTCGAATTTTACTTGAAGTTAAAATTTTAAAAACAAAATTAAATTGATTAAACATTTAGGAACCGAAATCATAGTTTGCTCCCTTTTTTTTTTCTTCTCTTTTTGTTCAAAATACAGTTTACCCTTTAGATACGTTTGTTTTCATTTAACTCTGCCGTGATTAATTTTGCCTAAACCTCATCAAGTAAATTATATATATTTCTCTTTAATTTTATTAAAATTACACAATATTCTATTTATTTTTAAATTATATACTTTAATCTAATTTTAAGTTGTTTGAGTAAAATACTCTGCATAAAAAAATATAAGAAGATATTTTAGTTAAAAATATATATATTCGGGTTAATAGAGGGTATTTTGGTTAAAAAATTATAAATTAGACTAAAATATAATATAATTTTTTGTTGTAAAAAAATTCGTATATATTTTGAAAATTAAATAAAGATCCATATAATTTCAATAAAACTAAAAAAATTGTATAATTTACTTTTATTTTAACCGTAGATTCCGAGACCAGATGAAAAAAAAAAAAACCGCATAAAAAGAACCATTAGCCATAAAAAGGAGGAGGCATCAGTTATCTTCCTAAGGTCCCTTATCTTTTTACATATCTATAGGCCCTTTATACCATTGTTTAAAGAATGTCTTAATCACCTTTGCTTTTCTAAAGGTCCATCATACCCAGTAAGAGATCATATATATTCACATTCAAAGACCCTTATTCATCTCCCTGAAGCCGATTTGAAAGTAAAGAAGGTATTTGTTAGTTTTTATAGAGGGGTATTTACAAACAAGTCAGAGTTAAAAGGAATATTTATATTTTTTTTCAAAAGAAAAACGCTAATGGGATTTTTTTTTTTTTCAAAATTACTAAGGGTCTTCACCATATGTTATTTCTAACGAGAGTTTCCAGCGGTAAAGGTGGGCATCGTTTAAGAAAAAAAGAAAAGGTGTTGACACACCTGGTGTATTTAAATTATTGTTACTCGCCCAGTACAGAACAGACTAGAGAGTTGGATAGCATAAAGATGGTGCCAAGAATTGGAAAAGACGCAGCAACAGGAATTGTTGCAGCCGGAAGACACAGAGCAAGTTATGTTATTCGTATACACAACCACGTTGATGTTCCTCCTGCCCTCATCAGAAATCAAACCCAAAGGTTAGCATATATGTAATTTTCATATTTCTCAGTACTCCATTAATTTGTGTTCGGTATAATCCTTTCTTTTTGTCTGTTAGTTTGGTCTATGCTTATTCAAACTCGCTAGAGATGGTACTACTGAGAAAAACTATTCATTTTATGGTACATATATTCTTTTCTCTTTTTGCCTTTGCTGTGTCATATTCATTTACACAACCACCTTTTATGTTCCTGCGGTACTCACATCCTCCAAAGGTTAGCTAAACTTTCTATTTCTTTCGCTGTTTGCTATCATTTTCACAGTTTTGCTTCTTTGATTTCCATGTAATCCTTACACCTATTTTCCAATCAAATCCATTAAATTCAGTTGTTCTATTTTTATTCAAACAGTAATATTCATTTATACCATCAAATTTTAGTTCATTAACAGAATTTGAATTCAACTCTTTTATTTTAAAAGTTGTTTTTTATTTACTTTACTATGGATTCTTTTGTAATTTGTAAAAATTACACATAACCTCTTAAAAATTGAGATCGATTTTATATTTTTAAAAATCATGATGATATGGGGTCTGTTTGAATCATATTCTGAAAAATAATTGTTTTTTTCTAGAAACAAAAAAAAAATTAATAGTATTATTTTCATTCATTGTTCTAAAAACTTAAAATCAGAATAGTATTATAAAGAACTAAAAATAGAGAATACCCTTTTAGATGTTCTGGTCTCTTATTTTTTCAAAAAACCAAGAAAAAACAAGGAGGATACTTTGGGAGAATAGTTACCATTAAAAGCATTATTGTAATTTTGACAGAAAGACTCAACTAGAGTTCATTCGTCGCCTAATGATTTAAACAGGTGTCTTTTTGTTTTTTTGTTTTCAAAATTTGTTTTTGAATACAATTTGGCAGAACTGCTTTAAGAACATAAAAACAAAAAATAAAATGAAAGAGGCCCATCATCTCTTGAAATGTATCTTCCATTCATTTGCCTTAAGGTTCTTTTATTTTGGATAGCTGCCCATGCAAAAAATGTACATTAGAATTTTTAAAATATTCTGATGGTTACAAGTGTACACTATTTATAAAAATTACTATATCTTAATATTTTAAATATTAATTTTCAATTGAGTAAATTTAAAAAAATATAAAAATAGAAAAGCATGGAAAAAAAATAGCCAAGATGCGATAGCCACCATTTATTGGCTGCTTATAAATAATAGATCCAAACAGTGACCAATAAACCAATAAAAGCCACTAAAGTAGGTATTACAGATGATAAGATCCACTAACACATTTACTTTAACAAATTCCTATTAGATTCCATGCACCATTAGCTATACTTCCTAAAATGTTCTCCAGAAGGGTAGTAATGTCTTCTTTCCGAAGAACTTGCACTTAAAGAGATATAAATATGTAGAAAGCAGGTTTTAATATAAGGGTAATTCTATAGAGCCACAGCTAAAAGTTGTGTCACCACATGCATGTGCCACAGACTATATTATAAAAGAAAATTAGGATTCATATTATATAAAATTTATTTTAAATAATTTTAAAAATTAAAATTATCATTAAGAATTATCATTGTCATCAGATTTTTAAAAATTTATTACTTTTTGGAGATTTACTAAGAAAGTGTTCAACTTTTTTATATTTAATAATAAATCTCTTAAAATTGATAATAATTTTTTTTAAATTTGATGGTAATAATAATTCTTAAAAATAATTTTGATTTTTAAAATATTTTATTATAAATTTTATATGATATGAGTCTTTAAATATAATTTTCTCATATTATAAGTATGCTTTTAATGGAATCGTGGATTGTTGTGTTAGCGTCCCTCATCAGTTGTGACACCTTAGAATAATTGATAAAAGACAATAGTTATAGTGAAGGAACAATGGGGAAAAAATTAGAAGACACGGTAAAGAAGCACTAAGAAAATGAACAACAATCAACACAGCTGGAAAAATAACAATCTCCTAATGGTCTACCCTCTAGTGCCTCTCCTATTAACATGTACCATAGCAAATCCTTCTTCTGATTACGTATAGAAATCTGTTAACCAACTTGGTAATCTTCTCTCCTGGCCTTCCTTTACTTTGGGCTCTTGGGCTTGCTATCAATTTCTTTAAATTAATTTATGAGCACCATAATTACAATTCTTTCATTACTAATATATATATATATTTACGAATGTGTACTATTGTTTCGAGACCTAATTCTTATAATTCAAACTTGTAGTTGCATAGATTGCAAAAAGGAATGCTATTTATATATTATTTTCATAAATTGTGAATTATTAATATGATTAATTTTATTTTAAATTGTATTCGTTTTGTTAAGACAAAATAATTATGTTAATCATTATATATATATATATATATAGAGAGAGAGAGAGAGAGAGAGAGAGAGAGAGAGAGAGATCATTCATGGCACAAATTTGCAAAACTTCACCGTTGAATAATGGCCAAAAGAAGGGGACAAAAAAAACAACAGTTCAATGGTCAATAATGAAGTAGAAGAAAACACTGGATTTTGGAATTTATTATATAAGACGTTGTTTTTAATATAAATTAGCTGTGTTTTCCCCAAATATCCATACATTATAAGTCATAAGTGCCACGTATCATTCAGAGAATCAGTGTGCGTAGTGTATTTTATAGTCACAGTTGATCAAAAAATAAATTGAAGAAACTGATTTCCCTTACTTGGAGTTGTACTCAAAATCCTTCCTCAGCACAGGAGACAATTCCGGTGGTACTAAACTAAAGTCCACTAGCATAAGCAAATTCAGTTAAATTGATGGAGTGCGGTAATTAAAAAAAGTATAGAGAAAAAAAGAACTTTTCTGAAAATAACTGAATAAGATTTTTAAAAAATGAAAGCAGTATAAAAATAATAATGCATTTGACCAAAAAAATTAAAGATCTTTTTGTTTAATTTATAGATGTTTACTATTATTATAGTTAATCGGTAAAAAATAAATTTAGTTTAACTTATGGATTTTATCTATATTCTTAATAATTAATTTGGATTGTACTTGCTAAAATATCAAATGATTGGGCTAATCATAAATTATTGATCAAATTTGTCACATTTATAAAAAGGGAAAATAGCAGTAAAAATACTTTTTTATTTGATATATGAGGGGACAAAAGGTTTGAATTGTCTAAGATTACCTAACAAATTACTCTCACCCCTCACTATTATTGGATCACCATCTAACGCCATATTTTCTTTATTTTAATTAATTGGGACCCCACACGCTACAACGCAGCATATTTAAGGGCTTTTTTTCATCAACCTTGCCTTTAGCGATCTAAGACTACAGCATAATTTATTTATTTTGGTTTTGCAGACAATAAGGATTGAATCTTGAGTACATACGAATTTTTTTGGTATCATCATTATAAAATAATAGTTTATTTTTACACTCTTCCACGATTATTATTGACTCTTCTTTTCATGACTCGAAAAGAAAATCATTAGTAAATTAAACTAGTTGGTAACTTTTTTGAAGAAATTCTTCATCTCAAAAGGTAAAGTTGCAAAAAAAATAAAGGGTGGGAATTAAAAGCCAAAACATTTAGCTCATTGATGTTACTACTGTAGAATATTTATTTTAATTTAGTGTTCAATTGTTATAGTACTTCTTTTTGGTAGGATATTGTTAAGGTTTTGACCCATTTTTCTTCTCCAGCTTTGAAGACATACTTTTTTAATATTTAGTATTTCACTCTCTGCAGTTGATAAGAATATATTCTCAAGAGTAATGTACAAAAGCTTAAACTCTTATCAGCAAATGAGGACATAAAAAATTTTTAAAAAGTACACAGAGAGAGAGAGAGAACAACTAGAGAAAATTAGGTGCACAAAATTAATTAAAAGAAAAAAAAACAATGGTGCAAAAATAAGATTGAATTGGCCGATTCAATCAAAAAAATTAATTGATTGGCTAAATCTTTGATCTCGTGATCCCGTAAAATCAAGGTGTTCAAAAATTGATTAGTTTATCTCTCCATGGATAAAAAATTGATGAAATCAATAAAAATCACCTAAATAAAAAGGGTAGCATGCAAGGGTTGGTCAAGAAGTCTAACGAAAGATGGTTCCAAGGATGAGAGCTTAGATTAGACAAGTAACTTAACCACTAAGAACCTTATGTAACTAGGCCATAACTAAACCTTTATGGCTTAGAGCGCAAAAAAAAGAAAACCCCTGGGAAAAAAATGCTTCTTCTTTTCTGATTGATGCTTGATACAAGAAGTGAGAGCTATTTATACTTGTGTCATGGTAGACAGAAATTAAATTCGAGATAAGGGTTACAAGGGGGTTACAAGCCACTTATTACAGGGGTTTTATGCTATTTATTCTTGCTAGTTATAGCTTTGTAATGTTGGTGGCTATTCATGGCAATTATGGTTCCGTTTCTTCTGTTTCACTTTACCTTTGTTATTCAAAGCAACCATGCAACGCATGGAGGGGTCTTCACTCTATCTTACCAACCCATCTCTCACTGATTGGTTCTTAGGGGAAACGAGGAGATTTCGCCACTCCACGGAAGCACATTTAACTTTATTCGAGTTATAGGGTGTTGCAAGGGGCACTTAGCTTGCATTAAACCCATATCAGGGTCATCTCTTAGGAATGTCTAAGTAATTGTACTGTGGTTCTTTTCAAATGATCATTGCGCTAAGCACTGAGGGAAATAATAACCCCATCACACTTTTTATAACTTTATTCTATTAGAAGGCAAAGTGAGGAACTATGTTATTGTACAAGGGACTGATTTACTGAACGCAATAAAGTACTTCACTTCAAAGGCTGGTAAGCTAGGCTCCAGGTATCTGACCTCCAGAGGTTTGAATCACGGTGATATGGGATAAGATCGTGAAATGAAAATTTGCAAATGATGGGTATGCATGTTTACTTAGACAGTTAAATTCGACATTTCTGACATAATGTTTGTGCTGCTCAATCCGATTTACTGTCCTTCAAACGCATTTCCAAGGTGCATCTCCATTTAAAACACACCCAGCAAATATGTGGACAATGGTTTTATCCATCTTGATCTACCACTTTGCATTTGAATACAACTCCAAATCTCCCACTACCACCGGCGCTATTTACCTGAAACTTTCTGCTCACATTGCTCATATCTCAGCATCTCTGGCTTGTGCAGCAATCATATCAATGTTTGTTCCCCCCTCTTCCGAACTACTGGTTTTCATCATCTGTTTCACCATGTTCTTCATATATTATGCTCTCAACCTAATCCTGCGCATGGCTAAATGGCTTTATAATCTGCTCTCATCTCAAACTCTAGTAGCATACCGTAAGATGCAGAACAGAATTACTGGAAACTACAATCAGAGAGCAAACACTCTATCGATATAACTTAAGATGTCGACTCGTATTTAACATATTAATTATCTGTATTTCTGAGTTTTGAATATAGAGAGTTTTTTTTTTTGGCAAAGTGACTCAGAGGGATTTTATCTTATCGTTGTTGTACTATTTGCTTTCATGTACTAGAGTTTTGCAAGTTCACGAATTAGATTACTTCTCTGAAGCCAATTGAGGTAATAATCTGTCTCAGCAAAGCGAACTTACCATATTATCAATGCAAATACATTGATCACCGTTCAATCATTTGATTAAAAAAAGGTTGAGAACAAAAAGAGAATTTTCTCAGTTTCAAAATGTCCTCAGAAATAGGTATTTAGAAAATCGTCTTGTCCCAACAGCAATATCTAATGAAAAAATATTTCCAGCTTTCCTTCTATTATTGTCATTTGCAGGGGATCAATATCAAGGCTTCAGGAACTGAAAATGCTGGACAAACATAAAGAATGTACCAATTTAAGTAAATCCGTGGAGATTACACTCGTTAAAATTCTTGGTACCTACTGAGATTAAAATACTAAACGCTACAACTGTATTCTTCTATGAATGTTTTGGGAATAACATTTTAAAAGCACAGAGTAAATATAAATTTAGAGTACTGAAAGATTATGTCAAGAATAATGAAATGGATCATAAGAGTAGGCTTTGAAATATATGATTAACACATTGTTCCTAAAGGAAGATATTTGCTCCCACTAATTAAGGCAAATTACCTTTAAGCTTGAATTCAAAACACCCAAAAAAAATTTACATTCAACAATTATAGAATTTCTTCCTCAAAAACAATTTTAAAGAAATACACAGAAGCTTGTGAATTGAGGATGATTCAATATTTTTCAATCTAAGTTTAGAACCTATTTATACAAATAATTCTAAACCAACTTGCTTTTTCAAAAATAACCGAATATCATCAGAAATTTTATTCAAATTTTGCTGATTCATGATTTTTTTTCTAACAATTAGTATTCCTGAATACTTATAACAACCGGTTAACTATTATTAGTTGAAATAACATGACTCTTGTGTCACTGTTTGGTCGGCATAAATTGGGCCTTGAGAAAAGAAATAAGAATGGTAATCCTTAGAAAATCATGTTTGGCTACCATTTTCTCATTTTATTTCCATTATTGAGGGAAAAGTTATTCTTATATTTGATGGAATGATCATTTCTTCTTAAAACTGATGGAATCTAACCCAATAGAAAGGAATGAAATTTTATTGAACAAAAATGTCCTCAGAATGAATATTTTATTAATATCATTTTCTTATTGATAATTCAAAAAATATTTCTTACAAATTAAAATATATATATATATATATATTAATATTATATATTAAGAGTAGAAATATTTTTTGCAACATACAAAAAAATATTTTAATATTTTTCATTAGAGATATTATAGTCACTTGTTTAACATTCCTTCATAAGAATACAGGATTTTAGCACTAATCAAAGTCATCGTTTACAAATTCTTCATAATGCTAGATTTTTCTGAAGAGTTAGGACTTAGAATTTCCATTTATGAGTCCCTATACTAATTCGGCATACAAAATGCCTAATTCTAAAGTGGATGCTTACTTATCAAGCATGGTACGGCAGCATACAAGCTGTATCGGGTATTTATTTTTAAAAAAAAAAAATACTTTGAGAGTTGTGAGTTTTTCCTCTTCAAAACAAACTCTAAATTTTAGAGATTTAAATTTAAACTTGACTTATTCAATAACAATAAAAATTATATATTATCACATCCATAAACCATATTTTTAAAAAGCATCATATAAATTATATAGAGTCAGCTAAGGACAAAACAATAAATTCAAGTGAGGTTGCTTGGCTCAGAAGCCAAAGATTTAAAAAAAAAAAGGGAGAAAAAATTCAAACTTAAAAAAAGTGAATTTCTTATTACTTCATGATCAACTACAACAATAAGAAACCTATTTATACTAATCATAACAAGGACATTTTGGCTTAAATAGTAGACAGCAGGACATAACATCAACTAAGTGCATAAACTATTGGGTTTAAAGACCTAGCCTTATGTTTAAGCAAAAATGAATAAGATTGCAAAGTTCCCTTCATGTGGCATGTTTGTGGTTGATTTTTTGTTAAGAATTCAAATGCTTAATGGTCTCATGATCTAAATAAAGAATAAATTCCTTGTTCAACAAATAGTGACTTCAATGTTGTAGAGCTATTTTTATACTTTGATAATGATGTAGTGTTTGATTCGAGAACAAGTCCTCTCTAATCCAGAGAGATTGAAACGAAAAATTAGTAACTCTTGTAACTCTCACCATTGATAATCACTAATAATGAACAGTTTCATAGGTTATAAAACAATGTAGTAAAAGCCAATAATTGAGAGTCATACCTCATGTGACCCCCTCCCTTAATTTAATGTTTTGTTTAAAATTTAGACAAAAATGCCCTTGTTATGATTAATATAAATAAGTCTCCCGTTATTGCAGTTGATCATGAAACAACAAAAAATTCACTTTTCTCAAGTTTGAGTTTTATCTCCTTTTTCTCTCTGCTTCTGAGCCATTGCATTGTTTAACTTAATTATATCGAAGATAGACGCAGGATATTAGAAACAGAAACAAAAATCCTGGGTACACCACCAGCGTATGTATGTCTCTGTTTATTTCTTTTATAACACAAAAATCTAATATTGAATATATCACACTCAAAATATAATGTAAACTCCCCAGCAATTAATTGAATAATTTTAGCCTGGGAGAAGACCATTGGCACTCATTCTTCCATTAACTAATGTGTTCGTTCATCAAAAGATAAATAACATCATTGATGATAAATTCTTACATATATTTATTAGATCAGTTGGTCGTGTAATAAATTAAAAAAAAGTCTCTTTAAAATAAATATATCGAGGGATCGATCATGCCATTAAAACGCGTACTTCTATAAATTTTTATCAGATACATGCATAATCGACTGGTCCATATATATATATTCCTTAAAATTTCTCTACCTAGCATGTATTCCCCAAAATGTATAACATCTCACTGTTACCATCCATAAAAAACCTGTATGTTTTACAGTATGACTAGAGAATGGGAATGGTGGAATTGAGTTGTATGGCTTGGATGAGTTGAGAGTCAGGCAAGTTGAGAGGAGGGAGAGAAAAGGGACTCTTTGTGGAGCTTCCTCCTCTGATCTCTTGAATAGTGAGCAAAGCTGCAACTGTGTTTCTGAAAATCCCTTCTCCTGCAACTGTAATGGCTTCTCTTGCTTCTTTTGCTCTTTCTGCTTCTTCCTCTGCTGGGAACACCACATCTATCATGCTCTCACATTTCTTCACAAGTTTTGAGATTTGATCTGTTGCATAGAAGGGTTGCCCCAATACTTTCTGTATGAATGGCAACCGCAACAGCCCCCCTGTCCTCTTGTCATATTTCTTCAAAATTTTGGCCAACCCTGAAAAACACCGTTATTTTTCTGTCTTCAGTATATGATATACCTGTTGTGGGTTGGGCCGGTATTGAGTCAAAAGCCCAAAAAATTTTTATCTAGAATCTTCTATATGCAGTAAGAAAAAGAAGGGAACAAACAATGGACTTCAACCCACACCTGTTCTTTTTTTCTTCTCTAATTGCACCATGTATAATTATTACAGAGGATCCAAGTGAATAAATGTATAGAGCTTTTAAGCTCACTAGAATATAAACATGTTATTAAAAACTATGCAGTAATGCAAGACTATGAATAAAACAAAGGATTAGCCCATGCTTATTCTTGTATAAATTAAATTTTGCTCAGACAATGAAAAATGACTTTATTAAGTGATTTTAGCCTATTTTACGAATCAAATAATATTTTTCATCTAAAACATTAGTAAAATGTCAATTTAGTAACACCCTCATAAGTAAATGTATTTTTCTTGGACTTCTCATATTTTTATCGTATTTTGATTAACTAAAAAAAATTAGATTTATTAAATAAAAAATAAGACATATTAAAAGAGAATACAAAAATAGAGTAAATCATGAATATAGTACAAAATTTTAAAAATGAAAAAGATGATTTTTTTTTGGGGTCAAAATATGAAAAGATGAATAATTTTGTGTTGTAACATTGGACAAAAGGCAAACCTGGCAAGTTGCATAACTCAACGAAATGGACTTGAATTCAAGTCCATTAGCCCAAATATTCGATCCACGCTTACACCAGATATAGTATAGGCCGGGCATGCCCATAATCTTGAGGACAACAATTTTTTGTTTTACGGACTAATTATTTAAACCAAAAATTAATTACTAATTACTCAAACCTCTCATCATTAGAACATTACTTGCCAACTATAATCTTGAAAATAGTGAACTTATCACTTATTGAAGACTTCAAAACAATTGGTATTTGCGGGCAAACCCAATTTTGACAATGTATTTTGTTCTCTTCTAATGAGAAAAGAAGTATCAAGTTTCCCAAAATTCTGTTGTTTGTTGAATCAGAGGAAATTGAATTCCATATTCTAAAACACATGCGGCTCTGAAAATGACAGAAAAGTAGCACCTGTGTAATTAATGCTGCTGTAGTTTACTAAGAGGACCATTTCTCCATGGAAATCAACAATATCTTTTCTGATCTTTGCCATCTCCTCCTTATAATTTGTTTCTGAAGGCTCACTTCCATTTGGTCCCCATGTATCACTCACTTCTTTGATCTTCTCTTGTAACGCCTACACCCATAAATAACCACTTCATATGTGCATTAATAACAACAAAGAAGGCCAACTCTTTTAATTTTCTTAAGTTTCTTCAAATATCAGTTTCTGTGATATTCTTTTGTTGTCATGTGAAACATTGCCATTCTAAATAGCACGATATTTTATACTTTGATATCTTTTTATTTATTTATATTTTGATATTTTACTTTTATTTTTTAATTTTATTCTATTTAACTTGGTCCTTTAATTTCTAAAACTTACTCAAATACTTCCTTCTCTGACATCATCAACATGCTTAATGAAAAAGTCTTAGACGTTAATGTGCCTATATTATCTACAAACATGGGCAGTGACTCTGATCTCCTTAGTAAGGTAAAAAAAGATTAATAATACTCTTTCAACTAGAAAGTCATAAAAAGAAAATAAAATGGAACATTTAAGTTGTGATGGGAAAGGGTATTATGACAAATAAGGTCTAAGTTGGCGAGAGATTATCAGGATCGAGTCATTAAACAATTCTATTAAGCATCTTGGCTACATGAGTTATGGGTTAAATAAGTCTGTTTAACTTACTTATTTAATAAGTTAGAAACTTTAACTTTACCTATTAGATAGAAAAATTAAAATAAATAAATAAATAACATTTATTATAATAATAAATATATTTTAAAATGTAAACAATTGTTTCAAATAATAAAATCTAAATTTTAAACACATAAAAAACTCCTTTAAGCAATAATCAAATAAAAATAACTACTTAATTAACTTAAGTATCATGAACCAACTAAAACAAAGTAAAATAAATAGTAAAATTTTTCAAATTTCTTCATCAAGATCATTTAAATCTTATTTTGAAGGATTAGGTCTTGTAACACCAATTCAAATATCATTTTAATTTTTGAAATTATTAATATTTATAAAAAAAATAAAAAAAGTTGCCAAATTATGTGAGTTAGTCCACTTAACCTATAAATTAAGTGAGTTGGGACAGCAGGATTCCAAAATGATATAAGTTAACAAAATCTAAATTGGCAAGTTTGGTGGCTTCACTCCAGTTTGGCGACTATAAAATTAAAGGATTAAATTGAAACAAATTAAAACTAAAGAATAGGAGTGTAAGCCAAAAGTGTAGTTTTACCTCTTTGAAAATAACAAATTTATTACATCTTAATTGTTTCAGTGACACCCTAGATTAGAAGAATTAAAATACAATAAGTTTGTTATTTTTGGAACCAATTCATATGCTTGCTAATTTTTTAGGCTAAAATTAAATAAATTTAATAATTTGAGGATTAAATTATTAATTTATTCATAATTAAAATTAAATCTAAAATTTAAAAACTTTCCCGCCAAATTGAGATTGCAGAATGAAAAACAATATCTAAATTTACAAATAGCAGACAGATAAGATTATTTAAACCTTCTATTTTTTTTTTTAATAAAATCATTCAAATTAAATCTAATTAATACTAAGCCCAATCTCAAATTAATTTCAGTTATATATAATGAACTAGTCCGAGAAATATGTTAAAGAATGAGTTATTATGGAAACTTTTTTTTTAATATATTTTGGTTAAATAAATTTAAAAATTTGCCTTAGATATTAAAAAATAATTATTTTGAATATAAGAAAGTAGTAGTCTTTATACAAACAAAAATAAATAAACAACTTCAGAAGAAGAAGAAAAAAAAAAAAACCTCGAACCGGGTAAAGTATTCACCAAATACAAAGAGTACCTCATGTCGGATAACGAAATCCTCCTCCTGCTCCATGAAGAAGTTGTTGAACTTGTCGATCTCATTGTTCAACAAATACACAAACTCCGCCTCCGCCTTCCCGTACTCCGTCAACCCGTGCGGCAACGACGGCGGCGCCGCCGATATCAGCCGTACCAGCTGCTTCAATTCCTTGTACGACAAAAACTTGTCCCTCCATTCCGGCAACGACTCCTTAATCTGTTTCTTCAACCGCTTCCCAAACTTCATCTTTATTCGCCAACATAAAAAGTTTGCAAACTTTTCAAAATTGTAGACACAAAACAGAATCTCCGAAGAGGAAAAACTTCAGAATGAAGATGAGAAAAAGGGCACTAAGAGGGTTTTTTTATAAGCGAAGATTTGGTAGAATATTAAAGGGCATATGCTTAGCGTGATGAAGTGGAGATTAGAAAAAGCATAAATGGGTCGTCGAACGAAGCATAGAGAATTGTTTTGAGGCATATTCGGTTATTACATGGTCATACTTAAGACCAAAGCTTTGAAAAATCATGCCCTTGTCATGGTGGTACTATGTGATTGAGTGTAGTTGCCAAGGGAGCAGATACGTGGGAAGCTCTAAGCTTACCCGGCGGTGACATTACGCTCTTTTCATTGGCCGGCTTTGTGAAGTGCGGTCCTATTCTTCACAAACTATTGCATAAATTTAGTATACTACTTATTGATAACCAAGTTTGATTAAAATGTGTATATATATATATATTGATAACCAAGAATATATAAATATATATATTTATTTATTTAATATTTGAAAAGTCACAATCAATTAATATAATAAAGTTTGAAGAATACATTTTTAATACTTTTTATAATATATATATATATATATATAGTGAAAATTTTTGCATGACAAATGATAAAGCTATTACTTTTTTTAAGTACACACCTCTTACAAATTATAAAAAAATTCCCCCACCAAAATGGTCACCTATTGGGTTGTGACAGAGAGAATGGAGATTGAGTTGTCGTGGGTGAAGAGTTTGAAGTGGGGAAGAAGAGGATTCCTAGGAATCTACAGAGAATCTTCCATGAAAATGGCAAAAAATTGTGCTTCTATGAGTAATATTAAATGGAAATTACACTTATTTTTTTAATTTTATTAAAATTATATAAATCTCTTATCTATTTTTAAAATATACACTTTAATTTAATTTTAAATTTTTTATTAAAATACCCTTCATAAAAAATTATATAAGAGGGTATTTTAATTAAAAAATACATTTAGGTTAATAAATAATATTTTAGTCAAAAAAAATAAAATTAAATTAAATTATAGTTAATTTTTTGTTTTGAGAAAAATCTGTATAATTTGTAAAAATAAAAAAATTATATAATTTTAATAAAATTTAAAAAAATTCTGTATATTTACTCCAAGTAAATGTGTGGAACTTTGGGCAAAGGTTGTGAGAAGAACCAAACGAGGAATATGTGGATTTTGAGTAACAAGGCATTACGGAAATGGCTACGCATTCCGGCAGTGGGCCATGAGAGGCCCCAAGGCCCCAACTTGTTAAGGTCGCGGAGGGTAATTAATTCGACTAGTGGCAAAACCATCAAATGGCGTGCCTACGTCTTCAGTTTGTGTAAAATGACTTTGAATTAGGTTGTTTCATTGTTTGTTGTATCGGGTTTGGTTTATTTGGTTTTTTGTCCTCTTTCTTTCTTCTTAATTTCCTTGTATGTCTTGTAGTATAGCTTTGTCAAGGGACATATATGGTGCTGTTACGATCATTACAATCGCCCAATGAATGGAGGTAGTTAAAATTGGGTGATCGAATGCTGATTGTTCCTTTTTTAGATATAAAATTGGAGCAAGTAGAAGAGAGAGAGAGAGAGAGAGAGAGAAAGGGAGAAGGGAGAAGGGAGAACGAAAAGACAAAATTAGGGACATGAAGAGCCCAAAAATGTCTTATTACGAAGATTTTTTTGTAGTTACACATTGGTAGCCTATTCTAGCGAATTATGTCAATGGATATTTCAGAATTTTTTACCCTGATTTGTTTTGATACTTTTTTATTTTTTAAAAATTTATAAAAATAAACAATATTTTGGTGTCGTTCAAGAGCTTATACTTGATAAAAGAAATTTGATGAAAGCTTAGCAATCATTCATACAACATGAATTTGAATTCTCTTGATCTCAGGAGCTTATATTGTGGTTAACCCTTTCTCAAACAGATGGCCTCTGCTTCCCCCTCCCTTCACTCGATAGGTCTTACTTATTTACTAATTCATAAGCTAAAGCGTCTGACATTATGGTGCCCTACGTTTAGTAAATGTAAATATCATTAGTATCCTAACCGGGTGTCTTTGAGTAACAGATTGCTAATTTAGTGAAAAAAAATCTTAATTTAAGATTTAGTTTTTGTTTCACATAAGTATTTGTGAAATTTTGAATTTTTTTGATTTTTTTTTTATACAAAAGAAAACCAAGTACGGAATAATATTGTAAGAGCAAAGTCCGTAAGATATTTATCCTCCAACACGCCACAATTAATACAATCTTCGTGTGTTGAGTGCGGTAACATCATTACTGTCGCTGTGGTAAACTGATTCGCCAGATGCCAGTAGTCAGGTCGAAGTAGTTGTAACGATGGCGAAACTCTTATATTCATGGCAAGCAGCCTGTAATAGAAAACAGAAAAAACGACGATAAAGGAAAGTTTATAGGAAATGGAATCACATCCTGCTACAAAATGAATTGAATCCAATGACTCGCTGCCTCCAAAAATAGCTGAGCCCGAAGAGTCTGCGCGTGATCCTTCCGACACCATTGACAAGAACAACAATAAAGTAAAACTTGACGATGGTGTTTATGGTGGGATTTCTTAGACATTCACAGTCTGACAATCCATCCATCATGCGTAGGAAGTGCAGTGACAATAGAGAGAGTCTAGGACCGCTTGACAAAAACGACTGTGGCTTCAAATAGCGTTCATTCTTCCGGGCAAATCGTGACCAATTAAATAATCTTCGAATCATGTAAATTGTGTCTAGTGATTTTATGGATGTATGATTCGTACAATACCAGATCACATATAGCACCAACAATAAAATAAGTGTATATTTCTCAATATTCTGCAAGGTGGAAGCAGGCTGAGAAAACCAAATCCTTAGCCACTGTTGGATATCCACTGGTCAAAAGTTGATCAATGCGTCGAGACCATGAAGAACCAAACCAAACTACCCTATTTAAAGATTCTTCAGAATCATGGCAGAAAGGACACAAATCTTTGAGTGGCATATGATGTTAGATGGCAATCAATGCAAGCAGAAGTGAATTTGTTAAGAGGTTCCATCCAAATAATAACATTTTAAATGGAAGGGGAACTCGCCGAAACTGCTTCCAAGCCTGAAAGATTGTGTTAACGGGTACTAACACCTCATTTGCCAATAAATGATAATCATCAGCGATTGATTGTCCATGATTATTACCAACCCAAACAAATTTATATGGTTGACCCGAAACAGAGAACACAGGTCGAGAAACCATTTGGACCACTTGTGGGGAATATAATAGATTAAGAGTGGGGAGATTCTACACTACTTTATCATGTAGAATAAGATTATTAACCATTTGATAACCAGTTTAAAAAAAAGGCCTAGTTCCATGGGCCACCAAAACTGTTGGTTGTGAGGAATAATATTGCTAGCCCCAATACGCCACGATGAACACGAACAAAATAGAGGACTTGCTTTCGAAATACCCTGCCACATCCAGCCATGTTAGAATGCTTAATCAAATTCTCACAAGTGCATTTTGGACATTATGTAATTTAGACATAATCTGAAACGCATGCAAACTAGACTCCTTTGGATTCCGTATATTATGTGAAATATTTTTACATTCATTGAAAAAAACGCTTCAAATATAGATGGGCACTTTTTAAATAGAGGACATAGGTCAGTATTAAGCAACGTAGAAAAATAATCGGAGGCACTTATTCTTGTATCAGGTTAGGCCAGGTTTTTGTCCTAAAATTGGACTCAAGCCTTGAAATGGGAAAAATATTTGGGCCATGCTCGAACATAGACCCGGCCAGTGAACTTCTATGCCAACAAAAGCCTAGTACATTTTTATATGAATTCAACCCGCAATTAGATTTACTCAAGAATAACCTTAACTGAAACACCCTTGTTTAGATCTTCATAAATCGTTGCAAGTGATACTTGAAAAAGGCTTCTCCCTCATTGCAATTGAATTAGCAAACATCCTCTCCGCCCACCTTTTATCCTTTTTTTCGGAGGATGCAGCCGAGACCAGTCACAGAGTGAATTGCCTCGGTTGGATTATGCACTTTTGATGGGTTGGGTTTAAAATATAAAACTCAGCCAATCTATATATATATATATAAATTGTATGGAGCCGCATTAGAGATAAGCCGGTTACTATACGTCTCTTATTAAGCTACGTGCTAATACTATTTATATATTATTGTATGTCAGTACATGTCCGCATATATACGGTTCATTCACTTTCTTTTTTACGGTTCATGAGAATATTTTTTAAACCTCCCGCATCATCTTACCAGAGAAAGCATCCAGTTTTATTTTATTCATTTAAAAAAATTTCAAAATATTAGTGGTTATCAGAAATGTAGGAATAATTTTTTCTTCTGATATATACAAAATCCACTGAATAAATAAAATGCCAGTATTTTTTTATGGTCTTCTCTTATCTCAGAAAATAGATTCTCTCTCTCGCTTCGTTAATGTATTTTACTGTAAGATAGAAGATTAGATTCAAGTCTGTAATCTAATTTTTCTGTGTGTGTGGCCTGGAATCAAACACTATATCAAGTATGTTGTCAAATTCAATTTTTGAACATTAACCATCGGACTCCGACATAAGTCAGACTCAGATCATATAAAGCAAAGTCAGACAAATCCTCCTCATCATCTAAAGCAGCCAGAGAATTCGAAGGATGGCACACGGCCTCCGCCCATGACCAAGAATGAAGCTTACTGGATAGTTACACATAGTAAATCCAGGATTCATAAACGAAAGAGGATCATAGTTACGAACAAAATAAGAAGCCCCCTGATCGTTATCCATCAACAAAATGCAGCAGTCTCTTCGACAAGCGCAGGATAAAGTCCTTGAGATAGGGAACATCAAAATGGGCTTTAATGGTCTGCTATTGGAGGCCAAGGGCAGAGATTACCACACTGCCTACAAATTCAAACTCTCTTACCATTGTCGAGCTTGACTTTAAGACTAATAAACTAGGGAAGAGTTGGGTCAATCAATACCTTGATCTCCATAAAACCAATATCACGTGTCTGATATCGAACTCTTTTCCCTCCTTATTGAAGTATTCCAATGGCAAGCCTCAGACTTGGAACCCGAACCACCATCATTTTGCTTAGAATTATATTCGGCTGCCACCTATCCAACACTAACAATGAATTCTGAATCGCCCATGGGCCATACTCATAGACGAGCTGTTGGTCCTCTACATTATCAAATTAAATCATATAATAGTTTCTGTTTTTAGCCACCACATGAGAACTAGAATATCCTTCCTGTTTAGTAATACTGTAATAAGACAAGTGTTCTAATAGACACGAGAAGACTGTAAAGCAGCAGATTCAAATTGAATCACTAGGCCGTATCTAGGAAGCATGAGTAGAGGATTCTCCTGCGGCATTCGAATCTTGACCCGTAGTACGCAACTTCTAGGTAATACGCGTTGGTGGCGCATCATGTTATAAATGCGAAGCCAATTGGTCCAACCCCATAAAATAGTCGACCCAACGCAACACCGGCAAATACACAAAACTGACACCACCTGATAGTGCCTATTTTACACCTTTACCAATACGTTTCCACATGCATCTTTGAAAAGGTGGAGACAGAGAAAACTGGCCAAAGAAATGTAGAAAAAGACGAAAATTTTGATCTAAGGCTCCATTTGTTTTGTCCAATTTTTTTTCTGTTGGGTACTCGTTTTGTTTCAAAATAAAAATTTTCTACGATGATTTAAAATTTACTTTCAACTTACTAATATTACCTTACAATTTGTCAATCGTGACCACCGAAGGTCACGACTATCATCATTACCCACTATATGGGCCTCGAAAATTAGTTTTGATTTTCAAGGTTTTTTTTTTCAAATTTAATTAAGAAAATCATCTCTTATTCTTGCTTAAACTTACTGCCGCTAGCTTATAACTACTTGCCACCTACGGTGGGCCACTGCCATTTTCATGATCTATTGTGGGCTAAGCTCAGCCTTAAATATGAATCTTGAAAATGGGCTAAACAATGCAGAGGCTAAGGTTTGGTTTTGGGCAATTTTTTAGTTGGGCATTTCAACTTTGGACTACGGGAAGTTACAAGTTAGATCCGATGGAGTATTAGCCTAATTTAATTTTCTGTTTGATTTTGTATTAAGTTTTATTTTTTTAAGCTTGGTGTTTAGGCTCAACTTAGTTCAATCTAGCATCAGCTTGGCCTGGCAGTTTTTAAATCTTCTTGCAAAAATTATAAATTAACTTTTAAAAAAATAAAACCTTTCTATATATCTCTATAATTTTTTTTAATTAAAAAGATCAAACTAAGCTAGACCAAACTAGCTATCATGGCTAGTCCAATGATGTAACCCAGCTTAATATGTCCACTTTTTTTTTGGCCAAGCCTGGTGTGACTAGGTGGGACCAAACTAACCAAGTTGTCAAGCTGATTGATCACTCCTACTTTGGATACAATTTTTATACTCAAGTATAGCCTTAATAGGAATTTTGAAAACAACTTCAACCATTACTTAGTTTCAAACACATACTTCTATTTATACCAAAACAAAAAATTTGATGAGTATGGACCCTGAATTTAGTACACAATTCTGTTTAGGTCAAGCTTTAGCCTAAATAAGAATTTTGAAAACAAGTCAAGTCAAGCCCCTTGAATATTTTCATTTAGGCCAAAATAAAAACTTTCAAAATGAACTCAAGCCCCAAATAGGATTTGAAAAAAAGCCAAGCTCATGTCTAAGTTATTGAAAATGAGATAAGTATGGACCCCAAGCTTAGGAGGAAATGTTTGTTGAGGATGAGCTCTAGCTCAAATAGGAATTTTGACAAGTTAAGGCCAAGTCCTTTTTGGACACCAGATATTTCTATATGGGCTAAAATTAAAAAAAAAATCAAAATAAGCTTGAATGTAAATAATAGTTTTATAGACAAGCCAGGCTTAGGCCTAAATTTGAAGCTTTTGCTTTTTCTCTTTAAAGCCTAACACATGATCAAGTATGCCTATCATTTTTATCACTATTACTACCGGCACCCAATTCCCCTATTACTGTGGATGGTCATATAACCACTATTAAAACACCACCACTCTTGACCATTCGCTACTTTAGCTTTTTTTTTTCTTTTTTCAAATGTAATCTAAATAAAAAAGTTTTTTAAATGAAACAAATACTAAAAGAAATATTATAGAACTATTGTTTAAAAAATATTTTTCCACAAAACAACAAAGCATAGGAAAATTTAAAACTTTACTCTATCTCTATTAAAAATATAAAATTTTAAAGAGAAATTCTCATGCTTGTTTTGCAAGAAGGGGAAAACCTTTCTTTTCATGAAATTTTTTTTGTCTTATATTTGTTTCAAAAGAAAAGAAAAAAATTCAAGAAATTTTTTTAACTAATCTAAATTTTACTTCAATTTTTCAATAAATATTTTTTTAAAAAAATAAGAAAACCATTGATGCTTCTACTTCAACTTATTGATTTATCATTGCCAATA
Source organism: Erythrophleum ivorense (assembly GCA_026724425.1). Lineage (NCBI taxonomy): Eukaryota > Viridiplantae > Streptophyta > Magnoliopsida > Fabales > Fabaceae > Erythrophleum > Erythrophleum ivorense. Next base: position 11,780,986 of record JAIUCV010000014.1, read on the forward strand.
TTATTTATCATAGGCTTACATTGTAATTAAAGCCTAACATTAGCCACATTTTGGATATTTAAAATTGAATTGTGTGATAACCCTCCCTTCTAATCATTGTAATTATGGTTAAATATACGATTAATAATTAATTATCAAGGTTTGAGTGGTTACAATTTATCACATTGTGAAAATATAGGAAAAATTTGAATCTTGATGTTAGGGTCATCACCATACCACCTCAACAAAACAAAATTTGCATAAAAGAAATCCTACTACCATAAGGGGTTTATGATTAAACCGTCCATTCGTTTCAATACCCAATAACCTCCTACAAGTGTTTCTATATCATCTCTTACCATTACTATTGAAGAAATTGGGGTTTCTAGGCTAAAAGGAGTAGGTTGGGGACTTGCGCCGTGGCGAGTTGGACCTTCGCCGCGGCCAACCTATATGGCGCCGCGGCAAAAACGCCTCCTGGAACTACTATTCTCAACTCCCACAATTCTCGCCTCGGCGCAATATATTTGCGCCGTGACGAGTTTTGCTTCTGTCCGACCCTTATTTTATTTCCTCGACTCGCGCCGCGGCGAGTTCCCGTTCTGTCACCCTCCTGGGTGATTTTTTTTCCACTTTGCACCACAGCAAGATTTATCAAGCCGCGGTGCTCCTCGCCACTGTCACTCCCAAGTTAGTTTTTCTTCCCTTGCGCCGCGGCGGGATTGGTTATGTCGTGGTGCCCTTCGATTCTGTCTCTCATTTGGCAGCGACGAAGCCTTTTTAGCCGCAGCGAGACTCCCTCCTGTGACTCCATTACCCAAATTTTACCCCCTACATTCCAAATCTCATCTTAGAAACACTCCAGGTCCACCTTCCCTTATTTTATGTGATTCTAATGGTGTTTATCTACCCATCAATCCGTCCATTACCATTGCAAAACTTAAATACTACTTCCTACTTGCCCAACTAGCTCATATCAGCAAATTCATGAATATATGACAGCAAGAACCCATGCATTAGCAGCAATTAACATCCCATGCACATTCCATAGAGATTCCATTCAACAATAGCTTATGTCCACATCTAAGACATCATATGACTACAATTCCCATATGGTAATCCATATCACAATTTCAACAAAACTATATATATGATACTATAAGTTCATACATTAATATTCAACTATAATGAGACTCAAATCCTTAACGGTTACATTTCAATCAAACAAAATATGAACGCCTACACTTGGCAACATGAAGACATGATGATGCTATGTAAACTAATAACAAAATTGCATCTCTACTAATATAAGCCAGCCTAAGTGTAGCCTTCTCCCATATGTTGGAGCTCATAGATTTTCATCTACTTGTTTCCCTTTATCCTTACCCGAAGAACCTTTACCTGAAATGTTAATCCCATGAAACGGGGTGAGATATAAATCTCACACCAAGGCAATTCCATCATATATCCAGTTTAATTAGTATATGCATGAATCAAAATCAACATCAGAATCATATCTATCATATCAGCAAATGAAACAATTAGGCTATCATGATTGTTATCCCATACTAGCAATCATATTATCACATATTAAAGGCCATTAACACCGGGAGAGACTCGTCTACGACACCTACTCCCTATTAAGCACTACCGGGGCTCTGTGCATCTGGGGTTTGATCATAACCTGGTGCTTGATCAAAGCACATGCACGGGTGACAGCCGCACCACAGCTCCACCATGGACTCACAAGATCCAATCACAATTTAACAGATAGCCAACCAATTCATTCAACATTTCAAATCATTCATATACAGCAACATATGAAATTAAATCAGATATATACATAGAATTAATATAAACCCCAGTTACCTCACTTGTAAACAAATTTGCAACAGCCATCACAAATCCCAAATTCGGATTAAAGTGTCATTCACTAGAAAACTCAATATTCCACCTAAAATCCTAAGCAAATTCGTATAGAATTAATACCCATTTTATAAATCAGCTATAGGGGTCTCAAATTAACAAATGAAGCATCAAAATGGAGGGTTTAAACTCACCCAAGGTCAGCCCTAACCTTAACCTACGAATTTCACTAAGAAAATTCTCAAATTCTCACATTTCAGATTTTGGGTAGGGTGAAAATACTCCAAATGAAAAACTAATCGGACCAAATTAAAGAGAAAGATGAGGGGATTAAGTTGTATAACTATTACTTTAACTGAATCTTGCTCTAAATGTGAGAAAATGCAGAATTCTTGCCCCTAACCCTAACCTCCTTCTCAACCTTCGAATTTTGCTTCTTGAGTTTCAGCAAATGAGAAAGTGGTTGAAGCATTAGGGTTTTAGGTGGGTTTAAGTTCTGTCAAAGATGGGTCATGGGTTGTTCCAAGGTCCAACTTCATTTGGGCTTCAGATTTTAGCTTATTGGGTCAGTTTTAAAGTGTTGGACTGTAGAATTTTGTTGAGCCAATTCTTATGTATTGGGTTGCTAAAGTTTAATTAGGCTCGAGCTAAGTTTAAAGAGCTCAAGAATTTGGGTCTACACAAGGGTTATTAGGCCACTTAGAAGACTCTATACAAGGTGGATCTTGGACCTCTATCACATTGGATCAAGTTGGGTCTGCACCTAGCTTATTGGGCCTCCATTAGCCTCTTATCATGACCTCCTACATTAATTTGGGCCTAGATGAAATTTCTCTCCCAATTAAATCGCAAACCCATATTAATAAATTTACCTTTCTAAAATCTCCATTTATTTAACTTGCCTAATTATCTCATATTAATTATTCCTAATTAATCTAATCCGTAATTAACACCTTAATTAATTATAGGATGTTACAAATTGGGCCAAAGCCTAAATTCAAACTCACATTATTTTATTTGAACTCAAATAAAACTCATAAAAATAGTAATTTATAAAAATTTGATAAACATAAGTTTGAATTGAGACTTAAAAGATTTAATTTATATCAAACTAACATTTAGTTTGGTTTGCTATTTTGTGAACATAATTTATTTATATAGTCTATATAATATTTATTATATTCTTTTAGTTATTATTCAATCTATTAAATCACTATCAAATCACTATATTAACTATCAAATCACATTTTTTAAAGTACGGATATAATAGTTATTTTTCATTTTATCTGCCTACAAATTACATTTCCTTTTCAATTATATTATCCAATAAAACAACCTATAAGCTTAGATCTAGACAATTTTATATGAGTTGAATTCATATTAAAATAAGAAGTTTGAAAATAAAATCTATAATATTTTATATTTTGGCAACTAAAATAACCCCTAAAGAGTGGAATAAATTATTTAAATAAAGTCACGAGTCTAGAGAAAGGCAGTATGAACTAAGAGGAACTAAAATTAGAACTGCTTAGTTAATGAAAGGAGACTCCAGAGTAAAATGATTTGAGACAAATTAAAGGTAAAGTACTAATTAGAACATCTACAAATAGGGTTAAGAAACCAAAAATGGCTAAAAATCGGAGCTAAAATAGCTAAATAAAATGAACTGAAATCTCAATGGTAAAATCATAATGTCGAGTAAAATTTGATAAACTTAAAGAAAAAAGTTTTAAATAGTAATATTGAGCTCACTAAGGTTTTTAGGGGCCCTGCAAATCATAAGAACTATTAAAATGGTTAAAATACTTCTGGTGTGCAATTTGGATCATTAGTTAATATGAACTTTAATCGAATTATTTCAGGCGTTTTGAATCCCATAAATTTGAAAATTAATACTTTTGATAAACTAGAAAACCTAAATTTTATGATAAAAAAGGTGGATCTAAAAAAGGATTTAAAATAAAGTCAAATAGAGAAATTAAAATTAAGGGGCATGATAGGAATTTTGTAATTGTTTTAAAACACACATTCCTCCTTATATATGTGTCACTGATGAATGCTAGTTTTATATACATGAATCCTCATAATTTAGGCATTTTAATGATTCAATATGGCTTGTTGCATTTAATTAGGTAGATAATTGATTTTATTAGCCATCGTTGCAATTTAGGAATTAATTTACAGAATTATTGATTATATGCTTAAATTTCTTTAAATAATTTTGTGAATTTTCTTGAATAATGTTTTCCATTATTTTTGTAGATTTTCTTGGGGCAAATAGAACTTAAAGGGAGAACATTTGTTTTGAGAAGAGATGGAGTTGAAGTGGGTCACAATGGTTTTCAGCATCAGGAAGCCAATATTCCATTTACCCCACACGAGCCCAATCTATCATTCACACATGGTCACAAAGGCCTAGGCTTCTCTACATATACACACAATGCATGGGCTCATATAGAAGCTTTATAGATACCCTCAACGTTGATTTATGACCGGCATCCACTCTCCAATTCACATTCACTCACGTGTTTCAACCACCCTTTCACATTGATGCAATTCATTCACTTTCTCTGCACTTCACATGCACCAGTTCACTTCACATCACAAGAGCACTTCCTCACATTCACTTGCAAGCCACGGGGCCCACATGCATCATTCACACATCCTCCATGTAGCTCTAGTTCTCTTGCATCAACACATAGGCAGCTTTTCCCTTTCCTCACGTTGACATGCAAGCATGGGTCATACACACATTCATCTCATAGCCATGGGCTTCCACCAGGCACACAACCATTGCAGTGCATGAACACACATTACACGTAGTTCACTCAGATGCACATACTTACACTTGCACATCTCTTACAGGCTCATCATGGAGAGAAGCCATAGGTTAGTTAAATGAAGAAGCTAACACATATGGATGGAGCAAGAAGCTACGGTTTTGGTTGGGAGATAAAGCTAAAAGGAGGTTAACACAAAGAAGTAGCCACGGGTTAGCAAGGCTTTGTGTAATGTCTGGTTTTTGTTAAACGATGGAAACGGATACGTTTTCAAAGCAAACCCTTTGAAATGAGTTATTTAATACTAACAAAAATTAGAATAAAATTCTAAATAATGAAAAATGAGGATTTGAACCCTGAGTTATCTAGAAATAGAGGCCGCAATGATTTAAAAAATTTATCGAAAGGCTAGTGGCATTTTCGTAAATAAGTATAATTTTGGAAAAACACATAAAAAAGCTTTTAAATGAAAGTTTTGAATTCTTCGAGATTCTTAGGGGCCCTAAAAACTATGGGAAGCCCTGGGACAATTAAAATCCCTCCGGTGTAGGTTTTTCAATGTTAGTGGATCCAAACTTTGACCGGTTTGTTTGGGAAGATTTTAACTCTAATTTAAGTAATTCCAAAGGCATTTTACTAAATTGAGAACTAAATTTTATAATAAAAAAGACAGTTCTAAAAAAGGAGCAAAAATGAAGACAAACGGGAAATGCCATTGCAAATGGCAAAATTGAAAACAACTTTAAAAAGGAAGCTTCTTTATTCTTCTTTAAAGTTCACGTTCACTCTCCCTCATTTTAGACCAACTTACTTTTGCCAAGAAACAGAAGGGAAGACTAGAATTTTTAGGCACACAAGGAAGGAGGCAAAAGAAGGAGAAAAAGCCAAGAAAAGGTAAAAAATCATGGAAATTTTGTGTTTTCCTTTAAGGAATCTTCTCTCTTCTCTTCCTCTTCTCTTTTCATGAATTTAATTAGTAGTTTGGGGCTGTTTCTAGTTCAATATAGAAGGGAAGTGTTCAACATCTTGGAGAAGCAACAAACCAAAGAAAAGAGCTCTTGAAAGTAAGTGAAAATTCAAGGTAACTCTTTAATTTATTGCTTCTTCTTGTTTGCTTCTTCCTTGATGTATTTTCAGCCATAACAAACACAAGAGGAGGGAAGGGTTTTTGTTCAAGAACCATTAAGAATTAGTGAAATTAAGTTATGGGAAGATGGAAGATACTAAGAAATTTTAAGAAAATCTATTAAACTATAAGTTGGAAAAGTGTAGAGCACTTAGCGGAATTGTAAAAATTGATTTAATCGATGAGTTCTTTTGGCTATTTAAATATTTCCTTGAACTCCTAAAACTCTTAGAAACCTTCCTAAATGGTCATCCCATCAAGGAAAAATCAAGAAGCTATTGAACCCCATTAATGCTCTATGTTTCGGCCAAACAAGGATAGTATAGTTAGGGAGAGTTTTAAATTTTTTTAAACTTATTTTTGAGTCATAGATTATGAATGAAAGTGAGGGGAAACCTTGGAAAAATTTAGGAGGCTTAGAGAATGAATTGTACCATAGATTCCATAATGTGACCTAAGGAAGCAACATGTACTTAGGCTCTTAGTTTTAATTAGGTGGTGACTCCTAGAGGCTTGAAAGGAGTCAAGAATCATGTATGAATGGAGAGAATGGAGCCTAAAATTTATTTGAGGGGTGTTGCTTCATTAGGTGTATTTTAGAACCATAAAGAGGTTATTAGCCCAAGCTAGAGTTTAAGGAAGAGGTATAACTTTATAAATGATTTCATGAACCTAATTGGCTTTCATAAATTGTGTTTAGGCTAAGAGAAACCAATCCCACATCTTTATGTATGTGAAGTTGAGAAAGGGGGGACAAATCCAAAGAGAAAAGTGTGTGATTTCACCAAAGGTAGCTCTCTCTTTTTTCTCCCATACATGAATGAATGTCTATATTGCTTTTGAATGTGTGTATGTGTGTTTTAAGCTATGAATTGTATTTTAGTATGATCCCTATGTTCCATGGAACCATGGTATTGCATTATGTATTCAAATGATGCCTAGAATGTTTGCAATGGTTTGCTTAAATGTGGAGACACCAAGAACCTTTTATTTTCGGTGAGGATGAGCTAAGAGCCCTTAGAAATGGTTGAGACCAAGAGCAAGGCTTAGTTCAAGGCCTTTGAGAAAAAAGGTGAAGCAAGTCTAAGAACCTTGAAGAAAGTGAGTGAGGCTAATATGTTCATTTGGCAAACCTAAGTATGCTATGTGTGCTTTGTGTAAATGCCAAGAATGCATCTTTAACCATTCCAAATGTTAGTATGCCATGCATGCATTTTAAGGCTTGTATTACATTCTTTATGCATGATTGAATGGGAGATGAGTTATTGAGATTCTTTGAATCTCACTCCCTCTTCTCCAATATTTTAATATGCTAAGTGGAGCCAATGAACAAGGAAATGGAAGTCACCAAGGTGGAAGATAAAGCGTTGGTCCTAAATTGCTTGATTTTGCTTATATTGTAACCAAAGGAATGGCACATGATGTAATCTTTTAATATAATTGATATACAATGAATGAAACATGTGTAAATATCCAAATTGATGATGTATGTATGAAATTTGATGATAAATTGAATGTATTGCAATTTTTGGATATTGAATGGCTATTTCAAGTGCATGTTTCTTAGCATATAGTTTAGGGATGGAAAATGAAATTCTATGTTCTTGAAATTTACACCTTTGAGACAAGTTGAGAAAGTCTTTTTGGGCCATTTCCACATGATCAAGTGGCCACAAGAACCTTAGGAGCCATTTTGCCTATCTTTGAACCATTAAAAGGCATTAAAATGACCCAAATGGCACCATATGGTACATTTTGACCAAATGAAGAAATTTCTTCATGAAATTTGCAGATATGTATAGCTCATTGAAATATTTTTGGGAAGCTAAAGTGTAAAAACAATGGAGCTCTACAGAATTAGTTATGAATTTTTAAAGTTGAAATTTTCAATTGGTTCTGGTATGTGCACTGTTCATGTGGTTAGATTTGTGTTCTATGTCATCCGATATGCAAATGGTGTCCAATGCTTCTGAAATTTTACAAAAATAAACTAGAGGTCATAAGCTTTTTGTGGCCACTGAAATCACCTCATTTGAAGGTTTGAGCAAAGAGTTATGCATTTTTGAAATTTACTGTTAGTAGTAGTAGCGCCCCCTAAGTCTGGTTACTGTTTTATAGATTTTCAATGGTTAAGGTATCTGTTTCATTCTAGAATCATTTTTAGTGTAAAGTTAACATCTGTAGCTTTCTAGAATGACCAAATGTGTATGATTTTAATTTTTATGGAATTAGTTATAAATTTTGAAAGTTTATATCAGTAATTTGAAATAGTGGCCCAGGCAGCAGAGACCTTAGTGGCTTTTCGGATGTCAAACGTTTTCCCCTTAATGTTTCACGATATGAAATTATTTTTATCATGGGTTAGACATCCAAAAAATTTTGGAATGGTAAAGTTTGTTAGATTTTTTATTTTTGTGGATTTAGTTATGAATTTCTGAAGTTGTGACTGAAAAACTGAAAATCTGACTGTGGTTAATTCACGGAAATGGGTGTGTTTCACCCACTTGTATGAGTTCCAAGCCACTTTCTTAGATGGTTTTGAATTGTATTAGTGTAATTAAATATAAGAACGAGTTTAATAAGTTCCCTTGATCTATGGAATGCTGGATAAAAAATTTATTCACTACACAACGCATGAAAATGTAATATTTAATGTCTTTTTCTTGGGAACTCATATGCTTCATGGAATAGAACCTAGAAATAGTATGAAATGAGTTATAGTATGATGGTGTTATACTTTGACATGGAAATGAAGAGAAATGAGAGCAATAAAAGTCATGCAGAGAAGAGAAGGAACTATGGGTTGACATGGAGAAGGAGATCACGTGGGAAATGAAATAGGGAGCTACCACAGGCTGGGGAGAACTCCAACACAAACAAACCAGGACATGATTTACGTGAAGTTCTAGCAAGGAGCAGAACATGCCGAGAAAGAAGAGAAACAGTACTCTTGAGCTGGGTGGATGAAACAAGAAGCGAAAGAAAGTTCTAGGTTTTTGGAAGCAGCTCTAGGGACATGAACAGGAGCAAGAGAGCACTATTACACATTTTTTAGAGAAGAAGAAACCAGGGGTACAACGCAGTAGCTGCATGAAGCTTGGTTGTAAACATAAGTGAAAGAGCTAACATGGAGAAGATGAGAAAAGATCGTGGAAAAAAGTGTGAATGATGTTGTAGAATGGAAGAGAAGCAAGAAGCATGAAATAGCCACAGGTTTGTGAATAGAATAATACACATGAGAGGAATGCGCAGCTGCACGTGGGAAGCACAAGGAAAGCTAAACACATGATACAAAAAGAAAAGAAGAAGCAAAGCCACGTGAGAAGCAAAAAAATAAATGAATAAATGAGCTCACAATTTTTAGCAAGAAGGAGAGCACATGAATCATTAAAAAAGAAAAGGGAGGCACGTGAAAAGGGGGGTTAGATCCATTCATCTAGAGGGCAACCACACACACCAACCCATTCACGCACATTCCATTGTCATTTTTTCACATTCAACACCATCCACGCAGTATCTTCATTCTATCCCATTTCCTCTATCCTTCCACCTCCAATGAAGCTCTAATCCTCTCTTGTGATTAGCTTGGAAGAAGACTCTTAAAAAAGCTTGAATCCATGGATTAGCAAAGGAATTTTGGCTAAGATTTTCCTAATTGTCTAAACTTTTTTTCTTTTTCTTATACATGATTAGTTAAGATGTATTTGATTGAGATTGGTGTAGTTATAATTAATGGCCAGTTAGACACTAATTAGGATACTTTTTTGACTGATTATTTGATTTAGTTTAGTGCTGGATTTTCATTATTCTCCAATTTCCTATGTATGTAATCAAGGTGTTTGATAAAATGTATGAGTAAAATTATGTGCTTGATTGTTTGATTTGAGGATTCCTTGGAGTTTAATTGGTTAATTAAACATCTTTGGGTAATAATTCAAATGCTAATTGATCCATTAATCAATCAAATTTAGTGTTTATTGATCTTCAAGGCAAGAATTAATGATTTGACGTAGGATTGAAGTTTTAATTCAATATTAGATTATTGATTTCTTGAATCTTGAATAGTAATTCAAGATCATTTGCCATAGACACAATTAGGGACTCTTAGATCAGAATCAATGACAATTAAATTAGGATAATGATAGTGGATACCAAGAGATGAATCCAAAACTAGTCACATGTCTATCATTCACCCCATAATTCATGCAATTAGGTAGTAGTTAGTCATTTGTTTTAATTTAATTCTAGTTAGTTTAATTAGATAAAAAAATCCCCTTAAATTAGGTAGTTTTAGGATCCTTATGCACTTAGAAAACCCAATTGAACATTGAATTTCATTTTCTAGGGAGATGATCTAGGTTGCAGCACTAGTTATATATATTTTCCAACCTAGTTTATTTAAAGGTTGCGCGACATGACCGTCAGTCACGTCACTCTCAAGGAGCTTCTAACTACCATTCTAATTTCTAGTTCAAACCTCTCAGATGCACAAGAAGGAAGGAGAAAGAGAAGAAAGAAAGGCCAAGAAAGGTAAGCAAACATCTAATTTTTTTCACCTTAAGCTAGTTAGAAATTCTCTTCTCCTCTTTGAACTCTTTCTTTTGGCAGTTTTAACTTATTGAAAAGAGCACTTTGGTGACTAAAATCTTGAAGAAAGAAGGGAGTTTGAAGCAAATAAATCCACCACTAAAATCTCCATTTGCTAAGGATTGAAACAAGATATGATACCATGCATAGAACTTGCTCTTCTTTGTTCTTCCATATCTTCCATATTTGGCCAACTTGAGGTGACTATAAAGAGGATTGGTTTTTGACCAAAACTCATAGGGATTAGGGGTTTAGGAGGATGGAGATTAATATGAAACAAAGAAAGCCCATTAAAAGGCTATAAGGTGCAAGATATAGTAATTAGGGTTTTGAGTATACTTTAAGAAATTTGGGGCCTTAAGAAGGTATTTCAAACAATGTAAAATGATATCTAAAATAGAAAAGAAGCAAGGATATCTCATATATACCAAATTCCACAAGAATTAAACAAAAACTTCATGGAAGCTCTTCTTGTGCATGATTCAGGCAAGACCTATCTAGGGTACATAGGAAGTCATTTTATTAAATCTAAAGTTATTAGTGATTTAGATATGAATTATAAATACTAAAGGAACCATTAGTTTGAATTTAAAAGTTTTATTTTAAAAGGTAAAATTTTAGGTCATCAATTAAGTCTAAAGAAGCAATTTAGTGCTAAACTCCTTAAATCATGCATGTAGTAGTTCTAATGAGTCCTATTAGAGTCATACAACTCATATTAGGTGAGATTTTGGGGCCAAGAAATTGAATTGTGGGAGCTGCTTCATTAGGTATTCAAATTGACCATGTATGCACCTAAAACCCTAACTTGTACATGTGTAACTAAAATGAGTATAAACATGGTTCTATTATTAATTTTGTGTTTCATTTGGTATGTCTAGGCCAAGCAAGTAAGGTCTCATTCAAGTGTGAGTGTAGAGCCTTGGAAGAAGGAAAAGAAACAAAGGAGAACTAGTTAGAATTCTTAGATCAAGCTAACTTTTCCTTCATTCTTGTATATGTATGCTTGGTTTACTTATGTGTTTTAGATTTCTTGTGTGTAATGGTTGCTAATTATGTATATTATTGATTGTTTAATGATTATATGCAATTGTATGGTATTTGATTATATTTGGAATTGGTTTGGCTCTTGAATGGGTGATGCTATATCAAATGTCCCTTGAAATGGATGGAGTAAGGCCAAAAATCCCTAAATATGGGTGAGACTAAGTCAAAAGTCTTAATTGTGAGTGAGGCTAAGTAAAAAATTCCTAAAAAATGGTGAGACTAAACCAAAAGCCCCTAATTGTTCGATGAGACTAGATGAAAAATCCCTAGAGCATAAGATTGCTTTTCATGGAGCCATGGGATCCCTAATATATGAATATGAATGACATATGGTTATATGATATGCATGTTTGCATTTTTTGGACTTGAGTGAGTCATATATGTATGCTTTAATATTGGATTAGCTACTAGGATTCTTTGAATCTCACTTTTTTCCTATTTCTACTAACATGGTAAGGTAGTTCTCAATAAAGCAAAAATGAAAAACAAAAGGCATAAGAAGGGCTACTTTGACAATAGTTTATATTTTGAGGCATATTCTTACATACATGAATATGTAATTATATATTTTGATATATGATCATCTCAACATATTTAAAAGTATGAGAATATAATGTAAAAACCATATATAGATGGTAATATGTAATATTATATAATTTGACCCTTTGAATTCTTGATTATGTGTGGGTATAATGGCAAGTGGAAAGGTGATTTTGAATTGTATGACATTTAGGACATGTTAAGCTAGCCATACATGACACATTTATCATTTGAAACGTGTCTAAAAAGAGACATGGCATCATTTAGACCTTTTTAAACCCCTTTTGAATCAAAATTTACTTCTTTTAAGCCATAATATGTCCATGCACCCTTAATAGACCAAATGGACAAATTATGGACTAAAATTTGGCAAGCATTTTACAGTATATTGAGAGCTTTTCACAAAGCTAAAGACTATAATTTTTGGAGCTCTATAAAATATTTTATAAATTTTTGAAAGTTGGCTATTTTATGTAGAAAGTTATAGTGCATTGTTCATTTGGTATAGGTTTTATTTTCTAGGTTTTTAAAGGATAAAATAAATTTATTTTGACTCAAATTTTTTATAATAGTAATCTTTCATTATAAACTTTTTGTTGCCATTAAGTTTGCACAAATCGAAGTTATGTAGATCAAGTTATGATTTTTCAAATTTTAGTCCTTATTATATATTGTAAGTTCAAAATTGTGCATATGATTAGTCCTATGAAATTCATGCTCCTTCTTGCAACATCCTAAGCATAAAAAACTTGTTTAATATGAATTCAGAGAAAAGAATGATAAAAATATTTATTTATGCACAATTGAATTATTTAAAACTTTAGTAACATGAAAATCCGCTGCTAAAAGTGTGAATAGGATTATTTCCTATTGCAAAATGAATTTTGTATGAGACATATATATAAGTTTTGATGGTATGACACACTCTACTTAAACATGAATTTGTAGTCATTTTTTTTATTAGTCTTAGTTTGAGCCCCAAAAGAATTTTTGAAAAGGGGATGTGCTTATACTTGAACTCAACTTTTTTTCTCTCAAAAGGTCAGCTCATGTGTTGTGACCAAATCTATGTATTGTTGCCATAATTATTAAGGCCCATTGAGTTCATTGCAAGGTGGACATAATATATGTACATAATTTGTGTAATATCTATTATATCTCTGTATTTATTATTACATCCATCAAATCATTATTTTAACTATCAAATTATCTTTTTAAAAGTAAGGGTACAAAGTCATTTTCTATTTTATCTACTCACTTCTTATATTCCCTTCTCTTTTACATCATTTAATTAAATGAGCCCCTGAAGAGGAGAAGAATGAGAGAGAAGTTGTAGTATTTGTTTAATTGATGGGAGGAGATGAAAAGGGACTTAGTCAATATACATTCATTGGGCATTGAGAAAATAGAGGAAAAATTTTGTTATTACTTGTTGGGTGAAGTTTTTACGTGAAGTGAAAATATGTTCATTAATATTTTGGATAAAGGTATTAATGAAATGAGCAAATGGCATAAAACTATGTGTCTAGGCTTGATTGGTTGTTGGCCCAAAAAAAAAAGACTAATCAACCTTTTTAGTTCAAGGAATCAAACTAGATTTTAAAGATTTGTTTAGATATTAAAAGAACAATAAAAAGAAGAAAATTTAAAGAAAATGGATGGAAAAATAATAAAAAATTAAGAGTTAAATGATAATTTCTTATTCTTTTATTTTAAATTTGTTTTCAAAATTTTTAAAATTAGGATAACTAAAAATGTAAAAGGTCAATGGATATTTCTTTATGATTGAAAAGTGTTAAAATGTACATAATCTCTCTTAATTTAGTAGATTGTACAATTTATCATCTCAGTTTTAACAGTTAACTATAAATTTTTATAGACTTTAATTTTGTGCAACTAATCTTTTCATTTACTTTTTATTCAAAATTTTCATACCACTTGTACAAGGATACTAAAGGAAGCTAATTAAAAAAAATATTTATTTGCCACTTGAGATATTAAGCTAAATACATTTTTTTTAATGATCAAACATTTCAAAACTAGACCGGGCCGGTCAATTCAATTGGTGAACTAGTTGGTTGGCTAGTCCATGCACCTTAGAAAACCAATCCTTAAGAGAGCTGGTCAAAAATTGATAAAATTAGTCAAAAACCAATGGAACCAGTAAAAATCGATCGGTTTATAGTTTTGATTGATTCTCATTATATAACACATGGAAAAAAAAAAAGGCAAAAGCTAAGATTAGAAAGGAATGAAAGACCACAAAGCCTCCAGAATTCACCTTTAGGAGCACCCAAGTAGCTATGAATTGAAGAAGGAGATCCTTGCCAGCAAATCCCCATTGGAGATCTTGTAATTGAAAAAGCCGTGAACCAAAGAAGGATTTGAAGTAAGGAATGATTAAGAGGAAGAAGCCAATCCACAAATGTGGCAGACATTGTACTAATTAGAGCTCTTGCATGCAATGAGAGCTCTTGTGATGTTAATCCATATTCAAGAGGAATGATTGGTTGTCATCTTCGAGCTCCTTCACATTTGTTAATCTATGATTAGGAAGAACCGAGGAACGAATGAGAGCTCCTACATGTTGCAACAATTAATGGATGTGAGAGCTCCTCTACCACTAACTAACTCCCTTGCATGAAGGAGAATAGAAGCATGGGAAACAATCAGGTTAGGAGGAAGAAGCTGATATTGAGAGCTTGAACCATCATGCATGAAGAAGGAGAATAAAAGTATAAGGATTTGAGGTAAATGATCACCAAAGCTCTAAATTCTTATATGGTATTGGTTCTAGTCTTTTGGATGTTGTTGGGTGTTTTTAGATAATGGTAGAAGGTTAATATTTTTATGAGCTAAAAGTGCACACCATGTGTTCAAAGAAATGCCTTAAAGACTAACAGATGCTGTCACTTGTTATATTGTTGCTATCAGAACAGAATTCATTACTTTAATCTCTAAAATTCAATTCAATTAAATCCTAAATGATGTAAATTTAATTTTTAGAAGGCTGAATTTTCTTCCTAGTTGTGTCAAATTTTAAACTATACCTAAACATCCATATTCTTAAACTAGCTGCAATCAACTCTTTATATATGATTTCAATTTTATGCTCTTTCATGATGTGTGTTCTTCTATATTGCATTAAGAAGTATAAATGCTCCAGATAGTTCCACTCCCAACACTAATAATAAAGTTGGTAGTAGTGATGCATCATCATCAGACAAACAATCCATAACAACATCTTCTACATCAAACCGTAGGAAGATTGATCTAGCATGAGAGCATTTATTTTTTAAGAAAGATGAAAAAATTACTACGTACACTTGCCTTCATTGTTTTTCAGTATATAAAGGAGGAGACATAAATAGGATAAAGCAACATTTTGCTAGAGTTCTAAGTCAAATAAGCTTTTCCAAAAAAGTTTCTCATGATGTTCACTAAAGAATGCAAGAGTTATTGAAGCAAGTGCAACAAAAGAATAAGAATAAGGAGTTCAATAAAGCATATGGTAATGAAATTGAATGTAGAGAAGAAGAAGTTCAAGAGGTTCTATCATTTAAGAAGCAGCCACTTGCTCCAAAAAAAAAAGTAATGCAATCATGGGATGTTATTTTGCTCTAAGGACAACTATTGGTTCTCAACCAAGTTTGAAAAGTGTACTATCTAGTAAAGAAACAATATACAAAGCTAAGATGGCAATAGACAAATGGTTTTATAATACTTGCATTCCAATTAGTGCAATTCAGTTATTATTAACCTGTTGTGGATGCAATGATGGCCATTGGACTTGGGTTTTAAGTTCCATCTTAGTATGAATTAAGAGTTTATTTATTGGGAGATTATAAGAAATAGTGTCATCTTTTTGTTGAAAGTCATCAGGTTAGTTGAAAAGATACTGGATGTACAATCATGATTGATGGTTGGACAAACCATAGGTAAAGAATCTTAATAAATTTTTTAGTTTATTCTCCATAAGATATAATTTTTGTAAAATCTGTTGATGCCTCAAATGTAGTGAAAGATGCCAAAACATTGTTTCAAATATTTTGTGAAGTCATTGAGTGGATTTTTCCTGATAATGTTGTACATGTGGTGATTGATAATGCAGTTAATTATGTAGCAGTGGACAAGTTAATATATGAAAAGTATGAGCACATTTTTTGGTCACTATGTGCTCCTCACTATTTGAATCTCCTTTTGAAGGACATTGTTAGTTTGTCTAATATGGTAGACCTTGCATCAAAGACTGCAAATATCATTATTTTTGTGTACAACCATATGTATATTTTATTTGGCTAAGGAGAAGATAAGGCTGGAGAGAAATTTTGCATCCAAGAGTAACTCGATTTGCTACTACGTTTATTACATTGAAAAGTATTTATGATCATAAGCATGATTTACAAGCTTTGGTTATGAATAAGCACTTTACCAATTATAAGTTAGCAAAGACTATAATAGAAAAAACTATTAGTGCTATCATACTAGATAGTAAATTTTGGAATGATTGTTTAGTCATCATAAAGGTTGTGACTCCCCTTATTCTATTGCTAAGAATTGTAGATGTGAATGGAAAACTTTCTTTGGGTTATGTTTATAAAGGCATGTGAAAGGCAAAGAATGGAATAAAAGAACTATTTAGAAATAAAAAGAATTTATACATGCCTTACATATACATTATTAATACTTGATGAGATAAGGACCTAAAGTGTAATCTTCATGTAATAACTTACTATTTGAATCTCATAATATCCCGTTATTCTAAAAGCCTTAACTAAGGAGATTACAAAAGGAAGCCCCATAAATAGAAAGAATGGAGGCCAAATTCCCTAAAGAAAACAACAAAACTCCATGGGCTCCTATAGGTATGCATGTCTTAGCCAAGGAAGGGAAATGGTATCTAGGGAGAGTTTTCTTTGATTTTAAGGATATAAATGGTCTAGATATGATTAATAAATACAAAAGGAATCATTGGTTTGAATTTAAAAACCATGATTTATAAGATGGAAGTTGAAGTTCCTTTTTAAGACATAAAGAAGCAACTTGAATTAGGCTCTTTGAATTAAATTGGAGATGATTATAATGAATTTAAATGAAGTCATGAGATTTAGATTGAATGAGAAATTAGAGCAAATATCATAAATTATAGAGGTTGCTTCATTATGCTCTTATATGGAACTATAAACATGCCATAAGTTAAGACAAGCTTGCATAAAGTTTATGTGAGGCTATAACTTGTTCCAATGATGTAATTATGTCTCATTTGCTGTGTCTAAGCCAAGCAAATCAAGAATCTCCTAGGTGTGTGTGTGAGGCTGAGAAAGGGAAGGAAAATTCTAAGAAGAAAGCTTATGATTTTTGACTCAATGTAGCTCTCTATCTTTTCTTGTATGCATGTGTTACATGTTTGATTGTTATTGAATGCTTATGTATGTTTGAACCATAAGATATGTTTATAGCTATTGATGTAATGCTTGGTACCATTATGCTTCTTGAAACATATTTTGAATGCAAGATGGCTTAAATGGGTGAAGTTATACCAAAAGTCATTTAAAATGGATTAGAAGAAGCCAAAAATTCCTAAAAATAGGTGAAACAAAGCCAAAAAGCCTCAAGAAAAGAGTGAGGCTAAGTCAAAAGTCCTTAAAAATGGATGTGGCCAATCTAAAAGTTCTAAAGAATTGGATGAAACTAGACTAAAAGCCCTTAGAGCCTAAATTTGTCTTAAATGAGTTTTATGACATAAGAATATACTTATGTATGTTTAAAAGAGGTTTTCATTACATGCTTGCATTCCTTGATATGAAAATGTGTCATATATGCATGTTTGAAAGAGTAAAAGAGTTATTGAGATTCTTTGAATTTCACTCTTCTCCATATTATGTTTAATCATGTCTATGTGAGCTACATGGAGTAAAAAATGGGGGCCAAACTACTTGAAGAATGAAAGTTTGACAATAAAATAAGAACTTATGCATTTTGATGTCAAAGTTTGTATATATATGAAGTTTATGAGTTATAAACTATTGAGTATAAGTAAAAGTATGTAATGATGATGTATGAATTAATTTTGGAATCAAATATATAAGTATGAGTTTTTGACATTTATAAGCTTCGATGTACATGTGTATATGAATAACTAGGAAGGTGATTTTGAGTTTCATGATGATTTGGACTATTTAAGATGTTTCTATATACTATGTTTATACTTTTGGACATGTTCAAATGGTCATGGTATTGTTAGAATACCATTTGGCATCATTTGAACCTTTTATGATTTCATTTTTGGCTATTTTGAAGTCCTGAACCAAAGTCTGACCAAATAAATGAGTTTTTACATGAAATTTGGCAAACAAATAAGTCTCATCTAGAGTTTTTCATAGAGCTAAAGAACACTATTTTTAGAACTCTAGAGGATTTATTATAATTTTTTAAAATTAGCCGAATTATGTAGAAACTGTCATTATTACTGTTTATATGGTTAGGTTGGCTTCCTGTGTCACTTAAGGATCAAGTGAAGTTCAATGCTCATGAAATTTTACAAGCATATAGTAGACATCATAAGCTTCCTATAGCCATTAAGAACACATAATTTGGAGCTCTGTAGAGAGAGAAATGAATTTTTGAAATTTCTAATTTGATATCGAATGACCGCCAGACTCGAAGTATTGTTCTATCAGATTTTATGGGCCAAACATGGTTGTTTTAATCTCAAATTTTTATGGTAGCTAGATGACATCCTGAACTTTCTAGAAAACTATCGTTTGCATGAATTTGATTTTTTTAGAATTAGTTATAATTTTTCAAAGTTTATATCATAATATAAAATTCAATGACAATTTGCAAAGTGTAACGTGACTTTGATTGGACTCGAGTTTTAAGCTTCAATTTGTGATATTTCTGATTGAACAAATATGTTAAGGATGAAAAATAAGTTTCGTAAGTTCACATGGTTCATTAAGCCAAGAATGAATTAATTTAACTTTCAATAAAACAAATATCCATCGCCAGAAGTACTAAATTTATGAAAATGAACACTTTTAGCTATTTGTGATGTAAAATGAATGTTAGCTACTTATGGTGTTACAAATCTTGTTTTCTTTTTTTATGAAAGTGAAAAATTTTATACGAAGAATAACATCATACAATTAATGCTTGATTTGTTTAAGACACAAATATATTATTCTAACATAAACCAAGCAGTTCAAGAGATATAGATTTATCATACTCACTGAGAATCTTTTAGGCATTCTATGTTTTCAATGTGTCAAAGACAATACAATCTGATAACCACCAATTTATACTTTAATAATTATGACTATTTTTTTTAAATTTTTAATACTTCAATTATGGTTGATTATATAATGTATTTTAATTTTCATGTAGATAATTTATGGCCCTTGTTTGAGGTTAGTACTCCAATCTAAGTTTGTTTGAGTGCATTCACACAAAAAGGAGAAATAAACTAGAATATCAAAGATTAAGTGATTATGTGTTTGTTACTTATAACTTATGATTGAGGAATAAGTACATAAATATACTCAAAATATAATTTTCATTTATTCATTTTAGCATCATTGAATCTTTATTTGATGTTTTAATGCTTTATTTTAGATTGCAAAACAAGAAAAGAAGTTATGATCTTGTTGGTTATGAATCAATTGATAAAGTTAAGTTTTGGATTGTTGAAGAAGAAGCACCTCCTGGGTTTAGGAGTGAATAGGTTGAAAATAAAAATTTTATTTATGAAGAAAATGCAATCTTGTTAGTTGGAAATGAAGAAGTGGATATTGTAGACAAATCAATTAAGAAATTACTTAATGATTTAGAAGTTGGACTTGATGATGATAATAGTTCTATTGTGGATGCTAATCCATTAGCATATGATGAATTTGACATCAATAAATGTTATGACTGAGGGTGATTGCTTATCAGTTGATTACTTTATCTTGTGATTGTGGATGTTGTAATGAATGTTAACTTATTTGGATTTGAATGTTTGGTTTATTTGGACTTTAGTGTTATATTTTTTTGAATATTATAATATTATTTATTATATAAGATTTTTTATATATAAAATTATTATTGGTTGGATTACAGTTTAATCACAGCCTAATCATTGAATTGTAAACCAATTTGTTACCTAATTCAATGGCTAGTCTAATTTTTAAAATATTGTTAATAATTGTACCTCTTTCAACTCAAATAGACACATGGTATTAAAATTTTAGACCAAGAAATTAATGTAGGGGTTATATTGCATAAAATTAAAAATTTACATATGAGGTTTATTGTTAAAAAGTTAGGCTTAGTAACTTTTACAACTTTTTAAGTTGAGATGGTTTCTTTGTAGATCTAAATTCTTTTATGTAAAAATATTTACATGATATTGTCATATAATAAGAGAGATAAATATAAAGTATAAAAAATTCATACAAATTGCAAGATTTATTATTTAAGTAAAATCTACTACTTAATTTGCATTTATCTCTTTTTGTTATATGAAAATATCATTTGATCTTAGGATCTAAATTTTTCTTTTGTATTTTGGTCTATTAAAAACCATCGATAAAATTATAATATAAGCTACCAATAAAAAAACACTTGCATATGATTATAAATTATAAATATTTGATTTTGGTAAAAAGAATATATAATAAATGAATTGAAAATTAAAAAATTACTTTTAAAAAAATCAGAAAAATTAAAAGAACTAAATCTATACTTAAACCAAATCTTTTTAGAATAATCCAAACTTTTAGCATAGAATATTTCTTATATTTATTATTTCTTAATACAATCAAGGGGAAAAATAATCCAACCTCTCGTGTCTCTGCTGGTGTCACTGACACGAAGGAGCAATCTCTGAAAAACTATCAAACCAATTCCTAATTTTCCGCACGCACCTCCTATCAAGCCTCCCTCCAACTCGCTCATGGCTCACCACCAACTCATCGACTCGCTCACCTCCCACATCTCTCTCTACCATTCTCACTCTCTCCCTCGCTCGCACTCCAATGCTCGTTCTGCTATTCTGAAATGGTTCTCATCTCTCACTGTTCAGAAACGCCTAGCTCATCTCACAATCGTCGATTCTAAATTCGTTCAAATTCTCATTCAAATGCTGGGTAAGGTTCGAGCTCATGGCCATGGCTTCTTCATCGTCCTCCCCGACCTCCCCTCACGTGACATTCCCTATCTCCCCACCCTCTGCTACAGGAAGTCACGTGGCCTCCTGTCCCGTGTCGCTGAGTCGAACGAGTCAGAGAGTTGGATTTTCGAGTCTATTAGGTTATTTGAATCGAGAGAAGGGGAAAGAATCGAAGATTGCTCTTGTTCTGTGAAGGCTCTTGATACGGTAACGGTGACGGAGAAGTTCGTCGAGAATGTGGATCGATTGGTGGATGCAATGGACAAAATATCAAATGGAGGATTTTTGGGAGGGGAAAATAGTGATTTGGGAGCTGATTGGGTGGAACTAGAGTGGTTAAAGTCAAAAGGGTATTACAGTATTGAGGCTTTTGTCGCAAATAGGCTGGAGGTTACGATGAGGTTGGCTTGGCTCAACTGCAATAATGGAAAGAAGAGAGGAGTGAAATTGAAAGAGAAATTAAATGCGGCAGGGGTTGCGGCAAATGTGTATTGGAGGAAAAAGGGTTGCCTGGATTGGTGGGGGAATCTGGATACTGCAACAAGGAAGAAGGTCTTGACCATGATCATGGGGAAAACGGCAAAACATTTGGTACTTATTGGGAACAACATTAAAATTGTTTATATAAATTGCATAGTTATTGCTTTGATGCCATGTTTAAGACCCAACTTCCAAAAAGCTTATATTGTTAGTAGAAGGTCCGGAATGGGTTTAACTTTCTACTACTACTTCCAACAAAACCGTATAAGTTTCTTGAAAAAAGTTAACATTTAAGAGCTCATAAATTATGATATACGATTTTTTAGATATTCTAAGATCCTGCATGTCATGGGTGTTTGAGTACATTCCTTTGATATGAGTACATTTCTTGTTTATCACTTCACATTTCTGGGAATTTTCTTTTGTTTTAATATTCCTATATGATGTAATTTATGTTGATAATTTTTTGAGACCACCTCTAATTACTAGGCTGATGTTTGTTTCATAAGTTTTCAGACTCATGAGATTTTGAAAGTGGCAAATAGTACCACAGAGGATGAGATTTGGCTATACAGTGCAGGAGTGGGTCAATTACCGCGATACAAGTACAATTATACTTCATCATCACAAGGGACTATGCCAAGATTGCTTGATGTAGAGTTTGGAACAGCCGTTATACCAGTCACTCTTTGTAGAAAATCTGCTGCTTTAGTCAGAGCCTTTAATTCTTTATTTGTGCTTCAGGATGTTAATACAATGATAGCATCATGTCATAATAGTGAATATGATATACAAAAGCTATTCTTTAGTTCATTGGGTTCTCTCTTTACCATATCTGATTGCGTACTAAGAAAAGTGCGAGGATTTCTGACAGTTATTTCACTTGACTGTACAAAACTTGAACTTTTAACAGAGGACCTTGACAAGTCTTCATCAGGTAAACATAAAGAAAAGCTTGGTAATTGTAGCCGTAAAAAGAAGGGACAGACCCGAAATAATAAAAGACCAAAGCCAAATCCTGTTCCAAAGCCATGCGTGGATGGTATTTCATGTGAAAATCCTGTTAAGGTATTAATTTCAAGTGTCAGCTATAATAATTTTGAAATGCTTCTAGTTTAAAATTTTGATTTGTTTCATATGACATTTCAGGATCTTGATTGTGCAGTGGATAATAGGAAGAAGGCTGATATGGTAGAATCTAGGGAATCTCCTGATGTTCCTTTGGGGAAGGAGATCTCTAGTGGGAGCCCATCATCAACTTTGATGGTTGAAGTTTTTTTCTTTTATAATTATTCTTTTAATTTAGTTCATTTTTCTTGATCATAATTGAAATGGTTTGTAATGGGCCACTTTTCATCAGGACCACACCCAGGGATTGGATGTTGGAAAGCTTCAAACTCCTCTGATCAGAAGTCGGAAAGAGAAAAATAAAATTAAAAGATCCCTTGTTGACCATGAAATTGGGGATTCTCAACAATCAATCGTGGATGCTACCTCTTCCACTGTTATTTCTGAGAACAAGGAGGTGATACCTGCTAGGTTATCTGATAATTCTACCTTTCAGAATGTCAAAAATGACAATTCAACTGGTAATGGCGTCCTCTCTTCAAATTCAAGCCGTTATAGTTCTCTTGGTGGGCCCACTAGAGAGGACATGTCTACTAAAAAAATTCAAGGACAAAATATTGAAGATTCTAATGAAAGTTGTGATAGTTTAGGTTCACAGTGTTATCCATTGTCAAATGACAAAAAAACTTCCTCTTCCCGATTAG
Source organism: Erythrophleum ivorense (assembly GCA_026724425.1). Classification (NCBI taxonomy): domain Eukaryota; kingdom Viridiplantae; phylum Streptophyta; class Magnoliopsida; order Fabales; family Fabaceae; genus Erythrophleum; species Erythrophleum ivorense. The sequence continues at coordinate 11,804,314 of JAIUCV010000014.1, forward strand.
ATAATTCAACTTGTGATGTAGATTGTAATATTACTCCACCTGTACCTGCATTGAAGCTTGGTAGTTTATTCAGCAATGAAGATATCAGACCTCTGAACTCGATATGTGTTGCTGAATCAGTTGAGAAGTCACCTTTTCTTGACAAACCAGTCAGAGAGCTTCATGTAAAAAAATTTGGGCTATTAAACAACCAAGATAGAGGATGCCTATTTGAAAGTAGAAATTCAGCTTTGTCAAAATGCAGTCCATCTGAGTGGCCTGGTGTACCTTCTATTTATTATCCATCTATGAACTCACATCTCCCTCCTGCCACTGATAGATTGCATCTGGATGTTGGGCATCACTGGCATAATCACTTCTGCCATTCTTTTGTTCCCACATTGCATCAGGCAAGAAAGACTCCAATTGAAGGTGGATGCAATGGAATTCTCTCTGGTCCGGTTCCTATGAGCTTAGATTGGCCCCCCGTCTTACGGGGTGGCATGGCTCCATCATCAACTTGTAATTATGACACTGGATTTATGTCCAGGAGGCAGTCTACCTTTAAAAAAGGTTTGGCTGCTCACAATGTGCAAGTTAATGCAACAACTCTTGATGATGAAAGCAAGTATTCTGGAGATTTATTGGATTTCTCAGATCTGATAAATACTCAGGATCCAGCAGATGACTATGACAATCATTGGGTATCAGAGGAAGAGTATGAGGTTCAAGCAGTTTCTGGTATAGATTATAATCAATACTTTGGTGGTGGCATAATGTACTGGAATCCCTCTGATCATCTAGCATCAGGCTTCTCACGACCTCCCTCTCTTAGCTCTGATGATAGTTCATGGGCTTGGCGTGAAGCTGACTTGAATAGGGCTGTGGATGACATGGTTGCTTTCTCATCTTCATATAGTACAAATGGTTTAACTTCACCAACCGCAGCTTCATTTTGTTCTCCTTTTGATACTGTAGGGACTGGGCCCCAGACTGTTAGTTATGTGATGTCAGGTACTGAAGTTAGTGGAAAGGTGTTGCATTCTTCATCAGTTACTGATGCATCAGCGGATGAGGATAGTTCTGGGCCTTTGTGTAATAATGTACCTGGAGATGTTGAAGGGAAGGGTGATTCACATCCGTACCCCATTCTACGGCCAATTATTATTCCTAATTTGTCAAGGGAGAGGTCAAGATCTGACTTTAAGCACAGTCTTGATCACAAAAGCCCATGTGTTCCTCCTACCAGACGAGAACAGCCTCGTATGAAGCGGCCGCCATCACCTGTTGTGCTTTCTGTACCACGGGCTCCACGACCACCCCCTCCCTCTCCTGTGAGTGACTCCAGGAAACAAAGGGGTTTTCCAATGGTTAGATCTGGCAGTTCTAGCCCAAGGCACTGGGGGATGAGAGGCTGGTTTCATGATGGAAGTAACTTGGATGAAGCTTGTTTAAGAATGGATGGTGCTGAAGTTGTGTGGCCTTCTTGGAGAAGTAATAATCTTGCAATGCGACCTATGATTCAACCTTTACCAGCAGCCTTGCTGCAGGACCGCCTGCTTGCAATTTCACAAATTGCACGTGACCAGGAACATGTGAGTAAGAGGTCCTTCTATAAGTCCTTCTAACTTATAGATACTTGTTGGTGTTCATTGTGAGGTTTTAATTGTACAGCCAGATGTTGCATTTCCTTTACAACCACCTGAGATACAGAGCTGCCCTGCACGGAGTGTGTTTTTGTCTTTGATGCACAGCCTTCTCCATGATGAGATTGACTCTTTCTGTAAACGGGTATTGGGTTTGTTTTATTACTGTTTTCTATCTTCATTATAAAGTCCTAAAATTTAAATTTCTCCAAATAGCATTCCCTATTGAACCTTAAGGATCTTATATTTCTTCATCTAGCCACCACAAGACAAAAGATTCTAATCATGCTATTTGTGATATGATATTATGGAATCCAAGGTTGCTGCGGAAAATATGGCTAGGAAACCTTACGTTAATTGGGCTGTCAAGAGGGTTACTCGGTCCCTGCAGGTTTTATGGCCCAGGTCCAGGACAAACATATTTGGTTCAAATGCAACTGGTATGTCCCTTCCAACAAGTGATGTTGACCTTGTAGTTTGTCTCCCTCCAGTGAGGAACCTGGTAAATGTTTTCTTTATTTATTTATTTCTGTTTTATTTGCTGTGTTATTATTCTGATGGATTAAGCTTTTTTTCCTCCTCTTTTTGAATAAAATTTTCAGGAACCTATAAAAGAAGCTGGCATACTGGAAGGTCGTAATGGTATTAAAGAAACTTGTCTTCAGGTATACTGGCAAGAAGTCAGACCATGTCCTATATACACTTTATCTTTTGCCTGTGTTGAGTGTGCACATCTGTGTTGGATTAGTATGGAATTTTTCCTAGGAAGTTGAAATAATCTGATACTCCCCAGCTCATTGATTGATCTATCCTACAAAGTTTGCAAACTGGCTCTATTTTATCTGAAAGAATTGGAAAGAACCTAAGGCAAGGAGCTGCAAAATAGAAAAATACTGGTACCATGCATATCCTCATATAGATATTTTGTTATTTAAATATGCCCATGTTATAAAGTTTGTGAAATTAAATACTGTCTTTGGATGGACATGTCTTCAAAATGGCTGTCCTAATAGAACAATTTTTTTTTAATCAATTAATCAGACATATATCAGTGTGTTATGCACCTTCTTAATTGGTTTCTTCAATTCTGTTAGAAGAAATTTTGTTTAACAGACATTCAAAGAGACTGAAGGATTGTGTTTTCTTGATGTACTTTGTTCGTTATTCCTTTCTTTTTTGTAATGTATTGGAGGATATCATTATCTCTGTTTTATACTTTCTACTCATTCTTTTATAGATTTTAATAAATAGAGTTACTGTTGTATTAGCATATCAGAAAATTGACACTATATTATGTTGGTGTGCCAGCATGCAGCTAGGTATCTTGCCAATCAGGATTGGGTAAAAAATGATTCTCTGAAGACAGTGGAAAATACAGCTGTAACATCTCTTGTCTGAAGCTGTTATTTTGTCTATGTTTAAAGTACACTCCTATCTTCATGTCTAGAACTTTCTCAATTCTTATACTGTACCTATCTGTTTTTAGATACCTATTATTATGCTAGTGGTGGAAGTCCCTTACGATGTTATCACCTCTTTGACTTCTGTTGTGCTATCTCCAAAAGAAAAGTCACCCTGTACTGCTGATGAATATGGCAATGATGTTCATTCTGATACTATTCAGTTAGAAGATTCAGCTTTGCCAAAATGCTCCCAAATAAATTTTGATGCAGCAAAAGACTCCAAATTAGTTCGTCTTGACATTAGCTTCAAGTCCCCCTCACATACAGGACTCCAAACGACAGAACTGGTAATTGGTTCTTGATTACACACTTTTAATTTTTATTGTGGGTTTTTTTTTTAATTCTTGTAGATGATTCTTTTCCCCTGGTAATCTAAATGTCTTTTAGTTAAAAAAAAAAGAAAAGAAAAATGGATACAAAACTTCGATATGATTAAACATTTCTGATACTGAGGGTTGGACTTTTTCCTAGAACCATAAGTGGATAGGATAATCCATTTGTTTGGTGAAAAATTCAATAGAAAATTTCTTTTGTTTCTATTTAATTGTCTTCTTTCATTGAAGGGATCTTTGAATTGATTTCTTTTTGGGTGTAGACCCTGTTGTTTTCCTCCCAAAAAAAAAGGGGGACCTTTGATTTTTCTCTATGATGAAATTTTCTTGTACTTTTGAGTAGCTGTATTTTTGTGGAGTAATTGTTTGGAGTTTTTGGGGCCAAGATTGGATCTGTCCTCGGACATTGGAGGGTTTTCTTTTGATAAGGTTTACAGGGTTTGGAAGGGAAAAGGAGGCTAAAATATTTTAGTAATGTGCAGCATTTGCGGTCTGATGGTGTAATTGTTGAAGAGGAACCCTTAATATGTAAGGGTGTACCATTGTCTTCGGAGATGTTATGGGAAAGGATCGTGTTGTCCTCAGTTGGGTGTTTATCTCATGGCTTTTTCAAGGGGCTTGCCATCTCAGATTTGCAACAAGATTGGGCTGCCTTGATGCATTCTTGACTTAAATATTTATATGTTTTTCACAACTACTCTTCTTGTGTAAGATTGCTTATAGAGGATGTCTCCTATTGTAGCTCTCTTCTTCCTTGATAAAATTCCTTGTTCTACCCCCCTCGAAAAGAAAAAAAACTCCTTTAGTAACAGAAACATCTTATCTCCAAGGAGAAAATGGGGTTTGGTGGGACATTGAAAAGAAATGTCAAGGGCCGATTCAACCTAGAAGCTTAAGTTATTAGGTGAAGGCCCATGAATAGTTTTATTTTAAGTGTTTTGGTAATTAAGCCTCAAAATATCATACTCCCTGGACCTTACAAAGGTATTAAATAAATAGACACAGCTAAAACATTCTGACTTTGCCCATTGTAAAGGAAAAAATATTATATTTCTATATACTTTGTTTTCAAATGTTTATTTCTACTAACTTTGATATATCTGTATGTCTATATTTATTTATGTATGCATATCCTTTCTTAAAATCCTTAATAAAATTTTAGCAATCAGGCTGATTAAAGTTTTATTTAGGATTTTATTCCTCAAGGTTGCACCTTCGTGTCATGAACTTATTATGTCAAAAGAAAATACTGAGGTCAAATGTGTCATGCATTTTTGATTTTATATTTCTTGACAATATGTGATTATGATACTGCTGCATGTAGGTTAAGAAATTGACGGAACAATTTCCTGCTGTGACTCCTCTTGCTTTGGTACTAAAACAGTTCTTGGCAGATCGGAGCCTAGATCAGTCCTACTCTGGTGGCTTAAGTTCCTACTGTTTGGTATGCATGGTTGCTTAATTTTACATGAAATTTTAATTTACTTGATTTTTCCAAGTTCTCTAGGTACCAAAGTAACTGCGATGGAAGGAGCTTTTATGCTTGAAAACAATTTGTTGAATAACACATTTAAAATAAAAAACACCAAATATTAATGGCTTTATCTTCTCAGAAGCATGTGGATAGGCAACATCAATAATTAGATTTGATTTATATGATCCAACGGTTAAAGGCCAGATTCTTGTTTCTTTACTTAGTATGAATGCTGACATGAGCTAGAGCCCACATGTTTCTATGCTGTTTCTGAAATTTTGAGAAATTAGAGAGAGCAAGGTAGGGAGAAAAGGAAAAGACAACAAACAAAATATATTATTGTAAAGACTCAATGATGGGGTGTATAACTCTGACCCCTCGCCTCAACCTCTATTTATATTAAATACTATAAACCACAAACACACTTGTAGCCTTTACTTTGGGTGCACTACAAGCAATTACTTCTTAACCTACAAGACTTTCTCAGATCTTAAACTTCTCTGTTGGGTAACTCTTTTTGTAACCTACAAGATTTTCCTAAATTTTTAATATCTTTTAATCTGAACTTGATCTTTTGTGATACAAATATGTATTTTAAAAAATCCAATTCCATATTTGTCAAAATAAAAATTTTTCTGTTTTAGATCAGGTTTATCTTATTTTCTAGGTTGAAAATATACTTATAATCTCTATGCTTTCCATGATTATTCATTTTTGTGCCTCTACTTTTGCTTTTTACAATTTAGTCCTCTAACTTTTGTAAGTTGGTTAAATTTCAGTCCTCTTTGTTGGGGCCTGACGTGCTGTAAGTTTTTATGACATATTGATGAAAACTATGCTTGCTTAGAGCAGAAAGGATGTCGCTCTGACTTTTTGTCAAACTCCAGTTTGGATGGTTTTCCTATGCTTGCATTTTTTCTAATCTTAAAAGCAATTTTGGTTTTGGGCATCTTTGCTTTGGATATTTTCATTTTTGAATTTCAGAGCAGGAAGCTGTGTGAGAAAATACAATCAAACATGTCATATGGCCTGTCTCTTTATCATTAATTTCTGGAACTTATCTATGCTTATCAATTTTCCTTGCGTGCCACAATGATGCCCCTGCAAAATTTTCCTTCAGGGTTTGAGGAAGCTGCCTTGTGATTCTTTTAAGGGTTTCCATGAACTTTGAATTTTCCTGTTTGAGAAAAACTTGGTCTGTATCTCTTAACCTTGGTGTTTTTGTTTTTTGGTGGATATAGGTGTTACTAATTATACGTTTTCTTCAGCATGAGCACCATCTTGGCCGGCCAATCAACCAAGTAACTGTGATCTCTTTAATTATTTGATTGGTTTTGTTATATATCTTATTGTTGATAACAATTGACGATTTAAGTCTGCCTCTAGCTACATGATAATTGAAGGAAAACCAGAAAACTCATGCTCTGATTTCTATTTTATTCGAATGAAGAGGCAGTACATAAATAGGGAATAAGCCGGTGAAGGAGACAATGAGATCCTGACAACTGAGCACCCAAAACAGGACAGAAAATAAATACTATAAGTGCAGAAGCAGAAAAGTACAAAACATAGAAATAAACTGCAATAAAAGGTTGACAATCTTGGGCAGCCAGAAATGGAAAAGAGCTGTTTAGAATCAAGCCAGCTATTACTGAGACTACCAACATTTCCTGTCAAGTTGGGGAGAAGATGTTTACCATTCTCAGCTTGCATCCAGTTTCTTCAAATCTGACTCTAGTCAATGCCTTAGTTACCACATCAGCATGTCTTTGAGGTGTAGGTTAGATCAAGTACCCTTGAATCCACCTTTTCTTTAATGAAATGCCTATCAATCTCAACATGTTTTGTTCGGTCATGTTGAACGTGATTCTTAACAATGCTAATTGCAGTGATATTATCACACAACATGGTCAAAGGATCTTGACAATTAACTTAAGTTTAGTGAGGAGACGTTTCAGCTACAACCCTCCACTAATACCTTGAGCCAAGGGTTGGTACCAAGCTTTTGCACTACTTCTGTAGCTTACTCCTCCATCTCACAAGATTTCCCCAAACATAAGTACAATATCCGGATATAGACCTTTTATCTGCAATGGACTCAGCCCAATTTGAAGCACAATAAATTTCTATCTTGCGACAAGTTCCTTTTTTGAAAAAAAATCCCTTTCCCTAGGGCCATTTTTATATACCTTGGTATCTTATAGGTAGCATCAAGGTGAACTTCACATGATTTGCTCATAAATTGATTCATGACACAAAGTGGAAAACAAATATCCGGTCTTGTATGAGATAGGTAAATAAGCTTACTTACCAATCTTTGAAACCTCTTAGTGTACATAGGTGGGCTGTCTTCAGCAAATTTGAGTTTGTAATCTACCTTGATAGGAGTCTCAGCTGGCTTGCACCCCAACATCTAAGTTTCTGTAAGTAAATCAGTTGTATATTTCCTCTGGGATATTAGGATGCCCTTGTAGGACCTTGCAACTTCTATACCAAGAAAGTATTTTAATGGGTTAAGGTCCTTAATCTCAAATTCTTCAGCCAAAGCTCTCTTCAGGTTAGTTATCTCCATTGCATAATTACTAGTGACAATTATTTCATCCACATAAATAATTAAGACTGCAATCTCAACTTTAGGAGAGAATTTTGTGAACATAGTGTGATTAACTTGGCCATAGGAGTACCTTTCCTTTTTGACAGCCTTGGTGAATCTATCAAACTAAGCTCTAGGAGATTGAGCCTATAGAGAGATTTATGTAGCTTACAAGCCTTGCCACAGGGATTGACGTGTACACTTCTTCAAGGTCACCATTTAGGAAGGTATTCTTGACCTCTAGCTGATGGAGGGGCCACTCAAGGTTAGCTGCAAAAGACAACAAGGCTTTGATGGAGTTGAATTTTGCCATAGGAGCTAATGTCTCTTGATAATCTATCCCATGAGTCTGTGTGAATCCTTTAGCTACTAGTTTTGCCTTGTGTCTATTGATGCTTCCATTGGAAATGTATTTGATATTGAAGATCCATTATCAGTTGTTTCCCTTGAGGTAAATTGACCAGTTGCCATTTTCCATTCTTCTTAAGGGCTCGTTTGGTATGAGGGGTTAGGTTTTGATGGAATGGGAATGGGAAATGGAATGGGAATGGAAAGGAATTTTGTATCCCATAGTTATGTTTGGTATGATGAAAAAAGAAATAAGAATATTTTTATTTTTTTTTATATTTAGTTAGATAAAAATGACATAAAAATAAAATAAGAAGAGAATTAAAAAATTAAAATATTTTTAATAATTATAAAATATAATAAAATACTTTATTTTTAATTATCAATAATAATAAAAAATAATAAAATAACATGTTAATTTAAAATTTTATTTTTAATTTACTTTTAATAGAAAAAAAAATATTTGGAGAAGAATAAAATAATTTTAACTTTTTTTCTCCTACTCAGTACAGCTTTTCCCTACTCAGTAAAGTTCTCTCCTACCGAAAAACAAAGGAATGAACTCTCCCATGTTAGTGGGAATGTTGTCTCCCAGGAAAGAGGTCTCCCGCCTACCAAACAGGCATTTTCTTCATTCCCACTCCCTTTCCCTTTCCATCACTCAACTCTCCCGCAAACCAAACGAGCCCTAAGAGCACTGATTTCTTTTTTCATAGCCTTTCTCCACTTTTCTTCCTTCAAAGCTTCTTGAATATCCTAAGGAATTTTTTCATAAGAAATATTAGCTAGGAAAGCTTTGTAAGATGATGATAATTTATCATAAATAAGAAACAAATTGTCCAATGGAGTTCTGTGTGCAAGACCCTGTCCCTTCCTTAGTGCAATGGGAGTATCTAAACACAAGTTCTCATCCGTACCTGGACTTGGGCTTGAGGGATTCTGCTCAGGATTTGGTTCAGCTGCTAGCTTATGGGTTTTCTTCCTCCTTTTGAATAAACCAGAAGCTCATTTTGTTCCTGCTGGTCACTGTTCTGTTGCTGGTCTTTCTCTTCAGCTTCTTGACTTGCTTCACCACTAATTCCAAGTTTAGGCAGTATTCATGTTGGGTTCAGACCTTTAGGAGAGGCATTATTCATTTCAGGTTCAGAACCTTCAGGTGCTGGAGGCATGCTTGTAGTCTTAGGTTTAGCACTGCATTGGGTATCATCCGTGATATAGAAACTCCATTCATCTCCTCTTTGAGTGTTCTCCCCCCGAATGGACATTTTTTGGTAATAAGGTTGTCTTTCAAAGAAGGTAATGTCCATTGAAACAAAGAATCTTTTTCATAATTGGGGAGTAGCAAATGTACTGATTTTGAGATGAGGAATACCTAACAAATATGCACTTTGTGGCCTTTGGCTCAAGTTTAGTGGTGTGATGGAGGTAGACAAAGGTTGTAGAACCCATGAGGTTGAGCTCATGCATTTCCTTAGTATTGCCAATCATCCTCTTGGATGCCTAGCCCTGAAAATTACAGCCACCATCAAAGAAGTTAGCTGTGCAATTGTTGTCTTTTACAAGCTTGCTAATAGACAATAAATTATGCGCAAGTTTTGGCTTAAGCAACACATTTTTGAGGACAAGTCTTTTAGACACGTGACTGTACCAATACCAGTCACTTGGGTTAAAGTCCCATCAGTAATTTTAACTTTCAAAGGTGATTTGCAAGGGTGAAACTCATCAAATAAAGCAGAGTTATATGTCATGTGGTCTGAAGCTCCAGAATCTACAATCCATTGGTGTTTTTTAATTATTTGGGTGTTGAGAGCAATTGAAAAATTACCTAACTGGGCAATATTTCCAATCCCTATCATACCCTTAGTAGACTCACTGGTCATAGGACTTTGCTGGCCAAACATTTTCTGCAGGAGGTCCAATTGTTCTCGGGTAAAAAGTGAGAATTCAAAACTGGTTGTGGTCCCCTTGGTGCTGGTATTGTAGCTTCTTGCTTCTTCTTTTGGTCTAGGCTTCCAATTTGGAGACTTTCCTTGAATTTTCCTGCAGTTGTCCTTGGTGTGTCCACATTTTGGCCAATGGTCATATCATGTCTTTCCTGATTTTCTCCATTTACTGTCTCCACCTTGACTTGGTGGTGCATAAGCAGCGAGAACAGAGGCTTCACTGGGGTTGGAGGCTCTATTTGGGCCTTGCATGGCTTTCCTTCTACCTTCTTCACATCCAATCTCAGAAAAAACCTCCTTGAGTGTGGGAAGAGGTTTTATTGCAAGAATTCTCCTCAAATCATCATAGTTGCTTGAGATCCATGAGAAATTTAAAAATCCTCCTTTTACCCACTATTTTGTTGTAATTGGCTGCATCTACTGTACAGCTCCAGGTGTGAGTTTCAAGGGTTTCCAGCTGTTGCCAATGCTTTGAAAGGGCATTGAAGTATTGGTTCACTGCCATATCTCCTTGCTTTGACTCATTGATGGTGTTTTCGATTTCAAATACTTAAGCTGCACTCTCCTGGGTTGAGCATGCCTTGTGGACCAGTTCCAATATCTTGGGCTGTCTCATGGAACATATAAGTTTCTCCAATGCCAGTCTTCATGGAGTTTACAAGCCAGGTCATGACCTAGTTGTTTTCAGCCCTTCCACACTTTATATTTGGAGTCACTTTGCTCGGGTTGGACAGCATCTCCATTGAGATAGGCCCAATGTTGCCTAATTTGTCCATGACCTTACCGATCTCCATTCTGGTACAAAAAACCCAAATTGTGGGTTGTTCGTGTACCAGAATATGATGTCCCATACCCATTTTCATCATGTTAATATCCAGACTCCAGCAACGAAGAGAAATCAAACAGATAAGTTGTGCGTAATACATGGTTAATATTCAGACAAGGGGGCTAGGTTCTCCGTTTCTGGGGCTGATTCTTCCACCATGGGTGAGAGTCAGTAGATTCAGAGAACCAGAAATTGGTGCCAGCATCAGAGTCTAACTCCAGAGCACGGGTTCACAAAACCCAGATGAAATGAAGAAGGTGAGGGAGAGACCAGTATTATCGGGCAGTGGGAGATACTAATTTTGGTTTTGACTTTTGAATTTTGTTTCTTCAGAAAAGGGGTAAAGATGGAAGATAGGGAAATAGGAAATAGGAAGATGAGATAATTGATATTTTAATGTTTTGTATTTTAATCATGACAATTATATTGCTTCAAGTTTTATATTGTTGAAAGTTTGAAACATCACATACTGTACTGTTGGGATTTGGAAATAGGAAAGAATATATAATCAGGAAGAATAGTGAGAAGAGGCTTAACTTACAATAATTATGAACAAATTAATATTATATATTATTTTAATTATAAAAATTATATTATTACTATATTAACAGGATGTTTATTTTATTCAGTATATTATTTTAATTGCAATAAATATATTGCTTCCTTACTCTATTAATCTGTCATAGATAAAGTTATAAACAAACCCTATTTTTTCTATGGTCTTTACTACTCTATTAAGTTTTAAAGTGTTGAGTTTTTTATCTTGTTATTATGGTTATTAACTTTATGCCACTCATCTATTAATATATGAACTATATAAACTGGCATACGTTATAATGTGTGTGTATATATATATATATAGAGTACAAAGCCTACTTCCTGTGCCACACCGTGACGAACCATGAATTAGGCAACACTGGGCCTCCTTCCCTTTAGCACAAATGAACATCATGACAGGTCTGCTCTAATGTGGGTAATTGTACCCATGCGGTTTGTGACTGGTGATGGTGAGTTGTCGAATATCCCATTCCAAGCCATCTTAGTGGGTGCCTCCACCTTGTCCTCTTTCAATGTTGAAGGGGATCCATATTTGGGCATGGAATTTGATTAAGCCAGTGGGGCTTTGATGTCATGAAGAAAAACCAGAAAACTTATGTTTTGATTTCTATTTTTTTTTTTTTGAATGAAGAGGCAGTACATAAATAGGGAATAGCCCTAAGAAGCACTAATACGGGTACGCGTATCAGGTACGACACGACACGATACGTGCGATACAATAATTTTTAAAATTTTAGGATACGGGTACGAGAATATATATATAATTATATATATATTCAATCATCTAAGACATTAAAAAATAAATTAAATTATAAATAAGGTACAATAGCATAAATAATATCACAAATTACAAGCATAAATAAGATGTTCATAACAAGTTACATTCCATACAAGCATTAATATTGAAATTTTCAATCCAAGTTAATCTTCATCTTCATTTACATCCACATTAGTACCATTCCCTATGACCTCTTGTTCTAAATCTGGTTCATTTAAAGATAAATTTGCAACCTTAAGACCTCCTGCCCTATCAAATGGCTCCCAATGATCTCCATTAACATCCCCCATCTTACTCACTCCACTAGAATGCTTTTCACTCTTTTGATAAAAGACGAAGATTGGTATGAATATAAACCAAGTCTTCAGTCCTTTTTGGATTCAATTTGTTCCTTTTCAGTGAGTGAATGAAAGAGTAGGTGCTCCAATTTTGTTCACAACAAGATGATGAACATGGTTGACGAAGAAGCTTTAATGCAAGCCGTTGGAGCATTGGGGTTGAAGAACCATAATTTAACCACCAATTTTTAGGCTCTAAGTTCCACCTATCTTGTAACGAATCAAATAATGAATATGCATATGAAACTCCACAAAACATTGAAAACTCTTGAAGGACCAATTTTTTCTCCCTAGGATCCTTAAAATACATATTAAACCATTTAGTCCTCTTGGTTGAAATTTCAGCATCTAAATGAGAGGAATTCTATTTGATGCCACATCAAACCATTGAAGAGTGTAATAGCTATATAGTATGCCATAAAAATAATGAGAATTAGACTTGTTTAGCATAAAATTAAATGTGAAAAGAATATCAACAATATAAGTATAGAATATTAGTAGAACTTACCTAGGATTCAATGAATAAGCAAGGCAATAAAATGGTGTACAACTTTTTGTCCAATGATCAATTATAATTCCATACACAACTTCATAAAATCTTAAATGCTCAGAAAGTTCCTTTTTCTCATATTTGTATATTGATATTTTCACTTGTTCTATCATTGAATCCCACGTATCATAAATCAAGTGAAGTGAAGGCTTATCTGTATCACAAAATCTAAGCATGTCATAAATAGGCTTTGTGAAAGAGAGGATGTAATTAATCTTGTCCCATTAAGAGTCATCAAGAATTAACTCTTTAATGGTATTAGCCTTTCCAACATCATCCTCTTTATATGTATTCCATTTATTACTAATTACCATTATGCAAATAGACATTTTTATGAGTCTAAGCCTCTTTAGCATCGCAATGGTTGAAGCAAACCTAGTCTCAGCAATGGCAAGCAATTTCAAAGGCATAAATTCATTGAAAATGGCCAATTTCATAGAATGATTCATGATGAAAGTTCTAATAAAAATTACATTATCCCTTATCTGAGTGATCCAATGACATTCTTCATATACTAATTTATTTGCCTCGGTGTTTTTAGCTGCACATATATTTTTCAATGCAAGATTAAGCGTATGGACAACACATGGTGTCCAAAAAATGTGAGGATACTCAGCTTCAATAATCTTGCCAGCAGTTTTACAAACCGAGGCATTGTCAGTAATAATTTGAACCACATTTTGAGGTTTTACCTCTTCAATTACCTGCTTCATCAACTTAGCTATGTAGAATTTGTCTTTTTATTCTTTAGTCACATTAATTGCCTTCAAAAAAATAGGACTCCTTTCAGATACAACCATAAAATTAATTAATGGCTTTCGTTGTACATCAGTCCACCCATCTGTTATAATATTCACTCCCTTCTCGCTCCAAGTCCCTTTTATTGGCTCAAGTAATCTTTCAACATTTGCCTTTTCTTGTTGCAACAAAGGACCTCTTAGTGCATTATAACCAGGAGGTTTAAAACCAGAAATCACATTGTTTGCAGCATATTGATAAAAGTTAATGTAATATGGATTGCGTGCCAAATTAAAAGATAAGCTACCTGAATAGAACATTCTAGCAATTTCTGCATACAAATTTTCCCTAGTTGTTTGGTTGAAAGCTTTTTCCAAAGCACCAACTGCTCTCTTTTTTCCTTGATTGTACTCACTTTGAACACCTAAAGGAGATAAGCTTTTAGCTGGTGGTGGTAATGACACTTCTTTTAGTTTTGATCTATTCTCAGCCTTCTCTTGCAAATTTTTCATCTCTATTAAACAATGAGCATCAACTTTGGGACACATTGAAATTCCTTTACCAGATACCCTTAACAAATGTCATTTAACTCTAGAATAAGTTCCTTGAAATTCACGGTTACAATAATTACACTTCCAATGCCTGTTTCCACCAGAATTAGCAGTTTTTCCTTCTTTACTTCTAACAATCAAAGTTACATAAGCCCACAAAGGAGTTTCCTCTTTTTGGAGAATATTACTAGAACAATATTCAGCAGAAGTAATGGGCCTAGGATTACTAGTAGAACTAGAACTTCCAGTTGCCATGATACCTATGATAGAGAAGCAACAACAAGACTAATGTATATTAAACTAGTGCATACTGCATATAAAAACTACAACAGAGGTAGCAAAGCCTAACTGTTATTTTAATCCTAGCTGATATAGAAACAACAACAATGTAATGAATTATCAACACAAAGAATGAGCTCTGAAGCATGGGGCATTGATGCATAAATTAACGAAGCATGGGCACAAATTAACGAAGCAGAATTTGGAATAGTCAAATTGAAAATTTTCAATCTTCATCTTCAAATTTAATTGTTCCTAATGGAGAGGCTATTACTGGCTCTGGGGAGGTAAGCAGAAGCACATTAACGAAGCAGAAGCATAAATTAACAAAATTTTCAATTAACTATTACTGGCTCTGGGGAGGTAAGCAGAAGCATTAACGAAGCAGAAGGATAAATTAACAAAATTTTCAATTAACTATTATTGGCTCTGGGGAGATGAGCAGAAGCACATTAACGAAGCAGAAGCATAAATTAACAAAATTTTCAATTAACAAAACCTCTCCATTTGGAACAGTCAACAACTAAATAAATTATAAATTCTCAATGACTCAATCAGATCTGCATAGTTCTTTGTTCTATCAAACAAGCAATCTACTTCATGCGAGCAGCTAAACGCTCTCCATTCACTGACTTACGTACTGGATGAGGAAGACATTCAAGTTGAATGATTCAACCGGAAAGATTCAAGCTTTAAAACACACAACGAAAACAGAAGCCACAGGAAAGAAGACGCAATGATTCAAGCTTTAAAACAAAAAACGAAAATAGAAGCCACTGGAAAGAAGGCGCACTTGCCACGGTCGGAGAAGACGACAAAAATGGATGACTTGCTGGAGAAGATGATGCAGCACGGAGGGAGACGCAGCAGGGAACCAAAGGTGAGAGATGAATGAAGACCGGCTCGATTAGTAGGTTAAATGAGGTACAAAATGTTTCGGCGCCGTTTCAAAGCCGTTTCGGTACGAAAAGAAACATTTCGAAATGTATAGACGAAAAAGGAAACATATGGGTATGTTTTGTACCCGTATGGTATGCGTGTCCGTATCGGACACATATCCGGTACGGGCATGGCACCTTGTTTGCCGTATCGGTGCTTCTGAGGAATAGCCCAATGAAGGATATAATGGGATCCCAAAATTTATCATCCAAAAAAGGAAAAACTAATTACAATAAGTACTGAAACAGAAAAGGAAAAAAAAACACAGAAATAAACTGCAATAAAAGGTTGACATTCTTGGACAATCAGAAATGGAAAAGGGGCGTCTAGAATCAAGCCAGCTATCATTGAGATTACCAACAATAATATTAATGCCTATCATCTTCTTCTGACTACTATAGCTGCCTGATTATATATTCTTAGAGCATTTTTGACAGTATGTTAATGAAAAAATTTTCAATAAAACTCTTATTAATACAGTATTATGGATTCTCTTACCTGTTAAAACAAAGCTTCCTTGCTTTTGCTTCATAATAACTACTCATTTTAATACACCTAGTTTGCTACTGCTTGTTAAGTTTAACAACCATGTGTTTGATAGTTAGCTGCCTGTTATCTTAATTGAAATGTTTTGTATTCTCAAACCCTGCGGCCTTCCTTTAAGCCTAAACCACAAATTATAACCTTCCTTACTTTATTACTGAGGACCTGTAGATGCACCTAGACCTGTAAATGCACCAAAGACCTGTAAATGCAGCAAAATTCAATAAAGAATTTCCTTACTTTAAAACTTCCAAAATCCTTGTTTCTGATAAATAAGAATCGCTCAAGTACCTAGACATTGAGATGCTGGCCTTTTATATTGCAAAATTGGTCTATGTTATATTAAAAACTGTGAAACCTTGGACCCTTTGATTTCTGGAAAGTTTGTGTCGCATTCAAATTAGGAACCCTGAAACTGAAAATATCATTTGGGGATGTTTTTCTTCAGTTTTGTTTTGGGGGGAAAAAAATTAAGAAGGGGCCATTGTGATTGAATGACAGTTCCTGCAGTTTTGATTGAGTTGCAAGATCTTCTGTCCTTCAACTTGCCAAAAAAAACTGCTCTGCATTTGATCCTTGTTCCTAGGATTGATTTTTTTGAAAAGCTGAAGTAACAGAATAAGCAGAAATGCTTAAGCATCCATGAAACCCCGTTCATGCTGATAGTAACTTAGCTTGACATGGAAAGAGCCTTGTGCAATCATACTAGAGATGTTTGTGGTTAGTAAGCTGCTTTATATCTATTTGTTGAGTTG
Organism: Erythrophleum ivorense; assembly: GCA_026724425.1. Taxonomy (NCBI): domain Eukaryota; kingdom Viridiplantae; phylum Streptophyta; class Magnoliopsida; order Fabales; family Fabaceae; genus Erythrophleum; species Erythrophleum ivorense. The sequence goes on from JAIUCV010000014.1 coordinate 11,820,947, forward strand.
TTATGTACCTAGCCACATGCTCTTGGAGCACGACTTTGCTAATCACTGCTGCTAATTGTTGCCTTTACCTATGCTCATAACTCATTTTGCATGAAATTGACACTTAAATTTGCACTAGAAAAATTTCCTTGTTGCCTTTAGTCAAGCATCATTTCAACTAAAAAACTTAAGCTATTAAGTGAAATCCCTTGAATTTTTATACTAATATTTCTAATGCACCCACTTACATGAAAGTCTTTGGGCTTGAAATGTGAATAGAGCACAAGCCTCCCTACCTTGTGAAAATTTTATTTAATTATGAAGAAAGGGGGTGGCAAAGATCAAATTCTTAACCACCAAGTTGTAAGCGCTCTAATACCGTATCAATAATCATTTCAGCTCAAAAAGTTAAAGTTATTAAGTGAAGGCTTATGAATAATTATATTCATATTTTTAGAACATCTCACAGAAAAACCCTTTTGGCTTTGACCGTGAACAAAATATAGGTCCACTTTGTGCAAATTTCATTCAATTATGAAGAATGGAGGGCGTCAAAGATTAAAGTCTTGACCACTTGGTCATAGGGGCTCTTATATCTAGTCAAAAACAAAAGCTCAAGCTATTAAGTGAAGGCCCATGAATGATTATATGCATATTTCTAACTCCTGATGGCATCATTGAGAAAACATATCCTTATCTTATCTTCTAATTTCATGACCCCTGTTTTGGAGATATCAAGAAAACTTTTATTGCCCCTTGGAAATTGAGCTCAATAAGCCTTCTATGATAACCAAATATAGTGAAATTCAAGTTTTAAAAACTGCTGGGTTTATGGTTCTGTTTCTTTTTCTGGTCTCTCCAGCTGATATCTTTCTTTTAGTTTCTTTGTTTAGCAGACTATCTTATCTGCTTTCCTCATTGTCTATTTCTCCTTAACTTTCTAATGAAATTTCTTCTTTTATAAAATGAAAAAGGAAAAAGAAAAACTAAAACTGTTGGCTTTGAAAGATGGTACTAAGTTATGTAGCTTCTTCGCCAGTAACTGAATTTTCTAATTTTAAGACATGATGAAATGGTAACATGTGATTATGTTTAGTTTTGGTATCTTTTATTATTTTTATACTTAGCATATACTCACCATGCATATATCCATTGTGTGTTGGCAAGTGTTTTGATATGGATGCTCTAGTTGTCTCATCAAATATGAAATTGGAGAAAATAAACTATCAAATGTTTTAATGGTTTGCAAGCACTGTTGAAGGTCATCCGATAACTAAACATCAATGGCAAGTACACCAGTGCACCCTCTACATGAAAAGAATTGAGCTGTCTCATGGAGGGTTTTTTAACTTTTTCAATTACTTTGCATTCTGATATCTCAATGCTACCAAATAAACTTCTCATCTATTATCCTGCAGAACTATGGAAGCCTACTGATGGATTTTTTTTACTTTTTTGGGTGAGTGAACTTATTATACTTCTATCTCGTTGCAAGTAATGATCAGAATGGACATTGTACCATGGTAAAGTTATATACTCAGAATTCATTATTAACAATTTATTGTACAGGAATGTATTTGATCCTCGCCATATGCGAATTTCGGTGCAGGGAAGTGGTGTTTATATAGAAAGAGAAAGAGGTTGTAGGTAATCAACCTGTCTTGTGTATGGCATATTATCCTTTTAATTTACCTATTCTGTGACTCATTCCACCCACTACTCTGCAGCATTGATCCAATACATATAGATGATCCTCTTTTTCCAACAAATAACGTGGGAAGAAATTGCTTTCGCATACATCAATGTATAAAGGTAATGATGCAGTCGTAATCCATAAATTTGGGGTTTTGGCAGTATAAATGCTATCTTCTGCTACTTCATTACTGGTTATGTTGTCTTGATATATTTTTGCTGTAATATTGCATCTAAAACTTCAGAAAAGAATGAAAATTTTTTTTCCTATTTTTTTGTTAAACTACAACCATGTTAATTGGACAGTTTAAAATTAATCAAGTAAATTAAACATAATAATAATATTCTTTTGAAAGTAGTAAAGAATGGACAGCTATTGTTGAAGTATTGTGGTCTTGGAGAACTTACGACAGAATTTACAGTAAAATGAAGCTAGGGTGATATTAATTTTTATATATTATAAAGATATAATTGAAAGTTGGCAGTGTGAAATTTTTTTTTTGGGGGGGGGGGGGGAATTTATCCTTATTATAGAACGTAATAAATATGTTATTTTAAGGTTTCTTGTGCTAATTCAAATACATTCTTGTTTAGAGATTGTACTTGTTTTCTTTGGTTTGAGAATTTCTTATCCTTCAGTTTCATGAAAGAGAAGTGGTCTGGCCCTTACAAAATTTATCATTAGAAGTTTAAACGCTGGCAGTAATGGCAATTTAACATGTAACACTTCTATGACATTATTCACAGAAAAATTAAGGGAAAAATAATTAACATAATTTGTTGCAAGAGACTCTTGAATAACATATTTAGTTCGATGGGACTCTAATGGATAGGTATTGTGCTATGAAGCACAAACATGAACTTATTTACATGTCAATGTATATAATATTAAAAAATAACTTGTAATGTTAATTTTTAGGATTAAATAATAAACCTACCATGAAGTCTGAAACTACATTTATACAATTGAAGATTACTAAACAAGGAGATTCATGGTATTATATAATGTTGTAGGTTTACAATATCTGGGCACATGTGTCATAACTAAACCATAAATTTTTAAAGTTTCCCTTAAATGGATCCTTTTTAAAGAAAATCCAGTGAACATCATTCTATATTCTTAGCATCCTGTAGTATTAAATTCCTAACATTCTATTTTTAAGTAAAGAGAACCTAAAACTATACAATTCAAATTATTCATGAACAAACCAAAAAAAAGGAAAGGACTTTTATGATCTCATCAAGACAGATTTCTAGTCTCTCATTCTTTTCCCTTTTTTCGGCTTTCTTTTCCCTCTTATTGTTAGATGTGTCCAAGCTGTGTCTGGCTTGTGTCTGATACAAAAAATTAAATTTTTATGAGTAAATTATGTAAACTTCTCCTGAGTTTTGATGATATTACACATATATTTCCCCTATTTTGAAAATATACATAGATCTCTTTAGAAACAAATAGTTATCCTACATTTTAGACCAATTTTAAATTTTTTTTTGGGACCAAAATATCCTCCGTTAACTTAAGTACATATTTTTTTAACTAAAAAGAAAATTTAAATGGAGGGTATTTTGATTAACAAAAATTTAAAGTTGGAGTAAAGTATAAACTAAAATTTTATTTTAGAAGAGATTTGCATATATTTTGAAAATAGAGATTTGTGGAATTTATTTATTTATTTATATTGGCACATAAGGAGGAGTTGTATGTGTTGTCAGTGTATCATGGCAGCATCTGTTTGGCATGCCAACAAGCCTAAAATTGTGCTTCATAGGACTGATAGACTATGACATTCTTCCAATTCATCCTGAAGTACGTCAAAGTCATAGCATATTGTCTGTCACTTGTTCTGTTTTGCATGAAATTGACACAGGTTTGAGAGAAATAATTTATGCTTCCATTGCTCACTCATTCTTCTGCTTGCATAAGATTCTATTTAAGAATTATCCTTTGATCAATTTGGTTTTTTTGATGATTTTTTTAATAATATTGTTACAGGCATTTTCAGAAGCTTATTCTACTCTTGAAAATGAACTTACGTTCCTAAATAGTCATGGTGAGACATGTTCAAGGCCACCTTACAGACTACTTCCAAAAATCATCCCAAGTTTTGATCTATCATAAAGATTCTCATACCATGAAGAGTTTATCTTTTCCGGAAGGTACTCTTCAAGTCACCAATTATGATGCTTTAATTAGAAGTTTCTTCTTTCAATTTGCTCCATCTTCTCACCTAAAAAATGTTTCCCAAAAAAAAAATGGAATTTTAAATATATCTATTATGCCAGAATAGAAGTAACCGAACTAGATGAATATATTTATTAATAGAATTTGAGTGTATTTTCTGTAAGGAAGACTCAAATAAAGGTACCAAAGAAGGCAATACTATCAAAAGGAAAGATCTTGTTAGTAGACATGGGCGATTAAGTTGGGCATCACCCATGTTAACTCACATCCTAATGGTGTGCCATATTTACAGATGCCCTACTTTCTATTGTAGAGTTCAGCTCATAGCATCAGAATGATTAAATTGGATGATGATGAACACTGATTTAAACTTAAGGCTGGCCCTAACCTTTTTCCTTCCAACAAGTGATGCAGAATTTTCTTCTATCTAAAGCACCTTTTTAAATTTAGCCCTTGTTGACCATGACTTGTCACTTTGATGAGATCTGTTCCAGTAGAATATGCACCTAAATGAACTAAAATTGTAATCCACTGGGCCATATGGCCTTTCACTGTTGGAGGCATGGGGTTCCTCTCCAGTACTTCACCTTGTGGAGTTGGAGAGAGAAAGATAGAATGGGTAAGGCCATATGGGACCCACAAGTTTTTTTTATTCTCTCTTTAACAGCACGTGGTGCAGTGCTCGGGCATCCTTTTCCCTGTTGGAGACACCTGTATTGAAAAGTTCTGATTGTTGTAATGACCACTCATTGCTGTTTGTGGTTATTGCAATTTCTTACTGCAGATCAATTTGATGATATGTAAGTGTTTATATCACTGCATAGCAGCTTTGCTTTTGGTTATTTTTAGTACTTTTGCAGTTAAAGAAAAACTAGTCAACAACAACAAAGTTCTTTGGTGCTTAGAGTATGAAAATAATTTGCTTTATACTGCTTATTTGCTAGGAAGTGCTGATACGTTTAAATGCTCTGGTGTCAAGTGCGTATCTGACATCATTGTGCCTGGATACCTGTTCCAGTCATATAAAACTTACATATTTTTTAAAAAAATATGGCTGGGATATAGCTTTCCAAAGCTCTGAAGCCACTTGGTACAGCAAGAATACCTTGGATTGAAAACTCACTGTTAGGGCATTTGGGTCAAAATTTCTGCTCTTCCTCTCTGAAACTGCAAGTCGTGATGGATTTCCATCTTTGCCTTTGATTTTGATTTCAAGTTTCTATGCTCTCTGTTTCTTCATCTTCGAGTTGCTCGTCTGCAGCATATGCTCTTCATCTTAGACTGGTTTGCTCCTCGTCTTTGGCTGTCTGCTCTTAAGATTTGCTCTGTTCTGGTACCTCTGTTTTTGACTTTCTTCCATTTTCTGAAGCCAAGTCGAGATTGCTTGAATATTAGATTGAATTGCAACTTGCCAACCTTTTCCTTTGATCTGGTAAGCAGTGCATTTTATTCAGGATTAGGATTTAAGAAATATAATATATTGAGGGTTATTTGTAAATTTATTTAGGGTGATTTTAGTATTTTGAGTCATTATTCATTATGAGACATCTTTGGTATTGTTAATTGATGCATTATGTCTTAATATATTATTAATGGATGCGTATGAAACATCTTAAATATTAAAAAGAATATGATGTTTTTATAAATTATAGTATCGTATCCTGGAAGTATTGTATTTTTCAAGGGAAAACTACATGTAAACCCCCTACACTATAGTCTAATTACAACTTTGGTGCATGAATCTTAAAACATGACACTTAACCCCCTAAACTATCACAAAAAATGAAAACACTACATATCATTTAAAACTAACATCCAAATTTCAATTTGAAAAAAAAAAAAAAAAAATATATATATATATATATATATATGAAAGTCACGTGATTCTCATGATACCTTATGTCTATCATTGTCCTGAATTCCCCCTTATGTTTAACGTATACATGACAATCACATGACTTTTAGATATTAGTTTAAACGTTTTTGTGATAGTATAGGGGGGATAAATTGTTACATTTAAAAGTTGTTATTAGGCTTTAGTGTAGGGGGGTTATATGTAGTTTTCCTTTTTCCAAAATATAGATGTATCCCCAAGTATCCATATCAGACTACACATCCGTGCTTCGAAAGAAGGTTTTTGAGAACCTTTACAAAAGACCGGTGCCTTCTGTTACATTTTTATTTGTCAATAGTCAATACTACCATTATATAAATTAGTTGTTATTCCCAGTTATTTGCTTATTTTGTTTTATCTCAGGTTCTTGACTTGTGAGCCATATGCATGCCAAGATTTCTTACCCAAGTTATGCAGCACAAATAGGAGCCATGAGCACTCGCTGAGGGTTGGGATTCCAAATGGTGGGTAGAAGTCAAAGCATGCAATTTTTTTCTCGTGCCCCAACCTCCAAGCTCTGGTCATGTCTAAAGATGGTTTTTGGCTTTTGTTTAGCAGTTAGTTACATGATGCCAAAAACTTGGTTCAGACTTTATCCTAGTTGCAGCAGGTGATTTTCTGGTCTGCTGTTTGAGTTGGTCTTTCAGCTGTGCATGAATAGGACAAGACTCGGTCAAGTTCTTTAGGTATTCTCTATCCGGTTCTCAAATGAAAAATATAATATATTTGGCCCAAAAAAATGAAAAATATGTGGCTATTTTTGACAACTCAGCATCTCACTGTTGTCTCTTGAAAAAAGGTTCCTCCACATTTCCTACTTCCATTGAAGAATTTGACAGCAAACATCTGAGAATTGCACTGAAGTTTTTTCCACATGAGTATTCTTTATCATATAATGGATGGCGGGTAGCTTTATCTATCACGTGATGCTGTGGTTAATATACTCCAAAATCAATGGGAAGTTATGGGTTGGAACCGTTGATGTACAGTTATGTCTGGCCTCTTGGTTCTCAGCCATCTAGTATAGAACATGGGCTTGTAAACTACATCATCTTGGTCAGCTGCAGAATTCTGCTTGCTGCTCGGTGATTGGTTTTTCTTCTCTCTATCCCCTCCCTTTATAGACATGATCATAGTTATCGAAATCGCACGATTTGCGATTCAGGACGTGCGATCTGACACGATTCATTAGGCAAACGATACGAACTATGCTTTGAATTTGAAAGTTACTAGAATCATGTGCTAGAATTGCACGATCCGAGCTGAAAACGGCGATTCGCAACTTTTTGTCGATTCAAAAAGCTGCACAGCCATGGGTTGCGTTCGGGTTTGTGTCTGTCGCAACTTGTTTCCAAGAGGATGATAGCTTTTTTATCTTTGGTACAAATAAGATGATAGCTTTTTGTTTTTGTTAATGTTTTTCAAAATAAAATACATGTCGTTCATAGATTGTGAAATCTATCATCTTATTTTAACTTATTTTATTTTATTTTAAAATAACTTAAAATAAAATAAAAAGTTATCATCTTATTTTAAAATTTGAAATCTCTTATCTTTAGTTAAACTTTTTAAATTTATTAAATTTAAAAAAATAATATTCATTATCCTTTTTTAATTAAAAGTCTAACTTTAAATTTAATTAAAAAAATTGATATATCTTATCTTCTTTTGATTAGAATTTTTCTGTTACATCAAACTAAAAATTTGTAATTTTTGTTAAATAAAAAATTTTCTTTATACTTTAATTTAAACTTAATTGAATAAAAAATTAAAAACTTATATCCCTTAAACTACAACTTAATGAAATAATAAGTTAAAAATTGATATCTTTTATCTTTTATAGTTAGAAGTTTTAAAATTATTAAGCTAAAAGATGATATCTCTTATCTTTTTTAAATTAGAAGTATGAAACTTTAAACTTAATTTTTAATTAACTTAGTTTAAAATTATTATATGAACAAATTTTAGTAATCTATATTTTTTATATAATATATTTTTATTTATATTTTTGAATCTTACGATACTATTTACGATTCACGATTCGAGAATTAGTTGATCGATTTACGATTTAAATTGTGAATCGATTACTAATGGACATGATTATGGTGTGTTAGCATAGCTTGCCCAAATAATATCACTATATTGCCAATGCAGATTGTAACACTTTGACTGTTAGTTTCTTGTTTGAGAATTTGATGAAAATCAGTAAAGCTGTATTCAAGGAAATGAGGAAGATGGTTACTTCTGGTCTGGCCCGGGAATCTTTCTCGATGACAATTCTTATTCTTCATGTAAATATTCTGTAATCCTTGCAAATGAGTGCAATTCGATAGAGAGTGGAAGGAGTATTAGTTGATTGGGAAAATTCTATGCCTGGGCTTATGACTTTTAAACACAGGCCCGGTCCATGTATAAAATTTAGCGAGCCTTCCAGTGCTTATTTGAATTGGTACATGAAACATAAAATTACATTACAAAGAACTGATGGTAGTTTGGTCATTAGTGATGTCTAGCATTGATCAATTTCTGTGCATAGTATGCTCTACAAGGTAGAAGTTTCCATGTAATCTGAATCCTCCCTTACTTTTGGTTTCTGTGAACAGTTTCTTCTCAGTTGATGTTGAAGAGGCAGATGACAATAATTTGATGCACTAGTTAAATCTTTATGAGTCTTACATTGTCTCTCGAGTGTAAACTGTGGTAAAGTTAGGCAAGTGTTTGTACTATCCCTTTTCTTGAACTTAAACGGGAACACATTATTTATTTATTTTATTTGCACTTCTTCTGACGATAAATTAATGATTGGCTTAAATATTATTTTGGTCCTTGAACTTATTATTTTTTTTTTAATTTGGTTTTTTAAAATTTTTTTAGGTTTTAAAATTTTGAATTTGTACCATATTTATCATTTAACTTTATTTAGTGTTGATGATTCTTTAACTCTTTCTTTAACGTTCCAAGGTTATCCCTTAACTTTTTTTAGTGTTCTAAAATGTCTTTGATGGATGTAACAAAAAAAGATAAATATGACAAACTGAAAATCAAGGGATTATATTAAAATGAAAGAAAGTTAAAGAATTAAATTGAATTAACGAATGAGTCATGGGGCCAAATTGATAGTTAAGTGTTAATGATTTATGCTTCCTTGTATAACTATCTAACTCAAACCTTTTTCTAAAATTGAATACCTTTTATTACCCTAAAAATCTATCAGCAAGTTATTTTGTTACTAGTTTCTCTCATGATTATTTTCTTCATCTTACAATCTTTTTTTTTTAAAGAAGTGTTCTTGAAATTTGTATAAATCTCTTTCCTAGTGTACTTTTGTGCATTTTGAATTTTGCTTCCAAAATGTTCTACAAAAGGATGGAACTAAGCAAAACTTGAATGAGAAGTATTAAAAGAAGAAGATTTTTAGAAAATAATAGAGGCAAAAATATTTATCTGAGAGATAATAAAATGATTGAATTGGAATTCATTATGTCATAATTTACGTTGATTGAACATTAAATTCGTACTCATTATAGTTTTTGAATTTATAGGCACTAAATTTGGAATCCTAAACTTATAGTCTTGAATTTAGTAAAAATGCAGGCTAGCTTAGGCTAACTTGGAGTTAGATGTGACAAGTCAATTGATCAGTTACGTGAAAAGTTAAAATTAATAAATTTTTTCCTATGTTATTGATATGTGGCAAGCTATGATAGGTGGATATATATTTTTGAGTGTTCTGATTGGTCCCAAGAAAAAAAAATAGTTAATGGAACAGTGAAATTATTAAAATATCCTTGAACATTGGTCGAGACCCACAATGAAAGGGGTGCATGCATTTGCACGCCAAGCCTCTCTCAGCCAAAAGTACCTTTTTTTTTTCATCTTTTCTATTTAGGTTTTGCCACTTATTTAAAGTATTGGTGAAGAAGGAAGTATTGCAAAATCTTTTAGTTGAAGTCATATTTCTTAGCAAAAAGTCAAAGATAGTATCTAAAATATATTTGTAATATATTTTTGTATATAACATTTTATTTTTATTATGATTGAAATGCATTTTGAAATATTTGTGTAATAATAATAATAATAATTTTTGTTGATGTCATGAGTGGATATTTAGTTTTAGAATATGTTTGTTTGTTGTATGAAAAGTTTTGATTTTTGTTTTGATTTTAGATGTATATTATAGAAAAAAAGAAACAATTACAAATTAATATAAAATTTTGAAGGAAGAAATAAATGAAGAGGAAAAAATAACTAAAAGAGAAATTTGTTGTCTAAATTGAAAATTTTGAAAATCTAGAAGAAAAATAATTTGAGGAAAATAAAAAGGAAATTTTTGAATTTGGAAAAAAATGAAAATAGTTATAGGACATAGAAAAATGAACATTATTCAAAGTTATTTTAATGAATAGATAATGTAAAAAATGTGAAATAATTAAGTGAGTATAAAAATGAATTTTTTTTTGGAAATATGTATATTTATAACTAAAAAATATTAAAAATTTTGGGTAGGAGAAAGAAATAATATTTGTGAAAAATAGAAAGTAATTATTAGAACTGAAAAAAATTATTTAGAGAAAAATATGAAATAAACATTAGTTAAAATAATTTAAATGAGAAAGAAAAAATGTTAAAAATTTGAAATAAAAGGCAAACAAAGAATTGTCCATAATTGTGAAATATTTTATGTTAATAGTAAAAGATATAAAAAAATTAGTGTGGCAGAAGAAATTTTTGGAAAAAAAGTAAATGGTAATTATTATTGAAAAAATTATTTAAAGAAGACAAAATATGTATTGAATATGTATAAATTAAAATTAAAAGAATAGTGAACCAAAATGTGAAATAGATAGGTAAATGAAAATGTCAGAAATAGTGAAATATACATATGAAAAAAAATAATTGAAAAAAATTAGGGTATGCAAAATAACTTAGTTTTAGAAAAAAAGTAGTAAGTCTTAAGATTTAAAAGAATTATTTAAAGAAGGAAAAATGTATATGATATGTGTAAATAAAAATTATTTGAAAATAATTAACAAAAAGAAATAACGTGAAAGATTTATTTAAGAAAATAAGAAGTAAACAAAATAGAATGGTTTAAAATAATTATTTACAAAAGAAAAAAATATGTCTGAGGAATGTGTCAATTAAAATTAGTTAAAATTATCTATAAAAAAATTAGTTAAAATTATTTAAATGAGAAAGAAATAATGTTAAAAAAATTGAAATAGAAAAGCCAAAAAAAGTATATAGTTGGAAACTAATTTATATTAATATTAAAATATAAATAAATTAGGGTAAAAGAAATAAATTTGTTAAAGAAATAAAAGATAAATATTACAATTGTGAAAAATACTTTAAAGAAGAAAACATATGTATAGGATAATTGTAAATTGCAATTATGCATAATTTCAAAAAGTAATGAACAAAAATTTGGACTAATGAAGTAAGTCAAAAAACAACTACAATTATGAAAGATTTATGTAAATAAAAAAGTAAGGGGAAAATTATGTAAATAAAAAAATTATTTAAAAATAATGGGAAAAAAATAATGGCAATGATTTTGATATAATTATGTAAATAAAAAAGTCCAAAATTTTGAAGTATTACTATTTATATGAAAAAATATAACAAAAAAATTAGGATAAGAGAAATAAGATTTGTAAAAAATAGAAGGTAATACTATAAACTAAAAATTTTATTTAATGGAGGAAAAACATATATAGGATATGTGGAAATAAAAACTATATAAAAAAGTCAAAATTTTGAAATAATTATGAAAAATTGTGTAAAATTTTGAGATATTTAAATGAATAATTAAAAATGAACTAAAAAGTTTGTTACAATTATAACTATTTGGAGTATATTTGCAATTAGGATATTTGAGGGGGAAAAATGGCTAAGTAGAATAAGATTGCTTGCATTTATGCGAATGAAAGAATTTATGAAAGTGCTTAGGGTGTGGTATTTTAGTGTGCAATATCAAGATACATAATAATTAGCACTGATATCACATGGGAAGAGTTAAAATAATAGTTAGTCAGAAGTTACAACTTTCCCATAACCATGTTGTACCTAATTTGATATATAGGCTTTTGATGATAGAAAATCCAATATGATACTAAACAATTATAATAGAAGATGATTGTGATGTGCTGAAGGTGTGATAATCACACTCATGTTTTTTATCACAGTTGGATTCAGTTGAGTTGTATGCAAACATCTTAAGTATTGACCTACAATTGAGCATTGAATTTCAATCAGACTCAATGAACGAAGTGTTGCCTTCACTTTATCCGTTCTCTTGACTGCCAGTTTATGCTCAACATTATCAAATCATACCAATAGAGGGAAATTCGTAACTGAGTTCCTCTCGCTCAATAATTGGCATTATTGAACTTCCTTTTCCACTTGGCTTAAAAGAAAATGTATTAGAAGATTTTGAAAACAAAGATGAGTACAACATCATAACTTGACTCTGATTATGACAATGATAATGAAATGATGACAATGATGTCGATGATGATAATGATGATGCATATGATAGTGAGAGTGATGATGATGATGATGCCTTTTATGTTGAACTAATGTCTCGATATGTTGACCCTTTTACTATATTCTTCCAACAAGTTAATTTGGCCTTAGCTAGGGGTGATGAATTTGAAGATGTGGAAAGTTAAATGCAAATGAACAATCAAGAGTTGTATATTGGATTAAAGTATTCGAGTCAGAAAGTATTGTGCTTTGTTGTGAAACTATATTTTGTGATGGCATACCACACTTTTAAGAAATACTTGACAAGCAAAATGTATAAAGAATGTTAGTGTGTGAATTACGACAATAGTTATAGATAGCGGGTTAGATTATGCAAAAAAGGCAAGGGGAAATGATCATTCTGGCATATTATAAGGTATGGGGTTCTACATACATATTTATCTACAACATTATCATAAGATCATTCAACAGAACTTTTATCCAATCTTAAGTGTAGAACTCTTGCAAATTTTAGGTGATATAGAGATACCTTCCTAACTAGAGTCTTCACAAGGGATGATTGTCATCAACCTTTTTGGAAAGAAAAATTCTTAGCAAGACTTCCAAAATCCCTAGGAGAAAACGTCTAAGAAAAAAAAATAAAAACCAAACCATAGATGGAATTATTCCTTATAAACACTTAAGTTATAGCCAACTCATAGCTTATGTCCAAAAAAACTACTCTAAAAATTTGCCAAAATGATAAGATTTAGTGTCAATTGGCTAAAGAAAATGACTAAAAAAAGAAAGATTTAGGAACTTTTTGTGAATGATTTGGCCTTCCTCCTTGCAAAAAATCTAGACCAAGAAAAAATAAATATTACTCAAAACCTTATCGTAAAAGAAATAGGAAGCCAAGTTCACATCCAAAAGGAAATTTAAAATCTTAGGACAAAACCCCCCATAGATCTCCCAAAACCCAAATTAACCTATTATAAATGCAGCAAACCTAGTCATATCCAAATATTTCCGATTAAGAAAGAAAATCAAAGCCTTAAATCTAGAAGAGTCAACTTTAGAATAACTTAATCACCTTATGAATGAATCATCTTCAGAAAATGAAAGCAATTCTGAGGACATAAACCACATCCAAGAAGATGATGTTTCCAATAGTGATCCTAAAGGAGAAATTAATGTTATCACAAAAGAACAAAATCTATTATTTGATATTATTAGTTCTCTTTCTAATCTGGAAGAAAAGAAACATTATCTTAATGAATTTAAGAAATTATTAGAAAGTTGACCCTCAATATCAACATCTCAATCACTGATCCTTACCAGCAAATACAATTTAACTGATATTCTTAAAAGATTTTCTAAAACTTCTCATTCAACAACTTATCGGGATCTTCAACATGAGGTAAATAATCTCAAAGTTGAGGTCAAAACCCTTAAATTTCAACAAGAATATTTAAATTCAACCTTAGCTGAAATCCAAAATCCAAATTCAGTAATCAAAGTGAAAAATGAGGATATAGATATTTCCAAATTTGAACCATTTTTAAATCTTATTTTAAGATCAGAACTCTAAAAATTTTATATTCATGTTAACATCAAAATTAACAATGAGTTTATTTTAGAACAAATTGCTTTGTTTGATATTGGAGCAAATGCTAATTACATTAAGGAGAGGCTAATTCCCATTAAATATTTTGAAAAAATTACTGAGCGTTTTAGTATTGCCAGTGGTTCAAAATTACAAGTCAAATATAAACTTGCAAATATAGTAGTAGAAAACCAGACATTCCAAGTCCAAATTCCATTTCTTTTAGTCAAAGACCTTAGAAATAAAATTATTTTAGGAATACCTTTTATAAGAACCTTGTTTCCTTTAGAAATATCTCATGAAAGAATAACTAATTAAATTTAGGAAAACTCATTACTTTCCAATTTACTAAAAAATCCATTCTCAAAGAACTAAATCCTATTTAAATTAAAACAAAACAAATTAATTTTTTAAAAGAAGAAATATCTTTTGAAATTATTAATTCCCAACTTTTCAAACTCAGATCCAATAGAAAATCCAAATCCTCTTTAATCAAATCCAAAATTCCATTTGTTTTGATCTCCCTAATGCTTTATGGGAAAGAAAACAAACCATATTGTAGAACTCCCTTATGGAAGAGATTTCCACGAAAGAAATATTCCCACAAAAGCTACACCCATTGAAATGAACCAAGAATTATTAGAATTTTGCAAACAAGAAATATTGGATCTTTTAGCTAAAGGTTTGATTAGAAAAACTAGAAGTCCTTGATCATGTTTTTCTTTTTATGTTAACAAACATGCAGAAATTGAGCGAGGGATGCCAAGGTTAGTAATCAATTATACACCTCTAAATGAAGCTCTCCGATGGATTAGATATTTTATTCCAAACAAAAAAGTTTATTAAACATGCAATATTCAGCAAAAATCTTTTCAAAATTTGACATCTAGTTTTTGGCAAATTTAAATTTATGAAAAAGACAGATACAAAACTGCCTTTATAGTTCCATTTGGGTAATACGTGTGGAATGTAATGCCTTTTAGACCTAAAAATTCTCTTTTTCAATTTCAAAAAATCATGAATGATATTTTTAACTCTTATACCAACTTCATCATAATTTATATTGATGATGTTCTAATATTTTCCTAAACAATTGACCAACATTTTAAACATATTCATATTTTTATAAATATTATCAAAAGAAATGGTCTTGTTGTTTCAAAAACAAAAATTAATCTATTCCAAACAAAAAATAGATTTCTTGGTCATAATATTTATCAAGGAACTATTACTCTAATTGAAAAAGAAATTCAATTCACTGATAAATTTCTTGATCAAACTACAGATAAAAATCAACTCTAAAGGTTTTTAGAATGTTAGAATTACGCAGGAGATTTTCTTCTTTAACTCAACAATCTTATTAAACCTCTTTATGAGCATTTGAAAAAAGATCCTTTTCTTTGGACAAACAAACATACAACAATTATCCAATTAATTAAATCATAGGTAAAGCACCTTTCGTGTCTTTACTTTCCAAACCCATTAGCCCTCAAAATTGTCAAAATATATGCTTTTGACATTGGTTATAGAGGCATTCTTAAACAAAGGATTAATAATAAAGTATCATTGCATTTACATCAAAATATTAGAATTCTGCACAGCAAAATTATTCTACCATCAAAAAGGAAATTTTAGCAATTGTTTTATGTACTACCAAATTTCAAAGTGATTTATTAAATAAAAAATTCTTGGACAGAATTGACTATAAATCTGCAAAGAATGTTTTGAAAAAAGATGTTAAAAACCTTGCATCAAAATCAGTTTTTTCCAGGTGGCAAGTGATTTTAAGTGTTTTTGACTTTGAAATTGAATATATCAAAGCTCTACAAACTTTCTTCTTGATTATCTTATTCGTGAATTTTTACAAGAGGATGAAAAGGAAAAAGAGTCAAACCAAAGAAAGGGCAAAGCCCAAGAAAGTTCATCATCATCTGATGATAAGAAAATAGTTTTAAGTTAATCAAAATTAGAGTCTTTTATCCTTAAAATCAGGTCTTCCACCTAACAAACTAGGTCATCCACCCAATTATCTAAAGAAACCTCTATTAAACCAACTCAAAAAGAAACAAAGGCCTCTTATGCTTTTCCTATCGAAACTATCCAAGGAATGGCATTCCAAGCCTTAGTCAAACTTCCAAAAAAATCTTGGGTAGATATAGTTAAAGAAGATTCCAGTGACCAATATCTAGATAATGAACAACAATCTAGTCTAGCCTTGATCCAAATGATTGACTCATTGTAGGCATAAACCACAACCAACAAGAAAATGATCAAAAAAGGAGAAATCTTTGTTGATCTTCCTCAATCGATACCTCTTTAGATTGCCAAACCTTCTAAAACCACCTATGTTCAAAAGAATACATTTATGAATATTATCTAGATGGAACTAGAATTTTGGGACAAAAAACTTAACATGATTTCCAGAAAAATCTTCCTAAAAAACTTTCAACCAATCTCTTCAAATAAAATTAAAAAATTTTATGAATTCATCTTAGTGGATTTAGACTCAATGGCCATTAAGCACTAT
This sequence comes from Erythrophleum ivorense, assembly GCA_026724425.1. Taxonomy (NCBI): domain Eukaryota; kingdom Viridiplantae; phylum Streptophyta; class Magnoliopsida; order Fabales; family Fabaceae; genus Erythrophleum; species Erythrophleum ivorense. Next base: position 11,837,295 of record JAIUCV010000014.1, read on the forward strand.
AGAGATAAAAGTGATGTGGACACTATTACTCATTCAAAAATTCAAATTTTAAAAGTACTCTTACCAAAAGACTAGAATTAGGATCTAAACAAAATTAAAATATTTTCCCATAATTTTGACCTAATTGGCTATAATTATTGGGATTACAGAGATGCCTGGTTTAGCACTTTTTGGTGTCAAAATAAGTTTTTCTACTACTCATGGGTGATTTATTTCAAACAAAATATAAATTATATTTTCTCTTAGTGGTTTATAAAATGGTGGGAATTCTTTAGACCTCGTTCAGAGATTCTACCCTCACAAATTGTTGAAGGATTACAATTTTTTTTTCAAAATTTAACATTGGTGAAGATCCATTCCAAATAGATCTTCATTTTTTCAGCAAATTATCCTTAGCCTAGATTTTCTCTCGACATTTCAAATACATCAAGTAGGCCAATCCAAATATTTTGCCAAACCTAAGAAGGTTCCTTTTTATCAAATGGTGGACAGAGTTTAGCCTAGATCGAGGATTTCCCAAAAATTCCTAGAATGATTTAACAAGAAGCCAAAATACTTAAATGCCTTTGATCCCTTGCCTACTCAGTTTTTGAATCAAAGAGCTCAAATCACTGCCAGCCTCGCATCAGTTAAAACAAAGACGGAGCTTACAAAAAAAACTAAAGGTTTCCTTAAATTGTTGAAAGAAGAAAATAAAGTAGAATCTTCAAAAATCACAAAATCCTCCTTTGACGCTAAAGACTATTGTAATGTTTAGTTTTCATTAAACGACAGAAACAGGTACATTTTCAAAACAAGTTTCTTGAAATGAATTAGTTAATGTCCCAAAAAATTTGAGTAACATTATAGACTCCTAAAAATGAGAATCTTAGGCTCAGATAGAAAGAAAAATAGAGCTAGAATGAAGAAATAAAATTTGACAAAAGACTTTGAAACGTAATGACATTTTCGTAATTTTGAACAGATTTTGGAATTCATATAGGAGGGCTTTTAAATGAAAGTTTTGAGTTCTTTGAGGTTCTCAGAGGCCCTGAAAATCATGGGAAGCCTCGAGACAGTTAAAACCCCTCCGTTAGACGTTTTTCAACGTTAGTATACCTGAATTTTGATGGATTCGTTTGAGAAGGTTTTAACTCTGATTTGGGTGATTCCAAAGGCATTTTACTAAATTGGGAACCTAAATTTTATAATGGAAAAGATAGTTCTCAAAAAGGAGATAAAATGAATTAGAAACAAAAATGCCAAAACAAAAGGACAAAATTGAAAATTTTAAAAAGTCTTTTTTCCTCCCACCTATAAATAGATGGCGCCTCACTTCTCCCCTCACTTATGTAATGTCCGATTTTTGTTAAACGACGGAAACATATGCATTTTCAAAGCAAGTCCCTTGAAATAAATTAGTTAAGGTCCTAAAAAATTTGAGTAACATTCTAGACTCCTAAAAATGATAATCCTAGCTTAAACGGAAAGAAAAATAGAGCTAGAATGAAAAAATAAAATTTGACGAAAAACTTACGAAACATAATGACATTTTCATAATTTTGAGCAAATTTTGGAATTCACACAGGAGGGCCTTTTAAATGTGAGTTTTGAGTTCTCCGGGGTTCTCAGAGGCCCTAAAAATCATGGAAAGCCTCGAGACAGTTAAATCCCCTCCGGTAAATGTTTTCCAACGTCGATGTACCTGAATTTTGACAGATTTGTTGGAAAGGTTTTAGCTTTGATTTGAGTGATTCCAAAGAAATTTTACTAAATTGGAAACCTAAATTTTATAATGGAAAAGATAGTTCTCAAAAAGGAGCTAAAACAAACGAGAAACGAAAATGCCAATAACAAAGGGCAAAATGGGAATTTTTGAAAAAAATCATTATCCTCCACCTATATATATGAGTGACTCGTCGCGTAACCCTTAAAATAAAACTATGTTGGTAAAATATGTAGCTAATGGCACAACCTAGGTCATCTCCCTTGGAATTGGAGTTCAATGTTTAATTGAGTTTTTCAAATGTTAAAAGACTCTAAAATTTCTAAACTAAATGGGGTTTTGATTGAATTAAACTAACCTAAAACTAAATTGAATTAAAATTCCTAAATTCTACCTAATTGGGTGAATTATGGGTGAAAGATGGGCTTATGACTAGCTTTGGATTCGTCTCTTGGTATCCACTATCCTTATCCTAATCTAATTGTGATTAATTCTGGTCTAAGAGTCCCTAATTGTGTTCACAACAAATTATCTTGGGTAACCACTCAAGATTCAAGAGATTAACAATCTAATGTTGAATTGAAACCTCAACCCTGCATTAAATTGTCAATTCTTGTTTTAGGATTAATGAACACTCAATTTGATTGATTAACTAATTGATTAGCCTCTGAATTATTCTAAATGTTTAATTAACCAACTAAACATTAAGGAATCCTCAAATTAAACATTCAAGCACATAATCTCACTTATGTATTTTATCGAACACCTCCGAAGCACACATGGGAAATTGGATAATATTGAAATTAATCAATGTCTAATCAGATCAATTAATCAACAAAAAGACTTCCTAATTAGTGTCTAACCAGCCACTAATTATAATTACACAAATTCTCCATCAAATATAACTTAACCAAGATGATATATGAAAGAGAAAAAGAATGTAGGAAAATAAAGAAATTCTTAGCCAAAATTCTGAGTTCATCCATGGATTCAAGCTTCTCCAAGAGCTTCCTCCTAGCTAGCCTCAAGATGGATTAGAACTTCATGGGATGGTGGATGAATGATGGAATAGAGTTGTGTGGATGAATGGGTGGACGTAGGAATCGTGTGAATGAATGGGTTATATGGAATGGATCAAGAGGGTGTGATGGACGATGGGGTGGTGTCTCAATAAATAGGCAAGGGGTTCCGAAAATCTGGAGGCGTGAATGGAATGGATTGTGCGAATGGATGAGGGTATGAATGAAGGGGTCCAATGAATGAAGGAAGCATGCAGAATGAAGCCTCCATCTCCTCATTAAAATTCACATGCCTCTTATTTGCTTTGCTCATGAGATATTCCTTCTCTGAACTCAGCTTCTTTATGTGTATATAAGGTGGGCTCCACTTCATTTTATTTAATTATAGTCCACATAAATTCCTTTTCTCTTGTTACTTTTGTGCATTCTGCTTCCAGCTCGCCTCCTTCACGTTAACTGCTCAGTTCAACGTTGTTCTTCCACGTGATATCCAGCCCATACTCTCACGTCATTTTTCTCATGTTGGCTCTCAGCTCATGCTTCGAATTTGCTCCTTACTTCTCTTTGTTCTCAGCTCCATTCCACGTAAATCTCAAGCTGCATGCTTCATGTTTCTTCTCCCATTTTTCACGTGGCCATGGCTTCTTGTTTCAGCTAAGTTGCTTGCTTTTCTTTTCTGCTGTAGCCATTTTAGCAATCACGTCAGCTCCAGCGTCTTCCTTCCCACTTATTTGCTCGAGTTTATGAGCTAACTTTTCTACGTGGAGCTGCTTCATCCATTCATCTTGTTCTGAACCTCTATTTTGCTTATTCTGTTTCAGCTCAAGACTCGTGGCTTTCCTACTTATTCGTGCAGCTCATTCCAGCTGAAACTCTTGGCTCATTTTACTCCAGCGTCCTTTATGCATTCTGCTTGGCTTCTTCACGTTCTTTCCTCCACGTTGGCTGCTGTGTGGGTTAACGCGAAACTCCCTCTCCTTCACCACGTAGCTTCTTCTTCTCCGTCTCTTCACGTTGCTTTCTCTGTTCAGCTACATGTCTTCCTTCCAGTATCTCAGCGCCCTGTGTATATGTCTGAATAATGATGGATGAGCAGCCTCATTTTCCACTTTCTAGTTAATCTCCAGCTCAAAGCTTCTGCATGCTTTCTTCGAATCCAAACGTAGCTTCTTTTCCAGCTCTATTTCTGGTTCTCACGTAAGCTTCTTGTTTCTATTTAGCTCTCAAACAGAGGCTGCTTCCTTCACTCGTTTTTCCAGCTGCTCTTCATTTGTTTCCATGTGAAACTCTCATCAAAATGTTCTTCTTTTCAAGCTTAAGTGTGCAGCTTCTTCAAACCTTCTTAGACCTTGTGGCTTTCTTCGTGTTTGCTTCCCAGCTTTTCCACGTTAAACCCACACACTTTCACTCCACAACAACTCATGCTTCCTTCACGTTCCAGCCCCTTTCTTCGTGTTTTGCTTCCATGCCACATAAATCTCGAGCTACATATTTCTTCCTAGCAACTCCTCTAGCTAAGAGAGTGTGTTGCTTCATTTAATTCTTAGCTCCAATTATATATTAAAATTCTGCATGGAAAGAGTGGGAAAAATCAAATAGGAATATTCAGAAACATTATTTAAGATAAATTTAAGTATTAAAAATTAAAAATTTGCAAATTAATTCCTTGAGTGCATATATGGCTATTAAAATGAAATCTTATATAATTGAACCCCTAAAGCCATATTTGGACACTAAAATGCTTGAGATAAGGAGAATAAAATATATATAAATTATGCTTATCAATATATGAGGTGTCCCACTCTCCCATTCATTTAGTCTCATATTGTTCTGCCCTAAACCAGAGGAAAAACCCTAGGAGAGTGGCGTACCAAGGGAAGAAGAAGGAGAAGAGAAATCAAGGCAAAAAGGTATGGTTTCTTAGTAGTTTTTCATGCTTTCTTCCATCCAAACCTCCTCTCCTCCATTCTTCTTTGTTTCTTTTGATTAAAATGGAGTTTACAAATCTATTTTAAGGGAGAAACTTAGGAGAAAATTAGGATTTGAAGAGAGGAGCCTAGAGAAAGCAAGATTCAAGTGAGAAAAAGCAAGAAAATAAGGTAATTTCTTCCTCCATGGTTGATATCTCTTCCTTCCCTTCCCTCACTATTTTGCCCCACCTAAGAAACCCTATGAGGGTTTGATTTTTAGGTAGAACCAAGGGTGATTCTAAAGAAAAAGGGTATGGAGATTAAGAATATGCAAATGGAATTAACAAAAAAACCATGGAATTTCAAGATCAATTTCTAGGGTTTTATGTGCACCTTGTAAAATTTGATTTTGTACAATGATTCCTATACTTAAATAAGAGTTTAATTGAGTTCCTAAGATCCCTAAGAGGCTTCCCACATGCATTTCCCCTTAAGAAAACAAAGCAAAGTCCATGAAGGCCATTAAGCTTCATGGTCTCGGCCTAAGGAGGTTAGGGTAGCTAGAGAGAGTTATAAATTTTTTAAGCCTATTTTTGAGTTATATATGATGAATAAATATGAGGAGAAGCCTTGGAAAAAATTTAGAAAGCATAGAAAGTGAGATGGTGCTTTATGTTCCATAATATGACCTAAAGAAGCAACATATAGTTAGGCTCTTGGTTTTGATTGTGTGATGACTCCAAGAGGCTTAAAAGGAGTCAAGAATCATATTTCAAAGGAAAGAAAGGAGCCTAGAATTTATTTGAGGGGTGTTGCTTCATTAGGTGTAATTATGGAACCATCATGAGGTTTATAGATCAAGCTAGAGTTCAAGCAAGTTGTGTGGCCTTAGAATTAATTCCATGAACCTAATTGGCTTCCATAAATTGTGTTTAGGCTAAGAGAAATCATCCCTACACTTTTGTGTGTGTGTGGCGGAAAGAGAAAGCTTGGATTCAAGAGAAAAAGTGAGTAATTGTGTCTAAGGTAGTTCACTCCTCCTTCTCTCATGCATGATTATTTGCTTTACTTGTCTTTGAATGTGTGTATGTGTATTTTTAAGCCATGAAAAGTGCTCTAGCATGACTTTGATTCCATGGTGTTATAATATACTTTCATATGATGTGTGCTTGGGTTTGCTTAAGTGTGGTGAGGCTAAAAACCCTTAGTCATGGTGAGGATGAGCCAAGAACTTTTAAGATTGGTTGAGACAAAGTAACGAGTCTCCCAAAAGTGAGATAGACTCCAAGAGCATATTTGAGTCCAAAAATCTCTTAAAGAATGGGTGAGGCAAGTCCAACATCCACAAGAAATTGGGTAAGGCCAATCCACTTGCTTGGCAAGCCTTTGTATGTTATGTATGACTTTCTTAAATGATGAAAATGCCTCTTGAATGTTTGCACATGTCAACATAACCATACATGCATTTATGAGACTTGTTTTGCATTCATTATGTATGATTGAATGGGAGATGAGCTATTGGGATTCTTTGAATCTCATCCCCTCCTCTCCAATGATCTAAGATGCTAGGTGGACCAAGTGGACAAGGTAATGGAAGCCTACCACCTTGAAGATGAGAGTATGACATCCAAGAATATGATTTTTGCTACTTTAAGGCCATACAAAAGGCAATTGATGTAACCAATGGATGTATGTATATTATGATGTTATGAACACATGTAATTATGATAATATGTCATGTATAAATGGGAGAACATATTATATGATCACTAGAATGCAATATGAGCATGTTATGGCATTGTAACTTCTTGAATGATGTTATGGAATTGTGTATAAGTGTGGGTGAGATGACCAAAATGAGATGCATGAGGGTTGGGACAATTTGGGTAGCTCACAAAAGTTCTAATTATGCTTTTAGACTTGCCCAAGAGGTGCCAAACCCCTAGGAAAGCCATTTGGACATTTTGGTATCCTATATGGAGCTAAAATTGACCATAATGGAACCCTATATAACTTTTTGTCCAAATGAGCTATTCTTGATATGAGATTTGGCATGCAATTAGAGCTTGTTGAGAGATTTTTGGAAAGCTGAAGAATATAATTTTTGGAGGTCTATAGAATATTTGATGAATTTTCAAAGTTAAAAATTTTTTTGGTTTTGGTCATGTCACTGTTCACTCAGGTTTGAAAATGAAATTTGTCACACAGGGCTTAAATGATGTCCAATTGCCACAAAATTTTATACAAAAAACTTAGACATTTTACTGACTTGTGCCAACTAGAAGTACCATATTTGGATGTCTAGAGAGAGAGAGATGAATTTTTAAAGAATCTATCCAGTATTAGGAACTCCAGCCGACCTCAGTTACTATTTGATTGAGTTTTAAGCTTTGGGTGTGCCTAAGCTGGTCTGGAGTTATTTTTTTCCTCTAGCTAACATCTACATATTTCTAGATTGGTATCATTTACATGGATTGGATTTTTGTGGAATTAATTGGACATTTTTGAAATTTACTATAGAATTCTGTGACAGCACCAGTGGATAGCCTGACCTCTGAACAATTTTGAATGTCAAATGTATTTTGTGTCAAATGTTATGGTCTGGACATATTTTTACCATAAATTAGACATGTGTATCTTTCTAAAATAGTTAAGAATGCATAATTTTTATTTTTTTAAAATTAGTTATGATTTTCCAAAGTTGTGACAGAAATGAGGACAAATCTGGCTAAAAATATATGTGTGTATTTTAAGCTTCCCTTTGAGTTTCAAGAAATGTAGCCCACTTTTGATAATGCAATTAAATTGTATTCATGTAATTAAATATGAAAATGTGATGTAAGAGCTCACATGATCTACGTGACACCGAATGAAAATTTTATACGCAACACAATGCTAAAATAATCAATATTTTTAATGTCTTTTTCTTTGAGAATTTTCATGATTCTTGGAAATGAGTTATTTAAAGGCATGAGATGAGATAGAAATTATGGTGTTATAACTTAACCACTTATGTTTCTGCCCTAAACCAGAGAAAAACCCTAAGGAGAGAGGCACACAAGAGGAAGAGGAAGAGACGGAGAAATTAAAGGCAAAAGGTATGGAATTTTGGTTGCTTTTCATGCTTTCTCTTTAGTAAACCTCTTCTCCTCCATTTCCTTTTATTTCCTATGGTTATATTGAAGTATATGGATCTGTTTTAAGGGAAGAATAAAGGGAAAAATTCGGATTTGAAGAGAGGAGGCCAAAGAAGGGAAGATTCTAGCAAGAAAACAAGGAAAAACAAGATAATTTCTCCTTCCATGATAGCTACCCCTTGCTCCTCTTTTCTCCTTGGTTCGCCCCACTCAAGAAGCTATGGGAGGGCTTGGATTTTGGGCAAAACCAAGGGTGAATCTTAGGAGAAGGAGTGTAGAGAATAAGAATATGCAAGGGGAATTAACAAATAACTATAGAAATTCAAGATAGCAAATCTAGGGTTTCATATGTTCTTTGTAAAATCTGACTTGATACCTTAATTTCTATGCCTAAATGAAAGTTTAAATGAACTTCTAAGATCCCTAGAAGTCTCCCCACGTGCTTCCTCCATCAAGAAAACAAAGCAAAGTCTATGGATGCCAAAGAGGGAGCTAGTCTTGGCCTAAGAGGGTCAAGATACCTAGGGAGAGTTTTAAATTTTTCTAAGTCTATTTTTGAGTCATATATGATGAGTAAAAATGAGGGGAAGCCTTGGGAAAAATTTAGGAGGCCTAGAGAATAAATTGGCGTCTTATGTTCTGTAATATGACGTAAAGAAGCAACATGTAGTTAGGCTCTTTGTTTTAATTGTGTGATGACTCCAAGAGGGTTAAAAGGAGTCAAGAATGATAAATGAAAGGAAAGAATGGACCCTAGAACTTTTTTGATAGGTGTTGCTTCATTAGGCTCATTCTTGGAGCCATAAAGGGGTTAATAGACCAAGTTAGTATTTAAGTAAGATGTGTGGCCTTAGAATTAATTTCATGAACATAATTGGCTTCCATAAATTGTGTTTAGGCCAAGAAAAATCAATCCCACACCTTTATGTGTGTGAGGTCGAGGAAGGAAGAGCAAATTTAAGAGAAAAAGTGTGTGATTGCATCCAAGGTAGCTCACTCCTCTTTCTTTCATGCATGAATGTATGCTTGGCTTGTCTTTGAATGTGTGTATGTGTGTTTTAAGCTATGAAAAGTATTCTAGCATGAGCTCTTATTCCATGTTACCATGATGATGCATTATGTTTTCAAATGATTTTTATTATGTTTGCTTTGGTTTGCTTGAGTGTGGAGAAGCCAAGAACCCTTAAAGTTAGTTAAGACAAAGTAAAGAGTTTCCTAAAAGTGAGGTTGACTCCCAAGAGTATGGTTGAGTAAAAAACCTCTTAAAGAAATGGGTGAGGCAAGTCCAAAATCCACAAGTGAATGGATGAGGCTAATCCACTTACTCAGCAAGCCTATGGATGCCTTAAATGACTTACTCATATGCCAAGATTGCTTCTTGAATGTTCATGTTGTTTAATATGCCCATGCATGCATTTGTAAGACATGGTTTGTATACTTTGTGTATGGTTAAAATGGGAGATAAGTTATTGGGATTCTTTGAATCTCATTCCCTCCTCTCCAATATTCTAATATGCTAGGTGAACTAAGAGAACAAGCTAATGGGAGCCAACAATATGGAAGATGAAAGTATGACATCAAAGTGTATGGATTTTGCTTCTTTAAGACCACATGAGTATTAAATGTTGTAATCTATTATTGTATATGTCTTATGACCTTATGAGCACGTATAATTATGTTAATGTATCATGTACAAAAGAGAAGTTATGTTAAGCGAATGTTACAATGTAAATTGAGTATGTAATGGCAAGTTTGGCTTCTTGATGGCTTGATATATTAGTGTAATAATGGAAGTAGAGTGGCCAAATTGAGATGCATGAGGTTTGGAACCACTTGGACAGTTTATACAAGTCATATACATGCTCTTAAACTTGCCCAAGAGGTGCCAAACATCAAAGGAGACCATTTGGACACATTTAGTACCTAATATGGAGCAAAATTGACCATATTGGTAACCTATACTACTTTTTATCCAAATGAGCTCTTCTTGATTTGAAATTTAGAGCTTGTTGGAAGCTTTTTAGGAAGTTGAAGTGTAGAATTTTTGGAGGTCTATAGAATATTTGATGAATTTTCAAAGTTGGGAATTTTTTTGATTTTGGTTCAGTGCACTATTCACTTTCGTCCAAAATGAAACTCTATCATTTATGGGGCAAATGATGTCCAATTGCCACAAAATTTTACAGGGAGAAATTAGACCTTCCTAGTGACTTATGCTAACTAGAAGCACCTCATTTGGATATTTAGAGAGGGATATATAAATTTTTAAAGTTTTTGTCTAGTGTTAGGGGTCCAGCAAGACCTATGTTATTGCTTGATTGGTTTTCAAAGCCTGGACATGCCTACACTGGTCTAAAGTTATTTTTTTCCTCTATCTAACATCCGTAGTTTTTCAAATTGGTAAATTTTGATGGGTTTGTCGCAAAACCCTCAAAATAAAACTAGGTTGGACTAAATATATAGCTAATGGCATAACCTAGGTCATCTCCCTTGGAAATGGAGTTCAATGTTTAAATAAATTTTCTAAGTGTTAAAAGACTTTAAAAATTTCTAAACTAAGTGGCGTTTTTGATCTAATTAAACTAAGTAAATTGAAATTAAAATAAAATTTCTTAATTTTTAATTGCATGAACTAATGAGGTGAATGATAGACTTGTGACTAGTTTTGGATTCGTCCTTTGGTATCCACTATCCTTATCCTAATCCAATTGTGATTAATTCTGGCTTAAGAGTCCCTAATTGTGTCCATTGGCAAATGATCTTGAATTACCACTTAAAATTCAAGAACCTAGCAATTTGGTGTTAATTAAGACCTCAACTACCATTAAATTACTAATTCTTGTGATTAAGATCTATGAACACTTGAATTGAATGATTAATTGATCAATTAGCCTCTGAATTAGCACCCTAGGATGTTTAATTAACCAACCAAACTCCAAAGAATCCTTAAATCAAACAATAAAGCTCATAATTTCACTCATGCATTTCATCGAACACCTTCGTGGCATACATGGGAAATTAAAGGAAAGTGTAAAATCTAGTATTTAATCCAACCAATCAATCAACAAAAAAGCTTCCTAATTAGTGTCTAACCAGTCACTAATCACAATTACACAAATTCCTAATCAAATACAATTTAACCAAGCTTGTACAAGAAAAAGAAAAAATGTAGGAAAGTAGAAATTCTTAGCCAAAATTCTGCTTGTAATTCCATGGATTCAAACTTTTCCAAGGTCTTTCCTTGCTAGTCACAGATGGAGGATTAGAGCTTCATGGAAGTGGAAGAATGGAAGATGGAATGGTTCTGCGTGGAGTGGATGAACGCTAGATGGAGAATGGATGAAAAGTGGAGTGTAGCGTGAATATCATGATGAAATGGAATGAATGGATGGTCTCCTACCTTGATGGTGTGTCTAGCATGTTTTAATAAGTCATGTACCCCTCTCATGCTCACTTTCACATGCTACCCTTATGCCAATTGCCCATAGTTTTTTTTCTTCTTTTGTTTATATGATTGTGGGCCCCGTTTTGAAGCTAAATATAATATTCAAATTCTTGTGAGCTTCCCATGTTCTCCGTCTTTTTGCATGTTCTACTTGTAGCTTCTTTGTGTTTGCCAATTCATTCTATGTAACTTCTTTACTCGGGTTTCTTATCCTCGTGTTTTACTCCTTACTCTCCACGTAGCTTTTCCTTCCCATTCCAATGTCTAAGTTCGAATGAGTGTGTGCCTCCACAAGACTAATGTGTAACATTAAGAGAAGTCCAGCTTGTATCTTTCTTCACTCGTTGATTCTCCAATAACTCGTGGGTTCTTCTCTACAAGCTCCGTTGTGCCCCCATGCATGCAAACAAGAGAGGGTTGCTGTAATGTAAGTGTGAGAGCTTGGACCCCTTACTTTGCATGTGTCAAGGAGAAACTCGTGAGTGAAGCAACGTGGAAATGAAACAATGGGCTGGAGGTATGAATTGATGCTTCTGGACGTGCAACCCGAGGCTAGAGATAACTTCCTCATGTACTCTTTAGCTTCATTCAACTCGTGGCATTCCTTCTCCACACTTAAACTCAAAACTTTCTTGCTTCATTCTGCCCATAGTAGCTTCCTATTTCATTTCCCATGTGATGAACTTGAATGTGCATCTCAATCCAAGAGTCCATGATTTGGTGAAGCTATTGCATATATGATCTGCATATGTGGAGTGTGAATGTAAATCTCCTTTGCCAATTTATTCAAAATTAAAACTTCACATTCATGTTTTGATTAATCTCCACCATTAGAAATTTAATTGCCCATAAAAATCTACACACATAAAAAGAAGAAAATTTAAGTAGGAAAAATTCACAAAATTAATTAAAAGAAAATTATGCAATAAAATTCAAGAATTTTGTAAATAAATTCCTTGAGTGCAGACATGGCTATTAAAATGAAATCTTATATAATTGAACCCTTAAAGCCATATTTGGACACTAAAATGCTTAAGATAAGGAGAATAAAATATATATAAATCATACTTACTAGTATCATTTGCATGGATTGAATTTTTTTGGAATTAATTGGACATTTTTGAAGTTCATAGCAAAAATCTATATTAGTTCTAGTAACTAGTTGGACCTTTGTACTTTTTTAATGTCAAACATCTTCTACTTGATGTTTCATGACTTGTACATATTTTTACTATAAAGTAGACATATGTAGCTTTCTATAATGGTAAAGAATGCATGATTTCAATTTTTCTAGAATTAGTTATGATTTTTCAACTATGAGGAAAACTCTGTCTGAGGCTGCAACTATGAATTTTGTATATTCCCTTCCCTTGTACGAGTTGTAGGCCACTTTTGGTGATGGAATTGAGTTGTATCTATGTAATTAAATATGAGAATGTGATATATGAGCTCACATGGTCCATGAGACATCGAATGAAAAATTTATGCATAGCGCAACACAAATTTATTTACTTTTTTAATGCTATTTTTCTTACTCCTTCATGAAATGCATGATGTGAGACATGGAGATAGCATGAAATAAGCTAGAAATTTATGGTGTTACAACTATGTCCAACCTAATGAAGATGATGGTTATGGTAGCGATATGGGAGAAGATTAAAACACTTTCAAACAACACATGTCCAAACAAAACTTCTCCTTTGTAGCAGACAAAGAACCTAGAAGTTCACTGTAGCTATCAAGTTAGTGATAGAAAATAGAATCTTGCTATTGTAACAAGTTATAGTCGATTTTCTGAATTTCATTGTTGTAACAGTAAACAAACTCCTATAAAAGGATGTAACCAGAAGTTGCTTAGGCATAAAAAAAATCGAGAGGGATTGTCGAGAGTTCTCTAAGAGTCTCTAAATCCTTCAGAGTTCTTGTAAGCTTTCTTCAATCAATAAATGTTTTTTTATATTTTAATTCTTTTTGTTTTATATTTTACATTTATATCTCTTTCCTTTCCCTCCAACTAGTCCAGTGCAGACTACCATTGCTCTGGCCTTCTTTTTGTTTTAATTTTGCATGCTTTGCATTGCATATTTTTATGTACTATATCTCGCATAATTTTTCTTATATTATTAATTAGACCATCTTCTCCTCTACTTCTCATATCTCTTTCTCCTATTTTCTTCCTCTTCTAGGGTCTCTCCTAGACATTGGTATTAGAGACCAATTTTTTTTACATAATAGTAAAAAAATGGGTTGTTCCTTCTTGAAGCCATACAAACTAGAGGGAAATGGGTCTCTCTTGAAAATTTGGTCTAATTAGAAATTTTTTGTTTATTAGAATTATAGAAGGCCAAATTCTATAATTTCTAAGCATTATATAAGAAAAATTATGTTGAAGATCCTAAAGATTTGGAACTTTCTCATAGATATCAAGAGAATTATAGAAAAATATTTTGTTACATTTTTTTCTCACATAAAAATTTTGCGAGAATCATTGGTGCCTATCCTTTCTATGCTGCAACACTTTTTTCACGATATATTTCTCAAAATTATTTCAAAAAATTCTCATAGGAAAAAAATTGCAAGAATTTACTACAAGAATTATGAAAGACTTGTAAACTATCACAAAATTTGTAAGAAATTCTAAAATCTCTTTACACAAATTTCATGAAAATTTTTATGAGAAAAACCTTGATTTCTTGTAGTGGAAGTTGGTTACATTTGTAAGCTTTCCTTTGGGAGAATCATTTATGGTGAGAGGCTTTTGATCATGACATTGTAGTTATATTCTACATTGCTCACTTCTTACTCAAGTAAGATAGTCTTAACTATTTAAAAATTCAAATTAGATTGCAAAGTTTGATTCTTGTAATTCTAAGATTGATAATCTATTTGACATAAAAATAGTCTTAAAAAGTTTGGCAATTACTTAACCACTCACATGGCTAATTGAGTTAGATCTCATGTTGTATGTACTTTACTTGACTTGTAGAAAATGGCATGGCTCTCCTTTCTACCTCTATGAAAGAGATGGTCCCAAATTCAACTTCGGGGCGGGGTTATGGCATTTTTTGATAAAAGATTAATTACCAATTTCAACATCTTTTGGTTAGTAATGCTAGAGCTATAACCTAAAGTGTCATCTAATTTAGCTAATAAAGTCTTTTGTACCAAGGGCAAAAGGACCTGATTTTAAATCTCGCAATGGGAGAATTTGAGGGGAAAGGAACTTATCTCTCATTGTGTAATTCATACTAAAATTTCTAACTACTTAATATGCATAAAACTTTGACATGGAAGCCCTAGGTGTCTAGCATGGTATTTATTTGAGTAATTAGCAAGACATTATAAATTTAAATTTTTGTACAAACATATAGTAAAACTTGGACTCATTTTGATGTAGTTAGATTAGTCCTTGTTGTTAAATCTCATTATTTCAAGATATTTTGCATACTCTATGATGAATTTTGATAAATAAATAACTTAATTTGGAGAGATAATTAATTGATTTCATGCAAGTTTTTGTTAGGAATTCACATAACTTATTTTGCAAATCTTGGGTATCTTAAATGGCAAATTTTTATTCATAATTACATAAATTAGGAATTAATTTGATTTTAACTATTTTGTAGGGGATAAATTCAAAGGAAGGTATCATATTTAGTTTTAGTCGCAACATTAAGTTGAGACTTATATTAGGAAACATGTTTGATAAGGATTAAGATTTAGGAATCTTTTAAAAAGGGCTTGGATGCTTAGAGATGCATAACCTTTTTAAGCTATACTAAGTATGTGAGAGAACTTTAAGAGCACCAAAAAACAAGGATTCTTCAGAATTTTGCAAAGAAGATAGAGTTTAGCATGGATCCACCTATTTCTTCCCTTCTCTTTAAAACTTTGATGCCAAACTCCTTGCTAATTCTAAATTTGATTTTGGATTCCATGTTGATTAGTAACTAAATTTTTGTTTCTAGGATTGTTATGAACCCTAGTAGGAATTAGGAATCTATTACTTTCTTTTCTAACAATTAATATTCAATTTTGTTTATTCAATCTTAATCATATTGCTTCTACTTCATTAGCTATCAGTTAGATTGATTTGGATTTTTTGATTGGACAAGGGAAAGGGAAATTGAAGATAGGCCATATATTGAATAATGTAAATATGTGATATTTGTTGTGGCAAATTGAATATTTTGTTAATAAGATAGGAATATACCTAGTAACCTTGTGTGGTCAAAAGTAAGATTTGTGCATAATTAATAGTTGGTCAAATTTCATAAGGGATTAGGGAATTGGCTAAATAAAAATTCTATAGGTAATTTTGAAGATGTTTATAAGTTAATAGGAGTCATAGGTTATCACAATTAATATTATTAAAAGTAAGTAAAAATAAATAATTGAGTTTCTAAAAAATATTAGGAGGATTAATAATCCTAGATATAATCATTTATTGAATTTACTAATCAAATTAGTTTGTGCACTTATTTTTAATTTTTGTAATTTTATTAATCAATTTTTATTTCACTTAATCATAATTAGTTTAATTTAAGTTAGAATGTTAATTTTTAATAATTAGTAGATTTGATCTAACAAATTTTTGTAGGATAGAACTTGACTCATTCTATATTATTTATTGGACACATACACTTGCATGTATAATTATATTTGATTCCAACACCTATTTGCACAACCCAAGTTAAGTATATGTGGAAGCAGGAAAAAGATAGTTCTTCATGAATATGATGGTTAATATTATATATGTGGGTGGCCTTTAGGGGAGTTTGATCTGATGTGAAAGGTCCTTTTTACACCATCACATGCTATAAGCTACAACTTACTATGATAGAGAACCTTGTACTTACTGACAGAAAATCTTGTTGACAAAGTCTCAGATTTCACCTTGCAGAATACATAATAAGTTGTCAACAAGGTGAAATCTGAGACCTTGTCAATAAGATTTTTTGTTAGTAAGTATAAGGTTCTCTAACATAGTAAGTTGTAGCTTATAGCATGTGATGGTGTGACATTTTGGTATCAGAGCAATGGTTTAGGTATTTTAGTGTTAGTTATGGCTTAAGAATGTGTTCTTTTTTTAGTTATGTATGACTTATACAGGATGCTTTGGGTGCTAAAGTGTGGTACATGTTTATGTTTTATGTCAAGTTATGTTGGAATGTTATCAGATGAGATGGTAAACACTAAGAGAGGTAGGCCTCTAGAGTTTCTAGAGCAGAGCCAATTGATCTTATGGCTAGAGCCTTGCAGGCTATGGTAGCTTACCTAGATTAGACTAAGCCAAGATTTAGTAGCAATAAGAGGTCATTATGCAACTATAAGAGAGGCTTGCCTAGAGGAAAAACAAAAGGCCTAATGCTCCCTGATCACCACACTTAGACTATTCTAAAATGTTTTGCTTGATGTAGAGACAGGCAATAATGCAGTGCAACATGAAGTAAAACTGCAGCTACAAAGGAAATGAGTTTAGAAGGGAAAACAAGAGAGAGAGAGTTACTCTCCCAACCACAACACCTAGATGTCTAGATGAATTAGAGAGTCTAGAAAGCTATTCCCTTAAGTCAAAATCCACAGGTATCACTCTATAAAGACTTGACAGCTCTAATTTGCCATCTGGCTAATAAATGAGTAATGCAAAATGTAGAATCCATTAGCCTTGATGGTGGGCTGAATACAGAGACAGTTGAGGCTCGAATCATGTAGTTAGAAAAGGTATGTAGGTAAATGGAGTGTATTTCAGAATAGAAGGCCTTGTTGGTCATATTTAAGCTAATATAGGAAATGAACTGCTATGGGTAAAATAGAGAAAAGAAAGCTAAGGCCCATAGTTTGAACAAAATAAAAAATAGATAAATGACCAACTTAGTAGGCTCATAGAAAATAAATAAATGATAGAAGAGTAGTGGGCCTATTGCATGAGTCTAAGAAAGAAAATAACATATTTTATGACTAAGCCCGATGATATTAAGATGGAGTAGCAACTAGAGTTACATTGTTAGGCATAGGAGTAGTAAGGTTGTAGAGACCCATCCACAAGACGTTGACTCCGACCTAGAATGCTACCTTATGTAATAATAAAAGATGGGTCAACAATGTGAGTTCAAGACATGTAGAACATGTCGTAAGTATATATGCAAAGGAATAATATAAAAATATAGAGAATATTGTGAGTACACAATAAGGGCATACCTTAGAGGTGGTGCCCTAAAATGAATGTGACTAGCTTAGTGTTAGAAATCCAAAGAAAAAGATCAAAAAGAAAAGTCTAAGAGAGTCTAGCAACAGTATACAGTAAGCCTATGTAAGTTAACTGGATTCATAGTAAGTTGCAGCCTTAGTGAGATAAGTGCCTTAGGCTGAGTTGTAAATTGAAGCCTAAGAAAAGCATTAAGTAGAGTTTCACATGCAAGATGATATTAGTAGAAAAGAAAACTCCAATCTACAAAGAAAGTAGTTCAGAAAGATAACTAAATAAAGGTTATCCCTGGTTTGATAAGAAAAAAAAAGATTTAATGAGATAGAATGCCATGCAGTTAGTGGTCAGCAGCTCTCCAAGGGATAAACCCTTGATTTAGTAATTACAAAGATATGGGAAAGTGAGGAAGAGTTGAAAAACTAGTACATAGTAAGAGATACCCTCACTTTGGTTGTAACTAAAGGAGAGTTAATGGAGAAAGTATAGTAAAAGTAGACAGATAAAAGTTTTGCACTTAGTCAGATAAGCTTCCCTAATATGAGACTAGTGCAATGCAAAAGCACACAAATAGTAAAAGTGCTAAGTGGAATATAAAGTTGCCAGTAAAATAGATTCAGGATATTAAGGATATGTGACCTGAATTAGGTTAGTAAAACTCTAACATTAGTAAGCTATGCTGTGACGACCCTAACTTCCAATTATAGTAATTAAGGTTAAGTACATGATTAATAATCATATACCAAGGCTTGAAGTCATTAAAATTAATTACATCGGGACATCGGGAACAAGTGAGGAAATTTGAAACCTTAATGTTGCTAGGGTCATTAGCTAGACAACCACAATTATTCGAACGCGTGAGTAAATTTGATTATTAATGAGGAGCCTTTGATACTCTCATCCATCATTTCCAACTCATAAAATTCTCCTACAAGTGTTTCTAAATCATTCCTTAGCATTACCTTAAGAGAAACTAAGTTTTCTAGGTGAATATGAGAAATAGAGCACTTTCGCCGCGGCTAAATTCACTCGCGCTGCGGCCAATTACCCTCGGTTCAACTCCTGATGCTTTCACAATTTTTTTCACATTTCGCCGCGGCCAAATACCCATTTCGCCGCGGCCAAATACCCTCTGGAACACCCCCAAATTTGCCTCTCAGGCTTAGCCGCGGCTAACGTCACCATTCGCCGCGGCCAATTGCTCTCTGTTTTCTTCCCTGGCAGGTTCGCCACATTTGGCCGAGGCCAATTAAATGTTGGCCGCGGCCAATTCTTCTCTGTTATGAATTGGCCTAGGCCAATTAAATATTGGCCGCGGCCAATTCCCTTCTGTTCCTACAACTCCCAAGATTTCATCTTATGCTCTCCAATTTCCCTCCAATATCACTCTAGGGCCATTCTACCTTAATTTATGCAATTTTAGTGGTAATTATGTACCTTAATTACCCAACTAATCTATCATTACCCTTGTGAAACTCAAATGTCACTTCCTACTTGTTCCGCTAACTCATACCAACAAATTCATAATTAAATGGCAGCAAGAACACATGCATTAGCAACAATTTACATCCCATGCACATTCCATGGATAATCCATTCAACAATAACTTACCTCTAAGACATCCTATGTCTACAATTCCCATAAGGTGATCCATATCACAATTTCAGCAGAACTACATACATATATATAATGCTATAAGTTCATACATTGATATTCCACTATGATGTGCTCTAAATCCTTAACGGTTACATTTCAATCAAGCAAAATATAAACGCCTACACTTGGCAATATGATTACATGATGATGCTAGGTAAACTAATAACAAAAATTGCATCTATCCTATTATACCCAGACCAAGTGTAGCTCCCCACACCCAGCCTCAGCTCATGGATGTTCATCCACTTGCTTACCCTTATCCTTACCCGAGGAACTTTCACCTGAAATATTAATCCCATAAAACGGGGTGAGATATGAATCTCAGTAACCAAGGCAATTCCATCACATATTCAGTTTAATTACCATATATGCATAAATCAAAATCAACATCAGAATCACATCCATTATAACAGCAAATGAAACAATTAGGCTATCATGATTACTATCCCATACTAGCAATCATATTATCACATGTTAAAGGCCATTAACATCGGAGAGGTCCGTCCACGGCACCTACTCCCTATTGAGTACAACCGGGGCTCAGTGCATCTGGGTTTGATCATAACCCGGTGCTTGATCATAGCACATGCACGGGTGGCAGCCGCACCACAGCTCCACCATGGACTCACAAGGTCCAATACAATATAACCGATAGCCAATCAATTCATTCAACATTTTCAATCAATCATATACAGCATCATATGAAACTAAATCAAATATATACATGGAATTGATATAAACCCGGTTACCTCACTTGTAGACACTTGTAACAATCACCAATGGTGCAGAATTCCTCCTATAACCACAACATCACATAATTACTACTCTAATTCATCATTAATAATTCATAATCAGTACCCAAGGAATTTAAAATGCTAATGACTACCCAAGAATCATTTACCCAGCCACAACAAGTCCCAATTTCGGATTTAAGTTTCCTCCACCAGAAAATTCAATGTTCCACCCAAAATCCTAAGCAAATTCGTACATAATTAATACCCATTTTATAAATTAGCTATAGGGGTCTCAAATTAACCATTAAAGCATCAAAATGGAGGGTCTAAACTCACTCAAAGTCAGCATTAATCCCAACCTACGAATTTCATCAAGAAAATCCCCAAACACTCACATTTCAGATTTTGGGTAGGATGAAAATGCTCCAAATGAAAAACTAATCGGACCAAATTAAGGAGAAAGATGAGGGGATTAAGTTGTATAACTATTACCTTGGCTGAATCTTGCTCTAAGTATGAGAAAATGCAGAAATTTGGTCCCAAACCCTAGCCTCCTTCTCCACCTCCGATTTTGCCTCTTGAATCTTATGTTTCAGCAAGTGAGTAAGTGGGTGGGGTATTAGGGTTTAAGTTGGGTCAAGTATGGGTCATGGGCTGCTCCAAGATCCATCTCCACTTGGGCTTCAGATTTTAGCTTATTGGGCCAGTTTTTTTTGGAGTGTTGGGCTGCAGAATTTACTGGGCCAGTTTTTACACTTAAGTTGCTGAAATTTAACTAGGTTTGGGCCAAGTTTGAAGAGCTCAAGAGTTTTAGGTCTGCACAAGGATTATTGGGCCACTTAGAAGAGTCTATACAAAGTAAATCTTGGGCCTCCATCACACTAAATTATGTTAGGTTTGCACATAATCCATTGGGCCTCCATTAACCTTTTCTCATGCTCTATTAATTTAGGCCTAGATAGAATTTCTATCCCAATTAAATCTCAAACTCATATTAATAATTTATCTCTCTAAAGTCTCCATTCACTTAACTTGCCTAATGAGCCCATATTAATTACTCTTAATTAATTCTAATCCATGATTAATACCTTAATTAATTATGGGGTGTTACATATGCTCTTAAAGATGAAAGTAGAAAGTCTAAGTAAAAAAGGAACTTAGTCCTTAATTAAAATATAGAGAGAGGCAGAGGTAGGCAACTATGCCTTAGTGCTCCTAGGGAAGCTAGAAGAAGTTGAAAGTTACCCAAATAGTGAGTTCCAAGACATAGAAAAATGGGAGAATTATAATAAAGGACTCAAAGATAAAAAAACTATTCTTAAAGACCTGTTACCACTTGTTTTAAGATGATTACCACTGAGTTTAGCAATAAATTATTAAACCTAATGGTAAAGTTCCATAAGAATAATTTTCTTCATCTTTTGGTCCTTAAACATAATTTTCTTTAGAAAAATATAGCTATATAAGCTTAAGAGTTTTAAGGAAGACAAGCTTTGGGGTTCATATGAAATAAGCTTCGTTTAAGAGGAACAGTCTATTTAAGAATAGAGAATAAGAATAAGATGAATTAGACCTCTTTAATCTTTATAGAAAGAAAGTAAGCAAGGGTGAACCTAAAAAGCATGAAAATGCTCTTGAGTATTGATTTAAAAAAAAAAGTAATAGATAACCCTTTTAATGTGGGTAAAGGGATAGTAAAAGTCAAAGAGAAAGCATGTGACAACGTAAGAGTAGAGGACATAATAAATTGAGAATAGATAGAAAGGTAACACGAATGAGTGCATTAGAAAGCACTATTGTCCTTGGTATAGTTATCCATAAAGCATGATGTAATGCCCTAAGTAGAGATAACTGGGCAATATAAAATGACCTCAGGATAGAATAGTAAATTATATAAGAGATTAAAGGAAGAGTTTCCCTTATTTCTTGAGTGCCATATAATATAAAGAATGATATAAAAGGAATGTGCTTGTATTATTAGAATTTTAAAAACTAAGCAGCACGAGTTCATTAGGTGTAGTATGAGTCCCTTATGATATAACTGAATGAAATGAAAAGAGACTAGCATATGGTACCTATCTTGTGAGAGATGTTAGACACATTTGATGTTTGAGATGCCCTAGCACTAAAGGCACTTGAGTGATGTACATGGGCATAGTTAGAAATTGTAGGATAAGAGAGAAAAGACAGAACGAATATATGTAAAGTGTAAGCCTAGTTTGCATATCAATCAAAGAAAGTAAGGTAAAGCAAGCTAGTAAGAGTGAAGAAAGAAAGTATGATGAAAAGGCTAAAAGTGGGAACCTGATGATCCCATAGGGAGTAGTATGTGAAAGCCAAAATACTCATAAGTATCATTATTATGGGATCGATAAAGAAGCATAAGATACAAAACCCACTTTATATGAAAAGCATAATAGATATCTGAATTTAGCCTTGGAGATTATGAGCAATAGTTGCCAGACTTAGTAAGTATGCATTTTATTTATAGATACAGTGATTTTAGGCTTTGAAACTTCCCAGAGATGGATCGCAGTAAATCCTAACACAATATAATGGGTTACAGTAGACTCTAGCAGGGCTCTGAAAGGTCGCAATAAACCCAGGGGTAGCAATAGATCCCACAAAGTTACAAAAAGCCCATAGTTATAATATAGTAATTCTCTTAAGAGATGATGGCCTAAAATAGTTTTTACAGATCAATTTAGTCTCAGAGATTAGTATAGTTTCAGATGATTTTTGTCTCAGAGAATAAAGACTTCTTAAGTCTGGAAGACTATTACCATAGAGATATTAGGGCTATACTCAAACTGCTAGGTCACTGACTAGACTTCTTTGATAGATGAGCACAGTATGTGGGATAAGGGAAGTAAGAAGTAGCTTTCTAGAGTTATAGTTAGATGGACTGCTACTTAGTAGTTATTAAGCTTGACTAAGGGAGAGAGAAATCCCTATATGCTAGAGTCATATATTTAGATAGGGGTCAGGTGCAGTTCTTTATGATAGGGTAAGTGCTAGACCATATCTCTAGTAGCTGAGAATATGAGAAATCAGTATCCCACATGAATACAGTATTAGTCAGTGGTAGTCATTTTTCAATGTTGATGCAAAAAGCTAATAGTCATGTTAGTCAATTATAAATTAAGAAACTGGATAATACTTACTCTCAAGTAGATAAAGAGAGTAAAGCAAAGTTTAGGCCTAAAAAGGAAAGTATAGTAGTAAGTAAAGAAACTAGGACAATTAAGAATAGAAGCTCCTTAAAGGAGCTGTAATCCTAGTAAATGGTTAAAATATGAGGCCTATAATAGAAAGAGATTTAAACCTTGATTATGGGATAAGCTAGTAACATAGAAGGAAAGAGTAAATAGTTGACTGAACTCTTAAATAAGTTAAGTAGGTAGGAATAAATCTCTGATGGCTTGCAATGAATAGAGAAAGATAAGAGACTTTGTAAAAAGCCATTAGAATATAGCTTTAGAAATTTGATGCTAATAAGACGTCTCTAATCACATATGCAAGTAAGTCTATTAAACAAGAAAGTTCAACCCCTATGAATTGGGTTAAAACAAATCAAATATGAAATAAAAAGCTCTCCCAATAATAAGCTAGAGTTAATAGAATACTTTTTCATATCAGAAGTCAGTTCCCCTCTGTGGAAATAACGCAAAGAAAAAGAATCACATACAGCAAAGCTAGCAATGTTAATTCTCTAGTAGAAAGAGGCCTAAAAGAGCCTAGCCTCTGAGAAAAATAAATAAGCTAGGCAAAAGGAATGGAAGGACCAACTAGAAAAGTATGAGAAAAGCAGGGTAATGTTTGCATCCATAAATTTCTAGGACAAAGTTTTTTTAAAAAGGGGGAGAAATATAATATTTGGTTTTCCTAGAACTGGACTGAAATCGATCAGATTATAAAAGGAGACCCTCAAAATGAAATGAAATAAGGTAAAATAAGGCTAGATTAATAAATAGAGCATCTAGAAAGGAGGATAAGGATCCAGAGGTGGCCTAAAATAGGAGTTAAAATAGCTAAATAGTTTAATATGGAACTCAGTGGCAGAAATTGTAATTTCAGGCAACTTCTCAAAAATTTAAAAGAAAGATTTTTACATGATAAAATTGAGATCATTAGGATTTTTAAAGGCTTTGAAAACCATAAGAACTATCAAAATGGTTTAAACCCTTCCGGTGTGTAATTTCGACAAAAGGTTGACCAAAATTTTGATTAAATGATTTGGGATGATTTCAAACTTTATAAAATTGAAAGAAAATATTTTTTAAATAAACTAGAGGACCCAAATTTTTATATAAAAAATAAGGTTTTCAAAAAGGAGTTAAAACGACCTCAAACGAAAGAATAGAAGTGGAGAGACATAATTGGTTTTTGAGAATTGTTATAAAAATCTTTCTCTACCTTTTAATAAAGTCAGGTTAGCTTCTCCACCCTTCCAAAATGACACCTTAGCTTTGTATTAGACTACAAATGGCATCTAAGAGAGATGGAAGAAAAATAAACAAAAAGTTTGCATTTTGATCAGGATTTTTACCTATTTTGACTTCTTCCTAGCTAGTAAAATTATTCCTTTCACTAAGAGTTTCATTTTGATGTAAATTTCATCCCAAGATTCCCTATTTTCATGGTTGACCTGAGGCTAAAGTTCAAATTTTAGGGATGCTCCTTTCAAGAAAAAGCTTCAAGGTAAAGAGCTCATTACACTTATATGCATCTTATTGCAGGATTTTCAATTTTTTTGTTGAACCCTAGAGCCCATGTTTCGTCCATGGTGGTGCTGAAAACATATGATATTTCTATTAGTTGTTTGAATGATTTAAGAGCATAAATGGGCGTTTTAAACATTATTTCTTATGGGTTCAATTGAAATGGTTAGATTTGTGCATTAGGTGATCTTGTATGTGCATAGGCTGGTCAAAGGGAGATAATATAGGAGAGAAAAATTGCTACTAGAATTGAGGCTATTAATGACTTATTGGAGTATTTTCAAAGATGAAAATTGAGTTAGAGTGATGCTAACTTTCATGAATATGCATTCTTGAATTTTAGCCATATGTGTAGCTTAAGTTGAGAATTTGAGATTCTATCATGGAATTGTGGTTAGGGCTATCCAAACAAGTTTTGTATGATTATTATAAGTTATTTATGTCATGGAAATGAAGTTAAAATTAAGGAAGCCCAAAGAAAATGAGCAAAACTCCCTTACCCCCTTTATATGGCATAGGTTCGGCCAAGCATGGTTGGAGCACTTAGAGAAAGCTCTAATGGATTCTAAGGTTTTAAGAAGCCCAATTATGATAAATAAGCATTAATGGAACCATTGAATTAAGTTTAAAAGCCTTATTTTGAAAGGTGAATTATTAGAGTACATAAAGGGCCTAAAGGGGGCAAGTAGCCTAGGCTTTTGTAATCATGTATATGATGGTTCCAATAAGTTTCATTAAAGTCATGTGACTCATAACAAGTGAGCTTTAAGATCCTAGAAAGTGAAATCTAAGAATTGCTACTTAAGGATGCATAAAGTAGTTTAAATGCCTTTTGAGTTTTACTAACCCTACATGGTAGCAATATGAGTTAGAATGTATCTTAATGGATGCTTTGTATTGTAATTGATGTAGTTTGGATTGAGCCAATGTAAACTCATTTTGGGAATGTATGAGTCCAAGAAGGATATGACAAAAGATCAAAGAAAAGAGAAAGATTCAGGAGTTAGTGATAGCTTGAGGCTCCTAACTCCACAAAGTAGCTTTCTCTCCACTTTTTGCATGCAATTGATTGTTTGAATGCGTTGATATACTTGTGTGTGTAGTTTCTTGATGCTTTCATGAAATATGATCCATTATGTTTTTATATAAGCTTTATGAGCACCTTATGTTTATGAAAAGTTTGTATGATGGCTCCTAACTCCCTAAGACATGGAATTGAGTACAGTAACTCTTCCTTGGCCCTAGGTTGAGATTGGTGGAGCCCAACTAATTTTATGATGTTGCCATGGTTAGAAATGAATGAGTTTTCATGTTATATGATGCATATGATTTACATGATGCATGTGTATAGCATTCTTGTATCACATATATTGCATTCACTCATGTCATTCTTATGTGCATTGAATTGAATGAGTTTATGCTATTGAGATTCTTCTCGAATCTCATCCCCATGTTTCCACAAACCATTTCAGGGTTATCAAGCCAAAACAAGGAAGATGAGAAGATTGGATATTAGGAATGATGTGTTAGAAGCACTATATGTGCTAAAATGTAATTTATGTATTAAAAATGGCATGGATAATGTAATTGATGTGTAATGGATAACTTTGATGCCACATAATATATAATATCATGTTTTTGAATGAGAACTTATGTATGAGTATGAGAACATGTATGATAGTTATGTGAATGTATCATTTGGCAACAAATGGCTAAGATGATGTAGCATGTGTTAGTTAGGTGTCAAAGGGTCAAATTTTGATTCAAGTCTTTTGGCATAATATGAAATAGTTAGAAATGCTATTTAGGATGATTAAAACTTACTCCAAGTGAAAGAATTCCATTTGGATATCAAATGGCCCAAAATGATACCAAGGTTAGGCATAAAAAAATCCTAAACAACTCTTATACCCAAAGTGGCTCAAATGACTTAGTTGGAATTTGACATTTGGCATGCATATAGATACTTAAGAGAGTTTTTTGTTAGGCCAAAAATATAATTTTTAGAGATCCATAGAATATTCCACAAATTTTCAAAGTTCCATAATTTATGTAGAATAGTCCTTAGTATTGTTCATCTGGAAGTTCTGGTTTTTAGTGGATTTGAAGCCTCTAATGAACTCCAATACTCATAAAATTTTATAAGCATATAATTGGTATCATAAGTTTTCTAGAGCCATTGAGTTTGCACAAAAAGGAGTTGTATAGAAGAAGTTATGGATTTATGAAGTTAAGGGTTTGATTGTGTCTGAGTACTATAGTAACAATTGATATGCAAGGTTTTTCGTGGGCCAAATGAGCTCAGATGCTCTTGAAATTTTTACATTACATAGATCCTATCTCAATCTTTCCATGGCCACTAAGATCATTTGTCATATGCCATCCTTTCTGCAATAGGTTACTGTTCTATTACTTTTGACAAGGCAAATGAACTCAATTTTGTCTAAAATTTTTACAGCATATAGTTTGCATCTTAAGCTTTCCGTAGACACTTAATTTGCATGATTTGGAGTTATATACCTCAAGTTTTGAAGTTTCAAAGTTAGTGCAGATTTTGGGTTTATATTGTCATTTTGGATCCTATGAAGATTTTGTGTGTTTCATGAGCTAAACATGATAAAATGAATATGAACAAACTTGTTTATAATGAGAATGAATTAAAAAAAAGAAAGAATAAAGTTTGGACCATTATAACTTAAAATGACCCATATGTGGCCTAATTTAGGTGTTGAAAACTTTGAAAACTTATGAATGAATGTATTTATGATTGATACTCCATGATTGTTATGCATGAGTTGGTTGGATAAATTTGTTAAGGATAAGGTAGCATTGGACCTTGCCAATATAAGAGTTGAGATGATATCTTATCAATAAGGTTGAGAACCTTGTTGACAAAATCTTGTATTCTGCAAGGTGAAATTTGAGACCTTGTGTAAACACCATATTTTGTTTGGGTCGCTTTCTCATTTTGTTTATCGCCAAAAGGCAATTAAATCATCCTGGGCAAAATACGTGTTCTTATCTTTACTTGTTTTTTATGCAAAAATATTAAAAATTATGTTTTCAATCTCCTTGCATAAGAAACAAGTAAAGAGGGGCAACTGTGAACACCGTATTTTGTCCCGATATTTTTTTTTAAAATAAAATATAATAAAAGAAAAAATAAAATAATGATAATAATAAAATCACTTTAAAGGAATAATAATAATATAATTTTTTAAAGCTTAAGTAACCCAAAAAAAAAAGAGAAGACAAAAATTGAGAATGAAATCAGAAATGTAAAATAAAAAAAAGAAGGAAAGAAAAGAAGAAGGAAGGTCCTAACCATATAATATAAAATAAAATAAAGAAAACAAAAAAACTTGAAATTAATGAATGAAAAATTAAAAACAAGAAAAACAAAAAGGGGCAAAACACACCAAAATTAAAAAGAAAAAAAGAAAAAAAAAACAGTCTAGAAAAGGGGAAAATTTTAAATAAAGAAAATTTAAACAAAAAAAAGGTAAGAAGGGGCCAATCTGAACCCCAAAACTCCCAGGCCCATCTTGCTAAACCCTCAGCCCAATCCCCGCTGAAGCCAGAAATCTCTTTTGGACTGGGCCATCGGGCCAAATCCATAACCTTACCCAGTTGCCCTTTTTTGGACTTCCCAAATCAGAACCCCCAAAGGACACAGCGCGAGACACACAGAGGGGCAGAGTCTTGAAACACAGAAATGGAAGGTTCAGCGTCTCAGGGGTCCAGTGAAGCAGACCTGCAACAGGGGGGCTCAAGGGTTTCACCTCCCTCTCCCATCCCTTTCGCCATTGGAGGCAGAGGATGACTGACACAAGAATAGAAGGGGAAAAGAGGGAGGCATAGATCGAGATAGAGGAGAAAATGTAAAAGAGGTTCTGATTCAGAACCAGTGACAGGGGGGAGGATTAGCAGGAGAGACTGGAAAAGGGGCAAAAAATCGAGGGAGAGTGGACAAGAAACCAAAAAAGTTGAGAAGGGGAGGTCCTTGAAAATCCAGTCATCGGAGACAAAAAAAAGGGGCGATTCAAAAAATGGAAGGAGCGAGAGACGAGACAGAGGAGAGAACAGAGAAGAGTCTCAAGCCTGGGTAATTTGACAGAGAAGCTTGGGAGATTCTTGGATTGAAGCAGCATAAAAGAGGAGGCTGAAAAATCGAAAAGGAAGGGGCTTTTCAGGAAGGAGATTGGAATCAAAAGAGAAAGGGCTAAGGGTCAGAAACAGAAACGGAGGGACGCGCACAACAGGGGGCACTCTCCATCGTAATTAATTAACGTCGAAGGTAAACCTAGTTTGCATTTTGGTAGTTCCTGTCTATTTCTGAACATGTAACTCTATAAGCATAAAAATGGATGGTGTTCTGTTGGTTTTTAGTTGGATGTTTTCCTCTGTGTTTATTTTGGTGCGATGATTTATAGGCTCAGAAATGCAAAGTGTTATAACTCCCTTCTAATTGATTTCATCATGGTACGACTGTGAGTTAGTTACATTTCTTTGTTTTGGTTTTACTTGAATAGGCAGTGAGTGTTTGGCTAATTTATTCAGTGTTGAGGGTCAGATGCTGACAAGGGTAAGTTCCATTACCTGATTGTGTTTTTGATTGATGCCTCACTTGGTATGTATGAGACGTGGTTGAGGGCTCATGTTGTGCCATATAATCATTTTAGTGTGGTTTGGTTAGGGTTCAGCCTGAATACGAGCTAAGAATATACTTATGTAATGTTTGTCTTGGAGTTGTTAGCGTGGTGGGGAGGTGTTATAAGATTTATTGCAGATTTTGTTAGGGTTGGTGTCGCTGCCTCACTTTCCTTATCTTTCTCATTTTTGGCCATGCCTTTGCTGAATTATGGTCACCCTAGTTACAAAAGTTTGAACTAGGACTAAGAGAAAGTCATAAATGCTTGAGTGCTAATGGTTTCACAGGGGTGTTGCAAAGGGTTCATGATGGATTGATGTTGATTATTGATGAAATTTTGCTTCTAATATGAAGATGATTTACATGTGCATTTGTCTCTCCTTCTTGCTGTTCACCTAGCTCTCTTTACTAATTTTCTTTGTACCCTCTGTGCTCTTATCCTGTCTGGCATGTGAGACAACTAATTCGCACTAAGCATGATTGAAAAGCATGAGAGGCTGGTGAATACAGTGGCAAGTGGGAGAAATCTGGTTCTTCTAAATTCACAAGTACTTCCTCTTGTAATTTTTGTTTTTTTTTTTGAAACAATACCAAATGTGATATTTGTATACACTAGAAAGCACACACAAGCACAATTATTCGCTTGTGAATATTTTATCTTTTATATTGTGTATTTCTCTTATTTCTTTTTTTTAATCTTCTTCTGGAATGGTCGTGTGGGAGTTCTCATGCCCTCAAACATGTAGAACCATTCGAGGAATCACGTGAGACAATAAGTCTCTTTGGTGCTTATTGGATCTTTTCTTGTATTTTAATTTTGGGTCCCAATGACCCTGCCCCATCAGTCTTGTTTTCAAAATTCAAAAAAGGAAGAGAACCAAAAAAAAAAAAAAGGAAATAGGATAAGTAAGCTAGAACTTAACTTTTCTAAGATTTATAGACTTTTTTCCAAAGTTTTGTTTTAATGAAGTATACTTTGCTTAAATAAACAAAAATAAAGTAAAATGCAATATAAAAACAAAAATCCAAAATCAATCATAAAAAAAATCAAGAAAATAAAAAAAATAAAAAAGAAATTAATCAAAGTCAAATGAAAAAAAAACAACAAAAAAATATATAATTAAAAATGCAAAAAAAAGAAGAAGAAAGAAGTAAAATTAATCTTGCTTTTAGCAAATCAAAACACGTCAATCAATTTTAAAACCCATTTTTGTTTGCTAAAAGAAAATGTAATTTTTGTTTTCTTTGCCTCTTCACCCAAAAAAAAATGAAAGGCAAAAAAATATATAAGACAAAATAAGAAAAAAGAAAAAATGAAAACAAAAATGAAGAAAAAAGAATACATAAAACAAAAAAAATAACAAAAATAATAAAACTAAACAAAACAAACAAAAACAAAAAAAGAGGAGAGGAGAGAGTAAAATTAGTCTTGCCTTTTACAAATAAAAACACCTAAACCAACTTCAAATTCGTTTTGTTTGTAAAAGTCTAAATAATTTTTTCTCTCTCACAAAAGTAATGATAATAAAAAAAATCAAACAAAAGCCCTATAAAATAAAAATAAAAATAACAAAAACAATAAAAACAAAAACAAACACTAAGTACCGTATCAGTTGAACTACGTGGACTTTGATCCCCCTGAAGGGTACGTAGGCCCTAAGTTTTCATCCTAGGTCAAGTCCGCCCTTGTAAATAATTACTTTCTTTTAATTTTATTTCAATTTCTTTTCTCTTATTCTAAACTTTATTTCTTTAATTTTTTTTTTCTTTTTACTCTTAATTTTATTTCATTTTATTTCTTTACTTCTTATTTTGCACGTGTGTTAAGGAGAATTAAAATAGATTAAAGGCCATGGTAATTTTGCACAACTAACTTAGGGTAACTGTTCTTAAGAACAAATGTAGTGGGGTGCCTAACACCTTCCCCACTCACAATCGACTCCCGAACTTGTATCTGATTCGTAGACCATTCTTCAAATTAAAAAGGTTTTTTCAGAATTTTGCCTTTTCAAAAAAATTAAAATTTTGGTGGCAACTCTACTACTTTAATTTTGATTTTGATTTGGCGCCACGTGGTCGCATTTTTGGGTGTGACGGTATGGCGACTCCATTAGGGACTTATTGAGAGTCAAGCCCAATTTAAGTTAGGCGTGCAATACACTATGGTCTTCCTTTTGTTTTGGTTCTCCTTTCTGTTTATTGTTTACCTTACATGTTTAGGGTAGATGACCTGCCATTCACATGCTTGCTTCATCTGTTTTATTTCATTGATTGTATACTAACATGTGTTAGGATAGATAACATGTGGAGTAAAAACTTAGGGTAGACGACCATATCTATGCATATTTTACTTATATCTGTATATATGCTTATCTACCTTTTGTTTTGTCAATCTGCCTAGCAGATGAGGGTTGGGTAGTCCATAAGATGAAAAGGTAAATGCTCTTCTTACACACCTCACCAAGACATAATCACTTCACACACATTATGGGCCCTATACCTGGGTTTGAGTGCTCCCTAGGTTAGTAGAGGTTTATATTGATTTTCCTGTGAAGCCTTGTGCTTCCCGAGGCTATCATGAAGACCTCACCTAAATTGTACCTCGTTATATGGGTTTGACTTGTGTAGGATCTCTTTCCTCTCAAGGTCAAATTTATATAGTGAGATCCTCATCTCATGGTGGGGGTAATTTAGGGACCAATATTTAGGAATCATAAATCTACCTGGTAAATATGCACTAGTAGTCAAGCTCTAGATACCTCCCAGATGGTTAAAGTCAGACTTTTGCAAACTTGTGATCCTAACCTAAGGTTTTCCCATATTAGGACAAAAGAAGGCATTTTTTTTAATTGTTTCATCACCAATTCCATGCATCTAATAAAACCCATAAGGAAGGTGACACACTGTCACTGTTTACTGGAGTAGCTAACGAGATGTTGTCACACAATTAGACATACCTTCACTATGATGAAGGTGGGAACTAATTAAACTAAGCTTTGCCTAATGGGTTTTCAACCCCAAATGGACCACAACCACATTCATCATAATCCCTTGAAAGGGAAACATTTACCCTCATTCATTTTCTTCCTACATAATTAAAAAAGGAAGAAAACAAAATAAAATAATAAATAATGTACAATTCAATTTTATTTCTAAAAAAAAGAAATTCAAATTAAAATTTTCATCTCCATAAAATGATAAATTTCTCATTAAAAAAAAGAGAACAAAAAGGTTTTTTAAATTATGAGAAATCATAATATTCATAAGTTTTGTCGCATCAATAAATGAATATCATGCCTTAGTTAGAAATTGGAATCATTTTTTTTGGGCATTAATCGTGTGGAAAAGCCATATTTCTCTCGGTTTGATTGTCAACTGCTTTTTGCTCCAATGAAACAATAAGTTTCTTGATAAAGAGCATAAAGTTTTCTTCCCCTTTTATACTAGGGCATAGTTCTCAATGATGTATTAGCACATACACAATATCAGCAGATCATTAGATTGACTTATTTGCATTAAATATTATCGAAGCCAAAGTTCTAAGCATCAACTGTGAAGGGACCATCCTTTCCTAAGCAGAGCGATTAGCCACAATTCCTATGGATCAATAAGCTCCTAGAGAAATGTGGGAGAATATCAACTAATGCTCCGCTGATTAATCAGAAAAGCTAATCTTAGGAAACAATAGGATCCTAAAGAAAATGGGAGGATTTGAAGATGACCCTACAAATTGTCAAAAGAAATCTAAATCGACTAGACTTTTCCATAAACATCATCCAAGTGAAATTTAGTTTATTTCCTTAGGATGATTCGTCAACTTCATTTACCCCTGTGTACAATAAACATCTAAGGAAAATAAAGGTTCAATGAAAAATTATTACCATAAATGTAAATGGGAAAGGTCTAGTATTCCTCTTAAATCAATTAGTAGTCTTAATATACCTTATAGGGGCAGTAGGTTCCCAAAAAAGAAATTAGGATTCCTTGTCTTGAAGGACCTTTATGGCAAAATCAAAGCACCTATTAGTTTTCAGGTCAAGCTACATACTAAAATAGCATCCATGCATTATCATAAGGCATTCCATGTTAAAAATCCAGAAATTTATAAGATATAGGGTTCTTGGTCTTTTGCAATGGAAAGATCCACTCGACAAAATCTGAAAAAAGAAAGAAAGAAAGGTGTACTCATGAATAGCTAAAATGTGAAATTGAGGTATAGAGACAAGAATTGATGAGGTGCTAATTGATTAGGCAAAAGGAAAGTTGTCAAGGTCTTGATAGAGCTGCTTATTATTTCCAAATCTTCCATACCACCATATCCTTTAGTCTATGACTATTGCCCACCACCATCCTATCCACTTCAAAGAAATTTGAACCATCCATCTCCAAACTCATCAGCACCTACCCAAACTTGACCACGCAAAGCACCCTAAACCATTTTAATTATGACACGAGTCATTTGCCTAACTTTCGCATTAGCAGCTTTAACAAAAGTATGATGCTTCCTTCACCAATCTCTAACCTCCACACCTAAAATGGCATTGTCTAAAAAAGAGTTGTGAACTTAAACCTTGAGCAATGAGATACTCTAAAAAAAAAGAAAGAAAAGTTGCAACCTCTTCATGAACGAGGTATAGAAGGACAGGGGAAATAACATTTCATGAGGATTTATTAGTGATTGCACTCTCAAAGAAATTTCTTGTCATATCACAATCAGTTAATGCTTGTTTGGTCAATATCCTTTTGTATAGCTAAAATCTAAAGTTAATAGAAGTTGATTCTTTCCATTGGACACTATTTTATTTAACTTTGTCAATGCGATGGTCATATGTTCCTATTCTCCCCCTCTGTGCATCCTACCATTTCATTAGTCATGTTGACACAACCTCTTTCCTTGCATGTCTTTCTTAAATGGTCAAAAAACCCAAAAATAATAATGTCCAGAACTCCTTATGAAAAGATTTAATCGATGTGGACAAAGGTTAAATCTAATGCTCATTATATGCCCCAAATTCAATTACAAAAAAAGGCTAAATCAAAGATACCGATGCATGTCCTACAAGCAAACTATGTCTAGGATATAAAGCATTCTTTGTCTTCCCAAATACAAAGGAGTAACCTCTAGTCACCTCAATTGAGCTAGGAGTTATGTGCATTTTCTTCACCCTAATTGTGAAACATTTGGGATGGGAAGCCTTTAACAGATTTTTATACTGATAATTCAAATATCAAGAGAGGATCAAGTTTTTCTTATCTCTCTAAACATTGCTTAACTATTGCTAGCCATTTTGAGCCTTTAATACCTTTTAAATACCTAACATGGATTAAACCCGAGGAACAATGAGAATTTCATATAAAGAAATGGGATTTTGGCATTATAACAAGTTTCTTCAAAGAGGAGGATGAAAGAAGACTAATGTCAAGGAATGTCATTGGAGGAAGAAAAGAAAAGTCATAAGATAAAAAAATTTTTGCAAAGAGGAAGCTCTCAAGGGCTAAATTTTGGAGAGCAAAAGTTTTCAACATATAGCTCTATATTAGCATGTGATCAAGGGGGCAAAAGTCCTCAAAGAGAAGTCTTATGCAACATGAGAAGCCAAAAGAAAAATCCTTTAGAGGAGAGTTAAGCCGAATATAAAGGATCTTTTAAAAGGAAAAACTCAAGTTAAATGTTGTGAGCCAATTAACTTTACCAAAATGATACAATTACTAAAGCAAAATTCTCATTGTGAACTCACATGAATATTTGGGCCTTTGCATTTTTTTCCTCAAGCTACACTTTCATCCATCAAACCCCATTATAACCTTGAGACACCCTCTCTTACTAAGTGAATTTCGAGTATAGAATTTTGTTAAAGCAATAAGAGAAGGAGACTAATCGGAGACTTGGCGGGGACATGTTAATTCTTGAGCCTGATATCTTTTATTTCATAAATCTATTTACCAAGGTCCCACTACAAGTATCAAAAGTCCTTGTTGAGGTTTAGCTCGTTTGGCAAAATAATGGGCAGGTTTTCTTGGAAAGAACGATTAAAAGAAAAAACCAAAATAATTGAAACTAGGGCAAAAAGTTTGATTCAAAGCAAATTCTTTTAACTACATCCATTGTTTCTTTCAAAAGGAGTTTAAATCCAGAAGTAAAACTTCTCTCTATCCCATCATATCCATATTCTTAGCATTTCACTTCTCCGTTGTTCAAAGGAGAATACTTCAAGTGTAGAACTAGGGCATCTTCCCATTCTGTTACGTTATACCAAGCCATTGTCCATTCCATTTGTCCACTCTCAAAACATTTTACATGACCCCACTCCTCATTAGCCCTTGCATCCTTCTAATGTTAAGGGCTATTTTTTGTCTTAAACTCATATGTTCGTATCCTTTAATACATGATTGCATTGGCATTGTTAAATAAGGTAAGCGTGGATTTAACTTATTGACTTTTCAAGTATTAACGATGAAGAGTTGACGAGAGGAGATTGCCTTGTCAAGTTAATAGTCCAAGGTTGATGGCCAACAAATCACTTGGAGGAAAAATCATTTAGAAATGAGTCAAAGCAAGAGTTCGAGGTCTTCTTAGCTTAGGATACTCCTTCAGGGGCATTTTTGGCTAGCCAAAAGCCATTAATGAATTCCTCCATCCAAACACAAAAGGCAAATTTGGTGGGATAATCAAAGATCCAATTTTTCTCACCAAGGCAAGCGAAGAGCTAGTGTGAGAAATTTCTTCAAATATAAATGGCCAAAAATCCTATATTTTAACAAACCTTAAGATTTTTCATGCATCACGTACCTGTATTGAATTTGTACATAGATGAAGTATTTTTTTTTCCTTTTAAGTCAAATTGATAAAAAAAACTTTAAAAAAAGGGTTCACATTTAGTCTCATCAATTCAAAAAAAAACTAAAAGAGGATTATATTTTTCTCATCAATTCATTTTCCAAAAAAAAAAAGGAGTTAGAAATGCAAAAATAATGCCCATGCTCTTCCCCTTTTCCTTCGAGATTATTTTGTTTATAAAAGAAAAATGGGGTTCAAAGTTTGAAATCAATCTAAAAGCATTTATAAATAATGCCCCCTCTCTTCATCTTTCTTTTGAGGTGATCTTGAAAAAAAAGATTCAAAACTCAAAATCAATTTAAGGATGTTTAAAGATGATCTCCTCATCGTTTTCTCCATTCAGAGTTAAGTTCATTTGCATAAATTGTGCATATTCTAAAAATAAAAAACTTCAAGCTAAAAAAGTCACAAAAAAAAAAAACACTGAACAACTTGCGTCTCATATGCATCATGCATCTCACATGTGCATATATTACATTACACTAAAGCTCACATTGAGGCAAGTAGATGCAAAAATTTGCATTTTAGGAAATAAGACATCATATGTTCCACATATCTTATACTTGCATACATCTCATAGCCTATAGTTTACACTGGGGCAAGCAAAAGGAAAATTTGCATTTCATAACATACATCGTCATATGTTTCATGCATTCCACACTTGCATACATTACATAGCCTCTAGTTCACACTGGGATAAGCAAAAGGAAAATTTGCATTTTATAACACAAAGCATCACATGTTTCATGCATTCCACACTTGCATACATTACATAGACCATAGTTCATGCTGGGGCAAGGGAAAAAGAACATTGTGCATTTTATAAAGCATCTTATATGCTTCTTGCATTTCACCTAGGCATACATTATGTGGACCTCAAGTTCATATTGGGGCAAAGAAAAACAAAAAAAATGTGCATTTCATAAATTGTAGCATCCTACATATTTCATACTTCTAATACCTACAATAACCCTGATTTACATTGGGGCAAGGGAAAGAAAAATCTGCATTTCATGAAAGGAAGCATCACTGGTTTCATGCATTCCACATTTGCATACATTGCATAGGCCCTAGTTCATATCAGGGTAACTAAAAGTAAAAATCTTACATGTTTTTTTTCTTTATCTCACACATGCATACATGTGAACCCTTGTTTACAATGGGGCAAGCAAAATGAAAAAAGTAAAATTTGGCATTTCATCAAATAAAGCATCTTTCATGCATATTGCTTCACACTAGGGCAAGGCAAAAGCAAATATTCGCATTTTATGAAGCAAAGTATCACGCTTGCTTTTTGCATTTCATACATGCATACATGTGAACCTTAAACTCACATTCGGGCAATCAAAATAAACATTTTGCATTTCATGAAACATCTCATGCACTTTGTGTATTTTACATGTGCATTCATTATGTGGACCTCGATTTCATATTGGGGCAAAAGAAAAACAAAAGAAAGTTTGAACTATAACATCTCACATGCTTCATGTTTCATGCTTCTTATAGTTGTATACATAAATCCTGATTTATATCAAGGCAAAAGTGTGTTACTAAACTCAAAAGTCAAGCATTCTGCGTGCATCACACATTTCATATAGGTGTATTATCTTGCATAAAACTTAGATAAACAAAGTAAAATCTTCAAATTTAGGAAAAATTCACCCAAAAAATAGCATTCTCTTTTAAAGCCCTGCACAGAACAGGAACTTTCAAGCCCTGCACAGAATAGGCACCCTTAAAGCCCTGCACATGCCAGGCACCCTCAAAGCCCTGCATAGGCCAGGCATTCCTTTAAAGCCCTGCAAGCCAAGCACCCTCAAAGTCCTACAAGCCAGGTACCTTCAAAGCCTTGCATAGGCCAAGCATTCTTTTAAAGCCCTACAAGCTAGGCACCCTCAAAGCCCTGCAAGTCAGGTACCCTCAAAGCCCTGCATAGGCTAGGCATTCTTTCAAAGCCCTATAAGCCAGGCACCCCTAAAACCCTGCATAAGCCAGGCACCCTCATAGCCCTGCAAGCCAGGCACCTTCAAAGCCCTGCATAGGTCAGGCATTCCTTTAAAGCCCCGCAAGCCAGGCACTCTCAAAGTCCTGCAAGCCAGGCACTCTTTCAAAGCCTTGCATACGCCAGGCACCCTTAAAGTCCTACATGCGCCAGGCACACTTTTAAAGCCCTGCACAGAATAGGCACTCAAGCCCTGCATACGCCAGACACCTCTAAGCCTTACACAGAATAGGCACCTTCAAGCCCTGCATAGAACAGGCACCTCTAAGCCCTGCACAGAACAGGCACCCAAGCCCTGCATACACTAGGCACCTCTAAGCCCCGCACAGAATAGGCACCTAAGTCTTGCACAGAACAGGCATCTTTAAGCCCTGCACAGAACAGGCACCTAAGTCTTGCATAGAATAGGCACTTTCAAGCCCTGCACAGAACAGGCACACCACAAAGTCCTACACATAATAGGCACCAAAGTCTTGCTCCAGAACAGGCACACGAAGTCCTGCACCAGAACAGGTACCTGAAGTCCTGCGTTAGAACAGAATTGCACTCCCAAGTAAGTTCACTCCCCTTGATCTATTAGCTCCCTAAACAAAATATGTGTTTTCATCTTTACTTATTTTTAAGCTAAGGATATCAAAAATTGCACTTTCGATCTCCTCGCTTAAAGAACAAGTAAATAGGAGTAACCTGTAAACACTATATTTTGTTTGGGTCGCTTTCTCATTTTGTTTATCGCCAAAAGGCAATTAAATCATCCTGGGCAAAATACGTGTTTTTATCTTTACTTGTTCCTTATGCAAAAATATTAAAAATTATGTTTTCAATCTCCTTGCATAAGAAACAAGTAAAGAGGGGCAACTGTGAACACCGTATTTTGTCCTGATATTTAAAAAAAATATAATATAATAAAAGCAAAAATAAAATAATGATAATAATAAAATCACTTTAAAGGAATAATAATAATATAATTTTTTAAAGCTTAAGTAACCCAAAAAAAAAAGAGAAGACAAAAATTGAGAATGAAATCAGAAATGTAAAATAAAAAAAAAAGAAGAAAAGAAAAGAAGAAGGAAGGTCCTAACCATATAAAATAAAATAAAATAAAGAAAACGAAAAAACTTGAAATTGATGAATGAAAAATTAAAAACAAGAAAAACAAAAAGGGGCAAAACACACCAAAATTAAAAGAAAAAAGAAAAAAAGAGTCCAGAAAAGGGGAAATTTTAAATAAAGAAAATTTAAATAAAAAAAAGGTAAGAAGGGGCCAATTTGAAGCCCAAAACTCCCAGGCCCATCTTGCTAAACCCTCAGCCCAATCCCCGCTGAAGCCAGAAATCTCTTTTAGACTGGGCCATCGGGCCAAATCCATAACCCTACCCGGTTCCCCTTTTTCGAACTTCTCAAATCAAAACCCCCAAATGACACAACGTGAGACACATAGAGGGGCAGAGTCTTGAAACACAGAAATGGAAGGTTCAGCATCTCAGGGGTCCAATGAAGCAGACCTGCAGCGGGGGGCCTCTAGGGTTTGACCTCCCTCTCCCATCCCTTTCGCCACCGGAGGTAGAGGATGACTGACGCAAAAATACAAGGGGAAAAGAGGGAGGCGAAGATCGAGATAGAGGAGAAAACGTAAAAGAGGTTCTAATTCAGAACCAGTGACATGGGGGAGGATTGGCAGGAGAGACTGGAAATGGGGCAAAAAATCGAGGGAGAGTGGACGAGAAACCAAAAAAGTCGAGAAGGGGAGGTTCTTGAAAATCTCGTCATCGGAGATGAAAAAAAGGGGCGATTCGAAAAATGGAAGGAGCGAGAGACAGAGGAGAGAACAGAGAAGAGTCTCGGGCCAGGGTAATTTGAGAGAGAAGCTTGGGTGATTCTTGGATTGAAGTAGCATAAAGAGGAGGACAAAAAATCGAAAAGGAGAGGGCTTTTCTGGAAGGAGATTAGAATCGAAAGAGAAGGGACTAATGGTGAGAAACAGAAACGGAGGGACGCGCACAGCAGGGGGCCACTCTCCATCGTAATCAATTAACGTTGAAGGTAAACCTAGTTTGCATTTTGGCAGTTCCTGTCTATTTCTGAACATGTAACTCTATAAGCATAAAAATGGATGGTGTTCTGTTGGTTTTTAGTTAGATGTTTTCCTCTGTGTTTATTCTGGTGTGATGATTTATAGGCTCAGAAATGCAAAGTGTTATAACTCCCTTCTAATTGATTTCATCATGGTACGACTGTGAGTTGGTTACATTTCTCTATTTTGGTTTTACTTGAATAGGCAGTGAGTATTTGGCTAATTTATTTAGTGTTGAGGGTCAGATGTTGACAAGGGTAAGTTCCATTACCTGATTGTGTTTTTGATTGATGCCTCACTTAGTATGTATGAGACGTGGTTGAAGGCTCATGTTGTGCCATATAATCATTTTAGTGTGGTTTGGTTAGGGTTCAACCTGAATATGAGCTAAGAATATACTTATGTAATGTTTGTCTTGGAGTTGTTTGCGTGGTGGGGAGGTGTTATAAGATTTATTGTAGATTTTGTTAGGGTTGGTGTCGCTACCTCACTTTTCTTATCTTTCTCATTTTTGGCCATGCCTTTGCTGAATTATGGTCACCCTAGTTACAAAAGTTTGAACTAGGACTAAGAGAAAGTCATAAATGCTTGAGTGCTAATGGTTTCACAGGGGTGTTGCAAAGGGTTCATGATGGATTGATGTTGATTATTGATGAAATTTTGCTTCTAATGTGAAGATGATTTACATGTGCATTTGTCTCTCCTTCTTGCTGTTCACCTAGCTCTCTTTACTAATTTTCTTTGTACCCTCTGTGCTCTTATCCTGTCTGGCATGTGAGACAACTAATTCGCACTAAGCATGATTGAAGAGCTTGAGAGGCTGGTGAATACAGTGGCAAGTGGGAGATTATAATCTGGTTCTT
This sequence comes from Erythrophleum ivorense, assembly GCA_026724425.1. Lineage (NCBI taxonomy): Eukaryota > Viridiplantae > Streptophyta > Magnoliopsida > Fabales > Fabaceae > Erythrophleum > Erythrophleum ivorense. The sequence continues at coordinate 11,878,255 of JAIUCV010000014.1, forward strand.
CTAAATTCACAAGTACTTCCTCTTGTAATTTTTGTTTTTTTGTTTTTTGAAACAATACCAAATGTGATATTTGTATACACTAGGAAGCACACACAAGCACAATTGTTCGCTTGTGAATATTTTATCTTTTATATTGTGTATTTCTCTTATTTCCTTTTTTTAATCTTCTTCTAGAATGGTTGTGTGGGAGTTCTCATCCCCTCAGACATGTAGAACCATCCGAGGAATCATGTGAGACAATAAGTCTCTTTGGTGCTTATTGGATCTTTTCTTGTATTTTAATTTTGGGTCCCAATGACTCTGCCCCATCAGTCTTGTTTTCAAAATTCAAAAAAGGAAGAGAACCAAAAAAAAAAAAAGGAAATAGGATAAGTAAGCTAGAACTTAACTTTTCTAAGATTTATAGACTTTTTCCAAAGTTTTGTTTTAACGAAGTATACTTTGCTTAAATAAACAAAAATAAAGTAAAATGCAATATAAAAACAAAAATCCAAAATCAATCATAAAAAAAATCAAGAAAATAAAAAAACAAAAAAGAAATTAATCAAAGTCAAATGAAAAAAAAAACAACAACAAAATATATAATTAAAAATGCAAAAAAAAGAAGAAGAAAGAAGTAAAATTAATCTTGCTTTTAGCAAATCAAAACACATCAATCAATTTTAAAACCCATTTTTGTTTGCTAAAAGAAAATGTAATTTTTATTTTCTTTGCCTTTTCACCCAAAAACAAAAAAAAATGAAAGGCAAAAAAATATATAAGACAAAATAAGAAAAAAGAAAAAATGAAAACAAAAATGAAGAAAAAAGAATACATAAAACAAAAAAAATAACAAAAATAATAAAACTAAACAAAACAAACAAAAACAAAAAAAGAGGAGAGGAGAGAGTAAAATTAGTCTTGCCTTTTGCAAATAAAAATACCTAAACCAACTTCAAATTCGTTTTGTTTGCAAAAGTCTAAATAATTTTTTCTCTCTCACAAAAGTAATGATAATAAAAAAAATCAAACAAAAGCCCTAAAAAATAAAAATAATAATAACAAAAACAATAAAAACAAAAACAAACACTAAGTACCATATCAGTTGAACTACGTGGACTTTGATCCCCCTAAAGGGTACGTAGGCCCTAGGTTTTCATCCTAGGTCAAGTCCGCCCTTGTAAATAATTACTTTCTTTTAATTTTATTTCAATTTCTTTTCTCTTATTCTAAACTTTATTTCTTTAATTTTCTTTTCTTTTTACTCTTAATTTTATTTCATTTTATTTCTTTACTTCTTATTTTGCATGTGATTTGTTAAGGAGAATTAAAATAGATTAAAGGTCATGGTAATTTTGCATAACTAACTTAGGGTAACTGTTATTAAGAACGGGTGTAGTGGGGTGCCTAACACCTTCCCCACTCACAATCGACTCCCGAACTCGTATCTGATTCGTAGACCATTCTTCAAATTAAAAAGGTTTTTTCAGAATTTTGCCTTTTCAAAAAAATTAAAATTTTGGTGGCGACTCTACTACTTTAATTTTGATTTCGATTTGGCACCACGTGGTCGTATTTTCGGGTGTGACACCTTGTTATAAAGTTTTCTGTCAGTAAGTACAAGGTTCTCTAACATAGTAAGTTGTAGTTTATAGCATGTGATGGTGTGACATTTAGCAACAACACATACAAGCATTACAACTCATTCAAACATTCAAATATATGCAAAAGAGGGAGATAAAGCTACTTTGTGGAGTTAGAAGCCTTAAGCTACCACTTACTCCTGAATCCTTCTCTTTTCTTTGATCTTTTGCCATATCCTTCTCATACTCATACATTCTTAAAATGAGTTTGCATTGGCTTGGCCCAAACTACATCAATTACGATATAAAGCAACCATTAGGATACGTTTTAACTTATATTGCTACCATATAGGGTTAGTAAAACTCAAAAGGCATTTAAACTACTTTATGCCTCTTTAAGTAGCAATTCTTAGATTTCACTTTCTAGGCTCTTAAAACTCACTTGTTATGAGTCATATGATTCTAATGGAACTCATTGGAACTATCGTATACGTGATTACGCAAGCTTAAGGCCACTTGGCTCCTTTAGGCCCTTTATGTACTCCAATAATTCACCTTTTAAAATAAAGCTTTTAAATTTAATTCAATGGTTCTATTAATGCTTATTTATCATAATTGGGCTTCTTAAAACCTTAGAATCCATTAGAGCTTTCTCTAGATGCCCCAACCATGCTTGGCCAAACCCATGCCGTATAAAGGGGCTAAGGGAGTTTTACTCATTTTCTTTCGACTTCCTTAATTTTAACTTTATTTCCATGACATAAATAACTTATAATAATCATATAAAACTTATTTGGACACCCCTAACCATAATTCCATGATAGCATCTCAAATTCTTAACTTAAGATACACATATGGCTAAAATTCAAGAATGCACATCCATGAAAGTTAGCATCGCTCTAACTCAATTTCCATCTTTGAAAAAAATACTCTAATAAGCTATTAATAGCCTCAATTCCAGTAGCGATTCTTCTCTCCTATATTATCTCCCTTTGACCAGCCCATGCACATACAAGATCACCCAATGCATAAATTTAACCATTTCAATTGAACCTATAAGAAATAGTGTTTAAAACACCTATTTATGCTCTTAAATCATTCAAATAACCAAGAAAAATATCATATGTTTTTAGCACCACCATGGACAAAACATGGGCTCTAGGGTTCAACACAAAATTGATAATCTTGCAACAAGATGCATATGGGTGTAAAGAGCTATTTACCTTGAAGCTTTTTTTTTTAAGGAGCATACCCAAAATCTGAACTTTAGTCTAAGGTCAGCTATGAAAATAGGGAATCTTGGGTTGAAATTTACATTGAAATGAAACTCTTAATGAAAGGAATAATTTTGCTAACTGGGAGGAAGTGAAAAGAGGCAAAAATCCTAACCAAAATGTAAGCTTTTTGTTTCTCTCTCCTCTGTCTCTCTTAGATGCCATTTTTGGTCTGATATAGAGCTAAACTGTCGTTTTGGAAGGGTGGAGAAGCTGACTTGACTTTGTTAAAAGGTTGAGGAAGATTTTTATAATAATTCTTGAAATATTGATTACGTCCTTCTACTTTCATTCCTTCATTTAAGTTTGTTTTAACTCTTTTTTGAGAACTGTTTTTTCTATATGAAAATTTGGCTAATCTATTTTATTAAAAACATTTTTTTTTTTTAGTTTTATAGAGTTCAAAACTATCCCAAATCATTTGGTTAAAGTTTTGGTTAACCTTTTATCGAAATTGTATACTAGAAGGGTTTAAATCATTTTGATATTTCCTATGGTTTTCAAGGCATCTAAGAATCCTATTGAGCTCAATTTTATCATTCAAAAATCCTTCTTTTAAATTTTTGAGAAATTGTTCGAAATTGCGATTTTTGTCATTGAGTTTCGTATTAGGTCTTTTACCTATTTTGGCTCTGATTTCGGGCCACCTCTGAATCTTTATCTTCCTTCATAGATGCTTTGCTTATTAATCTAGCCTTATTTTACTTTATTTCATTTCATTTCATTTCATTATGGAAGTCTCATTTTATAATCTGATCGATTTTAGTCTAGTTCTAAAAAAATTGGATACTACATCCTTGATTCTATGGCATGGAGAGCCCACGAAATCCAAAATTTGTATTAACTGTCCTCAACAAAAGAAAATCCTCACCCCCGTTAACAAGCATGAGCAATTCTTGGTATAGCATAACATGTAATAGAAAAATATGCATATTATATCAGACAAAATCACTATATGATCTAATAATGAGAAATATAAGTATATAACAAAAAAAGAAAAATATAAGTTCAAATGTCTACTTAAAAGAAAAATTAAACTTAAGGTGAAGCAAAAGATTCTCCAATTCATTACTAAGCGATGCAGCTTGCTAAACTAGGTGTACAGTGCCAGTACGCCAATATCAGTGGATTGAATGAAGTTACTATTGTTAAATATTATGTCATAATTGGTGCCAAATTTAATTATTTGATACACAGCTGGAAAAGTAATTTATCTATATAAATGATAAAAAAATTATAATTGGTACTCAAATTAAAAATATTTATATTAAAAAATTTTAAATTTTAAAATTATTTTAAATAACTTTATGATGAAAAATTTTTGACTTCAAATTTTGAATTGTAATTTTTTTACACAATTTAAAATTTTAATTTAAAATTTTTGAAAATAATTTTAAATATTAAAAATTTTTAATATAAATATTTTTAATTTAGAGCTTTCTATCATAATTTTTTTTTCATATGATGATTATTGATGATGTAATAGGGTAGAACTTTGAAAAGAAAAAAAGTATGGCAGTGGAAAAGTATCGCCTAGTTGACTTGGTCTTCTTGGGAACCTTTGGAAGGCATAACCCAAGGAATCAATTTTTCAAAATTTTGTTTGTTTCTCTCATTTTCCGTTTCTAGTTTCCTTCTAATGCACATCCCGACTACTTGGATTGTGAGAGTATAAAGTGGCACTCACTCCCACAAAAACAAACTTACCCCTCCTTTTTCTACGAAGAGAGGGTTACCGGTACCAACAATTTTAAATTATTATTATTTTATATTATTAATCTTTATTTTTATATGATTAATCTCAATATTTATATTGGTCAGTCTCAGAAGACTGATGTTCTTTTTTCTAGTACTTCCTTTTTTATTTATTTTTGCCATTCTTTTTTCCAATACTTCTCAGAACGCATTGAAATTTATAACGATATTTTGTGTTAGAAAACACAAATATATTGATATAAATATAGGATATAGTCACTATAATATAATAAAATATATAATTTTTCTATATAATTTAAAATGCAATATCATATGTAATACAATTAAATACAATATTATTTTGTTTTTGAAATATTGGTATTACACGCGGATTTAAATATATCATTGATTTGAAGAATTTTATCTAGATCTTTCCATCCATATAGTCCTCTAGTATCAATTTAGATTCTTATATGGGAGATAAATGTATGTTATGTAATTAAAAAGTAATAGATTGAAAAATGTAGAATTAAATAACTTTTAACATTAAAAGTTAACAAGAAAAACTTTTAAACACTCTAGTCTCTTTCTTTCTAAATACACTTCAAACATGTTTTTGTCTAGTCCTCCTTTTGACGTCTTTTAGCACTTACTTTTTATCTTTATTGAATGGAGCAAGAACCGACCCACCGACTGATGTGGCCCTCTCAGTTTCCAACCATTAAGGCCAAGGCAACCCAAGTTGTCCTTATTCCTGCTCATACATATTGTATTCCCTTTAGTTTTCTAAGTTGCTACCCCGTTGCGTCAGCATGAAAGCTAAGCCATCATAAATGCTGAGACATTATTGTTATTGGTTACAGTTTTTGTGTTCCTTTTTCTACAAATTTGTGCTCTTTAAAGGGTGGCTTTGAAGATGGCCTTGTAAATTGGTTCTTTCTTCAAGTGGGCATTTCCCCCTTTTAAAAATTTGAAAAAAAGAAGGAATAAATATGGTCGTTTGGCTTGGAAGCTCATAACAAGGCTATCAACTGAAAAGGAAAAGCTAAAAGCAATATCTTTTCGTTTTCTTCTCTTCAATAATTTAGAATTTTATTGTCTAAAATCTAATTCAACTTATACTCATCTTGACCAATTTGTCTCTACCATCCATTCCCTTGGAGGTATAACATTATTCTGGCCCTAAAGAATTTACATTGACAATTATTTGTATCTATTAGCCCCTTCAATCATAGGAATTTTTTTTTTAACTTCTTTTAGATGTGGAAGCAAATATTTAAACTTAAAATTACTTGGTTAAGTGTCAACATCCCTCACCACTAAATGAGCACCTAGTGGCTTGATTTTTCATATTCACTAAAAATATTTTAACATATAATCTTAGTTTAATAAGGTTAGCAAATTAGTAATTTTAAATTTGTTTGTATGTTTTTAATTGTTTCCTAGTGTCTCTTAATCACCGTATAGAATGAAAGATATATTTAAATTTTTAGTTTTAAATTAATCAAACGGTTCTAAACCTGTTTGGCAACGAAGTTATTCTTTTTTGGAAAACAAAGTTTTTAAGGCCAACAGAACAGCAGGAATTCAACGCTTTTTTTTTTTTTAAACAGCCTCAAAATGTTAGTTAGAGTGGAATCTTCCATGTTCTCAACTTTTTGTATTGACCTTTTTCTTAATTTCCTTTTCGTTTTTGGCTAAGAATACGTGAATCGTTCTTGAACTGTTACAGGAACATGTATTGGCGCTTTAGAGGGAATATTTGTATAAGTTTGATCAAATGGAGAAAAAAAGTTGATGGCTGATATGATTATATGAGAAGAATAATAATGTTACTCCGGAAATAAGCACTTTGCTTCCAGAAGCAGGAGATTCCAGAGCGAAGAATATTTGCGCAAACCAAACAGAGAAGCTACCGATATTATAATAAATTTGTAATTATTGAGAATCATTGGGATTGATCACATCAGGTTGGAAAAATATTCTACGAAATTTGCTTAGAAAGCACTTGCAGATATTCAGCTTGATTACAACATTTTAATTTCTAAACTTATTCTTAGAATTCCAAGCTGGAAGTCTCTAATCTCTTCCTGGTTTGTATATGGAAAGAGAAAAGTGAAAAAAAATAGGGCCGTTGAAAGAGCATAATCTCAACACCATGTTTGTCAACGATTAATTACCCGCTAAACATGAAAATTGTGTTTCTGCGTAAGGTCATCCTTAATCTTTATGTGTGAGTCTTAGTATTTTTTTAAAAAAATACCTTTGGGTTTTACCGTAAACTTCTATTTATAGACATAGAACTTTTTATCTAATGGATAAGATATATCTAATTAATATGATATAATTTTTTATTTTAAAATTTTAAAAATTAATTATTTTAACTTCTTTTGAAATAATGACTAAGGTTGTTCATGGGTAGAGTTGGACTGGACATATAATAAGCTCAATATCTGCCTCAATTAAGATATCAGACTTGTTTTTTATACCCATGACCCGACCCAACCTGAACAAGCTTGGTTTTATGTTAGGTTAAGGTGAATTAGGGTCGTTTGACCTTTTTTTTTTCATGAACTGATACTTGTAATATAAAAATATTTTTTTATAAACTCATAGGTATATATTTCAAAATAATAAACTTTTAGAACCTTTATATTTTTATCAGTAGTAAAAAAATAGCCTGGTATTATCAAGCAAAATATAACTTATATTAGCATAATTAACTTTAGGTAAATATGTATATTTTCATTATTCAACAAAAGAAATGTCAATAAGCATGCATATCAATGATAAAAATAATTAAGAAATAGGAAGAGTTTGGATAGGTAATGAAAGTTATAGCATGTAAAGAGAATAAGATGAAATAAGAATAAAAAAAATATAAGATAGCAAGATGTTGATAACTAAAAAAATATAATTTTGTTTAAAGTTTTATCTATTTTATATTTTTGGCTAAGCTCAACCCAACCTGATTAGGCTGGGCTCTTATGGCTTAATGGGCCAATGAATACCCCTAATAATAACCACTTATCTTGATTACTAATTATTTAATATTTTAATTCAAATATTAAGACATTCAATTAAATTAAAATTTACTTCATGACAAACGAATAAATCTAACATTATTAAAGCTATTTTGAAGTAGTCTAGTAAGAAATCATAAGCTCAATATTTTTTATGCTGATACACTAGATTAAATATTTAAATTTGAAATTATATTTAAGAATGCTGTAAACTTTACTTTTTAATGTTTTTTACTGCAAAAATTATAAATTTATATTTGGTTAGATTTTTTTTTTGAATTTTACTTTTTCTAGTATTCTTTTAAAAAGCCATAATTTTGAAGTATTCTCGTGATACTTTAAAAAAAATATTGATTGTTATGAATTTGAAAGGTTTAAAAATTTATTTATTTATTTATTTAAAATATAAGATATATCCTTGTTATTGACCTTTTTTTTATTGTAGCATTTTATCAAAACACAAAATATTGTTTCAAACCTACAAGGTGTAGAATACTACAAGATACACCATGAATCAAGCTTCTTAAAACTATATATTGAAAATATATCAATATTAATTCAATAATTCTTTTATTAATTTTTAAATTAATATAAACAATACAAAAATAGTTTTGACATCAAACAATTATTGCTCATTAACAATTTAATACTGCAAAATAAATTCTTCAAATATACACTATTCTTATAATTTTACACCTTTAAATCGACTTTCAAAAATAATAAATCAATTATGTTCTTTGAAAAAAAATATTACTTCCAATTTCTTTTTTGGTGGCTCAAACAATAAAATTAATTTTTTCAAAACACTCAATATAACAACTTTTTCAAAAAAACAAAAAGGTCATGACAACTTTCAAATGTAGCCTAACTATAATAAAAACTTCACTACTCAAGCACTCGTCACTCATCATAGTTTGCCCGTCAATTCAATAATAATAATTTAAAAAAAAGCGTCATGGTAGAGCTAGTGCCTTTCTCTCTAAAGCCACTTCATTAGAAGCGGTGTGGTAAAGTTGAAAATACGGCTAAAGAAAACGAATTGCGATAGGAAAGCTTCATTAATTTATTTGGTATGCAGCAATTGATTTTCTTTAGGAAAGCATTTTTTTCCAGTTCAATGGAATTTAGTTTTCATTGTAAGATGGACGGTATCTCAAATTTTACAATCCAAACCAATTGGAAGCTATCACTTTATCCTCCGATGCCACTAATATGATATTTATTATTTTTTAAACTTGAGGTATTTTAGTTTTTTTCTCACTTTTCATTTTTTTTTTCACATTAGAATTGGTTTTTTTCTATCTTCTTTTTTATTTCTAAATTATTTTTATCTAATTAACTATAAAAATAAAATGGCATTCTTATTCCTTTTCAAACATACTAAATATGATTTTAAGCCAAATTTTTTTTTTTAATTTCAAATCTCTTAAAAATCATTTCTTCCAACCAAATCAACCCTAAGTTGTGCCATCTGACTTTTAAGCCCCCAGCTTTCCAATATATAGTTTCTTTTTTAATTGGGTTTAGTTATTAACCAGTCAGATTTTCTTTCAACTGAAATCTCAGCCTCTGCTAAAGTCTAACGGCCCGTTTGGTATGCCAATAGAAAATGAGAGGTAAAGTAAAAATTAAAGAGAATTACAATTTTACTCTTTTAATTATTATTTAATTATTATTTAATTATTATTTAATATTATCTATCAATCATTACTCAATCATTTTTCAATTATTAAAAGTAAAGATATTCAAGTCATTTTTTATCTCTAAAATTATATTTTTACTTTTTATTTTTATTTTTATACTTAACTTTTTATATACCAAATAAGCCATAAAACTGACCAGTGCCCTCCATTATCTACCAATTGACAAAGCCACTATAAAATACAACCCAAGAAAAAACAAAACAAGTACAACGATGGGCTATTATATCATATCATTTACTACAAAAAGTGTTTTGATTATCGATATTAAACTGAAAAAAGTTACCTAGTTATATATTAATAGGTTTAATTGATGGTTGAATTAGGTGATGTTATAAATATATAAAATAATAATAATAAATTAATTTTTTTATATATCATTAATTATATTGCAAAAGTTAGGTTTAATCTTCAAACTTATAATTTTCAAAAAGAATAATTAATAAGAATTTATAATGTAAGCCAAATATAAACAGGGAATAGCTATAATAACTCATAAGCATAATACATATTAGCATTATAACTCTAATTTACATTAGCAAGTTTTGGCCCTTTTATATATATCATGGAAAATCCAAAAAGTATAAGCTCAAAGCTCATAAATGGTTCAGCTGGTTTTCTAATTTTTTAAAAATCCGAATCCTAGTCTAACTCTAGTTTTTCCTGTATACATCAATTTTTACCTGTTCAAAATAATTCAACCATCAGAATAATTTTTAAATGCTACTCGAATTATTTGTTTAATCAATTTGTAATTTAACTAGCCAGATCAATTTGATCCAGTTTAATTTTTAAAATATTATTATAGATTTAACGATAGTGACTGAAAGTTTCCCATGAAAAAAAAAAAGCGACCTGCAAAGCTAGAAAATGAGTCACACCCAACCCAAAACTTGGTCAAATTAATGTATCAGCAAAGAGAAAAATATGGGATCCCACTCTCTTTTCCATTAAGTTTTGCATTTAGGTGTCTGGACCAAATTATACGCATTTCAAGTAATTTCCTTATTCCATTTGGTCAAAAACATATCATTCATACCGAGACTAGAGATTTCCAAAAGAAAAGAATTTCTTTTTATTAACTTTCACAAATGTCATACACATGGAAAAGAAAATCTCATGAAAATCAGTTTTACCTCATGGCTATAATCTCTGCAGGTTATGCAGATCCATTTGGAAAGCAAGAAATAGAAGTCAAACAAAAAAAAAATGATGACAGAGAAACATGGAGAAAAGCTTTAGCCAAAAAAGAAAAAAAGGAAAAAGTGTATTGGTATAGATTTTTTTAATTATCTGTAAAATATAAGTTGAGGATGAAAACAATAAAAGAATGAAGAAGGAAACCTATTTCTATTATATATATATATATATATATATAGACACACAAACAGAGGATTATCAACTTCCTCTGAGAATGACTTTAATATTCATGAGCAATGAAAGCTGAAACAGAGCCCACTAAAACACGCATGCTTCCCAATATTTATGCATAGTGGAGACAAAAATAAAACCCAAGAAAAAGAGAAATTCTAACAGTAAATGATTTTAAAAAAAATGAAGTTCGAATATAATTAACAGAGTAACAACAATGAACATAATAGTTCGGTTCCTTCCTTAATGGATGCTAAGTCATTTGTTACAGAAACAAAGCATAATAATTCAAGAGAGCTGAATTACAGTTAGAATTTGGAAAGAACAATAAAATTATGTAAATATCATAGACTAGCCATATAAGTTATAACCCAAATGGCAGAAGTATCAATTATATAAAGTTATACAGAAAATTTGACCAAAACTTTTTACCTTTGAAGTAATCAAACTGCTAGTGCACCAAAAATTTCTTCATTGTGTAATGGGATTGACAAATTCTGCATATGAAACTCCAGAGTTGTCGATTTGGCTAACATCGTCTTCATCTATTGAAGCAGGAAGGTTAAGATCTATCAAATTTTCAACGAACTCGGTGGAAGCTCCAATCGGTGTGGTCGATGAACCAGTAAGATGGGTCCTCTTGTGTCCCCCAAGAGCTTGACCCGAAGAGAACACTCTGAAACAAAAAGGGCATTCGTGGATTTTCTTATCATGAGTCGCCATTGAAGAAGAATTAGTGCCTCCATTATTATTATTATTATTCTTCTTCTCGAGCTCCACTTTGATCTTCTTGTGACTCGCTCTGTGCCCCCCAAGTGCTTGATAAGATCGAAACACCTTCTTGCACGTCTCGCACGCGTACTTCCCACGAATTCTGGATTTCGACGGTTCAAAAGCCCCCTCGGATTCATCACTGTCGTCTTCTTCTTCGTCCTCGTCCTCTTCGACGACATCGTATTGGTCTTCCACATCGTTTTGTCTCTTCCATTTGTCCCTAGAAAGCATCATAAGGCAGTATGCGACGTCTTCTTCGGTTGTCGCATCGGAGATTGAACTCACCGGTTCAGGCTCCACAATCCCCGATTCAGTCTTACTGGGTTCGTCTGATTTGAGCTTTTTCATGGTTTCTTGTTGCAGGATTTTCTTGTGATGATAATGATCTTCCAAACCACCGAGTTTCCAAGCGCGTTTGGAACGTCTCCGAGTTGGGCTCTTCGATGACTCGGTCTCGCTTTCTCTGTCTTGAAGAATCATAGACCCATTAGTATCCACAACAAACGAAAACTCAGGATCTACGAGGCGAAGGCTTCTCTTTGGGTTCACTCTAAGCACATAGCTCAGACCTTTATCTTCTTCTTCATCTTCAGAAGAAGAAGAAACTGACTCGGCCTCAAAACTCAGCAAGGTGGGTGGGGGTGATTGAGATTCCTCTGCTTTCGAAGGTAGTGGAAGCTTCTTCATGTGAGACCTCATGTGACCTCCCAGAGCTCTGCCATTACAGAAGCTCTTGAAGCAAATCTTGCATTCGTGCTTCTCCATGAAGCAAAAAGATCAGACACCGAGACCCCAAAAAACAGAGCGAAACAGAGTGTGAGTACTCTGTTCTTCTTGCTATGTCTCTGAAACAGCACTTGAGGGAGCTTCTTGGCATTTAAGTCTTCTGTATTCTTTGAAAGAGAGAGTGCATGACTAGAACAAAAAGGAGCAGGTGACATTAGAAGCATTCCCCCACTTACTCGGGAACAAAATTTTACCCCAAATTTAAAAAATAAAAAAAAATAAAAAATTTTCTTTTCTTGTTTTTTCGGTGATTTTTCTTCTTTTCTTAAAAACGTCCAAAACCCATAATAAATTGGAAATTCAATTGAATAAAAGCGCATGCATCAGCGGAGAAAAGAAAGACACGTAACATGCGAGGCTTGCCCGTCTCTCTTTCTCGTCTTTGACCTTGTTCGCTGCCCAAAAGGCGCTTGGAAGGAAAGAAATTTGTTAGTACTGGATTTGCAGTCAATTCTTCATAATCTCGAAGATTAGTTGACAACGTAACTTATAATATATATATATGATTTAATAATAATAAATTACCAAAAATAATAATCAAAAATAAAATTTTGATATTGCAAATTTTCATATTTATAAAAGCATATTAATATTTTAAAATTTAATGTTCTCGATAATAACGATAACAAGTAGATTAAATTATTGATGGTGTAAGGAATTTATTTATAAGAGTTTGTATTCCTTTTTTTTTTTCTAATAAATGATAATAATATTTAGTAGCATATACGAAATTTTAGAGAGCTAGATAGAGAGATCCCATCAGAAAACTACCTTTAAAGACTTTTTATTCTTAGAAGAGATTACTCAACTAAATTAATCCTTGAAAATAACGAAAAAGGCTCCATGGCACCAAGTCTGTATTTTTTTTTTGGGGCCAAAGCCAAGTTTGTATTACTTTAATGTAATATATAGAGATTGTAATTAAGTAAATTATCCATGCCTATAAATTTTTTAATATCACACTATGGTCCACATGTGAACATTTTAACGAAGGCTGTTTTGGTAAATTAACAGGGTTTTCCCAGCACAAACTAGTGGTTTGCTTGTCAAGTCAATGAAACTGATTTCATATGTATGTTGTAACGACGAAGCAGAATAAAGCAGCAGGGGGTCCTCCATCGTGACAGAAACGGCCCTCAAATTTGTTACCATCGCATGCCTGTCACCTAAATCAAAAGCCAAAACGACAACCATCAAACCCAAGCTTTACACGCAGCCAGCAGTGCCCTCCTGTCGCTTCAGTGGCCAATGGGTTTTCTGAAGAATTTGACCTTAATAATAAATAAAATAAAATAAAAACTGAATCCGAATTTTTATTTTCTGAGTTTTGATTCTGTAACTTTTATGCCGGTGATCTAAGAGCCAATTGTCAGCGTTGGTAGCCTTGGCATGCCGGCTGGTCCTTCATTTGCTTTTTTAATTAATTAATAAAATTAAGAAAAATTCTATACAAGTTAAAATTAATGTTTTTAAAATCGGATCGGTCATTGAATCGGTGAAAATACTGATTCACGGTTCATTGGTCGAACCGTGGTTGAACTGTGGTCAAACCAGTTATAATTAAATATGTTATTTAAAAAAAATTTATGTATTAAAATTTTAATATAACAAATAAATATTAATAAATTTAAAATATTTGATTACTAATTCAATATTTCTTAAGATATTATAAAAATTAATATTTAATTTAAAATAAAAAATATCTATGATTAAAAGTTAAGAATATTTAATATTAAAATTTTAGAATTTCTAAATTATATTAAGATTCTACTTATTATTAAAAAATAAAATAATAAATAATAATTTTAACTAAGTACCTTGATATTTGAGATAAATGTCATTAGAAAATTGAACATAATAAAAAGCAAGTATAAAAAATAATTAATTATGCACAATTTATTTCTCTTATATTCTCTTTCTTTTTTTTTTAAAATTCATATTTCAACTCTCATCTTTTTTATTACCTTCTATTTTTAATTTGTCAAATTTATTTAAGATGAATTATTCTATTATATAAAAAAAATCAAAAAAAAAAATTTAGTTCAAACCGATTTTTTCAGTCCAGTTTTCATCGGTTCTTGACCGACTTTTTGATTGACCGATTTTTTAACTCAACTGAACAGGATTAGAAACTGGTTTCCGGTCGAACCGGACGGTCCGGTCCGATTATGAGATCATTGATTAAAATTTTCACACAAGAAAAAAATTCTAAAATTTTAGTTTATCTATTACGTTCTACACATGAAACAAAAGTTTAAATATGTAATGTCTTGTAAATTACTTAGATTTTTTATTAGAGTAAATTATATTCATCTTTCTTAAGTTTTGTTAAAATTATATAAATTTTCTCCTATTTTTAAAATATACACTTTAGTCTAACTTAAAAATTTTTGATTAAAACATTCTCTATAAAATATATGCAAAAAGGCATCTTAGTAAATATATATATTTTAGTTAATAGAAAATATTTTTATAAAAAATTTAAACTTAAACTAAAGTGTAATAAAACATTTTGTTTCAAAAAAGATATGTATATATTTTTAAAAAGGAGGTTTATATAATTTTAATAAAATTTAATGAAAGTCTGTGTGGTTCACTTTTTTTTTTATTAGTTAAAGAATTATTATTATTTAATTATTATCTAGTTGTAGGGGTGGGTTCCTTTGAGTTTGGATCTTTGGTTGGAAAGTGCAGGGTAGGAAATGGGCGGGAAACTAACTGTCCTGCCTTTGAGAATGGAGAGTAAATGCCGTTTTGTTAGGGGTTTGGTAGACCAAGTCTTCTTTCTTGCTGGTGCTTCCCACACAATATGGGTTTCTTCTTTAATTAGCAAAAGAAGTAATAGACTAATGGTAGCTCTATTTATCTCAAGCATGACCTTTTTTTTGTTTGAGGCCATCATCAAGCATGACTTCTTGAGGGCTGTCATTATATGTGCTTTAAGCATTTGAGAGCAGCTGAAGTGATAAGGGAGAAAGCTAAATGGTAGAATTTTGGGGTAGAAGTCTTGGATGAGAGAAAAAAGTGGTGGAATTTAATAAGCTTTAGACCACACCTTTGAAAGGTTCTAAGATGAGTTTTAACGGCATTCTACACTTTAATTAACATTAAACATTTTTTAGGCTAGTGTAACAATATGTCTATTTTATTAAGATTAGGTACAAGTTATTTGTGATCCACTCACAAACACCCTATTTTGTGACAGAGTTGAGATTTTAATCTAAGAACTCTTCATACACACCATTTTTAATACTTAAAAAATAGACTTAACAGCAATTTGCATTTCAAGTTCCGTTTTACATAAAATATATAAAATTTTAGGCTCAAACAACTATTTCAAAATAAATAAATATGATCCAGTGATGAAAGGTACGACTAGTTAACAAAATATCTTAAGTTCAATTCTTTTTTGTCGAATAATAAAAACAAAAAAAGAATTTATATCTGCAACTTGCAACTTGGATCAGATGAATTCTGTTTAAAAATTAAATAGTTAAATTGAAAAATAACGAATGGAGTGATGAGTATTTTAGTTTTGTATATGCAAATAAGGTCAAACATTAAAAAGAGTTGATCTTAATATGAGATAAATGTAGATTTCTTTTTTAAGTGTACGATAAGCCGTTAGAAATTGGAATTTACTGAAGATGAAGCTAACTTTGTTTACTGAACGAGCTAAGGTTGATAATGATGGGGATTCTGCAATTTGTTTGTATAAACTAAATAAAAGATATTTTGGTCTCTCCGTCCTCTATTATAAAAAGAAAGAGAAGAATCTGCACTATGAGTTGGGCAGGCTGAACACGCACTACTATTGCACCTATAATATAAAAATCATCAGTAATTTTTATATTATTGTAATTTAGCAAAATTATATTTATCTTAATTCTTTCAAAAAATTATTTTTATGGAATAGATGTTACGTGGATTGATGGATTTATGAGACTGGGCAGCGGAATATCACTTTAAGAAAATATTCATTATTCCTCTATTAAAATAAGAAAAAAAATAGTGGGGAAATATATCTTTTGTTACTCCCCTACAAAACACTAAGCGATTAATGAGAAAAGGCAAAATCCTTGCTAAATTTCCTAATAATGTGAAAAGAAAAATGTGCAAATGATGGTACAAATTTTTGTAACAATTTAGCAAGAGAAAAGGTCTTGCTAATTCATGAAAGATTGTGTCATCTCTAATTTAGCGAGAACATAGTCCCTTGCTAAATTGTTAGAGATTAATGAGGACAATGAAATCTCTTGCTAATGGTGCTTTGCAAGGGGCTAGAGAGGGATATTTCTCTTGCTAATATGGTGATGATTTTTTAATTTAGCAAGGGAACATTCCTCTCACTAATCCCTCACTAATTTTGCAACTATTCCCCTCCCCTTTTTCTTCTACTCACATGCTTTCTCTCTTTCCCTCTCTCTTACATGCTCTCTCTCCTTCCCCACTCCCTTCCTCCTCTCTCTCTCTCCTCTCTGAGGCCATGCCCTTGCCCATGTTTAGTATGTAAGGGAAATTTATTACTATGATTGTTTTCTAGTAAGTGACTTGCATGAGCAAGGGCTTTTTTGTTTCTATTCAATGCCTTTGTTATTGTGATTGTTGTTGGTTGTGCTTGTTTCATTCTACAAAACTTCATAGGTGAGTGCTTATTTTGTTGATTTTGATTTTTTTGGATATGAGGAATAAACTTATGATAAGATTCTAGGCTTCTTTGTAATCAATGTATACTAGTCTTGTGTATTAAAAATATATGGTTGTATTGTGTATATGTATTTGTTTAAACTGTTATATGTTGTAAATTTTGGGAGTCTAATATTTTAGAGAAAACTATCAAAATTGCTATAGAAATCTTAGGGTCTGATTAAATCATAGAAAAACTTTAGTTTCGAATTCAAGATTTGACACAAGTGAGCACATATACCATTCAAGGCATGTGTCATTATACTGAATCTTGAATTGTCCAATGTTAAACTGTTTAGGAAGGCCTTTTTTCTTAATATATATAGCCAAATAGTAGTACCTATAGAAATGTCATGTAATACCATAATTTATTAGCCTCATTAGACTAGTATTCATGCTTGATTCCATATAATTTTTAAAAAAAGGAATAAAAATATTAGCATTTTATTGCGTTATGTAGGGCACAAAATTTTCATTTCATGTTACGTAGGTTATATAAGTATACCAACATCATTCTCCACTCATACTACTTCTATTCAATTCATACACATCATAAAAAAATCAAAGTAGCATGGATTTGAAGCCAAAAACCAGAAAAATGGCAAGTTGTTCTTGAGTCCAGAATTTAGGTTTTTGACACCAACTTTGAAAAATTATAATTATTTCTAGAAAAAATTAAAATTAAGCAAATGATAGCTTTTTGGAAAGCTCTAAATATCCATCTAACTACTATGAGCTTTACATAGCTCTAGATGTCCACTATAGGCCATGAAAACCCAACTGGACCACAATTGACATCAGAAAAGTACCAAAGCTCAAGTTGCCCAGGTTTGCTATTATAGGTTACTAATATAAACTTCAAAAATTTATAACTAATTCTATAAAAATTAAAACCTAGAAAACTATCCCATTATAGAAATTCATTGATGTTAACTAAAGGCTAAAAATAACTCCAGACCAAAATAGAAGCTTTTAGCTCCTAAAAACTAATAGAACAGTAACCGAGGTTTGGCTGCATCCTGGATACTGATCTAGAACTTCAAAAATTCATTTCTCTCTCATATAAATCCAAATGAGGTGCTCTCAAGTGCTACAAAAATTTTATTATGTCTAATTTATGCTCGTAAAATTTTCACTGCCATTGGATTTCATTTGAGCCATGAGAACCCTTAGAACCCAAGCTAACTATATAAACAGTGCATTTGCCAATTCTACACATTTTGTCCAACTTTGAAAAATTATAATAAATACTTTGGAGCTCTAAATTAGGTGATCTTTGGCTCTATGGAAATCTCTAGATGAGATTTCATGCAAAAACTAGCTCATTTGATTAGACTTTGACATAGCTCAAAATTATGACACTTTTGGTATCATATATGGGTCAATTTGGTTCCAAATGGCTTCCTAACCTCTTTACAACAACTTGAGCACATTTTAAAGCATAAACAAATCATGTATAAGCTTATCAAGTAGTCCAAAATCTTATACATCTCAAAGTTACTACTCCACATGCTAATTAAACAATCAAGAATGGTTCACCAAGTGGTCAATTCATGCATTCTCATTGATTTGGTTCTGAATTTGATATGTACCATACATTCATATACATTTACATTTGCCCAAGGGCTTATGTAATGCCCCACATTGGGTAGGAAGACCTTGGGCTAAGGCCTTATAAGTGGAGTGGTTCTCTCCCTCTCAACGACATGCTTTTGTGGGACAAAACCTCAGACCTAGATCGCTAATTGAGGCAAGGTGACTAACTGGGGACAATACTGTCGAGGGTTCTATAGGGAATTTGTATTAGAGCCGGCTTAGCTATATGTACACCTTGAGGACAAGGTGGCTCTAAAAGGGGGATAGATTATGTCATACCTTATTTTATAACACTTTTTCTACTACAATTACCTCATATAAAACTTAGAGGAGTCAAACGGAAACTTGAACTAATTAAAATTTTTCCTTTTAAAAACTTCCTCATACAATTTCATTATTTATTCGGTCATTTCCAATTTCTTATCTAACTTTAAAAATACATAATTAATTATAGAAAAATCGTATGAGGTCGGTTCATGGCTCTACTTTAAGCTCTCTAAGCCCTTTACAAGGAGAAAATACTTCCTCAGCGGAATGCGTATGAATCCATATTAAAGTGTCCCTCCAAAAACTGGACAATTTTACCTCTCATTGGTCATATTATTGTTATTATTTTGCCTTTATATAAACATAGGCATTCTTGCATCTTAGGGACGCTAGTCATACTCTTTTTACTTTAAGGTTAGGTATATACATGGCTTTCCATTTCATACCTGAGTACCTTACAGTGTCATAATATAACTCATACACGTAGTAATCTAAAATATTTAATTACATGACAAAATGTGGTGCATAAAAGTAAGGTCTTCGATTTATGTCTCCACATTCTTTGCTCTTTCTTTGCTTGAACTCGAACTTAGCATGAGTTATATTTGGGATGAGATTATGAAATCTTAGTAGTAGTAAACTAATCTCATTCATAAGCAAGCATGTAAGTACATAACATAATGCCAGTCAAGATGCCACATATCGCATAGCAATACAAGAAATTTCGTACAAGGCCAAGCACAATCTAAGCATACATGTCTCATCTTATAGCATAAATGATAACTTGATATAGCATAACAGTCATCATTATACAAACATACAAGTTTAAGAAAAGAGAGAGAAAAACTACTACCTTAGCAAACTTTGCTCCTCAATCCTTGAGACTCGGTTTACTTGCTTTTGGAATTCCCAAAACAACATCAAACCCTATCATCATAATGATAATTCATTACAATCAACATATAAACCTTAACTTATAAAGTAGGATGACCCTTTTAAAATTAATGGGACCATTGGAATTGGAAAAATCTAACTTCTTCCCTTCCCATTCACTATGGCTGAATAATATGCATTTCGTGGCCAAAATTTAGGAATTTTATCCGATGAGTTTTAGGACTTTCCCATAGGTATCCCTAGCTAAAAACACCCTTTTTAATCCATTGGAATGGATAACATCATCAAATTCCAGCCCCAACATCACGTTTTGGTCATCACATAATCTAGCTCCGTTTTAGGCTCAAAAGTGCGTTTCTTTGATTCTAAAAATTTCATAGACTTTTCCTTTATATTTTAGGACTTGAAATTTGGTATACAAGACTTTAAGACATCAAGAAAACACCATAAAAATTTTGGAAAAATTCGGACAGCATCTCCCCATGATTTCTATTTTTTCAAAAATTACAATCTTTGTGTTTTTCAAAGTCTCAGCACATAACAATAATAACTAAGCTCATATGGCCTTCATGTTCAACATATAAAATTCATTTCAAGTCCTTCATATTCAACATATAAACTCCATTTCTAATGATTCATATGCTGTCCAAAAATGACTTATAGCTAGAGTTTAACAAAACTAGCTTAAAGCATGTGATTTGCAAGTATAAGATGGAGAAAACTTACTCTTTAAGTTTAATCCTTGCTTCCTTTGCTTTTCTCATACTAAAATCCTTTCTCTTCCCACTTAGAGCTTCACCTTGAAGAAAAGATGAATATGCAGCTACCCTTTGGAGGAAATGATTGGAGGATGGAGAAGATGAAGAAATTTGGTGAAGAATGGTGGTAGTTTTGCTTGGTTTTACTTCTTCTTCCACTTTTTCTCCCTCCTTCTTTGTCTTCATGTTTTTCTCTCCTCCTCCCTTGTGTGTGGCATGAAAATGGTGGAATGGAAGTGAAGGAGATGAATTTGGATGAAGTTAAATGGTCATACTAAATTTGGACCATTGGATCAACTTTTTCAAGATCAAATCTTAACCTTCCATTCCTTTTTCTTTTGATTTTCTAATTTTATAACTAAATATCTTCTTCCAAAAATTATTAGCCACACAATTGAACACCTTTTCTTAGCCCTTAAGTCATGAATAGTAACCATGGTTAACTTCCTTAACTCAACCATGGTCAACTTTTAACTCAATCATAGTTAGTTTCTAATTTAACCATGGTTAATTCTTTAAAATAACTAGAATCCTTTTCTCCTTTCATTTTCATTTTATATTTATCTTTGGATTTCATCTTCTCTAAAATCCTAATTATATCTTCTCTTCTCTTTTGGACCTTTAGAATTAGCTATTGGGCCTTGCAACAGTCTAATAATCAGTATCCGGGCCCGATCAAGGTTTTACGATACAATACATACCTTTAAACCTTCTAAAATTTATGAATATTGTTTCCTCTACTTTCTGGCCATACTGAGCTTCAAACATGGTTCAAGGGCTCTTAACCTCAATCCTCATAAATTTCAATGTTAATCGGACACTCGGGTCTATAGGTGTAATTTTCATCGTTCTGTATTATGATTATACTATACAATTTTCATTTACTGCAATTTAGTCCCTGAAACTCCTTCAGGGTTTCTTAGCCCTTTAGCTATTTTTATTTCTATAGTTGTTACAACTTCCTTTTTCTATTTTACTCATGGCTACTGATCAGGATAACTAGATCCCGGATCGGATCCCACCTGGCCATTCGAACAACTTGGCATCATTGGACCCATCTTATCAAACTGAGTTTAATCGTGAGTCACGAATTTCTGAGATTCTTGCCCGATTTTTTTATATTCGTGCTTAAAGCCACGAATAAAGGGTGAAACCCGGATTCCCTGAACTTTCGGGCAATTTATACATTTTGCTTGGCATATAACTTTTCTTTGTATTTTAGTCCCTGTCTTTTTTTTACTTGACTTCAGAGGCTCTTTGGGACCTTTTTCTTATCCCTTTTTTTTTAATCTATTTTAGTCCCAATTTTAAGGCACCTCTGGCCTTGAGTCATCATTGTTTACAGTCTAGAATATTATTCTAATTTTATTAGACCTCAATTTACTCTATTTGGGGGACTTCCTTTTATATCCTGTGAATTTCGTACGTTGACGGAGAAACCATATGTTACGTTTCTCGTGTTTCCTTACGTTTTCTTGGATTTTTAGAAAACCAGATGTTACAGATTGTTATGTCCCACATTAGGTAGGAAGATCCTGGGCTAAGGCCTTATAAGTAAGAGTTATGCTCTCCGTCTCAACGGTGCGCCTTTGTAGGATAAAACCTTGAACCGAGATCATTGGTTGAGGCAAGGTGTCTAACCAGGAACAATGCCATTGAGGGCTCTATAGGAAATTGGTATCAGAACCGACCTAGCCATGTATATACCTCGAGGAAGAGGTGCCCCAAAAGGGGGTGAATTGTAATGTCCTACATTGGGTAGGAAGACCTTGGACTAAGGCCTAATAAGTGAGAGTGGTGCTCTCCCTCTGGACGATGCACTCTTGTGGGACAAAACCTCAGACCTAGATCATCGATTGAGGCAAGGTGTTTAACTGGGGACAATACTGTCAAGAGCTCTGTAGGAAATGTATATCAAAGTTGGCCTAGCCGCATGTGCACCTTGAGGATGAGGTGACCCCAAAAAGGGAGGTGGATTGTAATGTCCCATATCAAGTAGGAAGACCTTGAGCTAAGGCCTTATAATTGGGAGTAGTGCTCTCCCTCTCGATGATGTCCTTTTGTGGGACAAAACCTTTGACCTAGATCACTAGTTAAGGGAAGGTGAGTGATTGGGGATAATACCATTAAAGGCTCTATAGGAAATTGGTATCTGAGCCGGGCTAGCGGCGTGTGTACCTCAAGGAGGAGGTGGCCCTAAAAGGGGGTGGATTGATCCTATATCAGGTAGGAAGACCCTGGGCTAAGGCCTTATAAGTGGGAATGGTGCTCTCCCTCTTGATGATGTGCTTTTGTGGGATAAAACCTTGGACCTAGATCGCCAGTTGAGGCAAGGTGTCCAACTAGGGATAATACCATCGAGGGATCTGTAAGGAATTGGTATCAGAGCCAACTTAGCCACTTGTGCACCTCGAGGATGAGGTGGCCTTAAAAGGGGGGTGGATTGTAATGTCCTACACCAGGTAAGGAGACCCTGGGCTAAGGCCTTATAAATGGAAGTGGTGCTCTTCCTCTCAACGACGTGCTTTTGTGGGACAAAATCTCGGACCTAGATTGCCGGTTGAGTAAGGTGTCTAATTGGGGACAATACCATCGAGGGCTCGATCGATGATCTAGGTCTGTGGCTTTATCCCACAAAGCCCTCAACGGTATTGTCCTTGGTTAGACACCTTACCTCAATTGGCAATCTAGGTCTGAGGTTTTGCCCCATAAAAGCATGTCGTTGAAAGGGAGAGCACCACGCCCACTTATAAAGCCTTAGCCCAGGGACTTCCTACTCGATGTAGGATATTACAATCCACCCCCCTTTTAGGACCACCTTGTCCTCGAGGTGCACAAGTGGCTAAGTCAACTTTGACACCAGTTTCCTACAAATCCCTCAACAGTATTGTCCCCAGTTGGACACCTTGCCTCAACTGACGATCTAGGTTCGAGGTTTTATCCCACAAAAGAGTATAGTTGAGAGAGAGAGCACCACTCCTACTTATAAGGCCTTAGCCTAAGGTCTTCTTATCTAATGTGGAATATTACAATCCACCCCTCTTTTAGGGCCACCTCGCCCTCGAGGTGCACACATGGCTATGCCAGTTTTGATACTAATTCCCCCATAGAGCCCTCGATGGTGTTGTCCTCGGTTAGACACCTTGCCCTAATCAATGATCTAGGTCTGAGGTTTTGTCCCATAAAAGCGCACCATCAAGAGGGAGAGCACCACTCGAACTTATGAGGCCTTAGCCCAGGGTTTTCCTTACCTAATGTTCGACATTACAATCCATCCCCCTTTTTGGGGCCACCTTGTTCTCGAGGTGTACATGCGGCTAGGCCAACTCTGATATCCATTCCCCATAGAGTCCTTGACGATATTGTCCCTAGTTAAACACCTTGCCTTAACTAGTAATCTAAGTCTGAGGTTTTGTCCCACAAAAGTGCGCCATCGAAAGGGAAAGCACCACTCCCACTTATAAGGCCTTAGCTTAGGGTCTTCCTACCCAATGTAGGATATTACAGCTTACATCTCAAAAATAATATGTACATATAAACTTTGACATCTCATTACATTAAAACTATACTAATATCAAAACAAGGCCAATTATACTCCTTGGCTTTTACTTTGGTCTCCTTGAGCTCTACTTAGACATGGTGAGATAGGAGAAGGAAGAGGATGAGATTCAAAGAATTTCAATAGCTCAAACATCCATTCAAGTAAGCAACCAAGGCATATAAACATATCAAAGAACACAAGCATGCATCTAACATAAACAAGAGTCATTTAGTCCAGAGTTTCCATGCCATAGCAACATGTCAAAGTTAGAAACAAACTTTAGGGACTTTTGGTCTAACCTCACCCCATTCTTAGGACTTTTGGATTAGCCTTACCCTTGGTCTCGAGACTTTTGACTTAACCTCACTTATTCTTGAGACTTTTGGCCTTGTCTTACCCATTCCTAGGGACTTTTGGCTTCACCTTACCCATTTCAAGGGACTTTTGGCACAACCTTACTCATAAGAACACATTTCACAACCAAAGCATAATTCAAGTATATTGGTACCAATGCAACAAAATAACACCAAATGGCATGTCTCATGATACAAATACACACATAAGCATTCAATGACATTCATATAATGAAGAATGCATACAAGAAGTAGTGGAGAGCTACCTTGGTGCAAAATACAAGTCTTTCTCCTTGGCTAATCTCCTCCCCTCAAGGTCACACACTTGCAAATAGATGGAGTTTGATTTTTTTGGCCTAGACACAATAAATAGCATCCAATTACATTCTTGAAACAAGCCTTAGCATTAAACACACACTAAAGAAGCAAAATTGGTTCAATGGTTGCATAATGTTTCAATAAAAGGCCTAATGAAGCAACTACCGTAATTCAAGGTCTTGGCTTCATTTTCTTCTTATATCTAGGTCTCTTGACTTCATTTAGAATCCTTAGAGCCATCACACACTCTTTTCTAAGAGCCTAGATATAAGTTGCTTCTTTAGGTCACAATATGGAACTTATACTCCAAACTCTCAATTTATGGCTTCTAAATTTTTTCTACGGTTTCCTCTCATCTTTTTCTATCACATATAGTCCCAAACGAAGCTTAGAAAAAATTAAAACACTCCCTAACCTCTTCACCTATGCTTGGCCAAAACATAGGAAGCATTTGTAGCCCATGGAGTTTACAATTTTTTTTTTTTATGGAAGAGGTACTTGGAAGGTTTCCTAGGGATCTTAGAAACTAAAATAAACTCTTATATAAGCTAGGAAATTCTTGAATCAAATCAGATTTTACAATGCACCCATGAATCCCTAGCTTTCTTATCTTGCATTTCACTTGCTTTTCTTCAAGTTTCTTTGCATTTCCTAGGTTCCCATAGCCTAAACCTTAGGTTTCTCACTTGCTTTTGGTGGAAATTTCCTCCCCCCCTACAAGCTTTCCATTTGGCTGAAGCAACACACACAAGGAGCAAGGAAGACGAAGCAAAAATGCATAGATATTTACCTTGATTTCCTTGCTTCTTCAAGAGCTTATCTAATACCATATATTTCTAGCTCATTTCACAACATTCCCATGCTTTACATTCATAGATTCCATGAGAGAGCAAGAATAAGGAGAATTAAATAATGCAATTCTTTGCGTTGCATCACGTATGAAAATTTCATTCAGTATCTTGTGGATCGTGTGAGCTCATACAATATATTCCCATATTTAATTACATAAATAAGACTCATTTGAATCATCAAAAGTGGCCTACATCCCATGGAACTCGAGGGGAAGCATGAAATATACATATATAATTTTGGCTAGATTTGTCCTCATTTCTGTCACAATTTTGAAAAATCATAACTAATTATAGAAAAATCAAAATCATGCGTTCTTGACCATTATAGGAAGATACACATGTCTACTTTATGATAAAAATATGTTCAAACTATAACATCCAAAATAGAAGACATTTGACATTCAAAATGGTCCAAAGGTCAGGTTGTCCACTGGTGCTGTTACAGAATTTTGTAGCAAACTTTAAAAATGTCTAATTAATTCTAAAAAAATCCAATCCATACAAATGATACCAATATAGAAATCTGTAGATGTTAGATAGAGTGAAAAAATTACTTTAGACCAGTTTAGGCATGCACAATCCTCAAAACTCAATCAAACAGTAACTGAGGTCAAGTGGAGTTCCTAATACTAGATAAATTCTTTGAAAATTTATATCTCCCTCTCTAGACATCCAAATGAGGTGCTTCTAGTTGTCACAAGTCATTGGGAATATCTAGTTTCTTTGTATAAAATTTCATAGCAATTGGACATCATTTGGGCCCTGTGTGATGGATTTCATTTTCGGACTTGAGTGAACAGTGACATGACCAAAACCAGAAAATTTTTCAATTTTGAAAATTTATCAAATATTATGTAGACCTCCAAAAATTATGTTCTCTAGCTTTCCAAAAAGATCTCAACAAGATCTGATTTCATGCCAAATTTCAGATCAAGAAGAGCTTATTTGGATAAAAAGTGATATAGGGTTCCATTATGGTTAATTTTGGCTCCATATAAGATACCAAAAAATCCAAATGGCTTCCCTTGGAGTTTAGCACCTCTTGGAAAAGTCTAAAAGCATAATTAGGACTTATGTGGGCTGGTCAAATAGTCCCAAACTCCATGCATCTCATTTTGGCCATCTCATCCACACTTTTACATAATTTCACAATACCATTAATCAAGCTAGTTTGCCATCATATACTGAAATCACATTCTAATGACTACATAACATTTTCTCTCATTTATAGATGAAATATTATCATAAATACATAGGTTTAAGAAGTCATAGACTATATACAATAATAGGTTATATCATTTGACATAAATATGACTTTAAAGAATCAAAAACTATGCATTATGTTGTCAAACTCTCTTCTTCAAGGTGGTTGGCTTACATTACCTTGCTCTCTTGGTCCACCTAGCATGTTGGAACATTGGAGAGGAGGGGATGAGATTCAAAGAATTCCAATAGCTCATATCCCATTTAATTATACAAATGAATGCAAACAAGTCTCATAAATGCATGTATGGTCATGTTGACATGTGCAAACATTTAAGAGGCATTTTCATCATTTGAGAAAGTCATATATAGCATACAAAGGATTGCTAAGAAAGTGGATTGGCCTCACCCATTTACTTGTGGATTTTGGACTTGCCTCACCCATTCTTTAAGAGATTCTTGAACTCAACCATACTCTTGGGAGTCCACCTCACTTTTGGGAGACTCTTTACTTTGTCTCAACTAATCTTAAGGGTTCTTGGCTCATCCTCACCATGGTTAAGGGTTTTTGGTCTCACCACACTTAAGAAAATCCAAGCACACATCATAAATATCATGTGAAGGCATATTATAACACCATGGCACCATAGAATTAAAGTCATGCTAGAGAACTTTTCATGGCTCAAAAATACATATACACACATTTAAAGACAAGTAAAGCAAACAATCATGCATGAGAGAAGGAGGAGTGAGCTACCTTGGATATAATTACACACTTTTTTTCTTGAATCCAAACTCCCTCTTTCAGCCACACACACACAAAAGTGTGGGGATGAATTCTCTTGACCTAAACACAATTTATGGAAGCCAATTAGGTTCATGAAATTAATTCTAAGGCCACACAACTTGTTTAAACACTAGGTTAATCTATAAACCTCATTATGGTTCCATAATTGCACCTAATGAAGCAAAACCCCTCAAATAAATTCTAAGCCCCATTCTTCCCTTTCAAATATGATTCTTAACACCTTTTAAGTCTCTTGGAGTCATCACACAATCAAAACCAAGAGCCTAGCTATATGTTGCTTCTTTAGGTCTTAATATGGAACATAAAGCACCAACTCATTTTCTAAGCTTCTTAAATTTTTTCCAAGGCTTCCTCTCATATTTATTCACCATATATGACTCAAAAATGGATTTAGAAAAATTTAAAACTCTCACTAGCTATGCTATTTCCCTTAGGTCAAAACAATGCATGATTTTGGCCTCCTTGGACTTTGCTTGGTTTTCTTGAAGGAGGAAACACATGGGGAGACTTCTAGGGATCTTAGGAACTCATTTAAACTCTTATTTAGGCCTAGGAATCATTGTACAAAATCAGGTTTTATAAGGTGCAATTGAAACCCTAAAAATTGCATCTTGAAATCTAATAGTTTTTTGTTAATTCCCTTTGCATATTCTTAATCTCCACATCCTTTTTCCTTAGAGTCACCCTTGGTTCAGCCTAAAAATCAAATCCTCTTAGGGTTTCTTAGATAAGGTGAAATGGAGAAGGAGAGGAACCAAAGGTAGCAACCATGGGAGGAGAAATTACCTTATTTTCTTGTTTTTTCTCACTTGAATCTTGCTTTCTCCAAGCTCTTCTCTTCAAATCCAAAATTTCTCCTTAATATCTCCCTTAAAACAAATTTGCAAACTTCATTTTAATCAAAGGAAACAAAGGAGAATGGAGGAGAGGAGGTTTTGATGGAAGAAAGCATGAAAAACTACCAAGAAACCATACCTTTTTACCTTGATTTCTCTTCTCCTTCTTCTTCCTTTAGTGCACCTAAACCCTAGCCTTCTTCTCTGAATTTGGGCAGAAACAATTATGTATAAATGAATGAGGAAGGGTGGCGCCACTTATTTATAGGTGGAGAAAAATGACTTTTTCAAAAAATTTTATTTTGCCATTCGTTCTTGGCATTTCGTTTCTAACTCGGTTTACTTCCTTTTTGAGAACCGTCTTTTTTATTATAAAATTTAGGTTCCCAATTTAGTAAAATAATTTTAGAATCACTCAAATTGGAGCTAAAATCTTCCCAAACAAATCAGTCAAAGTTTGAGTACATCAACATTGGAAAACATCCACCGGAGGAGATTTAACTATCTCGGGGCTTTTTATGATTTTCAGGGCCTCTGAGAACTCCGGAGAACTCAAAACTTCCATTTAAAAAGCCTTCCTGTGTGAATTCCAAAATTTGCTTGAAATTACGAAAA
The DNA here is from genome assembly GCA_026724425.1 of Erythrophleum ivorense. Classification (NCBI taxonomy): domain Eukaryota; kingdom Viridiplantae; phylum Streptophyta; class Magnoliopsida; order Fabales; family Fabaceae; genus Erythrophleum; species Erythrophleum ivorense. Next base: position 11,907,166 of record JAIUCV010000014.1, read on the forward strand.
TGCCATTATGTTTTATAAGATTTTCGTCAAACTTTGTTTCTTTATTCTAGCTCCATTCTTCCTTCCATCTGAGGCTAGGATTCTCATTTTTTGGAGTCTATAATGTCGTTCAAATTTTTTGAGACCTTAACTAATTTATTTTGAGGGACTTGCTTTGAAAATTGCTTGTTTTTGTCGTTTAACGAAAACTGAACATTACAGCTTCTTTCTTTACTTTAGCCTCCGCTTTCAAGGACTAACCTTCTCCCTCTGAATTAAAGCCAAAACAGACCCACATTACCACCCAAAACTATAGAACGAAAGAGGGAAGAGAGGGGAACAAGGTTCCTAAAGGTTCAACCATACAAAGTCTTGAATTTACATACCTTTCTCCTTGTTCTTTCTCCTTCCTTGAAGCCTCTCCTTGTGCGCCCTTCTTGTAATATCTGATTTTTTGAAAATGAGAGGAAACGTGAGAAACATAATGTACGGTTTCTTTGTAAACGTACGAAATCCATCGGATACAAAAGCAAGTCTCCTAAAATGAATTAGTTAAGGTCCCAAAAAATTTATGTAGTATTCTAGACTCCTAAAAATGAAAATCCCAGGCCCAGAAGGAAAGAAAAATAAAACTAGAATGAAGAAACGAATTTGAACGAAAGATTGACAAAACATAAGGGCATTTTTGTCATTTTGAGCAAATTTTGGAATTCTCATAGGAGGGCTTTCTAAATAAAAGTTTTGAGTTCTCTGGGGTTCTTAGAGGCCCTGAAAATCATAGAAAGCCCCGGGACAGTTAAAACCCCTATGGTGGACGTTTTCCAATGTCGGTTGACCAAAACTTTAACTGATTTATTCAGGAAGGTTTTAGCTCCAATTTGAGTGATTCCAAAGGTATTTTACTAAATTGAGAACTTAAATTTCATAATAAAAAAGATGATTCTAAAAAATGAGGTAAAACGAGTTAGAAACAAAAATGCTAAGAACGAAGGGCAAAATTAAAATTTTTGAAAAGTGGTTCTTAAACCCACTTATATATATGAGGTTCCCAATCTCCTCCTTCATTTAGCCACATTTGTTTCTACCCTAAACTAGAGAAAAACCCTAAAGGGGAGAAAAACAAGAAAGAGGTCTGGATTTTCTAGGCCTTTTTCATGCTTTTTCTTCAGTAAACTTCTTCTCCTCTATTTCCCCTTCTTTCCTATGATTTTATTGAAATTCTTGATTTGTTTTGAAGGCAAAAAAAAAAAAAAAAAAGGAAAAAATTTGGATTTGAAGAGAGGAGGCCAAGGAAAGTGAGAAACAAGCAAGAAAAGCTAAGGAAATAAAGTAAAATCTTTATCCCATGGTAGCTACTCCTTCTCCCTTCTTCTCCTTATTTCGCCCCATATATGTAGCTTCAAAAAGACATGGAATTTGGGTAGAACCAAAGGTGAACCTTAGGGAATGGAGTGTGGAGAATAAGAATATGTAAAGAAATTCAAGTAAAAGCCATTGATTTTCAAGATAGCAAACCTAAGGTTTCATGGGCTCCCTTGAAAATCTAATTTGATACCAAGATTCCTAGGCCTAAATGAATGTTTAAATGAGCTCTTAAGATCTCTAAAAGTCTCTCCATGTTCATCCTCCATCAAGGAAATGAAGCAAACTTCCTTAAAGGCCAAATGGTACATAGTCTCGGCCAAAAGGGGTTGAAGCACTTAGGGAGAGTTTTAAATTTTTCCAAGCCCATTTTTGAGCCATATATGATGGATGAAAATGAAGGGAAACCTTGGAAAAAATTTAGGAGGCCTAGAGAGTAAATTAGTGTCTTAGGTTTCATAAAATGACCTAAGAAAGCAACATGTAGTTAGGCTCTTTGTTTTAATTGTGTGGTGATTCCAAGAGGCTTAAAAGGAGTCAAGAATCATAAATGAAAGGAAATAATGGAATCTAAAACTCATTTGATGGGTGTTGCTTCATTAGGTACATTTTTGGAACCATAAAGGGGTTATTAGACCAAGTTAGTGCTTAAGGAAGATGTGTAGCCTTAGAATTGATTCAATGAACCTAATTGGCTTCCATATATTGCGTTTAAGTTAAGAGAAACCAATTCCACACCCTTGTGTGTGTGAGGTCGAGGAAGGGAGCATTATTTCAAGAAGAAAAGTGGGTGGTTGCACCAAAGGTAGCTCATTCCTCCTTTTTTCATGCATGAATGTATGCTTTACTTGTCTTTGAATGTGTGTATATGTGTTTTAAGCTATGAGAAATATTTTAGCATGAGCTTTTATTCCATGGTACCATGATATTACATTATGCTTTTAAATGATATCTAACATGTTTGCTTGGGTTTGCTTGAGTGTGGTGAAGTCAAGAACCCTTAGCTATGCTGAGGAAGAGCCAAGAACCCTTAAAGTTAGTTGAGACAAAGTCAAGAGTCTCCCAAGGGTGAGGTTGACTCCCAAGAGTATGGTTGAGTCAAAAGCCTCTCAAAGAAAATGGGTGAGGCAAGTCCAAAATCCACAAGTGAATGGGTGAGGCTAATCCACTCACTTGGCGAGCCTATGTATGCTATGTATGACTTGTTCAAATGCCAAGGATTTTTCTTGAATGTTCATACATTCAATATATTCATACATGCATTTTCAAGACTTGTTTTGCATATTTTGTGTGTAATTGAAAGGGAGATGAGCTATTGGGATCCTTTGAATCTCATCCCCTCCTCTCCAATGTCTTAACATGCTAGGTAGAGTAATTGAGTAAGGTAATGGAAGCCACCAAGCCAAGGAGAAGGAGATTGACATCAAAGTATATGAAAATATCTAGTTTTGTCTCTTTTATAGCCATACACATGGCATATGATGTAATCCCATGATGAAATTGTTATGTAATCATATGAACATGTGTAAAAATATCTAGTTTTGTCTCTTTTATAGCCATACACATGGCATATGATGTAATCCCATGATGAAATTGTTATGTAATCATATGAACACATGTAAATATCCATATATTTGATATATGAATGAGGTTTGATGCCAAATGAATGATAATGTAGTTTTTAGGTATTGAATGGCAAGAGAAAGTGCATGCATGCTTGTGTATGGCATGGGGTGAGAGAGTGAGTTTGAGAAATATGGGTTTATGCACATTTAAGACAAGTTTAGAAAGCCATTTTAGTGTATTCCCACGTGCTCAAGTGGTCATGGTTGCCTTAGAATTTGAAATGGACTATTTGGACCCCTTTGATGACACAAAATGAGCCATTTTGTAACCTAATATCAAGATCTGATCAAATGAATGAATTTGCCTGTGAAATTTGGTACACATATAGATCTTATCTATAGCATTTTGGGAACCTAAAGACCAGATTATTTAGAGCTCTATGAAATTAATTATTAATTTTCAAAGTTGGTATTTTTTTGCTAAACTGATACAGACAATGTTTATATGGTCAAAACTTTTGACTGCATCATTTGTAGGCCAAAGGATATTCAATTCTCATAACATTTTACAAGCCTAAACTAGACATGATAAGTTTTCCATGGCCACTAAGATCACCTCAATTGGACCTCTGATCAGGGAGATATGAATTTTTGAAGTTGGAGATTAGTGCCACAAATGATAGTCGACCTCTTGTACTATTCCATAAGTTTCTGGTAGCTATCAGCCTCTACTGTGGTCTAGATTTATTTTTAACATAAATTAGACATCTATAGCTTTCCATAATAGTATAGTGTGCCTAATTTCAATTTTTTTTTAGAATTAGTTATGATTTTTCAAAATTCAGGCACAGAATCTGAAAAATTAGTCCAAGGCTGCACCATTGTAATTTGTGTATTTACTCCCTTTACTTGAGGTATAAGCCACTTCTTGAGCTTGTTATGAGTTTTATTTGTGTATTTAAATATGATAATGAGATGGATGAGCCCATATGTACCATGGGACACAGAAAGAAAAATTTACCTGTGATGAAATGCAACTTTATCCATGATTTCCAATGCCATTATGTTATTCTCTATAGAATTAGCATGAGATAAGGCATGAAATTTGCATGAGTTGTGTAATATCCAGTTTTTGTTAAACAATGGAAACTAGTGCATTTTCAAAGCATGTCCTCCAAAATCAAATTTGTTAAAGTCCTAAAAATTTGAGTAGCATTCTAGATTCCTAAAAATAAAAATCCCAGGCTTAAACAGAAAGAAAAATGGAGCTAGAATGAATAAATAAAATTTGACGAAAGACTTACGAAATGTAATGGCCTTTTCATAATTTTGTACAAATTTTGGAATTCATATAGGAGGGCTTTTTAAATGAAAGTTTTGAGTTTTTTAGGGTTTTTTGAGGCCCTAAAAACCATTGGAAGCCCTGGGATAGTTAAAATCCCTCAGGTGGATGTTTTCCAATGTCACTGTACCCGAACTTTGACGGGTTCATTCAAGGAGGTTTTAGTTCTGATTTGAGTGATTCCAAATGCATTTTACTAAATTGAGAGTTTAAATTCATAATAGAAAAGACGGTTCTAAAAAAGGAGCTAAAACAAACCAGAAACGAAAATGTCAAAATGAAAAGGCAAGATTGGATTTTTTAAAAAGTCTTCCTTCCTCCCACCTATACATATAGGGTGCCCCACCTCTTCATTCACTTAGCCACTTATGTTTAGAGAGAAACCCTAAAGAGAGAGGCACACAAGAGGAAGAGGAAGAGAAGGAGAAATCAAAGGCAAAATGTATGAATTTTTTGTTGTTTTTCATGCTCTTTCTTCAGCAAACCTCTTATTCTCCATTTCCCTTTCTTTCCTATGGTTATATTAAAGTTTATGGGTCTATTTTGAGGGGAGAATAGAGGGGAAAATTCAGATTTGAAGAGAGGAGGCCAAAGAAAGAAAGATTCAAGCAAGAAACAAATTTTGAGTGGCTCGTCGTGCAACCCTCAAAATAAAACTAGGTTGGTAAAATATGTAGCTAATGGCACAACTTAGGTCATCTCCCTTGGAATTGGAGTTCAATGTTTAATTGAGTTTTTCAAATATTAAAAGACTCTAAAAATTCCTAAACTAAGGGGGTTTTAATTGAATTAAACTAACCTAAAACTAAATTGAATTAAAATTCCTAAATTCTACCTAATTGGGTGAATTATGGGTGAAAGATGGGCTTGTGACTAGCTTTGGATTCGTCCCTTGGTATCCACTATCCTTATCCTAATCTAATTGTGATTAATTTTGGCCTAAAAGTTCCTAATTGTGTTCATAATAATTTATCTTGGGTAACCACTCAAGATTCAAGAGATTAACGATCTAACGTTGAATTGAGACCTCAATCCCGCATTAAACTGTTAAATCTTGTCTTTAAGATCTTGAACACTCAATTTGATTGATTAACCAATTGATTAGCCTCTGAATCATCCTAAATATTTAATTAACCAACTAAACATTAAGGAATCTTCAAATTAAACATTTAAGCACATAATTTCACTCATGTATTTTATCGAACACCTTCAAAGCACACATGGGAATTTAGATAATATTGAAATTAATCAGATCAATTAATCAACAAAAAGGTTCCCTAATTAGTGTCTAACCAACCACTAATTACAATTACACAAATTCCCTATCAAATACAACTTAACTAAGATAATACATGAAAGAGAAAGAGTGTAGGAAAATAAAGAAATTCTTAGCCAAAAATTCTATGTTCATCCATAGATTCAAGCTTCTCCAAGAGCTTCCTCCTAGCTAGCCTCAAGATGGAGATTAGAGCTTCATTAGAGATAGATGGAAGGAATAAGGATGAGTATAGAGTGGAAGAGAAGGCGTGGTGGTGGAATGGAAGAAAAAGGTGTAAGATGGATGACTGAATGCTGCGTGAATGGATTGCTGAAGGCTGAATAAATAGGCAAGGGTTCCGAAATTATAGAGACGTGAGATGGGTGGATTCGAATGGAGGCGTGAATGTGCTGGATGCTTGCTTCATCTCACGTGAATTCTTTTAATGATTCCACGGGCTCACATGCAGCCTTCTTCGTGAATTCATTCTTCCTTCTTATCAAGAAAAACCTGTAGCTTTGTTAATTATTTTCCACGTTGGCCTTTATGCAGTTCTTACGTATAAGAGGACGTTGCTGCATTTTTCTTATTCCAATTATCTGAAGTTGTCCACGTTAATATCTTCTTCTATTTACATGAGTGTGGGCCCTAACATGCATCCCATGAAAACTTCATTTTATTTCTTATATTACATTCATGTTGCTCCGCGTTTTTATTCCACTGCTGTCCAGACTTCAACTCATTGCTTCATCTTAATGTTCTCAAAACCCATGGCTTTTTCCCTTCATTTTTGCTGCTGTCTCGTTTGTTTTTCACATCCCATGCAAGCTCCTACTCTCCCTCGTCTTCTCTGCTCGAGTTCAGATCGAAGAGAAAAACTCTTCAAGTAGCATTCATTCTTTCTAGCTTTCTCTGCCCAGTTCAGCGTCCTCTCTTCAGCTGCTGCACATTCTTCCAGTGTTCGATGCTTCCCAGGCACAACGTTGGCTGCTTCTCTTACTCACTCCACGTCTTACTCTGTTCTTAAACCAGAAACTCAAAAACAGAGGCTTCTTGGGCATGTTCGTTCTTTTAACTTCATCTCAGTTCATGCATCCAGCCCAGCTCTCTTTCAGCGTCACTTCTTCTGTGTCTGATCCCTCTGCCCAGACCGAGAAGAATATTCAACCCAACAGCCAGTATTACAATGTTGATTCACTCCTCATCCAGCTGCCTACTACACTCTCAGCTCCCATGTTAGCTTTTTGAATCATTCCCTTCATTTTGCTTCTGCATATTCTATAACCACGTTGAGCTTCCTTCTCCTTTGTTTCTGCTTCTCTTCGTGTTTTCCATGCAAGCTTCTTGTTTCAGCTCCTTCAACTCTTCCTTGTCATGCAGCAGCTCGTTGCTTCCTTGCTCGATGCTTTTCTTTCGTGTTGTAGCCATCACGTCAGCTCCTCATGTTCTCTACGTGAACATGCTTTGTACCTTAGCTTCATGCAGCTCCTTAGCTAGAACCCGTGGCTAACTCTTTCTCAAATCCCTCATTCCACCAAAGCTCGAGACTTCTTCCCTCTGCTCAACAAGTTTCATTAATCCACGTGTTCTTTAGCTCCTTCTTGCAGCTCCCTTCTTCGTGTTTAGCTTCCATGCCACATAAATCTCGAGCTAAATGTTTCTTCCTAGCAACTTCTCTAGCTAAGAAAGTGTGTTGCTTCATTTAATTCTTAGCTCCAATTATATTTTAAAATTCTGCATGGAAAGAGTGGAAAAAATCAAATAGGAATATTCACAAATATTATTTAAGATAAATTTAAGCATTAAAAACTAATAATTTTCAAATTAATTCCTTGAGTGCATATATGGCTATTAAAATGAAATCTTATATAATTGAACCCCTAAAGCCATATTTGGACACTAAAATGCTTGAGATAAGGAAATAAGGAAAAACAAGGTAATTCTTCCTTCCATGATAGCTACCCCTTACTCTTTTTCTCTCCTTGGTTCGCCCCTCTCAAGAAGCTACAAGAGGGCTTGGATTTTGGGTAGAATCAAGGGTAAATATTAGGAAAAGGAATGTGGAGAATAAGAATTTGCAAAGGGAATTAACAAATAACCATGGAAATTTAAGATAGCAAATCTAGGGTTTCATGTGTTCTTTGTAAAATCTGACTTGATACCTTAGTTCCTATGCCTAAATGAATGTTTAAATGAGCTCTTAAGATCCCTACAAGTCTCCCCATATACATCTCTCATGTAGAAAACAAAGCAAAGTCCATTGGTGCCATATTACTTCCTAGTCTCGGCCTGAGAAGGTTAGGATATCTAGAGAGAGTTTTAAATTTTTCCAAGCCTATTTTTGAGTCATATATGATGAGTGAAGATGAAGGGAAGTCTTGGAAAAAAAATTAGAAACCATAGAAAGTGAGATGACCTTATATGTTCCATAATATGACCTAAAGAAGCAACATGTAGTTAAGCTCTTTATTTTAATTGTATGATGACTCTAAGAGGCTTAAAAGGAGTCAAGAATCATAAGTGAAAGGAAAGAATGGAGCCTAGAATTTATTTGATGGGTGTTGCTTCACTAGGTGCATTCTTGGAACCATAAATGAGTTAATAGATCAAGTTAGTATTTAAGGAAGATGTGTAGCCTTAGAATTAATTCCATGAACCTAATTGGCTTCCATAAATTATGTTTAGGCCAAGAGAAACCAATCCCACACCTTTGCGTGTGTGAGGCTGAGGAAGGGAGAGCAAGTTCAAGGAGAAAAGTGTGTGGTTACATCCAAGGTAGCTCACTCCTCCTTCTCCCATGCATGAATGTATGCTTGACTTGTCTTTGAATGTGTGTATGTGTATTTTAAGCTATGAAAAGTGTTCTAACATGAGCTCTTATTCCATGGTACCATGATGATGCATTATGTTTTCAAATGATATTTATTATGTTTGCTTTGATTTGCTTGAGTGTAGAGAAGCCAAGAACCCTTAGCCATGGTGAGGATGAGCCAATAACCCTTAAAGTTGGTTAAGACAAAATAAAGAGTCGCCCAAAAGTGAGGTTAACTCCCAAGAGTAAGGTTGAGTAAAAAATCTCTTAAAGAAATGGGTGAGGCAAGTCCAAAATCCACAAGTGAATGGGTGAGGATAATCTACTTACTTAGCAAGCCTATGGATACCTTGAATGACTTACTCACATGCCAAGATTGCTTCTTGAATGTTCATGTTGTTAAATATGCCAATGCATGCATTTTTAAGACATGATTTGCATACTTTATGTATGGTTGAAATGGGAGATGAGCTATTGGGATTTTTTCGATCTCATTCCCTCCTTTCCAATGTTCTAACATGCTGGGTGGACCAGGTGGACAAGATAATGAGAGCCAACAACATGGAAGATGAGAATGTGACAACAAAGTGCATGAATTTTATTTCTCTATGGCCATATGAATGGCAATTGTTGTAATATATTACTGTATATGTCCTATGACATTATAAACATATATAATTATGCTAATGTATCATGTATAAATAAGATTTAAGATTATATGTATGGAAATATGCATTTTGGACATAGAATGGCAAAACTAGCATTATGTAAATTTGTGTATGGTATGGGGTGAGAGTGTGAGTTTCCAAATTCTGGATTTGTGTACCTTTGAGACAAGTTTATAATGTCATTTTGGTACAATCCCACATACTCAAGTGGCCACACAAGCTTAGGAAGTAAATTTGGACACTTTGATGCTTATAATGACCTTAAAAATGACCAAACTGGAACCCTATGGCATAAATTAACCAAATGGATGAATCTTCCCATGAAGATTTGCAGACATGTAGGGCTCATTGAAATATTTTTGGAAAGCTAAAGTGCAGAAAAATTGGAGCTCTACAGAATTAATTATGAATTTTCAAAGTTAAAATTTTTTTACTATTTTGGTGCATGTACTGTTCATATGATCAGTTTTGTGTTCTATGTCATCTGATAATCAAATGGTATCCAATGCTTATGAAATTTTACAAGCATAAACTAGAGGTTATAAGATTTCTCTAGGAATCAAGATTACCTTATTTGGAGGTCTGAGTGGAGAGTTATGAATTTTTGAAATTTAATGTCAATACCAGTAATGCCATTGGACCTCTAGTACTATTCCATCATAATTTAGTCCCCAAATGAACTTGGAATGGGGTGGAGATATTTTTCCCTTAAATTTAACATCTTTAAATTCTCATATTGACCAAATTTTTATGATTTATATTTTTTTAGAATTAGTTATGAATTTCCAAATTTAATGATAGTAACCTGTGATAGTAGCCCAGGTAGTGTGACCTTGGGTGCTTTTCAAATGTCAAACGCATTCTAATTTGTGTTTCATGACCTAGATATTTTTTTTAGCATAAAGTATACATTTGTAGATTTCCAATATGGTAAAGAATGCATAATTTCAATTTTTCTAGAATTAATTATAATTTTTCAAAATTTGTGATAGAAAGGGAAAATTCTAGTTGAGGCTGCAACTATGAATTTTGTGTGTTTCTTGCACTTGCACGAGTTTTAGACCACTTTTGGTGATGAAATTGAGTTGTATCTATGTAATTAAATATGAGAATATGATATATAAGCTCACATGGTCCACGAGACACTGAATAAAAAATTTATACGTTACGCAATGCAAAAATACTCATTATTTTAATGCCAATTTCCTTACTCCTTCATGAAATTCATGGCATGAGACATGAAGATAGCATGAGATAAGTTAAAAATTTATGGTGTTACACTTCTCCTTGGCCTCTTTCCTCTATTTTGGGCAGACAAAATTTGGTTAGAAGAAGCTCTAAGTGGGATGCCTCTTATGTGGAGGAAATAAGAAGAATTTGTTCTAAAAAATGTCGTTTAGGTCCCATTTTTGGCTAATTCATTTGACGTCCATTTTAGTTTTTTTTTAGAACCGTCTTTTCTATCATAAAATTTAGGTCATCTATTTTATAAAATGGCTTTGGAATCACTCAATTTAGATTAAAAACCTTCCCGAATGAAGCGGTCAAAGTTTAGGGAAACCGATATTCAAAACCATACACAAGAGGGGTTTAAATTGTCTTGGGGATTTCCATAGTTTTCAAGGCCTCTCAGAACCTCAAAAAGCTTAAATTTTTTGTTTAAAAAGCCTTCTTATGAGTTTTCCAAAAAGTGCACATATTTACGAAAATGCCACTGCACTTTCAGCAATTGTTTTGAACCACTGTGGCTTTAGTTTCTAGAGAATTCAATGTTCAAATTCTCATTTTTTATTATTTAAAATTTTATCCTAATTTTATTTGACCTTAAATTATTTATCTCAGGGGCTTACTTTTATAATTGACTTATTTTGGTGTTTTATGAAAATAAGACATTACATGTCATATGTTGTACTTGGTGAAATTTTCAAATGTTGTATTTCCTTTTGTTCTCTAAATGCATACTTGATTGGGTTTGTGTTCCTTGAACTCGTCTTGCATTTAAGAGACTAAAGGGGAATGCTATTGAAATTTTGCTAAGTACAAGGTGCAACATTTTTATGAGTGCCACTAACTAGGTTTCAAAAAGTGACTTCTCATATGGGATAAGGCCATACCTTGTTGTCATGAAGTTGATGATGTTGTGCCCTGACATGTTTCAAAGTATTTGATATAAATTGATTTTCAACAACTGTAAGTGCAACATCCAGTACGTTTGAAATTGAACTAGAATTGATAAAATGATTGAAGAGACCCTAAAGCAAGATAAATTAAGGATAATTAAAGGTAGAATATTAATTAGAATATCCAAAATAAGGTTATTAGATTATGAATGGCTTGAAACCAGAGCCAAGGTGGCTAAATAAATGGAATCAACGTACCAGTGACAAAACCATAATTTCGGACAAAATTTTAGAAACTCAAAGGAAAAAGTTTTAAACGCCAACGTTAAGTTGAATAGGGTTTCTTGAGGTCCAGAAAACCATGAGAACCATCAAAAGGGTTAAAACCCTTATGGTGTATGATTTAGAATGTCAGTTGATTGTAATTTTGACTCAGCTATTTGGGATGGTTTTAAATTCCAAAAATTTTAAAGTAAATGCTTTTAATAAAATAGAAACCCCAAATTTTCATATGGAAAAGATAGTTCTCAAAAAGAATTTAAAACGAAGTCAAATAGAAGGGTCAAAATTTAATGATGAAAAGGGAATTATCAAATTATTTAAAATATCTTCCTTTAATCCTTTTTATTGTCACGCCATCTGCCTTAGCCTTTTAGAGCTGATATATTCAGCTTGAAACTAGGTTTTCAATGGCATATAAGAGAGGGAGGAGAGAAAAAGAAAAGGAAGTAGTATAGGTAAGAAACTATGCATAATTTTGCTACAAGCTAGTTAGTAAGTTTCTTCTACTATTTCAGCTCTTTCCATTGATGGTTTTGGTTCCTTGAAAGGACCTTTTTGGTGGCTAAATTCCTGGAGGAAGAAGGGAATTTGAAGTGACCAAATATGGCAAAGAAATCACCATTGAATAAGTTTCAAGTGAGGTATGTTATGCATTAAGAAAATTTATATTGATTGAGCTTCTAGCCCTCCCATAATTTTGCCTAGAGAGAAAGTATAAGGAAGAGACTTTAGCTTAATGAAAACTTGAGGGTAACAAGGGTTTTCAAGGGTGTAGAGTAAGATTATGCAAGTGGAAATCTATAAAAGCTATAAAACTCAAGTTAGACTATCTAAGGTTCAAATGGCACCTTAGATGTTTTGAAAGTAAGATTATGCAAGTGGAAATCTATAAAAGCTATTGAACTCAAGTTAGACTACCTAAGGTTCAAATGGCACCTTGGATGTTTTAAAACTCTAAGAAGATGTTTAAGCCATGTGAGATCATATTCAAACTAGAAAGAAGTAAAGGAATCTTCATATGCATCAAATTCCCAATAAGAATGAAGAACACTCCATTAGGTTCTTCTTTGTCATAAGTTCAGCCAAAGCAAGTTGAAACACCTGGGAAGATTTTCTTTGATTCTGAAAGTTATAAATAATCTAAATATTAATTATAAAACTAATGGAACCATTAGATTGAATTTAGAAACCTTATTTTGAAAGATAAATTTTTAAAGCATTTAAAGGGCCTAGAAAAGCAAGTTGGTCCTAGGCTTGTGTAATCATGTAAATGATGGTCCAAATGAGTTTCATTAGAGTTATATAACTCATAGCAAGTGAAAGTTTAGAGCTTAAAAAGTGAATTCCAAGAGTTACCTCTTAAGGAACCTAAAATGACTTAAAATGTCATGTTAAGTCCTAATAGGGTTAAATTGTGATAGTATGGGTTGGAATGACTTTTGATGAGTTTTTTTTGCATGGAATATTACTATATGTAGGTTGCACAAATGCAATCCCACTTGATGGAGGTATGAACGGAGAAGGGAGAGGAAAAGGCCTAAAGAAAAGAGAAGGTTTATGGGAGTTAGTGGTAGCTTGATGCTTTTAGCTCCATAAGGTAGAATTATCTCCCTATCTTGCGGCCCTAGCTTGAGATTAGTTGAGCCTAACCAATATATTCATATACCATGGCTTGATAAGAAATGAGTTTTCATGTATTGCATTTCCTCATGACATTTATGTATGCATTGATATGGTTGATATTGGCTATTAAGATTCTCCTAGAGTCTCATCCATATTCCTCATACTAATCATTTTAGGGTTTCAAGTATGGAGAAGAAAAATGGGAAGCCATAAAGTTTAGAAGTCTTGTATTATAAGTCTTTATTGTAACTATGTATTTGAGTATGTATGTGACACATTAATGATGAGATATTTTATATATGGGAAGAAAATGTAATATCAAAATGTATATGAGCATAAGAACATAATTCTATGACATTTGGATGCATGATTGGCCCTATGGTACATGGTTTTGTATGTGAAATGCTTTATGGTTTATATGCATAAATGGATATGGGATGGTCAATTTTTGATTCAAGCCATATTTCATACAATGAAACTTATGGGAATGATGTACAGATGGATTAAAATTTGTTCAAGGGAAGAAATTGCACATTAGAGGCCAATTGGACCACTTTGGAATCTAAATTTAGTCCAAATGAGTTATAAATTATACCTTTGCCCTTGAAGGCCCAAATGGCCTATTTTGGGATTGAAATTTGACATGTCATTACATAATTTATAGAGCTTTATAACAAGCTAAGAATGAGAATTTTTGAAGTTATACAAAATATTTTATGAATTTTCAAAATTGGCAAAATTATGTAAAATGGTTTGGTACTGTATCACCTGTTGTAGCCTTGGTTTTGTGGGTTTTTGAGAGGATAATAAATTTAATTTTACTTGAAATTTTTATAACATAAAGTTCACATCATAAGCCTTCTATAGACATCTAATCTGCATAAATTGGAATTATGTAGCCCAAGTTATAAATTTTTGAAATTTAATGCATAATGTGGCCAAATGGTGAATTCAGGCTACATGACTCTTTTAGGAATTTGAGGTGTATCTTATGATCAAGTGAACTAAAACAAACTTGTCTAGGATGATTATAAGTGAAGAAGAAAACAAAATCAAAATTTGATCCTTATAACTTAAATAATGTGGAAAAATAGACCAAAATTGTTGTCAAAAACTTAGTAATAGTTATAAATTCGTTGCTATTGAGTATGAATGAATTAAATAAGTCTATGAGGAGCTAGTTGTGGCACTTGTTGGTATCAAAGCAGTGGTTCAGGCATTTTAGCCCAGGGTATGGCTTGGGCATGAGGGTAAGATGTTATGTATTGACTTGTATGGAAGTTTTGGGCACTAAATTGTGGCATATGAATATGTGATATGCTAAAGTAGGTATTGAAAAATATAATTGGCTTAGGTAAGAATGACGCGTATTAGAATGGAAGGCTAGGTAAAGTAGAGCTTGTAAATCCTAAACCAGCAGCTTTATAAGGTATTTTGTTTCATCGGATGTAATGATAGGTGATGATATAGCGCAATATGAAGTAAGATTATAGCAGCAAGAAAGATGAGCTTAGAAGGGAAACTGAGAAAGTTACTCCCTTTAGCCATAACACTCAGTTACCCAAATAAACTAGATAGTCAAGAAAACTTTTCCTTTAAGCTAGAACCCATGCACATCACTCCATAAAGCCTTGTTTAGCCTAGATTTACCGTCTGGCTAATGAGTGAGTAATACATAATGTAGAGTCCTATAGCTTAATAGTGGGCTGACTATGGATTAAGATGAGGCTTGAATTATGCTGTTACAAAGGATATGTAAAGTAATGGAGTGTATCTCAAAAAAAGAGCCTTGTAGGCCATATTCAGGCTAAGAAAGAAATGGATTGCTATGGGTAAAGCAAAGCAAAGAAAGTTAAAGGCCCCTAGCTTAAAAGATAGACAAATGATAGATTTAGTAGATTTATAGAAGATAGATGAGTGATAGAATAGTGATGAGCCTAATGTATGAGTCTAAGAAAGAGACTAAGGTATTTTATGATTGAGCCTAAGAGTATCTAAGAAGTAGTAGTAGTTTAGAGTAATGATGATGATATATAGGAGTAATAGAGGTTGTAGAAACAGCCTCTAAGGTGTTGACTCCAACCTAGGATGTTAACCTCTGTGATAGTGAGTGATGGGCCAATGGTTAAGCCTAAGACATATAGAAGATGTTACGAGTACATAAGCAGGGTGTATCTTAGAGGTGTTGTACCCTCGAAATACTATAATCAATTTAGTGTCAGATATTTAAAGGAATCTAGATACCCGATATGACATTGAAGTTGCTAAGGTCCACCATTAGATCTAGAAGAGAGAAAAGCTTAAGAAGATCTAGTGGCAGTATACAGTAAGCCCAGGTGAGTGAACTAGATCCAACATAAACTGCTATTTAAAAATTTAGTAAAACCCTTAGTTAGGAAAGTGTCTAAGTTATGAGTTATAGCTTGAGGATGATAATGAATAAAAATTCACATACAACATCTGTAACATCCATAAATTTATTAAAGAAAATAAAAGAGAATTAGGAATTTAATTTGAGGAGAATAGAAAAATATTATTAAAATTTTGGAATAAATTATAAAAAAATTATCATTTTAGGTATTTTGAGACAAATAATAATTAATGGCCATTATTAACTAAAAATAAATTTAATAGTGGATTTGGGATTTATTAAAAAAAATTAATTAAGTGAAAGTGAACATTTAATGTTTGGGCCCTATGATTAATTTATTTATGCCAAGAACTATTTATAGAAGCCTGCCTTTATTTTTGTGGAGGCCTAACACTTAGGATATGGATCCAGTTAGACCATGGACTCTTGGATCAGCCTATTAACACCTTAAAACCTAAATTTCTGTAGCCTTTTTATCTTATTCTATTAATCAAACACTTGTATAGCCAAAGGAATGAGAGAAATTAGAACCTTGAGAGGAGGTTAGGGTTCCTTCCCATTCTTACCACTGATTAGAGGGAGATTTAGACAAGGTAAGTTATATAAAAGTTGATTATCTCATCTTTCTCTTTATTTTGGTCTAATTAGTTTCTAGTTTCTTGTTTAGAAGGACCATTGGGTAAGTGTTTTTCTTCCATTTTGATGTGTTTTATGCTTGAAATTGGCCTTAATGACTAACTTATATATTAGGTTATGATATTGTACAAAAATACCAAGAATTTAGAGTGGGATATCATAGTTTTAGGTGTTGGAAGGCTTAAGTCCAAATTTGGAATTTATTGGAGACTAGATAAGTGATTCTTAGGTAGTTCTTGATGTTAAGAATGAATGAGTAGCTAATTTTTTTTATTGGTAATGGATGATGACTAAGAATTTGGTTTTGGTAATTTAGAACCTTTAGAGTGTTGGCAATTATTCTTGGCTTTTGAGGAAATTGACACAACTAAGTGAGGTAACCAGGGATTTCTAATTCCTTTTATATGTACAATGTAATATGATATTTGTTGCATATATCCATGTTTTCTATGATAAATGATTGGTTGGTGACTTGTTTGTTTTAGACCATGAGTGTGTCCATGGTGGAGTTGTAATGGTGCTGCCACTCATGCATTATGCTATGATCATGCACTAAGTTGTGATTAGACTTAATAGAATACATTGAGCCATGAGCATGCTTAATGAGGAGTTGGTATCATGAGTGGGCCTTTCCTTATGTTTTTGGCTATTAACATGTTGTATGTGATTATTAGTATAGGATAGTAGTAGTCACTGGAAGTCTAACTAGTTCATTTGTTAATTATATTGATGCTTTTTGTATTTTTTTTGTATATATGGCATTTATGTTGATTATTTTGCACATATGTATAGAATTTCTTCTTTGGTTATTGACATTCATATCTCACTTTGTTTCATGGGCTAACAATTTTAGGTGAAGATTCTTTAACTAAAAGAAACAGGAAGTAAGTGGATGACCACCCCTAGATTTGGGCCTTGTATGAGACTTCTACCTTAGATTCTCTTGGTTCTTGTATAGATGCTAATTTTTGTCTAACTTAACTTGTATAGCATCATGATATATTCATCTTTGCTAAGTGTAGGTATTTTGATATTTTATAACGGGATGAATTCCCAAAGACTTGGCTGTAATTTACAATGATTTTAGTGTAACAGCATTTTTAGAGCAAATATGAACTGATATGGAATTTATGTAGAATTGCTTATCAATAAGAGATTATGGCTATGACATTGATGGTATTCTTGGCTTTGGTTTTGTCATATAAATTTTACTGTTATGTATGTTTTGTATGTGAATTTGGAAAGTGCTATAGCCATATTTTACATTCAAGGTTACCTTAGAGTGTTATGTGTAAGAACATGTTTAATTAGTCCATTGAAACTTGCTCAAAGTGATATGAGGTCATATGATAGGAAATTGCACATTTTAGATTGTCACTTGAGGCAACATAGGCTATTTTGCTATCATGAAAGAGTATATACTGTAATAATATAAAGTTTAGTTGGGATAATTTAGTTTATGAGCTTTTGGATTATGTAAATCCATTAACTGAAGATTTTGTGAGAATATATGTTCCAAAAGTCTTAGAAATTAGCTTTAGAGTAGCCTTAAGTTGGGGTTCGAGGCAACATATATATCATGATTCGCACCTTAGAGAGTTTAGGATTAGGAGAAGCCTAAGTCGTGGCTAAAAGAGTTACAAAACTGAACCTCGCTACTACGTAGTATGTTTTATTGTGTCGCAAGTTGAAAATCTTAGCCCAGGTGTGTTAGAGAATCGAGTTGCGCCTTGGTGCACCATGTTTCGCTATTGCGTAAGTTGAGAATTTTTGCTCAGTGGAGTTGTAAAATGCAAGCTTGCCGTGGTGCCAGGCAGCCTTATTGTGGTGAGACTTGAGAAATTGGTGTACAATAAGGCCTGGAGGCACCTTGTTGTGGTGTGGGTAGTTTGGCCACAAAGAGGATTAGGTTTTTGTGAGGAAATAGGGTCTAGTCTTGAGCTAAGTCATAGTGGGGGACTTTTAGGCCATGGCATAAGTTTAAAATTTTAGTTCCAAGGTTCCAAAATTGAATTAAGTTGCGATGGGAAGTGTTTAGATTGCAGTATGGGTGTATTGTGATGCTTATTGAAGTTATAGTAGCCAACTTAGCCGTGGCTAAGTCCTTCCAAGTAGTGGCCTAAGTCCCTAGCCCCTTATTTTAGCTATTAAATCTTAGTTTTCATTGTGTTAATGATGATTAATGACTTGTAAATGAACATAGAGGAGTTTTATGCCTTTTAGGACCATTAGTGAATGAGATAAAAGTCTTAAATAAAAAAATTAAATTTCCTATAAATATAAACCTTCTTATTTATCTGAATGGTAATATTTGATGATTAGAAATGTTTAAATTTCTCCATATTTTCATCCATTAATAAACTATTATCTGTATTAGACCTTAAGTACCAATAGTTAAGAGCACATTTATGTTTAGTTAGTTTAATTAGGAGTTAGGGTTGTTACATTTCGTATCAGAGTAATGGTTCAGGAAATTATACTAGATTATAAACTTTATGGTTAGAAAACTTGGCAATTATGATGCATGCGTGCTAGGAATAAGAGTATTATGGTATGATAATGTCCTTTATATCTGCATATACATGCCATGGATGAAGTTGTGCTTGAATTTACCTTAAGGTAATAGCTTAATGGGGAGTCTCTTATTGTGCTTATGGTATTGTAGGGGACAATGGTTGCATGACATGAAACCACTAAGATTTTGATGGAAGTGCAAGAGGCCATGATTGCAATGCCTAACTATATGAGAGAGCAAGCTAAGGCCTAAGATGTAATATCCCTAAAATTAGGATTTTTAATTATTTAGTATTTTATGTAATGAATTTATTAAGCTTTAATAAAAAGAATTTGAACGAAATAGCTTTGTATATGAGAAGTATAAGCTGAATAGGACCGATAGGAATTTTTGAGATTTTAGGGGGTTCAGGGGGGCCTAGGGCAAAATTGTCATTTGTCACCTGGACGAACTTTGATAATTTTTCTAGAAGGAAGGGAAATTTAAAACTAGTCCAATATATATATCAATAGTTAGAAAATAATGTGTAGAAAATTATAAAATTCGTTGCACGAAATTTTGGATTCGTTACATAAAATTTTGGATTCGTTAGGGCCAAAAAATAGCCTAAAACGATTTTAAGCTTATATAGAGACGAACTAAAAGCCTAAACCCATGTTAGCTACCTTAGGAAATTCCATGTAGAAAAATCTACTAGGTAGTGGTGACAGAATCCAAAAATATGGAGTTACAGAGAAGATATAAGTGAAAAACAAATAGAGGTGCTTGTTTGTCACGTCACTACTAGGGGCAAAACGGTCATTTAGACCCTAAATAATAAAATATTAGGGGAATAAATAATATTTAAATATATGATTGAAAACATTAAACGGACCCACATAGGGCCAAATAATATTAAAATATAGCAGAGAACTTAGAAAATGCACATTAAATAAGATATTATGAAAAACCTAAGAAAACAGTGGCAATTTTGTAAGTTTAACAGGGAAAGAGCTGACGTGGCACCAGGGAGCTGGGAAGGTGCTGATGTGGAGTCATGTGGAAAGGAGAGAGATGATGTGGTGCCATGTGTGAAGAAAAAGCTGGAAGTTGGAAGAAAATTCTGGAAACTACACGAGCTACGGAGTGATTACACAGGCTTATGTTAGCCAATTTTAGAAATCTCACACTCCAATATGCAGTCATGCTACCAAGATTATTTATGCACAGAGTTGTGCAAGACAGTTCTTTCCCAAATATACCTATATTCCTTGATCAAATGATGGCTTGGATAACATATTATTGTGTATTTCATATGACTTTCCTTGGGTACCCACTGGGGGACGCCTCAGTAAAGGAAGCAGGGGTGAGCCTGCTATGTCATGGTAGTGCAAGATGAGTTGCGCTTGAGCTTGCCAAAGCCAGTGTGACACGGTCTAAGTATGCATTTGGAAACACGTCCAGTTACCCACGTTTCGGCCCAAACCAAGGTTTACACAGGAAAAGCCCGTTTTGTTCATGTTTGGAAATGCGTTGGACTTACCGCACCATAGCCCGGGAGAGTATGGAAACCACGTTGGTGTAAAGCGTTTTGAACCTACTTTTTGCCAACGTTGGTTTGCATTGCATTAAAGCTTTGTTGGTTTGCATTGCATTAAAGCCCCGTTAATGACTCCACGGGCCATTTGTCCTTTATGCCCAAACCAGTCCGAGGATACAGCAAATGCACCTGTCTTTGTTGCATGTTCTCTGTTCCACTCTGTTTCGCTGCTTCGGTGAGTTGAAGAGAGTTGCTTCGGGTCTGTTTTTCTATTCAACTTTGATTCAGCTCTTCGGTTACTAGTAGAGAACAACTTTGATTCTCAAGCTCTCCTACAACTCTGTTCCATTTCTTCAGGTCCATCGCTCTCCTGCAGCTTCCTTTTCTTTTGGTGAAAATAAAATATAACATCTTTATATTCTCCTGCAGCTTCCTCGGACGTGCGAGGGCCAAGTGAAGAGAAAAGTAACATCAGGAACGTGTAGTGAGCAGTGAGAGTGCTGACAAGTGAAGACCAAGAATTCCTCTGTCCCTCGATCCCGATCTCTCTCCCTACTTGGATCTCTTGTCTCGTGATTGCTTTGGTAAGAGTCAGTTTCTGTATTTTGTTCTTCTTTTTGTATTTTGATGGATGATGAGTGATCACTTACTCAAACCCTCTATTGCTCTCTACTTTGATTCATTCAAATCTGTGGTGCATGGTTCTTCATTTTAGATAATTTTAGATAATGAAACAATTCCATTACTACCCACGCAGAATATTGTAATGCAGCTGAAGTTCAGTACATTACAGTACCCCTGGTTTACAGTAGAGAGAAGTCAAACTTAAACGGATTGTAGATACTGTCCAGAGCCTTAATAATCTTATCATTTCCATCATATGGACCACATGGTGCACTATTAAGTATTCTTTCTTTCTTAGTTGGGTTGGGTGGCATCTATCTCGAAACCTTACCTTTCTGCCAAATTCCCTGAAATCTCTTGCTTCACCTCCTTCCATTTCAAGTCTCCGTATTTTAGGATGATACCTCTCTCAACTTTCTTTGAAAATCTAATGGATTCCATAAGTCAGTGGGATACTGTCACGCTTCTGTTTCTTGTTTTCTGGGGCATTTTTCTAGTTGCTTGGTATGCATGGATCTACTTCATCAAATCCAATTCCAAGCTACCACCAGGCCCACTAGGCCTCCCCTTGTTCGGAATTCTTCTGTCCTTCGATCCCGAGCTTCACTCCTTCCTAGTAACTTTGTCTCAAACTTATGGTCCCATCTTCACGCTTCAACTCAGGCGGGGTCTCTGGTGGATATAGAGGAGGAAACGTTTCTTACGATTCTGAACATGATCACGAACATGATGTGAGGTGGGACAGTGGAAGAGGATGAGAGGGCTAATGTAGGTGCAGAGGTTAGGGAAGTGGTGGCGCACATGATGGAAATGATAAGCTTTAGCTATTTATAATCTCAAGTTGATGTTTTGTGCAGTCTTCTCATTTGGCTGATATTTGCTGCAATTTTAGAAGTATAAAAAATGACACAGTAACACCATAATATTTGAAATGCTCGTGTAATATAAACTATGAAGATATAGTCGTGTATTATACAACTATTTAATATGCATTAAACCCATGCATAACTCTTTTTCAAAACGTATGTGCTTCACAAACGGCGATGCAGTTTTCGATTGGAACTTCATTGCTTTAACAAAACCATTCTTAAACATGACTTTCTTAAAATTAAATTAGAATAAAGAATGATTCATGATTTAATAGTTTGATTGTAATTCAATTAAGTTAAATCAAATTTTTAACAAATATAAATATATCTAATATTTTACAATTAAATGAATTCATATATTATAAAATAGTATTTAACATAAATATAAATATCTAAAGATATAAAGATTATATAAGGCCTATGCATATGACAAAAAGTCTATATATAAAATAAGTTGGGTAGAATCAAATAAATAGTAAAAATCTTTTATACAATTTAAAGTAAAAAAAATAAATTGGTTCAATGTCAAACTACTTAATTTTTACGGATTTTTGACAAATTTGACTAATGTTTTGCCTAATCAATTTTTAGGATTAATGAGACTAAACTATAATCAATTTATCAATTTTTTAGTTTAATCAATTAGCTTAATTCAATTTTTTTAACTAAGCTCTAAAGTTTTTATCTTTTTGTAAGTAAGAAATAAGTTTTTGAAATTATTATTGTTATCACATCATTTTCATTGATTTGTGTCTACAACCCGTGTTCTCTTAAAATTTTAGTTTTAATCAATTTGTTCTCTTAAAATTAAATAGGGTTTGACAATCTTGATTTTTGATTTTTTCTCTTAAATTGTGATGACTTAATAGTTTTATTAACAATATTAATGATTTCGCTACTTATTACTGAGCATTTTGTATGTTGGCCTTAGTCCTTTATAATTTTTTTAGCTACATAGAAAAATGAGTTCTCAGAAAAAGGCTGTGTGGGATCCAAGAACAACTGAGCATTTTGTTAAAGCATGCTTGGACCAAGTCCAAAAGGGAGAACGCAATGGAACAACTCTAACGAAGAAAGGGTGGAAGGCTGCCATTGAGCAATTCAATGGATTAACTGGACGAAATTATGATAAAACTCAGCTAAAAAACAAATGGGATAGCTTAAAAAAAGAATGGTCAGTATGGCATAAATTGTTTGCCAAAGAAACAGGCCTAGGGTGGGATAGTACGAAGATGACTGTTGATGCACCTGATGAGTGGTGGGAGAAGAAGGAATTGGTAGGTTATGCTTCAACCTGTACTTGTGCATTAACTGCAATATTTTTGTTTGATTATTTATAAAACTGATGAATTGTCTTATACATGCAGGAAAATCCAATTTATGGAAAATTTAGGTATAAGGGACTTCCATTTGCCCAAGAGTTAACTATACTTTTTAAAGATGTAGTTGCAACTGGACAATTTGCATGGGCACCGTCATCAATGACATTTTCTAATGGTTTGCTTGAAAGTGAGGACGGGTATCGCCCAAACCTCGACAATATTGGGCTAGATATAGAGGAAGGATCTGGAGATAGTGAAGATAACAGTGTTGGGGCAACTGAAGGAGTTACAAATATCAACATATGCCCATCCCAGGGAACTAGTGGCCAGATAAGTGGTGGGAAGAGAAAGAGAACTTACCCTGATGAACGAACAAGTAAAGCCAAAGTCCCTGCAGCATTAAAAATAGCTGACACTATAAGTGTCATTGCAAATACATGTCGCTCCGGTCCTATAGAACCACCTAGAACATCAATAAAGGAAGTGATGGCTGAGTTAAACTTAATTGATGAGATTGTCAGTGATCCAGTGTGGTATGCAAAATGCTGTCAGATGATGATATATAAACAAAATCGGGAGATGTTTGCCATCTTCCATGGTTATGAGGATCGAAGGTTGATTTGGCTTCGACATGCAGTAGATAATCCACTTGCATTTATGAAATCTCCACCATGAGTTTGTATTCTAGTTATGTTTTATGGGGTTGTGATGTTATTATGCTTTATATTCAGATGTTTTGTATTTTGTGATGGTATTTGAACTATGGTTTTGTCTTCGAACTATGGTTTATGGGTTTCTGATGGTATTATGCTTTTGTATTCAATCTGTTCTTGTATGGACTTGTGATTATAATGTGCTGTTATATTTAAACTATACTTTATTGGTTTATATTCATATCATAATGCTTTTTTTTAGGTATAAATGGAATTTAATGAAATACAAGATGGAGAAATAGAAACTGAAATGACACAAGTTCTTTCTCGTGAGCAACAAGCTCATGTGGTTGCACTAATTGGTGGCTACACAATAACATATTTGTGTAAACAACCATGTAGAACGAGTGAACAAACTGGTCATTCTTGGGTTCAAGAAATATTGCAAGGGCATCCCACTCGCTGTTATGAGATGTTTCGCATGGAAAAACACGTGTTTCATAAATTTTGCATTGAATTAGTTGAATGTGGGTTGAACCACACTACACGCATGGGGATTGAAGAGATGGTTGCGATGTTTTTAAACATGGTTGGCCATGGACAGTGTAATAGAATGCTACAGGAAAGGTTTCAACATTCAGGGGAGACTGTAAGTAGGCATTTGCATGCAGTATTACTTGCTTACATGAAATTGGCCTTCAAATACATTAAGCCACAAGATCAAGCATTTCGTTCAACCTAATCAAAGATTCGAAATGACTCACGATACTGGCAATTTTTTAAGAATGCCATTGGAGCAATTGATGGAACTCATGTACCATGTGTAGTTAGCCCTAGTGAACAACCAAGATTTATTGGTAGAAAAGGGCACCCGACACAAAATGTTATGGCTGTATGTGATTGGGACATGTGTTTCACGTTTGCCTTGGCTAGTTGGGAAGGCACTGCCCATGATGTTCGTGTATTTTCTCACGCTCTCACAACTCCGAGCATGAACTTCCCCCATCCTCCTATAGGTATATTTATGCCCTCACTGTTATGGTTATAATTTTTTTTACAACAATTAATGTGTAATACTTTATTTATTTATTAGGTAAATTTTATTTGGTGGATGCTGGCTATCCAACCCCAGTTGGATACATTGGTTCGTATAAATGTGAGCGTTATCATCTCCCTGACTTCAGACGTTCTTCCAGATTTAAAAATGATAATGAGGCATTCAACTATTACCATTCAAGTTTGAGGTGTACTATAGAAAGAACTTTTGGGGTATGGAAGAATAGGTTTAAAATCTTGCGGTGTATGACAAAGTTCAAATTTGAAACACAAGTGCAAATTGTTAGTGCGACAATGGCTATACATAATTTTATTAGAAGGAATTCTACAACAGATATTGAGTTTAGCCATCTTGAAGATGAAAGTCAATTTGAAGGAGAAACTGATGAGCACGGTGGCCTAGATCTATTGCCAAGCCTAAACATTACCTCTGCATCTGAAATGGATCAACTTCAAGACATCATTCGGGATCAAATTGTACTATATGCATGTAGTAACTAGTAGTTTCCATAAATTATAATACTCTATTTCTATGCTATGCACTTTTATAATATAACTAAAATATTCATTTTTCATTTATATTTTAATTCTAATATCAACAAAAATAAAAAGATATATTATGCTATATCATTTGTTAAATGCTATTTAAAAAAGAGTAATTTTATAGGAATAAATCAAATAAAGTAATATGACTACCATTTCTGGTAATTTTACACTTAAAAGTGATTTTGGTATATGATATCCAAACAAAATCAATTCTACCAGAATCATTTTTCACCTAAACTTTCCAAACATAAATCACGTTCATGTTAACTCACTTTTACACAAAATCAATTCTACAAAACCAAGGTTTGGAAAATCAATTTTACTTACCACCAATCCAAACACACACTAAGTATTGGGTGTAATGTCCACTTTTTGTTAAACGATGAAAATGGGCACATTTTCAAAGTGAATCCCCTGAAATGAATTAGTTAAAGTCCCAAAAAATTTGAGCAACATTCTAGACTCCTAAAAATGAGAATTCTAGCCTCAGACGGAAGGAAAAACGAAGCTAGAATGAAGAAACAAATTTGGATGGAAACCTTACGAAACGTAATGGCATTTTTGTAATTTTGAGAAAATTTTAGAATTCACACAAGAGGCTTTTTAAATGAAAGTTTTGAGTTCTCTAGGGTTTTTAGAGACCCTGAAAATCATGAGAAGCCCTGGGACAGGTAAATCCCCTCCGGTGGACGTTTTTCAACGTCGGTGCACCCAAACTTTAATGGATTTGTTTGGGAAGGTTTTAGCTCTGAATTGAGTGATTCCAAAGGCATTTTATTTAATTGAGAACCTAAATTTTATAATGGAAAAGACAGTTCTAAAAAAGGAGCTAAAACGAAGGAGAAATGAAAATGCAAAGTATGAAGGGCAAAATTGGAATTTTTGAAAAAGTTACTTTTCCACACCTATATATAGGTGGCGCCTCACACTCTCCCTCATTTGGCATCAGATTTCTCAGCCCCAAACCAGAAGAAAAACTTTAGGAGAGAGGCACACAAGAGAGGAAGAAGAAAGAGGAAGAAATCCAAGCTTAAGGTATGTTTTCATGGTGATTTTTCATGTTTTTCTTCATTCACACCTCCTCTCCTCCCTTTTCCTTTGTTTCCTTTGATTGAAATGGAGTTTATAAATCTGATTCAAAGGAGAAATTCAAGGGAAAGTTCGGATTTGAAGAAAGGAGCTTGGAGAAAGCAAGATTCAAGCCAAATTAAGCAAGGAAACTAGGTAAAATTTCATCCTATGGTTGATGCTTTCACCCACCCTTCTTCTCCATTTTGCCTAACCCTAGGAGCCATAGGAAGATCTGATTTTCAAGCCCAACCAAGCATGAATCTTAGGTATTTGAGGGAGAAGAACAAGAATATGCAAAGAAAATAACAAAATAACCATTAGATTTCAAGATGCAAATTCTAGGGTTTCATGTGCACCTTCTAAATTCTGATTTTGTGTGATGATTCCTAGGTTTAATTAAGAGTTTAAATGAGTTCTTGAGACCCCTAAGATGCTCCCCACAAGCTTTCTCCTTCAAGAAAATAAAGAAATCTCCATGGAGGCCAAGGAAGCTCATGGTCTCGGTCAAAGCATGTTCATATAGCTAGGGAGAGTTTTAAATTTTTCTAAGGCCATTCTTGAGTCATATTTGATGAATGAAAATGGGGAGAGGCCTTAGAAAAAATTTAGAACTCATAGAAAGTGATTTGGTGTCTTAGGTTTCATATTATGACCTAAAGAAGCAACATGATGATAGGCCCTTTGTTTTAATTGTGTGATGACTCCAAGAGGCTTAAAAGGAGTCAAGAATCATATGTGAAAGAAAATAATGGAGCCTAGAAATTATTTGAGGGGTGTTGCTCCATTAGGTGCAATTATGGACCATAATGAGATTTATAGAGCAACCTAATGTTTAAACAAGTTGTGTGGCCTTAGAATTTGTTTCATGAACCTAATTGGCTTCCATAAATTGTATCTAGGCCAAGAGAAACCATCTCCCCAAGTTTTTGGGTGTGTGGCCGAAAGAGGAGGCTTGAATTCCAAAGAAAAAGTGTGTGATTGTATACAAGATAGCTCTCTCCACCTTCTCTCATGCATGGATGTGTGTTTAGCTTGTCTTAGAATGTGTGTATGTGTATTTTCAAGCTATGAAAAGTATGCTACCATGATTTTATATGCCATGATTTCATGATGACATATTATGTTTTCAAATGAATGTATGATGTTTGTTTGAGTTTGCTTGAGTATGGAGAGGCCAAGAACTCTTAACCATGGTGAGTATGAGCCAATAACCCTTGAGATTGGTTAAGACAAAGCAAAGAGTCTCCCAAAAGCAAAGTGGGCTTCCAAGAGTATGGTTGAGTCCAAGCATTTCTTAAAGAATCGATGAGGCAAGTCCAAAATCTATGAGAAAAAGTGTGAGGCCAATCCAAACACTTGGTGAGCTCTTGGATGTCTTGTATGACTTGTTCACATGTCAAGCTTGCTTCTTGAATGTTCATGACTTCCATTTTATTCATGCATGCATTTTTAAGGCTTCCTTTGCATATATTATGTATGATTGAATGAGAGATGAGCTATTGGGATTCTTTGAATCTCATCCCCTCCTCTCCAATGATCTAATATGCTAGGTGGACTAAGTTGATGTAGTAATAGGAGCCAACAACATTGAAGAAAGAAGATTGACAACCATATGCCTAGCTTTTGCCTTTTTGGAACCATAATGATGCTTCATGATGTATATTATTGTTGTAAATGGTCTGTGACCCTTGAGACATGTATAATTATGATATTATATGATGTAGGAATGAAAGAATATGTTATGTGAATGATGGAATGTAAATTGAGTATGTTATGGCAATATAGCTTTATGAATGGTTTCATGGAAATATGCATGAGTGTGGATGAAAAGGCCAAAATGAGATGCATGAGGTTTGAGACCATTTGGGCAGCTCACACAAGTCCTAAATGTGCTTTTAGACTTGCCCAAAGGGTGCCAAGGCCAAGGGAAAACCATTTGGTCACTTTGATATCCTATATGGAGCCAAAAATGACTATGATGAAACCCTATATCACTTTTTAGCCAAATGATCTCTTCTTGTTTTGAGATTCAGCATGCAATTAGAGCTTGTTGAGAGCTTTTTGGGAAGTCAAAAATTATAATTTTCAGAGGTCTATAGAATATTTGATGAATTTTCAAAGTTAAAAATTTTTCTAATTTTGGTCTGCTGCACTATTCATTTGGTCCAAAAATGAAATCTGTTACATAGGGCTTTAATGACATCCAATTTCAACAATATTTTATACAAAGAAACTAGGTATTCACAATGACTCGTGACAATTGGAAGCACATCATTTGGTCTAGAGAGGGAGATATGAATTTTTGAACATTCTGTTCAGTATCAGGACCCTCACCTGACTTGAGTTATTGTTCCATTGAATTCTGAGGTTGGGTTGCCTGAACTGGTCTGGAAATATTTTTTTCCTCTAGCTAACATCCATGGCTTTCCATATTGGTATCATTTGCATGGATTTGATTTTATAGGAATTAATTGGACATTTTCAAAGTTTGCTACAGAATCTGTGACAGCATCAGGAGGCAGTTTGACCCCTGGACCTTTTTGGATGTCAAATGCCTTCTATGATGAATGTTATGGTTTGAATGTATTTTTATTATGAAGTAGACATCCTTATCTTTCTATAATGGGAAAGAATGTATGTTTTCAATTTTTCTAGAATTAGTTATGATTTTTCAAAATTTGGTAAGAAAAGGTGCCACCGAAAATGCACTTCATTATATTGAGCCCTTCCTTGATTTCTATGAGTTGTGGGCATGGTTTTATGATGCAAAATAGTTGTATTGATGTAATTAAATATGAGAATGTATAGTATGATCCCACACGATCCACGTGACACCGAATGGGATTTTTAAATATAGCGCAACGCAAAGAAATTCATTATTTTTTTCCCTTTTTGATACACCCTCATGGAGTTTAATGATGTGAAGCATATGAGTATCATGAAATAAGTTAGAAATTATGGTGTTACATTGGGCCTGGTGGTCTCCAAGGCCTAATGATCAAAAGAGAATAAATATTGTTTGTGATATCTTCTCTATTCTATGAATGTAGAAATCTCTTGAACATCTTGCAATCGCTAAATATTAATTATGTTGAGATAATTCTTGTGTTCATGCATGCTTTATCTTTAAATGTAATATGCCTGTTCACTTTGCTATTTCATATTCATGTTAGATATTGTTAACAGGTATATCTCTCCATTTATATTGTTCAATAAATTTACTATCTTGCCATTATATTGCTTGTTGTCTATTAAAAGTATTTGACTCTTCTTCATGGATATTATGTGGTATTAATCTTGTCTATGTTACTGAGAAAATTATTTCTCACTCTATTGTGGTTTATACTTTTCTTAGATGCTGAATTATCGAGTGACCCTAGAACTCCAGGCGGAGTGGATCCAATTCCCACTTCGGGGATGGGTCTTTGTCATCCATAATATACGCATCATATCATGTGATGACATTGTTCATGCTGTACCAGTATACTTTGTGTCCCCAGAGGAGCTAGAGTCCCACACATTCCCAGTGGGTGGAGTTGACCCTCCTACTCCTCCGTTTACATGAACAGAGGCCCAATTGTTGACGCTGACCCTTTTCTGAATATAGGGGACTGACCTTTTTGGTCTTTTTGTTATCTGGAGATTCTCTTTTTGGATAGTTATAGGATAGATCCTCTTTGATGTGATGTGATTTGTATTGACCGCACTCCCCTATGATGGAACTCTTAAACTAGTCTATATGAATTACAATGTATTTTCATTATTATCATATTCCGCTATGCCGTTAATTAGATTCTATGGTAAAAGGATTATTATATAAAAAAAGTAATTAAACTCAAATTAGGAATTGCTCAAAAATATAGCTAAAGAAGGGTATTAGAAGAGGTGTTACATTTATTGAAAATTAGTTGTTTAAATATTTTTAAGTATCTTTGAGATTAGACATCCAACACAACAGCAGCTACCCAATGGTCAATTCTGGCCCATACATAGGGCTCACCCCCTGTCCACCCTATATATTGGCCAGTTTTTTGGGCTCACCCCCTGTCTGCACTATATATTGGTCAGTCCTTTACCAAATAACCCATACTCATATAATCAGGCAATAAACAACATATTATCCATGTCAAGAAATCCGACAGTATATCAGCATGGCAAATAGTGTAATTCCAGAACATATGTTATCACATATTCTGTTCTTGACATAATGCTGCGCAATTTTCCAACTATTCCAAATGGGCTCCAAAATTCACAAAATAAATATTAGCGTAATCCAAGCAGATGTATAATATATTAGGCCTCAAAAGTCATCCAGAACATGTCAAATAACATCGGGAAAAATTCAAGAACATCTTGGTCAATACTTTTTGTCAAAAATTTGACTTTTTATACAATGATCCATAATTCACCAAAATTTTACCATAAGCCTTATTTTTCATGTAGATTAACCTAATTTAGTTGGATTTAAGAAAACTCTTCCCTAAGTATATGTACATGTGTTGGCCGAACCTATACATCCAAGAAGACATGTGATTTTGCTTCATTTTCATGTCACCAAATAGCCATACATACATATTCAAGGATGATAAACAAAAGCCCTCAATCAATTTCTAGAGATTTCATATGTATTCTACAATTTTCTCAAGTTAAGATTCTAGGGTTCCTTGCCAATTTATTTATGAAAATCAAAGTTGTATTAATCTTCCTCTTCCTTAGGCTTTCTTCCATCACTTCCCCCTTTATTTTCTCTTTAATTTCTCCCATGGCATCTTGAAATACAAAACTTCTTGATTTGTAGAAAGATTGCCAAGAATAGGAATTTTCTTGAATCACATGAATCCATAAGCCATATATATGATTTCTCCATCTTTTCTCCATCTTTTCTTGGCTAGAATCCATGGAAACAACAAAAATTCCCATCTCCTCACGCCATGGATGAAATTTAGAGAGAAAGAGAAGAGAAGAATTCTTGGAGAAAAATAGAAGAAATACCAAGAAGAAGAAAGGCTATCTATGTTACCTTAGCTCCGCGGTGTTTGATTTTCCCCCTGTGGCTTTTCCTTCTTTTTTCCTTCTCCCTTCTCTTCTTCCTTAAGCCGAGCTCCTTCTCCTTCTCCTTCTCTTTGTCTTGGCCGAATTTTGGTGTGCATTTTGTGTGTGAGAGAATGGCATGAAAGTGTGTGTGTGGTTCATATATATACTAGTTATAAATGGTCAAGATTTAATTTACTTTAAGGTGGAAGATCATGGCCTTTAGATTACATGAATGATCAAGATTTAACCTTGAAATAAGAGATAAAATGTAGGCCTTAGGATTAGATCAAAGGTTGTGATTTGATCTTCAAAACATGAAGAAGTCTAAGCCATTAGGTTGCATCAACGGTTTAGATTGCATCACGTTTTATGGACGAATATTAGCCATTGAATTACCCTAGTTACTTTTTCGTAAAGTGTGAAGATAAGGTTGCATTTAATGCTGCTTAAGTTAGTGTTTATGTCATACTAAAGTTAGCGGTAACTTTTTCGTAATGCGTGAGATTTCAAAGATTTGTTGACATAAGCCTGTGTAATCACTCCGTAGCTCGTATAGCTTCTAAAATTCTCTTCCAACTTCTAGCTTCTTCTTCACACATGGCGCCACATCATCTCTCTCCTTTCTACATGGTGCCACATCAGCACCTTCCCAGCTTCCTGGTGCCACGTCAGCTCTTCCCTGGTTAGACTTACAAAACTGCCACTGTTTTCCTAGGTTTTTCATAATATCTTATTTAATCTGCATTTTCTAAGTTCTCTGTTATATTTTAATATTATTTGGCCCTATGTGGGTCCTATTTAATGTTTTCAATCATATATTTAAATATTATTTATTTTCCTAATATTTTATTATTTTAGGGTCCAAATGACCGTTTTGCCCCTAGTAGTGATGTGACAGACAAGCACATCTGTTCGTTTTTCACTTATATCTTTTCTGTAACTCCATATTTTTGGATTCTGTCACTACTACCTGGTAGATTTTTTTGCATTGAATTTCCTGAGGTAGCTAACACAGGTTTAGGCTTTTAGTTCATCTTTATATAAGCTTAAAATCGTTTTGGGCTATTTTCTGGCCCTAACGAATCCAAAATTTCATGCAACGAATTTTATAATTTTCTACACATTATTTTTTGACTATTGATATATATATTGGACTAGTTCTAAATTTTCCTTCCTTCTTGAAAAATTATCAAAGTTTGTCCAGGTGACAAATAACAATTTTGCCCCTGGGCCCCCCTAGACCCCCTAAAATCTCAAAAATTCCTATGGGTCCTATTCAGCATATACTTCTCATATACGAAGCTGTTTCATTCAAATTCTTTTTATTAAAGCTTAATAAATTCATTACATAAAATACTAAATAATTAGAAAATTCTAATTTTAGGGATGTTACATTTATTTTAAGGATGTTACATTTCTCCCCCCTAAAAAGAAGTATGCCTAGTGGAGAATTAAGGAATTTGAATGGATTCTCTTTTTGGATAGTTATAGGATAGATCCCCTTTGATGTGATGTGATTTGTATTGACTGCACTTATAATACCATAATTCCTTGGCTCATTCCATGCTATTTTTGTGTTGCGTCGTGTAAAAATATTTTCGTTTGATATCACGTGGACCGTGTTAACTCATACTATACTTTCCCATATTTAATTACATGTATACAACTCATTTGCATCATAAAATTATGCCAACAACTCATGAAAACCGAAATGGAACATAGAATATGGAGGTTTATTTTCAGCTAGATTTGGCCCCTTTCCTAGCCAAATTTTGAAAAATCATAACTAATTCTAGAAAAATCAAAAGTACACATTCTTGGCCATTTTGGAAAGCTACAGATGTTTGCTTCACAATAAAAATATCCCAGATCATGACATCGATCACATAGGATGTTTGACATCTGAAAAAGGTCTAGAAGTCAAACTACCTCCTGATGCTGTCACAGATTCTGCAGTAAATTTTGAAAATGTCCAATTAATTCCACAAACATCCAATCTATGCAAATGATACCAATCTGGAAAGATGTAGATGTTAGCTATAGGGGAAAAATATTTTTAGACCAGCTCAGGTAGCCCAATTCTCGAAATTCAATAGAATAATAACTTAGGTCGGGTAAGGGTCCTAATACTGGAAAGAATGTTCAAAAATTCATATCTCCCTCTTTAGACCTCCAAATGAGGTTCTTCCAGTTTACAAATCACTGGGAATGTCTATTTTCTTTGTATAAAATTTCGTGGCAATTGGACATCATTTGCCACATGAGTGACAAAATTTAATTTTGGACTAGTGCTACAGTACCAAGGACCAAAACCAAAAAAATTTTCAATTTCAACAATTCGCCAAATATTCCACAGACCTCCAAAAATTACCAAATTTAGATTTCCAAAAATCTCTCAATAAGTTCTAGATGTATGCTAAACTTCAGACCAAGAAGAGCTTATTTGGACAAAAAGTGACATAGCCTCATGAAATGGTAAATTTTTGCTTCATATGGGTTACCAATTTGCCCAAATGGCTTTCTTAATTGTTTGGCACCTCTTGGGCAAGTTTCAAAGCACAAACATGACTTGTAAAGACTGCCAAAGTGGTCCTAAACCCCAAGCATCTTATTTTGGTCTCTCAACATTCATTTATGCAATAAACACACATGCCATTCAAGAGTCCATTTACATAACTTCATTAAATTAACACTACATACATTATACATATAGTCTATACATCATGTTACATATGCTTGAGGTTTTACACAACCAAAAATAATATGTACAATGCTTCTTGACACTCCATTACAATTTAAACTATAAATTAAATAAAGTGTAGCCATTTAGTGTTCTTGGCTTGCATTTCCTTGGCCTTGGGCACCTCTTAGACATTTTAAGCATGAGAAGGAAATGGGGGGGGTGAGATTCCAAGAATCTTAATAGCTCACACACCCATTCACACCACATTCAAGGCATACATACATCAAATACATAGAGATGCAAGCATAGAGTGTGCAATAAATCTCATTTCATGCCACATCAACATGTCAAGATCATTTTCATGCTTTAGGGACTTTTGGTTTAGCCTCACCCCATTTCTAGGACTTTTAGATTTGTCTCACTCTTGGCTTAGGGACTTTTGACTTAGCCTCACCCATTCAAGGGACTTTTAGCCTTGTCTCACCCATGCCATGAGACTTTTGGCATCTCCTCACCTTCATCAAGGGACTTTTGGCATCACCTCACCCTTATGAGCTCTTTCCATAACCATTGTCATTCAAGAAGACACATTGGTACCAATGCAATTTCAAGACATCAAGTGGCGTGTTCTCAAATCACAAGAGCATATACAAGTACATAAAATATACATATGCACAAAAGAATGTAAGAGAATGAGGTGGAGAGCTACCTTTTAATTTATGCGAGCTTACTTTGCCAATTCCTTTCTTTCCTTGGTCTCATAAGAGCACTTAGGTGGAGTAGGATTCTCTTGATCTAGACATCACAAACATCACACAATTACACATTTGAAGCAAGCCAAGATACTAGGTTCACTCTTAAACACACACTTGGTTCCATAATGGGCATATTGATTCCATAAATGGTCTATTGAAGCAACTCATATCATCCAAGTTCTAGACTCCATTCTCTTGCTATTTCTAGACTTTGTGGACTCATTTAAGGTCCTTGGAGCCATCACATGTTCAATTGCACCATTGGAAGACCAAGTTGCTTCATAAGGCACCATTATAGACCATTGTCCCATCTCCCAACCTATGGCTCCTAAATTTTTCTCAATGGTTCCTCCTATCTTCTAACATCATATAAAGTCTGAAACCAAGGCTAGAACAAATTAAAACATCCCTTAGTCTAATGAACCTAGCTTGGCCGAAATATGTACCATAATGGAGGTTCATGGAGTTTCAAAATTTTCCTTGGTGGGAGAGCCACTTGGGAAGGTTTCTAGGGGTCTTAGGAGCTCAAGAAAACATTCAAATAGTCAAAGAACTACTTACACAAAATCAGATTTTACAAAACCCTAAGAAAGCCTACACTTTTCTATCTTGATTTCCTTTGGTTTTTACTTGAATTTCTTGCCATATTCTTAATCCTTGCACTCTTTTTTCTAAGTTCCTCTCTTGGTTCTGCCCAAAATCCATCTCCTTCTACCCCCCTTAATTTGGCCGAACACATGTCAAGAAGAAGCAAAGAGGAGAAGCAATTAAACCATGCATTTACTTTGGATTTTGGCTTCCTTTCAAGACTCTTTCTCTTTGTTTTACTTCCCTTCTTGATTTTTGAAAATTCCCCTTTTGTTCTGGACCAAAAACAGAATCAAAGCCCTCAAGAAAACCATAGAAAAAAAGCCAAGAAGGAAAGGAAGAGGATTGGAAGAAGGAAGAGCTTAAAATTCCATGAACTTACCTAGTTTTTCCTTAGTTTTCTTCCTCTTTTTCTTCCCCTTTTGATGCACCTAAGGAACTGTTATTTTTTCTATAAATTGGGCAGAAGAAGTCGTGCTCAATAAAAGGGAGAAGATGGAAGAAAAGTGTGGAAGTCTTTAGGACATTCTAGAAGCTTTTATTTCTAGTTTTGCCCTTCCGTAATAGCAATTTTGTTTCGGCTTCATTTTAACTCCTTTTTTAGAACCGTCTTTTTCATCATAAAATTTAGGTTCCCAATTTAATAAAATGCCTTTGGAATCACTCAATTTGGAGCTAAAACCTTACCAAATGAATCGGTCAAAGTTCGGGTCAACTAAAGTTGAAAAACATACACCGGAGGGGCTTTACTAGTTCCGGGGCTTCCCATAGTTTTTGGGCCCTCTAAGAACCTTGGGCAACACAAAACTTTCATGTGGTTTTCCACAAGTTGACTTATTTATGAAAATGCCATTATGTTTAATTAGTTTTCGTCGCAAATTATTTCTCCATCCTAACTCCATTTTTCTTTTCGTCTAAGCCCAGAATTATCATTTTTAGGAGTCTAGGACTCAATTCCAAATTTTTTGGGACATTATCTAGGTCATTTTAGAGGACTTACTTTTATATGGCTTATTTCATTGTTTTACAAAAATTACGTTCGTTACAGTACTCCCCTATGATAGAGCTCTTAAACTAGTCTGTATGAATTATAGTGTATTTTCATTATTATCATATTCTGCTACACCATTAATTAGATTCTATGGTGAAAGGATTATTATATAAAAAAGTAATTCAACTCAAATAAGGAATTCCTAAAAAATATAGCTAAAGAAGGGTATTAGAAGAGGTGTTACATTTATGGCATCAGAGCAGGTCGATTTATTGGTGCCTTTGGGTATGGTTTCTGAGATCAATCTAGGTGAAGTCCTGAAAAAGTTAAGGCTAAACTTTGTTTGGGGGTTTAGTGTACAAATAGGAGATTACTAGTGTTTCCTTACCTGTATGCTAATTAAATTAATATTATTATAAACAAGGGTGTTGTATTTTTTTGTTTTCACTATTGAGCTTGATCACCTCAACAATATCTATTTGTGTAAGCAGGAAAATCATGACGATCGGATGAAATGCTAATGAGAATTTCAAATAGTACTAATGAGACTCTACAGGGATTAGCCTTAGCTATTTGGGAGCAGGCCGCTGCTATGCACTAGATCCTGCAACACCTACAGGAAAATAGTTGGAACGAAAATAGAAGAAATAGGGATGAAAGAAGAAAAGAAACAACAAACCAATGAGAGTGGTCAGACTTTATGAAAGTTAAGCCTCCTACCTTCACTGGAGTTTTTGACCCAAAAAAGGTTGACGAGTGGATAAAGGAATTGGGGAAGACTTTGGAAGTGCTAGGATTTTCAAATGAACAAAAGGTAACATTTACAATTTATATGCTTTCTGGGGATGCTGAACATTGGTGAGGAAGTATATAGTGATGCATCAAGGAAAGGGTTAGGATGTGTGATTAAAAGTAGTGGCTTACACGTTTAGGCAATTGAGACCCCATAAAGAAAATTACCTTAGCCATGACCTAGAATTAGTAGCTATAGTGTTTGCCTTGAAAATTTGGAGACATTACCTGTATGGGGCAACTTTTCAAATCTTTGATGACCATAAAAGCCTTAAATATTTGTTTTAACAGAAAGAACTCAATATGAGGCAAAGAAGATGGATGAAATTATTGAAAGACTGACTTTGATATCACCCAGGAAAGGCTAATGTAGTGACAAATGCTTTAGGAAATCTTTATATGTATTATCCTTAATGGTAAGAGAGATGAATTTGATTGAGCAAATTAGAGATTTACCTACATCTCTCACTAAGTCACTTGAGTGTTATGAATTAAATAGGCTTGAAATCTCATGTGATTTGAGGAACTAGATTAGAAGAGCCCAAGAATCTTATATAACCTTACAAAATCATAATAGACAATCAGACCTACTAGAATTGAAGATGGAACTATAATATGTTTCAAGGTAGATTATGTGTGCCTAATGGAGAACTAAGGAAATTAATTTTAAAAGAAGCTCATAAAAGTAAATATACCATTCATCCTAGATCTACAAAGATGTACCATGATCTTAAGAAATTATATTGGTGGCCAGAAATGAAGAAAGATATAGTTGAATTTGTGTCTAGATGTTTAGTATGCCAAAAAGTCAAAATAGAACATTAAAAACCTTCAGGATTGCTACAACCTCTAGAAATCCCTGAATGGAAATGGGACAGTATATCTATGGACTTTGTGATGGGGCTACCTAGAACCCAGTCAGGACGTGATACCATTTAGGTCATGACCAAATCAACTCACTTCTTACCTATAAAGACTACTTATTCTTTAGATAGGTTAGCTTAATTGTATCTACAAGAGATTGTGAGATTGCATGGAGTACCTTCTAGCATTGTTTTAGATAGGGATCCTAGATTTACTTCTCAATTTTGGAAATCTTTTCAAGCTGCCTTTGGGACTAGATTATGCCTTAGTACAGCATATCACCCTCAAACGGATGGATAAACTAAGGGAACCATTCAAACCCTAGAGGACATGCTTAAGGCTTGTGTGATGGAACAAAAGGGAAATTGGGATTAATATTTACCATTAGTAGAGTTTGCTTATAACAATAGCTATCATTCCAGTATCGGGATGGCCCCTTATGAAGCTTTATATGGATGTAAGTGTAGATCTCCTGTGTGTTGATATGAAATTGGAGAAAGCTCTTTGCTAGGGCCAAAGCTAATTCACCAAACCACATATCAAGTTAAGAGAATTAGATAAAAGTTACTCATAGCCTAAAGTAGGCAAAAGAGTTATTCTGATTAAAGAAGAAAACCTTTGGAATTCAATGAAGGAGACCATGTTTTTCTTAAAGTTACTCCTTCCATTGGCATAGGTAGAGCTATCTGAACAAATAAAAACTAAATCCTTGATACCTTGGTCCATACCAAATTCTCAAAAGAATTGCCTTGGTAGCTTATTGATTAGCCTTACCACCTCTATTGTCAAACCTTCATGATGTTTTCCATGTATCCTAATTAAGGAAGTATATTTCTGATCCTTCACATGTCTTAGATAATGAATCGGTACAACTTCATGAAAATCTAACATATATGGTAAGACCAATATCAATTCTAGACACTGATCAGAAACAATTAAGGAATAAGACAATTCCTTTGGTGAAAGTGACATGGGAAGGAATGACACCTGAAGAAGCAACTTGGGAAATGGAAGAAGAGATGCGACAGAAATATCCAGAATTATTTAATTAAGGTACATATTTCAAATTTTAAGGACAAAATTTCTTCTTAGGGGGGAGAAATGTAACATCCTTAAAATTAGAATTTTTTAATTATTTAGTATTTTATGTAATGAATTTATTAAGCTTTAATAAAAAGAATTTGAATGAAACAGCTTTGTATATGAAAAGTATAAGCTGAATAGGACCTATAGGAATTTTTGAGATTTTAGGGGGTCTAGGGGCAAAATTGACATTTGTCACCTGGACAAACTTTGATAATTTTTCTAGAGGAAAGGAGAATTCAGAACTAGTCCAAGATATGTATCAATAGTTAGAAAATAATGTGTAGAAAATTATAAAATTCATTGCATGAAATTTTGGATTCATTTGGGCTAGAAAATAGCCTAAAACAATTATAAACTTATACAGAGACGAACTAAAACCCTAAACCCATGTTAGCTGTCTCAGGAAATTCTATGCAGAAAAATCTACCAGGTAATGGTGATAGAATCTAGAAATATGGAGTTACGGAGAAGATATAAGTGAAAAATGAACAGAGGTGCTTGTTTGTCACGTTACTACTAGGGGCAAAACAGCCATTTCGATCCTAAAATAATAAAATATTAAAAATAAATAATATTTAAATATATGGTTGGAGACATTAAACAGGACCCACAAAGGGCCAAATAATTTTAAAATATAGCAGGGAACCTAGAAAATGCAGATTAAATAAGATATTGTGAAAAATCTATGAAAACATTGGCAATTTTGTAAGTCTAACCGGGGAAGAGCGACATGGCACCAGGAAGCTAGGAAGGTGCTGATGTAGTGCCATGTAGAAAGGAGAGAGATGATGTGGCACCATATGTAAAGAAGAAGCTAGAAGTTGGAAGAGAATTTTAGAAGTTGCATGAGCTACGGAGTGATTGCACAGGCTTGTGTAAGCAAATCTTAGAAAAATCACGCATTACAAAAAAGTTACCGCTGACTTCAGCATGGCATAGACACTGACTTAAGCGGCATTAAATGCAACCTTATCTTCACACTTTACGAAAAAATAACTAGGGTAATCTAATGGCTAATATTCGTTCGTAAAATGTGATGCAATCTAAACCGTTGATACAATCTAATGGCTTAGATTTCTTCACATTTTGAAGATCAAATCACAACCTTTGATCTAATCCTAAGGCCTACATTTTATCTCTTATTTCAAGATTAAATCTTGACCATTCATGTAATCTAAAGGCCAAGATCTTCCACCTTAAAATTAATTAAATCTTAACAATTTATAACTAGTATATATATGAACCACACACACACTTTCATGCCATTCTCACACACAAAATACACACATCAAATTCAGCCAAGACAAAGAAAAGGAGAAGGAGAAGGAGCTCGGCCTAAGGAAGAAGAGAAGGGAGAAGGAAAAAAGAAGGAAAAGCCACCGAGGGAAAATCAAACACCGCGGAGCTAAGTTAACATAGATAGCCTTTCTTCTTCTTGGTATTTCTTCTATTTTTCTCCAAGAATTCTTCTCTTCTCTTTCTCTCTAAATTTTGTCCATGGCATGAGGAGATGAGAAATTGGTTGTTTCCATGGATTCTAGCCAAGAATAGATGGAAAAAAGATAGAAAAATCATATATATGGCTTATGGATTCATGTGATTCAAGAAAATTCCTATTCTTAGCAATCTTTCTACAAATCAAGAAGCTTTGTATTTCAAGATGCCATGGGAGAAATTAAAGAGAAAATAAAGGGGGAAGTGATGGAAGAAAGCTTAAGGAAGAGGAAGATTAATACAACTTTGATTTTCATGAAGAAATTGGCAAGGAACCCTAAAATCTTAACTTGAGAAAATTGTAGAATACATATGAAATCCCTAGAAATTGATTGAGGGCTTTTGTTTATCATTCTTGAATATGTATGTGTGGCTATTTGGTGGCATGAAAATGAAGCAAAATCACATGTCTTCTTAGATGTATAGATTTGGCCAACACATGTACATATACCTAGGGAAGAGTTTTCTTAAATCCAACTAAATTAAGTTAATCTACATGAAAAATAAGGCCTATAGTGAAATTTTGGTGAATTATGGATCATTGTATAAAAAGTCAAATTTTTGAGAAAAAGTGTTGACCAAGATGTTCTTGAATTTTCCTTGATATTATTTGATATGCTTTGGATGATTGTTGCAGCCTAATATGTTCTACATGCTATCTTGATTATGCTGATATTTATTTTGTGAATTTTAGAGCCCATTTATGATAGTTGAAGAATTTTCCAGCGTTATGTCAAAGATGGAATATGTGATAACATATGTTCTGGAATTACATTGTTTGCTATGCTGATATACTGTTTAATTTCTTGACATGGATAAAATGTTGTTCATTGCTTGATTATATGAGTATGGGTTATTTGGTAAAAGACTGACCAATATATAGGGCAGACAAGGGGTGAGCCCAAAGAACTGGCCAATATATAGGGTGTACAGGGGGTGAGCCCTATGTATGGGCCAGAATTGACCATTGGGTAGCTGCTGTTATGTTGGATGTCTAATCTTAATGATACTTAAAATATTTAAAAAACTAATTTTTGGTCTCCAATACGTAGTCATGCTACCGAGATTATTTATGCACAAAGTTGTGCAAGGCAATTCTTTCCCAAATATACCTATTGTGCCTTGATCAAATGATGGCTTGGATGACATATTATTATGGTGTTCCATATGACTTTCCTTGGGTATCCACTGGGGGACGCCTTAGTAAAGGAAGTAGGGATGAGCCTGCTATGTCATGGCAGTGCAACTTGAGCTGGGCTTTAGCCTACAGAAGCCAGTGCGTCACGGTTTGAGTGTTGGGCCTAGCGGTCTCCAAGGCCTAATGGTCAAGAGAGAATAAATATTGTTTATGATATTTTTTATATTCTTTATATGCAAAAATCTCATGAATGCCTTGCCATTGTTAAATATCAATTATGTTGAGACAATTCTTGTGTTCATCCTTGTCTTATCTTTAGATGTAATATGCCTATCCACTTTGCTATTTCATATTCACGTTAGATATTGCTAACAGGTATATCTCTCCATTTATATTGTTTAATAAATATGCTGTCATGCCATTATATTGCTTGTTGTTTGTTGAAAGTACTTGACTCTTCTTCATGGATATTATGTGGTATTAATCTTGTCTATGTTACTGAGAAAATTATTTCTCACTCTATTGTGGTTTATACTTTCCTTAGATGCCAATTTATCAAGTGACCCTAGAACTTCAGGCGAAGTGGATCTAGTTCCCACTCAGGGCATAGGTCTTCGTCATCCATAATATAAGCATCACATCATGTGATGGCATTGTTCGTGTTGTACCAGTGTAATTTGTATCCCTAGGAGAGCTAGAGTTCCACACATTCCCAGCGGGTGGAGTTGACCTTCTTGCTCCTTCATTTGCCCTGCTCCTCCATTTGCATGAACAGAGGCCCAGTCACTGATACTAACTCTTTTGTTATCTGGGGACTTTCTTTTTAAATGGTTATAGGATAGATTTCCTTTTGATGTGATGTGAATTGTATGACCCCATTCCCTTATGAGGGAACTCTTAAACTAGTTTGTATAAGTTACAGTGTATTTTCGTTATTGTCGTAGTTTGCTACGCCATTAATTAGATTATATTGTGAAAGGATAATTACCACAGAAAAAGTAATTAAATTTAAATAAGGAATTCCTAAAAAATGTATAGCTAAAGAACGATAGTTAGAAGAGGTGTTACATTATGATAGGTCCCTTTCACCCCAGTGCACCCACACACCAAAGATGGTGAAACAAGGAGGTACTGATATTAAAATATGAAGTGCTCTTGGAGAAGAGCTTATAAACACCCATAATAAGTGAATCC
Organism: Erythrophleum ivorense; assembly: GCA_026724425.1. Classification (NCBI taxonomy): domain Eukaryota; kingdom Viridiplantae; phylum Streptophyta; class Magnoliopsida; order Fabales; family Fabaceae; genus Erythrophleum; species Erythrophleum ivorense. Next base: position 11,949,978 of record JAIUCV010000014.1, read on the forward strand.
CTCCCTTTGATTACATAAGAGTTTCACCTAAGTACCTCTCTTTAGCATACATAAATACACAAAAGTAAATGCCTAAGAACAGAACTACAATGCCAACTGAGTGGCTCGTCGTGCAACCCTCAAAATAATACTAGGCTGATAGAATATGCAGTTAATGGCACAACCTAGGTCATCTCCCTTGGAATTGGCGTTCAATGTTTAATTGAGTTTTCCAAATGTTAAAAGACTCTAAAAATTCCTAAACTAAGGGGGTTTTGATTTAATTAAACTAAGCAAAAACTAAATTGAATTAAATTTCCTAATTGCTATCTAATTGTATGGATTATGGTTGAAAGATGGACTTGTGACTAGCTTTGGATTCATCCCTTGGTATCCACTATCCTTATCCTATTCTAATTATGATTAATTCTGGCCTAAGAGTCCCTAATCATGTTCATAACAATTTATCTTGAGTAACCACTCAAGATTCAAGAAATCAACGATCTAATGTTGAATTGAGACCTCAACTCCGCATTAAATTGTCAATTCTTGTTTCTAAGATCAATGAACATCCAATTTGATTGATTAACTTAATTTGATTAGCTTCTGAATCATCCTAAATATTTAATTAACCAACTAAACATTAAGGAATCTTCAATTCAAACAAATAATCTCACTCATGTATTTTATCGAACACCTTCGAAGCATACATGGGAATTCAAATAACATTGAAATTAATCAGATCAATTAATCAACAAAAATACTTCCTAATTAGTGTCTAACCAGCCACTAATTATAATTACACAATTTCCCTATCAAATACAACTTAACCAAGACAATAAATGAAAGAGAAAAAGTGTAGGAAAAATAAGGAAATTCTTAGCCAAAATTTTGAATTATTCTTCCATGGATTCAAGCTTCTCTAAGGGCTTCCTCCTCACTAGCCTCAAGATGAATTAGAATATCATTGGAGATGGATTGATGGAATGGGGATGAGAAGAGGATGGAGTGGATGATGGAATGGAAGAATGGATGGTGTAGGATGGATGGTGTATGGATGGACGATGAATGGTGTCCCTTGAATGAATGAATGGCTTGATATATATAGGCATGAATTTCCGGAAATATAGAGACGTGGATGTGCTGGAGAGACGTGAATAAATCAAAGGCATGAATGGAGGATGCGTGAATATGCTGGATGCTTGCTTCCCTTCACGTTTTGTTTTAATGATTCCACTTGCTCACATGCAGCCTCTTTCTTGTGTATAATGCTTGGATTTGAACTCTTGCTTCCTTTAAACCCCACGTGCTCAGCTGCTTCTCTTAAACTCAAGCTGCCCACGTTGTTTTCTAATCTCAAAGCTCAGGCTTCTTCATTCTTTCTTCGTTTAGCTGCTGTGCTTCCCAATTTTTCCACGTTAGACCCACACTCGAGCTTCTTTTCGTGTTTCTGCCTTGCAACCCATTACTTCCAGCCTCTTCACGTTAAAACTGCAGTTCATCATTTTATTTTCCACGTGATATGCTCAAGTGTTTCTGCATGTGTGTATAGGTGTGGGTCTCGCTGTTTATTTTATTATATTTTACATGTTCTTCTACTATTTCTGTAGCTCTTCTTCATCTCGCATTAACCACGTTCTGCCCAGTTCAGCTCGTTCTTCTCCCATCTCATGCAAGTTCAGTTCATGCAGCCCAGCTTCATCTGTTGCCTCCATTTCCAGCGTCTCCCATCATCTTCCTCAACTTGTTTTTAGCTGTTTCTGCGTGAGTGTGAGCTCAGTTGGTGCTTTCTTGTGCTTCTTCACTTTATCCATGCAGCTCTTCTTTGCGTTAATATTCACGTGTTATCCAGCTCCCAAGCTTCTCGTTCAGCTTGTTTAGCGTGTGTTTTGCTTTTGATTATGTCTTATTCTTCTCTCTAAAACCCATGGGTTTCTAATGTGTTTCTAGCCTTACCAAGCTGTAGGTTCTTCTTCATCCATTTGCTCAAGGCTTCTCCCAGCTTCAATTCACTTCTTCCTACGTTAACATCTCACAGGTTCTGAACCTTAATGAATTACATGCTGTCACCCACGTGTTTGTTTATGTGTAGCTTCCATAGCTCGTGTTGCTCCCAAGGTCTTTCTCACGTAGTCTTTCATGCTCAGCTTCATGACCTTGTGGCTTCACCTCACGTGTTTCTTTACATGTGTGAATGATGTGCAGCCTTGTGAATGAATGGACGTAGGAATAAGGTAAAAGTGCAGCATGGTTATGTAACATGAGTGACCATAGCTTCATGTGAATGTGCATGCATATAATGCATGAAATAAGAGAGCATCCCATTCATGTGCCAACCACAATTCATTCTCCCATTTTTAAGCTATAATAAGAAGTGCAATTGAGGCCTAATTCTTCCCCTTCTCTTCTCTAACTCAAGTTCTCATTCGAACATCATTTAGCCATTGAAATCTACATAAAAGAATGAAAAGTGTTAAGTAGAAACAGCCAAAAAATTATTAAAAAGGAATTCATGCATTAAAACTCAATAATTTTGCAAATTAATTCATAAGGTGCAAAAATGGCCACTAAAATCAATTATCCACCTAAGTAAATCCATTAAGCCTTATTTAACATTTAAAATACTTAAGTTAGGGGGATTAAAACATATAAATTTCATGCTTATCACCAACTTTCGAGGTTGACTCTCCTAAAATCCTGAACCACTCCCTACTCTCCTCCTAATCACAGCTTTTCCTTTTGTATCTCAGCCCCTTACTTTCTAACTACTCCTTCTTACTTTATCATCATTTTTTCCTTCTTTTGCTCTCCCATTTTTCAGCTTCCTTCGGTTACAAACCACTATCCCTTTCGTAGGACCAACAGTCCCTTGTTTTCTTGCCATTTCCTCCCTTTTCTATCTCCTTTTGTAAACTTTGGCTGCTGGTTCTGTAGCAAAGGGCCTATCAATACCCCCTTTCCAAAAGTCTCAGCTTGTCCTCAAGGTGAAATTGGGGCAATTGCAGCTGGATAATCTCAAAACCTTCCCAAGTATTTTCAATGTCAGGTAGGTCCCTCCATTTGATTAGTACCTCCAGTGGTCCATTAGTGAGTTTTTTTTATTTTTCTCACTTCTAGTTGGACTTGTAGCTCCATGTCTGTTGATAAGGAAGGTGGTAGTGTTATTTCCATATCTGTTGTAGGAGATGGGAAATTTTGTTGTTTCCATTAATTCTAGCCAAGAAAAGATGGAGAAAAGATGAAGAAATCATATATATGGCTTATGGATTCATGTGATTCAAGAAAATTCCTATTCTTGACAATTTTTTTACAAATCAAGAAGTTTTGTATTTCAAGATGCCATGGGAGAAATTGAAGAGAAAATAAAGGGAGAAGTGATGGAAGAAAGCCTAAGGAAGAGGAAGATTAATAGAACTTTGATTTTCATGAAGAAATTGGCAAGGAACCCTAAAATCTTAACTTGAGAAAATTGTAGAATACATATGAAATCTCTAGAAATTGATTGAGGGCTTTTGTTTATCATCCTTGAATATGTATGTGTGGCTATTTGGTGACATGAAAATGAAGCAAAATCACATGTCTTCTTAGATGTATAGATTTGGCCAACACATGTACATATACCTAGGGAAGCATTTTCTTAAATCCAACTAAATTAGGTTAATGTACATGAAAAAAAGGCCTATGGTGAAATTTTGGTGAATTATGGATCATTGTATAAAATTCAAATTTTTGAGAAAAAGTGTTGAGCAAGATGTTTTTGAATTTTCCTTGATGTTATTTGATATGTTTTGGATGATTGTTGCAGCCTAATATGTTCTACATGCTATCTAGATTATGCTGATATTTATTTTGTGAATTTTGGAGCCCATTTATGATAGTTGAAAAATTTTGCAGCGTTATGTCAAGGATGGAATATGTGATAACCTATATTCTGGAATTACACTGTTTGTTGTGCTGATATACTGTCTAATTTCTTGATATGGATAAAATGTTGTTTATTGCCTGATTATATGAGTATGGGTTATTTGGTAAAAGACTGGCCAATATATAGGGTGGACAAGGGGTGAGCCCAAAGAACTGGCCAATATATAGGGTGGACAGGGGATGAGCCCTATGTATGGGCCAGAATTGACCATTGGGTAGCTGCTGTTGTGTTTGATGTCTAATCTCAAAGATACTTAAAAATATTTAAACAACTAATTTTTGAACTCCAATACACAGTCATGCTACTGAGATTATTTATGCACAGAGTAGTGCGAGGCAATTCTTTCCCAAATATACCTATCGTGCCTTGATCAAATGATGGCTTGGATGACATATTATTATGGTGTTTCATATGACTTTCCTTGGGTATCCACTGAGGGACGCCTTAGTAAAGGAAGCAGGGATGAGCCTGCTATGTCATGGCAGTGCAACATGAGCTGGGCTTGAGCCTACCGAAGCCAGTGCGACACGGTTTGAGTGTTGGGCTTGGCAGTCTTCAAGACCTAATGGTTAAGAGAGAATAAATATTGTTTACAATATTTTTTATATTCTTTATATGCAAAAATCTCATGAATGCCTTGCCATTGCTGAGTATCAATTATGTTAAGACAATTCTTGTGTTCATCCATGTCTTATCTTTAGATGTAATATGCCTATCCACTTTGCTGTTTCATATTCACGTTAGATATTGTGAACAGGTATATCTCTCCGTTTATATTGTTTAATAAATATGCTGTCTTGCCATTATATTGCTTGTTGTCTGTTGAAAGTACTTGACTCTTCTTCATGGATATTATGTGGTATTAATCTTGTCTATGTTACTGAGAAAATTATTTCTCACTTTATTGTGGTTAATACTTTCCTTAGATGCCAATTTATCAAGTGACCCTAGAACTCCAGGCGAAGTGGATCCAGTTCCCACTCAGGGCATGGGTCTTCGTCATCCATAATATACGCATCACATCATGTGATGGCATTGTTCGTGTTGTACCAGTGTAATTTGTATCCCTAGGAGAGCTAGAGTCCCTCACATTCCTAATGGGTGGAGTTGACCCTTCTGCTCCTTCGTTTGCCTTGCTCCTCCGTTTGCATGAACAGAGGCCCAGTCACTGATATTGACTCTTTTGTTATCTGGGGACTTTCTTTTTAAATAGTTATAGGATAGATTTCTTTTTGATGTGATGTGAATTGTATGACCCCATTCCCTTATGAGGGAACTCTTAAACTAGTTTGTATAAATTACAGTGTATTTTAGTTGTAGTTGTAGTTTGCTGCGCCATTAATTAGATTCTATTGTGAAAGGATAATTACCATAGAAAAAGCAATTAAATTTAAATAAGGAATTCCTAAAAAATGTATAACTAAAGAACGATAATTAGAAGAGGCGTTACATTTATGGTATCAGAGCAAGTTGATTTATCTGTGCCTTTGGGTATGGTTATTGAGATCGATCTAGGTGAAATCCGGAAAGAGTTAAGGCTAGACCTTGTTTGGGGGTTAATGCATAGATAGGAGATTACTAGTGTTTCCTTACCTGTATGCTAATTAAATTAGTACTATCATAAATAAGGGTGTTGTATTTTTCTGTTTTCACTGTTGAGCCTGATCACCTTAATAATATTTATTTATGTAAACAGGAAAATCATGATGACTCGACGAAATGTTAACGGAAATTCAAATGGTACTGATGAGACTTTGCAGGGATTAACCTTAGCTATTCGGGAGTAGGCTGCTGCTACGCACCAGATCCTACAACACCTACAGAATAATGGTCAAAATGGAAATGAAAGAAATGGGGATAAAAGAAGAGAAGAAACAGCAAACCAATGAGGGTGGTCAGACTTCATGAAGGCTAAACCTCTTACCTTCACTGGAGTTTTTGACCCAGAAAAGGTTAATGAGTGGATAAGGGAATTGGAGAAAACTTTTAAAGTGTTGGGATTTTCAGATGAACAAAAGGTAACATTTGCAGTTTATATGCTTTCTGGGGATGCTGAACATTGGTGGGGAAGTACTAGACAATTATTGGAAAGCCAAGGTACCTCCATTAGTTGGGAGATTTTTCAGGAAGTCTTTTATGAAAAATATTTTCCTAAAGAAATCTGCAATGATAAAGAAATAGAATACCTTAGGCTAGTCCAAGGAAATATGACCTTCGAACAATATTTGGTGAAATTGGAAGAACTATCCAAGTTCTCCTCCTATCTTCAACATAACCAAGGCGAAGCTTGGAAGTGTAAAAAATTAGAGTTAGGACTACGGATAGAAATGAAAAAGGTCATATCCCCACTAATGATAAGGAATTATCCAAAGTTGGTGAATCAGTGTAGGGTGGTAGCAAAAACCCTAAAGGAGGATGAGGCTGAAAATTTTAAGAGTAATTAGTGGAAAAAGAATGAAGGACCTTGCAAACCTTTTCATAAGAATTTACGAAATGAGAAGAAACCTGTCCCTTATCAACTCAAATTGGATAATACCATGGTATGTAGAAGGTGTGGGAAGCAACATTATGGTAAGTCATGCTCATTAGGACCTACTACTTGTCATAAGTATGGTTAGACGGGACATCTCATCAGAAATTGTCCACAATGGAAAAAGGAGCAAAATCCTATCCTACCACAACATCAGGGGAAAGTCTATTCCTTAGATAAAAGAGACGTGGCTCAGTCGTCTGGATTGATACAAGGTACATGTTATATTAAAAATAATGTTTTACCTGTATTGTTTGATTCTGGAGCTACCCATTCATTTATATCTATAGATTATGTAAGGAATTTGCAACCTTTTACCTCTATTTTACCCTATGATCTTGCTGTGATTACCCCTATCGAAAAGGTTATTACTTTTCATGTTTGCTGAAATTGTCTTATCCATGTTTGTGGACAAGATTTTGTTGTTGACCTTTTTTATTTACCTATGGCTGATCTTGCTGTCATTTTGGAAATGGATTGTCTATTTGTTAACCATGTCACACTTGACTGTCATAACAAGACTATTTTTATTCCTCCAAAGATCTCTGCCAATTGCTATGGAAAGGAAGATGATTTAATGAATGTAGAAATCTCCCTCTTGAATTCATCAGAGGTTAAAGTAGAGAAAACTCAAATTCCTTTGGTTTGTGAGTTTTTTGAAGTATTTCCAGATGAAATTCTAGGTTTAACCCTTAAGAGAGAAATAGAATTTTCCATTGACCTTCTACCTGGAACATGACCAATTTCCATTACGCCTTATAGGATGTCTCCTCTTGAATTGCAAAACCTAAAAAGCCAAATCAATGAATTATTAGAAAAGAAATTTATTAGGCCTAGTGTTTCACCTTGGAGAGCACCAGTATTGTTTGTGCCCAAGAAAGATGGGAGCCTTAGGTTATGTATCAATTATAGACAATTGAATAAGGTAACCATCAAGAACAAATACCCTCTTCCAAGAATAGATGACCTGATTGATCAACTTAAAGGAGCCTCTACCTTTTCTAAAATAGACTTAAAATCTAGATATCATCAAATTCGAGTAAGAGAAGAAGATATCCCTAAAACTTCTTTTAGAACTAGATATGACCATTATGAGTTCTTGGTAATGCAATTCGGACTCACCAATACACTTGCAGTGTTTATAGACTATATGAATAGAATTTTCAAACCTGACCTAAATCAATTTGTGGTAGTGTTTATAGATGATATTCTGGTTTATTCAAGAAGCAAGGAAGAACATGAAGACACTTAAGAATGGTTTTGCAAATTCTTAAAGAAAAATAATTGAATGCTAAATTAGAAAAATGTGATTTTTGGTTGTCTGAAGTGAAATTTTTAGGTCATGTGATTTCTAGTCAAGGTGTGTCAGTTGACCCTAGTAAAGTAGAAGTTGTGCTTAAGTGGGAAAGACCAAAGACTATCACTAAAATTAGAAGTTTCTTAGGATTGGCTGGGTATTATCGTAGATTTATAAAGGGATTTTCTCAAATAGCTTTACCTTTGACCAAATTGACTAGGAAAGGAAGTCCTTTTATTTGGACCACAGAATGTGAGCAAAGTTTCCAGACTATGAAGGAAAAACTAACCACTACTCCAGTGTTAACTATAATACCATATATATCTAACCCCATTCTTGGCATTCATAAGCTTCATATTATCATGTTCATAAGAGCACATGGAAAAGGAACCAACAATAATGGATTTAATCGTGTTACGTCATGCTTAAAAATTCACAATTGGTGTCACGTGGATCATGTGGATTCATACCATGCATTCTTATATTTAAATAAATCATTGCTACTCATTTGCATCACAAAATCTTGCTCATGAGCCAAGGAAACTGAAATGGAGCATAAATTGAACTTATTGAATTTCGGCCATATTTGCTCCCATTCTGTCCAAAAATTTGAAAAATCATAACTAAATCTAGAAAAATCAAAATCATGTAATCTTGGTCATTCTGGAAATTTTGGGATGTCTAATTCATACTAAGAATATGTACAAGTCATAACATCCCACACATAGAGCTTTGACATGCAAAATAGTCTGGAGGTTAGATTGGGTCTTGATGCTGTCACAGTTTACTGATATGAACTTCAAAAATATCTAATTAATTCCAAAAAAATAAAATTTGAGTGAATGGTACCAATCTGGAAAGCTAAGGATGTTAGATAGAAGGAAAAAATCACTCTAGACCAGTTCAAGCTCCCCTAGACCCTGAATTTTGATCAAATAGTAACTAAGGTCTGGTTGGACGCATGACACTGGACTGAATCTTTGAAAAATCATATCTCCCTCTCTAGACATCCAAATGGGGTGATTCTAGTTGTCACAAGTCACTTATAACCTTTAGTTTCTGCTTATAAAATTTTATGGCAATTGGACTTCATTTGAGCCTCATGTGACAGAAAATAATTTCGGACCCAATGTAATAGTGCATCAGACCATTTCAAGAATTTTGGCCAACTTTGAAAAATCATCAAATATTCTATAGATCTCTGAAAATTCTGATGTTTAGCTTCTCAAAAATCCCTCAACATATTCTAATAGAATACCAAATCTCAAATCAAGAATAAATCATTTAGCTAAAAAGTGATATAGGATTCTATTTTGGTCACTTTTGGCTCCACATAGGGTACCAAAGTTGCCATTTGGCTTCCCTTGGGTCTTGGCACCTTTTAGGCAAGTTTAAAAGCATGTTTAAGACTTGTGAGAGCTTCCCAAATGGTCCCAAACCATTTGCATCTCATTTTGGTCTCTCAACATCTATTTATGCATAGTTACATCAAGCTATCCAAGAGCCAATTTGCACAATGTTATTGATTTAGTGTCATAATAAGTCTACATCATCTTCATACATTATTTTACACTTGTCCATAGTCTTACATCACAAAAATATTACACACATCATTACTTTGACATTTAACCGCCACCTAAAGTACATAATACACCAAAATGAAGATGTTCAATGTCCTTGGCTTGCATCTCCTTGACTTGGAACACTACCTAGACAATTCAAGGATGAGGGGAAAAAGGGAGTGAGATTCCAAGAATCTCAATAGCTCACACACCCATTCACACTACATTCAAGGCATACATACATCAAATTCATAACTATACAAGTATAAAGTGTGCAATAAATTCTATTCCATGCCACATTCATATGTCAAGATCACTTTCATGCTCTAGGGACTTTTGGTTTAACCTCACCTCATTTCTAGAACTTTTGGATTTGCCTCACTCTTAGTCTAGGGACTTTTGACTTTACCTCACCCATTCAAGGGACTTTTGGCCTTGTCTCACTTATGCCATGAGACTTTTGGCATCTCCTCACCTTCATCAAGGGACTTTTGGCGTCACCTCACCCTTATGAGCTCTTTTCCATGACCATAGTCATTCAAGACAACACATTGGTACCAATGGACAACAAGGATCAAGTGGCATGTCATCAAGTATCAAGAATGCATGCAAGAACACTAAGACATACATATGCACACAAGAATACAAAGAGAATGAGGTGAAGAGCTACCTTTTTCTTTATACAAGCTCACTTTGCAATTTCCTTCCCCTCCTTGGTTTCACAAGTGCACTTGGGTGGAGTAGGGTTCTCTTAGCCTAGACATTACAACCATCACACAATTATACACTTGAAGTAAGCCAAGACATTAAACTAAAGCTTATTACACACTTGGTTCCATAAATGGCCTATTGAAGCAACTCATATCATTCAAGTGCTAGGCTCCATTCTCTTGCTATTTCTAGACTTCTTGGACTCATTTAAGGTCCTTGGAGCCATCATCAATTCAATTGCACCATTGGAAGACCAAGTTGCTTCATAAAGCACCATTATGGACACCATTGTCTCATCTCCCAATCCATGGCTCCTAAATTTTTTCCAATAGTTCCTCCCATCTTCTAATACCATATGGAGTCCCAAATCAAGACTAGAACAAATTAAAACACTCCCTAGCCCATTAAACCCCTCTTGGCCGAGACAAGCATGAATTTGGGCTTCTTGGAGTTTCAAAATTTTCCTTGATGGGAGAGCCACTTGGGAAGGTTTCTAAGGGTCTTAGGAGCTTAAGGAAACATTCAAATAGCTAAGAAATTGCTCACACAAAATCAGATTTCACAAAACCTCCAAGAACACTACACTTTTCTAACTTAATTTCCTTTAGTTTTTCTTGGAATTTCTTGTCATATTCTTAATCCTTGCACTCTTTTCCCTAGGTTTCTCCCTTGGTTCTGCCCAAAATCCAGCCCCTCCTACCCCATCCTAGGGTGGCCGAAACATACAAGAAGAAAGGATAAGAAGAGGCTACCATAGGAATGATATTTTACCTTGTTTTTCCTTAGTTTCTTGGATGTTTCTTCCCTTGGTTGGCTTCTCCTTTCCAAACACGAAATTTCCCTCTTTGGTCTGACCTCAAAATAGAACCAAATCATTAAAAAATCCATGGAAAGAAAGGAGGAAGAGAGGAGAACAAGATTGAAAGAAGATGGAGCAAGAAAATCCATGAAATTACCTAGTTTCTCCTTGGCTTTCTTCTTCTTTTTCTCCTCCCTTTGATGCGCCTAAGAGAGCTGAAGATTTTCTGTATTTTGGGCAAAAAGGGTCTTGCTCATTAAAGAGGAGAAGAAGGGAGAAAAGTGTGGAACTTTTTAGAACATTCAAGAACCCATTATTTCCAATTTTGCCCTTCTGTAATGGCAATTTTGTTTTGGCTTTGTTTTAGCTCCTTTTTTAGAACCTTCTTTTCCATCATAAAATTTAGGTTCCCAATTTAATAAAAATTCCTTTGGAATCATTCAAATCGGAACTAAAACTTTCCTAAACGAACTGATCAAGGTTTGGGTCAATCGACGTCGAAAAGAGTACATCGGAGGGTCTTTACCGGTCCCAAGGCTTTCCATGGTTTTTGGGGCCTTTGAGAACCTTGGACAACTCAAAATTTCCATTTAAAAAGCCCTCCAAGGTGTTTTTCCAAAATTGTACTTATTTACGAAAATGCTACTAGCCTTTCGGCAAATTTTTCAAATCACTCCAACCCTGGTTTCTGTGCAACTTAAGGCTCAAATCCTCATTTCCTATTATTTAAAATTTTATTCAAATTTTATTTGCCTTGAATCACTCATCTCAAGGGACTTGCTTTTCAAACTGGCCTGTTTCGATGTTTTACAACGTACCGAGCGTTACATTAACCATACCTGATCCTTTAAGAATCTTTGAAGTATATAGTGATGCATCAAGGAAAAGGTTAGGATGTGTCTTAATGAAAGATAGAAGAGTAGTAGCTTGCGCTTCTAGGCAATTGAGACCCTATGAAGAAAATTACCCTACCCATGACCTAGAATTAGCAGCTATAGTGTTTGCCTTGAAAATTTAGAGACATTATTTATACGGGGCAACTTTTCAAATCTTTAGTGACCATAAAAGCCTTAAATATTTGTTTGAATAGAAAGAACTCAATATAAGGCAAAGAAGATGGATGGAATTATTGAAAGACTATGACTTTGAGTTAAAATATCACCCACGAAAGGCCAATGTAGTGGCAGATGCTTTGAGTAGGAAATCTTTACATGTATCATCTTTAATGATAAGAGAAATGAATTTAATTAAGCAAATTAGAGATTTCCCTACATCTCTCACTAAGTCACCCGATGGTTATAAATTGAGCAGGCTTGAAATCTCATGTGATTTGAGGAACCAGATTAGAAGAGCCCAAGAATCTGATATAACCTTACAAAATCATAATAGATAACCCGGACTTACTAGAGTTGAAGATGGAACTATAATGTTTCAAGGTAGATTATGTGTGCCTAGTGGAGAATTAAGGAAATTAATTCTAAAAGAAGCTCATAAAAGTAAATATACCATCCATCTTGGATCTACAAAGATGTACCATGATCTCAAGAAATTGTATTGGGCCAGGAATGAAAAAAGATATAGCTGAATTTGTGTCTAGATGTTTAGTGTGTCAGAAAGTGAAAATAGAACATCAGAAACCTTCAAGATTGTTACAACCTCTAGAAATCCCCGAATGGAAGTGGAACAGTATATCTATAGACTTTGTGATGGGGCAACCTAGAACCCAGTTAGGACATGATGCCATTTGAGTCGTTATAGATAGATTGACTAAATCAACTCACTTCTTACCTGTAAAGATTACCTGTTCTTTAGATAGATTAGCTCAATTGTATATACAGGAGATTGTAAGGTAACATGGAGTACCTTCTAGTATTGTTTTAGATAGGGATCCTAGATTTACTTCTCAATTTTGGAAATCTTGTCAAGCTGCCTTTGAGACTAGATTATGTCTTAGTACAGCATATCATCCTCAAATAGATGGACAAACTGAGAAAACCATTTAAACTTTAGAGGACATGCTTAGGGCTTGTGTGATGAAACAAAAGGGGAATTGGGATAAATACTTACCATTAGCAGAGTTTGCTTATAACAATAGCTACCATTCCAGTATTGACGTAAGTGTAGATCCCCTGTATGTTGGTATGAAGTTAGAGAAAGGTCTTTGCTAAGGCCTGAGCTAATTCAACAAACCACAAATCAAGTTAAGAGAATTAGAGAAAAGTTACTTATAGCCCAAAGTAGGCAAAAGAGTTATTCTAATCAAAGAAGAAAACCTTTGGAATTTAATGAAGGAGATCATGTTTTTCTTAAAGTTACTCCTACCACTAGCATAAGCAGAGCTATCCGAACCAAAAAGCTAAATCCTCGATACCTTGGTCTATACCAAATTCTCAAAAGAATTGGTTTGGTAGCTTATCAATTAGCCTTACCACCCTTATTGTCAAACCTTCATGATGTTTTCCATGTATCCCAATTGAGAAAATATATTTATGATCCTTCACATGTCTTAGATAATGAATCAGTACAACTTCAAGAAAATCTAACATACATGGTAAGACCAATATCAATTCTAGACACTGATCAGAAATGGTTAAAGAATAAAACAATTCCTTTGGTGAAAGTGCCATTGGAAGGAATGACACCCAAAGAAGCAACTTGGGAAATGGAAGAAGAGATGCGATAGAAATATCCAGAATTATTTAATTAAGGTACACACTTCAAATTTTGAGAACAAAATTTTTTTATGGAGGGAGAAATGTAACATCCCTAAAATTAAAATTTTCTAATTATTTAGTATTTTATGTAATAAATTTATTAAGTTTTAATAAAAATAATTTGAATGAAATAGCTTCGTATATGAGAAGTACAAGCTGAATAAGACTCATAGGAATTTTTGAGATTTTAGGGGGTCCAGGGGGGCCCAGGGGCAAAATTGTCATTTGTCACCTGGACAAACATTGATAATATTTCTAGAAGGAAGGAAAATTTAGAACTAGTCTAATATATATATCAATAGTTAGAAAATAATGCATAACAAATTATAAAATTCGTTGCATGAAATTTTGGATTCGTTAAGGCCAAAAAATAGCCCAAAACGATTTTAAGCTTATACAAAAACGAACTAAAAGCCTAAACCTGTGTTAGCTACCTCAGGAAATTCTATGCAGAAAAATCTACCAAGTAGTGGTGACAGAATCTAGAAATATGAAGTTACGGAGAATATATAAGTGAAAAACGAACAGAGGTTCTTGTCTGTCACGTTACTATTAGGGGCAAAACGGTCATTTGGATCTTAAAATAATAAAATATTAAGGGAATAAATAATATTTAAATATATGGTTAGAGACATTAAACAGGACCCACATAGGGCCAAATAATATTAAAATATAGCAGGGAACCTAGAAAACGAAAATTAAATAAGATATTATGAAAAACCTAGGAAAACAGTGGCAATTTTGTAAGTCTAACCGGGGAAGAGCTGACGTGGCACCAGGAAGCTGGGAAGGTGCTGATGTGGCACCATGTAGAAAGGAGAGAGATGATGTGGTGCCATGTGTGAAGAAGAAGCTAGAAGTTGGAAGAAAATTCTGGAAGCTACATGAGCTACAGAGTGATTACACAGGCTTGTGTCAGCAAATCTTAGAAATCTCACACATTACGAAAAAGTTACCGCTGACTTCAACATGACATGGACGTTGACTTCAGCGGCATTAAATGTAATCTTATCTTCACATATTATGAAAAAGTAACCAGGGTAATCCAATGGTTAATATTCATCCGTAAAACGTGATATGATCTAAACCGTTGATGCAATCTAATGGCTTAGATTTCTTCACCTTTTTAAGATCAAACCACCACCTTTGATCTAATCTAAAGGCCTACATTTTATCTCTTATTTCAAGGTTAAATATTGATCATTCATGTAATCTAAAGGCCAAGATCTTTTCCACCTTAAAGTTAATTAAATCTTCACCATTCATAACTAGTATATATATATGAACCACATACACACTTTCATGCCATTCTCTCACACACAAAATACACACCAAAATTCAGCCAAGACAAAGAGAAAGAGAAGGAGAAGGAGCTCGGCCTAAGGAAGAAGAGAAGGGAGAAGGAAAAAAGAAGGAAAAGCCACCGGGGGAAAATCAAACAACGCAGAGTTAAGGTAATATAGATAGTCTTTCTTCTTCTTGGTTTTTCTTCTATTTTTCTCCAAGAATTCTTTTCTTCTCTTTCTCTCTAAATTTTGTCCATGGTATGAGGAGATGGGAAATTTTGTTGTTTTTATGAATTCTAGCCAAGAAAAGATTGAGAAAAGATGAAGAAATCATATATATGGCTTATGGATTCATGTGATTCAAGAAAATTCCTATTATTGACAAATTTTTTTACAAATCAAGAAGCTTTGTATTTCAAGATGCCATGGAAGAAATTGAAGAGAAAATAAAGGGAGAAGTGATGGAAGAAAGCCTAAGGAAGAGGAAGATTAATACAACTTTGATTTTCATGAAGAAATTGGCAAGGAACCCTAGAATCTTAACTTAGAAAAATTGTAGAATACATATGAAATCTCTAGAAATTGATTGAGGGCTTTTGTTTATCATCCTTGAATATGTATGTGTGGCTATTTGGTGACATGAAAATGAAGCAAAATCACATGTCTTCTTAGATGTATAGATTTGGCCAACACATGTACATATACCTAGGGAAGCATTTTCTTAAATCCAACTAAATTAGGTTAATGTACATGAAAAAAAGGCCTATGGTGAAATTTTGGTGAATTATGGATCATTGTATAAAATTCAAATTTTTGAGAAAAAGTGTT
The DNA here is from genome assembly GCA_026724425.1 of Erythrophleum ivorense. Taxonomy (NCBI): domain Eukaryota; kingdom Viridiplantae; phylum Streptophyta; class Magnoliopsida; order Fabales; family Fabaceae; genus Erythrophleum; species Erythrophleum ivorense. The sequence continues at coordinate 11,965,609 of JAIUCV010000014.1, forward strand.
GAGCAAGATGTTTTTGAATTTTCCTTGATGTTATTTGATATGTTTTGGATGATTGTTGCAGCCTAATATGTTCTACATGCTATCTAGATTATGCTGATATTTATTTTGTGAATTTTGGAGCCCATTTGGAATAGTTGGAAAATTTCGCAGCGTTATGTCAATAATGGAATATGTGATAACATATGTTTTGGAATTACATTGTTTTCTGTGTTGATATACTGTCTGATTTATTGACATGGATAATATGTTGTTTATTGCCTGATTATATGAGTATGGGTTATTTGGTAAATGACTGACCAATATATAGGGTGGACAGGGGGTGAGCCCTATGTATGGGCCAGAATTGACCATTGGGTAGCTACTGTTGTGTGGGATGTCTAATCTCAAAGATACTTAAAAATATTTAAACAACTAATTTTCGGACTCCAATAGGCAGTCATGCTACTGAGATTATTTATGCACAAAGTTGTGCAAGGCAGTTCTTTCCCAAATATACCTATCGTGCCTTGATCAAATGATGGCTTGGATGACATATTATTGTGGCGTTTTATGTGACTTTCCTTGGGTACCCACTGGGGGACGCCTCAGTAAAGGAAGCAGGGATGAGCCTGCTATGTCATGTTAGTGCAACATGAGTTGGGCTTGAGTCTGCCAAAGTTAGTGCGACACGGTTTGAGTGTTGGGCCTGACGGTCTCCAAGGCCTAATGGTCAAGAGAGAATAAATATTGTTTGTGATATTTTCTATATTCTATATATGCGGAAATCTCATGAATGCCTTGCCACTACTGAGTATCAATTATGTTGAGACAATTCTTATGTTCATCCATGTCTTATAGATGTAATATGCCTATCTACTTTGCTATTTCATATTCACGTTAGATATTACTAACAAGTATATCTCTCCGTTTATATTGTTTAATAAATATGCTGTCATGCCATTATATTGCTTGTTGTCTGTTGAAAGTACTTGACTCTTCTTCATGGATATTATGTGGTATTAATCCTGTCTATATTACTAAGAAAATTATTTCTCACTCTATTGTGACTTTCCTTAGATGCCAATTTATCAAGTGACCCTAGAACTCTAGGCAAAGTGGATCCAGTTCCTACTCAGGGGATGGGTCTTCGTCATCCATAATATATGCATCACATCATGTGATGTTGTTCGTGCTGTGCCAGTGTAATTTGTGTCCCCAGGAGAGCTGGAGTCCCACACATTCCTAGTGGGTGGAGTTGACCCTCTTGCTCCTCCATTTGCCCTGCTCCTCTGTTTGCATGAACAGAGGCCCAGTCACTGATACTGACTCTTTTGCTATCTAGGGACTTTCTTTTTGAATGGTTATAGGATAGATTTCCTTTTGATGTGATGTGAATTGTATGACCCCATTCCCTTATGAGGGAACTCTTAAACTAGTTTGTATAAATGATAGTGTATTTCTATTATTGTCATAGTTTGCTACGCCATTAATTAGATTCTATTGTGAAAGGATAATTACCATAGAAAAAGTAATTAAATTTAAATAAGAAATTCCTAAAAAAGGTATAGCTAAAGAACGATAGTTAGAAGAGGCATTACATAAGAGGCTACGGTGAGGGCTATGATTGACCAGCTTTAGGAGCAAGCCGAGGCCTATGTAACCACTATTCAATTGCTACAACAATTGTATGAGTCCACGAACAAGTAGAATCAAGAGATGCCTATAGGAAATTAGGTTGGTGTAGGCTAAAACCTTGGTGTGGGACAACAAGAGGGAGAAGATGAACAAGAGGGAGAAGATGATATCTCTGTAGTATGGGCTAAGTTTAGAAAGTTGATCTTCCAGCATTCTTAGGGGAATTGGACATTGATAAATGCCATTTTCATATATTTTATTTTCCCTTATTTAGACACTTTGATGATTAAATATGGCTTATTGCATTTAATTAGATAATATTTGATTTTATTAGCCATTCTTTGTACTTTAGGAATTAATTTGAAAAATTATTAGTTTTTAATATATTAATTCCTTTAAATAATTTTATGAATTTTTCCTATTGTATATTTCTTATTATTTGTGTAGATTTTTAATGGGCAATTGGAACTTGAATGGGAAATTGAATTGGAGAAAAGATGGAAGCTTTAAATATGCAGTCTCAAGGAAGAAATAATTGCCATAATTTTAATGCATTTTTAAGAATATAAAATTTGAAAAATGAGATGAATGGGTTGGGAGTTAAACACACACATATGCTATCCACGTTGCCATATTACACACATTCACTTTGAGTTTACTAGGTCCAGAGGAAGAAGTCACAGGTTTCTTCACTCATGAAGCTGCACACACTCACAAGCTCTCTCTCTCCTTGACACATGCATCCATTTAGACAACTCTGCACACTCTCGAGCTCTCTCACCAAGTCATGTGAAGGAAGAAGCTATTATTTACACTCCACTAGCAACTTCACAAAGGCACTAGACACAACAAATGAAGCACGAGATTTTTACTTCTTGATGCACCCATGGGTTTGCATGATTCACTATAATCCACACAGCAGCTTATCACACCTCTAGGTTGCACACATTAGTATAGAGAAGCTACCTAAAGCATGCATAGGCTCACTAATCACACACATTCACCATCCATTTTCCAGCATGAGGCCCATTGTTCCTTCCACTCACGTTGCACATTCAAGTTCTCATATCACACAGCACTAACATAAGAGGCACGAGCTTTATTCTCACGAGCTCTCTAACCACATTGGCACTCTATTATACATACACGACATTCACATATAGGGAGGTTCCATGCTCAGGTTACCCAGCCACTGATTCACACGATAATGCATGGAATATGCACGAGTTGGGAGCTTTATACATGTATAAGTCACGTCCTTTTCATCAACAGTTACTCACCAGGATGTGGAAGCAATTCAATTAAGAAAAACATGGAAGATGAGGCTCGAGATTAATGGTTTAACCAAAGGAAGCAACATGTGATTAAGAGCGAGCATTGAGACGAAGAAGCTCACATGGGAATGAGTAAGTGAAGCTTAAAGGAGAAATGAAGCCATAGGTTCATCAAGTTGACATAGAAGAGTGTAAAGAATGATTAAAGAAACATGGACAGCTCACGTGGAAGAGTATAGGAGTAAGAAGCCACGAGTAGAGGGTTGAATAGAATAGAAGAGCATGCGAGAGATAAAAAAAGGCACGGGTTTGTGATTAGGAGGAACAAAATAAGAAGCATGTGAGAGAAATAAGGGCTGAGCAAGTGGTATTGGCTGGAGGAAGCATGTGATCAGTAAGGTGAGAAGAATAACAGAAGAGACTCAGGCGACATCCAAGAAGAAAGCTTTACATATCATTCCATCCATCATTCACTCTTCATACACTATCCCTCCATTCTCTTCTATACCATAGCTTTCTATTCCATTTTCGCTCTACCATTTTGCATCCTATGGAGGCTTAATTGACTTGGTGGCTAGCTAAGAGGAAGACCTTGGATTAAAGCTTGAATTCATAGAGATTAACAAGGGATTTTGGCTAAGTTTTCCGTTTTATTTTTTTCTCTCTTTTTACATCAATTTTTGTTCTTGAACTTGCTTGGTTGAGCTTGCAATTGATCAAAATTGGTGTGGTAGGTAATTGATTACTGTTTACATATCAATTAAGAGAGTAATTGATGATTAATGGATTGATTTAAGTGTTAGATTTTTCATTGATTTTCAATTATCCATGTATACAGTTAAGGTGTTTGATGAAATGCATGTGAGAAATTATGTGCTTGAATGTCTAATTTGAGATCTCCTTGGAATTTAATTAGTTAATTGAACATCCTATGATGGTAATTCAGAGGCTAAATTAATGGATTAGTCATTCAAATTTAATCTTCATCGATCCTAATGATAAGAATTAATATTTGATGTAGAGCTAAGGTTTCAATTCAACATTAATTTATTAATCTCTTAAATCTTATGTGGTAACTCAAGATGCATTACCATGAACACAAATAGGGACTCTTAGACCAGAGCCAATGATAATTGAATTAGTATAAGGATAGTGAATACTAAGGGTTAAATCTAAAGCTAGTCATATGTCTATTAGTTGCTCCTTAATTCATACAATTAGGTAGTAGTTTGTATTTTTAATTCAATTTAGATTCTAGTTAGTTTAATTAAATCAAAACTCCCTTTAATTAGGTAGCTTCTATAGTTTTTTTTACATTTAGAAAACTTAATTAAATATTGAAATCTATTTCCAAAGGAGATGATCTCGGTTGTGCCCTATATTGCAAATCTTATTCAATCTAGTTTATTTGAGGTTGCTCAACACAACCCTTAGATATTGATAAGGTTGAAAGGTGGTTGATGAAACTGGAAAAGATCTTTGAAGTTATGACTTGCACCTCTGAACAAAAGGCTAGATTGGCCATTTTTAAGCTAAAATGTGAGGTGGAGCACTAGTGGTGTTGTGCATCTAGGTTACTAGCGTCAAAAGGGGTAGCCTTGACTTGGGAGAACTTCCAAACAACTTTTGAGAGAAAATACTTTCCACCATCAGTGAGGGTTGATAAAGAGGCTAAATTTAACTTCTTTGAGTAAGGTAAGATGATGGTGGACCAATACACAGTGTAGTTTATTCAATTATCCCATTTCTTTTCATATTTGAAATGGTTTGATGATGAGCCTTGGAAGGCTGACAAATTTGAGAGAGGCCTAAAACCAGAATTGAAGGATAAAATTGTGCCCTTTTAAACTCATAATTTTGATGAGCTGGTGGAAAAATGAAGAGTATTTGAGAGGGCCTTGATGGAGATTGAGGCTAAAAGAAAGAAGATAATGAAAGGTAAGTAGGACCGAAGTGTGGAACCCTTTAGGGGTAGTTGCAAAAAAGGGTTTAATAGTGGTAGTGGCTCTTAAGATAGGAGGCTACCCCCAAGAAATCTTCCTTACCAAAAATAAATATGGGACCCAAAAGAGTTCAATGAGTACAATATCAGCATGTAACAATTATGAAAGGAACCATGGGAGTGGACCATGCCTCGTGTGCTATAACTATAGGAAACTAGGACATTATGTATGGACTTGCACAGTATCACAAGAGTTAGCCTCATATGTCAAACCACCTACACAAGGGGGGTGTTTGCACTTACATAGCAGGAAGCTAGTAAATCCCCTAATTTGATTCGAGGTATTCTTCTTGTCTATAACCATATTATAAATGCATTGTTTGATTCGGGTGTGACCTATTCATCCATCTTATATCACTGTGTTAAACATCTAGGTCTTAAAATTAACCTGTTATCATTTGAATTATTTGTGTCTACCACTACTAGATATTCTGTGATTACATCTAATATGTGTCTAAATTGTGTTGTACAATTGGATAGCTATTGTACCACCTTTGACCGAATTTGTATCTTTTGCATGATTTTGATGTGATTATTGTTATGGATTAGTTGTCGGCCAATAACATGATACTTGATTGTAGCCATAGAAATGTTTCCTTACCCATTGTTATTCTTGAATCTAGTCTTTTGATGAGCTTGCTTATATGTTTGTTGCCCAAGCTGGGAGCTACCTTAGGCATGATTTTCAAGGGTTTCTTATGTTTTTTTCCTTGCACATTGAGGTAGAAGATGGGTTGGAGGACTTACTTATGATTAGAGGGTTGTCAAAGGTCTTTCTTCAGGAGATTAGTAGAGTAACCTCCTAGAGAGAGAGAGAGAGAGAGAGAGAGAGAGAGAGAGAGAGCTAAAATTTTCCATTGACCTAGTTCCTGGTGTCAGTCCAATTTCTAAGGCCCCATATAAAATGGCACCTACTGAGCTTGTTAAGTTAAAGAGCCAGATAGAAGAATTGCTTGAGAAGAGATTCATTAGGCTAAGTGTGCCTCTATGGGGAGCACTAGTGTTGTTTATCAAGAAAAAGGATGGTAGTCATAGGCTTTGCATTGATTATAGGCAATTAAACTAAGTGACTATCAAGAATAAATATCCATTGCCTTAAATTGATGATTTGCTTGACTAATTAGTGGGAGCATCAATCTTTTCAAAGATTGATCTTAAATCGGGATACCATCAGCTTAGGGTGAAAGTGGAGGATATACTTAAAATTACTTTTAGGAATCAATACGACCATTGAGTTCCTAGTCATACCATTTGGTTTAACCAATGCCTCTGCCACTTTTATAGACTACATGAATAGGATCTTTAGGCCATACCTTGACTGATTTATGGTAGTGTTCATTGATGACATTCTTGTCTATTCAAAGAGTAATGAGGAATATGAAGAGCAACTTAGGATAGTTCTTTAGGCCTTGAGAGAGCATCAATTGTATGCCAAAGGTGAAGTTTTAAGGTCATATGATATCAAAACAAAGGGGAGTTACAGATTCTAGTAAGGTGGAAGCTGTATTGAATTAGAAGAGGCCCAATACAGTAACTAAAATCCATAGATTCTTGGGTCTAGTGAGTTACTATAGAAGGTTTATTAAGGGATTTTCCTAACTAGGAATGCCCTTGACCAAGTTAACTAGGAAAGACTAGCCTTTTATATAGAATGCCAAGTGTGAGGATACCTTTCAGGAACTTAAGAATAGATTGATCTCTGCACCTGTGTTAGTTATACCTAACCCTAGAGAGACTTTTATGTTTTATAGTGATGCATTTAAGAAGGGTTTAGATTATATTTTGATGCAACAAGGTAGGGTGATAGCCTATACTTCTAGGTAACTTAGGCTTCATAAGGAGAATTATCCCACTTATGACCTAAAGTTAGCTGCTATGGTTTTTACCTTTAAGATTTAAATCTTTATGGTGTATAATTTAAGATGTATAATGACCATAAGAGTTTAAAATATTTGTTTAACCAAAAGGAGCTAAATATGAGGCAAAAGAGATGGATGAAGTTCTTTAAGGATTATGACTTCTCTTTAAATTATTATTTAAGAAAGGTGAATATGGTCGCCAAAGTTTTGAGTAGGAAATCTATTCATATAGCAATGATGATACTTAAGGAACAAATATTAATTAACTAATTGAGATATTTGAATTTATCCATGACCATACACCTCAGTAGTCTATTTTTGGTGAGTTAAGGATAGATAGTGATTTTAGGAAGAGAATTAAGGAGGCTTAAGATTTAGATAAACACTTGGGTTGGATTATAGGGCAATTGGTGTATTAGTCAATTTTTTAGAAACTAAAGTGAACTTAATAAAATGAGATAAAATCACTCTAAAGCAATGCAAATTGAGACTAATTAAGATTAGAATGAGAATTTGAATATCTCAAAATGTAGTTTAGAGCCTAAAGGTAGCTTGAAATTAGAGCCAAAATGGTTGAACGAATTAAAAAGGAAATGAAGTGGCAAAATTGTAATTTTAGGCAACATTTTGAAAACTTAAAGGAGGGAGCTTTAAATGGGAAGATTGAGTTTCTCAAGGCTCTTAGAGACCTTAAAAATCACAAGAACGCCTAGAATGGTCAAAACTCCTCCGATATGCGATTTAGGTTATCAGTTGATCAAAACTTTGATCGAACGATTCGATAAGGGTTTAAATCTAATTTAGGTGAAACCAAGGCATTTTATGAATTAGAGGACCTAAATTTTATGATGGAAAAAATAGTTCTAAAAAAGGACTTGAAATAAGCTCAAACGGAGAAAGCAAATTTTAAGGACACAGTTAAAATTTTGAAAATGTTATATACCCCTCCACCCTTCTTAAATCATGACCTAATAGAATCTCTTAATTTGTGTATTAGATTTCAAATTGGGAGGAATCACAGATATCGTATAAAAACACTAAATACCTTTGAAAATGGAAGTTATCCTATAGATGAAATGTTCATGCCTGTTTTAGTATTCTTCCTCTCCTTTTAACCTACTTTCTTCTGGCCAAAAATAAAATCAAGGGCAGTCTTGCATGGCACACAAGAAAAGGGAGCATGGGAGAAGAAAACAAGCTTGAAAAGAGTCAGAATTGGTCACTTTTTCATATTCTTCCCTTCATTAAAGTTATTCTCCTCTTTCTCCTCTCTCTTTTTTCATGTTTTTAATGTCTTGACTGGTGGTGATTTGTGGCTAGTTCAATATAAGGAAGGAAGAGTTTGAAGGAAACCTTAGAAGTCTTGCTTTAAGAAAAGGTATACTTCACCATGAATAGCTTGCTTCTTCTTGGCTTTTTTTTGCTTCATCATTTTGGCTAGCCCTATGTAGGAGATTTAATTTTGATCCAAAGATAGAAATTGAGGTTTTGAAGCCTAAGGAATCATATGGAAACAATAGAAGTAAAAAAGAGGCTATAGATAATAAGTTATGAAAATTAGCATTTTGATTGCACCTGAGGATTTATGAAGTTTTTTAATGATGATTTAATTTATGTAAGAGCATGTTTTGGTTCTTAATATATCTAGGAAGCTTCACAAGTCCCATTTCCTTAAGAAAAACAAACAAAATTCCATTGGTGCTCATGCTTGGGTGTGTCTCGGCCACGAATGATTCAAGGTACCTAAGGAGAGTTTTCTTCAATTCTAAAGTTATGAATGGTCTAGATATGAATAACAAACACCAAAGGAGCTATTGGTTGGAATTTAGAAACCATATTTTGAAAGTTAGAAGTTTAGGGTTCCTTTAGATATAAAAAAGAAACTTGGTGTTTGTCTCTTTGAATTGAGTTTATGATGACTCTAATAGTTTAAATAGAGTCATATGGCTTTGATTGAGTGAGAAATTGGAGCCAAGATAATAAATTATATGAGTTGCTTCATTATACCCTTGTATAGAGCCTTATAGATGCCATAAGCTAGAATTAGCTTGTGTAGAGTTTATGTGAGATTAAAGATGGTTCCATTGATGCATATGTGTTTTATTTGATGTGTCTAGACCAAGCAAATCAAGCCTCCTTTAAGTGTGTATGTGTGAGGCCAAACCAAGGAGCTAAGAACCAAGAGAATAATTTGTCTTTTCTTAACTCAAGATAGCTCTTCATCCATTCTTGTATGCATATTTTGGTTGTTTGATTGTCATTGATTGCTTGTATGTATATTTGAATCATGAAACATGTCTCTAGCTATTGGCTTGATACTTTGGTACCATTATACTTCTTGAATTTCTTTTTGAATATGTGATGGCTTTTGATGGATGAGATTGTTCCAAAAGTCCCTTGATTTAGGTGAGGTGAAGCCAGAAGTCCTTAATTAAGGGTGAGACAAGGCCAAAAGTCTTATGGAATGAGTGAGACTAAGTTAAAAGTCCCTAAAATGGGTGAGGCTAATCCAAAAGCCCTATATAATTGGGTGAGGTTAGACTAAAAGACCCTAGAGTTTATTCTTGACCTTGATGAATTCATATGACATTGAAAATGTGATTATGTTTGATACTTAGAAGCATTGGATGCATGCTTGCCTTCTTTGATATGATAACATATTATATATGCATTCTTGAAAGGAGCAAAGAATGGAGGCTAAGAAGCTTGATTTATATCACTTTGACAATAGAATAAGATTTTGTATAATTTGATGTCAAAGTATGCATGTATATGGTAATTATGGAATGTAAACCCTCACTTGTGAAAAAGTATAACATTATGATGTATGAATCATATTTAGAAGCATATTTAGAAGCATATATGGAAGAATGTGAATTTTTGGTATGTATGTCATATGGAAAGTGTGCATATAAGGCCAACTGAGAGTGTGGTTTTGAGTTCCATGAGGTTTTGGCCCTATTATGATGCCTATATATGCTATAAATGTTGTGTTGGACGTGCCCAAATGGTCACCATGCATGTGAGAAGCCATTTTGAACTATTTGAAACCATTTGTGCACCATTTTGAGTCATAATCTTGCCCTAAACCAAAATCAGATCAAATGGATGAGTTTTATCATTAAATTTGGCAGGTATTTAGATCTTATTTAGAGCTTTTCATAAAGATAAAGAAATTTTTTTTTGGATTTTTGTATAATTTCTTATGATTTTTCAAAGTTAGCTGATTTATGTAGAAATGTCCTGTCACTGTTCATTTAGTCAATTTTAGTTTTCTATGTATTTGAAGAGTCAAATAAACTCTAATACTCATGAAATTTTACAAGCATATGGTTGGAATCATAAGATTTTCATAGCCATTGAGATCACTTAATTTGGAGTTGTGTAGCTCAAGATATGAAATTCCAAAATTTTAGGTTTGTAAATTAGATTTTTATAGCCAAAATGAATTTATTTTGATTTGAGATTTTTATAATAGCTAGTTCACATCATGAGATTTCCATAGAGTACTAATTTACATGATTTAGAGCTTTTTAGTTCAAGATATGAATTTTTGAAATTTTGGACAAAATTATGGAATGATATGAAAATGGTGAAATGGTTCTAATATGTGATGCTTGACCTTAAACCCAAATTTCATGCTTCTTTTTGTGATTTTTTTGTATCAACAAGTGTATTAAGGATGAAAGATGAGTTTGGTAAGTTGAAATGATTCATTTGACCAAAAATGAATTAATTTAACATTCAATGACGGTATTTTTCGATGCTAAAAGTGCTTAATACATGAAAAATGATGTTATAAGCATATTGTTATGTAGAACTTGTGCTATCCTAATATGGTATTACAATTGGAGAGTGAAGAAGTCAAGGATTTTGACCTATCAGAATATAGTCTGGTAAGGTATTAGGGTAGAATGTGTATATTGAGAATGAGGAGATAAGAAATTTAGTACCATCTGATGCCTATAAGAATAGGTACACCATTCAGCTAGGTGCCACTACGATGTATAAAGATCTTAAGAAAAGTGTTCAGTGGCCTGGAATGAAGTTGGACATCATGGATTTTGTTGCTAAGTGTCTAGTTTGTCAAAGGATTAAGGTTGAACATTAAAACTCGCAAGTCTGTTACACCTTTTAGAGGTTTCGGAATGGAAATGGGATAATATATCCATGGACTTTGTGATGGGTTTGCCTAGGACATTCTTGGGTTATGATGCTATTTAGGTGACTATAGATAAACTAACGAAGTCTGTCCACTTTCTACTTATTAAAGCTACTTATCCTCTAGATAGACTAGCACAACTTTATAATTAAGAGATTGCATAGTGTCCCTAATAGCATTATGTCAGATAGTAACCCTAGGTTCACATGAAACTTTTGGTGGTTCTTGTAAGAAGCCTTAGGTACAAGTCTTAACTTTAGCACTACCTATCTCCTTCAATTAGATGGACAGACTGAGAGGACTATTCAAACTCTTAAAGATATGCTTAGGGCTTGTGTGCTAAAGTCAAAGGAAAACTGGGATGTGTTCTTATCTAAGTTTGCATACAATAATAGTTACCATTTTAGCATTTAAATGACACCATTTGAGGCACTTTATGGGAGAAAGTATAGATCACTCATATGCTGGGTAGAACTTAGTGAGAGATGTAACAACCCTAACTTCTTATTGTAATGGTTTAAGCTTAACTATATGATTAATGATCATAAAATCAAGGTTTAATATTAATACAACTAGCTATTTAGGTAAAATTGTGAGGAAATTTGAGTCTTATTGTCCTTGCAGATTATTAATCAGAGAACAAAGCAGTTTAACCCTACAAGAAATTCAAGTTATCAAATAAAACCTTTGATTCAATTTATCACTGATTTTGTACTCACAAAATCCTATTATAGGTGTTTGATAATTGCTAAATTTTATATATTTTATCCCCTTTAATTTAGATATTCTGATAATAAATTATGGCTTAATGGATTTAATTGGAGGGTATTTGATTTTATTGGCCATTTTTGTATTCTAAGAATTTATTTGCAAAATTATTCAATTTTAATGCAGAAATTTCTTTTAAATAATTTTGTGAATTTTCCTACTTAATTTTTCTAATTCTTTTTGTGCAAATTTTGATGGGCAATTGGAATTTAAGGTTGAAAATTAATGTGGAAAAGAAGTGGAAGTCACAAGATTGAATCAAAGGCTAACAAGTTGAAGATGGAAGCTTTATTTGTGCAATGGCAAGTATGGAATAATGGTTTACATGTTTAATGAAGTTTTAGAAAAATAAAAATGAAAATAAAAATGGGGGCTGATGAAGTAAGGGGTTTGATGGAATAATCAAACATATTCATTCATGCATTGACATTCGTCATGCCATGAATACACACATCCATGGCTAGACATTAAAATACCACGAGCTCCTCTCTTCTTGACACTCACTTGAAGCCCACTCTCCAATTCTCATATCACTCATGAGGCCCACATGGATCAACACACTCCTTGCACGTCCATCCAACCCAGCATTCACATATTTACACATTCATCCATGTAGCTATTCACATCCAAATCACTCTCATAAGTCTAGCTCATATACACACAAACACATCCATGAGTCTATGAGGAGAAGAAGTTGAATCACATGGATGAAGGGTACACGTTGCTCACATGCATAACTCATATATTCATTCCATAAACCACATATAAACACAGACACACAGCTCACTCCACTCACTGGTCCAGAACACATGAGAGGCACAAGTTCACTTTCTATGCACATGTTCATGTGGTAAGTGACAGGAGGCTAAGTTTTGAAGTGGAAAGATGAAGAAGCTATAGTTTTAGGGGAATAAAGTTATGAGAAGCATGGGGGAAACTTGAAGAAGGAGTTTCATGCTTGAGAGGAGGAAAGGAAGCACATGAGGGAATGAATGAAGAGGGGAGGCTTGTGTAGGCTATAGAACATGATTAGAATAATTGAAGAAAAAAAATCTGGGAAGCACGAGCAAAAGTTACGTGGAGAAGCCACAGTTTATGAGGATCTACACAAGTAAGAAGGGAGAAGGAGCTGATGTGGAAGATGATTAGAAAGAATAAAGAAGCTTGAGTTTGATGTGGAAGAGGCTGGGAATGATATACAAACATGTAAGAAGGAAGGGAAGCTCTCATTTCATCTATATATGCATGCAGAATCATTCATTCATACATATTCAATATATGCACAGTTCAACCTATGTCACTCACGAAATTAACACATGCATGAACACGCAGAACTGTAGCACATGAAAAGCACACACAAGTCATGCTGCATGTAACACCATATATTTCTAGCTCATTTCAGAAATTTCATGCTTGACAACATAGATTCCATGAAGGAAGTAAGAAAAATCCATTAAAATAATACATTATTTGGCGTTGCGTCATGTATAAAAATTTCATTCAGTGTCACGTGGGCCATGTGAGCTCATACAATATATTCTCATATTTAATTACAAGAATAAAACTCATTTGCATCATCAAAAGTGGCCTACATCTCAAGGAACTCAATGGGAAGCTCAAAATACACATATTCATTTTTGGCCAGATTTATCCCTTTTTCTGTCACAACTTTGAAAAATTATAACTAATTCTAAAAAAATCAAAATCATGAATTCTTGCTATTTTGGAAAGCTACACATGTCTACTTTATTCTAAAAATATTTCTAGACCATAACATCCAACATAGAGGATGTTTGACATGTGAAATTATCTAGAGGTTAGGCTATCCACTGGCGCTGTCACAGAATTTTGCAGCAAAATTCAAAAATGTCCAATTAATTTCAATATACTCCAATCCATGAAAATGATACCAATCTAGAAAGCTGGGGATATTAGCTAGAGGAAAAAAATAACTCTAGACCAATTCAGGCATGCCCAGACCTAGAAATTCAATCAAATCATAACTGAGGTCGGGTGAAGTTCCTGATACTAGATAAATTCTTTGAAAATTCATATCTCCCTGTCTAGACATCCAAATGGGGTGCTTCTAGTTGATACAAGTCATTGGGAATGTCTAGTTCTATGTATAAAATTTCATGGTAATTGGACATCATTTGAGCCTTGTGTGATAGATTTTATTTTCAGACCAAGTGAACAGTGCATCAAACTAAAATCAGAAAATTTGCCAACTTTGAAAATTTATCAAATATTCTTTAGACCTTCAAAAATTATGTTCTTTAGCTTCCTAAAATAATCTCAACAAGCTCTAATTCCATGCCAAATCTCAGATCAAGAAGAGCTCGTTTGGATAAAAAGTGACTAAGGTTTCATTATGGTCAAATTTGGCTCCATATAGGATACCAAAATGTACAAATGGCTTTCCTTAGGGTTTAGCATCCTTTAGGCAAGTCTAAAAGCATAATTAGGACTTATGTGAGCTGACCAAATGGTCCCAAACTCCATGCATCTCATTTTGGCCATCTCATCCACACTTATACACATTTCCATAATGTCATTCAAGAAGCTTATTTGCCAAAACATGCTCAAATCACATTCTAATGTTCACCTATAACATATTCTCTCATTCATATATGACATATTATCATAATTACATGTGTTCATGATATCATGATATCATGATACATATACATCTATGGATCACATCATTTGCTAATTGTATGGTTTTAAAGTAACAAAATTCAAGCACTTTGTTGTTATCCTCTCATCCTCAAGGTGGTTGACTCCATTACCTTACTTTCTTGGTCCACCTAGCATGTTAGAATATTGGAGAGGACAGGATGAGATTCAAAGAATCTCAATAGCTCATTCTCATTCAATCATACATAATGGATGCAAAAAAGTATCATAAATGCATGTATGATCATGTTGATATGTGCAAACATTCAAGAGACATTTTCATCATTTGAGAAAGTCATACATAGCATACAAAGACTTGCTAAGTAAGTAGACTGGCTTCACTCAATTTCTTTTGGATATTAGACTTGCCTCACCTATTTTTTAAGACATTCTTGGACTCAACCATGCTCTTGGGAGCCTATCTTGCTTTTGGGAGACTCTTTGCTTTGTCTTAATCAATCTTAAGGGTTCTTGGCTCATCTTCACTATGGCTAAGGGTTCTTGGCCTCACCACACTCAAGCAAATCCAAGCACACAGCATAAACATCATATAAGACATAATATGTCATCATAAAATCATGGCATATGAAATTATGCTATCATACTCTTCATGACTTGAAAATAGACATACACACATTCTAAGACAAGCTAAGCACACATCTATGTATGAGATAAGGTGGAGAAAGCTATCTTGGAAGCAATTACACACTTTTTCTCTTGAAATTCTATTCCTTGCTTCGGCCACACACACACAAAAGTGTGAGGAAGATTTCTCTTGGCCTAAATACAATTCATGGAAGCTAATTAGGTTCATGAACTCAATTCTAAGGCCATACACTCACTTAGACACTAGCTTGGCTTATAACCTCATTATGGTTCCACAATTGCACCTAATTAAGCAATACCCCTCAAATAAATTTTAGGCTCCATTCTTTCCTTTCAAATATGATTATTAACTCCTTTTACGCCTCTTGGAGTCATCACACAATTAAAATCAATAGCCTAAGTACATGTTGCTTCTTTAGGTCATAATATGGAATATAAAGCACCAACTCACTTTCTCTGGGTTCCAAATTTTTTCCAATTCCTTTCCTCATTTTCATTCATCATATATGACTCAAAAATGGGTTTAGAAAAATTTAAAACTCTCCCTAGCTATGCCATCTCCCTTAGGCCGAGACAATGGAGGTTTTGGCTCTCCATGGACCTTGCTTTGTTTTCTACATGGAAGATGCATATGGGGAGACTCCTAGGGATCTTAGGAACTCATTTAAACATTCATTTAGGCTTAGGAATAATCATATCAAATCAGATTTTTAAGGGAACCCATGAAACCCTAGGTTTGCTACCTTGAAAATCCATGGTCTTTTCTTGAATTTCTTTGCATATTCTTACTCTCATAAGTTAAATTCATAGAATTCACCCTTGGTTCTCCTTAAAATTCCAGCCTTCTAGCATCTACATAGATGGGGCGAAATATGGAGAAGAAGGGGGGAGGAGTAGCTACCATGGGATGCAAGATTTATCTTGTTTTCTTACTTTTTCTCACTTGAATCTTGTGTTCTTTGAGCTCTTCTCTTCAAATCCGAATTTTCCCCTCAATTTCTCCTTTAAAATAGATCCATATGCTTCATTATAATCATAGAAAATAAAGGAGAATGAAGGAGAAGAGGTTTGGAAGAGAAAGAGTATGAAAAACTACTAAATTTTCATACCTTAAGCCTTTGATTTCTCCTCCTCTTTGCCTTCCTCTTGTGCGCCACTCTCCCTAGGGTTTTCCTCTGATTTTGGGCAGAACTTGGTCATGCAAAATGAAGGGAGAAGAAGGGCGCATCATATATATAGGTGGGAGGAAGTTATAATTTTCAAAAATTCCCATTTTGCCCTTCGTTCTTGCCATTTTTGTTTCTCCTTTGTTTTAGCTCTTTTTGAGAACCGCCTTATCTATTATGAAATTTAGGTTCCCAATTTAGTAAAATTCCTTTGGAATCACTTAAATTGGAGCTAAAACTTTCCTGAACGAATATGTCAAAGTTCGGGTACACTAACATTGGAAAATGTTCATCGGAGGGGATTTTACTGTCCCGAGGCTTTTCATGGTTTTCAGGGCCTCTAAGAACGTTGGAGAACTCAAAACTTTCATTTAAAAAGCTCTCTTGTGTAAATTCCAAAATTTGCTAAAAATTACAAACATGCCATTACGTTTCGTAAGTTTTTCGTAAGAAATTGTTTCTTCATTCTAGCTCCATTTTTCTATTCATCTGAGCTTGGGATTCTCATTTTTAGAAGTCTAGAATGCTTCACAAATTTTTAGGACCTTAACTACATCATTTCGGGGGACTTCCTTTTGTATTCGGTGAGTTTCGCTCGTTGACAGAGAAACCATACGTTACATTTCTCACGTTTTTTCTAATTTTCAAAGAACTGGATGTTACATTTCTCCCCCTTAAATAAATTTCATCCTCAAATTTTGGGGTATACTTTCTTCTTATTCTTTTTCTTTTCTAACAAACTATTCTTTTCTGTCCCTTCTTCCTGGCTCTATACGCTTTTCTCAGCGATTTCACTCGTTTAAATTTTTTTTTCTTAGCTAAGGAATTTTTTCAATACTAGCCTTTAATGAGGGCTCTATTACCATGATGTACTAGCTAGTTCTCTCTCATAAGGGAAAGAAGTTTCGGTTCTGGAGGCCTATCTTGGGAGAGCTTACTAATCATATTTGATTAGTTTCAACCTGTCTGTATGGGTTAACATTCTTTTCAGTGGACTCATTTACACATCTCGAGAGGTATCCTATTTCATATCAAATCTCCCGTGTCCTCTCTCAATGGCTTTTCATTACATCTCATCTTCTTTTTTGATCGTTACAACCATCAGAGGTTTTTGTCTATCTGTTTACATATTTACATGTATCATCCACTATTGATCTTTACGTTATTTCTTACTAACTCGTTCCATGATTACAATTCACATTTCTTTCTATCATAGGCCTTACATTTAAATTACTTACCGGGATTACAGCTCCTTTGAGGAGTTTTTACTTTGAATGATCTCAGCTTCTCTGTTTACTATTACATTTATCTTTATAGGCCGGGACTTTTCCTCATTTTCTTTGCTCACTTACAGTGGCATTTTATAGTCCCTCATTTCAATACTAGTAGGCCTAACATGTGTGTTCATACTGGCACTGAAGAGCTACTACCACTGACTACTGCTAGGCTCTGATGGGATGCTAGCTATTCTCACAGTTTTGCTCACTGGAGATATACTGTACCACTTACCTCATTTACAATTGCACCTGACCCCTTTCTGTACATATAAGCTAGCATGTAGGGATCTCTCTATTCCTTGGTTAGGGCTATTGTCTGCTAGGTAGTGTGGTTCATCTAGCTCTAACTCTAAAAAGTTAATTTCTTGCTTTCCTCATCCCATACACTATGCTCATCTCTAAGGAGAGTAGTCAATGGTCTAATTGTCTGAGTAAAAGCCTTCATATCACTATGGCAACGATCTACAAGACTCAGGAGATCTCTAGTCTTTGAGATGAAAGCTAACTAAAAATGTACTGGCCTCTGAGACTAACTGCTTTGTAAAACTATCTTAGACCATCATCTCACTAGAGAATTATCATGTTGTGGCTAGGGCTTTCTATAACTCTATGGGATCTACTGTGACCCTCGGGTCTACTGCGATCTCTTAAAGCCCTACTAGGGTCTATTGCAACTCGCTGTGCTATACTAAGATCTACTGTGATCCATCTCTGGGAGACGTCAAAGCCTAAGATCACTGTATTTGAAAGAAAAATACATACGCACTAAGTCTGGTAACCATTGCTCATAATAGCTGAGGCTAAACTCAAAGATGCATCATGCTCTTCATGCGAAGTGGGTTTTGTGTCATCTGATTCTTTAGGATCCCATCATACTGATACTAAGGAGCATTTTAAATTTTTCACTTATCGCTCCTTATGGGATCCTGAGATTCCCACTTCAGCCCTTTTTTGCTTCGATTTTCTTTTCTTACTATAATTGTACTCATCTATCTTTTCCTCTCATATCCTGTAATTTCCAACTATGCCCATACTCTACTTTTGAGTGCCTTGGCACTGGGGCATCTCACACTCTGAGTGTGGTTAACATTTATGGCAGGAGAGAGGCTATACATTGGTCCCTACTTATTTGGTTTACATGTATTATAAGGGACTCTGATCATACATACTAAACTTATGCTATTTGGATCTAAACATTCTTTACTAGGGATTCCTTTCTACATACTTTTCTCATTATTCTGATGATATTGGAATCCCTTTACTTCTCTTTTCTAACTCATCTCGTTCTTTAACTAACTAGGATGCCTTTCGATTATCGGGACACTTTGGTGATTGATGTTGTCATTTGCTATGCACTCAAGTCACATTATAATTAGGTTAATTAGGCCTAATATTATGTAACCATTGTTGCAAGCAAACCATAACATCAAACACTAATACATGGGTGCCTCATAATTGAGCTCAAAGCCACTATCGCCTGTATATTACAAGTTTCCCAATAATCTAAATCTCTTAATTTTTTCTATCTGTCCTATTCTTGTACAGTGCTCAGGGAAAGTAGGATTCTTCTTCTACTACATCCTGAGATCTCTCTACATTGCCCGATTGTTTTTACTTTGGGCACTATCATGCTAGAAGGGCATATATGCTAAGGACAAGTGTACTTTCTTAAGTACTCAGGCACATTAACTAAATATCTATTTTCAATCTAGTATGTCCTCGGCTTAAACACTGTCATTTCTCATTCTACCTTTCTTATCCTTTTACTTAGGTAAAAGGATGTTCTACTACTAGCTGTCTCTACGGCTAGTTCAGATTTCTTTACGCTCAAGAGCACCTATATTTTCCTGGAGTTCCACTACTTATTCACTCTTTAGAGCGTCATGGGGGTCTACTTTTTCACTCATACTCTTACTTTGCTCTTAACTAGACCATCCCTCAGCAAGAAGAATTCTATTTCATATTGTAACACCATAATTTCTGGCTTATTTCATGATACTCATATGCTTCACATCCTTAAATGCCATGAAGGTGTATGAAAAATTTCCAGTTTGTCCTTCATTCTTGGTATTTTTGTTTCTCCTTTGTTTTGCTCCATTTTGAGAACCATCTTATCTATTATAAAATTAGGTTCCTAATTTAGTAAATACCTTTGAAATCACTCAAATTGGAGCTAAAACTTTCTCGAACGAATCCGTCAAAGTTTGGGTACACCAACATTGGAAAACATTTATCGGAGGGGATTTAATTGTCCCGGGGCTTCCCATGGTTTTTAGGGGCTCTGAGAACCTTGGAGAACTCAAAACTTCCATTTAAAAAGCCTTCTGTATGAATTCCAAAATTTGCCTAAAATTATGAAAATGCTATTACATCTTGTAGGTCTTCCGTCAAAATTTGTTTCTTCATTCTAGCTCCGTTTTTCCTTTCGTTTGAGGCCAGGATTCTTATTTTTAGGAGTCTATAATGTTACTAAAATTTTTCAGGACCTTAACTAATTCATTTCAGGGGACTTGCTTTGAAAATAGACTAATTTTTGTCATTTAATGAAAACTGGACATTACACATATAATCCTAGGAATTTCATTTTATAGCACTCTTGACTTACATTCTTTCTCTACATAATAAGAGGCTCACCTTCTTAGGCAGTCTCTAGCTCTCTCGAGCTTCCCTGAGAGTACTAAGGCACTACCTGTCAGTCTCAACTTGCTTCTATGTTCGGATCAGAACTAGGCTTTCTCTCTCTGTTTAGTCTCTTTAGTTTCATCCCTAGGAGCACAGTATATTGATTTCAGGGGTCTATTGACTCAATCCAAGACACGTACTCTTAATGTCCGAATTCTACCTTACTGAAAACTTATGCTCTACCGGGTGCTCTAATCATACATGTGCCTTAACCCTTGCATTCTAATATTAGGGAGCTCATCTAGCTAACTATCAGACCCCTATCTATTTACTTTATTGGGTTTAGCTTATTCATTTAATCATTACTAAAGTGAGGGTATCTTTTCTGTAGCTAGTTTCTCAGCTCTTCCTCGCTTCCTTTATCACGATACTTTATGACTCAAGGGGTCTGTCTAGGGGAATTTACGAACCACTATTGGATGGTTTTCCCCAACATCAAGATGTCTCATCTTTTCTTTCTTGATCCAAGGAGAACTTTCACTAAGCCTTTTATTCATATATCTCACCTGGAACGATGCTACTGGTTATCTCTCCCAGGCTTTAGCTTATGCTCAGCCTAGACTAGCCATCTCATCGGACCCGTAGCTTACTAACTATCCTTATTCATTTCTGAACTTCTATTACTGGGCTATTCATACTTACCTCTAGGTATTATCTATGAGGTAGACCTTTCTAGGCTACTTGCATATGTTTCATTACTAGTAGTCTTATCTTACGTTATTTCAAGGCTACACTAACATTCTATCATTCAATGTCTCACAGGGTAGCACCCTAGGCTAGAATCAATGCCTTAAAGACGGGTCTCAACAATTTTATCATCCCTGTGTCTAACTTTCTTTATACTGAGCTCTTTCTTAGTCTCATTTGCTAGGCCCACAGATTTCTTACTAATCTTTCATGACTATTCATTACTCTTTTTCTCTACTTATACTAAGGGTCCACACTCTCTGTGGGTTATCTGATCCCTTATTAACTTATTCCTCAAACTGGCTTGAATATGACCAACAAGGCATTTTATACTGCCATTCACCGCGGCTAACATATTATTTGTTGTGGCTAATTAGCCTCGGATTCACCCTAATTTTCCTATCTGAGTATTGGCCGCGGTGAGGAACTCTTTGGATTACCTCACTGCTTCATAGAATAATTGGCCACAACTAAGCAATTAATTGGCTGTCGTTAACGGCCTCTGATTTACTTACCTTTCTCATGGATTGGAATTTCATCTTTAGCTATCAACCCGAGCCTCATTGCCTCTATATCTTGCCCATCATCAAACTAGAGGGTTCTACCTCTTGCTTTATTCATGCATAATTACTTATCATCTCAGGGCCGTTAGCTCTAGGGTGCAGCTTGTAACTCAACCTCTAGCCTGAGGGAATTAACCTTTCGGGCTCTAATATTTATCTAGACATTTGGGTGTTGTGGCTAGGGGTGATTAATTTTTTTTTCTCACTTCCCCTTTGAACTAATCTTGTACAGCTGCAGTCTCATCTCACATTGCGTTACATCATTACTTGTCTCTGCATTAAGCAGGGCATCTTGGAATGGTCTGAGTATGACTACCAGGGAGAATTAAGCCTCATATACTTTCTCTAGCAATCCTTTTCTTATCAACGAGATCATTTCTCATTATTTATATCTAGTGCTAGCCACTACTTCCGGGCGAGCTATCGTATCTCATCAAGCTCTAGCTCGGATCCCTTAGCTCCGCTCAAGTTTAGCTCTGCTTAAGCTACTCTAGAGGCCACTCTTTCCTAGTGTTCACTAACTACTCCAAGACCATTTTACAACTTACTTATTATTAACAAAGCCACAACTATACTTATACACCTAACATATCTCATATAAGCCTCTACCTATCCATTCAAGCCTTTACATAACTCTATTACTACATCCTCAAGTCAAATCCAATCTGAGGGAGCCTGAAACTTTGCTCTGATTCCAATAAATGTAACACCATATATTCCTAACTCATTTCATAACATTCTCATACTTGACAACATAGATTCCATGAAGGAAGTAAGAAAAATCTATTAAAATAATATATTATTTAGAGTTGCGTTATGTATCAAAATTGCATTCGGTGTCACGTGGACCATGTGAGTTCATACGATATATTATCATATTTAATTACATGAATACAACTCATTTGTATCATCAAAAGTGGCCTACATCTCAAGGAACTCAATGGGAAACTCAAAATATACATATTCATTTTCGGCCAGATATATCCCCTTTTCTATCATAATTTTAGAAAATCATAACTAATTCTAAAATAATCAAAATCATGAATTCTTGGCTATTTTGGAAATATACACATGTCTAATTTATGTTAAAAGTATTTCTAGACCATAACATCCAACACAGAGGACGTTTGACATGTGAAATGATCCAGAGCTCAGGCTGTCCACTGGTGTTGTCATAGAATTTTGCAGCAAATTTCAAAAATGTCCAATTAATTCCAAAAACATCCAATCCATGCAAATGATACCAATCTGGAAAGATGTGGATGTTAGCTAGAGGGAAAAATAATTCTAGACTGATTCAGGTATACCCAGACCTTGAAATCCAATCAAACAGTAACTGATATCGGGTGAAGTTCATGGTACTAGACAGATTCTTTGAAAATTCATATCTCCCTATCTAGACATCCAAATGGGGTGCTTCTAGTTGACAAAAGTCATTGGGAATGTCTAGTTTCTTTGTATAAAATTTTGTGGCAATTGGACATCATTTGAGCCCTGTGTCCTAGATTTTATTTTCAGACCAAGTGAATAGTGCATCAAACCAAAATCAAAAAATTTGCCAACATTAAAAATTCATCAAATATTCCGTAGACCTCCAAAAATTATGTTCTTTAGCTTTACAAAATTCTCTCAACAACCTATAATTGCATGTCAAATCTCAGATCAAGAAAAGCCGGTTTGGACAAAAAGTGATATAGGGTTCCATTATGATCAAATTTGGCTCCATATAGGATACCAAAATGTCCAAATGGCTTTCATTGGGGTTTGGCACCCCTTGGGCAAGTCTAAAAGCATAATTAGGACTTGTGTGAGTTGCCCAAATGGTCCCAAATTCCATGCATCTTATTTTGGCCATCTCATCCACACTTATACACATTTCCATAATGTCATTCAAGAAGCTCATTTGCCAAAACATGCTCAAATCACATTCTAATGGTCACCTAACATATTTTCTCATTCATAATGACATATTATCATAATTACATGTGTTCATGACATCATGATACATATACATCCATGGATTACATCATTTGCCAATTGTATGGTTTTAAAGTAATAAAATTCAAGCACTTTGTTGTCATCCTCTCATTCTCAAGGAGGTTGACTTCCATTACCTTGCTCTCTTTGCCTACTTAGCATGTTAGAACATTGGAGAGGAGGGGATGACATTCAAAGAATCCTAATAGCTCATCTCCCATTCAATCATACATAATGGATGCAAAAAAGTCTCATCAATGCATGTATGGTCATGTTGATATGTGCAAACATTCAAGAGACATTTTCATCATTTGAGAAATTCATACATAGCATACAAAGGCTTGCTAAGTAAGTGGATTGGTCTCACTCAATTTCTTGTGGATATTAGACTTGCCTCACCCATTCTTTAAGACATTCTTGGACTCAACCATGCTCTTTGGAGTCCATCTTGGTTTTGGGAGATTCTTTACTTTGTCTTAACCAATCTTAAAGGTTTTTGACTCATCCTCACCATGGCTAAGGGTTCTTGGCCTCACCACACTCAAGCAAACCCAAGCACATAGCATAAACATTACATAAAACATAATATGTCATCACAAAATCATGGCATATGAAATCATGCTATCATACTCTTCATGACTTGAAAATACAAATACACACATTCAAAGACAAGCTAAGCACACATCCATGTATGAGAGAAGATGGAGAGAGCTACCTTGGAAGCAATTACACACTTTTCTCTTGAAATTCCCTTCCTTGCTTTGGCTGCACACACAAAAGTGTGGGGAAGATTTCTCTTGGCCTAAATACAATTCATGGAAGCTAATTAGGTTCATGAACTCAATTCTAAGGCCATACACTCACTTAGACACTAGCTTGGCTTATAACCTCATTATGGTTCCACAATTGCACCTAATTAAGCAACACCCCTCAAATAAATTTTAGGCTCCATTCTTTCCTTTCAAATATGATTATTAGCTCCTTTTACACCTCTTGGAGTCATCACACAATTAAAATCAATAGCCTAAGTACATGTTGCTTCTTTAGGTCATAATATGGAACATAAAGCACTAACTCACTTTCTCTGGGTTCCAAATTTTTCCCAATGCCTTTTCTCATTTTCATTCATCATATATGACTCAAAAATGGGTTTAGAAAAATTTAAAACTCTTCCTAGCTATGCCATCTCCCTTAGGCCGAGACAATGGAGGTTTTGGCTCTCCATGGACCTTGCTTTGTTTTCTACATGGAAGATGCATATGGGGAGAGGGATCTTAGGAACTCATTTAAACATTCATTTAGGCTTAGGAATAATCATATCAAATCAGATTTTTAAGGGAACCCATGAAACCCTAGGTTTGCTACCTTGAAAATCCATGGTCTTTTCTTGAATTTCTTTGCATATTTTTACTCTTCTCCTTTAAATTCATAGAATTCATCCTTGGTCCTCCTTAAAATTCTAGCCCTCTAGCATCTACATAGATGGGGCAAAATATAGAAAAGAAGGGGGGGAGTAACTACCATGGGATGCAAGATTTATCTTGTTTTCTTGCTTTTTCTCACTTGAATCTTGTGCTCTTTGAGCTCCTCTCTTCAAATCTAAATTTTTCCCTCAATTTCTCCTGTAAAACAAATCCATATACTTCATTATAATCATAGGAAATAAAGGAGAATAAAGGAGAAGAGGTTTGGAAGAGAAAGAGTGTAAAGTCCTACATCGGATGGAATGGTCCTGGGAATGGCCCATATAAGTGGGGAGAATCCTCCCCCTCACGAGCGCGCTTTTCCTATGAGCTAAGCGAGAAGGGACAAACCCCAATGAATCGAGAAGGCAGGGTCAACGACCCATGATCCGGGAAGGAAGGGATAATACTCATGAAGGCTTTGTATTTATTGGTATCAGAGCAAAGTTTCAGGCTCTAACAAATTGGATTTGGCTTGAGGATGTAGCTATTGGGCTTTGTAAAAGGCTTGTATAACTATAGAAAGTCCTATGTGAGACATATTGGGTGTAGAAGAATAGTTTATGGCTTTGTGAGTTGTGGGATGGTCTTAAAGTAGTTAGTGAACACCGGGAAAGAGTGGCCTCTAGAGTTAGTTTGAGTAGAGTTAACTTTGAGTAGAGTTGAGTGATATGACGGCTAGAGCTTAATGAGACGTGATAGTTTGTCGGGATCAGTGGCAAGCCCTAGATATAAATGATGAGAAATGATCTCGTTGATATGAAGAGGCTTGCTAGAGAGAGTATGTGAGGCCTAATCCTCCATGGTAGTCATACTTAAGCCATTCCGAGATGTCCTGCTTAATATAGAGAGAAGTAGTGGTGCAACATGACATAAGGTGAGACTGTAGCTGTACAGGACCAGTGTAGAGGGGAATGAGTAAGAGAATTATCCCCTAGCCACAACACCTAAATGTCTAGGTGAGTTTTAGAGCCCGAAAGATTAATTCCCTTAGGCCAGGAGTTTGAGTTACAAGCTACACCCTAAAGCCTGATGGCCTTGAGACGATAAGTAGTTATGTATGAATGAAGCAAGAGGTAGAACCCTCTAGCTTGATGAGGCATTAAGGTTCGGGTTGGTAGTTAAAGATGAAAATCTGATACCTAAAAAATAAGCCAATCAGAGGCCGTTAGCCATGACCAATTAGTTGCTTAGCCACGCCTAATACTCAGACAGGAGAACTAGGGTGAACCCGAGGCTAATTAGCTGCGGCGAATGATATGCTAGCCGCGACGAATGGCACCCTAAATGCCTTGTCAGTCATATTCAAGCCAACTTAAGAAAGGAGTAGATAAGGGGTTAGACAACCCATAGAGAGCGAGAACCCCTAGTATAAATAGAGAAAGGAGTAGTAAATAGTCATGGAAAGGTAATAAAAGTCCATGGGCTTAGTAGTCGAAAATGAGGAAAGAGCTCAACACAGAAAAGTTAGACACAAGGATAATGAGGTTGTTGAGAGCCTCCTATAAGGCATTGACTCCCACCTAGAGTGCTACCCAATGAGACACTGAATGATAGAATGCTAGTGTAGCCTTGAAATAATATGAGATAAGGCTACCAGCAGTGAAGCACATAGTGAGTGACCTAGAAAGGTGTACCTCATAGGTAACACCTAGAAGTAAGTATGAGTAGCCAATAACAGAGACCCAAGAAAGAATGAAGATAGTCAATAAGCTACAGGTCTAATGAGATAGATAGCCTAGGCTAAGCATAAGTTGAAGCCTAAGGGAGATGGCCAGTAGCATCATTCCAGGTGAGATATGTGAATGAAAGGTGCAATGAGAGTTCTCCCTGGATCAAAAAAGGAAAGATAAGACATCCTCATGTCGGGGAAACCACCCAATAGTGGTTAGTAAACTCCCCCATATAGACCCCCTGATTGTAGAGCATAGTGATAAAGGAAGTAAGGAAGAGTTGAGAAACTAGCTATGGAAAGTATACCCTCGCTTTAGTGATAATTAAATGAGTAAGCTAAGCCCAGTAAAGTAAATAGATAGGGGTCTGATAGTTAGTTAGATGAGCTTCCTAATATGAGAATAATATAAGGTGAAGGCACGTGAGTGATTAGAGAACCCAGTAGAGTATCAACTTCAGTGAGGTAGAATCTAAACATTAAGAGTACGTGTTTCGGATTAGGTTAACAGACCCTTAAAAAGAGCATACTGTGCTCTTGAGGATAAGGCTAAAGAAGCTGAATAGAGAGAAAGCCTAGCTCTAATCCGAATATAGAAGTAAGCTGAGACTGATAGGTAGTGCCTTAGTACCCTCAGGGAAGCTCGAAGAGTTAGAGACGCTTCAAAAGGCAAGCCTTGTGTTACATAGAGAGAAAATGTAAGTTGAAAGCACCATAGAATGAAATTCTTAGGATTATGTGAAATAAAATCCTTCTTACCAAGGGATGGTCTAGCTAAGAATAGAATAAGAGTATGAACGAAAAGTAGACTCCCTTGATGTTACAAAGAGTGAATAAGTGGAGGAACCCAAGAAAAATGTATGTGCTCTTGAGCATAGGAAGACTTGAACTAGCAACAGAAACAACCAGTAGTAAAATATCATTTTTACCTAAGTAAAAGGATAGTAAAAGTAAAAAAGAGAAGAATTTATGATAGTGTTCAAGCTAAGGACATAGTAGACTGAAAAAAAATGTCGAGTCGATGTGCTTGAGTATTCGAGAAAGCATACTTGTCCTTGGCATAGATGCTCTTTTTTACATGATAGTGCTCGAAGTAAAAACAGTCGGGCAATGTAAAGTGATCTTAGGATGAAGTAAAGAAAGAATTTTATTTTCCCTGAGTATCCTACAAGAATAGGGTAGATAAAGAAAAGTACGAGAGGAATACTTTAGATTGTTGGGAAACTTGTAATATACTGGCGATAGTGGCCCTGAATTTAGTCATGAGGCGTCCATGCATTAGTGCTTGATGTTATGGTTTGCTTACAACAATGGTTACATGATATTAGGCCTGATCAACCTAATAGTAATGTGACTTGAGTGCATAGCAAATGACGACATTAACCACCAAAGTGTCCTGATAATCAAAAGGTATCCTAGTTAAAGAATGAGATGAGTCAGAAAAGAGAAGTAAAGGGATTCCAGGAATACTGAAACAGTAAGAAAAGCATGCAGAGAGGAATCCCCAGTAGAGAGTGTTCAGATTCAGTATGCATAGTCTGAGTCCCTTATAATATATGTAAATGAAATGAATAGGGATCAGTGCATAGCCTGTAACATCCGGTCTCTCCGTAAACATGAGAAACGCGATGTTCGGTTTCTTTGTAAATGTAAAAAATGGGCCAGATACAAAAAGAAGTCCCCAAAATAGAGGAATTGGGGCTAACTAAAATTATGATAAAATTTTAAATATTAGAAAATGAGGATTTCAGGTTTAAGATGTCTAAAAAACAAAGCCAGAAGAGCTCAAAAAATTTGCCGAAGAAAGTATGGGCATTTTTATAATTTTTGAAAAATTTGAAAAACTCATAGGAAAGCTTTTTAAATGAAAAATTTGAACTTTTTGGGGTTATTAGAGGCTCTGAATACCATGGGAACCCCTAGAACATTTGAAACCCCTCTGATGAGCGATTTCGGTTATCGGTTGACTGAAATTTTGACCGAAATGGTTCGGAATGGTTTTAGATCCTTTTTGAGTGATTCCAAAGGCAATTATTATGATTAAGAACCTAAGGAATATGATGGAAAAGACAGATTTTGAAAAGGAGTTGAAATGAGACCAAACGAACAAACCATGTATTAGGGACTAAAATGAAAAGTTAAAAAAGTATATGGACTTTACCCTTTTTCTTTTAAAATCATGTCCAGCCCTTCTGCTTCCTCTCCATCGACATTTTTCTGGTCTGAAACAGATTTGAAATTGGCACACCAAGGGAAGAGAAGAAGGAGAAAAAATTCAAATCTTTAGATATGGAAATTTGCTTATTTTTCATACTTTCTCTTTACCAATCTCTTCTCCTCTTTTTCCCTCTTCTTCTTGATGATTTTTCTGAAGTTTTGAAGGCTATTTTGAAGGAAGAACAGAGGGGAAATTTTGAAAATCAAGTAAGGAGGCCAAAGAAGGCAAAGAGCAAGCAAAGAAAAGCAAGAAAACAAGGTAAAACTTTCATTCTTTGATAGTTTCTCCCTCCCCCTTCCTCTTGCATGAATTTGGGCACCATGAGCCCAATTCTTAGGGGCTGTTTTTTGCCCAATTCATGGAGGGATTAGAGGATTTAGGTGGTAAGGATTAAGAATGAACCAATGAATCAAGAAAGGAGTATTAGGAAACAAGATGGAATCATTAAGGATCCAAATGCTCCCTTACAAATATGATTTTATATGAATGTTTTTAGGCTTAATTGGATGTTAAAACATGCTCCTAAGATCCCTAAGAGGCTCCCTACATGCTTCCTCCTTCAAGAAAATAAAGAGAAATCCATGGAAGGCCAATGCACCCATAGTCTCGGCCTTAGCAAGTTCACCTAGCTAGGGAGAGTTTCAAACTTTTCTAAGGCTAGTTTTGAGTCATATATGGTGAATGAATATAAGAGGATGCCTTGAAAAAAATTTAGAACTCAAGGAAAGTAAATTGGGGTCATAGGTTCCATATTATGACCTAAACAAGCAACATAGTACTAGACCCTTTGTTTTAATGGTGTGGTGGCTCCAAGAGGCTTAAAAGGAGTCAAGAATCATAATTGAGAGGAAAGAATGAGGCCTAGTGTAACACCCCATAATTAATTAAGGTATTAATCATGGATTTGAATTAATTAAGAGTAATTAATATGGGCTCATTGGGCAAGTTAAGTGAATGGAGACTTTAGAGAGATAAATTATTAATATGGGTTTGAGATTTAATTGGGATAGAAATTTTATCTAGGCCTAAATTAATAGATCATGAGAAGAGGCTAATGGAGGCCCAATGGATTATGTGCAAACCTAACATAATTTAGTGTGATGGAGGCCCAAGATTTACTTTGTATAGACTCTTCTAAGTGGCCCAATAATCCTTGTGCAGACTTAAAACTCTTGAGCTCTTCAAACTTGGCCCAAACCTAGTTAAATTTCAGCAACTTAAGTGTAAAAACTGGCCCAGTAAATTCTGTAGCCCAACACCTCTAAACTGGCCCAACAAACTTAAAAATCTGAAGCCCAAATGAAAGTAGATCTTGGAGCAGCCCATGACCCATACTTGACCCAACTAAAACCCAACTTAAACCCTAATACCCCAGCCACTTTCTCACTTGCTGAAACATAAGACTTGAGAGGCAAAATTCGGAGGTGGAGAAGGAGGCTAGGGTTTGGGACCAAAATTCTGCATTTTCTCACACTTAGAGCAAGATTCAGCCAAGGTAATAATTATACAACTTAATCCCCTCATCTTTCCCTTTAATTTGGTCCGATTAGTTTTTTATTTGGAGCCTTTTCATCCTACCCAAAAATCTAAAATGTGAGTGTTTGGGGGTTTTCTTGATGAAATTCGTAGGTTGAGCTTAGGGCTGACTTTGGGTGAGTTTAAACCCTCCATTTGGATGCTTTATTGGTTAATTTGAGACCCCCATAGCTGATTTAGAAAATGGGTGTTAGTTTTGCACGAAATTGCTTAAGATTTTCGGTGGAATGTGGAGTTTTCTGCTAGATGACACTTAAATCCGAAATTGGAACTTGTTGTGGCTGGGTAAATGATTCTTAGGTAGTCATTAGCATTTTAAATTTCTTGGGTACTGATTATGACTATTAATGATGAATTAGAGTAGTAATTCTATGATGCTATGGTTATAGGGGGATTTCTGCACCATTGGTGATTGTTGCAAGTGTCTACAAGTGAGGTAACCGGGTTACATTAATTCCATTTATATATCTGTGTTAATTTCATATTTTGCTGTACATGAATGATTTGAAATGTTGAATGAATTGGTTGGCTATCTGTTAAATTGTGATTGGACCTTGTGAGTCCATGGTGGAGCTGTGGTGCGGCTGCCACCCGCACATGTGCTTCGATCGAGCACTGGGTTATGATCAAACCCCAGATGCACTGAGCCCCGGTTGTGCTCAATGAGGAGTAGGTGTCGTGGACGGGCCTCTCTGGTGTTAATGGCCTTTAACATGTGATAATATGATTGCTAGTATGGGATAGTAATCATGATAGCCTAATTATTTCATTTACTGATATGAATGGTCTACTATTGGTGTTTATGTGAAATTATGCATGTATGTGAATTAATATGGAGTATATGATGGAATTGCCTTGGTTACTGAGATTTATATCTCACCCCGTCTTATGGGATTAACATTTCAGGTGAGGGTTCTTCGAGTAAGGATAAGGGTAAGCAAGTGGATGAACATCCATAAGCAGAGGCCCGGTGTGGGGAGCTACACTTGGTCTGAGTAGAATATGGTAGATGCTAATTTTGTTAAGTCTTGTATAGCATCATCATGTATTTGCATTGCCAAGTGTAGAAGTTGTATTTTGTTAACATAGAATGTAATCCCATGATATGTTCCTTATACACTTGACTATTAATGCAAGAAATACCCAGTGAAATATGATTGAATAACTATTGTGGGAGATTTATAATTTGTTGACGTAAAATCGTATAGATGAGTAGGAAAATCCACATCTAAATGCAAAAAGGGTAATGATAGATTAGTTGGGTAATTAAGGTACATAATTACCACTAAAGTTGCATAAATTAAGGTAGAATGGCCCTAGAGTGATATTGGAGGGAAATTGGAGAGCATAAGATGAAATCTTGGGAGTTGTAGGAACAGAAGGGAATTGGCCGCAGCCAATATTTAATTGGCCTAGGCCAAATAGTAACAGAGAAGAATTGGCCGCGGCCAACATTTAATTGGCTTCGGCCAAATGTGACAAACCTGCCAGGGAAGAAAACAGAGAGCAATTGGCCGCGGCGAATAGTGACGTTAGCCGCGGCTAAGCCTAAGAGGCAGATTTGGGGGTGTTTCAGAGGGTATTTGGCCGCGGCTAAAGGGGTATTTGGCCGCGGCGAAATGTGAAAAATTTGTGAAGGCGTAAGGAGTTGAACCGAGAGTAATTGGCCGCGGCAAAAGTGCTCTATTTCTCATATTCATCTAGAAAACTTAGTTTCTCTTAAGGTAATGCTAAGGAATGATTTAGAAACCCTTGTAAGAGGATTTTATGAGTTGGAAATGATGGATGGGAGAATCAAAGGCTCCTTATTAATAATTAAATTCACTCATTCATTCGAATAATTGTGGTTGTCTAGCTAATGACCCTAGCAACATTAAGGTTTCAAATTTCCTCACTTGTTCCCGATGTAATTAATTTTAATGACTTCAAAGCTTGGTATATGATTATTAATCATGTACTTAACCTTAATTACTATAATTGGAAGTTAGGGTCGTTACACCTAGAAGTTATTTGAGGAGTGTTGCTTCATTAGGCACCATTATAGACCATAATGAAGCCTATAGAATAATTTAGGACTTAAGCAAATTGTATAGCTTTAGAATATGTTTCATGAACCTAATTCGCTCCCTTAAATCATGTCTAGGCTAAGAGAAACTATCTCCACCAAATTGTGGGTGTATAGCCGAGGCAAAGGAGGGAAATCCAAGGAGAAAAGTGTGTAGATTTGCACAAGGTAGCTCTCTTCACCTTCTCTCATGCATGGATGTGTGTTTAGCTTGTTTTAGAATGTGTGTATGTGTATTTTCAAGCTAAGAAAAGTATGCTAGCATGCCTTTATATGTCATGATCCTTGATGCCATGTTATGTTTTAAATGAGTCCATGATGTTTGTATGAGTTTACTTGAGTGTGGAAAGGCAAGAACTCTTCCCTTTGGTGAGGATGGGCCAAGAACCCTTGAGCTTAGTTGAGACAAAGCAAATAGTCTCCTAAAAGCAAAGTGAGCTCCCAAGAGTATTGTTGAGTCCAAAGCTCTTAAAGAATGGGTGAGGCAAGTCTAAAATCTATGAAGAGAAGTGTGAGGCCAATCCAAACACTTAGGGAACTCTTGAATGTCTTGTATGATTGATTCACATGCCAAGGTTGCTTTGAAAATGTCCATGACTTCCATTTTTTCATACATGCATTTGAAGAGCTTGCTTTGTACATATTATGTGTGATTGAATGGGAGATGAGCTATTAGGATTCTTTGAATCTCATCCCCTCCTCTCCAATGATCTAACATGCTAGGTGGACCAAGCAATTATGGTGAAGGGAGCCAACAATGATAAGGAAGAGAGATTAATAACCTTATGTCTTGTTTTGTTTATTTTGGAACCATAATGATGGTTCATCATGTATATGAGGTTGTATATGTACTATGAACATTGAGACATGTGTAAATACCCTATTATGTGATGTTTAGATATATGATTATGATATATGACCACTAGCCCATGTTTTGAGTATGTAAGGTTATAGAATGAGAATTTAAAGTTTGATGAATATGTATATAAGTGAGGGTTGAATGGCCAAAATGAGATGTATGAGGTTTGGAACCATTTGGGTAGCTCACACAAGTCTTAAATATTCTTTTAGACTTGCCCAAAAGGTGCCAACACCAAGGGAAGACCATTTGACAAGTTTGGTACCTCATATGGAGCCAAATTTGACCATTATGGAACTCTATATCACTTTTTGGCCAAATGAGTTAGTCTTGGTCTGAAATTTGACATAGAATTAGGTTTTAGTAAGAGCTTTTTGGAAAGCTAAAGATCATAATTTTTAGAGGTCTACAGAATATTTGATTATTTTTCAAAATTGGCAAATTTTATGGATTTGGTCTGTTGTACTATTCAATTGGTTCGAAATTATTTTCTATCATTTGAGATCCAAATGATGTCCAATTGCCATGAAATTTTATATAAAGAAACTAGGAAATCATAGTGACTTGTACCAACTAGAAGCACCTCATTTGGAGGTTTAGAGAGGAAGATATGAATTTTTGAAGTTTCTGTCCAGTATCAATAGCCTTACCCGACCAGAAGTACTGTTCCATCGAATTCTAAGATGTGGGCTTGATAAACTGATTTGGAGATATTTTTACTCTCTATTTGACATCCACATATTTCCATATTGGTATCATTTTCATGGATTAGATTTTTTTGGAATTAATTGGACATTTTTGAAGTTCATATCAGCAAATTGTGACAGCATCAGGACCTAGTCCGACCTCCGGACCATTTCGAGTGTCAAACGCTCTGTGTGTGGGATGTTATGACTTGTACATATTTTTGTCATGAAGTAGACATCCCAAGATTTCCAGATTGACCAAGATTTCATGTTTTTTATTTTTCTAAATTTAATTATGATTTTCCAAAATTTGCCCAAAAAGGAGGCCAATTCTGGCCGAGAATGAAACTTCATTTTCCACCTCCCAATTCGGTTTCCATGAGTTGTAGGCAAGTTTTTATGATACAAATGAGTTTTAATAATGCAATTAAATATGAGGAGGCATAGTATGAGCTCACACGGTCCACGTGACACTGAAATGAATTTCTAGATACGACGCAACGCAAAAATATTCATAATTTTCCCTTGCTTTTCTATGAGCAACCTACATCCTCCATGATACTAAGTCATTGAAAGGCATGGGATGAACTAAAATTTATGGTGTTACATAGCCTCTCTCCTGCCAGAGATGTTAACCATATTTAGTGTGTGAGATGCCCTAGTGCCAAAGCACTTTAAAGCAGAACGTGGGCATAGTTACAAACTGCAGGATATGAGAGGAAGACTAAAATGAGTACACGTAAAGTAAGTCAATAGAGTAAAAAAAGAAAGTCCAAGTAAAAAGGGGCTGAAGTGGGAGTCTGAGGATCCTATGAGGAGTGAAGAGTGAAAAATGAAAAATGCTCCCTAGTATCAGAATGATGGGATCCTAGAGAATTAGATGACACAGAATCCACTTCGCACGAAGAGCACGATGTACCTCTGAGTTTAGCCTCAGTTATTATGAGCGATGGTAACTGAACTTAGTGAGCATATATTTTACTATCAGATATAGTAATCTTAGGCTTTGACACCTCCCAGAGATGGATCGCAGTAGATCCTCGCATATCACAGTGGGTTGCAGTAGACCCTAGCAGGTCTCTGAGAGGTCGCAATAGACCTAAGGGTCACAGTAGATCCCATAGAGTTACAAAGAGCCCTAGCCACAGCATGATAGATCTTTGGTAGAGACGACAGCTTGAGATAGTTTTATAGAGTAGTTAGTCTCAGAGACCAGTATAGTTTCAGCTAACTTTTGTCTCAGAGACTGGAGACCTTCTGAGTCTAGTAAATTGTTGCTACAGAGATATGGAGGCTTTACTCAGACAGTTAAACCACTTATTAGCTCTCTTTAGAGATGAGCATAGTGTATGGGATGAGGAAAGCAAGAAATTAGCTTTCTAGAGTTAGAGCCGGATGAACTACTACCTAGCAGATAGTAGCCCTGACTGAGAGATAGAGAAATCCCCCCATGTTAGCTTATGTATTCAGAAAAGGGTTAGGTGTTTTTATATGAGGTAAGTGGTACAGTACATCTCCAGTGAGCAAAACTGTGAGAATAACTAGCATCCCACCAGAACTTAGCAGTAATCAATGGTAGTAGCTCTTCAGTGCTAGTAGGAGGTATATGTTAGGCCAATTGGTATTGAAATGAGGGACTATAAAATGCCATTGTAAGTGAGCAAAGATGTGTAAATCAACCCACTAAAAGAAACGTTAATCCTACAAATGGGTTAACATTGACCCTACATGATTAGTAAGCTCTCCCAAGATAGGCCTCTAGAGTTAGAAATTTCTTTCCCTTATGAGAAAGAACTAGCTAGGATTTTATAGCAATAGAACCCTCATTAAAAACTAACAATGAAAAATCCCCTAGGTAAGAGAAAATTTAAACGAATGAAATCACTGAGAAAGTGTATAGAGCCAAGAAGAAGGGAAGAGAAAAGCAGTTAGTTAGAAAAGAACAGAGTAAGAGAAAGTGTATCCCTAAATTTTGAGGACGAAATTTATTTAAGGGGAGGAGAAATGTAACATCCAGTCCCTCCATAAACATGAGAAACGCAATGTTCGGTTTCTCTGTAAACGTCAAAAATAGGCTAAATATAAAAAGAAGTCCTCGAAATAGAAGGAATTGAGATCAAATAAAATTATAATAAAATTTTAAATATTAAAAAATGAGGATTTGATATTTGACATGCCCAAAAACTAGAGTCAGAAGAGCTCAGAAAATTTGTCGAAGAAAGTAAGGGCATTTTTGTAATTTCTGGAAAATTTTGGAAACTCATTGGAGGGCTTTTTAAATTGAAAATTTAAGCTTTCTAGGGTTCTCAAAGGCCCTGAATATCATGGGAAACCCTAGAATAGTTGAAACCCCTCAGGTGAGCGATTTCGACCGTCGGTTAATCGAAACGTTGACCGAACGGTTCGGAATGATTTTAGATCCTTTTTGAGTGATTCCAAAGGCAATTATTATGATTAAGAGCCTAAGGAATATGATGGAAAAGATGAATGTCAAAAAGGAGCTGATTTGAGCCAAAATGATAAGAACAAAGAATAAGGACTAAAATGCAAAATGGAAAAGTGCATAAAGTGGACTCTTCACCTTCTTAAAGCACGTTTTCCTTTGGCCTCTAATTAACCGACCTTCTTTCTACCCAAAACAGAGCATGAGACCAAGGGAGAGAGACGCACTAAGAGAGCTCAAGAGGAGGAAGAAAAGGCTAACAAAAGGTAAAGATTTCTATAGTCTTTCTTCTTGAAACCTTCCTTTCCTCTCTTTGCTTCATCCTTCCATGTTTTTGGTGAATGAAATGGTTCTGTTTTGGCCTTGAACCAGAGGGGAAAAGTTAGAAATCCAAAGAGGAAGCTAAGGCTAGAAGAAACACTCTTGAAAGAAGGTTGAACCCAAGGTAATTTCTTGCTTTTTATTGCTTCTTCCTTCTTGCTCTTCCTTGTGTGTATAACGCCTAAAAATAGAGCCATCTAGGGGAGGAAAGTTATGATCTAGTACTAATAAGAAACCATGAAATTGGAGTGTGGGAACTTGGAATATGCCAAGAAATTTCAAGCAAAACCAAGGAATTCCAAGTTAGAAAAGTGTAGAGCTCTTGAACACCTTGTAAAAACTGATTTGATATATGAGTTTCCTTGCATGTGTGAGTATTTGATTGAGCTCCTAAGACCTCTAGGAAGCCTCCCAAGTGTGTCTCCCATTAAGGAAAAATCAAGAAGGCCATGAACTCTTCTTCCCCCCATAGTCTCGGCCTAGGCAAGTTCCTATAGCTAGAGAGAGTTTTAAATTTTTCTAAGGTCATTCTTGAGTCATATGTGATGAGTGAAGATGAGTAGAGGCCTTGGAAAAAATTTAGAACTCATAGAAAGTGAATTGGTGCCATAGACCCTATTATGTGACCTAAAGAAGCAACATGTGTTTAGGCTCTTCATATTAATCGTGTGATGACTCCAAAAGGCTTAAAAGGAGTCAAAAATCATATTTGAAAAGAAAGAATGGAGCCTAAAATTTAATTGAGGGGTGTTGCTTCATTAGGTGCCTTCATGGACCATAATGAGGTCTATAGGATAACCTAGTGTCTAAGCATGTGGTGTGACTTTAAAAATTGTTCCATGAACCTAATTAGCTTCCATAATCATGTCTAGGCCTAGAGGGACCTTCCCTACACTTTTGTGGGTGTGTAGCCAAAAAGAGGAGCTTAAATTCAAAAGGAAAAGTGTGTGAATTTACACAAGATAGCTCTCTCCATTTTCTCTCATACATGGATGTGTGTTTAGCTTGTTTTACAATGTGTGTATGTGTATTTTCAAGTTATGAAAAGTATGCTAGCATGCTTTTATATTCCATGATCCATGATGCTATGTTATGTTTCAAATGAGCACTTGATCTTTGTATGAGTTTACTTGAGTGTGGAGAGGCCAAGAACTCTTCCCTTTGGTGAGGATGAGCCAAGAACCCTTGAGCTTGGTTGAGACAAAGTAAAGAGTCTCCCAAAAGCAAAATGGGCTCCCAAGAGTATGGTTGAGTCCAAAGTGCTCAAGAAGTGGGTGAGGCAAGACCAAAACCCATGAGGAGAAGTGTGAGGCCAATCCAAACATTTAGTGAGCTCTTGAATGATTGGTATGAGTTGCTCACATGCCAAGCTTGCTTTTAAAATGTCTATGGCTTTTATTTTCCCCATGCATGCATTTGTAAAGCTTGATTGCACATATTATGTATGATTGAATGAGAGATGAACTATTTGGATTCCTTGAATCTCATCCCCTCCTCTCCAATGATCTAACATGCTAGGTGTACCAAGTAATTATGGTGAAGGGAGCCAACAACAATGAAGAAGAGAGATTGACAAGCTTATGCCTTGTTTTGTCCATTTTGGAACCATAATGATGGTTCATGATGTATATGAGGTTGTAAATGTGTTATGAACCTTGAGACATGTATAAATATGCAATTATGTGATGTTTATAACTATGGATATGATGTATGAGCTCTAGAATACAATTTGAGTATGTAATGCCAAATTATGTAATTTGGAAGTTTAATGTAAATGTGCATAAGTGTGGGTGAGAAGGCCAAAATGAGATTCATGAGGTTTAGGACTATTTAGGCAGCTCATACAAGTCTTAAATGTATTTTTGGACTTGCCCAAAAGGTGCCAAGACTAAGGGAAATCCATTTGGCAACTTTAGTACCCTATATGAAGCCAAAATTAACCATTATAGAACCCTAGGTCACTTTTTAGCCAAATGAGTTAGTCTTGATATGAGATTTGGTATGAAATTAGGTCCCATTGATAGCTTTGTGAGAAGCTAAAGATCATAATTTTTAGAGGTCTACAGAATATTTGATGATTTTTCAAAGTTGGCAAAATTGATGGAAATGGTCTGATGCACTGTTACAATGGTCCGAAATTGTTTTCCGTCACATAAAAGTCAAATGATGTCCAATTGCCATGAAATTTTATGCAAAGAAACTAGGAAATCACAGTGACTTGTGCCAACTAGAAACACCTCATTTGGATGTCTAGAGAGGAAGATATGAATTTTTGAAGTTTCTATCCAGTATTAGTAACCTTGCCCGACCAGAAGTACTGTTCCATCGAATTCTGAGG
Organism: Erythrophleum ivorense; assembly: GCA_026724425.1. Taxonomy (NCBI): domain Eukaryota; kingdom Viridiplantae; phylum Streptophyta; class Magnoliopsida; order Fabales; family Fabaceae; genus Erythrophleum; species Erythrophleum ivorense. Next base: position 12,004,523 of record JAIUCV010000014.1, read on the forward strand.
CCTGGCTTGATGAACTGACCTAGAGATATTTTTTCTCCCTATTTGACATCCACAGCTTTCCATATTGGTATCATTTACATGGATTGAATTTTTTTGGAATTAATTGGACATTTTTGAAGTTCATGAGTAAACTGTGACAGCATTAGGACCTAGTTCGATCTCCAGACTATTTTGCATATCAAACGCTCTGTGTGTGGGATATTATGACTTGTACATATTTTTATCATGAAGTAGACATCTTAAGATTTCCATAACACCATAAATTCTAGCTCATTTCATGTCATTCTTAAGCATTCTATCATGATTCATATAGGCTTCTCATAGAAAAAGCTAGGAGAATGGAATTAATTTCGCTTTGCGTCATATCTAAAAATTTCAATCTATGTCACGTGGACCGTGTGAATTCATACTATACTTCCTCATATTTAATTACATCATTACAACTCATTTTCATCCCAAAAATATGCCTACAACTTATGGAAACCGAAATGAAATATGGAAAATGAGTGTTCATTCTCGGCCAGAATTGGCCTCATTTCTGGGCAAACTTTGGAAAATCATAACTAAGTCTAGAAAAATCTAAATCATGTAATCATGGTCATTCTGAAAATCTTAGGATGTCTACTTAATGATAAAAATATGTACAAGTCATAATATCCTACACACAGAGTGTTTGACATGCGAAATAATTTGGAGGTCAAACTGGGTCCTGATGCTGTCACAGTTTACTGATATGAATTTCAAAAATATCCAATTAATTCCACAAAAATATAGTCCATGCAAATGATACTAATTTAGAAATTTGTGGATGTCAACTAGATAGGAAAAATATCTCCAAATCAGTTCATCAAGCCCAGACCTTAGAATTCGATGGAACAGTACTTCTGGTCGGGCAAGGTTACTGATACTGGACAGGAACTTCAAAAATTCATATCTTCCTCTTTAGACCTCCAAATGAGGTGTTTCTAGTTGGCACGATTCACTGTGATTGCCTAGTTTCTCTATATAAAATTTTATGGCAATTGGACATCATTTGACTTTTATGTGATGGAAAACAATTTCGAACCATTGTAACAGTGCATCAGACCATTTCCATCAATTTTGCCAATTTTGAAAAATCATCAAATATTTTGTAGACCTCTAAAAATTATGATCTTTAGCTTCCCAGAAATGTATTAATGAGACCTAATTCCATGCCAAATCTCAGATCAAGACTAACTCATTTGGCTAAAAAGTGACTTAGGGTTCCATAATGGTGAATTTTGGCTCCATATAGGGTACCAAAGTTGCCAAATGGATTTCCCTTGGTCTTGGCACCTTTTGGGCAAGTCCAAAAGTATATTTAAGACTTGTATGAGCTGCCCAAATAGTCCCAAACCTCATGAATCTCATTTTGGCCTTCTCACCCACACTTATGCACATTTACATCAAACTTCCAAATTACATAATTTGGCATTATATACTCAAATTGTATTCTATAGCTCATACATCATATCCATAGTTATAAACATCACATAATTGCATATTTATACATGTCTCAAGTTCATAATACATTTACAACCTCATATACATCATGAACCATCATTATGGTTCCAAAATGGACAAAACAAGGCATAAGCTTGTCAATCTCTCTTCTTCATTGTTGTTGGCTCCCTTCACCATAATTACTTGGTCCACCTAGCATGTTAGATCATTGGAGAGGAGGGGATGAGATTCAAGGAATCCCAATAGCTCATCTCTCATTCAATCATACATAATATGTGCAATCAAGCTTTACAAATGCATGCATGGGAAAAATAAAAGCCATAGACATTTTAAAAACAAGTTTGGTATGTGAGCAACTCATACCAATCATTCAAGAGCTCACCAAGTGTTTGGATTAGCCTCACACTTCTCCTCATGGGTTTTGGTCTTCCCTCACCCACTTCTTGAGCACTTTGGACTCAACCATACTCTTGGGAGCCCATTTTGCTTTTGGGAGACTCTTTACTTTATCTCAACCAAACTCAAGGGTTCTTGGTTCATCCTCACCAAAGGGAAGAGTTCTTGGCCTCTCCACACTCAAGTAAACTCATACAAATATCATGTGCTCATTTGAAACATAACATGGCATCAAGGATCATGGAATATAAAAGTATGCTAGCATACTTTTCATAACTTGAAAATACACATACACACATTGTAAAACAAGTTAAACACACATCCAAGCATGAGAGAAAGTGGAGAGAGCTACCTTGTGTAAATTCACACACTTTTTCTTTTGAATTTAAGCTCCTCTTTTCGGCTACACACCCACAAAAGTGTGGGGAAGGTCCCTCTAGGCCTAGACATGATTATGGAAGCCAATTAGGTTCATGGAACAATTTTTAAAGTCACGCCACTTGCTTAGACACTAGGTTATCCTATAGACCTCATTATGGTCCATAAAGGCACCTAATGAAGCAACACCCCTCAATTAAATTCTAGGCTCCATTCTTTCTTTTCAAATATGATTCTTGACTCCTTTTAAGCCTCTTGGAGTCATCACACGATTAAAATGAAGAGCCTAAACACATGTTGCTTCTTTAGGTCACATAATGGGGTCTATGGCACCAATTCACTTTCTTTGAGTTTTAAATTTTTTCCAAGGCCTCTACTCATCTTCACTCATCACATATGACTCAAGAATGGCCTTAGAAAAATTTAAAACTTTCCCTAACTATAGGAACTTGCCTAGGCCAAGACTATGGGGGGAAGAAGAGTTCATGGCCTTCTTGATTTTTCCTTGATGGGAGACACACTTGGGAGGCTTCCTAGAGGTCTTAGGAGCTTAATCAAATACTCACACATGCAAGGAAACTCATATATTAAATCAGTTTTTGTAAGGTGTTCAAGAGCTCTACACTTTTTTAACTTGGAATTCCTTGGTTTTGCTTGAAATTTCTTGGCATATTCTGAGTTCCCACACTCCAATTTGATGGTTTCTTTTTATTTCTAGGTCAGAACTTTCCTCCCCTAGATGGCTCTATTTTTAGGTGTTATACACACAAGGAAGAGCAAGAAGGAAGAAGCAACAAAAAGCAAGAAATTACCTTGGGTTCAACCTTCTTTCAAGAGTGTTTCTTCTTGCCTTAGCTTCCTCTTTGGATTTCTAACTTTTACACTCTGGTTCAAGGCCAAAACAGAACCATTTCATTCACCAAAAACATGGAAGGATGAAGCAAAGAGAGGAGAGGAAGGTTTCAAGAAGAAAGACTATGGAAATCTCTACCTTTTGTTAGCCTTTTCTTCCTCCTCTTGAGCTTTCTTAGTGCATCTCTCTCCCTTGGTCTCATGCTCTATTTTGGGTAGAAAGAAGGTCGGTTAATTAGAGGCCAAAGGAAAATGTGCTTTAAAAAGGTGAAGAGTCCACTTTATGCACTTTTCCATTTTGCATTTTAGTCCCTATTCTTTGTTCTTATCATTTTACCTCAAATCAACTCCTTTTTGAAATCTGTCTTTTCCATCATATTCCTTAGGCTCTTAATCATAATAATTGCCTTTGGAATCACTCAAAAAAGATCTAAAACCATTTCGAACCTTTCGGTCAAAGTTTCAGTCAATTGACGATCAAAATCGCTCACCGGAGGAGTTTCAACTGTTCTAAGGTTTTCCATGGTATTCAGGGCCTCTGAGAACCCTAAAAAGTTCAAATTTTCCATTTAAAAAGCCCTCCTGTGAGTTTCCAAAATTATAAAAATACCCCTACTTTTTTTGGCAAATTTTCTGAGCTCTTCTGACTCTGGTTTTTGGGCATGTCAAATATCAAATCCTCATTTTCTAATATTTAAAATTTTATCATAATTTTATTTGGTCCCAATTCCTTCTATTTAGAGGACTTACTTTTATATTTGGCCCATTTTTGACGTTTACGGAAAAACCGAACATTGCGTGTCTAACATTTACGGAGGGACTGGATGTTACAAAGAGTATGAAAAACTACTAAATTTTCATACCTTAAGCCTTTGATTTCTCCTCCTTTTTGCCTTCCTCTTTTGCGCCACTCTCCCTAGGGTTTTCCTCTGATTTTGGGCAGAACTTGGTCATGTAAAATGAAGGAAGAAGAAGGGTGCATCATATATATAGATGGAGGGAAGTTACACTTTTGAAAAATTCCCTTTTTACCCTTTGTTCTTGGCATTTTCGTTTCTCCTTTATTTTAGCTCATTTTTGAGAAATGTCTTTTCCATTATGAAATTTAGGTTCCCAATTTAGTAAAATGCCTTTGGAATCACTCAAATTGGAGTTAAAACTTTTTTTAACGAATCTGTCAAAGTTCGGGTACACCGACATTGAAAAATGTCTATGGAGGAGATTTAACTATCCTAGGACTTTCCATGATTTTTAAGGCCTTTGGGAACCCCAGAGAACTCAAAAAAATCATTTAAAAAGCTCTCTTGTGTAAATTCTAAAATTTACTCAAAATTACGAAAATGCCATTGCGTTTCGTAAGTTTTTCGTAAGAAATTGTTTCTTCATTCTAGCTCCATTTTTCTTTCCATTTGAGCCTGGGATTCTCATTTTTAGGAGTCTAGAATGCTTCCCAAATTTTTCAAGACCTTAACTACATCATTTTGAGGGACTTCCTTTTGTATCTGGTGAGTTTCATTTTTTGACAGAGAAATCATACATTTTGTTTATCATGTTTTCTCTAGTTTTCAAAGAACTGGATGTTACACTGCACATTCAAGCACTAACACATCCTCATTAAATCACACACGAAGCATTCATTCACACTCTCACATGTTCGCACAAGGCACCAGGCTCCCTCACACATGGATGCAATATGTAATATTGACACGTGATGAAGTGGATGGGGGCCCACAAGAAGAAAAGAATATAGGGGGTATGGGCAAAGAGGCAATTGGATGAGAATTGGTGGCAAAAGAGGACATATTAAGGAGAGCTCTGAGATTCAAAAATGCGAGAGATATTCACTTCCTTTAATCAAGCTTTAATGGTCGTGGGTTTCTCCTCCAAATTTCCTCCATCCATCTTCTCAATGATAGCTTAAAATTTCTTCGGTAGCTAGCTGAAGATGTGACTTCCATGGATGGAGATTTGAGCTCTAAGATGTATCTCCAAATTGGCTAAATTCTCTTTTCTCCGTCCTTTACTTTCAGCATTAATTTCTTTGTTTAATTTGATTAGGTTTAGTTTGTTAATTGGAGAATTTGGTGGCTGAATGTACTAGATTACTTTGCTCTATATTTTTATTGTAATTTCACATTTAGAGATTCATTTTGATGCCTAATTGTTTGTAGAAATTTCAGAATTAATAGCTATCCAATTTGCTAGTTAATGCAATGGTTATTGTATTAAGTGACTGGACTTTCGTGTGATTATTGTACTTGAAAATTTTCTTAATCTAATTGGTTAATTAGCATCTCTAAGTGAATTGTTTAGATACTTTAATGAGCACTTAGGTACCATTTTTGTGTGTTCTTATCCCTAACTCAAGTGACTAATTTTTTAACGTTCCTTATGGTTGCAATTTTCTTGATAATTAGTAATTTGAATCTTAGATGGTAATTCAAGAATTTTTATAAAGAATACACTGAGAAGTAAGAATTTAAGTCCAAGTTGGTATATTAAAAGGGAGCAATGATAATTAAGTCTTAGGAAGTCCATCCAAAGGTTAGTTACCACACTTGTCCTAATTGTTGCTGTCACTTAGTTTTAAGTTTTTAATTCTTGTTATTTTCTTTAATCCAATTAGAATTTAGCAATTTAAAAACCCCCTAAACATTTCTCATTTATTGTCATTAAAAGAACTTTTTCACAAATAATTAGAAGCAAAAACTTTTTGGGAAATGACCAAGGTTGTACCATTAACTACAAACCTTTAATCAAACTAGTTTATTTGAGGTTGCTTGACACAACCATCAAATTTGGTGCCATTGTTAGGGAATTTGGATTCTTAAATGTTTGGAAGAGATTTTCTAGTGTTTTTGCTCTGTTTTGAACTTGGTTTTTGGTCATTTTGATTGCTTGAATCAATTGCTATGCTTATTGGAATTTTTGTTTGACATGTCCAAAAAATTTTCAAACTTTGTTTTCCAAGGTTTTTAGGTGTTTTGAGCAAACATAATAGCAAAGCTATTAGTTGGACTATTTTAGCCAAATTCCAACGTTTAAGGCACTTTTTCTAATTATTTTAGTATTTTCTTGAATTTTCTAGGATTTTTTTTAATTTTTAATTATTTATTTTCTTTTTTTTTTGAGCTTTCTTTTATGTGATTTGTCTTTGTTTTTAAGTGTCTATATATGTTAGGTAGTTGTTAGTTTTAATTTGGAATTAATCTTCTTGCCTTTTGGTGTGAGAAATTGAGCTAATTCGGTTACCAATTTGATTGTTCAGTGTGCTTTGATTTTTCCTGGACCACTTGTAGAGAAAATTTTGAAATTTGGTACTTTAATATTTTGGGTGGTTCTAAGCAAAAGTCATAGCAAAAGCTGTGAGGTAACTCCTGGATTAGCCAAATTCCTTTGTCTTCTTTGATTTTTTCATTTTTCAAGTATTTTTTTGATTTTTCAAACATTTTCTCTATTTGTTTCTAGATTTATTGTTTTGATTTTTCTTGACTAATTTTTGTGCTATTTCTTAGTTTTCACTTGCTAATTGGTTTATGACAAGGTCCTCTAATGGGAAATTGATTGATTTGGATCCTAAAATTGAAAGAACCTTTAAAAGGTAAGTAAGGATTAAGAAAAATAATGATAGTGTAGAAAATAGTAGTAGTACTTCTTCTGCTTTTGATTGTGTGCAAGGAATTGATTGTGTACTTCAATTTGCTTGTGATAATGTGGCTGAACAAGAGCAAGTAAATGCTAACATGAATGCAAATGCAAATTTGAATGATAACATGCATGCACGAACCATTAGGGAATTAATAACTCTTAATGTGCACTATCAAAATCTTTGTATACAATATCCAGAATTACATGCAAATTTTGAGCTTATGTCTTGTTTGATTCACTTACTTCCTAAATTTCATGGACTTGCAGGAGATGACCCTCACAAGCATCTAAAGGAATTTCATATTTTTTCTATACAATGAAACTATAGAGAGTCTCAGAAGAACAAATTAAACTCAGAGCATTCCCTTTTTCTTTGAATGGTGTGGCTAAAGATTAGTTATACTATCTGCCTTCTGGTGCTATTACTTCTTGGGATCAACTAAAGAGGCTTTTCTTAGAAAAATTCTTTCCTGCTTCTCACATTGCATCAATAAGAAAAGAAATCTATGGGATTAGACAGAATGATGGAGAGACCCTGTATGAATATTGGGAAAGGTTCAAGAGATTGTTGGCTAGTTGTCCTTACCATTAAATTTCTGATCAGCTACTAATTTAGTATTTCTATAAAGGGCTATTGAATATGGATAGAAACATGATAGATGCTGCTTCTGGTGGAGCTTTGGGTGATTTGACACTTGCAAGAGCCTGGGAGTTGATTGATGAGATGGCTCAAAATGTACAATAGTTTGGTGTGAGATAGACAGTGAGAGGAGTCAGTGAGTTGTATGCTCTACATTATGATCAGAGACTTGAGAGCAAAATTGATAAGATGTTGTAATGTCCCATTTTCGTAGAAATGATAGAAACTGATACGGTTTAAGGGTAAGTCCTCTGAAATGATTGGGTCAAGGTCCAAAAAAATTAGAACAATAATCTAGTCATTAAGTAATAAAAATAGGAGCCTAAAGGTACCCGAAAATCGAAGCTAAAAGAACCAGATAGAATTTAACAAAATAGTTATGTAACATAATGTCATTTTTTTAATATTAGGCAATTTTTAGAATACTTATAGGAGGGCTTTTTAAATGAAAAATTTGAGCTATCCAGGGTTCTCAGAGGCCCTAAAAATCTTATGAAGCCCTGAGACAATTAAAACCCCTTCGATGTATGTTTTCTAATGATGCTTGACCTAAATTTTGACCCTTTCATTTAGGAAGATTTTAGCTCTTAATTGAGTGATTTTAAAGATATTTTATAGGATTGAGAACCTAAATTTTATGATAGAAAAGATGGTTCTAAAAAAAGAGCTAAAATGAACCTAAAACGAAAATTCCAAATTTAAAGGTCATTTAGAACAATTTTAATTCCTCCTCCTTATATATGATGCATCTCCTTTCTCTCTCTCACTTAGCCAACTTTAATTCTATCCAAAAATAGAAGTGAGACCAAGGGAGAGAGGCAGACAAGAGAAAGGACGAGGAGGAGGAAAAATAGGGCAAGAAAGGTATGAAATTCATGGATTTTCTTAGTCTTCTCTTTAATAAGCTTGCTTTCCTCCTTCTCCTCCTTCTTTCTATAGATTTGTTGAAGTTTTGGTGCTATTTTGAGGTCAGACCAGAGAGGAGAATTTCAAATTTGGAAAGGAGAATCCAAACAAAAGAAGAAGCATCTAAAGGAAGCTATGAAATTAAGGTAATTTGGTTATTTTCAAGCTTGCTCTTCCTTGTTCTTCTTCTTGTGTGTTTCGCCCCATGTATGGACAGCTAAGAGGGATTGAATTTTGTACCAAACCAAGGATGAATCTTAGGAATTAGAGTGTGGAGAATAAGAATATGCAAAAGAAACAAAGAAAGAACCATGATTTTCCAAGATGTGTAACCTAAGGTTTTAGTTGCACCTTAGTTTGTAAGACAAGTCCTAGCCATAAATTAAGATGTCTAAGAGTTCATATGAGTTCCTAAGACATCAATGAAGTCTCCCACATGCTTCTCCCATCAAAAAGACCAAAACAACTCTATTGGTGTCCAAAGGGTAGCCTCGGCCAAGGAGGGTTCATGCACCTAGGGAGTGTTTTAATTGCTTCCAAGTTTAGTTTTGTATCATATATGATGGGAGAGTATGAGAGGAAGCCTTGGAAAATTTTTAGAAGTCATAGATAATGAGATGGAGGTATAGGTTCCATATTGTGACTTAAAAAAGTAATATGTAGCTAGGCTCCTCAAATTGATTGTGTGATGGCTGGAAGAGGTCTAAATGGAGTCAAGAACCATAGATGAAAGGAAAGAATGGAGCCAAGATCTTTGTATTCTTGGTGTTACTTCATTAGGTGCATTATGGAACTACAATTGAACCTTAAAAGCAATCTAGCCTTAGAAATTGTTCCATGAGTGTAATTGGCTTCCATGTGATATGTCTAGGCTAAAAGAATCAAGCTCCACCTCCTTGTCGGTGTTTGGTTGAAGGAGGGGAAGCTTTTCCAAGGAAGAAAGTGTGTTCTTGTGTATAAGGTAGCCCTCTCTTCTTTCTCTCATGCATCTTTAGGTGTTTTCTTGTCTTTGAACATGTGTGTGTGTATGTTTAAGCTATTAAATATGTTTCTAGTAAATGATCACATGCTATGTTAGCATGCTGCTATGTTTATATGCTTGAAAGATGCTTTGTGAACATGGTTTGGTTTGCTTGAGCTCGGTGAAGCCAAAAGTCCCTTAGTTAGGGTGAGGATGAGCCAAAAGCCCAAAGAGAATGGGTGAGGCTAAATCATTATCTTGGCAAGCCTATATGTGTCATATGTGACTTCTTGAGTGCAAGAAATGTTCCATGTATGTTTATGACTTTCAAGATAGCCATGCATGCATTTTTAGACTTAAATTTGCATATATTATGTATGCTTGAAAGGGAAAAGAGCTATTGGGATTCCTAGAATCTCATTCTTTCCTCCTCATTACCTAACGTGTCTAGGTGGGCCAAGTGAGCAAAGGAATGGAAGCCACCAAGCTTAAAGGAAGAAGATTGACATGGAAATGTGTTATGTATTCACCTTGTGACCATGTTGATGGCATATGATATAATCTTATGATGAATGTGATGTAAAACCTTTTGAACATATGTAATTACATGGATACTTGATGTATATATGATAATTGATACCACTTGAATGATGTAGCAAGTTTTTGACAATAAATAGCAAGATTTATCTATGTGTGCTTTTGTGTATATCATCAAGTAGGAGATTGAATTTGTGAGATCTGGGTTTGTGGACCTTTAAGACATGTTTAATAGGCTATTTTAATACTTTCCCACATGCTCAAGTGGCTTTGGAAGTCTTGGAAGCTAAAATGGACCCTTTGTGACCCTTAAGAAGCACAAAAATGACCAAATTGTAACTCTACGTCAAGATTTGACCAAATGAACGAATTTTCATAAGAAATTTGGCATGCATATGGATCTCACCCATAGATTTTTTGGAAGCTAAAAAACTAGATTATTTAGAGCTTTATGGAATTAATTATGAATTTTCAAAGTTGCAAAATTTTTGCTATTTAGATATGGTTACTGTTCATATAGTTAGTTTCTTCTCTTATGTTATTTGAGGGACAAATGGTGTCCAATGCCCATGAAATTTTACAAAAATAAACTAGACATGATAAGCTTTCTATGGCCACTGAGATCACCCTAATTAGATGTCTGAGTAGAGAGATATGAATTTTTGAAATTCAGAGTTAATACCAATAATGCAGTAGTACCTTTGGTACTATTCTATCAATTTCCAATGGTTAGATGTTTTTGTTTTGGTCTAGAATTATTTTAGCATAAATTTAATCTGTAGCTTTCCAGAATGGTATAGTGTGCACGATTTCAATTTTTTTAGATTTAATTATGATTTTTCAAAATTGGCACCAGAAATCTGGCAGCAGAACCTTTGACAAGCTTATATTATTTTGTGTATGTATGCTATGAGCTCAAGTTTTTGGCAACATTTTATGATGGTTTTGAGTTGTAGGTATGTATTTAAATAGGAGAATGAGATGGATGAGTTCGTATGGCCCACAGGACATGAAATGAAAATTTTTTCGGTTACACAACATAAAATAATGTATTATTTTAATGAAATATTTTTCTTGAAAGTGTGCTTGATCAAGGTAATGGACTTGAAATGAGATGAGAAAGGTCAGATAGATATGGTGTTACTAATGTCCTCTATGCTCCTACAGCTTGCTTTAGCTCAATGGCAACCACATTCAACCTTTATTCCATCTTAGACTTATGCACCACAATCTTATGCTGCTCAAGTGCATTCATATCTATAGTGCTATACGCCTAGGCAAACATCTACCTTTACTGCCATGGTGGGACCTTTATGTGATATATGTTGTTTGGCCATACATGCTACTAATTAGTGCCTGATGTTAGATGATAGGGTAGAGACTTGTGTTAGGATGTTTCCAGTCAGGCCAATGCAACAAGGGCAGTAAAAGTATGATCCCTACTCTAACACATATAAGCCAAGGTAGAGGGATCATCCGAACTTGAGATATAGGGGAGGGCAACAACAGAATATTTATAATGCTACAGGACCTAGTGTATAACCTTCCCAACCTATGAAGCAGTCAGTTCCTATATAGAAGGAACCAAAGAAAGGAAGTAATTTGAAGGATATGATGAAGTAGCTTATGGAAAGTAATGCATAGCTTAAGTAACATTTGCAGCAACAACAGTAGTAGCTATAGATGAGCATGCAAAACTTGGAAAGAAGGGTTGATACTCAGTTAGGCCAATTTGCTACCTCTCTTAGTGAGGTAAAATCTTATGATTTAGGCCAATTGCCATCATAGACGATTGTGAGTCTAAGGAATAGTAGTAATGTTAGTGCCATTACTCTTAAGAGTGGAAAGAAAGTTTAAGGATCCTCAGATACCAATACCATGGATAAGCTGGCATCATCAAAAACACACGTTGCACCAGATGAGCTTAAGAAAGAAAAGGAGTTAAAGAAGATTTTGCCTTTCCCATATAGACCTACTATGGGAAAGAGGCAAACTGAAGCAGAAGTTGAAAAAGAAATCCTTAAGACTTTCAAGAAGGTTGAGGTCAATGTACCTTTATTAGAAGTAATCAAGACCATCCCTAAGTATACTAAATTTCTTAAAGAAAAATGTACCAATAAGAGGCAGCTAAGAGGGAATGAGAAAGTCAATTTTGGCAAGAATGTTTCAGCACTTATATAAGTAATGTAAGACTTCGAAATTAATTAAGGTATTAATCATGGATTTAGACTAATTAAGAATAATTATTATGAAATAATTAGGCAAGTTATGTGAATATGAAATTATGGAGAAATAAATTATTAATGTGGGTTTAAAGATTAAATGGGTTAGAAACTCAGTCTAGGCTTACAATTAATTTAAGTATATCATGGATAAACACAAATAGAGGCCCAATTATATTTTTGAGCAGATCTAACTTCTTATTGTGAGACTTAGCCCAAGAGAGATTATTTAGCAATAGCCCAATTTGGTTTAGTGAGTTAGAGGCCCAAGACTCTACTAAATCCTAGAAATTCTACAACCCAACTCATGAAATCTAGCCCAATAAGATAAAAATCTAAACCCTATGTGGATTTAGGCCTTTGGGTCAACCCATAACCTAAAAGGACCCAAACTTAAACCCTAAATCCTTGATAGCCCCTTACACTCTACAGAAACAAAACACACAGAGCATTTTTGGAGGTTTAAGATGGAGGCTAGGGTTTTCTACCTATTTTCACCACTTCCCACTTCTAGAGTCAAAATCAGCTGCGGTGAGTGTTATATAACTTAATCTTCTCCTCTTCCTCTTCAATTTGACCTAATTGGTTTTTCATTTGGAGCACTTTCACCCACACCTCAAATCTAATTTGGGTTGTTTGATATTTTTTTTGGAGGATTTTCGGAGGTTAAGGTTATGAGAGGTATTGGATAAGTATAAACATCGCATTTTGATGTATTTTTTGCTGGTTTAAGACCATAGTTGATTTACAATATGGGTATTAAATTTGTGCAAATTTACCTAGAATTTGAAATGATATTATGAAGTTACTAGTGTGAGAACAATCAAATCTGAAATTGAAGACTTGTAGTGTAACACCATACTTTTCTAGCTTTTTTCATATTACTTTCATGTCTCATATCATGCAATTCATGAAGGAGTAAAAGAAATGGCATTAAAATAATGAATTTCTTAGCATTGCATTACGTATAAAATTTCATTCGGTGTCCCATGGGCCATATGAGCTCATGTATTACATTCTCATATTTAATTAGATAGATACAACTCATTTCCATCTCTAAAAGTGGCCCAGAACTCATGCAAGGCAATGGAATACATAAAATTCATAGATGTTATTTCGGCAAGAAATTTTCCTTTTCTGTCACAAATTTTGGAAAATCATAACTAATTCTAGAAAAATAAAAATCATAAATTATTTACCATTCTGGAAAGCTACACATGTATACTTTATGTTAAAATATGACCAGACCATGAAATATCACACATAAGACGTTTGACATTCATAAACGTGCAGAGGTTTGACTAGCTACCAATACTAATATAGTTTTCTGCTATAAATTTTAAAAATGTCCAATTAATTTCACAAAAATTCAATCTATGCAAATGATACCAATTGGGAAAGCTATGGATGTTAGCTAAGGGGAAAAAATAACTTTAGACCAGTTTAGGCATGTCCATGCATCAAATATTAATAAATAGTAACCTAGGTCAGTCTAGACGCCTGATACTAGATAAAAGTCTTTAAAAATTCATATCTCCCTCTCTTGGCACCTAAATGAGATGCTTCTAGTTGACACAAGTCACTAGAAATGTCTTGTTTCTCCTTACAAAACTTCATGGCAATTGGACATAATTTTCCCCCTTAGTGATAGAATTAATTTTTGGACCTGAGTGAACAATACCATGAACCAATTTTAGAATTTTTTCCAACTTTGAAAATTCATCAAATATTCCACAGACCTCCGAAAATTTTATACTTTAGCTTCTTAAAAAGCTCTCAACAAAGATCTAAATTCATGCCAAATCTCAGATCAAGAAGAACTCATTTGGATAAAAAGTGGAATAGGTTTTCAATATAGTCAATTTTGGTTCATATTAGAGACCAAATGTGTCCAAATGACTTCCCTTGGTGTTTGGCACCTATTGGGCAAGTTTAAAAGCATGAATATAACTTTTATGAATTTCCCAAGTAGTCCCAAACCTCATGCATCTGGCTATTCCACTCCGATTTATACACAATTGCACAAAGCCATCAAAGCCCCAAGCTTGCCATTACATGCTCAATATACATTCTAACATTCCCATAATATAATTTCTCATTTGTACATGAAACATCAACATAATTATACATGCTCGTAAGGTCACAAGACATATACAACAATAGATTACATCATTTTCCATTCACAAGGACTTAAAGTAACAAAATCTATACACTTTAGTGTCATGCTCTCATCTCTCAAATGGTTGGCTCCCATTTTCTTGCTCTCTTGGTCCACCTAGTATGTTAGAACATTGGAGAGGAGGGAATGAGATTCAAAGAATCCCAATAGCTCATCTCCCTTTCAATCGCACATAAAAGATGCAAAACAAGTCTTACAAATGCATGCATGGGTATGTAGACACGTGCAATCATTCAAGAAGCATTCTTGGCATTTGAAAAAGTCATACAGAGCATACGTAAGCTTGCCAAGTAAGTGGATTAGCCTCATCTATTCACTTATGGATTTTAGAGGCACCCATTCTTTAAGAATTTTTTGACTCAACCTTGCTCTTGGAAGTCAACCTCACTTTTGGGAGACTCTTTACTTTGTCTCAACTAATCTTAAGGGTTCTTAGCTCATCCTCATCATGGCTAAGGGTTCTTGGCTTCACCACACTCAAGCAAACCTAAGCAAACATCATAAACATCATTTGGAAACATAATACAACATCATGGTACTGTGGCATATGAAATCATGCTAGAATAATTTTCATGGCTTAAAGCACACATACACACATTCAAAGACAAGCCAAGCATACATCCATGCTTGAGAGAAGGAGAAGTGAGCTACCTTTATGCAACCACACACTTTTCTCCTTAAATTTGCTCTCCCTTCCTTGGCCTCACACACACAAAGGTATGAGAATGATTTCTCTTAGCCTAAACACAATTTATGGAAGCCAATTAGGTTCATGAAATTAATTCTAAGGCCACACATCTTCCTCAAACTCTAACTTGGTCTATTGACCCCTTTATGGTTCCAAGAATGCTCCTAATGAAACAACACCCATCAAATAAATTCTAAACTCCATTCTTTCCTTTGATATATGATTCTTGACTCCTTTCAAGTCTCTTGGAGTCATCACACAATTGAAATAAAGAGCCTACATATATGTTACTTTTTTAGGACATATTATGGAACATAAGACACCAATTCATTCTCTAGGCTTCCTAAATTTTATCCAAAGCTTCTCCTCATTTTTATTCATCATATATGACTCAAAAATAGACTTAAAAGAATTTAAAACTCTCCCTAGATATCCAAACCCTTCTTAGCCTAGACAACGAAGAAGTTTGGCCTCCATGGACTTTGGTTTGTTTTCGTGATGGAGGAAGCACATAGGGAGGCTTCTAAGGACCTTAAGAGCTCATTTAAACTCTCATTTAGGCATAGAAATTAAGGTATCAAATCAGATTTTACAAGGAGCGTATGAAACTCTAGAATTTGTATCTTGAATTTCTATGGTTATTTATTAATTTTCTTTGCATATTCTTATTCTCCATACTCCTTTTCCTAAGAATAACCCTTGGTTTTGCCTAAAATCCAAGCCCTCTTATTGCTTCTTGAGTGGGGCGAAATATGGAGAGAAGAGGAGCAAGGTGTAGCAACCATGGAAGAAGAAATTACCTTATTTTTTTACTTGAATCTTATCTTCTTTGGTCTCCTCTCTTCAAATCCAAATTTTTTCCTTAATTTCTCCCTTAAAACATATCCATATACTTCAATATAATCACAACAAAGAAAGGGAAATGGAGGATAAGAGATTTGGAAAGGAAAGAGCATGAAAAACTACCAAAAATCCATACCTTAAGCCTTTAATTTCTCCTCCTCTTTGTCTTTCTCTTGTGCACCACTCTCCTAAGGTTTTCTCTCTAGTTTAGGGCAGAAACATATGAAGCTAAATGAGTGGGATAGTGGGGCACCCTATATATATAGGTGGAGGAATGAAGACTTTTCAAAAATTCCTATTTTGCCTTTCATTTTTGGAATAAAATTTGGGAGGTATAGGTGCAGAAGAGGGTTATGTCTCGACTAAGAGCAGCTGAGTTGCAACCAAGAGTCAATCAAAAGTAAAGAGAGCTGCGACGTGAGATGTCTCGCCATGGCACAAGGTAAAAATCTTACCCAAGGAGGGTAACAGAATGCAACTTCACCATGGCACAAGTACTTCCTTTGCAATGCAATTCGAATAAATTGGGTTGAGAGTTCCAGGAGCCATACTCACCACAGTGCCATATAGGCTCACTGCAGCGATACATAAATATGTGAATAGTAAGTCCCTGAGAGCACTTTGTCACGATGTGGAAAACCCAAGTCGCGGCATAAGATGCGAAATTTCAATTTTAAGTTACAGTAGCCACTTACACCGTGGCGCAAGTGTAACAAGTTACGGCAGAAATCCCCAAACTTGGTTTTTAGGTTCTAGTAAACAACTTATCCATAGCAGGGAAGGTCTAAGTCACAGAAAAAGTTTCTAAATTCTTATTTTTTACTTAGAAACCTTGAATTTCATTATATTAAAGTTATGTAATGACTTCTGAATATTATAAGAGGATTTTGTGAATTGGAAATCAATAGTAACATGTATCAAAGGTTCTTAATTGATAACTAGAATTACTTGTGGACTTAAATAGTTGTAATGGTTTAGCTAATAATTCTAATAATATTAAGGTTTAAATTTCCTCACTTTTTTCCAATCTAATTAATTGTATTGATGTTAAACCTTGATTTACAATCAATAATTATGCAATTAAGCCTAATCATCATAATTAAGAATTAGAGTTGTTACAACTAACAATGCCCACTAAATGTCAAGATCTATGCACTTTTACAATTCAATGCACCATTGGAAATTTTGAGTTTTCTGATGTTTTGATTGATCTTGGTGCTACTATTAATGTTATGCCTAAATCAGTGTATTTATGTTTGCAGATAGGAGAATTAAAACTTATTGGAGTGGTTGTGTAGCTTATGCAGCTTACAAATAGGAGCATTGCTTATCTTTCAGAAGTGTTAAAGGATGTCTTAGTTAAGGTAAAGGATTTGATATTTCCAGCTGATTTCTATGTCCTTAACATGGAGGATGATAGATATAGGTCTTGTGGTCATACCTCACTCATCTTAGGTAAACCTTTCTTAAAAACTACAAGGGCAATCATAAATGTGCATGAGGGAACTCTTCAAATGGAGTTTGCTGGTAATATGATATATTTAAATATATTTGATGCCATGAAATACCCATGTGATGATCACTCTATTCTTAATGTGAGTTTGATTGATATGATAGTTGATAATGCTAGTACTGAGTTTAGGGATAGCATGTTAACTGATTCTTATGATATTGTTGATCTTGATTTTATGAGACACAATTGTGATAGTTCTCATTCTTGCACTATATGTAGAGAAATTGATAAATTTTTGAGTTTTTATGATAAATAGTATTGACTCTAAAGAATCTATTACTGATCATGTTGTAACAAACGTAATTTCTGTAAAATGATGAAATGAGTCGTATAATATCAAGTCTTCTGAAATGAGCTAGATAATATCTTGAAAAATTTGGATAGAGTCTTAGGCTCTTAAAAATGATAATTCTAGGCTCAGACAGAAAGAAAAAAGGAGCTAAGACGATGAAATAAATTGTGACAAAAATTGAAGAAACGTAATGACATTTTTATAAATAAGTACAATTTTTGGAAAAAAATATAAGAGGGCTTTTTAAATAAAAAATTGAGTTGTCCTGGGTTTTCAAAGGCCTTAAAAACCATGAGAAGCCTTAGAACTGGTAAAGCCCCTTCGGTGTATGTTTTCCAACAGTGGAAAGTCTGAACTTTGACAGATTCATTCGTAAGGTTTTAGCTCCAATTTAAGTGATTCCAAAGGAATTTTATTAAATTGGGGATTTAAATTTTATAATGGAAATGACAGTTCTAAAAAGGAGTTAAAACGAAGTTAAAACAAAATTGCCATTATGGAAGGACGGAATTAGAATTTTTGAAAAGTTTGTTTCTTGAAGCTTCCATACACTTTTCCTTTTTTCTCCCCCCAATATAGCATGACTATCCTCTACCCAAAATACAGAAAATAACTAGCTTCTTGAGGCACACCAAGAGAGGAAGAAAAGGAGGAGAAAATTCAAAGAAAAGGTAAGGAAATTTGTATAATTTCATGCTCTTTCTTCCTCTAACCTTGCTTCTCTCCTTCCATGCTTTCTTTCTATGGTTTAGTTAAGCTTTTTGGTTCTGTTTTGAGTTTGGAATTAAGGGAAGTGGTTCAAATTTCTTGGATAGAAGCAGACCAAGAGGAAGAGGTCTTGAAAACAAGCTTGAATCTAAGGTAATTGCTTATTGTTGTTGCTTCTTCTCCTTGCTCCATGGATGTGTGTATTTCGTCCAAGAACAGAACCATGTAGGAGGAGGATTTTCTGCCCAAAAAAAAGAGAGGAACTAGGATTTTAGACCATGAGGAAGAGGAATATAGCAAGAAATTGCAAGAAAAACTTATGAAATTCAAGATAGGAAAGTGTAGGCTTCTTTAGGGTTTTGAAAAATCTAATTTTGTGTGAGTATTTCCTTGGCTATTTGAGTGTTTCCTTGAGCTCCTAAGACCTCTAAAAACCTTCCCAAGTGGCTCTCCTATCAACAAAAAATCAAGAAGCTTGTGAACCTCCATTATGGTGCTAGGTTGGGCTAAGCAATGTTCCACGGGCTAGGGGATGTTTTAATTTGTTCGAGCCTTAGTTTGGGACTTTATATAATGTAAGAAGATGGGAGAAATCATTGGAAAACATTTAGGAGCCATAGATTGAGAGATGGGACAATGGTGTCCATAATGGTGCTTTATGAAACAACTTGATTCTAAGCTTGTGCATACAATTGTGTGAGGGCTCCAAGGACTTTGACAGAGACCAAGAGGCCTAGAAATAGAAAGAGATGGAAGCCTAAGACTTAAATTGTGAAGGTTACTTCAATAGGCCATTTATGGAACCATTATGCCACTTATGAAACCAAGTGTGTGTTCAAGAGTGAGTTTAATGGCCTGGCTTGCTTCAAGTGTATAATTGTGTGTTGTTTATGGTGTTTAGGCTAAGAGAACACCAACCTACCTAGGTGCACTTGTGAGGCCAAAAAGAGGAAGGAATAAGACAAAAGAAAGCTTGCAAAATTCAAGGTAGCTCTCCACCTCATTTTCCTTGCATTCTTGTGTGTATATGTATGTCATTGTGTGCTTGTTTGTGCTTGTGTGTACTCTTGTGACTTGAAAATATGCCACTTGATGTCTTGACATTACATTGGTACTAATGTGTTTCCTTGAATGGCCTTGGTAATGGAAATGGCTCATAAGGATAAGGTAATACCAAAAGTCCCTTAATGAAGGTAAGGAAATGCTAAAAGTCTCATGGCATGGGTGAGACAAGGTCAAAAGTTTCTTGAGAGGGTAAGGCCAAATCAAAAGTCCCTAGGCCAAATGATGTGAGACCCTCTAGAGACTTGCTCTACGAACCTTAAACAATCTGAATCTTACCTCGAGACCGGCTAGTAACAAATAAAAATCTCCTTACATTCTTATGTACATATGTATGTCATTGTGTACTTGTTTATGCTTGTGTGTACTCTTGTGACTTGAAAATATGCCACTTGATGTCTTGACATTACATTGGTACTAATGTGTTTCCTTGAATGGCCTTGGTAATGGAAATGGCTCATAAGGATAAGGTAATGCCAAAAGTGCCTTAATGAAGGTAAGGAAATGCTAAAAGTCTCATGGCATGGGTGAGACAAGGTCAAAAGTTTCTTGGAAGGGTAAGGCCAAATCAAAAGTCCCTAGGCCAAATGATGTGAGACCCTCTAGAGACTTGCTCTAAGAACCTTAAACAATTTGAATCTTACCTTGAGACCAGCTAGCAACAAATAAAAATCTCCTTGCATTATTGTGTGCATATGTATGTCATTGTGTGCTTGTTTGTGCTTGTGTGTACTCTTGTGACTTGAAAATATGCCACTTGATGTCTTGACATTCATTGGTACTAATGTGTTTCCTTGAATGGCCTTGGTAATGGAAATGGCTCATAAGGGTGAGGTAATGCCAAAAGTCCTTTAATGAAGGTGAGAAAATGCTAAAAGTCTCATGGTATGGGTGAGACAAGGTCAAAAGTTTCTTGGAAGGGTAAGGCCAAATCAAAAGTCCCTAGGCCAAATGATGTGAGACCCTCTAGAGACTTGCTCTAAGAACCTTAAACAATTTGAATCTTACCTCGAGATTGGCTAGTAACGAATAAAAAATTGAAACACCAAAAGAAATAGGGATAGAAGATGTTGGTCAAAGGTGGAACCCTAAGAGAACCGGTCTCTCAGAACCCTAGCCTCAAGATGCCACAAAGGAAGACCACTCATTTGATAAGTCAAGCATTCTCACAAGAACACAAGGAGAACAGGATAAATTCTCACACAATGTGAAAAAATGAAATTCTTATTCATCTTCCCATTTTGAGTACATATAAGGCGCTTTTATAGGCAATTAGACTTTAAAAACTTTCTAAATTACTATCCTATTGATGGCATCATCTTTCATAAGAAATTGGAAACAAAATGAGTTAAGAATGATGCCATTCAAATAGAAATAAAATTTGACTAAAACTTCCTAAAAGATAATAGCTTAATTTGTAAGTTTTAAGCAACTAAATAAAAAGGAAGGAAACTAATTTAATCTTCAAGCATAAGTTTTGACCATATGGCCTTATTGAAATAACTAAAATAAAAATTTCTATATGGTCTATAAATTAATGATCGCATGCTAGTCACATGAGGCTTTAAGTGAGCTCTTCTAATAAGATTCCTTTTGGGCCTTCAACTCTAGTCAAATCTTGGGCTACTTGGGAGCATATTAATATACTATTTAGAGCTTCTTGGGTAACCATTTGATTCTTATAAATGGGCTCTAAGTCTTGCAATTCATGGATCAAATAATTAAGAGCTTCTTTTATAGCTTTGGATCTTGCTCTTGTCATTGGGCCTCCAATATCTTGTAATGGATCTTTAGACACATTGGGCTTGAATTTTTGGGCTTTAATAGATGAATTTCATTTAGCTCCAATATCATGCTCCACATCACATCCCACATGTTTAGCAACTTGTCCAAGCTTTCCTTCATAGTTAGGCCATGCGTTGTCTCCTTGATGGTGGTCTTATGAGCTCCATGGTACTCTATCACCAAGGGTGAGGCAAATCTAAAAGTCCTAGAAATAGGGTGAGACAAAACCAAAAGTCTCTAGAGCATGTTCTTGGCTTGAATGCGAATAAGTGGCATGGAAATTGTAACCTTGCATACTTTATGGTTGTCAAAACCTTCCATACATATGCTTTAATATGTATATGCCATGAATGTGTGTGTGAATGAGTGTGTGAGCTATTGAGATTCTAGGAATCTCACTCCCTTTCCCTCTATCATCTTGAAATGCCTAGGTGATTTCAAGAAGCAAGGAAGGCAAGCCAAGAGTATTGAAAAGTCATACTTTGTCCATTATGTAACTTGTTATACATTTGGATACCAAAGCTACTTTGTACATATTATTTTTGAGATGTAAGACCATGAAAAATTGTAATATGATGTATAAATCTTGTATGGATCATATGTGGCATAAAATCACTATAAATGTGAATCTTGGTACTTTGATGGCTTATAGTTAATTGTGTATTATTGGATGTGGAAAGGCTAAAACAAGATGCATGGGGTTTAGGACCACTTGGATAGTTCACACAAGTTATATTCATGCTTTTAAACTTGCCTAAGAGGTGCCAAACATTAAAGGAGCCCATTTGGACATATTTGGTATCTCATATAGAGCAAAAATGGCCATTTTGATGAGCTATGTCACTTTTTGTCCAAATGAGCTCTTCTTGATTTAAAATTTGGCATACATCTAGAGCTTGTTGATGTATTTTTGGGAAGATAAAGTAGGTATTATTTGGAGGTCTGCAAAATATTTGGCAAAATTTTGAAGTTGGCAAATTTTCTGGTTTTGTTTAGTGTACTATTCATCTAGTCCAAAATTTGTTCTCTATCATCCATGGGGCAAAAGATTTCCAATTGCCATGAAATTTTACAGGAAGAAATTAGACCTTTCCAATGACTTGTGCCAACTAGAAGCATTCCATTTGGATGTCTAGAGAGGGAGATATTAATTTTTGAAGTTTCTATCCAGTAGTAGGCACCCAGTCAAATCCATGTTACTGTTTGGTTGATTTTTAGGGTCTAAAAGTTCTTGGATTAGTCTAGAAATATTTTTACCCTCTAGTTAACATCTGTAGCTTTCTAAATTGGTATATATTACATGGATTGGATTTTATTGAAATTAATTATGAATTTCTAAAATTTATATCAATAATCTATATTAGTATCAGAGGGCAATCAGACCTTCCTGCCTGTTCTATTATCAAATGTGATCTAGATTGGATTTTCATGGCTAAAAATTATTTTTAGTGTGGAGTTAACACCTAGCTTTCCAACAAGCTATAGTTTGCTTAATTTCAATTTTTTTAGAATTAGTTATAATTTTTCAAAGTTGTCTCAAATTCTACCACCTTGGAACTTGTGGCAAAACATGATTATTTTGGAATTTTTGACCCTTGATCCGCAGTTTGCACTAATTTTTGAGAATGTTATGACTTTTATGAATGGAAAATAATTAGAGAATATTGTTGATAAGTTCATGGGGCCCTGAATATGCGAAATAAAAAATTTATCCGCTACGCAATACAATTTAATTCATTATTTTGTTGCATTTTCTCAGGATTTCTTTGAAGAATTGTGTAATCCCACTTGTACATAAGGGGATCAATGTTAGAGATAATATGGTACTACACATGTCAACTCTATTTCATCTAGAACTTCTATTGATTTAATTGGTTTTGTTGATCTCTCTGGTTCTGATGAGTCTTTGCATGTTGATATGGATAGTTTGGGTAATCATGATGCTGATATTCGCTTGAGTGCTGATTCTTTTGATTCTTCCCATGCTACTGATGCATCCCATGTTGGGAAAGTTGTTTCTTCTACTTGTAAGTTGTCTGAGTAGTACTTAGTATGGAAGAGATTGAAATTAAGCCACTCAGACCTTTAGTTGAGCAAGCTCCCACTCTAGAGCTTAAATCACTCCTTGATACATTGAAATATGTTTACCTTGAAGATGGAGATAAGCTTCCTGTTATAGTAGCTAGTGATATTGCTCAAGATGAGGAGATGAGACTTCTAGAGGTTTTGAGGACGAGAAGCCAAGTAATAGTGCGATGTCCGGTCTTCGTTAAACGATGAAAACGGGTGTGTTTTCAAAGCAAGTCCCCCAAAATGAATTAGTTAAGGCTCCAAAAAATTTAAGTAGCATTTTAGACTTCTAAAAATGAGAATTCTAGGCTCAGATAGAAAGAAAAATAGAGTTAGAATGAAGAAACAAATTTGAACGAAAGGTTGATGAAATGTAATGGCATTTTCATAATTTTGAGCAAAATTTGGAATTCTCATAAGAGGGCTTTTAAAATGAAAGTTTTGAGTTTTTCGAGATTCTTAGAGGCTCTGAAAATCATAGAAAGCTTCGGGACAGTTAAAACCCTTCCGGTGAATGTTTTCTAACGTCAGTTAACCCGAATTTTGACAAATTCATTTGAGAAGCTTTTAGTTCTGATTTGAGTAATTCCAAAGGAATTTTATTAAATTGGGAACCTAAATTTTATAATGGAAAAGAAGTTCTCAAAAAGGAGCTAAAACAAAATAAAAACAAAAATGCTAAGATGAATGGGCAAAATTAGAATTTTTGAAAAGTCTTTCTTAAACTTAACTATATATATGAGGTGCCCCACCTCCTCACTTATTTAGCCACATTTGTTTCTGCCCTATACTAAAGGAGAGAGCTATGGTTTGAGGCACACCAAGAGGAGGAGAACGGAAGGAGAAAAGCAAGGTAAAAGTATGGATTTTCTTCTTTTTTTTCATGTTCTCTCTTTAGCAAACCTCTTCTTCTCCATTTCTCCTTCTTTCCTATAGTTTTATTGAAGTTCTTGGATCTATTTTGAGGGAAGAACAGAGGGGGAAATTCGGATTTGAAGAGAAGAGGCCAATCAAAGTGAGAAACAACCAAAAAATCAAGAAAAAATAAGGTAAATCTTCCTTCCATGGTAGCTGTCTTTTGCTCCCTTCTTTTCCTTGGTTCATCCCACACATGGAGCTTCAAGAAGGCTTAGATTTTGGGTAGAACCAAGGTTGAATCTTAAGAATTTAGGGGAGGAGAATAAGAATATGCAAAGAAAATTAACAAACAACCATGGAAAATCAAAATAGCAAACCTAGGGTTTCTAGTGTTCCTTGAAAAATTTAATTTAATACAATGAATCCTAGGCCTAAATGAATGTTTAAATGAGCTCTTAAGATCCCTAGAAGGCTCCCCATATGCATCTTCCACCAAAAAAACAAAGCAAAGTCTATAGGTGCCAAGAACAAGCATAGTTTTAGCCTAGAAGGGTTAGGGTACCTAGGGATAGTTTTAATTTGTTCCAAGCCTATTTTTGAGTCATATATGATGGAAGAGGATGGGAGGAAGCCTTGGAAAAAATTTAGAAACCATAGAAAGTGAGATGGCCTTATATGTTCCATAATATGACCTAAAGAAGCAACACTTAGTTAGGCTCCTTGTTTTAATTGTGTGATAGCTCCAAGAGGCTTAAAAGGAATCAAGAATCATAAATGAAAGGAAAGAATGGAGCTTAGAACTCAATTAATGGATGTTGCTTCATTAAGTGCATTTTGGAACCAAAAAAAGCTATTAGACCAAGCTAGTGTTTAAGGAAGATGTATGGCTTTAGAAATGATTTCATGAACTTAATTGGCTTCCATATATTGTATTTAGGCAAAGAAAAACAAATCCCACACCTTTGTGAATGTGAGGTCGAAGAAGGGAGAGCATTTCCAAGAGAAAAAGTGTGTGGTTGCAACGAAGGTATGTGTGTTTTAAGCCATGAAAAGTGTTTTACCATGTGCATATGTATCATGTAATACCATAATTTCTAGCTTGCTTCCTATTATTTCTAAGTCTTACATCATGAATTACATAAAGGGAATGGAAAAATGGCATTAAAATAATGCATTATTTAACTCTACATCATGTATAAAAATTTCATTCGGTGTCACATGGACCATGTGAGCTCATACATCACATTCTCATATTTAATTACATGAATATAACTTATTTGCATTCACCAAAAATGGCCTATAACTTGTGGAAATTAAAGGGGAGCATAAAACTCATATTTTTAGCCAGAATTTTGCCATTTCTATCACAAATTTTGGAAAATCATAACTAATTCTAGAAAAATTAAAATCATACATTCTTGGCATTATGGAAAGCTACACATGCCTACTTTAGGCTAAAAATACATCCAGACCATGAAACACAACACAAAAGAAGTTTGACATTCAAAATGGTCCAGAGCTCTGGCTATCCACTGATACTGTCACAAAATTTTGCAGCAAACTTCAAAAATATCCAATTAATTCTACAAAAATCTAATTGATAAAAATGATACCAATCTGGAAATCTGTGGATGTTAGCTAGAGGAAAAAAATAACTCTAGACCAGTTCAGGCACCTCAAACCTCAAAACCTAATCAAACAGTACCTGAGGTTAGTTGGAGTGCCTGGTACTGGATGGAATCTTTGAAAATTCATATCTCCCTCTTTAGACCTCCAAATGAGGTACTTCTAGTTGCCATAAGTCTGGGAATGTCTAGTTTTTCCATATAAAATTTCATGGCAATTAGACATCATTTAGGCCTTATGTGATAAATTTCATCAAATATTCTCTAGACCTCCGAAAATTCTATTCTTTAGCTTCCCAAAAAGCTTTCAACAAACTCTAATTGCATGCTAAATCTCAAATCAAGAAGAACTCATTTGGACAAAAAGTGATATAGGGTTTCAATATGGTCAATTTTAGCTCCATACAAGATACCAAAATGTCCAAATGGCTTTTCTTGGAGTTTGACACCTTTTGGGCAAGTCTAAAAGCACAATTAAGACTTGTATGAACTACCCAAATGGTCCCAAACCTCATGCATCTCAATTTGGCTATCCCACTTGCAATTATACACAATTACATAATGCCATCCAAGAAGCTAATTTGCCATATCATACTCAAATTACATTCTAATAGTCACATAACCTATTTTCCCATTTATACATGACATATTATCATAATTACATATGTTCATAACATCATAGTATATATACAATCATTGATTACATTATTTGCCATTTATATGGCCTTAAAGTAGCAAAATTCAAACACTTTAATGTCATCCTCTCATCTTTAAGGTGGTTGGCTTCCATTACCTTGCTCTCTTGATCCACCTAGCATGTTAGAACATTGGAGAGGAAGGGATGAGATTCAAAGAATCCCAATAGCTCATCTCCCATTCAATTGTACATAAAAGATACAAACAAGTCTCATAAATGCATGTATGGTCATGTTGACATATGCAAACATTCAAGAAGTAATTTCAACATTTGAGTAAATCATATATAGCATACAAAGGCTTGCTAAGCAAGTGGATTGGCCTCACCCATTCTTTAAGAGGTTCTTGGAATCAACCTTACTTTTGGAGTCAACCTCATTTTTGGGAGACTCTTTTCTTTGTCTCAACTAATCTTAAGGGTTCTTGGCTCATCCTCACCATGGCTAAGGGTTCTAGGCCTCACTACACTCAAGCAAACTAAAGCAAGCATCATAAACATCATTTGGAAAACATAATGCATCATCATGGTACCATTGAGTGAGAGCTCATGCTAGAACATTTTTCATGGCTTAAAATACACATACACACATTCAAAGACAAGTAAAGCAAACAATCATGTATGAGAGAAGGTGGAAAGAGCTACTTTGAAAGCAACTACACACTTTTTCTCTTGAATCAATGCTTCCTCCTTTGGCCACACACACACAAAGGTGTGGGGATGATTTCTCTTAGTCTAAACACAATTTAGGGAAGTCAATTAGGTTCATGAAATTAATTTTAAGGCCACACAACTTGCTTAGACACTAGCTTAATCTATAAACCTTATTATGGTTCTATAAATATACTTAATGAAGTAACACCCCTCAAATAAATTCTAAAATCTATTCTTTCCTTTCAAATATGATTCTTGACTCCTTTTAAGCCTCTTGGAGTTATCACACAATTAAAACTAAGAGCCTAACTATATGTTGCTTCTTTAGGTCATATTATGGAACATATAAGGCTAACTTACTTTCCATGGTTTCTAAATTTTTTTCAAGGCCTCTGCTCATCTTCATTCATCATATATGACTCAAAAATGGGCTTAGAAAAATTTAAAACTCCCCTTAGCTACCCTAACCTCCCTTGGCCAAACCTATGCATGGTTTTGGCACCTATGGACTTTGCTTTGTTTTCTTGATGGAGGAAGCACATGGGGAGACTTCTAGGGATCTTAGGAGCTCATTCAAAACTTATTTAGGCATAGAAATTAAGAGATCAAATCAGATTTTGGAAAGAACACTTGAAACCCTAGAAATTGCATCTTAAAATTTCATGGTTATTTGTTAATTCACTTTGCATATTCTTAATCTCTACACCATTTTTCCTAAGAATCACCCTTGGCTCTACCTAAAAATCAAACCCTCCTAGGGTTTCTTGAATGGGGTGAAATGGTAGAGGAAGAGGAGCAAAGGATAGCAACCATGGAAGAAGAAATTACCTTGTTTTCTTACTTTTTCTCACTTGAATCTAATTTTCTTTGGGCTCCTCTCTTCAAATCCGAGTTTCCTCCTTAATTTCTCCCTTAAAACAGATTTATAAACTTCATTATAATCAAAGGAAACAAAGGACAATGGAGGAGAAGAGGTTTGGATGGAAGAAAACATAGAAAACTACCAAGAATCCATACTTTTTTGCCTTGATTTGTCCCTCTACTTCTCTCTCTTTGGTGTGCCTAAACCCTAGCTCTCTCCTCTGAATTAGGGCAGAAACAATTGTGTCTAAATGAGTGAGGAGGTGGCCCACCACTTATATATAAGTGAGAGAAAGGAACACTTTTCAAAATTTTTTATTTTGCCCTTCGTTCTTGGCATTTTTGTTTCCACTTCGTTTTAACTCCTTTTTGAGAACTATCTTTTCTATTATAAAATTTAGGTTCCCAATTTAGTAAAATGCCTTTGGAATCACTCAAATCGAAGCTAAAACCTTTTTGAACGAATCTGTCAAAGTTTGGGTACACTAACATTAAAAAAAGTTCACCGAAGGGGATTTAACTGTCCTGAGGCTTTCCATGGTTTTCAGGGCCTCTGAGAACCCAAAAGAACTCAAAAATTTTCATTTAAAAAGCCTTCCTATGTGAATTCCAAAATTTGCTCAAAATTACAAAAATACCATCACATTTCGTAAGTTTTCCGTAAGCAATTATTTCTTCATTCTAGCTCTATTTTTCTTAAGCCTAGAATTGTCATTTTTAGGAGTCTAGAATGTTACTCAAATTTTTTTAGACCTTAACTAATTTATTTCAGGGGACTTGCTTTAAAAACACACCTATTTTTGTCGTTTAACAAAAATCAGACATTACATATTGTGATTCCATGATGTTGTTGTATGTCTTCAAATGATGCCTAGTGTGTGTGCTTGGGTTTGCTTGAGTGCGGTGAAGCTAAGAACTTTTAGCCATGGTAAAGATGAGCTAAGAACCCTTAGAATTGGTTGAGACAAAGCAAAGAGTCTTCCAAGAATGTGGTTGAGTCAAAACCTCATAAAGAAAATGGGTGAGGCAAGTCCAAAATCCACAAGAGAATGGGTGAGACTAATCCACTTACTTGGCAAGCCTATGTATGCTTTGTATGACTTGTTCAAGTGCTAAAAATGCTTCTTGAATGATCATGCACTTCATGATGCTCATGCATGTATTTTTAAGACTTGTTTTGCATCCTTCATGTGTGATTGAAAAGGAGATGAGCTATTAGAATTCTTTGAATCTCATTTCCTCCTCTCTAATGTCTTAACATGCTAGGTGGACCAAGTGATCAAGATAATGGAAGCCATCGACTTGGAAGATGAGAGCTTGACACCAAAATGTCTAGTTTTGTCTCTTTTGTAGCCATACACATAGCATATGATGCAATCCTATGATGGAATTGTTATGCAATCATTTGAACATATGTAATTACCTAAATGTTTGATGTATGCATGAGTTTTAGTGCCAAATGAATGGTAATGTGCATTTTAAGTAGTGAATGGCAATGTAAAGCATGTGTGATCTTGTGTATGGCTTGGGGTGAGAGAGTGAGTTTTCAATTTCTAGGTTTATGCACCTTTGAGATAAGTTTAGAATGTCATTTTAGTGCATTCCCATATGATCAAACAGTCATGGTTGCCTTGGAGCTCAAAATGGACCATTTGGACCTTTTGCCCATGAAATTTTCATGCACATAGATCTTATCCAGAGCTTTTGGGATGCCAAAGACTAGATTATTTAGAGCTCTATGGAATTAATTATGATTTTTTAAAATTGGCATTTTTCTACTAAACTGATGCAGACACTGTTCATATGGTTAGAAACTTGGGCTATGCCATTCCTAGGAAAAATGATGTCTAATGCTCATGAAATATTACAAGCATAATCTAGACATGATAAGCTTTCCATGGCCGCCAAAATCACCCTAATTGGACCTTTGAACAGAGAGATATGAATTTTTGAAGTTGGAGACCAGTACCAAGGATGACAATCGACCTCTGGTACTGTTGCATCAATTTTCAGTAGCTAGCAGCCCCTGTTGAGGTTTGGACATATTTTTATCATAAAGTAGATATTGGTAGCTTTCTAGAATAGTAAATAATACATGATTTTGATATTTTTAGAATTACTTATAATTTTTCAAAATTTATGATAGAAAGCTAGAAATTCTGGCCAAGGCTGCACCTAGTATTTTTATGTATTCCATCCACTTGTACGGGTTCTAGGACAATTCCTTAGATGGTTATGAGTTGTATCTATGTATTAAATATGAGAATGAGATGGATGAATCTTTATGGTCCATGGGACACCGAATGAAAAATTTATCTGCTATGCAATGCAAATTTATTCACTTTTTTAGTACCATTTTTTTGCTTCCTTGTGAGATGCATGGCATGAAGTATGGAAGTAGCATGAGACAAGGTAGAAATTTATAGTGTTACAAATAGGGTGGACATTGGTAGATATACCTGGCATTAGCCCTAATACATGTATGCACCGAATTTTATTGGAGGATGGAGCAAAGCCAGTGAAACAACCTCAAAGGAAACTGAACCCACTTATTCTAGATATGGTTAAAAAGGAAGTATCTAAAATTTTGTCTGCTGGTATTATATATCCTATTTCTGATAGTCAGTGGGTTAGTCTTGTGTAGGTGGTTCCTAAAAAGTTAGGGATTACAATGATCTGGCATGAAAAGAATGAATTGATGCCAACCCTTGTGCAGAATAGCTGAAGGGTTTGCATTGATTATAGGAGGATTAATTTAGTCACTAGAAAAGATCATTCCCCTCCCTTTTATTGATCAAATGCTTGAGTGTCTAGCTAGAAAGTCTTACTATTATTTTTTGGATGAATTTTCAAGTTATTTCTAGATATGCATAGCCCTAGAGGTTCAAGAGAAGATGACATTTACGTGCCCATTGGAACGTTTGCCTACAAAAGAATGCCTTTTGGTCTTTGTAACACCCTTGGAAATTTTCAACGGTGTATAATTTCTATTTTTAGTGATTTTTCTAGAAATTTTAATGGATGATTTCACTGTATATGAAAACTCTTTTGATGAATGCTTATCTAGTCTTAATAGAGTGTTATGAGATGTATAGAGAAGAACCTTGTACTTAATTTTGAAAAGTGTTATTTTATGGTTTAAAAAGGCATTGCATTAGGTCATGTTGTATCTGGACAGGGCATAAAGGTTGATAAGGCTAAGATAGATGTTGTCACTTCTTTACCATACTTGACATGTGTTCGAAAGTTACAATTTTTTCTAGGTCATGCAGGTTTTTATAGAAGATTCATATGAGATTTTAGTAAAATTAGTTTGCCATTATATAAGCTGTTAAAGAAAGATGTTGATTTTCATTTTGATGATGCATGTAAAATAGCTTTTAATGATCTTAAGAAAAGATTGACTTCCCTGCCTCTTATTCAACCCCCTAATTGGAACCTTCCATTCGAGCTCTTATATGATGCTTCTGATTATGCTGTAGGTGCATCTTTGAGCCAGAGAGTGAATAAAAGGTCCCATGTGATAGCTTATGCATCTAACACTTAGCATAGGGCCCAAGAAAATTATACAACCTCAGGAAAACAATTTCTTGCTATTATTTTTGCTTTGGATAAGTTCAAATCTTATTTGCTTGATACTAAGGTAATTGTTTTTACTGATCATGAGCCTTGAAGTACTTAATGAAAAAGCCTTATGCGAAGCCAAGATTGATTCAATGGATTCTTTTACTTTAAGAATTTGATATTAACATCTGAGATAAAAGAGGAGTGAAGAACTTGGTGGCAGACCACTTAAGCCCAATTGAGGCTCCAAAGGTAGATTCTTTACCTATTAATGATGATTTCCTAGATGAGCATTTGTATGCTATGCATAGTTTCTATCCTTGGTATGCGGACTTAGTGAATTATCTAGCTGCTTATGAATTGCC
The DNA here is from genome assembly GCA_026724425.1 of Erythrophleum ivorense. Classification (NCBI taxonomy): domain Eukaryota; kingdom Viridiplantae; phylum Streptophyta; class Magnoliopsida; order Fabales; family Fabaceae; genus Erythrophleum; species Erythrophleum ivorense. Next base: position 12,036,309 of record JAIUCV010000014.1, read on the forward strand.
TATTGACTTGAATATACATAAGTTAAACAAGTTTAGGAATGAAGCTAGATATTATATTTGGAATGACCCATACTTATGGAAATTATGTAGTGACCAAGTAATTAGACGTTGTGTGCCTGATATAGAGTTTGATTCTATCTTGAGATTCTATCACACACTTGCATGTGGAGGTCACTTTAGTCCAAAATGCATAGCTAGAAAGGTTCTAAATAGTGGATTATATTGGCTTACCTTATTTCGTGATGCCTATGATTTTTGCAAGAGATGTGTTAGGTGTCAACAAATAGGAAGCATATCTAGGAGAAATGAAATACCACAACATCCCATTTTGTTTTATGAAATCTTTGATGTTTGGGGTATTGATTTTATGGGACCTTTTCCTATTTCTTTTGGCTTTGCATGCATTTTATTGGCTGTTAATTATGTATTGAAGTAGGTGAAAGCAAGGCCCACTAGGACTGATGATTCTTCTGTGGTTGTAGAATTTGTTCACTTTCACATTTTTCGCAAGTTTGTTATCCCTAGAGCCATTATTAGTGACCAGGGCACTCATTTTTACAACCTGAGTATGTAAAACTTGCTTAACAAGTATGGTGTTATGCACAAAGTGGCTACTCTATATTACCATTAAACAAATGGCCAGGTAGAGATTTCTAACTAGGAGGTGAAGCAAATTTTAGAAAAGATAATGCAACCAAATAGGAAGGATTAGAGCGGGAGGCTAGATGATGCACTTTGGGCCTATAGGACTGCCTACAAGACTCCTATTGGCATGTCACCTTATCGATTAGTAATTAGGAAAACTTGTCACTTACTGGTGGAAGTGGAACATAAAGCTTTTTGGGCTATGAAGAAATGCAATTTGGATTTGAATGGAGCGGGGTCTTAGAGAAAATTTCAACTCCAAGAGCTTAAAGAGATCCATTTGGAAGATTATGATAATGCAAAGATCTATAAAGAAAAGACAAAGGCTTTCCATGATAAGATGATTATAAGAAAGGGGTTTGTGGTTGGAGAGAAAGTCCTGCTTCATAAGTCCTGCTTAAAGCTCATGCTAGGCAAGCTTCATTCTAAATAGGAAGGTCCTTATACTGTTTCTTATGTTTTTTCTTTTTGTGCAGTGGAGCTTGTGGATGAGCAGAATAGAGCTAAATTTAAAGTTAATGGACAAACTTAAGCACATTCATGAAGGAGTTCCAAGGGATGGCAAGGAGGAGCTCTAACTTCAAGACCTACCTTGATTTCCTGGTTGTACACTTTTCCTTTCACCTTTTATATTGTGTTGTCTTTCTTTTAATTAGATCTTGTGTTGGCATTGAGGACAATACAGTGTCTAAGTGTGGGGGGAAGAAGTATTTAAATAAAATTTTGGATTTTTTCTTTGTTTTGGTTAGTTGATTTTTTTTTTCTAGGCTTTTAGTCTTTTGTGTTACTTTTGGAGTTTTGTGTTGTTTTTTGTGTTTTTGAAAGCTTGTTAAAAATTTAAAAAAATTATTTTGTGGAAGTTGCTAGTAATAAGGTGATCATAGCTTTGATATATCTCAATTTGATAGGAAATTGATCTTGTGTTGAGAATGCAAGTTAAGTGGCAATTAGCTTAGGTTCAATGAACTTTGATGATAGTCAGTTTACCTTGTGAGATTTTGGACCTACTGATATTTATTTCTAGTGTGTATCCTCTATCTTGCTTTTACTCTAGAACTTGACTTGAATCTTATTCAAGGCCACATTTATTCATTTGCCATGCATGAAAAGGATTAAGGCATTCATTCTTGTTTTGTTTTGTGTTAGCTAGAGCCAAAAAGCCATCCCTTATGTGTTTTATCCATTTGATTACCCCCATTGAGCCATGAATATTTTCATTTTCCCCTTTTAGCAATGAAAAGTAAACAAATGTCTTCATACCTTGATTAGGATACTTTTGATTATAAAGAGTATAGCATCTTGCTAAGGTGGTTGGAGGTGCATTTTTCATATCAACTTTAGCCCATTTGTTTGTTCTTTTTGGAAATATATCAAGTTAAAAAAAAATGATGAAATGAATCATTCTTTTGCTGAAGAATATACATAGTAAAAAAAATTTAGAAAATTTATAGAAAAGCAAAAGAAAGGCATGAAAAAAGAAATGAAAAGTAGACAAAGAAAAAGGAAAGAAAAGCCACTTTTGTTCTCTTAGTACATACACTTGTTTGTAGTGAATAGGGCCTGGAAATGCACTCTCTTTACATTCTACATCCTCTCTTGATGCTCTTGATAATTTTAAGTATCCACTTTGCTTTTTGAATTCCCTTCATTCTTTTATTTACCACTTGTTTTTTACCTTAGCTTACATTACAACCATAATAAAAACCTTTTTGATTCATATATTGGCATTTAATTTTACGTGGTGGAGATGTAGATAATAGTCAAGTTTATGGTAGTAAAGTTGGATAGGTTGGAATTTGAGAGTGAACACCTAATTCTAAATACTAGAGAGTAGAGTGACAAATACTAAGCCAAATGAGGGACTATCATTGCATTTCATTTTTGTTAAGTGTGTTGCCATGGTTCTTGTTGCATTGATGAAAGTAATATAACTTGGAGAGTTAGGATAATTGATTTGCTATGATCTTTCTTATGCTTAGTGGCCTACATACTTCCATTTTTGGTTTCTTTCCATGATCCTTTTCTTAGAGTTTTGGTTTCTTTTGCCCAGGAGTGCAAAAGCTAAAGTGTGGAGGAATTTGATTATTGCTAATTTTTAAATGTTTTATCCCCTTTAATTTAGACATTTTGATGATAAATTATGGCTTAATGGATTTAATTGGAGAATATTTGATTTTATTGGTCATTTTTGTATTCTAGGAATTTATTTGCAAAATTATTGAATTTTAATGCATAAATTTCTTTTAAATAATTTTGTGAATTTTTCTACTTAATTTTTCTAATTCTTTTTTGTGCAGATTTTGGTAGGCAATTAGAATTTAAGGTTGAAAATTAATGTGGAAAAGAAGGAGAAGTTACAAGATTGAATCAAAGGCTAAAACGTTGAAGATGGAAGTTCCATTTATGCAATGGAAAAGTATGGAATAATGGTCTACATGTTTAATGGATTTTTTGAAAAATAAAAATTGGGGCTAATGATATAAGGGGTTTGATGGAATAATCACACATATTCATTCATGCATTGACATTCATCACGCCACCAATACACACATGCATGGCTGGACATTAAAATACCACGAGCTCTTCTCTTCTTGACACTCACTTGAAGCCCACTCTCCAATTCTTGTAACACCATAATTTCTAGCTCATCTCATACCTTTGAATAACTCATTTCCATGAATCATGGAAATTCTCAAAGAAAAAGGCATTAAAATTATTCATTATTTTAGTGTTGCGTCACATATAAAAATTTCATTCGGTGTCACGTGGACCATGTGAGCTTATACATCATATTCTCATATTTAATTACATGAATACAATTTATTTACATCATCAAAAGTGTCCTACATCTAGTGGAACTCAAAGGGAAGCTTAAAATACACATATATAATTTCGGCCAAATTTGTCCTCATTTGTGTCACAATTTTAGGAAATCATAACTAATTCTAGAAAAATCAAAATCATACGTTCTTGGCCATGGAAAGCTACACATGTTTACTTCATACTAAAAATATTTTTAGACCATAACATCCAACACAAAAGACGTTTGACATTCGAAATTGTCCAGAGGTCAGGCTGTCTACTGGTGTTGTCATAGAATTCTGTAGTAAACTTCAAAAATGTCCAGTTAATTCCAAAAACATCTAATCCATGCAAATGATACCAATCTAGAAAGCTATAGATGTTAGCTAGAGGAAAAAAATAACTTTAGACCAGTTCAGGCATGCCCAGACATTGAAACCTAATAAAAGAGTAACTGAGGTCTAATGGAGCACCTAGTACTGGATAGATTTTTGAAAATTCATATCTCTCTCTCTAGACATCTAAATGAGATGTTTCTAGTTGGTACAGGTCACTGGAATGTCTAGGTTCTTTTTATAAAATTTCATGGCAATTGGACATCATGTGAGCCCTGTGTGATAGATTTCATTTTTGGACCTGAGTGAACAATGACATGATCAAAACCAAAATTTTTGCCAACTTTGAAAATTCATCAAATATTCTCTAGACCTTCAAAAATTCTGTTCTTTAGCTTCCTAAAAATCTCTCAACAAGATCTAATTGTATGCCAAATCTCAAATCAAGAAAAGCTTATTTGGGCAAAAAGTAACATAGGATTCCATTATGGTCAATTTTGGCTCCATATAGGATACCAAAATGTCCAAATGGCTTTCCTTGGGGTTTGGTACCTCTTGGGCAAGTCTAAAAGAATAATTAGGACTTATGTGAGCTACCCAAATGGTCCCTACCCTCATGCATCTCATTTTGGCTATGCCACTTGCAATTATGCATAATTACATAAACTTATTTAAGGAGCCACAATGCCATAACATGCTCAATTTGCATTTTAGTGATCATATAATACATTCTCTCGTTTATATATGACATATTATTATAATTACATATGTTTATAACATCATAATACATATACATCTATTAATTACATCATTTGCCAATTGTATGGCCTTAAAGTAGCAAAATTCATATTTTTGGATGTCATACTCTCCTCTTCAAGGTGGTTGGCTTCTATTACCTTGCTCTCCTATTCCATCTAGCATGTTAGATCATTGAAGAGGAGGGGATGAGATTCAAAGAATCCCAATAGCTTATCTCCCATTCAATCATACATAAAAGATACAAACAAGTCTCATAAATGCATGTATGGTCATGTTGACATGTACAAATATTCAAGAGGCATTTTCATCATTTGAGAAGGTCATACATAGCATATAAAGGCTTGCCATTCAAGTGGATTGGCTTCACCCAATTTCTTGTGAATGTTGGACTTGCCTCACCCATTCTTTAAGAGATTCTTAGACTCAACCATACTCTTGGGAGTCCATCTTACTTTTGGGAGACTCTTTACATTGTCTCAACTAATCTTAAGGGTTCTTGACTCATCCTTACCATAGTTAAGGGTTTTTGGCTTCACCACACTCAAGCAAACCCAAGTACACATCATAAACATCATATGAAAGCATATTATAACATCATGGCACCATGGAATCAAAGTCATGCTAGAACACTTTTCATGGCTTAAAAATACACATACACACATTTAAGGACAAGTAAAGCAAATAATCATGCATATGAGAGAAGGAGGAATGAGCTACCTTGGATACAATTACACACTTTTCCTCTTGAATCCAAGCTCCCTTTTTCAGTTACATACACACAAAAGTGTGGGAATGATTTCTCTTGGCCTAAACACAATTTATGGAAGCTAATTAGATTCATGAAATTAATTCTAAGGCCACACAACTTGCTTAGACATTAGGTTGATCTATAAACCTCATTATAGTTCCATAATTGCACCTAATAAAGCAACACCCCTTAAATAAATTCTAGACTCTATTTTTTCTTTTCAAATATGATTTTTTACTCCTTTTAAGCCTCTTAGAGTCATCACACAATCAAACCAAGGGCCTAGCTATATGTTGCTTCTTTAGGTCATAATATGGAACATAAAGTAGTAACTCATTCTCTAAGCTTCCTAATTTTTCCTAAGGCTTCCCCCCATATTCATTCATCATATATAACTCAAAAATGGGTTTAGAAAAATTTAAAACTCTCCCTAGCTATCATAACCTCCTTAGGCCGAGACCATGAAGCTTAATGGCCTTCATAGACTTTGCATTGTTTTCTCAAGGGGAGATGCATGTGGGGAGCCCAACCTCTTAAGGATCTTAAGAACTCAGTTAAACTCTTATTTAAGTATAGGAATTATTGTACAAAATCAAATTTACAAGGTGCACATAAAACCTTAGAAATTGCATCTTGAAATCTAATGACTTTTTGTTAATTCCCTTTGCATATTTTTAATCTTCACACCCTTTTTTCCTTAGAATCACTCTTAGTTTTGCCTAAAAATAAAACCCTCCTAGGGTTTCTTAGATGAGGCAAAATGGAGAAGAAGGGGAACCAAAGGTAGCAACCATGGGAGGAGAAATTACCTTATTTTCTTACTTTTTCTCACTTGAATCTTGCTTTCCCCAAGCTCTTCTCTTCAAATCCGAATTTTCCCCCTAATTTTCTCCCTTAAAATAGATTTGTAAACTTCATTTTAATCAAAGGAAATAAAGGAGAATGGAGGAGAGGAGGTTTGGATGGAAGAAAGCATGAAAAACTACCAAGAAACCATACCTTTTTATCTTGATTTATCTTCTCCTTCTTCTTCCCTTAGTGTGCCTAAACCCTAGCCTTCTTCTCTGAATTTGGGTAGAAACAATTGTGTCTAAATGAGTGAGGAAGGGTGGCGCCACCTATTTATAGTAGAGGAAAATGATTTTTTCAAAAATTTCTATTTTGCCCTTCATTTTTAGCATTTTCGTTTCTCCTTCATTTTATCTCCTTTTTTAGAACTATCTTTTCCATTATAAAATTTAGGTTCCCAATTTAGTAAAACGCCTTTGGAATCACTCAAATCAAAGCTAAAACCTTCTCGAATGAATCTGTCAAAGTTCGGGTATACTAATATTGGAAAACATCCACCGAAGGGGATTTAACTATTCCGGGGCTTCCCATGTTTTTTAGGGCCTCTGAGTACCTTGGCAAACTTAAAACTTTCATTTAAAAAGCCCTCTTGTGTGAATTCCAAAAATTACTCAAAATTACAAAAATGCCATTATGTTTCATAAGATTTTTCTCAAAGTTTGTTTCTTCATTCTAACTCTGTTTTTCCTTTCGTCTGAGGCTAGGATTTTTAGTTTTAAGAGTCTAGAATGTAACTCAAAATTTTCAGGACCTTAACTAATTCATTTCAAGGGACTTGCTTTGAAAACGCACCCTTTTTTGTCATTTAATGAAAACCAGACGTTACAATTCTCATATCAACTCCACAGGGCCCATATGCATCAACACACTCCATTGCACATCCCTCAAGCCTAGCATTCACATATTTACACATTCATCCACATAGCTATTCACATCCATATCTCTCTCATAATTCTAGCTCATATACACACAAACACATCCATGGGTTTGTGAGGAGAAGAAGCTAAATCACATGGATGAAGGATGCACGCTACTCACATGCATAGCTCATATATTCATTCCATAAGCCATGTATAAACATGGGCATATAGCTCACTCCACTCACCGGTCCAAAACACGTGAGAGGCACGAGTTCACTTTCCATGCAGGTGTTCACTTGGCAAGTGGTAAGAGGCTAAGTTTTGAAGTGGAAAGGATGAAGAAGCTACAGTTTTGTAGGAACAGAATGATGAAAAGCATGGGGGAAACTTGAAGAAGGAGTTTTATGCTTGAGAGGAGGAGAGGAAGCTCATAAGGGAATGAATGAAGAAGGGAGGCTGGTGTAGGCTGCAGAACGTGATTAGAATGATTGAAGAAAAAAATTGTGGGAAGCATGGGTAGAAGTTACGTGGAAAAGCCATAATTTGTGAAGATCTACACACATGTAAGAAGGGAGAAGGAGCTGACATGGAAGATGATAAAAAAGAAGAGAGAAGCTTGGGTTTGATGTGGAAGAGGCCGAGAATGATATACAAACATATGAGAAGGAAGGGAAGCTCTCATTTCATCTACATACGTATGCAAAATCATTCATTCACACATATTCAATACATGCATAGTTCAACCCACTTCACTTACAAAATTAACACATGCATGAACACGTAGAATAGTAGCATATGGAAAGCACACACAAGTCATGCTACACATTTAAGCACTGACATGTCCTCATTAAATCACACATGAAGCATTCATTCACACTCTCATGTGTTCGCACAAGGCACTAGGCTCCCTCACACATGGATGCAACATGTAATATTGACACACGATGAAGTAGATAGGGGCCCACAAGAAGAAAAGAACATGGGGGGTCTGGGCAAAGAGGAGGTTAGATAGGAATTTGAGGCAAAAGAGGACGTATTAAGGAGAGTTCTGAGATTCAAAAATGCCGAGAGATATTCACTTCCTTTAATCAAGCTTCAATGGCTATAGGTTTCTCCTCCAAATTTCCTCCATCCATCTTCTCAATAATAGCTTAAAATTTCCTGAGTAGCTAGCTGAAGATGTAACTTCCATGGATGGAGATTTGAGCTCTAAGATGCATCTTCAAATTGGCTAAATTCTCTTATCTCCATCCTTTACTTTTAACATTAATTTCTTTGTTTAATTTGACTAGGTTTAGTTTGTTAATTGGAGAATTTGGTGGCTGAATGTACTAAATTACTTTACTTTATATTTTTATTGTAATTTCACATTTGGAGATTCATTTTGATACCTAGGTGTTTATAGAAATTTCAGAATTAATGGCTGTTGCTAGTTAATTCCTTTTGTTTTTAGGCTAATTAGTGCAATGATTATTGTATTAAGTGGCTGGACTTTCGTGTGGTTATTGTACTTGAAAAATTCCTTAATCTAATTGGTTAATTAGCATCTCTAAGTGAATTGTTTAGGTACTTTAATGAGAACTTAGGTACTATTTTTTTGTGTTCTTATCCCTAACTCAAGTGACTAATTTTTCAATGTTCCTTGTGGTTGCAATTTCCTTAATAATTAATCATTTGAATCTTGGATGGTAATTCAAGATTTTTTATAAAAGAGTACACTAAGAAGCAAGAATTTAAGTCCAAGTTTGGTCATATTAAAAGGAAGCAAGGATAATTGAATCTTAGGAAGTCCATCTAAGGGCTAGTTACCACACTTATCCTAATTGTTGCCATCACTTAGTCTTGAGTTTTAATTCTTGTTATTTTTTTAATCAATTAGAATTTAGTAATTCAAAAACCCCTATGCATTTTCTTATTTATTGTCACTAGAGCAAAAACTTCTTGAGAAATGACCTAAGTTGTACCATTAACCACAAACCTTTAATCAACCTAGTTTATTTAAGGTTGCTTGACATAATCATCAGTGTTCCCAAGTAATTTCATATCATTTAACCTTAAGAAAATTAAGTTTTTTAGGCTAAAAATAGGAGTTTAATGCTTTGGGCCATGACTCAGACACCCTTACGATGGCTAAGTTGGCTACTGGAACTTAAAATCGAAGTTTATGGACTTATGCCATGACTTGGTATACCGCACTACAACTTAAGTGACTACTAAAGCTCAAAATAAAAAATATAAGAACCATGCCACGACTTAGGCCTTCTATGCCATGGTAAAGTTACCTTTTAAGTCCTACTATTCAACCTTTTACAATCTAAGCCGTGACAAGATGAGCTACTGGGACACTATTCTTGCTCTCCTCGATTCTCAGCATAGAGAGTTTGCTCTCTAGTACCTTCAAAAGTTAAAATTTTTATATTGCGCCATGACTTAGACCTGTGCGCCATGATGCTCCTCACTTTTAGATGACTTCTAGCTGTGACTTATATAGTTTTGGCTGTGACTTAAATCTCATTTGACCTTATTCTCTCATTTTTATGTTTCTTAACACTATACCACTCACTCTAGATGGATACTAGGGCTTTTTAAGCTATCATTGATCTTTCAATATTATTATATTTTATATTCCTTATATTTAGTCTTAATAATAAATTATTATGGGTAATTTGATGACTTTGGGCTTATTTTATATTAAGTGGGTTTAATTTAGATTAATGGACTTTAATGCATTTTTTATTACATTTATTCAATAGAGGCCCAATTATTTTTTAATTGTATTTTGTAGGATAGAAGATTCCTAAAAGGATTGGGTTAAAAGACTCCTACAAGGATTTGGATATTATTTCAAGATTAGCTTCAAAATTAGTATTAGATTTCTTATGGGAAAAGGCAACTTCGCCTGTTTAAGGAGGAGAAGACGACAAGACACACACTCTATCTTCTTTACTTATTCTTGTTTTCATCATCTTCCATGCTTTCTAATTTTCTTGGTGATCAATCTAGAGTCTGAACCTAGTAGAGAACTTGAGTCCATGTTTATATAGAACTCTAGTTTGGATTTTAATTTCAGAAGGATTTCATTTTTATTGTTCTCTTTGTTTTCTTGTAATTATTACCATTTTGGTTAGATGATTTTTGTTGCATGAATTTTGATTCATTTGATCTATCTGAGAATATGTTTTGATTCAATCAATTAATTAATCAATTAAATTCATTCTAAACCATGTTAGGATTCTACATGCGTCTCTGGTCAAATGTGAAATATTTTGACTTCATATTGTTGATAGAAGCGCAGTTGTGTTCTAATTAGTAATACAAACCAATTAAAATCCTAAACAATAGTTTAGGAATATTAATAAAAAATAACCAAAGGTATTTTTAGGTGATAAGGATAAGAAATATCATGGGAAGAATTTTAGATTGGTTACGAATTATTCTGATTGAATTTCGTTTTGTTGCATTTTGTTAATTGAGTTGCTATTCAGTTTGTTACGTTTTCAAACTCCCAATTCTTGCAATTTTATATTTTTATACCCTAAACTAATTGATTTGATTAGTAGCTCATTGGGAGATGACCTAGTGAGCATTATACTGCAAACCAACAAAAAATTCACTAATGTTTGCCAGTTCGACAATTGTGAGTGAACAGTAAATCCTTTGCTAAGATTTTAGGGCCGTTGTTAGGGAGCCAATCAATCACAATCAATTATAATAGAAAATTCCTTAGTTTTAATTTTCTTTTTAGCATTTTTTATTTAGTATTTGTGATCAATTTTTTATGTTTTTTGTGTTCTGCGATTGTTTTGAGCAATACCGATACAAGGAGTGACTAACACTGATTGAGCTGAAACTTGATATATAGGTTCTAAGTGTTGTGATAAATCAAAATCATAACCAAGCTATGAGCTAGGCCACCTTTTCACCAAATTGCATTGTTTAGACCATTTTTTCAATTTTTTTAATATTTTTTGCTTTGATTTTTTTGTGATTTTTTTAATTTTTTTGAATTTATTTTTATTTTTCTTGGTAACTTTTGGGTGTTTTCTTTCATTCTATTTCATTCTTGGTGTATGAAAAGATCCTTAAATAGAGATTTGATTGAGTTTGATTTAGAAATTGATAGCAGTTTTCATATATAACTTAGAAATTATAAAATTAAAGAGGCTGTAGTTATTGAGTTGGTTTCTGAAATAATAGATAACACACAAATTAATTGTTAATTGAATTTAGAATTGAATTTGGATTTGGATTTTGACTCTGAAGTAGTAAATATGGTTGGTAATAATGATGGAACTCTTAGAGAATTAGTTGCACCCAATTATCAACTACTTTGTATTCAATATCATGAACTTGATGCTACTTTTGAACTTAAATCTAGATTAATTCATTCACTTCCAAAGTTCCATGGTCTTGCAGGTGAGGATCCCTACAAGCATCTCAAGGAGTTCCTTGTGGTTTGTTCTACCATGAAGCCACAAGGAGTTTCAGAAGTGCACATCAAGCTAAGAGCGTTCCCTTTCTTACTAGATAAGGTAGCTAAAGATTAGCTTTATTATCTTCAACCTTAAGCCATTGCTTTATGGAATGAATTAAAGAGGATATTTCTAAAGAAATTCTTCCCTGCCTCAAGAACTACTGCCATCCAAAAAGAGATTAGTGGTATTAGATAGATGAATGGAGAAACACTATATAAGTACCGGGAGAGGTTTAAGAAACTGTGTGTAAGCTATCCTCACCATCAAATTAGTGACCAACTTCTGATTCAGTACTTTTATGAAGGCTTATTACCCATGGACAAAAGTATGGTTGATACAGTTGTAGGTGAAGCATTTGTTAATAAAACCCCAGTTGCTACCAGAGACCTTATTATGAATATGGCACAGAATATACAACAATTTGGGACTAGAATTAACACGCCAACTAGAGGCGTAAACGAAATCTATACCACTCATATGGATCAATAAAGAATAGAAAATAAACTTAAGGAGTTGGCTTCCATTATCAAACAACTAACACTTAGGCAAAGACAACCTAAATATAGAATCATGTGCTGGCATTTGTTCATTAACCACACATGCCACAAATCAGTGTCCCTAGTTGCAAGATAATATAGAATCATGTGCTGGCATCTTTCTTGGTAGACTTTTATAGTAGCAACAAAATAGATACGACCCTTATGCAGTAACATACAATCCTAAATGGAGACATCATCTGAATTTGAGATATAGCAGTAGATCTAACTAAACAAAAATTCAATGCTCTTGACACAAACAACCAATAGCCTATGAGAAAACCCATGTAATAGATAAACAAGTCAGAACCAAGTCTAAAGGATATAATAAAATAGTTGGCAACAAAAACAATCCAATTCTAACACCGAACAAAGATGATAATCTAGAGTTTGGAAACTTAGATTGGCTAACTTGCGACAAACATCAATAAGATGAAAAGTCAAGGTTCTGACCAATTACCCTCATAGCCCATGACCAACCTAAGAGGCAATGTCAGTGTAATAACTTTGAGGAGCGGTAAGCAAGTGAATAGGCCCATCATAGGTCCAACAGAGGCATAACAAAAAAAAGAAGGTGACAAAGAACAATAGCTCTCTTTAATCCAAAGCAAGAACACCATAGAAAAAGGAAGAGAATTCCACATACACTAGACCCCTTCCATTCCCCAATCGAATTATACAGTTTAAGAAAATCACAAAGGCTGAATTGGATAGGGAATTTATGGAGACGTTTAGAAAAGTAGAAGTAAATATCCCTCTCTTAGAAGCAATCAAATAGATTCCAAAATATGCAAAGTTTCTTAAGGAGCTGTGTATATATAAGAGGAAGTTAAAAGGGAATGAGAAAGTTAGCATAGGGAGAAATGTATCAACTTTGATTTAACCAACTATGCCCAGTAAATGCAAAGATCCTAGCACATTCACCATTCCTTACACAATAGGGAATATGCAGTTCAATAATACTATGTTAGATTTAAGAGCTTCCATTAATGTAAGGATAATTCTAGGCTTAGATGGAAAGAAAAACGGAGTTAGGATAGAGAAACAATATGTGACAAAATTGACGAAACGTAATGACATTTTCATAAATAAGTGCAACGTTTGGAAAAAAATATAGGAGGGCTTTGTAAATGGAAAATTTGAGTTGCCCAAGGTTTTCAGATGCCCTAAAAACTATGGGAAGCCCCAGGACCGGTAAAGCTCCTCTGATGTACGTTTTCCAACGTCAGTGACCCTGAACTTTGACGAATTCATTTAGTAAGGTTTTAGCTCAAAATTGAGTGATTCCAAAGGTATTTTATTAAATTGGGAACCCAAATTTTATAATGAAAAATATGGTTCTAAAAAAGGAGCTAAAACGAAGCTGAAACCAAATTGTCATTACGGAAGGACAAAATTAGAATTTTTGAAAAAGTGTATTTCTAGAAGCCCCCACACACTTCTCCTTTCTTCTCTCATCTTCTTAAGCACTAAATTTTTTGTCCAAAAAATAAAAAATGCTCAGCCCTCTTAGGCGCTTAAGAGAAGGAGAAGAAGGAGGGAGAAAAGGCTAAGAAAGGTAAGGAAACTTAGAGAATTTCATGCTCTTCCTTCTTCCAACTTTGCTCCTCTCTTTCTAGGATTTCTTTCCATGGTTTATTTGAGCTATTTGGTTCTATTTTAATCTAGAATATTGAAGGGGGAGTTCAAAATTCTTAAAGGGAAGCAAACCAAGGAGAAAGACTTTTGAAACTAAGTTGGAATCCATGGTAATTCATGCTTTGAATTGTTTCTTCCCTTTTCTTCCTCTTGTTTTGAGTTTTGGCCTAAATTAGAGCCATATGGGGGAGGGAAGTTCTGTCCAAAAACAAGAGAGGAACAAGGACTTTAGGCTATGGGGAGATGGAATATTACAAGAAATTCCAAAGAAAATCAATAGAAAACAAGATAGAAAAATGTAGGGTTCTTTAGGGTTTTGTAAAATTTGATTTTGTGTGAGTATTTCCTTGGCTATTTGAATGTTTCCTTGAGCTCTTAAGATCTCTAGAAACCCTCCCAAGTGGCTCTCCCATCAAGAAAAAATCAAAAACTCTATGAACCTTCCTTGGTGTACTTATCTCAGCCTAGGCTAGTCCATAGAGCTAGTGAGTGTTTTAATTTGTTTTTGCCTTGGTTTAGGAATTTATATGATGTTAAAAGATAGGAGAAAGCATTGGAAAAATTTAAAAGCCATGGAATGAGAGATGGAGCAATAATGTCCATAATGGTGCCTTATGAAGCAACTTGTGTTTTCAATTATGCAAGTGAATGTGTGAGGGCTCCAAGGACCTTAAATGAGTCCAAGAAGTCTAGAAATAACAAGAAAATGGAGCCTAGAACTTGAAATGTAAGAGTTGCTTCAATAGGCCAATTATGGAACCATTATGCCACTTATGGAACTAAGTGTATGTTCAAGAGTATCTTTAGTGTCTTGGCTTGCTTCAAGTGTGTGATTATGTGTTGTTTATGGTGTTTAGGCTAAGAGAACACCAACTACCTAGGTGCACTTGTAAGGTCAAAAAGAAGGAGGAATAAGACAAAGGAAGGCTTGCAAAATTTAAGGTAGCTTTCCACCTCATTCTCCTTGCATTCTTGTGTGCATATGTATGTTATTGTATGCTTGTGTGTGTTCTTGTGACTTAATGATATGTCACTTGACGCCTTGATATTACATTGGTACCAATGTGTCTTCTTAAATGACTATGGTTGTGGAAATGGCTCATAAGGGTGAGGTGATGCCAAAAGTCCCTTAATGAAGGTGAGAAAATACCAAAAGTCTCATGGCATGGGCGAGACAAGGCCAAAAGTCTTTTGAAAGGGTGAGACCAAGTCAAAAATCCCTAGGCCAAGAGTGAGGCAAATCCAAAAGTCCTAGAAATGGGGTGAGGCAAAACCAAAAGTCTCTAGAGCATGGTCTTGGCTTGAATGTGAATAAGTGGCATGAGAATTGTGACCTTGCATACTTTATGATTGCCATACCTTCCATACATATGCTTTGATGTGTATTTGCCTTGAATATGTATGTGAATGGGTGTATGAGCTATTGAGATTCTTAAAATCTCACTCCCCTTTCCTCTTCCATCTTGAATTGTCTAGGTGGCTCATAAGCTTAGCAAGAAAGTAAGCCAAGAGCCTTGAAGGGCTATACTTTAAACTTTTTGTAGTTTTCTTTGTGTATCAATGTGAGAGTGATATTGTACATGTTATTTTTGTAATGTAAGATCATGAACAAATGTAATATTATGTATGAATGATGTATGAATCTTGTATAGTGCCAAGACAATGGAAATATGGAAATTGAACACTTGGGTGCACACTTGAATGTATGTATTCTTGGGTGTGAGATGGTCAAAATGAGATACATGTTATTTGGGACTACTTGGGCAACTCTAACAAGTCATATTCATGCTTTTAAACTTGCCCAAGAGGTGCCAAACTTAAAGGAAGGCCATTTGGACTAAAGTGATACCTTATGAGAGACAAAATTTACTAAATTGGTGAGCTATTTCACTTTTTGACCAAATGAGCTCTTCTTGGTCTAAAATTTGGTATGCATCTAAAGCTTGTTGAGATATTTTTAGGAAGATAAAGTAGACATTATTTGGAGGTCTACAGAATATTTGATGAATTTTTTAAGTTGGCAAAAATTTTGGTTTTAGTGATGCACTATTCATTCTGGTCCAAAATGAAACTTCGTCACTCATGGGGCAAATGATGTCCAATTGCCACAAAATTTTATAGAGAGATACTAGACCTTCCCAGTGACTTGTGCCAATTAGAAGAACTGCATTTGGATGTCTGGAAAGGGAGATATTAATTTTTGAAACTGCTATCTAGTATCAGGCATCCAGTCAGACTTGTGTCATTGTTTGATTATTTTTTAAGGTCTGGACGTGCCTGGACTTATCTAAAGTTATTTTTTTCCTATAGCTAACATTTTTAGCTTTCCAGATTGGTATCATTTGCATGGATTGGAGTTTTTTGGAATTAATTGGACACTTTTAAAATTTATGACAGTAAACTATATCAGTACTAGAGACAATAGGACCCTTGTGGCTATTTCATTATTAAACGTGGTCCAAAGCCTATGCTCATATCCTGGAATTATTTTTAGTGTGATGTTAACATCTAGAGCTTTCAAGAAAGCTATGGTTTATGTGATTTCAAGTTTGCTACATTTAGTTATGATTTTTCAAAGTTACCCTTGAAATCTGCCATTGTATAGCCGCGGGAAATGAATGAATTTTGAGATTTTTTACCCTTGATCTGTGTTTGGTGCCAATTTTTGAGAATGTTATAATTCATATGTATGGAAAATAATTAGAGAATGTTGTTGATGAGTTCATGGGGTCCCGGAGACACGAAATGAAAAATTTATCCGCTACGCAACGCAATTAAATTCATTATTTTAATGTATTTCTTGAGATTTCTTAAATAAATTGTATAATCTCACTTGTGAGATAAGGTTCAATGTTAGAATATAATATGGCATTACAATTTTTCCTTGATAGGAGAGCCACTTGGGAGGTTTCTTAGAGGTCTTAGGAGCTTAATGGAACACTCAAATGGCCAAAGAAATTCACACAAAAAATCAGATTTCATAATTCCTTTAAGAACCCAACACTTTTCTAAATCAAATTTCCATTGGTGTTTACTTTGATTTCTTTACATAACCTTAATCCTCACACTCTTTTTCCTAGGATTCTCCCTTGCCCAAAATCCAACCCCTCCTACTCTTTCCTAGATTGGCCGAAATTGTGCACAAGAAGGAACAAGAGGAAGAAGTAATTAAACCATGAACTTACCTTGGATTTTAGCTTGATTTTAAGACTTCTTCTCCTTAGTTTGCTTCCTCTCAAGAAATTCAAAATCTTTCCCTATGTTCTTAACCAAAAACAGAACCATTCATCTCAAATAAACTATAGAAATAGAGGAGGAAGGGAAAGAAACAAAATTGGAAGAAGGAGAAGCATGAATTTCCTCACCTTTCTTGGCTTTTCTTCCTCCTTCTTCTCCCTCTCTTGGTGTACCTAAGGAGCTACTTCTCTTCTCTGAATTTGGGCAGAAGAAAGTTAGCTAAAGAAATATGAAGAAGTGGCATGAAGATTTTAGAACATTCAAGAAACTCACTTTTTCAAAAATTTTAATTTTGTCCTTCCATAATGGTATTTCCGGTTTAGCTTTGTTTTATCTCCTTTTTGAGAACCATATTTTCCATTATAAAATTTAGATTCCCAATTTAATAAAATACCTTTGGAATCACTCAAATCAGAGCTAAAACCTTCTCAAACGAATCTATCAAAGTTTGGGTTTACTACCATTGAAAAACGTATACTAAAGGGGCTTTACTAATCTCGGGACTTCCCATGGTTTTCAGGGACTTTGAGAACCCTGGGCAACTTAAATTTTCTATTTAAAAAGTCTTCCTATAAGTTTTTCCAAAAGTTGCACATATTTATGAAATTACCATTACGTTTCGTTAGTTTTCATCACAATTTGTTCCACCATCCTAGCTCTATTTTTTTCTTTTTGTCTGAGCCTAGGTTTATTATTTTTAGGAGCCTAGGATATCACCTAAATTTTTTGAGACATTACTCATTTCGTCATTTATAAAATTACATTCATTACATCTCATAAACTTGGCATTT
Source organism: Erythrophleum ivorense (assembly GCA_026724425.1). Taxonomy (NCBI): domain Eukaryota; kingdom Viridiplantae; phylum Streptophyta; class Magnoliopsida; order Fabales; family Fabaceae; genus Erythrophleum; species Erythrophleum ivorense. The sequence goes on from JAIUCV010000014.1 coordinate 12,053,984, forward strand.
TCTTTTCTAATTTGTTTTAGCTCTTTTTTTAGAATCGTCTTTTCCATAATAAAATTTAGATTCTCAATTTGGATCCAAAACCTTCCCGAATGAAAGAGTTAATGTAATGTTTGGTTTTCATCAAACAATAAAAACAAATGGATTTTCAAAGCAAATCCCCTGAAATAAATTAGTTAAGGTCTCGAAAGATTTAAGTAGCATTCTAGACTCCTAAAAATGAGAATCCTAAGCTCAAATAGAAAAAAAATTTTCCAAAAACATTTTATTAAATTGGGAACCTAAATTTGATCATGGAAAAGACAGTTCTAAAAAAGGAGTTAAAACAAACTAAAAACGAAAAAGCCAAGACGAAGGGGCAAAATTGAAAATTTTGAAAAGTCTTTCTTAACCTCCCTATATATATATATATATATATATATGAAGCGCCCCACCTCCTCATTCATTTTGAAACAATTGTTTCTGCCCTAAACTAGAGGAGAGAGCTAGGGTTTGAGGTGCACTAAGAGAAGGAGAAAGAGAGGAGAAAAACAAGGAAAAAGGTATAGAATTTCTTGTTTTTTTCATGCTTTCTCTTTAGCAAACTTCTTCTCCTCCATTTCCCCTTCATTTCTATGATTTTATTGAAGTATTTGGATCTGTTTTGAGGGCAAAATAGATGAAAAAATTCAGATTTGAGGTGAGGAAGCCAAGGAAAGTGAAAGATAAGCAAGGAAACAAGGTAAATCTTCATTCCATGACAGCTATATCTTATTTCCTCCTTCTCCATGGTTCATCCAACATATGGAAGTCCAAGAAGGCTTGGATTTTTGGTAGAACCAACGATGAATCTTAGGAATTTAAGGGAGGAGAATAAGAATATACAAAGAAAACAATAAACTAGCCATTAGAATTCAAGATAGAAAACCTAGGGTTTCAAGTGTCCCTTGTAAAATCTGATTTGATACAATAATTCTTAGGCCTAAATGAGTGTTTAAATGAGCTCCTAAGATCTGTAGAAGACTCCTCATATGCATCTTCCATCATGAAAATAAAACAAGCTCCATGGATGCCAAAAAGATGCATAGGCTCGGCCAAGAAGGTTCCATATACCTAGGTATAGTTTAAATTTTTTCAAGCCCATTTTTGAGTCATATACGATGAGTGAAGATGAGGGGAAACCTTGGGAAAAATTTAGGAGGCCTAGAGAATGAATTGGTGTCATAGGTTCTATAATATAACCTAAAGAAGCAACACCTAGTTAGGCTCCTTATTTTAAGATGACTCCAAGAGGTTTAAAAGGAGTCAAGAATCATAAATAAAAGGAAAGAATAGAACCTAGAACTCAATTGATGGACGTTGCTTCATTAGATTCATTTTAGAACCATAAAAAGGGTTATTAGACTAAGTTAGTGTGTTAAGGAAAATGTAAAACTTTAGAAATGATTCCAAAAACCTAATTGGCTTCCATATATTGTGTTTAGGCCAAGAGAAACAAATCCCACACCTTTGTATGTGTGAGGTCGAGGAAGGGAGAGCATTTTCAAGAAAAAAGTGTGTGGTTGCAACAAAGGTAGCTCACTTCTCTTTCTCTCATTTATGAATGTGTGCTTAACTTGTCTTTGAATGTGAGTATGTGTGTTTTAAGCCATGAAAAGTGATCTAGTATGTGTATATGTATTATGGTACCATGATGTTGTAATATATTTTCAAATGATGCCTAGTATGTTTGCTTGGATTTGCTTGAGTGTGGTGAAGCCAAGAACCCTTAGCCATGGTGAGGATGAGCTAAGAACCTTTAAAATTAGTTGAGACAAAGTAAAGAGTCTCCTAAGAGTGAGATTGAGTCAAAACCTCTTAGAGAAAATGGATGAGGCAAGTCCAAAATCTATAAGAGAGTGGGTGAGGCTAGCCCACTTACTTGGCAAGCCTATGTATGCTTTATATGACTTGTTCAAGTGCCAAGAATGCTTCTTGAATGATCATGCACTTCATGACACTTACGCATGCATTTTTAAGACTTATTTTGCATTCTTTATGTGTAATTGAAAGGGAGATGAGCTATTGGGATTCTTTGAATCTCATTCCCTCCTCTTTAATGTTCTAACCTGCTAGGTGGACCACATGAGCAAGGTAATGGAAGCCATCAAGTTGAAAGATGAAAGTATGATAATGAAGTGCCTAGATTTTGCTTCTTTATAGCCATATGAGTGGTAAATGTTGTAATCCATTATTTTATATGTCCCGTGACCTTATGAACATATGTAATTATGAAAATTCATTATGTACAAATGAGATTTAATATTATGTGTATGATATAATGCTTTTTGGACATTGAGGAGCAAGGCTAGATTGTATATTCTTGTGTATGGCTTGGGGTAAGAGAGTGGGTTTTTAATTTTTGGGCTTATACACCTTTGATAAAAGTTTAGAATGTCATTTTGGTGCATTCCCACATGCTCAAGTGGTCATGGTTATCTTAGAACTCAAAATGGACCATTTGGACCCCTTATATGACACAAAATGAGCCAGTTTGCATCCCAAAGTCAAGATCTACCCAAATGAATGAATTTGTATATGAAATTTGGCACACCTATAGACCTTATCTATAGCTTTTTGATAAGCTAAAGATTAGATTAATTAGGTCTCTGTGGAATTAATTATGAATATTCAAAATTGGCATTTTTTTGCTAAACTAATGCAGACACTGTTCATATAGTTAGAAACTTAGGCTATGTTATCCATGGGCCAAATGATATCCAATGCTTATAAAATTTTACAAGAATAATTTAGACATGATAATATTTCCATATCCACAAAGATTACCCCAATTGGACTTTTGAACACGGAGATATGAATTTTTGAATTTGGAGGTTAGTACCAGTGATGATAGTCGGCCTCTTGTACTATTCCATTAATTTCTAATAGCTAGTAGCCCTTGTTGAGTTTTAGATATATTTTTACATTAAGTAGACATTTGTAGCTTTCTAGAATGGTAAAGAATGCATGATTTTGATATTTTTAGAATTAGTTATGATTTTTCAAAATTTATGACAGTAAGTTGGAAATTCTAGCCAAGGCTGCACCTAGTGTTTTTATGTATTCCATCCACTTGCATAAGTTTTACGCCACTTTATTAGATGGTTATGAGTTTTATTTATGTAATTAAATATGAGAATGAGATGAATGAGTTCATATGATCCACGAGACACCAAATGGAAGATTTATCTACTATGCAACATAAATTTATTCATTATTTTTAATGCGTTTTTCTTGACAATTCATGTGCTTTGTGGAATTGAGCCTACAAATGGTATGAGATGAGTCATAGAATCATGGTGTTACATTTATTAGTATTAGAGCAAAGGTTTAGGCTCTTGATATGGGTTATGGCTTATGTGTATGAGTTGCCTTGATGTATATGAGTTTGTTGTGGATGAATTGAATGTGTGATGGTTGTGAAAGTGTTCCCTTAGATGATAAAGTTGTTATAATGTTTCAGAGCCATGGT